>CM044325.1:64094440-66494440 GCA_024291935.2 Okapia johnstoni | reverse complement strand
CTAGAGAAAATACCACAGAAAGAATTTAAGATTTTTAATGAACTGAACATAGCATTTTTAGCCAAAATACTATAAAAGAATGCAATTGCTTATTCTTGTATAACTTTTTTTTTTTTTCTGTTGCAACTGCTGGAAATAGTCACATTCACAATGAAATATAATTGGATACTTATTTTTTGAAGATTTACAAAAAATCCTCACCAGTTTATCCTAAAGATGAACGTGGTCTACAAAATATACATTTCAAGTCATCATTTTAAATGTCAATATGCTAATGTTCTCAAGCAAGTTGTATGATTAGTTATACTGGGTGCCAGGTAGAAGTTTTACTCTTCAGAAACCACCTCAAGAGCTGACTTATAGGATGAAGACTGTTGTTTCCTGGGAACACACTGCAAAGCCTAGAGGTAAAGGCTGAAGCTATTTTCCCAAGGGATATGTATGAGACCCAAAATGTTCTCTTTCTGTCAAGTCCTTCTCAAGTTCTGAGACACAAAATAGAAAAACAAAACCATAGAAAATGGTTTATTATGCTTCTCCTGTTTCCATTAATCTATACAATATCTGTATTTTTTTTTCTGGAGTGGAAACCAAATCAAAAACATTTTAAGGGGAAAAAGATATTCAAAGATGGAAATTTTATGTGAACTCTTTAATATAAATAGCAAAGAATGGTATAAGAATTTTGCCTGTTAATACCAGTATCCACAGGTCGATGTCCTATTCCAAACTACTCTTTAGAGCCATGTTTACAAACATTTAAGGGTTCTTAGATTCAGATTCAAAGCAAATGAATTTAGCACTAGCCGATTTACTTACAGAAATATCCATTTGCCTCTGAAAATATTTTCAATTTGGATATCTTTCATAAGGCAGTAATACCAAATCAGTGGCAAAAAACCAATTTGGTTGAGTGGATGTGACCAGAGGAATTACTCAGAAGTTCAATCTACTAAATAAATGTAAATCACTAAATAATAGTCTCAGAGGTGAAGATCATTGAAATAATTGCTAATTCTTCACTTATATAGACTTATCAATAAATTAATGTTATTCTGATATTTCTGTTCAAATAAAGTCAGATCTTCAGTTCTTTTAACTATTAATGATTTACATTCTTCCAGTAATTCTTATACAATTCATTTCCCTCCCTAGCTTCATGCTATGTCATTATAGCATTCAGCAACTAACTTTATTTTTTCAATCATACTTCCTCTGCTCACATCTCATCCAGAGGAGACACATGATAAGAAGCTACTATGTTCTGGTGGATGCTGACATCCTGGCTTACATTTGCCACCTGCGAGCTGTGTATGACCTTTCTTAGTCTCAGCTGTCATGTGCAATTGGTTATACTGACATTTCAAAGAGATTTCATGAAAGCTACAAGACGTACTTTGGAAAATACTTTTTGAAAAACTATGAAAGTGAAAAGTGGGGTATTCTTAAAGACTTTCATGTCAGTGCCAGCTTTATGGCTCTGTCTGAGACATCTTTTCTGTTGATCTTGTCTTAATATTGACAATCAGCTATTATTAAATCAGTTTAAGGAATAAGCTTCATAAATATGTGGGTGTGTGTCTCATGTTAGGTAAATTTTATAAATTGCCTGTATTTACTCCCTACCCTGGAGTACACACTAGCTAAAATTTAAAAATTTTGTTTGTTTGTTTCTATGTTTTTCCTTCTAGACAGGTCTTCCTAAAAGGAAGCACAAGTGCAAGAATACAGTGATATCTGCATGCATGCACGCGCACACACACACACACACACACACACACACACACACACACACACACATTTCCCTGTGACCCAAGGAACTTATATTCTAATGATCAGTAAGGCAGATTTTTTTCACTTGGGTGAAGGGCTCAGCTGGTGTGTGTTGATATGTAGGACTTGTATTGCATTGGTTTCATCTCCATGTGAAAGTTTGAAGTAGGCTTTCATTATGTGCATCAAGATGCTACAAAGAATCTGTATGTGCCCTTTCTTTCTTTCTTTCTTTCTTTTGCTAAGTTGTGTCTGACTACTTTGAGACCCTATGGACTATGGCTCACCAAGCTCCTCTGTCCATGGGATTTCCCAAGCAAGAATACTGGAGTGGGTTGCCATTTTCTTCTACAGGGCCTTCCCAACCTGGGGATCAAACCTGCATCTTCTGCATCGGCAGGTAGATTCTTTACCACTGAGCCACCAGGGAAGCATTTCCTTTATGTCCAGTTTAGTTCTATAATTTATTAAACAAGAAAGCCAAATGCTATAACAACTAGCAGTTGTGCAAGCTTATGCAAGGCGTCCTTGATGTCAACTGGTACCTAAAATGGTGTTCTGCCAAATATGTCATCTTGTATATATGCATCAAGATCGAGGTCACCAGCATATAACAGATGATTTCTTAAATGTGCTAATACTTATCATCTGACTTTGGAAAGCATAGTCAAGCTATCCTTTATTAATTATTCTATCCTTAAACAGTGTGGCATGAAATAAGTTGAGCAGACTAGATCCCTCACATAACTTGTCCCATTCCACTGGGGGTTGACAACAGCTCATGCAGAACACCTGACCAGTTCCCAATGAGTCCAGCTCTGGGGACTAATAGGTAACATATCCGAGGCATGTGATCTCAACTAGCAATATCCACTCATAAAGGAAATAACTATATAACATTACTTAATTATAGTACAAAATTCAAATAATCAACCCATTGAAATTTTTTAATTATTTAATAATGTAAACATTCATAATAAAATTGAATATGGACTATAAAATTCATTCATACGATTACTAATTTTTCATATTTTCATGATGTAAATTTGTTGATTTGAGGCTATAAAATCTACAACATTAAATAAAGGAACATGCCAAATTTGTGGAGATATAATAACTACTATGTTAAAAAAAACATATATTTCCATAATTTTGAATAACTCTGAGCATACTGAGAAAACGTGAAGAACTTCAGGTTCAGAAGGTTCAGCTGCTTGTCCAGATAGTGAGAAACACTTGTAGTTGACTGCAGTCAACTGCCGTTCACAACCACTGCAGAGAATGTTCTAGACCTCAGTTGATAACATTATAATCAATTATGTATTTAAAACGCTGGGCTGGATGAATTGCAAGCTGGAGTCAAAATTGCCAGGAAAAATATCAATAACCTCAGATATGCAGATGACAACACCCTTATGGAAGAAAGTGAAGAAGAACTAAAGAGCTTCTTGATGAAAGTGAAATAGGAGAGTAAAAAAGTTGGCTTAAAGCTCAACATTCAGAAAACTAAGATCATGCCATCTGGTCCCATCACTTCATGGCAAATAGATGGGGAAACAGTGGAAATAGTGGCTGACTTTATCTTTGGGGGGCTCCAAAATCAATGCAGATTGTGACTGCAGCCATGAAATTAAAAGATGCTTATTCCTTGGAAGGAAACTTATGATCAACCTAGACAGCATATTAAAAAGCAGATACATTTGCCCACAAAGGACCATCTAGTCAAGGCTATGTTTTTCTCCAGTAATCATGTATGGATGTGAGAGTTGGGCTGTGAAGAAAGCTGGGCACTGAAGAACTGATGCTTTTGAACTGTGGTGTTGGAGAAGACTCTTGAGAGTCCCTTGGACTGCAAGGAGATCCAACCAATCCATCCTAAAGGAGATCAGTCCTGGGTGTTCATTGGAAGGACTGATGCTGAAGCTGAAGCTCCAATCCTTTGGCCACCTGATGCAAAGAACTGACTCATTGGAAAAGACCCTGATGCTGGGAAAGACTGAAGGCAGGGGCAGAAGGGGACGACAGAGGATGAGATGGTTAGATGGCATCACCAACACAAGGGACTTGAGTTTGGGTAAACTCCGGGAGTTGGTGATGGACAGGGAGGCCTGGCGTGCTGCAGTCTATAGAGTCACACAGAGTCGGACATGACTGAGTGACTGAACTGAACTAATGTCTTTAAAAAATAATAATAATTTAGGTGTTTCCAAACTTCTCATAAATCTTCCCTTTCCTGAGTACTACATTTGGGTATTCACATACTGTAAGATATTAGGAAAGTCATTGATTTTGTGCAATAGTTTGCATTGAGAACATGTTATCATAACTATTTTGTGTGTTAAATAAAGCAAACAAGATTTAGTCTATTTCAATTTCTTATTACTGGCCAAAAGTGCTATTGGAAATATACAATTATATAGAAATATTTGTATGGGTATTTGGTTGTTAAGGGATTTCCTCACACATATTTCCCCACATATCTGTGTGTATGAGGGAAAGTGAATGTGACAGTAATTAAAATATTAGCTCTAGTCAAAATCCGTTGAGCCCTTCTTTTGTGCCATGCACTGTTATAGTGGCTTTATTTGGTGGTGCTAGAAGTAAAGAACCCACCTGCCAATGCACGTAGACTTAAGTTTTTAATAGAGGATTATTTAACTTAATTTTAATACACAATCATTAGAAAAAAAGAAATAGAAACAACAGAGAGAAAAATAACAGCCTCAGTTCAGTTCAGTTCAGTCGCTCAGTCGTGTCCGACTCTTTGCGACCCCATGAATTGCAGCACGCCAGGCCTCTCTGTCCACCACCAACTCCTGGAGTCTACCCAAACCCATGTCCATCGAGTCGGTGATGCCATCCAAACATCTCATCCTCTGTCATCCCCTTCTCCTCCTGCCCCCAATCCGACCCAGCGTTAGGGTCTTTTCCAGTGAGTCAACTCTTCGCATGAGGTGGCCAAAGTATTGGAGTTTCAGCTTCAACATCAGTCCTTCCAATGAACACCCAGGACTGATCTCCTTTAGGATGGATTGATTGGATCTCCTTGCAGTCCAAGGGACTCTCAAGAGTCTTCTCCAACACCACAGTTCAAAAGCATCAATTCCGCGGCACTCAACTTTCTTCACCGTCCAACTCTCACATCCATACATGACCACTGGAAAAACCATAGCCTTGACTAGATGGACTTTTGTTGGCAAAGTAATGTCTCTGCTTTTCAATATGCTATCTAGGTTGGCCTAACCTTCCTTCCAAGGAGTAAGCGTCTTTTAATTTCATGGCTGCAATCACCATCAGCAGTGATCTTGGAGCCCCCCAAAAATAAAGTCTGACACTGTTTCCCCATCTATTTCCCATGAAGTGATGGGACTAGATGCCATGATCTTAGTTTTCTGAACGTTGAGCTTTAAGTCAACTTTTTCACTCTCCTCTTTCACTTTCATCAAGAGGCTCTTTAGTTCTTCTTCACTTCCTGCCATAAGGATGGTGTCATCTGCATATCTGAGGTTATTGATATTTCTCCTGGCAATCTTGATTCCAGCTTGTGTTTCTTCCAGCCCAGCGTTTCTCATGATGTACTCTGCAATAACAGCCTATACATCACCAAATTGAGCCAACACCTACATTCAGACTTGAACAGTGCTGAGAATTCCCACGTAGCATCAATCTTAAGTCTCAATTGGGAAAGGATCCTGGGTGGTGAGTCCACCCCACAAGCAAGCCTTCAAATTGCAGTTTTGGCTTAGAATCCCAGGCTGCAAACTGATATCAGTTCAGTTGCTCAGTCGTGTCCAATTCTTTGCGACCCTATGGACTGCAGCACATCAGACTTCTCTGTCCATCACCAGCTCCCGGAGCTTGCTCAAACACATGTCCATCGAGTCAGTGATGCCATCCAACGGTCTCATCCTCTGTCATCGTCTATATTAATTAGAATTTCCTTTTCTAAACATTGCTGTTATGGTCTCACTTGTTATCAGGACCCACCTTCATTTCCTAAACAGAATTTAGAATTTAACTCTAATCCTTACTTTCAACCATTTTTTGATCATTTCAATATTTATGTCAATGATGCTTTATGATCATTGATTTTATTCATCCCACTGACCAATCATATGTCTTTTCTTTGTAAAGTAATTTATTTATTTTAATTGGAGGCTAATTACTTTATAATATTGTAGTGGTTTTTGCCATACATTGACATGAATCAGCCATGTCTATTTCAGTAGGATTGCATTCAGGGCTTTGTTATTTGTTTATGTCATGATACTTTTAAGTTATCAAGTTTAATGTCTCATACCCTCAATATCCACCTCTTCTGTAACCTCTTACCACTCAACCTTTAAAAGAAGGACTAGTTCACTTTTACATGTATAGCTTCATTGTACATTTTCTGCTATGTTTCATTTCCATTTTCTAACTGCATACTGTATATTTCCACCTAGGTAACCTGTGGCCATTTTATTTATATGAAGCTTAATTCAACCTCCCCTTTTCCAAAATAGAAGCTTTATTTCAAAATTCTCCAAGTGTTTTACCTCTGTAATAGTCAACTTAGATCATTTTGAGAGTTCTTGTGCAGTCTTCATACTCAAACAATCACTAGAACACAGCTTCCTTCATGATAATTTTTGCATCTTTATGATTCTCTAAGTTGCAACACTGCCATCCAAGTTCAATGTCATTTCGTCTGACTTATTTCATTAACATTCTAATTGGTCTCTGCTCTGTCCTTTGCAATCTACTTGACACTCTCTCGCCAATTTAATGTTCTTAATACATTTTTGCCCTGAAGCAAACCTCCAGTGACCTTCTATTCTAGCCAGACTGATTTATTCACTGTATCTTCAGCACATCATATACTTTAGTCATATGTATATCATGGTTAGATCATTTCGCTCTCCTGAAATGCCCTTTCCTTTTCTCTTCATCTGTTTGCATTTTATCTTTTATTCCTCAGTTGAGGTCCATTTCTTCATTTCAGATTTTATTAAACTTTCTTTTATTTAAACAATGTGTTATCCACCCTTTTACCATGCAAGTGTTTCATGTGGCTTATACTCATTAGAGGAGAGAGGTTGAAGGGCTCTCACTTCTGTCGAGCATCGACTACAAAATGTCAGAACTGTGATTCAATCAAACAAATTCTACTTTCATTATTTCATAGAACCCATCTATTTAGTATATTCAACAAGTTAATTTGATGCTGAAGATATATATTGTCTTATGTTATAGACTGAATGTTTTCCTGAAAATGCATATGATAAAGTTCTAAACCCTAGTACATTGGAATGTGACAGTATTTGGAGAATAGGGCCTTGGAAAAGATCTGTAAAATGAGGCCGTTTTATGGCTTTAATCAACCCTGACTAGCATTCTTATAGAAAGAGAGAGGAAAGCACAGACAACATAGAGACTGTGGGCAACCATGTGAGGACACAGGGAGCTCACCAGGACCCAGCCTTGAGAATCAAGCAAAATAGTCTATACCTAATCTTAGACTTTTAGCTTCCAGAACTGTATAAATACTCAATATGTCAAAACTAATTTAAATGGAAAAAAATATATAGCCACTATCGGGGTTGACACCCATGTTGACCTATACTCAGAGAAAGTAACACCTGTAATAATAATATTAAGTATAGGTTCTGAAAGCCCATTGGACTTCGATTCACCTTATTTCTCCTAATATAAAAGCTATATATTGTTTTTTTGTTTGTTTGTTTGTTTTTACACAATTGTTTACTCACCCTTTTCCCTCAGTTTGGAAGGGCTGTACAAAGCCTTCTTCGCTTTGGAGTTTTCCAAGGGTTCAACTAAGGCTGTCATTGTGACTATTGTAGAGTGTGAATGCTCGGCTGTGTCTGACTTCTGCAACGCCATGTACTGTAGCCTGCCAGGTTCCTCTGTCCATGGAATTTTCCAGGCAAGAATACTGGAACGGGTTGTCATTTCCTTCTCCAAGGGATCTTTCCAACCCAGGGATCAAACCTGCATCTCTTGTATCTCCAGTATTGGCAGGCAGATTCTTTACCATTTGTGCCACTCAGTTGTCCAATAGATAAGTCATGTCGAACATTTTGCAATCCTATGAACTACAGCACGCCAGATGTGTATTACACATGGGAGATGTGTCCTTTACTATCTCCCGGAGTGTGCTTAAACTCATGTTCATCCAGTCACAAAAATAGTCCTTCGAGAAATACTGCTCTCACAGAGAGGATGCAAAATATTTATAAATATCTATCAAGACTCAAGCAAGGAGTCTTATTTTACAGATCTTGACAAACTTCTCTCTTTCTCTTTCACCAGGCCATATATTATAAAACCACAGGTAACATCACACTCACACTAATGGTGAAAAGCTGAAAACATGTCCTTTAAGATTAGGGAAAAGACAAGGATGCCTACTTTCACAACTTTTATTCAACATAATTTGGAAGTTCTAGCCACAGCAATCATAAAAGAAAAAGAAAAAAAAATGTCGATTGGAAGAAAGAAGTAAAATTGTCACTGCTTGCAGATGTCCTGTTACTACACATAGAAGATTCTAAAAATACCACCAGGAAACTACTAACACTCATCAACAAATATGGTAAATTTGCAGGATATAAAATTAATATACACTAAGAATAAAATGTCAGGAAGAGAAATTATGGAAATAATCCTGTTTTCCATCACATCAAATATAATAAAATATCTAGAAATAAATATACTGAAGGAGGCAAAAGACCTGTACTTCAAAAACTATAATATGCTGATTAAAGAATTTGAAGACAACACAAATAGATGGAAAGATACATCATGATTTTGGATGGGAAAAATCAATATTGTTTAAAAGATCATACTATCCAAGGCAATGTATAGATTCAATGCAATCCCTATCAAAATACAAATGACATTTTTTACAGAACTAGAACAAATACTTCCAAAACTTGTGTGGAAACAAAAGACTCTGAATAGCCAAAACCATCTTGAGTACGAAAAACAGAGTCGGAAGTATCATGCTTTTTTTAAATGTCAAACAGTAGTATAAAGCTACAGTAATCAAAATAGTGTTGTCTAACACAAATAAAGACATATAGGTCAGTGGCACAGAGCAGAGAATTCAGAAAATAAAGTACCCAAATAATGCCAATTAATGTATGAAAAATGAGACAAGAGTATGAAATGAGGAAAAATATTATTGGGAAAATTTGACAGTTATATACAAAAGAATAGCCTGGACTACTTTCATATCCTGTGTACAAAAATAGACTCAAAATGGATTTAAAGCTTAAATATAAGAGATGAAACCATTAAAATCCTGTAAGAAAATATAGGCAGCACATGCTAGACAGATCTTAGCGATGTTTTCATGTCTCCTCCAGCAAGAAAAAATAAATAAGGCTACATGAAACTAAGAAAATTTTGCAGAGTGAAGGAAACTTTCAACAGATTTAAAAGAAAGGTGCTATATGGGATAAGATGTTTGCAAATGATATACCCAAAAGGGAATTTGTATCCAATTATATGAGAAGTCCTACCACTTAACATCAAAGAAACAAACAACCTGATCAAAACATGAGGAGAGGTCCTAAATAGGCATCTTTCCAAAGGCACACAGATGGTCAACAGAGACATTAACAAATGGTCAATATCACTAATTATTGGGGAATACAAATCAAAACCACAGTAAGACGCCACCTAACATGTGACAGAATGGCTACTATCAAAAAAACAAAAAACAGCAGATGACAGATGTTGGGGAGAATGTGGAAAAAAAAACAAATCAAAACACTCCTGCACTGTTGGTTGGATTCTAGATTGGTAAAGCTACTACAGAAAAACCATATGCAGGTTCTTTAAAGGCTGAAAATATAATCCAGCAGTTTTACAATTGGTTGTTTACCCAAAGCAGATGAAAACAGTAATTTGAAAAGACATATGCACATCAAGTTTCACTGCATCATTAGCCAAGATGTGGAGGCTACCTAAGTGGCCATCAATAAATAAGTAGACAAAAAAGATGTGGTGTATATATGTGTATATATACACATGCATACATACATATATCCCGGACTATTACTCAGCCATTAAAAGAAATACTGTCATTCTCAATAATATGTATGGGTCTAGAGGCTTGTATGCTAAGTGAAATATGTCAGAGAAAGACAAACACTACATGATCTTACTTATAGGAGGAATCTCACTAACAACAACAACAACAAAAAAAAACTGAAAGAAAATGAAAACAGATTCATACAGAAAATAAATGGTTGGTTTCCAGAAAGGAGAATGGTAGGGGACAGGTAAGATTATTCAAGGGATTTAAGAGGAACAAACCACCAATTATGTAACAAATCAGTATTGATAATACCTCATAGGGGATATGGTAACAATATTGTAATAATATATGTAGAAATGATTACTAGACCTATCATGGTGATGATTACATGATGTATGCAGATGTCAGATCATTATGTACTATACCTGAAGCTAACCCATTGTATATCAGCTATATTTCAATTAAAAATAAACACATTAAAGCAACTTTCACTTAGTAGAGCCTGGCTAGCTGTTCATCAAAACTGTTTCCTCTTATTTTGGTACGTATAGCTAGATTAGCACCCTCTCTTAAAAGGGATCATGTGACTAAATTTTAATCAATGAAATGCAAGCAGAATTGGTGTGCATCCTTTATTGCTCTGGCCTATGAAAGCCTTTCAAGTGTATGTCTTTACGCTCTTTCCCTTTTGGATGACTGAGATGAAGAAATCTGCAGCAATCTTGGAAGTCACTTGTCAAAGCTGGTAGTTCAGTGGCTAAGACTCTGTGCTTCTACTGCAAGGGGTGTGAGTTTGATCTCTGGTCAGGGAACTAAGATCCCTCATGCCAGGAAGTATGGCCAAGTTTCTTTTTTTAATGACATAATTGCAATATTGAAAGAGCTTGGATTTCTGCATAATTGCATAGAGGAGAGCCTCTGAGCCTCTGACGTCTCCCACGTTGGATTTTATATGGACCAGTGAAGTTGCTCAGTCGTGTCCGACTCTTTGCCATCCCATGAACTGTAGCCTACCAGGCTCCTTCATCCATGGAATTTACCATACAAGAGTACTGGAGTGGGTTGTCATTTCCTTCTCCAGGGGATCTTCCCGACCCAGGGATCGAACTCATGTCTCCAGCATTGCAGGATTTTATATGGGTGAGAAATAAATGCCTGTTTTGTTAACCCACTACATTTGTGGAGTTCATCTGTCACTAGCATTTCTTTAAAACGTACATGGGAAGTAACCTGCTTCCTTTGATTGTGATATTGGATGGGAAAAGGTGATAATACAAGAGGAAATCAAGGGTACAACCTTATCAGAAGAAATCCAGGTGCCTTCCTGAATTATAGTATTACAGAATACAGATGCTTCAGCATAAACATTAAGCTCAGAAGATTCAGATAATTAGTGTTCACAAACGGGAGACAGTAGAGCTGTGAAATGCACCTGACACTGAATAGTAGGAGGAAGATTCATTGCAGCTGTCATTGAACTGATTATCTAAAGGCAAAGCAATGCTGTTTTGTGCAAACAATATACAATACTTAGGGAACAGCAATTAGAATCATGAATCCTTGCGTGAGTGAATGGAGCCTGATGGTGTTTACTCAATATTAAATTGCTGGGGTAGTGATGGAAAGATAAGCCTTGCAAAGCACCTTGGAAATTTTACTTTCAGAACATTAATGACAGACTTAAATCTAAGAAGATGAATAAAGCAAAAGAGAGATAAAGAAGAAAATCTTACAGCTTGTATTTATGAGGCTTCTCCCTTGAGGTCTCTCCCATCATATGTTTCCATAGTAACTCCAAGTTTCCACAAGCTCTACAAACGGTATCATTTAATGTCAAAACACTTAATAAATAAATTTACTATACACAGACAGTGAACTACCTACTAGAGTATTTTATACTCAAATTTTCTTGTGCCACTTGACAATACCTAAATACTGATACATAGCAATAATCATAGAAAAATCATGGTTCATAATAGCCAGCATGAAATACTTCTTTTTACACAATTAGCATGCAGTCCGATATCAGCCAGTTTAATCACTCAATCGTGTCCAACTCTTTGCAACTCCATGGACTGAAGCATGCCAGACTTCCCTGTCCATCACCAGCTCTTGAAGCTTACTCAAACTCATGTCCATCGGGTCAGTGACGCCATCCAACCATCTCATTCAATATTAGTAATGCATTTTATTAACTATGCCTGGACAACTCTGTGGCAAATTTTGCAGTATCGCTACACCAAATTTGTTATTTAGTCTTACTCAAGTTTCATTTTTATTTCTTTCTCTTTTTTCTTTTCTTGTCACCTAAATTGGACTGAGAAAACTTAGTGGAGATTCTTTCAGAGGACCAGGCAACTGGGCATTTCATAATAAGCCTTTACCAGGTATAATTCTGGAGAAGGGCATGGCAACCCATTCCAGTATTCTTACCTGGAGAATTCCCATGGACAGAGGAGCCTGACAGCCTACATTTCATAGTGTCACAAAGAGTCAGACATGACTGAGCAACTAAGAAAAGCACAGCACAGGTACAATTAATTTAAATCTCATCAAAAGATGAACAGCATTTAGTCAAACAAGTAAACTTGCAAATTACACAAAGAAAACAGGTGGAAATATTGCACCTCAGGATTCTAAAAATAATTAGTCCCACCCATAAAAATACAAATCACTGTTTTGGGTAAGTATGCAGTATAATTATATATCTGGTTTTAACTCAAAATGTTATATGTCATATTGTAGATATCAATAATATAAATGGAGTCCAATCTTAGAATCACATTGGATTGAAAATGTGGGGGATAGACTTAACAAGAAAATCCAGTCTGACATGTTAAAGGATATCTGATGAAGGGTTTTTGGTTTTTTTTTTTTTTTTTTTTTTTTTTTTTGGTCTCTAGATTATCTTCTAATTCAGCATCAAATGATTGATAAGAGGTGTTCAGAGTGGGAGGCCATCAGGGTAAAGAGGAAGAACAGTTGTATTGAGTAGGAGAGAATGATCTTAAAGACCAGGGTGAATTTTTTCTTCTGTAATTTGAAGTGACTCATGGTGCAATAATTCAAGATAAAATAATTTCAATTCATTTCACTCTAGCAGTCATTTACTGAGAACTGACTGTGAGGCAAATATCATTGCCCCTGCCATGTGAGAGGGATAGACAAAGACAAGTAAGGCAATGGAATGCTCTCTGAAAAAGCTATTGTGCTATTGGGGTTGTGCACTGTTGATACAAACATGACATAAAAGTAAGTAGATTCATGTGTTCAGAGCACCAGCTGAGAGTGGGCAGGAGGACCTGACCAGCAGAAAAGCGTATATAGAGCCATACAAAACTCGGTAAGACAAAGGAACTAGGGGGAGAAACAGGAGTGTTAGTAGGACTGGACCTGCTCTCAGCAGGTGGGGGAACTGAAGCAGGGGTCCCATCCCCACATCAGGACAATTGTCTGGGTCAGAGGAGAAACGTTTAAGGCTGAGAGTGAGAAAACTGATCTGTGGCAGCCTAAATGGAATGAGAATCAGACAGTCCTTGCCACAGCCATAGGTATCCTAGACGGGGCGGTGGCTGGGAGCTAGAGTTTAGGGATTGTGGAGCAATCCCAGGGCAAGGGCTGCTCTTGACTGTGGAGAGATGGATCCAGGGGACATGAGGGAGGAGACTGTGGTGGGAAATGCCTGTGGATGAAAGCCAGGCAGCCATGGAAGCAAGGCAATACTGCTGAGTCATGGGTAGGGGGTGGAGCCATCACCATAGTTTCTCTCTCCCCACACACCAGCATCTGCAGCTGAACAATAAAAAGCCTGGCCCATCATACACCTGACGCCCTGAACTACAGAGTAGGACCCCACCCATGGTGCCCCGTTAAGTGCCTGATGCACAAATCAACAGAGAAAAAGCCCAGACAAGAAAGCCCTCTAAGTGCCTGAACTGGTGGATCTATGGAGAAAGACTGGCCAAAGAGGCCTTCTGATCGCCAGCTACAAGAGGCTCAAAAAAAGACTCTGATAGGGTCATAATTCCTGCAGTGGAGGCAGTCCATGTCCCTGCACACTTGGCACCGCCAGAGACCCCACAAGCCAAGCAGTTGTGCCACCTTCACACTCAACTCTCACTGGAGCAAAACTGCCACAGGCAAAAAAATTCTTGCAGATATGAGCACAAGTCACTTCGGTCATGTTCGACTCTGTGATCCTGTAGACTGTGGCCTGTCAGGCTTCTCCGTCAGGGAGGGGGTTCTCCAGGCAAGAATAGTGGAGCGTATTGGCCAATACTGGTTGCCATACCCTTCTAGAGCACTATATGCTGCCCTAGCCGCCAACTTCCGAGTACCTGGTGCTGCCAGAACCCCTGAAACTCAAACAGCTGCACCACCTCCACACCTGGCCCTCACAGGGGCAAGCCCAAATCCTCCAAGGCAGCCTCAGGAGCAAATCCCAGTGGACGACCCACATGCAGATGTGGAGATAAAACCACAATTGAAACCCAGGGGCAGTGTGATTAAAGAAGACCCAAAACCCTCCCACCAGCTGAGCAAGCTGCAGATTAAATCCACAGAATCAACTATGCAGATTCTGTGTCTGTGAAATATATAAAAGGTCATTGAGAACTCTCACAAAAGAAAATGCACTAGTTCTGATAGTTGTGAACATTGGAGGCAAGAACACGCAGGAGTAGGAACAGATTAGAATCTGAGCTGCCCTCATAGCAGGTCAAGGGATCAGCAGAGTGTCAGAGGGCATCCTAGGGAGATGAAGTGGACTGTGACTCCCAGCGAGGGAAAGGACTCTGACAGCAGTGACTCAAGAAAAACCATTATTATTCTTATGTTTTGACTTCCGTAGATTCTTTGGATTTTTTTTTTTTTTTTTTTGCTTTGCTTCATCCCCCCCCCATTATAGTTGTCAATTTTATTGGCATTATGAAATCTAATTAAATTTTTGAGCTTTTTTTTTTTCTCACACATTTTTTATTGTTGTTATAAACCTCTGCCTCTGTATTGGGCTTTTGCAGTTCTGGGGAGGTTTTATTTTTGTTTTTTCTTTTCTCTTCTCTTTTTTTAATTTTAATTTTTTAAACCTTTTTATTATTTTTTCTACATTTATTCTATTGTTTGCTTTTCCTACTGTTCTTTCCCCCTTGCAGTTAATCTTTAATATATATAAATCTTCTTTATCTACCACTATTTATCTTTGCATATCTATTCTTTCTTTCTTTCCTTTCCTCTCAACGTATTTGTTAGTTTTATTTTCATTGCTTTATTCCCCGCTTGGCAGCATGCTTTAGTTAGTTTTCTTCTTAACTGGTAAATATAGTATTTGACTTCTTTGTTTGCCAGGTCAATCTATTGTACTTTGTTTTTGTTGGGCTGTCTCGACCTTGCTCATAAGTGTATATGTATATGGGTATATTCCATTATTTTAATTATATTTGACAGATTTTGTTACTGCCGTTTGTCTGGGGTTCATCTTTTGGATATTTGTTTTAATCTCATGTAACACCATAACAAACCACTTGTGGAATCTTCATTCCTGAACAGAGATCAAGCCCTGAGATTTAGAGTGGGATCACTGACTCCATGACCAGAGAACTAACCCTAGGGGGTATCGAATAGTGAGAACTAGCACAAAGGAAGCCACTGTAATACAAGACCCAGCATCACCCAAACATCATCTAAACAACAAACAAAAATACAAGCCCAATCATCAGCAGACAGGATTACCACCTCATTCAGCCTTTCTGATCAGAAGAAAAACAAACAAACAAAAACTCAGCACAAATCTCACCCTATAAGAAGCTTACACAAACAACTGGACTAACCTTAGAGGGCAGGAACCAAAAGAAAGAAAGAATTCAACCTTGAAGCCCAGGAAAAGGAGACCCCAAACACAGTAAGTTAAGAAAAAAAAAAAGGCAGAGAAATACTACACAAATGAAGGGACAAACTAGAAGCAAAGGACTCCAAATAAATGAAGAGGAAATAGGCAAACTACCTGAAAAAGAATTCAGAATAATGATAGTAAAGATGATCAAATCCTTGAAAGCAAAATGGAGAAAGTGCAAGAATCAATTAACAAAGAAGTAGAAGAATTAAAGATTAAACATGCAGAGACAAACAATAGAATCACTGAAATTAAAAATACTCCAGAAGGACTCAATAGCAGAATATCTGAAGCAAAAGAATGAAAGTGAGCTGGAAGATAAAATGGTGGAAATAATTTCTGAAGAGCAGAATAAAGTAAAAAGAATGAAAAGAACTGAGGATAGACTCAGAGACCTCTAGAACAACATTAAGCACAATATTAGAATAATAGAGATCCCAGAAGAAGAAGAGAAAAAGAAAGGGTATGAGAAAAATTTTGAAGAGATTGCAGATGAAAATTTCCCAAGCATGGAAAAAGATAGTCAATCAAGCCCAAGAGGCACAAAAAGCCTCATACAGGATAAACCCAAGGAGAAACACGCCAAGACACATACTAATCAAACTAACGAAGACTAAGCACAAAGAAAGAATATTAAAAGCAGCAAGGGAGAAGCAACACATAACATAAAGGGAAACCCCATATGTTTAATGGCTGATCTTTGAGCATAAGCTCAGCAGGCCAGAAGGGAATGGCAAGTTATATTTAAAGTATGGAAAGGGAAAAATCTACAACCAAGATTACTGTACCCGGCAAGGATCTCATTCAAACTTGATGGAGAAATCAAAAGCTTTTCAGACAAGCAAAAGTTAAGAGAATTCAGTACCACCAAACCAGCTTTACAACAAATTTTAAATGGACTTATATAGTCTAGAAATACAAGAGAAGAAAAAAGATCTACAAAATCAACCTCAAATGATTAAGAAAATGGCAATAGGAACATATATATCATTAATTACTTTAAATGTAAATGGATTAAATGCTCCAACCAAAAGGCACAGACTGACTGAATGGATACAAAAACAAGACCCATATTATGTTGTCTACAAGAAACCCACTTTAGACCTCAAGACACATGTAGACTGAAAGTGAGAGGATGGAAAAATATATTCCAAGCAAATGGGAAGCAATAGAAAGCTGGAGTAGCAATCCTCATATCAGACAAAACAGACCTTAAAATAAAGATTACAAGAGATAAGGAAGAACATTACATAATGATCAAGTGATCAATCCAAGAGAAAGACAAAACAATTGTAAGCATCTATGCACCCAACATAGGAGCACCTCAGTACATAAGACAAACACTAACAGACATAAAAAGAGAAATTGGTATAGTAGGAGACTTTAACACCTCACTCACAGTAATGGAAAGGTCATCAAAACAGAAAATTAATAAGGAAATACAAGTCTTAAATGACACATTATAAAAGATGGATCTCATTGATATCTTCAGTACATTCTATCCAAATGTAGAAGAATACACCTTTGTCTCAAGTGCACATGTAACATTCTCCAGGATAGACCACATCTTGGGTCACAAATCAAACCTCAGTAAATTTAAGGAAATTGAAATTGTATCAAGCATCTTCTCTGACCACAATGCTATGAGACTAGATATCAATTACAAGAAAAACATGTAAGAAACACAAACACATGTAGATTAAATAAGACGTTTCTAAATAGCCGACAAGTTACTGAAGAAATCAAAAGGGAAATAAAAAAAAAAATTCTAGAACAAATGACAATGAAAACACAACAACCCAAAACCTATGGGATGCAGCAAAAGCAGTCCTAAGAGGGAAGTTTATAGCAATACTATCCTACCTCAAGAAACTAGAAAAACATTAAATAAACAGCCTAACTTTACACCTAAAACAAGTGGAAAAAGAAGAACAACAACAACAACAAAAAATCAAAATTAGTAGAAGGAAAGAAATCATAAAGATCCCAGCAGAAATAAATGAAAAATAAATGAAAGAAACAATATAAAAGATGAATAAAAATAAAAGCTGGTTCTTTGAGAAGATAAACAAAATTGACAAACCTTTGGCCAAATTCATAAACAAAAAAAGAGAAGAATCAAATCAACAAAATTAGAAATGAAAAAGGAGAGGTTACAACAGACAATGCAGAAATACAAAGGCTTATAAGAGACTATTGTGAACAACTATATGGCAATAAAATGGATAAGCTGGAAGAAATGGACAGATTGTTAGAAAAGTTCAATCTTCCAAGACTGAACCAGGAAGAAATAGAAATTATGAACAACCCAATTACAAGCACTGACATTGAAGCTGTGATCAAAAATCTCCCCAAAAACAAAAGCCCAGGACCAGATGGCTTCACAGGAGAATTCTATCAAACATTTAGTGAAGAGCTAATGCCTATCCTTCTAAAACTCTTTCAAAAAACTGCAGAGGAAGGAACACTTCTAAACTCATTTTAAGATGCCACCATCACTCTGATACCAAAACCAAACAAAGATAACACAAGAAAAAGAAACTATAGTTCAATATCACTGATAAAGTGAAAGTGAAAGTGAAGTCGCTCAGTCGTGTCCGACTCTTTGTGACCCCATGGACTGTAGCCCACCAGGCTTCTCTGTCCATGGGATTTTCCAGGCAATAATATTGGAGTGGGTTGCCATTGCCTTCTCCAGGAGATCTTCCCGACCCAGGGATTGAACCCGGGTCTCCCACATTATAGGCAGACTCTTTACTCTCTGAGCCACCAGGGAAGTTACATCACTGATAAACATAGATGCAAAAATTCTTAACAAAATTTTAGCAAACAGAATTTAGCAACACATCAAAAATCTCATAGACCATGATCAATTTGGGTTTATTCCAGGAATGAAAGGATTCTTCAATATATGCAAATCAATCAATGTGATATACCATATTAACAAATTGAAAGATAATAACCATACGATCTCCTCAATAGATGCTGAAAATACCTTTGACAAAAATCAGCACCCATTTGTGATTAAAACTCTTCAACAAATGGGCATAGAAGGAACCTACCTCAACATAGTAAAAGCCATATATTATAAGCCTCCAGAAAACATTATTCTCAATGGTGAGAAAGTGAAAGCATTCCCCCTAAGATCAGGAACAAGACAAGGGTGTCCACTTTCACTATTATTATTCAACATAGTTCTAGAAGTCCTAGATACAGCAATCACAGAAGAAAATAATAATAATAATAATAATTAATAATAATAATAAAATAAACCAGGTTGTAAAGGAAGAAGTAAAGCTTTCACTGTTTGCAGATGACATGATACTGTACATAGAAAACCCTAAAGATAGTATCAGAAAATTGCTAAAACTAATCAGTGATTTTAGCAAAGTTTCAGGATACAAAATCAACACAGAGAAATCACTTGCCTTTCTATATATTAACAATGAAAAATCAGAAAGAGAAATTAAGGAATCAATCCCATTCATGATTGCAACAAAAGAATTAAATGTCTGTGAATAAACTTACCTAAGGAGACAAAAGAACTGTACACAGAAAATAATAAGACATTAATGAAAGAAATCAAAGATGACATAAACAGTTGGACCTAGGTGGGAAGAATCAATATTGTGAAAATTACTGTACTACCAAACAAAATGTACAGATTCAATGTGATCCTTATCAAACTACCAATGGAATTTTTCACAGAACTAGAACAAAAAAATTCACAATTCATATGAAAACACAAAAGACTCTGAATATCCAAAGCAGTCTTGAGAAAGAAGAATGGAGGTAATTAGTCTTCCTGACATCAGATTATACTACAAAGCTACAGTCATCAAGACAGTATGGTACTGGTACAAAAACAGAAATATAGACCAATGGAAAAGACAGAAAGCCCAGAAATAAACCCATGCACCTATGGGTATCTTATTTTTGACAAAGGAGGCAAAACTATACAATGGGGGAAAGACAGTCTCTTCAATAAATGGTGCTGGGAAAACTGGACAGCTACATGTAAAAGAATGAAATTAAAACACTTCCTAACACCATGCACAAGCATAAAGTCAAAATGGAATAAAGACCTAAATGTAAGACCAGAAACTATAAAACTCTTAGGGGAAAACATAGGCAGAACACTCGATGTCATAACTCAAAGCAAGATCCTCTGGGACCAACCCTCCTAGAGTAATGGAAATAAAACTCAAAGTAAACAAGTAGGACTTGATTAAACTTAAAGGCTTTTGCACAGCAAAGGGAACTATAAGCAAGGTAAAAGACAACCCTCAGAACGGTACAAAATAATAGCAAATGAAACAACTGACAAAGGATTAATTTCCAAAATATACAAGCAGCTCATACAACTCAATACCAGGAAAACAAACAACCCAATGAAAAAGTGGGAAAAAGACCTAAACAGACATTCCAAAGAAAACATACAGATTGCTTACAAACACATGAAAGGATGTTCAACATCACTCATTGTTAGATAAATGCAAATCAAGGCTACAGTGAGATATCACCTCCAACCCGTCAGAATGGCCATTATCAAAAAGTTTACAAACAATAAATGCTGGAGAAATTGTGGAGAAAAGGGAATGTTTTTACACTGTTGGTGTGAATGTAAATTGATACAGCCACTATGGATGATGGAAGATGGTATGGAGATTCCTTAAAAAACTAGTAATAAAACCACCATATTACCCAGCAATCCCATTCTTAGGCATATACCCTGAGGAAACCAGGGCTGAAAAAGACACATGTATCCCATTGTTCATTGCAGCAAAATTTACAATAGCTAGAACATGGAAGCAACCTAGATGCACATTGACAGATGAATGGATAAAGTAGTGGTACATTTACACAACAGAATATTACTCAGCCATAAAAAAGAATGCATTTGAGTAAGTTCTGATGAGGTGAATGAACCTATAACCTATTACACAGAGTGAAGTGAATCAGAAAGAGAAAGATAAATATCATTCTAACGCATATATATAGAATCTAAAAAAATGATTCTGAAGAATTTACAGGGCAGCAATGGAGAAATGGACATAGAGAATAGACTTATTGACATGGGGAAAGGGAAGGAGAGGGTAAAATGTATGGAAGAAGTAACACGGAAACTTACATTACCATATGTAAAATAGACAGTCAATGGGAATTTGCTGTGTGGCTCAGGAAACTCAAACAGGGGCTCTGTATCAACCTAGAGGGGTGGGATGGGGAGAGAGATGGGAGGGAGTTTCAAAAGGGAGGGGAAATATGTATACTTATGGCTGATTCATGTTGAGGTTTGACAGAAAACAACAAAATTCTATAAAGCAATTATCCTTCAATTAAAAAATAAATTTAAAAAAGTAAGTATATATTTATACTATATTGTGTTTGTCAAAATATATTTATATTCCAGTCTTAGAGGAAAGAGGGTCACATCTCTTAAGAGGATCAATAAAAGTTTCAATGAAGGAAATGACTGTCAAGTGACCCTAAAATACTGAGGGATTGTCACAGCCATCACCACATGGGGGGATATTCCATGGGGAATCAGTATTTACAAAACCTTTATTTCTCCTATTGTTCCAGTGCACATGGGGTACTCATCTTTGAATTTGGGTATTTTGCCATGCTGACCATATCTGAGGTGGATACTGAGTTGAACTAGACCAATAAGATTCCTTCTTCTCAGACTGTAATATTTTTAATAGAGATGGACAGATACTGGGATTTGCTGATAACCAAGTCATGTTTAATAGTCTAGAGAGTGACAAAGACTCTTCTCGACACAACTATAGTCAACCTCCTCTAAACCCTCAAGGATCTAACCTTGTGCTCTGTCCTGGCCAGTTTAGTCCAGTTTTAATAATACTGCAGGATCTCTCCAGCAAAAATCATCCAACCTTGATATCTAATTAAATTCCTCATCCACTTCCCTGAAAATTTTATCACCCTGGCCTGCCTTCAGCAAGAATTTTGTTGAATTGGTCTTCAATAATTCCCTTAGTCATGATGTCCCTTCTAATAATATCTACCCACTGACTTCCACTCTACTCCTTGGCTATAAATCTTCACTTGCCCTTATATTTGGAATTGAGCCTGCTCTCTCTCCCTTACTGCAAAACCCCACTGTAGTCATTTCCCAGAATAAAACCTTCCTTCCTGTTTTTTACAAGAATCATGACATGAATAGTTTTTAACTAGAAAAGCATCAAAAATTCCTGGTAATGTATCTGAAGAGCTGAACTAGTTCCCAACTTTGTGTGTGTGTGTGTCTGTGTTAGTCACTGAGTTGTGCCTGATCTTTGCCATGCTATAGGCTGTAGCCCACCAGCCTCCTCTGTCCATGGAATTGTCCAAGCAAGAATACTGAAGAGGGTTACCATGCCCTTCTCCAAGGGATCTTCCTGATCCACGGAATGAATCCAGGTCTCCAGCATTGCAGCCAGATTCTTTCCAATTTGAGCTATTGTTTCTGTTTTGTGCTGTTTTACTTTTACATTACCTTAGACATCTGAGATTGTCCTTTTGTGCTTAAATTAGTTTCAGTTTCTGTCTTAAATAGAAAACAGATTTTAAGCAATTCTTGGCAAAATTTAAAAAAAAAATTAGTTTTAAGAAATCACAAGACACATTTTTGTGGCTTATATGTATATAGGGAGCATTTTGACAAAGAATTTTATTGCAGCACTAAAGAGTCAATGCTCTATTCAGTAAGACATAAAAAAAAAATCACTGAAGACTTTCAAGTATGATAATGGTATGACTGAACTAAACTTTAGGGAAGATCATTTGCAGTGTGGTTTATTCAAGTAGAAAACTACAAGTTAGAAGATTGGCTATGAGTCTATGCCAATGGTTTAGGTAGCGAGGATTTACAGGAAAGTTGTGCATATTTCTGCAGATTTTGTAGTACAAAATACAAGGGAATAAAATTCATAACATATTTTTTTGTGAATGACATACTTAAAATTGTGCAATACACAAGTTTCTCAACTAGAGTATGAAATAGAGTGGTAGCCATGATGCTTAAAGGAGAGAAAAGATATGAAAGATGTTACCAAGGTAAGATTTGAAGGTATTGGAAACATTTAGACATAGTTGTTAAAGTACTGAGAAGGCACAAAGTTACATCCAAATTTTAAATCCAAGTTACTTGGAGAGTAAGGACAACATTTGTATAAAGGCAGAAGGCAGAAAGAAAGCTCAGTCAGGATTTGAGTGTGCAAAATAAAATTTAAAATGATATTGGTATTTATGCAAATGAATCTGAGATATCTGCATGACATCCAAGTAGAGATAATCAATAGAAATTTTACATTTGAAAGTCATTTGAAATGAAAATAATACTTACAGCCATACAAATCAGTGAGATTAGGATGAAAAAAGAAAAGTGTTAAGAGTAAAAGGAAAAATTTTAAATAATGCTTAAGTTGAAATCTTAAAGTACTTGAAAAGCAAATAAAGCAAAGTAATGGGTAGAAGAACATAGAATTCAAAGAATGAGGGAGTTTCAATAAGACAAGCAGGACCAAGAATGTCAAGATTATAAAGAGAGATCAGGAAGGAAATTTCAATGGCAGCATTTGAAATGAATGATTGAGAAAGTGTTGCTTAGAGTTATCATCAAGATATTTGAGCTCAAAAGAAGGAAAATAATACAGACTTTTAAAGACTGTTAATAAAAAGATAATGGTTTTGAGTTAAAATGTTTGTAGTGAAAGTCACTCTTTGTGACCCCATGGACTACAGTCCACGGAATTCTCCAGGCCAGAATTCTCCTGGCCTTTTCCAGGGGATCTTCCGAACCCAGGGATCAACCCCAGGTCTCCCACATTGCAGGCAGATTCTTTACCACTTGAGCCACCAGGGAAGCAAAAAATGTTTGTAGAGAAGTAAGCAAACATACGAGAATAGAAAGATAAAATAAAGAAATTAAAGATGCAAGAGTAGGAGAAATTGATGGAGCAAAGTGTCTCACCGGAGATGGAAAGGAGGGTCAAGGTCAACAAAGAGATTGGATTTATGTGAGAAGAGAGATAAATACTGTCGTCATAGAAGTAAGGGTGAAGAGAATCAATAAAATACAGTGATATTGTCTAATAGAATGCATAAAAGTGGTGAAAGTGCATGCAGAATTCAGATACTTCTTGATTTTCTCTTTGAAATAGAAGAAGGCATCTACTGAAATTGAGGAGCTAATGGAAATAAGAAAGGATAAACTTGGAACATTTTCAGGGGCAAATTATTATGTTTTTACTATCACCAAGTAAGCCATGGGTGATGCATTTAAAACTTTCTCACTTACTTCCAGCACTTCAGTACACAGAGATTTGGAAAATGAGGATGTATTTTAAATTCTAATTCTTTATCTTTTTGTTTTTGCTTCTAAAGAGTATCTGCCTCTCTCTCTCTGCGAGAGAACCTGCAAGTGTACCTCTTGTGTATTTTGTTCCATTTATCTGAGATCCAGATTCAAAAATGGATTTTTTTTTTGCATTGTGCAACTCTCCTTTATCCTACCAGCAGAGATTCTGCATTTTTGAAAATACTATTTCTTTATCCTACCACTTCCTCAAATAATATGTCAGCAATAATAATAATTCCTAAAATGGACTGAAAGCTTACTATCTTCTGGAAATTAGCCAAATTATTTTACTTCTAATCATCATAAAAACTTCAAAAAATCCCATGAGCTAAATGCTATGATTGTTCCCACTTTACATTTGGGGAGACTACAGTGTAGAATGATTTGCCCAAGATTTTACAGAAATGAGTGGCGGTACCAACCTATAAAAAACAATTCCAGATCTCATATTCTTAACCATTTTCTTCTCTCTCTTTCATCCTCAACTTCTTGGAAAAAAAAAAAAGTTCCACTGATTGCTTTCATTACTTTCTATACAATACCTTAACCCACAGTTTCTCAAGGCAGTCTGTAAACTGGCCCCTGGGGCACTTTCAGGAACCTGAAAATCCAGGTTCCTGGATCCCCTCTGCACAGAGCGATTGAAGATCTAGCAACTTCACCTTAATATGTTTAACAAATGCCTTTAAGTTTGAGAACAACTCACCTCAGCACTTGCAATTTGCTTTTTGCTACCGCCTCTAATCTTTTATAATATGTTTGAACAAGTGAATTCTTTATTCATTATTTCCAATAAAACCTTCTTAAATTCCCCCAAACTCTTTAACATCTCATTCAATTGCTCAATCCTGGCTTCCGCCTCACTTCCCAGCATCATAATCATTTCTTGCTGCCACTTCCATAAAAACAGTGTTGTATGTCACTAACAAAGGTATATTCTGACAGTTAGTTGCCTTTATATGTAAGTATGGTAACGTAAACATGCAATATACTCTATGATAGTTTATTGTCTTACTTTGTAAGACTGTGAGCTGCTTGAGGACAGAAAAATGCTCGTCTCTAGTACAATCTAGTAGACAAGAGGAATTGTGGTAAAGACTGGGTAATAGGACCAATTCAGCATCATTTTGACACATGTCTCTTAAGCCATGCGGTAAGAGTGCTTTGAGGGTTTGTAAAGAAGACAGGACAGGAAATCATCTGGTGACTCAAAGGGAACAGATAATTTAGAACCTAAATGCACCTTTATCACAAAGTCTCAAAGGGCTGGTCTATTTAATGGATATATGCATATTAATCTGAGCAAAGCCTCCACTGAAAAGAAAATGAAGAAATTGAATGAAGGAATCTGTCTATCAATTGTCAAGCATAAAATTAAATGTATATTAACATTTTCCAACTCAATATGAATTTCTGTGTGACTTTTTCATAGCTACTCCAAAATGGGCATAGAAAGATGAAGCTATATGTGTCCAATGAACTGAGGAGATTTTAAAGAAAAATTATGCAAGTCATTTCCCATTATAGTCAGGCATTTTAGGATGATGAAAATTTCCACTGAACCAGAAACATATGAATTACAGTTATAGTATCTGTAATAATTTGATTTTCACTACTATATAATTCTTGGGTTTGAGTTAGCATTAAACAAATCTTTAGAATGAATTAGGAATCAGTGGTTTGCTGTGTCTGTCTGTATGCAGAAAACTTAGCAGAGTTAACTATGCTCTTTTTCCCTTCAAAGCCTGTGGAGAGGGAATGTAATATACCTATTTGATCAAGGAGCTCATTAAATTCTTACAAGAGGATGGGCCATGTTAACTACCCTGGCCCTGGATTTTGGATCATTGCACCCTTGTAATTATATACAATTCATTATAAGCCCCATATTTAATAAATAGCTGATTTGAAGATATTTTTATCCTAAAGAAAGATAAAAATATTTATCTTTATTTTATTTATCTAAGAAAAACCTCTTCTAGAGTCCATTCAGTATGTCTGAATCAAGATCTTTTCCTTTCTGTTACTGTAACTACTTTTGCTCTTTAATCCTACAATATGTGGCTTTTGATGCCTTTATCTTTGCCAAATCAGGAAAATGCATATATTTTAGACTTGAAAACAAAACAAAACAAACAAAAAATAAAGCAAGTCTAAGGAAATATGATAATACCTTTTTATATTAAAATTATTTCCTACTTTTTTGGTTTGAATAGAAATTTGCATTAAATTAGGAAACCAAATCATGTTTTTTCCTTTCCAACTCCTATCACTGAGAGTTAGCATTCACTGTTTGATACATAGTCAACAATAAATGTGTTTATAATGATAAAAGGAAAACAAAAAAAAAATAAGAAAAATAATGAAACAAGAGTAAGTTTGAAAAATAAACAAGTGGAATTTTAGAAATAAAAATAATTAAATTAAAAATGCAATAGATGCATTAAACTTTCGGTTAGACATAGCTGACCTTTTATTTATATCTAGACTTTAAAATGTCCTCTTAAATGGTAACGTTCATTTCTGAGATTACTTTTTAAAAAATTATATTAAATATATAGAATTAAAGGAACGAAACTAACCGTCAGTGAATATATTCCACGTGCCCCAGATTTTCAAAGCTGTTTCTTATAGCCTAACATCCGCGCTGTAGAGTATATTTTGCATACTGACATTTTACTGCAGAGGAACTGAGGCTGTGAGATACTGACCTGGGCCATCTGGTCTAGGCGCTCTCAGCTTTCAGCTTGGGCTCCCACGACTGCAGTTGCTATTTAAATCCAAAATGTATATTTGCAGCCTAGAGTTGTATTTTAAGCTCAAAAGAAACATACCCAATTGTTAATGGTCACAGTTTCTGGAATACCACACTGTTACCTCAAACTCTATGCTGATCTGTTCTTCCCCACCTCCACCCTCTCCTCCACCCTCCCTACCCAAACATTTCTTATTTCCTGGGCTCAGTTTAATTTCTACTCATACTTTCTGGTCTCACTTCATCTTTTACTCTTTAAAAGTTCATTCATGATCATTAAAATGAGTCAGTTCCTCTGATACAGGTTCATCTAATTCATTCATTTGTTCATTCATTTCTTCAATAAAGAGTTACTGTTAGAGTGGTATAACAAAATGGTTAAGAGCACAAACTCTGAAGCTGGAATGCTTAGGTTTACATCCAGGCTTAGCCTCTTAGCAACTATGAAAGCTTGTAGAAGTTTAAGTACTCTTTCCCTCAATTTCTCCATCTGTAAAATGGAAAATATTATGATACTTGCCTCAAAGATGTTTAGGGCTTAATAAGTGAATCTGAATATAAAGGTGTCCAGCACAAGTTTGTTATATGTTGGCTTTTTAATACTGTTACTATTTACCTCCAAAAGTATGAGGCTTTCAGATGTGATGGAGAACAACAACAACAACAAAAAGGCCAGGTTCATGCTCTCATGGGACTTTTAATCTAAAGGCAAAAAAGCATATGAATAATGGTTTACTGTGATGAAAGAAAAATGCAGGCCACATTGATTTTATGATAGGGCTATCCAATGCGAGCAAAGGCTTTTCGAAAAAAGTGACATTTATCCTGAGATCTGAAGGTTGAGTAAAATTCAGTAAATTAGAGAAGGTAGGAAACAGTTACAAAAAAGAGCAGTAGCCTAAGGGAGTTCCTACGCTTTGTTTCTTTAGCATGCCTGATGCTTTACTCTTACTTGTCTGGTGCCCATTTCCACTTCACCCCTGCCTGCACCCCTTTCCCAAGAAACAAAACCATGAAAGCTGAAACTATAACTCTACAATTATAGGACCTTTGCATTTTTCTTCTCTTCTTCATTAATTTGTATTAAATGTATTATAATTCATCAAGTGATCAAATAGGTAACAAAATCATTAAACAAATAGCTAATTAAGTAAGTGAATATGTAGAAGAAGGGATCTCCACAAGAGGATGGAGAGATACTTTTTATGTACTTCTCACATAAATTCTAATGTATGTGCTTTAAATTGGACCCGTTACCAAGTCAAAGCTGTACATTGTGCCTCTAACAGCTCCATTTCTTACAGCAGCATAGATCTCCCCTTAGGCATTTCAGCTGTTTGCTGCAGGCTCTAATATTATGTTCTTTCTTACCAAACTAGTAGGGGGCTTAATTATTTATTTATAGATAACTATTCAAGCTGGGAAATATGCCAGCATTTTCATTATCAGCCAAAGAAAAATTTGGCAAAGTCTAAATTCTAGACTGAATCAGCTAAGAAAAGATTCCAATTGTTTTCTCTGTCCCCCAAAAATGAGACGGCTTTGAAGCTCATTCAGCTGGAATACTGAGTAAAAGGGTGGGATACAATTTACTTCACTGTGTGTTAGTAGCTAATGGCAGGGTTGTATTTCTGTTCCTCGGAGACTGTGTGGGCTTATTTACATTCATATCTGAAAAATGAAAAATGTCCTTGTAATGGAGTAGGTGGTTCCTGGGCCTGTGGTTCTTGGCTCTGGAGAACTCATCCGTCACCAGCATCGTTTCTTCCAGTGAGAATGATCATGTTCCTGGCTTTCTGGAAATTTGAAGCCTATCTTTCATGTATTATAGTAAAACTGGTTGGGAAGCTGGAACAAAAATTCTACCACCAGCATCTGTTAAAATCTCTGACATAGCTGATAGATTGAATAATCATTTGAAGCTGAAGAGACATAATGGTTTGCTTTTACCTTAGATGGAAGTAGAGATAGGTAGGATGCAGATATTAGGAAACTACTGCTTCATTTTATGGAGAAGGCACTGGCGATCCACTCCAGTACTCTTGCCTGGAAAATCCCATGGACTGAGGAGCCTGGTAGGCTTCAGACCATAGAGTCGTTAAGAGTCGGACATGACTGAGCGACTTCACTTTCACTTTTCACTTTCATGCATTGGAGAAGGAAATGGCAACCCACTCCAGTGTTCTTGCCTGGAGAATTCCAGCTACGGGGGAGCTTGGTGAGCTGCCGTCAATGGGGGTAGCACAGATTCGGACACGACTGACGCGGCTCAGCAGCAGCAGCAGCAGCAACAGCTTCATTTTATTGTAGAAAGAAAAATCTGTGAATGTGAATACCTTATGACTAAGAAGAAAATCAAGATTTTCTGGAAGATTTCTAAGTTCTTTGTCAAAACTTTAATTCTGAGTTTTTGCCCTAAAGTGTAGATGCTTGTTTGAGCAATGAACCTTCCATCTGTTGTGTCTTTATTTAAAGATGTAGTTTGTAAAATAAAACCACAAGACAATGTTCTTTGAAAGCACAAAATCTTTCTACTTAATCACCCAAGTAAAATATGAATTAAAACAAGCCTAGAAAGATAAAATTTCCACATACAATGCCAATGTCACTTTGTTTGCAAAAAATTGTATTTGAAATGTGCCTAACCTTTCCAAAATAATTATGTGGCCCAAAAATATTCATCTCATCTCAGTCTCAGATAATAGTATCTAGGAAAACACATGAAAAGCAAATTAATTTGCATAGGCATGTTTGCAGTCAGATATTCTCTCTCAAATGGTAGAGTAAATAAAAAAGTCTTTGCTATAGTAAATCTCATTTTCTTCACGGATATGTGTGACATGTGATAGAATTCAATTCTGGAAGAATATGAAATAAATAAATCCAAAGCAGTTGTCAAGATCCTTCATTTATATAAAATTGTACCTTTCAAATAATTCTTTTCCAGCAAAACAGTATTATCCTTTAAAATTTACACGTGTTTCTCTTGCAGAAGCTGATTTTCTTAAAAATATTTATCTAATTTTTCATGACTGCTGAGTTGTCTCTGAGGTAACATTTTTTACGCTGTTTCAATTGACTTATAATTTGTTTGAATAAAAACAAGTCACAGGATTAGCCAAGCACAGGATAAATTATCCCAGATGTATGTGTGTGTGTGTGTTTGTATAAAGTGTAGGCGCAGCATGTGTGTTTGTATATGTATGTAGGTAATGTGTATATTTGTGGTGTTATCATAAGTTAATCATTGTTAAAAATTTAAGAGATGAAAAACAATTATCTTTTCAAGTAGGCACTCTTAACTCTTAATTTGTGCTCTTTTTTGTAATTTGGGGTCACAGATCTATTAAAGAATTTGATGAAATTCATAGACTCTCTTCATGAATGCCTATAAGCAAACATAATTTTGTACCGTAACTGCAAATACTCCATGGATTCCCTCAATGCCATCTTTGGACTTAAGGAAGAAAATTTTCTTGATACTTTTTTGTCCTTTAGCAAAAGTTTCCTTTTTAATTAAAATCTTTAATCATAGAAATTTTCTCTGGAAAAGACTTTGAAAGTGAAAGGGTTAGTTGCTCATTCATGTCCAACTCTTTGCAACCCCACAGACTGTGGCCCACCAGGCTGCTCTGGCCGTGGAATTCTCCAGGCGAAGATGCTGGAGTGGGTAGAGGTTATCTAATCCAGTAGTCTTAAAGCCTAGAGAGGTAAGGTGGTTTCCACCAGGATACACTGCCAGAAAGCAGTAGAATTGGACTGGCTGCTGTCCATGGGGTCACACAGAGTCGGACACAACTGAAGCGACTTAGCAGCAGCAGCAGCAGCAGCAAGTCTCCTACTTCTCCAATGCAATTTCAGTTAAGGTAGGCATTTGTGTCCTAAGAATATGTTGCTGGTACTGTGTGCATGCTCAGTCATGTCCCTCTCATTGTGACCCCATGGACTGTAGCCCTCCAGGCTCCCCTGTCCACAGAATTTTTCAGGCAAGAATACTGGAATAGGTTGCCATTTCCTACTCCAGGGGATTTTCTCAACCCAGGAATCAAAACCAGATCTTCCGAGTTTCTTGCATTGGCAGGCGGATTCTTTACCACTGAGCCACCTGGGAAGGCCCTGCTATTAAAGAGTAAATGACTCAAAAAGAGAGGAAAAAAAAAAAAAAAAAAACTAAAGGAGACTTAAAATTGCAAATATCCTGACTGCTGTAAGAGCCATCCTTCTGTGTAACAGTTACTTCCCCTTGTGGTTACCCAAACACCAATATTGATTTACTGCACAGATTCTGTCTCTTGCCTGGAAAATCCCATGGACAGAGGAGCCTGGTAGGCTGCAGTCCATGGGGTCGCTAAGAGTCGGTCACGACTGAGCGACTTCAGTTTCACTTTTCACTTTCATGCCTTGGAGAAGGAAATGGCACCCCACTCCAGTGTTCTTGCCTCGAGAATCCCAGGGACGGGGGAGCCTGGTGGGCTGCCGTCTACGGGGTCGCACAGAGTCGGACACGACTGAAGCAACTTAGCAGCAGCAGCAGCACAGATCCTGTAGGGCTAATCCAAGAACAAAGCTTCCATTAGCATCAAAGGGACTTTAGTTCTTGGCTCAGTTCTGTGGGGATGCTAAACAAGACACAATGCAGGCCAGTGCTTTTGAGATGAAAACTGGAAACAAATTACTACATGACACTTAGTTGAATAATAAGAAAAACAAACTCCATTCCTACACACTACTAAATTTCTCTGACCATGTCCCTTAATCCAGACACTTGAGTCTCATTGTTTCACAATGTCATTTCAATCACAACAATGAAATTTGGGTTATTTCATTTCAGGAAACTTGGATACAATTTGTTCAGCAGCAATCGTGTTACCTACACTATTGATTTGGGCACTTATCCCACACGGAGCTTGGTAAGTGACGAAGTTTGCTTTAGCCACATTGTCTAACTATGATTATCATACATTGCAGTTGAAACGTTCCTCTTCTTTCAAAGGTAAGTACAAATATTTCTTCGAAAGTTAATGTTCTGCAATCAGGATGCTAGCTATTGGCCTGCAAGTGACATAGCCATTGCACAACAGATAAATTTCAAGCAAAAGGGCTTTTTAATAAAGAATGACAGGTCAAAGACAAAGTTTGCTATTGCTGTTGTTCAGTTGCTAAGTCCTGTCCGACTCCCTGAAACGCCATGGACTGCAGTGTGCCAGGCTCCTCTGACCCTCACTAAAGGATCCTCAGCTTCCTTTATAAACATTTCATCAAACTAGATCAGATGACAAATAAAGCATTGTTAGATATCTCCCAAAAGACTGCAAAGCAATTGAAATCAGTGAAATGTAAACATAGTGGTTTTCAAATTTTAAAGGGAGAATTGAGAGAACTGCTGCTGCTGTTTAGTTGCTAAATCACGGCCGACTCTTTGCAACCCCAGGGGCCTCTAGCCCACAAGGCTTCTCTCTCCATGGGATTTCCAAGGCAAGAACACTGGGGTGGGTAGCCATTTCCTTCTCCAGGGGATCTTCCTGACTCACGTACTGAACCCACGTCTTCTGCTTGCCAGGCAGATTCTTTACCACTGAGCCTCCTAAGAAGCTAGGGATAAAATTAGAATCTGATTTAGTGGGTCTGGGGTGAACCTGCATATTCTACATTTCTAACATTTTTATAGGGAACTGAATAGCAACACTGAATAGCAGGACTTAAGGTAGCTGTGAGCTAACATAACCAATGATGAAAATTTATTTTAATATATACTAATGCTTGCCAAGTACCTATTGTGTGCTAAGAACTTTACTTATATTATATTCAACATTTACAAAGCCTGCTTAAGAAGGTGTCATTGTGCTTAAGAAAGTATCATTGCCCCTTTCACAGCTAATAAAGAATTAGATTCACAAAGTTATACAACATGAATAAAGCAAAAATTATAAATGGGGAGGACTGGGCTCTGAACTTAGCATTTCAGGGCTCAAAACCTTTTCCTTCATTTATTCATTAAACAAATATGAATAGAATATTTACATGTGCATGATATCAAATATGAGAAGAGCAGTACACAGGAAAAAGAGCCTGAACTCATAGAGCTGATATTACAGTTCAGTTCAGTTCAATCACTCAGTCATGTCTGACTTGGCGACCCCATGGACTGCAGCACACCAGGTTTCCCTGTGCATCACCCAGTGCCTAGTATGATAGGCAATCCAAGTAACAGCATCATAATGCTGAAATCTTCAACTAAACATCTTCATTTTATTGACTCATTTAATGAATTTCATTGTGCTTTTTAGGGCATATGGCATTTTTATTCATTTTCGTCTCATACAATACTTAGAGACTTTTCTGTATCATTATTATAACTGTTTGCCATCTGTTAAGGCAATCAAGATAAAATATAGACTTGAAATTAATTATTTGTATTTTGAGCTTACTAAAAACTGAATTTTGTATAATGACAATTATAATGACACTTATAAATGGCAAGAAAATTCAACATATACTGTAGTAGAATAATGCCACCTTCCCCACCTCAAGTCAAAGATGTCCATATCCTAATCCCTAAAACCCAGGAATATGTAAGTTTACATCAAAAAGAGTACTTTACAAATGTGATTACATTTAGGATTCTGAGTTGGGAGATGAATATGGATTATCTGGGTGGGCCCAATATAATCATAGACTGCTAATTATAATCACAATTACAGGAGTGAGGCAGGAGAGTCACAGTCAAAGAGGATCTGACAATAGAAGCAAAGGTCAGAGTGATATGGGAAAAGGGTCAAGGGCCAGTTAATACAGGTGGCCTCTAGAAAACTAGAAAAGGCAAAGGAATGCATTCTACTCCTAGAGAGTCAGTAAAACACAGCTCTGTCATCCCATTTTAGACTTCTGACCTCCAGAGATGTTAGATAATAAATATACGTTGTTTTAAGCCACTGAGTTTGTGGTTATTTGTTACAGTAACAACCAGAAACTAACACATATGGCAATACACTTCTCAGGACTTTTGACTTTCCAGAAATCACAAGATTTGTACTCCGAATGATATTACAATCTTTAAGTAATGAGTGGTTGTTTTTGTCTTTGTTTTTAATGTTATACTAACAGTCTACAAAACCTTAAAACACTAAAGTACTGCAGAAGAAAGGGTTGCTTTCCTTTTCAAATTATGAAACAGTGTAAGCATATCAGTAAGCATGATTATGAAAGGAAATGTCATCTATATCCAGACCATCATTAATAAAATAAAAATACATTTCCATCTTGACATTTCACTGTTACTGCCTACTCTAACCAGAATCCTGAAAGATCTTCTTGAGCTTATTTTCACTCTCCTTCAATTTATTCTCTAAACTGACATTATAATGCTCTTTAAAAATCATAAACTTGCTCATGCTTGGACTTTATTTAAAACTCTCCTAGTCTTTCCTTTACTTGTCGAAAAAGACTTCATTGTTAACCAAATCACAAGTATGGCCTTCAAGGTATCACATGATCTGGTGTACAGTTTTTCATCAGCCCAGTCTCAAGCCACTTATCTCTGTTTATCTACCATGGGTTTTGCACATACTATTAATCTGCCTGGAGAGGCCTGGTCCTGTGCTAACCTCTTCCAATCACCTAATTAATTTTTACTCATCTTTCTGAGCTCAACTCAAAATGCATTTCTTTGCAGAGTCTTTTTTTTTTTTCCACTTTATTTCACCTTAGGTAAATCTTCCCTTTTATAGTCTTTCAAAATACTTCAAACTTTCACAAGACTTAAAAAAAACACAATTAATAAGTTATTTAATTAATTGTAGAATTTGTTCCTTTAATTTTATCTTCTCTACTGCAATATGTTCAAGCTGTAATATGTTCAAGCTGGATTTAAAAAAAGGTAGAGGAACAAGAGATCAAATTGTGAACATCCATCGGATCACTGAAAAAGCAAGAGAAATCTAGAAAAACATCTACTTCTGCTTTATTGACTAGGCCAGAGCCTTTGACTGTGTGGATCACAACAAACTGTGGAAAATTCTTAAAGAGATAGGAATACCAGCCCACCTGACCTGCCTCCTGAGAAATCTGTATGTAGGTCAAGAAGCAACAGTTAGAACCAGACATAGAACAACAGACTGGTTCCAAATTGGGAAAGGAGTATGTCAAAGCTGTATATTGTCACCCTGCTTATTTAACTTTTATGCATAGTACATCATGAGAAATGCTGGGCTGGATAAAGTAAAAGCCAGAATCAAGATTGCTGGGAGAAATATCAATAACATCAGATATACAGATGACACCACCCTTAAGGCAGAAAGTGAAGAGGAAATAAAGAGCCTTTTTATGAAAGTGAAAGAGGAGAGTGAAAAAGCTGGTTTAAAACCTAACACTCAGAAAACTAAGATCATGGCATCTGGTCCCATCACTTCATGGCAAATAGATGGAAAACAGCGGAAACAGTGACAGAATTTATTTTGAGGGGCTCCAAAATCACTGAAGATGGCGATTGCAGAAATAATATTAAAAGACACTTGCTCCTTGGAAGAAAAGTTATTACCAACCTAGACAGCATATTACAAAGCAGAAACATTACTTTGCCAGCAAAGGTCTGTCTACTCAAAGCTATGTTTTATCCAGTAGTCATGTATGGATGTGAAAGCTGGACCATAAAGAAAGCTGAGCACCAAAGAATTGATGCTTTTGAATTGTATTGTTGAAAAAGACTCTTGAGAGTGCCTTATACTACATGGAGATCCAACCAGTCCATCCTAAAGGAAATCAGTCCTGAATTGGAAGGACTGATGCTGAAGCTGAAACTCCAATACTTTGGACACCTGATGTGAAGAACTGACTCATGTAAAAGTCCCTGATGCTGGGAAAGATTGAAGGCAAGAGGAGATGGGGACGACAGAGTATGAAATGATTGGATGATATCACCGACTTGATGGACATGAGTTTGAGTAAGCTCCGGGAGTTGGTGATGGACAGGGAAGCCTGGCGTGCTGCAGTCCATGGGGTTGCAAAGAATCGGGACTGAGCTACTGAACCTGAACCAAACTGAACTGAATACTCAGAACTAATAATGGCTCAACAAACCAGTGTGTTTTGCTCATACAAATGTTCTCCTAATCTATGTTAATGAGATTATGTGTTTGCTTGTAACCTGCCTTTCTTCATGGTTCATGTCAGTTGTTTTATGTCCTGGGGTGACTTTGTGCCAATATTATCTCAAAATGCATGTTTCGTGTGAGGGTCCTGGTGCCACTCTCTGAGTTTTGAGAAATTTCCTTTCTCTAGTTAGTATCCTGCTAGTAGGTATATAACTTTCTGCTAAAGATTAGGGGACACTCTTTCTGACCCCTTCTGATGTCTATGTCTGAAGCCTTCTGTATCTCTTTTACACTTTAGTAAAACTTTATTACACAACAGCTCTAAGCGGTCAAGTCTTGTCACTGGCCCTGGATTGAATTCCTCTCCTCCAGAGGCCAAGAATCCCAGTGTCTTTCACAGCTCAGCAACAGCCTTTTAACTGCAGCCGTGAAATTAGAAGATGCTTGCTTCTTGGCAGAAAAGCTATGACAAGCATAGGCAGTGTATTTAAAAGTAAACACACCACTTTGCTGACAAAGTTCCGTACAGTCAAAGCAATGGTCTTTCCAGTACGGATGAGAGAGTTGGACCATGAAGAAGGCTAAGTACTAAAGAATTGATGCTTTGGAACTGTGGTGTTGGAGAAGACTCCCAAGAGCCCCTTGAACAGCAAGGAGATCAAACCAGTCAATCCTAAAGGAAATCGACTTTGAATATTAATTGGAAGGAGTGATGCTGAAGTTGAAGCTCCAATACTTTGGCCACCTGATTTGAAGAGCCACCTCATTGGAAAAGACCTTGATGTTAGGAAAGATTGAAGGCCAAAGGAGAAGACGGTGGCAAAGGATGAGATGGTTGAATAGAGTCACTGACTCAATGGACATGAACTTGGGCAAACTCTGGGAGATAGTGAGAAACAGGAAAGCCTAGAGGGGTGTAGTCCATGGGCTTGCAAAGAGTCGGACACAACTTAGTGACTGAACAACAACAACAGCAAATATAAAAATAAATCTCAACCCCCATAAAGTCTTTCTTCTATTTTTAAGGCTCGTTTTAAATATATTTCAAAGGATTTACCATGAGCAAGACCTTAAAGAGTACAGTGGATGCATAAGCATTAAAGTCTTATAAGTGCAACAGTTTCAACAAAGAGTTGAATGTCATAAAAAATAACATAATACTATAAGTATAGAAAAGAAAAAGACGCTCAGTCATGCTCAGCTCCTTGCAATCCATGAACTGTAGCCTGCCAGGCTCCTATGTCCATGGACTTGTCCAGGCAAAAGTACTGGAGTGGGTTGCCAATACCTTCTCGAGTGTAGAACACCTGTCAAAACATGGAGAGTCACTGAATAACCCTGAATAAACCAGGCTTATTTGTGGGCATTTGATTGTTTTACTGAAAATTACTTAAGTTAGTGTATTTTCTAACACTTTCTCATTAACATTGTTTTTTGTATGTTTAGGTGATATACAGCCCTAATTATGGAGCTAATTTAAAAATTCTCAGTTAATAACAGATTCAGGTATGTGTAAAATAAAATATAGTCCAAGCAAGTAATCATATGCCTAAGGCACTGACCCAAAAATGCATATAATGCAATGTACATCTCCTTTTTTCATTTGAATTTTCAAAAGTTTTATGCCTGGAAGATAACTTTTGCATTCTCTTTGATTAGTGAGTTTAATGAAAATTTAACAGGCAAATAGAGATTTCAGTTTAACCTATCTGCTAATTAAGCAGCAGTTTCTTTTATAATGCAGAGAAATAATCAAATCATTTTAAGAAAAATCATAATTTAATGGCATAGTGCTTAGAAAATAGCAATTACACAGAATCACCAGACATCAGACAATATGTGGCATGGTTTTTTTGTAGCAAATATTCTATTAATTTTATATAATTCAGAAAAATAAATTTTATGAAATGGAATCTAGAAAGGACTTTATCCACTAATTCATTTAATAAACACTTGGTGGTGATGGTGGTTTAGTCGCTAAGTCATGTCCGACTCTTGCGACCCTATGGGCCACAGCCCACCAGGCTCCTCTGTCCATGGGATTCTCTGGCGAGAATACTGGAGTGGTTGCTGTTTCCTCCTCCAGAGTATCCTCCCAGCCCAGGGATCTGCTGCAGGCAGATTCTTTACCCACTGAGCTACTAGTAAGCACTCACTGTTTACTAATTGCTGGCACCGTTTGAGACCTGTTGAGCAAGCAAACTTGACCACTACCTCATGGAGATAACAGACTGGAGATAAACAAGGTTACCTAAGTCAACAACATGCACATATAACTAATTTAAAATGTATATGAAGTAGAAAAAACACGAAGCAATCTCGTTTAATGGAGCATGTGAGAAATGTGATGAGGTCAGTCTGCGGGGCTCTGGGGTGAAGAGGAGATTGGCCATTTCAGAGAAGTGAGAAGCCCAACAGCTCTGGCAAGTGGCGCGCAGAGAGGATTATTACTGGATGGGCCTTTGTAAAGAGTTCCATCTAGCTTGTTCCCAACTGCCCGAAAGAGAAGCAATGCTATGATCAATATCTTTACAAATCTGTCAAAATGTAATTATTTTCTTATATCAGCTTCCTAAAACGGGAATTACTAGGTCAACATTGGTGATATATTTTTAATCTTCTTTTTACACAACTCCAAATTGCCTGAGGATAAGGTTATTCTAATACTAGCAACAGTTATTATTCCCTGATGAGTTTTGTAGACATTTTATTTCATGCTGAAGAGGAAAACTTTACTCCAAAAACATCAAATTAAAGAAAAAATAGTCCTTAAATCCTTCGACATTATTTTCTAGAAGAGAAATCAGCTTACATGTATAACATAAATTTGGTATAAACTAATTTCTTCTCAGTTCTTGAATTAGATCTCTCTGGTCCATAAATTGGATGTGTGCTTATTCTCACAAAGCGTGAGTCCCACTGTGACATCCTCAAACCGTCACATGGACAGAGGAGCTTGGCAGAATACAGTGCAGGGGTCACAAAGTGTCAGACACGAGTTAACTACTGAACAACAACAAACACCGCAAAGTTTCTCACTCAGATGTTCACCCTGCCGCTCTCTGCGTCTTCTCAGAGACACTGTTTATCTTCTGGCAACTTGTATTTTCTAAACTTCACTTCATTACATTTGCAGAGATAATAGAAAAAGTCTTGTTATGACTGGATGTATTCGTCCAAAATTCATGTTGACATCCTACTCCCCAGTGTAAAAGAATGTAGGCATTTGTAGGAATGGCAATAGGAAGTAGTGCATTTGAAAATCAATTAGTCATGAGGGTCATAAGAATGGGATTAGTGACCCCTTAAGGATGACCCCAGAAGGCTCTCATCCTTCTGTCTTGTGAGGACACCCTGAGAGAACTGCCATCTACCAATCAGGAAGCAGGCACTTAACCAGACACAGAATTGGCTGGAGCCTTGATCTTGGACTTCTCAGCCTCCAGAATTCCGAAAAAAAATGAATTTCTGCTGTTTGTGAGACACCCAGTCAAAGGTATTCTGTTATCGCAGCCCAAATGGACTAAGACAAACCCTGAGACAGCCAGCAGAAGATTCTCAAAGGGGAAAACAAGAAGCAAAAAACAACTCTAGATAAGCAACTTGAACATCATCTAGATATTTGTTAAAGATGTAAATCCCTGAGTCCCAGCAGAACAAGTGAGTCAGAAACTCTGAGAATGGAGCTTAGCAATCTGTGTATTAACTAGCCCACCTTTGGGTTATTATGATACATTTGTTAGGGTGATTCTGAAGTATGCTAAAGTTTGAAAACTATTGGCTAATGACATTATTGGTTACAAACTGCAACTTGAGTTTCATCATGAGAATACTTGCTTTGGCTTCGAATGAATCCGCATGAATCCGCAGCTGTGTGACACTGTACAAGCACCTAAACTCGCTGAATCTCACTGTTAAATGAAAATAAAATCTCCAGTGTTTAAGTGAATTAATGTACATAGAGCAAGACGCATAGGACCTGGCATATAGGAAGCTCTATGTAGATTACAACCATGTTGATGATAATAACGAGTGTGCAAATAAAGAATTTTTGTGCTATATATTTTGTCTTCAAGGTATCCTTGCCCAGCATTTAATTTCAAATACTCCTGCCCCTAGTTATTTTTTTTTTTTTTTACATCAACCTTTTATCTGATACAGAGAGTAATTGTTCAGGGTAATGAGAAAGAGTACCACCTCTGAGGCTACACTGAACAGATAGAAATCTCTGTTCCACCTGAAGATTTCAGATCTAGCAAATAAATATGCAGGATATCAATTTAAATTTCAGTTTCAGATAAAAATGAATATTTTGAAATCTAATTACATTCAGTGGAATATTTGGAATATATTTATACAAAAAGTATCTTTATTTATCAGAAATTCAAATTTACCCAGGTGGGTATCTTGTATTTTATTAAGCAGCATCACCTGCAACAATTATTACTCTGTGATATTAGTGAGTTACTTAACCTCAATTTCTTCATGTGTAACAAGTAATAGTAATGTTGCAGAATAGGATTGCTGTGAAGATATACAATTCATATATAAAAAACAGAATATTCTTATAAATAATAAGTGCCAGTCTAAGATATTATTATTCATGAAACTTCATGGATTTTTATTTCAGTCCATGACAAGTTCTCTAATTTATCCCTTGGAAAAGAACACTTCAAACCCTATGGATCTGGTGACACTGGTTGAATCAGAAACAACTTACACTTTAGTAAACAAGTAGATGTTTTAAAAATATGGAATTCTATTGAAGTAGAACTCATTAGTGCATAAATAAATGTCTCTTTCAACAAAAGAAACAAGAACATAGACTTCATAACTATCATATGTGAAAACGTTTCTACATTTATTTCTGAAATTGGCATTCATCATGCAAAATAATCAAAGCTTTTATTAAATTTTCCTAGATTTTTTTTGAATTCTAAAGAGTTTCAAAATCAGCTCTATAGGATAATTGGTACCAAGTAAATTCTATTTTTTCATAGGAAGAAGCAAATCAAGATTTTCAGGTCTGCAGAGTTTACTTCCTTCAGACGCATTTACTGTGAGATATGCAAACCCATTCCTGAATTGTTAAATTAGATAATAATTTTATATCACATGGGTTACAGTTGGTTTTACATTTATTTCTTTGATTTTTAAGGTACAGAAATTTGTTACTAAAAGACTCTGCATGTTTAAAAGTAATGGAAATATATATGGGTAAAATGTCATACTATAAAATGGAGAGGCTTATTATTTGAATACATTGCTCTTCATTTGTTTTATTTCATTAAATTTTTATTTTGTATTGAGGTATAGTGATTAACAAAAAATGTTGTGATAGTTTCAGCTGAATAGCAAAGGGGCTCAGGGATACATATAAATTTATCCATTCTCCCCTAAACTCCCCTTCTATCCAGGCTGCCACATAACACTGAGTGGAGTTCCATGTACTATACACTAGGTCCTTGCTGGTTATCTATTTTAAATATAGATTTAGAATGTGTGTACATGCTTAAAGACAAAAACAGACTGTTTTGGGGATGGACATGTACACAGTGTGCACTTCACTATTCATACATTCATTTGTATCTAGTCTGTTTAATAGACTTTGGTTTGGTTGAAGTGAAATGTCATGTCTTAGGAATAATTGTAAAGGAAAATAGTATGTTAGATATTAGTAGAAATCTTAATAGCATATAATATCTATAAGATATATTCTTTTTGTTTGTGTCTTTGTTTTTTTCCAGAAGAAACATAGAAGTTGGCATTTCATAGGTGTAGGATATATTTTTATTATTCATATTCCTATGCATATAGTATAATGATGAAGGATGATACATACTCTATTTTATTAAAATAGTAAAACTGCATTTCCTGCAACTGTTGGGTTAGTGGGCAAGAGTGTTTAAATTAATCTATGATTTCAACATTTAACATTAATTTCCCCCCATATTTCATGCCATGTTAGCCTAATGTGGGCTTGCCTGGTAGCTAAGCTGGTAAAGAATCCCGCCTGCAATGCAGGAGACCCTGGTTCAGTTCCTGGGTTGGGAAGATTCCCTGGAAAAAGGATAGATTACCCACTCCAGTATTCTTGGACTTCCCTGGTGGCTCAGACAGTAAAGAAACTGCTCACAATACTGGAGACCTGGGTTTGACCCCTGGGTTTGATCCCTGGGTTGCGAAAATCCCCTGGAGAAGGGCATGGCAACCCACTCCGGTATTCTTGCCTAGAGAATCACCATGGACAGAGGAGCCTGGGGGGTCACAAAGAGTTGGACGTGACTGAGCATCTAAGCATAGCACAAGGTTAATGTAATGCTTTATATTTGGAAAGTTATTTCAAAACATCTAATGAAGAAGGTGGATCTGATGTTATTTAAACATTATTTTTTATGTAAAGTCTGAAGTCTTTGGTGTAAAGTCCGAAACCTTTAATAACGATGCCATCTCTGCCTTGCTCCAAGCCGATCCTCTGCCTTCCCTCTTCCTTTCCCTGCCACACCAGACCAGTCCGCAATTACAGCCATTTCAGAGCCCCAGAACAGAGATGCATATTCACACAAGCACAGTTGCCTTTTGCAGTCTCATTTGTCACCATCCCTCACCTCTTAGATTGTGCTCCAGCCATACTATTAATAACAGGTTGGGAATACTTCCACTTCCGCTGCTCCCTCCAGCTCATGTAACTAGAACAGACTGAAACTTCCTGCCTCTGAATATATACCTTCCCCTCCAAATATCCTCTTTCACATACATCTTTTTCCTGGTTAATATCTCCAAATTCTCTGGCTTCGGTTTGCTCATATATGGTAGGATTAGAAAGTTACCATGACCTGTAAAGTCTAGTGGCCGCTTTGCAAAGATTACAGTACCCTTCTGCATTTAAGGATGTGTGCACATTATTCATGTCATCTGCTTACTTGTTTATTTCTTTCATTACTTTTTAGATTTTTGAGAACGGGGACTATGTCTTCATTGTTGTACACCTATACTAATCCATTGTCCAGATATAATATTTTATCAAATATTGGCTTGAGAAATAAGTGATTTCTGCATTACATACTGAGAAGCTGAGAATACGAAGCTATTTGGTGATCCAAGAGCAACAGTAAAAATATTATTCCTGAAACCTTGTGCTATAATATAATCAAGACTGAACTGCATGTAAAGTACATCTCTCTCATTCTTTTCCATTCAGATTTTTTTCTAAGGGTAGTCATAATTCTCTACTCTTTTTAAAAAGGACAAATCTTGAAAAAGTGTCTCATCACATATTGTCTCTACATCCTCATCACTAATGTATTCTTCAGTCTATTATTGGCTTCTGTCTTTTCAATCTGAATTTATAACTTATGAAATGTCGGAAAGATGTGTACATTTCTATTGCCATTTTCTTAATCATTTAGGATTTGTTTTCGTAGGTCTTTTTCTTCTCTTGTGCTTCCTGCAAGAGAAATTCCTCTCTCATTTGTTGTAAGGCTAGTTTGGTGGTGTTGATTTCTTACCTTTAATGTATAAAGCTTTTGATTTTACCATCAAATCCTCGCTGGATAGGGAAATTTTATTTGCATGTTTTTCTCTTTCATCACTTTAAATATATCCTGCCAGTCCTTTCTGGCCTGCAGATTTTCTGCTGAAAACTCAGCTGTTAGCCTTATGGGAATTCCTTTGTGTGTTATTTTTTGCTTTTCTCTTGCAGTTTTTAATAATTTTTCTCTGTGCTTAACTTTTGCCAGTTTGATTAGTATTGTGTCTTGGTGGTTTTCTCTATGGGTTTATCCTGTATGGGACTCTCTATATTACCATATGTAAAATAGGTAGCCCATGGGAATCTTCTGCATGACACAGGGAGCTCAACCTAGTGCTCTGTGACAGCCTAGAAGGCTGGTATGTGGTAAGACATGGAGGGAGGTTCTAGAGGGAGGGGACGTAAGTATATTTGTTGCTGACTCATGTTGATATATGGTAGAAACCAGCACAATATTCTAAAGCAATTATCCTCCAATAATTTGTTTAAATGTCAGAATGAATCTTTATGTTATTAGTTCTATATTCTCTCCTGTTTAAATCAATCTCTCTTCTCTTGGCTACAGGTATCACACTTTCTTATCTTCTATATCGGTGACTTCTCTTTTTTAGTCTCCTGAACTGACCTGCTCTTTGCCCAAACTCTACTGAAAGTGATGTATCTGAGGGTCTTGATCTCAGTCTTTTCCCTCTATCTGTACAGAGATTCATATGGTCATTTGCCAATTGTCATCTACACTTGCCTCTGTCATGGGCTTCTATATATTAGGGATTTTTCCATGTACTTGATCCCTACACCATCTTATCCATCTCCATAATTCCAGGAAACAAGAATCTATTCCTTACCTCTTCACTTTTTTCATACCTTTTAATTCATCAGCAAATTTTGTTAAAAGCCAAGACATTTATGGTCCTTGAAAAATTATGCTTCATTAAAAAAATAAAAAAAGACACAGGAATGTCCTATCTTTGGTACCATATATCTGAAATTTGTTTGCAGTGAAGGATGGTATTCATAAATTAAAGCTCAAGATATTTGTTTATCATAAAAAGTTTCAGATCCAGTTTTAGCAGTCACTCACAGTTATCTGCCCAACATCCATTTCCACCCACCTCTTTCTCCCTCTTCCTTAATTGCAAACTGATTTTTTTTAGTTATCTTCACAAGGCTATGTGCTTTTGAGGAGGTGGAGTGTGTCCTTTGACAATGAATGGATCCTGGCATTTCCAAGCTGTCTGTAATTATCCTATCTTCCTTGGCAGTGAATGGTTTAGTTATGAGCATTTGACACAATTCCAACTAATGAAATGGGAAAGTCTACCACATGCTTCTGGTAAATGTTTAATTACTCTTAAAAGGAAGCTTCCCCCAAAATATGATTCCCATGGTTTGTTTCCTTCCTGGGTATAGCTGTCTCCTGGAACATCACAGTCACCTTATGATAACTGGGAAACTAGTCTAAGGATAAGGTTGAAGCTCTGCGGATGCATAACAAAACATGCAAAGAGCCTGGCTCCTAAAGCACGTGACATGATAATGCAGTACAATAAATATTTTTGCTTGCAATTTCAATGTTCATTTTTCATCTGAAACGATATTCTAAAATTATAATGATTTCAGCAAATCACATTTAAACTTGGTAATATGTTTTAATATGATGATTGAAACTTCTGATTAAATATAGATTCAGATACATTAGAGGTCAAATTAAAGACCCTTGTTGAAATGTTTCATTTTGTTTTCTACAAAGAGAAGGTACCTCATACATTAATGGGAGAATTTGTTGAGTTAGTTCTTTCTATGAGACAAATAAAGTTATACTGAGCCACTGATACACACCATCTCATCCTATTCTGCATATTACTTATAGGTAGCTGGACAGGGAGAAGACAGAAATTTAGAATGGTGACAGTTACATTCATTTCATGCTAGCAAGATAATGCTCAAAATCCATCAAGCTAGGCTTCAACAGTATGTAAACTGAGAACTTCCAGATGTACAAGCTGAGTGTAAAAAAGGCAGAGGAAGGATAGAAAAAATAAATTGCCATCACCTGCTGGATCACAGAAAAAGCAAGGGAATTCCAGGCAAACATAGTATTTCTACTTCATTGACTAGGCTAAAGTCTTTAACTGTTTGGATAAGGACAAACTGTGAAAAATTATTAAAGAGATGGGAATACCAGATTACCTTGCCTGCCTCCTGAGAAATCTGTATGCAAGTTAAGAAGTAACAGTTAGAACTGGACATGGAACAATGAACTGGTCCAAAATTGGGAAAGGAATATGTTAAGGTTGTATATTGTCACCCTGCTTATTTAACTTATATGCAGAGTACATCATGTGAAATGCCGGGCTGGATGAAACACAAGCTGGAATCAAGATTGCAGGGAGAAATATCAATAACCTCTGATATGCAGATGACAGCACCCTTATGGCCGAAAGCAAAAAGCAACTAAAGAGCCTCTTGATTAAGGTGAATGAAGGGAGTGAAAAAGCTAACTTAACACTCAACATTCAAAAAACAAAGATCATGGCATCTGGTCCCATCACTTCATGGCAAATAGATGGGAAAACAATGGAAACACTGATTTCTTGGGCTCCAAACTCACTGCAGATGGTGACAGCAGCCATGAAATTAAAGATGCTTGTTCCTTGGAAGAAAAGCTATGAAAAACCTAGACAGTATATTAACAACTAGAGACATTGCTTTGCTGACAAAGGTCCGTATAGTCTAGGCTATGGTTTTTCCAGTAGTCATGTATGGATGTGAGAGTTGGATCATAAAGAAGGCTGAGCGCTGAAGAATTGATGCTTTTGAACTGTGGTGTTGGAGAAGACTCTTGAGAGTCACTTGGACTGCAAGGAAATCAAACTAGTCAATCCTAAAGGAGATCAACCCTGAATATTCATTGGAAGGACCAATGGTGAAGCTGAAGCTTCAGTATTTTGGGCACCTGATGCAAAGAGCCGACTCATTGAAAAAGACCCTGATGCTGGGAAAGATTGAGGGCAAGAGGAGAAGGAGATGACAGAGAGTGAGATTGTAGGATGGCATCCCTGACTCAAAGGACATAAATTTGAGCAAACTCTGGGAGATGGTGAAGGATTGGGAAGCCTGGCGAGCTGCAGTCCATGGGGTTGCAAAAAGTCAGACACAACTGAGTGACTAAACAACAAATTCAATAGAAATAGAATATGACCCACGTGCATCATGTATGTAATTTTAAATTATCTACCAACCATATCCAAAAAGTAAAAAAAAAAAAATACTTTCCCCAAATCCTTAACTATCCCTTCTCACCCTCCCTGGCCCAGCAACCAAATTTCATGTACATATTGCTATATTATTTAAAGCCGATAACAAACAATAACCTATTGTATAGCACACAAAACTTTCCTCGGTGTTATGTGCCAGCCTGGACGGGAGGAGAGTTTGGGGGAGAATGGATATGTGCATATGTGTGTATGTGTGGGTCTCTTTGGTGTCCACCTGAAATTACTACGACGTTGTTAATTGTATCAGTTCGGCTCAATTTAGTCACTCAGTTTAGCTCAGTTCAGTGAACTGAACTCGCTTCAGCTCAGTTCAGTTTACTTCAGTTCAGTGGGGTAATTGGCAATACTCCAATACAAAATAAAAAGTTTAGAGTTTGGGGGAAAAAAAAACAGATAAGAGTAATTCTGATAACATATTTTACTTAATTGAAAATATCCAAAGTAGTACATTTTCTACATATAATCAATATAAAAATTACTAATGAGAAATGTTACATTTCTACTTCTCGTGTCTCCAATTCCCAGTGTATATTTTACATTTAAAGAACGTGTCAGTTAAGAAAACTATCTATCAAGTGCTCAATAGCAACATGTGGCTAGCCCATACAGTACAGCTTTACAATGACACAACAGAGAAATGATAACCATACAGAAATGGAATTGATATCAGAATGATATGTGGTTTAATTTTAACATATACAGCTCTAACAATCAAAAAAACTTGACTACATATCATAAGAGATACCCAACAGGGTTTTATTGATCTGTTGGCAGCTTGCAAATGGATTCTAAATATATTTGTATAATAAAAACTTTTCACTATTAGAGACCCCTTCTTGTTCCTGAATTTTGTGTTACATCGTACATCACTGTATCTTTTGTAGATGAAGTACAAATATCCCACTGATAATCATTCCTTCTCCCATGATAGACTAGAATTTATTTTCTCATAGGAAGACAGCGGAATAAAGCCCAGAATTTGCATCAACTGTGAATTACAGAGATGGATCTACTTAATGTGGTTCTACCCAGCATATAATGAGCTAACCACAAAGCTATTTTAATGAATCAAGAAATGTGCATTGTTTGTGCCTAAGGACTTCTAGGAACTACAAGATAAAGGTTGAAAATTATGCCTATAATACAGTTGAAGCTGGTGAAACTTTGTGAGTCATTTCTATCGTCTCTTTCATACCTGTCTTCCTGTAGTTATTCTCCTGATCTGTCTCCAGTACTCAGCTCAGTTACAGCCTCAGCTGTTAATTACAACAATAAAATCCAAAGCAATATTTTTGCAATGTACATATCCTTGATGGCACTTCCTTGCCTAAACAGAATATGATACAACAACAAAGAGTATCCATTATCCAACATAGAAGAGGCAGATAGGCAGTCCCTTTGCACCTCAAGTCATTGCCTATGACCTAGACTCAAGAATAGTTACTGAAAATGTGAGTAAGTATGCATGAGATATTCGAAGTTTTTCATATGTTATCTGGCATAGTGAAAAATGTTACTTTCTTTTCACATGTTTTATATGTTCTAAATGTATCCCTTTGTCTAAAATAGAAACGTATGAGCTATTTTTTTTAAAGGAAGAGATAATAAGTAAAAGGAAGCCAGAAGGGAGGGATGGAGGTAAAGAGGAGGATGGAAGGAGGGGAAGAAGTAAAGAAGACTGGAAAGAAGGGAGGGAGAGGGGAAAGGAGATAGAAGGAATTATCTGAAAGTTCCAGTTTTTCCTAATAGGAAGCAGCATAGCATAATGCCACAGTTCAGCTTCTGGTACAATATTTGTCTAGCTGTGAATCCTTAACTCTTTCTTGTATTACACAGTTCACCTGAAATCTCTGTACCTCAGCTTCCCCATCTCTGAAATAAAGATAATAATAATACTTTCATCAAGATAGTGTCATAAAGATTAAACAAGATATTATTATGCACAAAGCATTCATAACTCTGTCTGTCACAAACAAATGTTTAGATATTGCCTGCCATGTTTGTTACTGAAAGGGACTGTCTTCCAAAAGTACTTCTGGAATACTCTAGGACTCTGGACACTAAAGAGGCATGTATATGTTTGATAACAGTTATTACTGGCATTCTGTTTGTACTTGCAGAGGGATACAGCTGGAAGCAGTTGCAGCAGAAAAAGACATCTGGATAGAGAGGATAATAAAAACAAACGAGCACATGAAAAAGTTATCGCCTAGGAAAGAAAAATACTTTAGAATCGTTTTTGCCTACCAGCTATGAAAAAGGATGTAAATTCCCGCTTTTTTTGGTTGAATTGAGGTCATAGAGCATAGAAGTTTAGATCTGATCTGAATCCATTCTATTAGGGAACCTCAGTGCACATGTTCTGAGGAAGAACCCCAGGAAATCTCATCCCATGGCATCTCCTAGTGCAGGTAAATTATGATAAGAGCCAGTTTCTAGAAGAGCCCTGCCTGGTAGTAGATGCTATATAAGATCAAGTTGCATTTTATTCAGAATGATATAAAGTGCTTCAAATTTCACACACATACACACACACAAAATGGCTACTAAAATTTGTGCCTTCTCTGTGACCTTCCCTCTCATCCTTATGCTAATTATATCCTTATCTTCATCCTCAGTTCAGTCCCTCAGTTGTGTCTGACTATTTGGACCCCACGGACTGCAGAATGCCAGGCTTCCTGTCCTACACCGAATCGCGGAGCTTGGTCAAATTCATCGAGCTGGTGATACCATCCAACCATCTCATCCTCTGTCATCCCCTTCTCCTCCCGCCTTCAATCTTTCTCAGCATCAGGGTCTTTTCTAATGAGTCAGTTCTTCCCATCAGGTGGCCAAAGTATTGGAGCTTCAGCTTCAGCATGAATCCTTCCAATGAATATTCAAGGTTGATTTCCTTCAGGATTGACTGGTTTGATCTCCTTGCAGTCCAAGGGACTCTCAAGAGTCTTCCCCAGCACCACAGTTCAAAAGCATCAATTCTTTGGCGCTCAGCTTGGTTTATGTTCAACTCTCACATCCACACACGATTACTGGAAAAAATAGTTTTGACTAGACGGACCTTTGTCAGTAAAGTAATCGCTCTGCTTTTGAATATGCTGTCTAGGTTTCTCATAGCTTTTCTTCTAAGGAGCAAGCATCTTGTAATTTCATGGCTGCTGTCACCATCTGCAGTGATCTTGGAGCCCAGAAAAGAAAATCTGTCACTGTTTCCATTGTTTCCCCATCTATTTGCCATAAAGTGATGGGTCAGATGCCATGATCTTAGTATTGGAATGAGTTGAACTTAGTATGAAATTAGTATGTTGAGTTTTAAGCCAGTTTTTTCACTCTCTTCTTCCACTTGCATCAAGAAACTCTTTAGTTCCTCTTCACTTTCTGTCATAAGGGTGGTTTCATCTGCATATCTGGCATATTACTGTCAGCAACTTGATTCCAACTTGTGCTTCATCCAGCGCAGTATTTCTCATGGTGTACTTTGCATATTACTTAAGTAAACAGGGTGGGAATATACAGCCTTGATGTACTCCTTACCCCGTTTTGAACCAGTCTGTTTTTCCATGTCTGTTTCTAACTGCTGCTTTCTGACTTGCATACAGATTTCCTAGGAGGCAGGTTAGATGGTCTGGTATTCCCATTTCTTTAAGAATTTTCTGTAGTTTGTTTTGATCCACACAATCAAAGGCTTTGTCATAGTCAAGAAAGCAGAAGTAGATGTTTTTCTGAAACTCTCTTACTTTTTCTATGATCCATCGGATGTTGGTGTTTTGATCTCTGGTTCCTCTGCCTTTTCTAAATTCAGCTTGAACACCTGGAAGTTCTCACTCCACATACTGTTGAAGCCTCATTTGGAGAATTTTAAGCATTGCTTTTCTAGCATGTGAGATGAGTGCAATTGTGCGGTAGTTTGAACATTTTTGGCATTGCCTTTATTTGGGGTTGGAATAAAAGCTGACCTTTTCTAGTCCTGTGGCCACTGTTGAGTTTTCCAAATTTCCCAGTATTTTGGGTACAGCACTTTAACAGCATCATCTTTTAGGATTTGAAACAGCCCAGCTGGAATTCTATCATCTCTGCTAGCTTCGCTTGTAGTGATGCTTTCTAAGCCCCACTTGACTTCATACTCCAGGATGTCTGGATTTGTAGGTGTGGTAATATATAGCAAGCCTCCATATTTCCTCTCAATTTTCTTTGTAACTACTTAAAAAAATCAAGTCTTAAGAAAAAAGAATAATGCTTTTGCTTGTGTTTGTTTATTGTCTTTCCTCCAGAATTAGAATTTAAGTAATTTAGAAAATTAATTATTTTCTAGTCACTGGTCAAAAACAATTTGACTTCACCAGTAGCCTTACAACTAAAGAAATATTGAGGACTTTATCCTCATGAATTCAGAAGACACTGACTTCTCAGCTAAAATTTCCAAATTGCTAATTGCTTTAAAAAACTTATGGTTAAGGAGGAATCCTATCCCAGGTTTCAGGAGAGCAAAGTGATCAAATATTAGTGTATAACAGAGGTGGTGGGGAACCAGAGGATGGGAAAGAAAATATATTTAAATTAATATTTAATGGACTTCCTAGTAGCCCAGCTGGTAAACAATCTGGCTGCAATGCAGGAGACACTAGTTCCATTCCTGGGTCAGGAAGATAGGCTGGAGAAGGGATAGGCTCCCTGCTCCAGCATTCAGGGGCTTCCCTGGTGGCTCAGCTGGTAAAGAATCTGCCTACAATGTGGAAGACCTGGATTCAATTCCTGGATTTGTAAGATCCCCTGGAGAAGGGAATGGCTACCCACTCCAGTATCCTGGCCCGGAGAATTCCATGGAATGTATAATACATGGGGTTGCAAAGAGTCAGACACGACTCAGTGACTTTCAGTTTAATTTTTAATATTTTCTAAGATTACTTTAATATTTGGTAAAATCTGAATATTAATGAGCCTTCTTAATTATTTTTTATAAACACACTGGAAACCTCAGCTATATTCTTGTTGCCTGAGGGTATAGTCAACCATTCTTCCAGCAATTTATCACTGCCCACATGACCATTCCTTCTATTATTCTGTCTCTTTCAACAGCTACTCAAATAATTAGTATTGTATGTAAATGATTACATTCCATAAGTTTTTTTTCTTTTTTGAGGTGATGATATATTTATTTCTTTGCTTCGTGGTTTCCAATATATATGTATATGTTCAAACTCATCAAATTATATATATTATAAGACAGATGGGTCATGGTGGAGAGGTCTGACAGAATGTGGTCCACTGGAGAAGGGCATGGAAAACCACTTCAGTGTTCTTGCCTTGAGAACCCCATGAACAGCATGAAAAGGCAAAAAGATAGGACACTGAAAGATGAAATCCCCAGGTAAGTAAGTGCCCAATATGTTACTGGATATGAGTGGAGAAATAACTCCAGAAAGAATGATGGGATGGAGCCAAAGCAAAAACGATACCCAGCTGTGGATGTGACTGCTGATAGACGCAAAGTCTGATGCTGTAAAGAGCAATATTGCATAGGAACCTGGAATGTTAGGTCCATGAATCAAGGCAAATTGGAAGTGGTCAAACAGGAGATGGCAAGAGTGAATGTCGACATTCTAGGAATCAGTGAACTAAGATGGACTGGAATGGGTGAATTTAACTCAGATGACCATTATATCTACTACTGTGGGCAAGAATCCCTTAGAAGAAATGGAGTAGCCATCATGGTCAACAAAAGAGTCTGAAAGGCAGTACTTGGATGCAATCTCATAAATGATAGAATGATCTCTGTTCATTTCCAAGGCAAACCATTCAATATCACAGTAATCCAAGTCTATGCCCAGACCAGTAATGCCGAAGAAGCTTAAGTCAAATGGTTCTATGAAGACCTACAAGACCTTCTAGAACTAACACTCAAAAAAGATGTCCTTTTCATTATAGGGGACTGGAATGCAAAAGTAGGAAGTCAGTTAACACCTGGCGTAACAGGCAAATTTGGCCTTGGAGTACAGAATGAGGCAGGGAAAAGGCTAATAGAGTTTTGCCAAGAGAACGCACTAGTCATAGCAAACACCCTCTTGAGAACACAAGAGAAGACTCTACACGTGGACATCACCAGATGGTCAACACCGAAATCAGATTGATTATATTCTTTGCAGCCAAAGATGGAGAAGCTGTATACAGTCAGCAAAAGCAAGACTGGGAGCGGACTGTGGCTCAGATCATGAACTGCTGATTGCCAAATTCAGACTTAAATTGAAGAAAGTAGGGAAAACCACTAGTCCATTCAAGTATGACCTAGATCAAATCCCTTATGAGTATACAGTGGAAGTGACAAATAGATTTAAGGGACTATATCTGATAGAGTGCCTGATGAACTATGGACAGAGGTTCGTGACATTGTACAGGAGACAGGGATCAAGACCATCCCCGTGGAAAAGAAATGCAAACAAGCAAAATGGCTGTCTGAGGAGGCCTTACAAATAGCTGGGAAGAGAAGAGAAGAAAAAAGCAAAGGAGAAAAGGAAAGGTATTCCCATCTGAATGCAGAGTTCTAAAGAATAGCAAGGAGAGATAAGAAAGCCTTCCTCAGCAATCAATGCAAAGAAATAGAGGAAAACAACAGATTGGGAAAGACTAGAGGTCTCTTCAAGAAAATTAGAGATACCAAAGGAACATTTCATGCAAAGATAGGCTTGATAAAGGACAGAAATGATATGGACCTAACAGAAACAGAAGATATTAAGAAGAGGTGGCAAGAATGCACAGAAGAACTGTACAAAAAAGATCTTCACGACCCAGATAATCACGATGGTGTGATCACTCACCTAGAGACAGACATCCTGGAATGTGAAGTGAGGTGGGCCTTAGAAAGCATCACTACGAACAAAGCTAGTGGAGGTGATGGAATTCCAGGTGAGCTATTTTAAATCCTGAAAGAGGATGCTGTGGAAGTGTTGCACTCGATATGCCAGCAAATTTGGAAAACTCAGCAGTGGCCACAGGACTGGAAAAGGTCAGTTTTCATCTCAATCCCAAAGAAAGGCAATGCCAAAGAATGCTCAAACTACTGCACAATTGCACTCATGTCACATGCTAGTAAAGTAATGCTCAAAATTCACCAAGCCAGGCTTCTGCAATACGTGAACCATGAAATTCTGGATGTTCAAGCTGGTTTTAGAAAAGGCAGAGGAACCAGAGATCAAATTATCAACATCCGCTGGATCATCGTAAAAGCAAGAGAGTTCCAGAAAAAAACATCTATTTCTGCTTTATTGACTATGCCAAAACCTTCGACTGTGTGGATCACAATAAACTGTGGAAAATTCTGAAAGAGATGGGCATACCAGACCATCTGACCTGTCTCTTGAGAAACCTGTATGCAGGTCAGGAAGCAACAGTTAGAACTGGACATAGAACAACAGACTGGTTCCAAATAGGAAAAGGAGTACGTCAAGGCTGTATATTGTCACCCTGCTTATTTAACTTATATGTAGAGCACATCATGAGAAACGCTGGGCTGGAAGAAACACAAGCTGGAATCAAGATTGCCAGTAGAAATATCAATAACCTCAGATATGCAGATGACACCACCCTTATGGCAGAAAGTGAAGAAGAACTAAAGAGCCTCTTGATGAAAGTGAAAGAGGAGAGTGAAAAAGTTGGCTTAAAGCTCAATGTTCAGAAAACTAAGATCATGGCATCTGGTCCCATCACTTCATGGGAAATAGATGGGGAAACAGTGGAAACAGTGTCAGACTTTATTTTGGGGGGCTCCAAAATCACTGCTGATGGTGATTGCAACCATGAAATTAAAAGACGCTTACTCCTTGGAAGGAAGGTTATGGCCAACATAGATAGCAGATTTAAAAGCAGAGACATTACTTTGCCAACAAAAGTCCGTCTAGTCAAGGCTATGGTTTTTCCAGTGATCATGTATGGATGTGAGAGTTGGATGGTGAAGAAAGCTGAGCACCACAGAATTGATGCTTTTGAACTGTGGTGTTGGAGAAGACTCTTGAGAGTCCCTTTGACTGCAAGGAGATCCAATCAATCCATCCTAAAGGAGATCAACCCTGGATGTTCATTGGAAGGACTGATATTGAAGCTGAAACTCCAATACTTTGGCCACCTCATGGAAAGAGTTGACTCATTGGAAAAGCCCCTAATGCTGGGTAGGATTGGGGGCAGGAGGAGAAGGGGACGACAGAGGATGACATGGTTGGATGGCATCACCGACTCAATGGACATGGGTTTGGGTAGACTCCGGGAGTTGGTGATGTACAGAGAGGCCTGGCGTGCTGCAATTCATGGGGTCCCAAAGAGTAGGACACGACTAAGCGACTGAACTGATATATACACAGTTTTTATACATCAATTACATCTAAATAAGCTATTAATTTTATAATAAAATACGTGTAGAAGTTGTTAGCAGTAAAGCATCATGACACTTAAGATATATTTCTTTTAAAATTCATAATCAAAGTAGAGCTCAGAAGTATTCAGAGCTCTAGTAATATTCAGAATTTAGTAATGCAGCCATACATCATGGTAGGTCTGGATATTTTTCTGTCTGAATTCCCTCTTTCTGAACACTTATGCACTAGCCTTTTTTTCCAATTCCATCTTCTATAACATTCCCCATTTTATTCCATTAACTTCCACTAAGTGTCCACTAAGTGCCCTGTGCTTGTGACTTAGCAGGGAACAAGAAGGCCTTGTGTCTGCCCTCTCAGTTGTACCATTCCACTCAGTGCTCCAAACATTCCATGCCCATTCTGTCTCCTATTTCTCAGTCACTTAGAGACAGAAGGTTCATACTCACAGGAGAGATGGTGAATGGTCTTTGTAAATGATAAAGCAGCATTGTAAATTCTGAAGACTGGAACCTAGGTTCCAACTCCAAACACTAGCAGTTATCTTTCATTTCAGTCACTCAGTCATGTTCTACTCTTTGGGACCCTATGGACTACAGCACACCAAGCTTACCTGTCCGGCACCTACTTTTGGAGCTTATTCAAACTCATTTCCATCAAGTCGGTAATGCTCTCCAACCATTTCATCCTCTGTTGCCCTCTTCCTCCTCCTGCCTTCAATCTTTCCCACCATCAGGATATTTTCCAATTAGTCATTTCTGCGCATCAAGTGGCAAAAGTTTTGGAGTTTCAGCTTCAGCATCAGTCCTTCCAATCAATATTCAAGACTGATCTCCTTTAGGATGGACTCGTTGGATCTCCTTGCAGTGCAAGGGACTCTCAAGAGTCTTCTCCAACACCACGGTACAAAAGCATCAATTCTTTGGCACTCAGCTTGCTTTATAGTCCAACTCTCACATCCATGCATGACTACTGGAAAAACCATACCTTGGACTAGACGGCCTTTTGTTGGCAAAGTAATGTTTCTGCTTTTTAATATGCTGTCTATGTTCATGCAAAGATGGGCTTGATAAAGGTCAGAAATGGTATGGGCCTAACAGAAGCAAAATAAATTAAGAAGAGGTGGCAAGAATACACAGAAGAACTGTTCAAAAAAGATCTTCATGACCCAGATAATCACAATGATGTGAACACTCACCTATAGCCAGACATCCTGGAATGTGAAGTCCAGTGGGAGTTAGAAAGCATCACTACCAACAAAGCTAGTGGAGGTGATGATACTCCAGTTGAGCTACTTCAAATCCTGAAAGATGATGCTGTAAAAGTGCTGCACTCAATATGCCAGCAAATTTGGAAAATTCAGCAGTGGCCACAGAACTGGAAAATGTCAGTTTTCATTGAAATCCCAAAGAAAGGCAATGCTAGAGAATGCTCCAACTACTGCACAATTGCACTCATCTCACACACTAGTAAAATAATGCTCAAAATTCTCCAAGCCAGGCTTCAGCAATACCTGAACTCCCAGATGTTCAAGCTGGTTTTAGAAAAGGCAGAGGAACCAGAGATCAAATTGCCAACATCCGATGGATCATCGAAAAAGCAAGAGAGTTCCAGAAAAACATCTATTTCTGCTTTATTGACTATGCCAAAGCCTTTGACTGTGTGGGTCACAATAAACTGTGGAAAATTCTGAAAGAGATGGGCATACCAGACCATCTGACCTGTCTCTTGAGAAACCTGTATGCGGGTCAGGAAGCAACAGTTAGAACTGGACATGGAACAACAGACTGGTTCCAAATAGGGAAAGGAGTACGTCAAGGCCGTATATTGTCACCCTGCTTATTTAACTTATATGCAGAGCACATCATGAGAAACGCTAGGCTGGAGGAAGCACAAGCTAGAATCAAGATTGCCAGGAGAAATATCGATAATCTCAGATATGAAGATGACACCACCCCTATGGCAGAAAGCGAAGAAGGAGTAGAGAATGCTGACTCATTGGAAAAGACCTTGATGCTGGGAAAGATTGAGGGCAGGAGGAGAAGGGGATGACAGAGGATGAGATGGCTGGATGACATCATCGATTCAATGAACATGGGTTTGGGTGGACTCTGGGAGTTGGTGATGGACAGGGAGGCCTGGCGTGCTGCAGTTCATGGGGTTGCAAAGAGTCAGACAGGACTGAGCAACTGAACTGAACACTTGGGCATGGTATATGATCTTTGTATATATTATTAGATTCAATTTGCTAATGTTTTGTTTAAATTTTTTTTGCATCTACATTCATCCAAGATATTGGCCTGTAGTTTTTTGTTTGTTTGTTTGTTTGTTTTTAATGTTGTCTTTGTCTAATTTTTGTATCATGATGATTGTGGCTTTGTAGAATGTCTTTAGGAATGTTTCTTCCTCTTCAATCTTTTGCAAGATTTTGAGAAGGTTTGGAATACGCCCTTCTTTTTATATTTGTTAGAATTTGTCTGTGAAACCATCTGATCCTGGGCTTTTCTTTGTAAAGGGTTATTTTATTATAGATGCTATTTCATTTCTAGTTATCTATCTGTTCAAGTTATCTATTTCTCCTTGAGTCAATTTTGATGGGCTCTATATTTCTAGAAACTTGCCCATGCCTTCCAGGTTGTCAAATTTGTTGTCAGATAATTTTTCTTAATATTCCCTGTATGTTTTCTATTTCTGCATATTGAGAGTTATAACTCCTTTTTTCATTTCTTACTTTGTTTATTTGGGGTGCTGTCTTCTTCTTGGTGAGCATGCCAAGATGTTTGTTAATTTTGTTCACGTTTTCAAAAGTTTTATTGATTTTTAAATTGTTTTTAATCTTTATTTTAATCATTTCCTCTCTGATCTCTATTATTTCCTTCTTCTGCTTACTTTAGGTTTGTTTCTTCTTCTTTTCCAAACTCTTAATTGCTAGGTTAAATTATTTATTTGAGGTTTTTCTTGTTTTATGAGAAATATCTGGATCATTATGAAATTCCCTCTTAAGAATTGCTTTTGCTTGCATGACATAGATTTTGTATAATTTCATTTTTGGTGTCATTTCTTTCAAGGTACATTTAAATTTTCTCTTTGATTCCATCATTAATTCATTTTTTTAGAAACCTGTTTCCTATTTTGGTATTTTTCTGTTTTTCCCCTGTGGTTGATTTTTATTAATGCTTTCATGTTACTGTGGTTAGAAAACATGCTGAAATAATTTCTATACTCTTAAATTTGCTGAGATTTGTTTTGGTTTTGTACCCTAGTATTTTTTCAATCCTAGATAATGTCTCAAGTGAGCTTGAAAAGAATGGGTATCCTTCTATTTTTATTTTTAATCCATATCCTAAAGCTTGCAATTAAGTATAGCTGTTCTATTTTATCATGTAAGATCTCTATTGTCTCATGGAATTTTGTCGAGAAGATAGACAGGAATGACGTGTTAAAACCTATTATTACTATTATGTTCATGTCAATTCCCCTCCGTGAGTGTGTGTGTGTGTGTGTGTGTGTGTGTGTGTGTGTGTGTGTGTGTTTAATTGTGTTCCCCTACTATATTACGAGGTGATGGAATTTTAGCAGAGCTATCTCAAATCCTAGAAGATGATGCTATTAAAGTGCTGTACTCAATATGCCAGCAAATTTGGAAAAGTCAGCAAAGACCACAGGACTGGAAAAGATCAGTTTTCATTCTAATCCCAAATAAAACCAATGCCAAAGAATGTCCAAACTACCACACAATTGCACTCATTTCACACATTAGCAAAGTAAGTGCAAAATTCTCCAAGTAAGTCTTCAACAGTATGTGAACCAAGAACTTCCAGATGCTCAAGCTGGATGTAGAAAAAACAGAAGAACCAGAGATCAAATCACCACCATCTGTTGGATCATAGACAAAGCAAGAGAGTTCCAGAAAAAACATCTACTGCTCCTTTATTGACTATGCCAAAGGCTTTGGCTGTGCAGATCACAACAAACTGTTGAAAATTCTTCAAGAGATGGGAATACCAGACCACCTTACCTGCCTTCTGAGAAATCTGTGTGCAGGTCAGGAAGCAACAGCTAGAACCAGACATGGAACAACAAACTGGTTCCAAATTGGGGAAGGAGTACATCAAGGCTGTATATTGTCACCCTGTTTATTTAACTTACATGCAGAGTACATTATGTGAAATGTCAGGCTGAATAAAACACAGCTGGAATAAAGATTGCCAGGAGAAATATCAATAACATCAGATATGCAGAGGACACCACCCTTATGGCAGAAAGTGAAGAGGAACTAAAGAGCCTCTTGATGAAAGTGAAAGAGAAGAGCCAAAAAGCTGACTTAAAACTCAACATTCAAAAAGTTAAGATCATGGCATCCAGTCCCTTCACTTCCTGGTAATTAAATGGGGAAACAATAGAAACAGTGACAGAAGTTATTTTCTTGAGCTCCACAATCATTTCAGATGGTGACTGTAGTCATGAAATTAAAAGACACTTGCTCCTTGGAAGAAAAGCTATGACCAACCTAGACAGCATGTTAAAAAGCAGAGACATTTACTTGTGAACAAAGGTCCAGCTAGTCAAAGCTATGGTTTTTCAAGTTCAGTTCAGTTCAGTTCAGTCACTCAGTCATGTCCGACTCTTTGAGACCCCATGGACTGCAGCATGCCACACTTCCCTGTCCATCACCAACTCCTGGAGCTTGATCAAACTCATGTTCATTGGGTCACTGATGCCATCCAACCACCTCATTCTCTGTCATCTCCTTCTCCTCCCACCTTCAATCTTTCCCGACATTAGCATCTTTTCTATTGAGTCAGTTCTTCACATCACATGGCCAATGTATTGGAGCTTCAGCTTCAGCATCAGTCCTTCCAATGAATACTCAGGACTGATTTCCTTTAGAATAGACTGGTTGGATCTTGTTGTCCAAGGGATGCTCAAGAGTCTTCTCCAGCAACGCAGTTCAAGAGCATCGATTCTTTGGTGCTCAACTTTCTTCATAGTCCAACTCTCACATCCATACATGACTACTGAAAAACCATAGCTTTGACTAGACAGACCTTTGTTGTCAGAGAAATATCCCTGCTTTTTAATACGCTAAGTTGGTCATAACTTTTCTTCCAGGGAGCAAGCGTCTTTTAATTTCATGACTGCAGTCACCATCTTCAGTGATTTTTGAGCCCCCCGAAGTAAAATTTTTCACTCTTTCCATTGTTTCTGAATCTATTTGCCGTGAAGTGATGGGACCAGATGCCATGATCTTAGTTTTCTGAGTGTTGAGTTTTAAGCCAACTTTCCAGTTGTCATGTATGGATCAGTATGGTTGTGAGAGTTGGACCATAAAGAAAGCTGAGCGCCAAAGAATTGATGTTTTTGAACTGTGGTGTTGGAGAATTCTCTTGAGAGTCCCTTGGACTGCAAGAAGATCAAACCTGTCAATCCTAAAGGAAATTAACCCTGATTATTCATTGAAAGAACTGATGCTGAAGCTGAAGCTTTGGCCACCTGATATGAAGAACTGACTCACTGGAAAAGACCCTGATGCTGGGAAAGATTGAAGGTAGGAAGAGAAGGGGATGACAGAGGATGAGATGGTTAGATGGCATCACTGATTCGATGGTAATGAGTTTGAGCAAGCTCCAGGTGTTCGTAACAGACAGGGATGTCTGGCGTACTACAGTCCATGGTGTCGCAAAGAGTCAGACAGGACTGAGTGACTGAACTGAACTGATACTGATGAGTGTAAAATCCTTTTCTTGTATCGATCCTTTTATCATTTGATTGTGTCCTTCTTTATCTTTCTTTATCACCTTTGTTTTAAAGTCTATTTTGTCTGATATGAGGCTTGCAATCACCACTTTCTTGTCATTTCCATTTGTACGATATATCTTCTTCCATTCCCTCACTTTGAATTCATGTGTGCACTTTGCCCTAAAGTGGGTCTTTTGTAGGCGGCATATTGTAGGCTCATTTTTTCATTCAGTCTGCCACTGTATGTGCTTTGATTAGAGTACTTAGTCTTTTGACATTTAAGGTAATTATTAACAATTATGTATTTATTCATTGGAAAAGACCCTAATGCTAGGAAGGATTGGGGGCAGGAGGAGAAGGGGACGACAGAGGATGAGATGGTTGGATGGCATCACTGACTCGATGGAAATGGGTTTGGGTAAATTCCGGGAGTTGGTGATGGACAGGGAGGCCTGGCGTGCTGTGATTCATGGGGTCGCAAAGAGTTGGACACGACTGAGCAACTGAACTGAACTGAACTGATGTCTTTATTTTCATTTTAAACCATGTTTTCCATTTGACACTGTTTCTTCTTTGTTCCTTCATTTTCCTTTTTCTTGTTGTGGTTTATTTCCTTCCATTATATGCTTCTGTTCTCTCGTATTCTTGGTTCTTATTACATTTTTTTGATTTGCTATTACTCTGGGTTTTTTTTTTTGTTTTTTTTTTTTTAAGTATCTTAACCACTTCCTGTATCTACTTACTTTTGAGGCTCAAGCACATTCTTAATAAAGGAGAGGGGGAAATTTACATTTTCTTATTTTCCTCCCCTACATTTTATAATTTTGATATCTTTTTTTACATTTTCATGTTTATCTTTTTGCTGTTCATCATGGATATTATTGTTATTACAAAACTGTTTTGATTTTTTAAAATCTGTCTGCTGGCTTATTTAAATAATTACAATTATGATTTCCTCTTTCCTTCAGTTTATTGCTTCTTTCCTGTTTAGAGAATATTTTTCAATATCTTCTTTAGAATAGACTTAGCATTGCTTTGTTCTTTTGGTTTTTGCTTGTCTGAGAAATTCTTTATCTTTCCTTCTATTCTAAAGAGTAGTCTTGTTGCTTAGAGTATTCTCAATTGCATAATTTTCTATCTAGGAATTTGAATATATCTTGTCACTCCCTTCTGGCCTGCAATGTCTCTGAAAAGAAATAAGCTGATAACCTTAATAAAGGGGTTCTCTTGTAATTAACTTTCTTTTTTTTTTCTTGCTGCCTTTAGAACCCTCTGTTTAGTTTTTTGCCTTTTAATTATATATTTTGGTGTAGGTCTGCTTAGGTTCATCTTATTTGGGACCCTTTGTGATTACAGTACCCGGATTTCTGTTTCCTCTTTAGATTTGGAGAGTTTTCAGCCATAATTTCTTCAAATATATTTTTGATCCCCTTTTCTCTTTCTTCCCCTTCTGGAATTCCTATCATGTGTAGATTGACGTGCTTTATATTGTCCCATAGGTGTCACATTGCTTCTCTTTTTTTGTTTGGTTTTCTTCATTTGACTTTTTGTCTGCTGTTCTGATTGGGTGATTTCCATTATTTTATCATCCAGATCACTTATTCATTCTTTTGCATTATTCACTCTGCAATTCATGCCTTTAGTTCAGCAAATGAGCTTTCTAATTTTCCTTGGCTCCTCTTGATAGTTTCTAGTTTGTTTTTACAGTACTCTGCATTTCTGTTGATAGCCTTTCTTAGTTCCTTCAGTATTTTCATTATCTCTGTTTTGAAAATGCTGTCTATTGGACTGAAGAGGTCTCTTTCATTGTTCTTTCAGGGAAATGTTCTTGATTTTTTTTAATTGGGAGTGATTCCTTCACTTCTTTGTTATATTTCTCTTATTTTGTGTTTAAGAGAAACAATAATATACTGTGGTCTTGAAGGGGTATTTGTATGTGGGAACATCCCTGTGTGGATTGTGCAGGTTTAATATATTTTGTGCAAAGGCTGTTTTAGTATCCATGCCTGCTGCCTCTTCCCACAGTGTATGCTGGACATTACACCCTTGATAGGGAGTGTGGAGATGCAGCAGTGGTGCCTGCTCCCAGGGCTCTAGGCAGTGATGGTGGTTTGTGTGAACCCTTAGGGCCCACAGTGGAGCAGAGTTGGCCTGAGAGTTTTTCTGGACATTGTGATGGAGGTGGCACCTGGTCTCTCCTCCTAGAGCTCAAGTAGGCAGTGTCCTGTCACCTGGGAGTCCATGCAGGGAAAAAGGCTGCAATGGTTGTTCCTTCCCCTCTACTCACACACCTCACAAACAGTGGTGTCTGGCCTCTTAGGTGGGCTTAGGCTTTCTCTGTGTATACCCTCAGTCTAGGTCATACCAGACTCCAGCCCCTTAAGTCTTTTCTGCACAGCCAGCCTTGATCTTCTCTTCATGTCTGATCTCTGAAGTTTGAGCTTAATCACCTAGCCCCCACTCATAGCAGGGAACGCACATCTCAGGCTGGGTAGCACTGGGCAGTGACACTGACTCTCTGTGCAGACTTCTCTCCATTCTGGCTGGTGCAAACAAGCTGTTGCACTCTCCCCTGGGAAACCAAGGCTTCCACTCTGTCAAAAAAAATGTAATAAGAACCAAAAATAAGAAAGAACAGAAGCATATAATGAAAGGAAATAAGCCACAACAAGAAAAAGGAAAATGAAGGAACAAAGAAGAAACACAGTGTCAAATGGAAAACATGGTTTAAAATGAAAATAAAGACATCAGTTCAGTTCAGTTCAGTAGCTCAGTCGTGTCCGACTCTTTGCGACCCCATGAATCACAGCACGCCAGGCCTCCCTGCCCATCACCAACTCCCGGAATTTACCCAAACCCATTTCCATCGAGTCAGTGATGCCATCCAACCATCTCATCCTCTGTCGTCCCCTTCTCCTCCTGCCCCCAATCCTTCCTAGCATTAGGGTCTTTTCCAATGAATAAATACATAATTGCCTATTTTTTCTACTGTCTCAGAATTTTCCAGTAGAAAAAATGTCCTGTTACATATTACATGACAGATATCTTTTATTTCAGGTTGTGTGCTTCAGTTGACATACATAGAATAAAATTAAAAAATCATGACTATATATCTAGATATCCTCCACAGTTGTTGTCTTTTGTTTTTTTTTCCCCTTCAACCAAGACAAATTTTACTGTGGTTTTAAAAAGAGAGCTTAAAAGATCCAATTTAAATCCAGTTTAGAAAGCTTAGTCACTTTAAATAAACATACAGATAAAAAGGAAAGAAAATTTCTGGGTTTTCAAGCATATGAAATCATAAATGACTTCGACATGACAAAAATTGAAATAATTGCACAAACATGCTAATGATATCTAGATAATATCCCAGCAATGATGGATAATAACACATAATTTATGAGTAAATAGTTTCCTCTGAATATTAAATATAGTAGATTGAAATACAAGAGCAAATAGCTCTCTCAAGCTTTCAAAGTTTCTCTTTGTTTTAGAATCATCTCACAAGGTATTGTTAGTTAAGTACACTGATTATATCAATAATAAAATATATCAAATTATTTCCAGAATAGGGAGCACAAAACATTACAGTATTGTTCAGAAATATTTAAAATCATAAATATGATCATATCAGGAATAGAAATATGCAGTTTTGTTAGAGTGTGAAGGTCATGAGGAACCATTTATCTAGAGGGAAACAACATGGCATTAGGGGAAGTTACAGGTTCTGGAGACAGGCATGGGTTTGAATTTTGGCAATATCACTATATGGCAGTTTGGATTCCCTCAGAAGACTCTAAAATAGGAATTTGTGTGCAAGGAGTTTATTTGGGAGTTAGAAGTTCACTTGCAATGATGTGAGAAAGTATTAGAGTAGGAATAGGGGACACTAAGAGGTTGAATTATTAAACCAGCTGTTATAGACGGTGGCTGAAGATTAATCTCTAGGGATAGCTCTGGGTACTGGTGCAAAACATGTACCTAAGATTTTCCTAATCAGAAAGAAAGAAGCTGGAGTGTTTAGTGAGGGCCACTGGTCAAAGATTATCTTTAAGGATGTCAATTTCCCAGTACTTGTGCCTAGCATCTTGGTTAAAGTAAAAATTCGATAAAACATAGATGTAGATATTTGCAGTTGGGTGTATGAGAGCACACTGGCAGGCCCTACTGTGAAAGGCAGGCACTGAAAGCATTCTTCTAGAGGGAACTTGAATAGGCACTGAGTTTCTCTGGGCCTTAGATTCTCCATTTATGGAACACAGGTTGTGGGATCTTCCCCTGTCATACACTACTATGATGATTTAACAATATAATGGAAAACAGCTTCCACTCAATAAATGTTACTTATCTCCCCTCCACTTGCCTCCAAGATCCTTTCCACAGGAACTTACATGTGTTATCTTGTGCTGTAACCATTGAATTCTTCTCAACATGTTATTCCAGCCTTAGATTACAGTAGACTTTTTAACCATCATTTTCCTCTATTGATGCAAAAGAAACAACAAATTAAGATTAAAATAAAGTACTATTAAATGAAGTATTGTGATTTTTGAATCTGTATTATTGTTGAATTGTACAGTTGATAAGTCGTGTTCAACTCTTTAACTATATGGACAGCAGCTTGCCAGGTTTCCTTGTCCTTCACTCTCTCCCAGAGTTTGCCTAAACTGATGTCCACTGACTAGGTGATGCCATCAAATTAGCTCAGTCTCTCTTGTCCTCTTCTTCACCTGCCTTCAATCTTTCCCAGCATGAGGTCTTTTTCCAATGAATCAACTTTTCCCAACAGGTGGCTAAAGTTTTGGAGCTTCAGCTTCAGCATCAGTCCTTCCAAGGAATGCTCAGGGTTGATTTCCTTTAGGATTAACTGGCTTGATCTCCTTGCTGTTTAAGGTACTCTCAACAATATTCTCCAGTACTACAGTTTTAAGACATCATTTCTTTTGTGCTTTATGGTCCATCTTTATGGTCCAAATCGCACATCTATACATGACTACTGGAAAACCCATAGTTTTGACTATATGGACCTTTGTTGGCAAAGTAATGTCTCTGATTTTTTAAATATTGTTGAGGCTTGTCATAGCTTTTCTTCCAAGGAGCAGGCATCTTTAAATTTCTTGGCTGCTATCACCATCCACAGTGATTTTTGAGCCCAAGAAAATAAAGTCTGTAACTGTTTCCATTGTTTCCCTATCTATTTGCCATGAAGTAATGGGACCAGATGCCACGAACTTAGTTTTTTGAATGTTGAGTTTTAAGTCATCTCTTTCGCTCTCTCTTTCACCTGTATCAAGAGGCTCTACATTTTCTTCATCAAGTTCCTCTACGCTTTCTTCCATTGATTGAGCTAAGTCGCTCAGTCGTGTCCGACTCTTTAGAGTGGTATAAGCTGCAAATATGAAGTTGTTGATATTTCTCCCGGATATTTCTCCCAGAAATCTTGATTCTGTGATTCTTGTGATTCATCCAGTCCAGGATTTCACAAGAGGTACTCTGCATATAAGTTAAGTAAGCAGTGTGACAATACACAACCTTGATGTACTCCTTTCCCAATATTGAATCAGCCCATTGTTCCATGTCCAGTTCTAACTGTTTCTTCTTGATCTGCATACAGGTTTCTCAGGAGGCAGAAAATGTGGCCTGGTATTCCCATCTCTAAGAATTTTCCACAGTTTGTTGTGATACACACAAAGGATTTCACGTAGTCAGTGAAGCAGAAGTATATGCTTTTCTGGAATTATCTTGCTTTTCCTATGACCCAAAGATGTTGGTGATTTGATCTCTGGTTCCTCTGCCTTCTCTAAACCCAGCTTTGACATTTAGGAATTATCGACCCATGTACTGCTGTAGCCTAGCTTGAAGGATTTTAAACATTATTTTGTCAGCATGTAAAATGAGCTTAATTGTACAATAGTTTGAATATTCTTTGGCATTGGCTTTCCTTGGAATTGGAGTGAAAACTGTCCTTTTCCAGTCCTGTGACCACTGCTGCATTTTCCATATTGACTGACATATTGAATGCAGCACATTTACAGCACCATCTTTTAGGATTTGAAGTAGCTCAACTGGAATTCCATCACCTCCCCTACCTTTGTTTGTAGTAATGCTTTCTAAGCCTCACTTGACTTCATACTCCAAGATGTTTGGCTCTAGGTTAGTGACAACAACATTGTGGTTATCCAGGTCATTAAGACCTTTTTTGTACAATTCTTCTGTGTATTTTTGCCACCTATTCTTGATCTCTTCTGCTTCTGTTAGGTTCATAATGTTTCTGTCCTTTATTGTGTCCATCTTTGAATGAAATTTTCCCTTGGTATTTCTAATTTTCTTGAAGAGGTATCTAGTCTTTCCCAGTCTATTGTTTCCCTGTATTTCTTTGCATTGTTCACTTAAGAAAGGTTTTCTTATCTCTCCTTGCTATTCTCTGGAACTCTGCATTCAGTTGGGCCTGTCTTTCCCTTTCCCCCTTGTCTTTCACTGCTCTTCTTTTCTCAGCTACTTGTAAGGCCTCCTTAGACAACCATTTTGCCTTCTTGCATTTCTTTTCCTTGCTGATGGCTTTGGTCACCGCCTCCTGCACAATGTTATGAATTTCTGCCCATAGTTCTTCAGGCACTCTGTCTATCTGTTCTAATCTCTTACATCTATTTGTCATGTCCACTGTATAGTCATAAAGGATTTGATTTAGGTCATCATACCTGAATGACCTAGTGGTTTTCCCTACTTTCTCTATTTAAGCCTGAATTTTGCAATAAAGAGCTGATGATCTGAGCCCCAGTCAGATCCAGATCTTGTTTTTGCTGACTGTGTAGAGCTTCTCCATCTTTGGCTGCAAAAATGTAATCAATCTGTCTTTGATGTTGACCCTCTGGTGATGTCCACGTGTAGAGTCATCTGTTGTGTTGTTGGAAGAGTGTTTGGTATAAGTGTGTTCTCTTGATAAAACGCTGTTAGCCTTTGCACTGCTTCATTTTGTACTCCAGGGCCTAACTTGCTTTTTACTCCATACTCTACATTTCTGTATTAAATATAGGGTTATTTCATGTATCCCCAAAAAATCATTAATAGTGTTTACTAACATAGCCTTTAATATCAAAAATATAAGATTAGATTCACCTACCATTTTTCTCTCCATTTGTATTTGTTTTCTGTAAATTTTCTGCTGCTTCTACTTCTCCATTGTGATTTTTTACTCACTGAGTTCAATTAAATTACCTTTACTGATTCCATCACTGCTTTCTTCACTCTTTTAAAAGATGTAAAACCAGCTAGATAAGTCAGAAATGTCTTATATGTTCTAATTTTCCAAACTAATATAAGTGATAGATATCCAAGTGAATAAAGTACCCATTACTGCTCTAACTTCTTTTCCGTGTTATGAGTCCTTCTTCTTGGACATCACTGTGATAGTGACACAAGACTATAAATAATGCTAAACTGAGAAAATGCTTAAATAGTCCTGAAACATAGTTTCACTAGGAATAAATCTTTACAGCCTTGGAGAACTTTCTGAAAGTCAGGTTTTTTATTTCCCAATTTTGAAAAGTCATTGAAGTGTTGAATCAAATTAGTTACACATTTTGATTCACAGTGAAAAACTACTTTTATCATGTTCATAAATATTTTCAATATAACATATGGGATTTTAAATTATCCTGTATTGTAAGAAGATAAATACTATTCAATAATACTGCCATCATTGGTATGAACAGTATTTTAATAAAAATAAATTTGAAATGGAACTAAATAAGTGCAAGTTGCAAGAATCTCAAATTTTTATTACAGAATATTTAAGCACGACTTGTCACACCTCTATGGGAGAACACAGATATACTTTGACACTCTCTTTGGCACTCTATTTTCTTGGCATCATCAAAAATTCATAAATACTATAGACCAATGGAACAAGATAGAAAGCCAAGAAATAAACCCATGCACCTATGTGTACCTTATTTTTGACAAAGGAGGTGAGAATGTACAATGGGAAAAAGACAGCCTCTTCAATAAATGGTGCTGGGAAAACTGGACAGCTACATGTAAAAGAATGAAATTTAGAACACTTCCTAATGTTATACACAAAGATAAACTCAAAATGGATTAAAGACCTAAATGTAAGACCAGAAACTATAAAACTCTTAGAGGAAAACATAGGCAGAACACTCTATGACATAAATCAAAGCAAGATCCTCTATGACCCACCTCCTAGAGTAATGGAAATAAAACCCAAAGTAAACAAGTGGGACCTGATTAAACTCAAAAGCTTTTGCACAGCAAAGAAAACTATAAGCAAGGTGAAAAGACAACCCTCAGAGTGGGAGAAAATAATAGGAAATGAAACAACTGACAAAGGACTAATTTCCAAAGTATACAAGAAGCTCATACAACTCAATATCAGAAAAACAAACAACCCAATCAAAACGTGGGGAAAAGACCTAGGCATTTCTCCAAAGAAGACATATAGATGGCTAACAAACACATGAAAAGATGCTTAACATCACTCATTTTTGAGGAATGCAAATCAAAACTACAATGAGATATCAATCACCTCACAGCAGTCAGAATGACCATCATCAAAAAGTCTACAAATAAATTCTTTTTGTGAAGTGTGGAGGAAAGGCAGCAGTCTTGCACTGTTGGTGGGAATGTAAATTGATACAGCCAATATGGAAGATGGTATGGAGACTCCTTTAAAAACTAAAAATAAAACCCCCATATGACCTAGAAATCCCACCCCTAGGAATATACCCTGAGGAAACCAAAACTGAAAGAGACACATGTATCCCATTGTTCACTGCAGCACTATTTACAATAGTTAGAACATGGAAGCAACCTAGATGTCCATCGACAGATGAATGGATAAAGAAGTGGTGGTACATATAAACAATGGAATATTACTCAGCCATAAAAAGGAACACATTTGAGTCAGTTCTAATGAGGTGGATGAACCTAGAGCCTATTATACAGAGTGAAGTAAGTCAGAAAAAGAAAGATGAATATTGTATTCTTATGCATATATATGGAATCTAGAAAAATGGTAATGAAGAATGTATTTACAGGGCAGCAATGGAGAAACAGATATAGAGAATAGACTTATGGACATGGGGAGAGGTGTAGAGGGTGAGATGTATGTAAAGGGTAACATGGAAACTTACATTACCATATGTAAAACAGATGGGCAATGTTAATTTGCTGTTTGTCTCAGGAAACTCAAACAGGGGCTCTGTGTCAACCTAGAGGGGTGGGGTGGGGAGAGAGATGGGAGAGAGGTTCAAAAGGGAGGGGATATATGTATACCTATGGCTGATTCGTGTTGAGGTTTGACAGAAAACAACAAAATTCTGTAAAGCAATTATCATTCAGTTAAATATAATTTAATTAATTTTAAAAATTTGTAAGTGTTAGTCACAGTAACAGGATAGTAAATGACTGCAGATGGCATGATCTTCCACTCTCTTGAATCTTAATACATTTATCTTTAAGGTTGTTAGTTTTGTCATCTGTTTTAACAGAGTTTAATTTGTACTCCTGTCAATTAGCTTTACTAAGTTAAAATCTATCATCTATCAGCACTAAACTTGAGTGAGTCATGAAGGCTCCCTAATATATCAACAATGAAAACTAGTCCACTAAAAAGAAATGGCACTGAATCAAGAAATCAGTTGACAAGAGGGGAAAAAAAGAGATTCAACAGGAAATGAGCTGTGATTAAAAAAAAAGAGAGAGAGAGTCGAGAGCTTTGAATAGGAGCTTCTTATTTGTGTCAGAGATTTTACATTTGATTTTGTCAACAACCCAAGAACATATTCTAAATATTATTGCCCTTTCACTTCATGACCATGTATGAGCATGAAATATATGTTCATAATAATAAATTAATTTCTTAGTTTATTTCAAGAAGCATTTTGGAGACTCAATTTTTCAGCATAATATATTTTAAAAGTTATAGTTTCCTACACTAGTAAGTACTCAATATATTATTATTGATTAAACATATAAAGAGATAGTTTCATTTACATTAGAAAACTAATTTAATAAATCCCAAGAAAAACAATCCAACTTTCTACATTTTAAGCAACGATAATTTAAAAATCATGGCAAATAGATGAGGAAACACTAGAAACAGTGAGAGACTTTAATTTTGGGGTCTCCAAAATCACTGTAGATGGTAGTTGCAGCCATGAAATTAAAAGACGCTTGCTCCTTGGAAGGAAAGTTATGACCGAAATAGACAGCATGTTAAAAAGTAGACATTGCTTTGCCAACAAAGGACTGGCTAGTCAAAGCTACATTTTTTCCAGTAGTCATGTATGGATGTGAGAGTTGGACTATAAAGAAAGCTGAGTGCCGAAGAATTGATGCTTTTCAACTGTGCCGTTGGAGAAGATTCTTGAGAGTCCATTGGACAGCAAGGAGATCCATCCAGTCCATCCTAAAGGAAGTCAGTCCTGAATATTCATTGGAAGGACTGATGCTGAAGCTTCAATATTTTGGCCACCTGATGTGAAGAAGTGATTCATTGGAAAAGACCCTGATTCTAGAAAAGATTGAAAGCAGGAGGAGAAGGGAACGACAGAGGATGAGATGGTTGGATAGCATCACCGACTCAATAGACATGAGTTTGAGCAAGCTCTGGAAGTTAGAGATGGACAGGGAAGCCTGGCATGCTGCAGCTCATGGTTTCGCAAAAAGCTGGACAATACTGAGTGACTGATGTGAGCTGAACTGAAAAATCTTTAGCACACAATATTAAAATTAAAGCTAGGTATGGTTCCTTTTTTAAATAGCAATTCCATAAAATCTCCAGGTGCATTACATTATGTTTGACTGACTACTGATACTTTTTCAGTAGCTAATTGATTATTCATTGTTCAATAGTTGATACTCATTCAATGGTCTTCCCAGGTAGATCAGTGGTAAAGAATCTGCCTGCCAATGCAGAAGTCGCCAGTGACATGGATTTAATCCCTGGGTCAGGAACATCCCCTGGAGAAAACAGTGGTGACCCACTCCAGTATTCTTCTGGGGATAATCCCTTGGACAGAGGAGCCTGGCAGCCTATAGTCCATGAGGGTGCAAAGAAACAAGAATGAGCAACTGAGGATGCAGTAGTCCAATGCTAACCCAAAATTAATACAAATCTCTTTTTTTTTATTTCTTGAAAAGCTAATTCAAAACAGTATATAATCATGTGCATATGGGCAATACATTACAAATAAATATATGGATACAGGTATTTAATAAAAATCGAGTAAACTTGGTGTTACTGATGAAGGCTTCCTCCATTATAATATGGTCTTTGCCCTAACTTCTTTCATACTTAATGCTCCTAAAAAATGTACTCAGAAATTTCCCTGTCCTTTTTTCCTAACTGAATCCCCACCTTCTCTATCTCAAGCTACCAAATTCTGACTTTTTCTTTTCAGAAATAGATATAAAAATAACACTTCTTTCATGAAGCTTTTTCTTTTCATGTGGTTAGAACTGATCTCACTCTCCTTTGAATCCCTCAGTCTTTTAGTTATTATTGCTGTTATCACATCTATAAAAAATTGGTGCATATGCATATGTCTCTCACTAATACGTAAGCTCATTTAAGAGCAAAGAGCAAAGACTTTTTGGTATAAGTTTCATAAGATTGAAAAATGTTTTGTTCTGTTTTACTTTGTTTTATTAAAATACAGTTGATTTACAATATTGTGTTTGTTTTATTTTGTTTTCTGATCAACTTTGAATCACCTGGGTATTTAGCATGTGTCCAGATCCATGCAAATGTTCCAGAAATGCTTACTTAATTTTGATATTAATTTAAAATACCTTTCAGTATTTAGCAAACTAACTAAACTACTAGGTGTGTAAAAATGTTTATTTAATTAATTGTTTCTCGAGGAGTTAGCTAAACTGTATAACACAGGCCATCTACATTGCTTGGTTTCAGTGTATATGGTTAATAATGCTACTAAGGATTTTTTTCATAATGCTGTAAGTTCAAGTTGTCTCATTTTAGACACTATGAAGTGAAGTTGCTCAGTCATGTCCAACTCTTTGCGACCCCATGGACTGTAGCCTACCAGGCTCCCCTGTCCATGGGATTTTCCAGGCAAGGGTACTGGAGTGGGTTACCATATTCTTCTCCAGGGGATCTTCCCAACCCAGGGATCAAACCCGGGTATCCCACATTGCAGGCAGACGCTTTACCATCTGAGCCACCAAACACTATAATTTTAATTAAAAAAAAAATTGATTCAGGTTTCCTGAAAACAAAAGAAAAGAAAAGAGTATTTATTTGGGTAGTTAATCATTGAACCATATCACACTATGATGAGGTATTTGTTTCTGTGGCATGAATTCAACTGCACCCTTCGTTCAATATGTGCTCACAGAATAATATTAAGCAGATAACTAGGTATTTCGTGAGATATGCAAAGAATCTTTATTCCTGAGAAGGTGCAGTTTAAAAAATATTCCATGATTCCACTTTGGCTTTCAAGTAAATGTCTACCGCCTTAATTACATGAATGTAGTTCTGAATTTCCAGGTTTTTAATGTAGTTTTTTAGTTGAAAACAATTCATAAGGAAATAATTTTTAATAATACACTGGATATAGCTGATGTATTAATTTGGCTGCCACCAGCATCATTCACTTAACAAACATTTGTTTATCCACTGTTCTAGGTGCTGGCTGCTGAAGAAATGCAGGGGCAAGGGGGGAAAAAAGAAACAAGTTTTTTGGAGTTTCTTTCTGTATGTCAGGGAGTGGTCTCTCATAAGAACAGAGCAGGGCAAGAGGACAAAGGATGTCAGACTCAAGGCATGGTGTTGTTCAATTTTGGAAAGCTTCATCAGGGAGAGCTCGTCTGGTAACATGGCATTGAAGTAAAACCTTGAAGGAAGGAATGGGGAAAACTGTGGAGATATTATGTATGTAAAGGGTGAGACAAGGGTAATTCCCAAAGAGAGTAGAAGTAGATTGACATGTCTGTAAGATAGCAATGTTGTCTTTATGGCTAGAATGCTACAAGTGGAAGGTGGAAAATGACAGAATAAAAGATCAGAGCACTAACAAGAGAACCAGGCCTCTTACAGGACACTTATTTCATTCTGAATAATATAAAAAGATACCGCAAGATTCTAAACTGAGGAGCAGCATGTCCTAACTTATAGTTTCAAAGATCTCATATTTCTGTGTGTGGGATATGCTGCATAGCTAAGATAGAAGCAAGAAATTTTAGAAGACTGTTGGAACTTCTACATTGAGAAATGAATGTGGTTTTGTTGGAGATGACAGTGGTGAAGGTGGTTAGAAATGGTAAGACGCTGAATATATTTTTGAGGTATTTAAAATATTTTTCCTTGCTGGTTTGTGTTTAGAGTGTGAATGAAAAAGGGAAGTCAAGAGCCGCTGAAGGTATTTGGATTGAGCCAGTGGTCGAATGGAATAGTCATTACCAAATCAAGAAGTGGGGGAAGAACAAGAGTGTATGACTGGAATTTAGGAGTCAAAGAGAGTCATTAACATAGTTATGGTACAGAATTTTTTGAGACTGAATAAGATCTCCAAGGAAGTTAGAGAAAATAGAGAAGACCAGCTGTTCAAGGACTGAGTGTTGGAAGATTACAATATTTAGAGCTTGGCAAGATGGGAAGAATGGAGAAAAGGAGACAAAAGTGGCCTGAGAAGAGGAGAAAAAGCTAAACTAAGAAAAGGAGTCAACAACTGATCAACTTTATCAGATGTTGTGGATAACTTGGGGGGCTTTTCTGGTAGCTCAGTGGTAAAGCATCTGGCTGAAATGCAGAAGATGCAGGAGGGGCTGCAGGTTCAGTCTCTGGGTTGGGAAGATCCCCTGGAGGATGGCATGGCAACCCAATAGAGTATTCTTGCCTGGACAATCCCATGGACAGAGGAGCCTGGTGGGCTACAGTCCATAGTGTAGCAAAGAGTCCGACATGACTGAAGAGACTGAGCACACACTCATGGATAACTTAAACAAGACAGGGAAAGTTTACTGGCAATTGGTTAGATAAAGTATAGGTCATTAGGTAATACAAAAGGAGTAGTTTCATGGAGGGTAGAAAGGAAAACCTCATTGGAAGGAATTCAAAGGACAGGGGGGAGATAAAGTGGATATAGCAAATAGTAACAGCTTTCAAGGTGTTTTGTAAAAAACAAAAACAAAACAAAAAACAAGAAGGTTGTGGGGTGGGCAGAGAACTAGAGTAGCAGGTCATTCAATTGGACATGTAGTCAACAGATTAGCTTTTGTTTTGTTTTAATATCACTCATAAATATTAGAATATTTTTATACAGTGATGTCCGTTATCCAACTCAGGGAAAATGTTACCAGACATTTGGCCCTGCCCAAAATGTCCATATGACGTTTATTTTATAAGTAATTTGGTTTAAGTCAAAAGGTTTTTGAAATTTGATCCTGTCCATAAATATTTGGTGGCCCGTGCCAAAATGTCCTTAAGATGTTATCTTATCCAAAACGTCATTGAGCATACTTGGTCCATGACAAATGGTTTTGAAAGAACCAAATATCAATGACCCTTTGAAATAGACAAAAGGCCTTCATGAGCGTTTTTATTTTTTTTAATTTTTTTAAAGTGTTTAAGTTTTTAATTGTATATTTGATACCAAAGTAAGGAAGGGTAATTACTTTACAATATTGTAGTGGTTTTTGCCATACATTGATATGAATCAGCCATGGGTTTACATGTGTTCCCCATCCTGAACCCCCCTCCCACCTCCCTCCCCATCCCATCCTTCTGGGTCATCCTATTGCACCAGCCCTGAGCACTTGCATGAACGTTTTTAAAGGGATAAATTATGATCGAATATCAAGAATCTTTTGGCATGGACTAAATGTCTTATGTGCATTTGGCCAAGACCAAATGGCCTGCAAGTCAAGGAAACTAATGATAATGCACAAAAAATTAAAGAATAATTTCAGGATCAAGTTTCTTGAGGAAGTGGGCCTCTGAATTCAAAGTTCACTCAGAAGAGCTTATCATAGATGAAATAAATAATCCAGCCATCAAAATAAGAAGGAAGACAGAGTACATAGTTTCAGATGTAAGTGTATTAGCAGATTTAGTGGTATAAGCACATCCAAGTTTTTTCTGTTTGCTTCGCCTACTGTTGCTTTCCTTTCTCTTAAACCAATGAGATTTGAGACCATGTCACCAGTTGAGAGTTTTAACCAAGATATATTGGAGGTTTCAGGACATGTAGGATGGTAGTTGTCTAAATAAGCAGGCAAATGAATGAATTAGAGATAAAACTTCAGAGAGTGAAATAAAGATGCAGATGGTCAGATAGAGATGATTTTTTCCCAGTTGATAGTGGAATCAATGCCCACAGCCTTTCAGTGAACGCAAAGGGATTACAGGCTGGTAGTCAGGATCTAATGGTAACATCCTAAGCAGACCATTCCTCTGCTATGTCTTTGCTCCCTTGTGCTAAGACACTTCAGTCGTGTTCAACTCTGTGCAACCCTGTGGCTTGTAGCCTGCGAGGTTCCTCTGTCCATGGGATTCTCCAGGCAAGAATATTGAAGTGGGTTGCCATTTCCTTCTCCAGGGGAACTTCCTGACCCAAGGATTGAACCAATGTCTCTTATGCCTCCTTGCACTGGCAGATGGGTCCTTTACCACTAGTGCCACCTGCACCTGGGAAAAGCTGGTTCTCTGGCATTCAGGTACACCCTACGATTTACTCAGTACTCTTCCACTATATGACTTCTACTTTTTATGATAACTAGAATCGGTTTCTGTTATTTGCAAATAATAACCGTATGTTAACTGGCAAATATTAGTTGGAGTTACTCAAGAATCGTGGCAAATATCTAGGGCCCCACAAGAAATTCTATCTTAAATTAATAAACTATAATTATTTGATTATTTACAAAGTTTACTTAATCCAATTAACAGGACATATTTTTCAGCTGGATGATTTCCTATCACAGTCTGTTTACAATTATCTCTAAAGTTATGATATAACAAGGGCATAGGGTGATATATTTAGGAATTTAACCATCACTGTCAGGTATGAAATGACATTTTAATCAAATCCACCAAGAGTATTTTGTAACTAGGTCAAGGTAGAAACATATTTTCCTCTAATGAGCTGCAAAGCACTCCCAAAGGGCACACGGGTGGTAGAAGTATTAGCTATTACTGCAAAAGGTAAACACTCCAGAAGGGAACTCTTGAAAGCTGAACCAATTATAGTTTAAAACTGAGAAAACTGAGGAAGGTAAATATGATTCAAGCCCACAACTGTAACATATCCAGGAATAATAACATCTTCTGAGGACTAGATTGACATTTAGTTAACCCACAATACTGTTCCCTATATGGATTACCTGTCACTGGCTCATAGATCACATTCCTTTATTGTTCAGGACAGTCCAGATTCTTTATGTTTGATCACAGTCCCTCATATTTCCTCTTACACATGTAGAATTTAAAGGGTCTAAAAATTTCTATACCTCTTATGTCAAACTGCATCCCCAGACAGACTCTGGAAACTAGAAAAACACAAAATTCTTTATTATTTTTTCATCCAATTTAAGAGTTTGAAAAAGTGTGATTTTTCTATAAAGGTATATTTTGTTTAAAATTACATAAGCACACACTCCACTTTAGTATTCAGTAAGGATACTGTTATCAGCTGCTTTTAGTAAAATTCATTTGGTTTTCAATCATGGTCTCGTAAATTATTCTTGAGTGGATAATTTCTTTCAGTATTTTCCAAGAGGAAGATAACAGCCTTTTTCATTCCATCATTTTCTTTTCTCACTTACCTTTCAATCTTTTTATTTACTTTGCTATCTAATTTTAAAGATGTTTATTTTGATAGGAAGGACATTTTCACTTGAAGTGAAATCAGTAGAAAATTAACTTGACTTTAATAATAATAAATTTCTTTCATTTTTTTCTAAGCAAGATCCTCACAGAAAAAGAGAAAAATTAGCCCAGGAAAAATCATGAAGTGAAATGTAATTTGACTTTAATTTGAGGTTAGTACTCTATCTGTTACTCCTCCATTGTTGGTGGTTTGGGAACAACCATTATTATACTAAACTGAAGCTTGACCCTCTCAGAGCATTGTCTCATATTCTCAAATTAAGATATATCTTTCTCTATCCCATTCTCACCCGTAAGGTTATAATTTCAAGTGACTCTTCAAGGTAATAATAATTGCCAACATTGCCTGAGTCCTTTATCTTATATCTGATATTATTCTTAGTGTTTTACATGAATTGACTTGTTTAAAGTTAAAAAAAAACACCCTGTGAGTTAGGTACTATTATTCCTGATTTACCCATGATGACCATATGTTCTGGTTTACAATAATGAATGCATGAAAAAAAAAAACTATTATGATGGTTTCAAAGTATAGTATTTCAAATATTAATAGTATTTATGAATTTAAATAGTAGCGTGAATAAATAGTGGTGTGAATAAATAAGGATAACACCTAAGTGTTTCTGTCTTATTTCTTTTTGCTAAACACATTAAGAGGATTTTTTAAAAAGTTAAAAATAAAATTTCTGTTAAGACATCTTTTAGAGAAATAGCAATTATAACCTTTCTCTGAGCCACTTGCAAATATATATTAATTTTTTTCCAATCTTCTGTTGTCAAAAAATATTCAAGTGTTCAAATGCTATATTCAGACTTAATTGCACTTGCAAAGTTCTTTCTGTATAGGATTTATGTAGTTTGCAAATAGGCTGATATGGAAGGCAAATTTACTTTCTAGCCGGTATTTTTCTCTAAAAGAGGTCATCTTTCTTTAATTCTCTGAAAATAAAGCCTAAGAAAACTATATTTGGCCAGGCCAACTCAAATGGCAGACCAGAAAAGAAGCTGAAAAACACAGTCTGACAGGGTTTCCAAGACTCATTTTAGTTCTGCGTACCTCTTTCCTACCCACCTGACTTCATGACAAAGAAAATCCACAGGGAAGCAGGTGGGGAAAATAGTGCTATGGTCTCTGATCTTTTGATCTATTCTATATCAGGCTAAGTTAAATTTTATTTTTTACACCTTTACTGAAACCTTTATCAACAAAATAGTTTCTATATTTCTAACATACATTTGATTCTGGTAAGCGGTACCTGATTTTAGCTCTTCCCATGATATAATCTCATTTTGACTATAAAAATTAGAAAGATAAAAATGGTTTTTTTTTTTTTCTAAAGCTACATCTGTTGAGCACAAAATATAAAGAGAATCAGCTGCTTCATATGATCATATTTAGACAAATATTTTTTGAAGGACCTAAAAATGAGTGTTTTGTGTTTATATTTTTCCTTCATTCTCTAAATTGGCTTTCTGAATGATGGCAAACAATCAAAACAAAATGGCTAACTTGTTCTTTCTCTTTAAGCTAACCTGAGAAATGAACTATGCACATGGATACAGAGCCAGTTATTGTGTAGAATGAATCATTCTGACAACAAACTCCTCGAGTAATATTGATCTGGGTATCTTGCCATTGATAGGTAGGGGCACAGTATTTTTAGTGCATTAGCTACGATCTAAGTGAAGGCTTTAGATAACTCATTAAATATCACGCTTCTTTTTCTTTTCTTTTAAGAGGTTCAAATACAGAAATAGAGACATTTTTTAAATGTACCATTGCGAAGAAAAACTCAACATTTTTATGGTAATATTAAAAAACAAAGATATAGCAATGATACTATCCTATAAGGATAGCTTAGATGTAGCATTTTAAAAGCAGAGACATTACTTTGCCAACAAAGGTCCTTCTAGTCAAGGTTATGGTTTTTCCAGTGGTCATGTATGCATGTGAGAGTTGGATGGTGAAGAAAGCTGAGCGCCGCAGAATTGATGCTTTTGAACTGTGGTGTTGGAGAAGACTCTTGAGAGTCCCTTGGACTGCAAGAAGATCCAACCAGTCCATCCTAAAGGAGATCAGACCTGGGTGTTCGTTGGAAGAACTGATGTTAAGCTGAAACTCCAATACTTTGGCCACCTCATGCGAAGAGCTGACTCATTGGAAAAGACCCTAACACTGGGAAGTATTGAGGGCACCAGGAGAAGGGGACAACAGAGGATGAGATGGTTGGATGGCATCACCGATTCGATGGACATGGGTTTGGGTAGACTCTGGGAATTGGCGATGGACAAGGAGGCTTGGCGTGCTGCAATTCATGGGGTCGCAAAGAGTCGGACATGACTGAGCAACTGAACTGAACTGAACTGAGCTGAGTACTTCAAGAAGAAAAAAAATGAAACAAAAAAGAAAAATATGTCTTGATGCTAGCTTTGCTAGTTTCCAAAAGTTATTGTTTCTCTTGACTTGTGTTCTTTTCAAAGCCACATTGTCAAACATGTATTCAATGCTCATGTATTATTTGCCTAATCTCTAGGAATAAATGTGTATTTTTGATTATTCCATACAAATAATGTGTGAACCTATGGACACCTTATCTTTGACAAAGGAGGCAAGAATATACAGTAGAGCAAAGACAATCTCTTTAACAAGTAGTGCTGGGAAAACTGGTCAACTACTAGTAAAAGAATGAAACTAGAACACTTTCTAACACCATACACAAAAATAAACTCAAAATGGATTAAAGATCTAAATGTAAGACCAGAAACTATAAAACTCCTGGAGGAAAATATAGGTAAAACACTCTCTGACATAAATCACAGCAGGATCCTCTATGACCCACCTCCCAGAATAATGGAAATAAAAGCAAAAATAAGCAAATGGGACCTAATTAAACTTAAAAACTTTTGCACAATGAAGGAAACTAAGATCAAGGTGAAAAGACAGACTTCAGAATGGGAGAAAAGAATAGGAAATGAAGCAACTGACAAAGAATTAATCTCAAAAATATACAAGCAGCTCATACAGCTCAATACCAGAAAAATAAACAACCCAATCAAAAAACGGGCCAAAGAACTGAACAGACATTTCTCCAAAGAAAACATACAGATGGCTAGCAAACACATGAAAAGATGCTCAACAACACTCATTATTAGAGAAATGCAAATCAAAACCACAATGAGGTACCATCTCATGTGGGTCAGAATGGCTGCTATCCAAAAGTCTACAAACATTAAATGCTGGAGAGGGTGTGGAGAAAAGGGAACCCTCTTACACTGTTGGTGGGAATGCAAATTAGTACAGCCACTTGGGGAACAGTGTGGAGATTCCTTAAAAATACTGGAAATAGAACTGCCATACCACCCAGCAATTCCACTGCTGGGTATACACACCAAGGAAACCAGAATTGAAAGAGACACATGTACCCCAATGTTCATCACAGCACTGTTTATAATAGCTAAGACATGGAAATAACCTAGGTGTCCATTGGCAGATGAATGGATAAGAAAGCTGTGGTACATTTACAGAATGGAATATTGCTCACTATTAAAAAGAACACATTTGAATCAGTTCTAATGAGGTAGATGAAACTGGAGCCTATTATACAGAGTGAAGAAAGTCAAAAAGAAAAACACCAATACAGTATATTAACGTATATACACAGAATTTGGAAAGATGGTAGCAATGACCATATATGCGAGGCAGCAAAAGAGACACAGATGTAAAGAACAGTCTTTTGGACTCTGTGGGAGAAGGTGATGGTGGGATGATTTGAGAGAATAGCATGGAAACATGTATATTGTCATGTGAAATAGTTCATCAGTCCAAGTTTAATGCATGAAACAGGGCACTCAAAGCTGGTACATTGGGACAACACTGAGGGATGGGATGGGGATGGATGTGGGAGGGGGCATTCAGGATGGGGGACACGTGTGCACCCATGGCTGATTCATGTCAATGCATGGCAGAACCCACTACAATATTGTAAATGAATTAGCCTCCAATTAAAATAAATAAATTAAAAAAATAATGTGTGAAATCATTATATCTTGAAAGTCTAATCATGTGGAAGCAAAGTTTGTTTGATTCCACTGTTTGGTGGTAGAAAGAAATCTTTATGAAGTAGCTCTTCAATATATGTACATATTTAATTTATAAGACAGCCTTCCTTATGAAGGTCCGCTTCCCTGATGGCTCAGATGTAAAGTGTCTGCCTGCAATGCTGGAGACCCAGGTTCAATCCTTGGGTTGGGAAGATCCCCTGAGAAGGAAATGGCAACCCACTCCAGTATTCTTGCCTGGAGAATCAGATGGATAGGGGACCCTGGTAGGCTACAGTCCATAGGGTTGCAAAGAGTCGGACACGACTGAGCGACTTCCCTTTCTTTCTTTCTTTTCCTTAGTGAAAGAGTTTAAATAACCTAAGAATAATGTATAAAGACAGTCGTGTTTGTTATCTTTTTACTGTTTGCAGTATCACCTTACATCCTGAAAATAGATGTTTCTCTTTTCCAAATGTACCTTCCTTTTTCCTACGCTACTTCTCTGCAAATGTGCAGAGCTTCTCTCCCTCCCATTTTTGAATTGGGTAGAAATAAATCTGTTCTCCTTTATTCTATCACAAAATATCTTATTTAAAACTTCTTATTTTTCTAAGAGAACTGCTTTTCAAATTGAGAAGCAATGCATAGATTTCACAGGTGGCGCAGCAGTAGAGGAATCCGCCTGTCAATGAAGGAAATGCAGGAGAACCGAGTTTGACCCCTGGCTCGGGAAGATCCCCCACAAGAGGATATGGCAGCCTACTCCAATATTCCTGCCTGAAAAATCCCATGGACAGAGGAGCCTGGCAGGCTATAGTCCATGAAGTCACAAAAAGTAAGACACTACTGAGCGCACACACTAAATTATAAACTAAATTTTGGGTAGGGAGTTTTGGACAGGATTTTTATGTGTGTGCATTCATGCATTTTTATGCTGCTGTTTTTCTGTGTAACATAATCACTCTTATTAAAAAAAACTGTGGTCTCAAATCTGTTTGTATACTATATACATCCATGGAGTTTATTTAAATGATATATACTCATCCCAGACAAACTCAAGCATCTCTGGGCATGAAGTCCTGGTGTTGCTACTTTTAAATTACCTGCCTCCTCACCGAGGGAATACTAAGTGCAGACAGGTTTGACAACAGCTGACCTAGAAACATCAAGCATTCCTCACAGATCAAGATGATTGTAAGTGAAACCACTAATCTGCTTGTCACTTCTATGTTTGTCTCTAAATCACAGTTAAGCGAGATAAAATCCAGTTTGTTGGGATTTGTAATTACAGATCAGCAGCACAATTTAAGTGCCCATTAATTTAAACATTCCTGTGTGATAGGCTACTTTACACCAGTAAATATGAGAAATCATAGAGAAGGGATTAAATTTTTATGATTCTTGCCTTTATTTTCTCTAATTAATTCTCATTATAATCTATATATACACATGAATACATCTGAAGGAATAAATATATTGTGACATTATAGATATTTCTCTTTTTTTCTCCTTTTCTTTGAATGACTTACAAAAAATAAAAGTCATAAAAGCCCTAGAAAAGTCTACCTTAGGACAATGGCTCCTTAATATAATAAAAAATAAGTCTTCATAAAATTTGAGTGTTAGCACTCTATACCAGTGTTGCTAAAGCTATTGTGCTTTCTGGTTTATAACTAAAAGTAAGCACAAATTATATAAAGTAAAAAACATTGCTGACCTTTTGAGTTCTGATTTACCAGAAAAGCCCTCGCCCAGACTCTCAGTTGCCACACAATTGCTCCCTTCCTCCAGCCCTGTCTATTCCTCTCTCTCACATACATATACACACACATATTCACAAGCACATTTGATTTTATTTATTTGACTCCATCTTTCTGCTTGGTATTTCTATGCCAGGTTCCAGTATGAAAAATCTCTCTTCTTTTTACAATATTTTTATTTCTTTTATTTCAATTAACATAGCTCAGAATTATCTAAAGGAAAAATAGCTATCAAGAATCAAAACAGGGATGGGGAGAGTATATAACTGTTTCCAAGCATTTTAGCTTCACTTTATGACCATCGGCAACTCAAGTAAAATTGATGTATCTCTATTTTTTCATCTCTTAATCGAAGCTAAAATTAAATATCCCCTGCTTATCTTATAGAAATTGTGGTAGGAGCAAATGATATAATTTTGTTGTGAATATCAATGTGATGGTGAATTTTTAGTTGTAATTCAAATTTTGAAAAGAAGATTAATAATAGAGGTAGCCTAAGTTCTGATTTCATTACCTCTTGAGTATGTGTGTATATGTGGGAACAATAAGAGCAATTCAAATTTTTAAATCACCCATAGTTCATATCTTAAGTACAATTGGAGGTTTACATTAAATTTACATGTAACTGGGGACATAACCCCTCCCCCCCAAAAAAAACACCAAACTCAAGAGATTACAGTAGAATAAAGTCAGATAGGACTTGCTTGTAATAACGGAAAAGGTGGCAAGCTTATAATTTTATAAGAAACACTAAGTAGAGCTTATACCCAGAAGCAGATGGTGCCATACTAAGTGCCTAAAATCTGAAACATCTGCTCTTCATAATATAGTGTGATAAAACTGAAAAAGTAAGGCAGCAAAGGTTATAAAAAATATGCATACTGTGCTGAATATATAAATATAAATAAATTATATATATATATATATATATATATATATATATATAGTCCTGCACTTAGTCGCTTCAGTCTTGTCTGACTCTTTACAACCCTATATCCTAAAAGCACAACATGATCCTATTGCACACCTGTCAGAATAGTTTTAATTTAACGGCTTTATAATGATAAGCATTAATCCAACCATGAAGTCACGATAATTTTTTTACATTGGGAGAAATATAAAATGTTCCAACCACTTTTATAAAAATAAAAGCGAAAATAAACAAATGGGACCTAATTAAAATTAAAAGCTTTTGCACAACAAAGGAAACTATAAGCAAGGTGAAAAGACAGCCTTCAGAATGGGAAAAAATAATAGCAAACGAAGCAACAGACAAACAATTAATCTCAAGCAACTCCTGCAGCTGAATTCCAGAAAAATTAACAACCCAATCAAAAAATGGGCCAAAGAACTAAAAAGACATTTCTCCAAAGAAGACATACAGATGGCTAACAAACACATGAAAAGATGCTCAACATCACTCATTATCAGAGAAATGCAAATCAAAACCACAATGAGGTACCATTTCACACCAGTCAGAATGGCTACTATCCAAAAATCTACAAGCAATAAATGCTGGAGAGGGTGTTGAAAAAAGGGAACCGTCTTACACTGTTGGTGGGAATGAAAACTAGTACAGCCGCTATGGAAAACAGTGTGGAGATTTGGAGATTCCTTAAAAAACTGGGAATAGAACTGCCATATGACCCAGCAATCCCACTGCTGGGCATACACACCGAGGAAACCAGAATTGAAAGAGACACATGTACCCCAATGTTCATCACAGCACTGTTTACAATAGTCAGGACATGGAAGCAACCTCGATGTCCATCAGCAGACGAATGGATAAGGAAGCTGTGGTACATATACACAATGGAATATTACTCAGCCATTAAAAAGAATACATTTGAATCAGTTCTATTGAGATGGATGAAACTGGAGCCCATTATACAGAGTGAAGTAAGCCAGAAAGAAAAACACCAATACAGTATACTAACGCATATATATGGAATTTGAAAGATGGTAACGATAACCCTATATGCGAGACAGAATAAGAGACACAGATGCATAGAACAGTCTTATGGACTCTGAGGAAGAAGGTGAGAGTGGGACGTTCTGAGAGAATAGCATTGAAACATGTATATTATCATATGGGAAACAGAACACCATTCCAGGTTCGATGCATGAGACAAATGCTAAGGGCTGGGGCAATGGGATGACCCAGAGGGATGGGATGGGAAGGGAGGTGGGAGGGGGGTTCAGGATGAGGAACACATGTAAACCCATGGCTGATTCATGTCAATGTATGGCAAAAACCACTACAATATTGTAAGGTAATTAGCCCCCAACTAAAATAAATAAATTTATTAAAAAAAAAAGTTTTGTAGCGTCTTATAAAGTTAAATATGCACTTACTATATAACCAGAAATTCCAATCTTTGTTTTTTTCCAAGTGATATGAAAAGGCATGTAAAGATATACACAGTGATGTGCAGCGCACTTTTATTCACAATATTTAAAACCTAGAAATAACCCAAATGTCTGTCAACAGGTAAATAGATAAACAAATCAAAATATTTAAATAAACTGAAATACTATTTAGCAATACAGGGGAGGGAGGAACCTACTTACATATGCAAAATATTAATGAACCTCAAAAATAATATATTCAGTGGGAAAACAAGCAGACTTAACAGGCTACAAAGCAAATTATTATATTTATATAAAATTCTAAAACTGGCAAAAACTAATCTATAGTGACCATAAGTAGACTGGCGGTTGCCTGGGGCTGGGATGAATACCAAGGGAACAGGAAATTTTGGAGGAATGAGAGAAATGTTCTATATCTCTAATATAAAGTTCTTTTTATCTAATGTTGAATTAGAAATAAAAAAAATCCAGTAAAATAATCAAACAGCAAAACTTTTTACTGAAAAAGTCATTGAATTGAACAGATAGGTAGCTAACAATTACAATTAAATGGAAGAGATTCAACTTTAAGAAAAAAAAATGAGAAGGAAAATACCATTGAAACATCAATTCAACTATACTTGAAAATCTAGATGAAATAGATAATATTATAGAAATTTATTGTTTACCAGAATTGACCCAAGTGTAGAAGGAAAATATAAAAAGATTAATTTTCTAAAGAAAAAATTGGGAATCTCTTTTAAAAACTGCTGCAACACCTTGCCCAGGGAATTTCACTGTGAAATTCTCTGAAATCTTTAACTATCAGACAAGCACAGTGCTCTTTAAACAATTCTTCTCAAAGGCAAATAACTTTTGCAAATGTTTTTTTGTTGGTCGCTAACTATAACACCAATACTCAATACTGACAAATATTGCTAAATATAATTAAAAAATAATAAGTCAATATAAATCATAAATGTCCATGTAATTTACATTTAAAATATGCAAAATGCTAAATGAATTATACATAAACAGAACCCATTAGTGTATAGTATCCACATTACTGCAATAATTTGAGTTTTGCTCATTGAGTTGGTGTTGCCATCCAATCATCTCATGCTCTGTAACCTCCTTCTCATTTTGCCCTCAGTCTTTCCCATCATCAGGGTCTTTGCCAGTGAGTCAGCTCATCTTATCAGGTGGTCAAAGTATTGCAGTTTCAAATTCAGCATCAGACCTTCCAATGAATATTCAGGGTTAATTTGCTTTAGGATTTACTGGTTTATTTCCCTGCTATCCAAGGGACTCTTAAGCGTCTTCTCAAGCATCACAATTTTAAAGCATCAATTCTTTAGCCCTCAACCTTCTTTTTGGTCAGACTCTCACATCCATACATGGCTACTGGAAAAACCATAGTTTTGACGAAACAGAGCTTTGTCAGAGAAGCAATGTCTCTGCTTTTTAGTATGCTGTTTGGATGGGCCATAGCTTTTTTCCAAGAAGTAAGCATCTTTTACTTTCATGGCTGCGATCACCATCTGCATTGATTTTGGAGCCGAAGAAAATAAAGTCTGCCACGGTTTCCAACGTTTCCCCATCTAGTGCTGGGACCAGACGCCATTATTTTCGTTTTCTGAATGTTGAGTTTTAAGTCAGCTATTTCACTCTCCTCTTTCAACTTCATCAAGAGTCTCTTTAGTTCCTCTCCACTTTCTACCATTAGGGTGGTGTCATCTGTATATCTGACGTTATTGCTATTTCTCCCAGCAATCTTGAGTCATCAAACCTAGATAGCATGTTAAATAGAAGAGACATCACTTGCTGACCAAGTTCTGTATAGTCAAAACTATGGCTTTTCAAGTGGTCATATATGGATGTTAGTGTTGGTCTATAAAGAAGGCTGAGCACTGAGGAACTGATGCTTTCAAATTATGGTGCTGGAGAAGACTGTTGAGAGTCCCCTTGGACTATAAAGAAATTGAACCAGTGAATCCTAAAGGAACTCAACCTTGAATATTCATTGGAAGGACTGATGCTGAAGCTGAAGCTCCAGTAATATGGCCATCTGATCCAAAGAGCTGACTCATTGGAAAAGACCTTGATGTTGGGAAAGATTGAGGGCAGGAGGAGGAGAGGGTGGCAGAGGATGAGATAGTTGTAGGCATCACAGATTCAATAGACATGAGTTTGAGCAAACTCCAAGAGATAGTGAACGATATGGCATGCTGCATTCCATGCGGTGCAGAGTCAGACATGACTTAGCACCTGAACGACAACAACAAATACTTCCTTATGACAAAAAAATAAAATAAAATTTTTCACCATTCACCAAAGTCTAAACTTTTCCAAGAGGGTGCTTGAATCTTTCAAATAGTTCTTAAATGGTTATCAGACTAGTACAGCATTTATCAACTATTTTGCTTAGCATGAATTAAGACCTAACTTATTCCAATACTGAATCTGAGAATAAATACATAGTTTGTCATTCATACAGTTACACTCTTAAGAGTGAAAGGGGATGTTATCAATAACTATGCTAGGATAATAGAAATAAAATAAGTCTGTCTTTCACAAACAAGAATTGATGTCTCCTCGTCTATTAATCTGCAGTCTTCATTTTTTTATCTTTCATTAGCCTTCTTAGTTCATGAGAGGTTTGGTATTATATACAAAAGAATCCCATATGCAACTCACTTTCATTTATGTAACAAATGTGTACTGTGTTTAGGCAAGTACATTATTAATAACAATAACAACCAAGTGTCAATTTATTGAGGACCTTCAAATGATAGGCACTTTACATTCATTATCTCTACTCCTCACAAGGACACTGTAAGAGATTTAGAGTAAGAGAACGGAGATTCAGTGATCTCGTATGCTTTTTCAAAAACTATAGGATAATTCAAATATTCAAAAATAATAAAGAATAATACAGTAAGGATGAACATATGTATAGTAAATCATAATATTTATTTATAATAAATCACAATATTTGCCATCTGTAGCAGTCATATTTTTTATTAGAAAACAAACAGAGGCACAGGTGAAACTCCTCTGAATTTTTCCTAAATTATATTCACTACCATCTTCCTTAAAAGTAACCATCAGTGTTTGTTATTTACTTGTTCCATGAAATTCTATAATGCTATTTGAGCTTCGTGACATTATATAAATGAACTATGTTTTCCACATTCTTTAGCATTTGCGTTGTTTCAACTTATATTGTTATGATTATGCATTTAATACTTGAAGTTGTATTTTACTCTTTTTTTCTGTATTTATTATCTTGTTGTACTTTTAAGTTAATTTCAATGTTTGATAATTGTACAATGGCAAGGTAAATGTCCATATACATCTTCTCTTGTAAATGTGACAATTTCACACCAAACTTTCAAAGACATGACCCAACTCTTTTACACTCTTTCTTATAGTTCTGTAGTTGTGATTCCAGGTTCCCTTACCGCTTCATTTCTGCCAGCATTAAGAACTGGCAAAAGATTTGGAAAGGAGCAGAAGGAGGGAAGGGAATATGCTTCCTACATCTCTACAGCAGCAGAGAATTTGAGCAGGACTCCAGTCTTAAACAACTTTCCACTTTCCCAACTCTAAGTAAAAGCAGCTGCTCTTCAGGGAATCTTCAATGGTCATAGAACCAGTCATGCTCACCCTCAGCCACAGTGGTTGGAGTACAACCATACCATAATTTCTATTGCAAATTCATAAAGAAAAGTTCTCATATTGGGTAGAGGTTATTCCAAATACACACAGGTCCATAAATTGGCATCAGTTCAGTTCAGTCACTCAGTTCTGTCCAACTCTTTGCAATCCCATGTGCTGCATCAAGCCAGCCTCCTCGTCTGCCACCAACTCCTGGAGTTTACTCAAATTCATGTCCATTGAGTGAGTGATGACATCCAACCATCTCATCATTGCTGTCCCCTTCTCCTCCAGCCTTCAATCTTTCCCAGCATCAGGGTCTTTTCAAATGAGTCAATTCTTTCCATCAGGTGGCCAAAGTATTGGTTTCAGCTTCAATATCAGTCCTTCCAGTGAATATTCAGGACTGATTTCCTTTAGGATAGACTGGTTGGATCTCCTTGCACTCCAAGGGACTCTCAAGAGTCTTCTCCAACACTACAGTTCAAAATCATCAATTCTTCAGTGCTCAGCTTTCTTTATAGTCCAACTCTCAAATCCATACATGACTGCTGACACATATGTAGTTGTCCATTCCTACTTTCTGTACATCTCAATGTTGCTACATGGTCTTTGTTAAGAACAAGTAAATTATTTGAACAAGGGATTATTCAAGATGTAAAATTACAGGATTCACTAAAATAAATTACCTTAAAATTCAATATATCAATTTATGGAAATTGTCTTTCTATCCATTGCCTGAATGCTAATGAAACAGAACAATGAGTATTCTATTTATTTATGTTACTAATAATATATTCAAGAGATATATTTGTCACTTTCACTGTATAATCATAAGGGATTTGATTTAGGTCATACCGGAATGATCTAGTGGTTTCAGACAAATACATTCAAAGGATTAGATCTGACAGACAGAGTGCCTGAAGAACTATGGACGGAGGTTTGTCACATGATGGTGATTGCAGCCATGAAATTAAAAGACGCTTACTCCTTGGAAGGAAAGTTATGACCAACCTAGAGAGCATATTGAAAAGCAGAGACATTACTCTGCCAACAAAGGTCCATCTAGTCAAGGCTATGGTTTTTCCAGTAGTCACGTATGGATGTGAAAGTTGGACAGTGAAGAAAGCTGAGCACCGAAGAATTGATGCTTTTGAACTGTGGTGTTGGAGAAGACTCTTGAGAGTCCCTTGGACTGCAAGGAGATCCAACCAGTCCATCCTAAAGGAGATCAGTCCTGGGTGTTCATTGGAAGGACTGATGTTGAAGCTGAAACTCCAATACTTTGACCACCTCATACGAAGAGCTGACTCATTGGAAAAGACCCTAATGCTGGGAAGGTTGGGGGCAGGAGGAGAAGGGGATGACAGAGGATGAGATGGCTGGATGTCATCACAGACTCGATGAACATGGGTTTGGGTAGACTCCAGGAGTTGGTGATGGACAGGGAGGCCTGGAATGCTGAAATTCATGGGGTCACAAAGAGTCGAACACGGCTGAGCGACTGAACTGAACAGCACTGAAAGGAGACAGGGAGAAAGACCATCTCCAAGAAAAAGAAATGCAAAAAAATCAAAATGGCTGACTGAGGAGGCCTTATAAACAGCTGTGAAAAGAAGAGAAGCCAAAAGCAAAGGAGAAAAGGAAAGATATTCCCATTCGAATGCAGAGTTCCAAAGAAGAGCAGGGAGAGATAAGAAAGCCTTCCACAGTGATCAGTGCAAAGAAATAGAGGAAAACTATAGAATGGGAAAGACTAGAGATCTCTTCAAGAAAATTAGAGATACCAAGGGAACACTTCATGCAAAGAGGGTCTCAATAAAGGACAGAAATAGTCTGGACCTAACAGAAGCAGAAGACATAAAGAAGAGGTGGCAAGAATACACAGAAGAACTATACAGAAAAGATCTCCCCAACCCTATAATCACAATAGTATGATCACTGACCTAGAGCCAGACATTCTGGAATTCAATTTCAAGTGAACCTTTGGAAGCATCACTACGGACAAAGCTAGTGAAGGTGATGGAATTCCAGTTGAGCTATTTCAAATCCTAAAAGATGATGCTTTGAAAATGTTGCACTCAAAATGCCAGCAAATTTGGAAAACTCAACAGTGGCCACAGGATTGGAAAAGGTCAGTTTTCTTTCCAATTCCAAAGAAAGGTGATGCCAAAGAATGCTCAAACTACCGCACAATTGTACGCATCTCACACACTAGGAAAGTAATGCTCAAAATTTTCCAAGCCAGGCTTCAACAGTACGTGAACCATGAACTTGCAGATGTTCAAGCTGGTTTTAGAAAAGGCAGAGGAACCAGAGATCAAATTGCCAACATTAGCTGGATCATCAAAAAAGCAAGACAGCTCCAGAATATTATCTACTTCTGCTTTATTGACTATGCCAAAGCCTTTGACTGTATGGATCACAATAAACTGTGGAAAATTCTGAAAGATATGAGAATACCAGACCACCTGAACTGCCTCTTGAGAAATCTGTATGCAGGTCAGGAAGCAACAGTTAGAACTGGACCTGGAACAACAGACTGTTTCCAAATAGGGAAAGAAGTATGTCAAGGCTGTATATTGTCACCCTGCTTATTTAACTTATATGCAGAGTACATCATGAAAAACACTGGGCTGGAAGAAGCACAAGATGGAATCAAGACTGTAGGGAGAAATATCAATAACCTCAGATATGCAGATGACACCACCCTTATGGCAGAAAGCGAAGAAGAACTAGAGCCTCTTGATGAAAGTGAAAGAGGAGAGTGAAAAAGTTGGCTTAAAGCTTAATATCCAGAAAACTAAGATCACAGCATCTAGTCCCATCATTTCATGGCGATTAGATAGGGAAACAGCGGAAACAGTGGCTGACTTAATTTTTCTGAGCTCCAAAATCACTGCAGATGGTGACTGCAGCCATGAAATTAAAAGATGCTTGCTCCTTGGAAGAAAAGTTATGACCAACCTAGACAGCATATTAAAAAGCAGAGACATTACTTTGCCAACAAAGATCGGTTTAGTCAAGGCTATGGCTTTTCCCCTATACATGTATGGATGTGAGAGTTGGAATATAAAGAAACTGAGCACCGAATAATTGATGCTTTTGTACTGTGATTTTGGTGAAGACTCTTGAGAGCCCCTCGGACTGCAAGGAAATCCAGCCAGTCCATACTAAAGGAAATCAGTCCTGAATATTCATTGGAAGTACTGATGTTGAAGCTGAAACCAATACTTTGGCCACATCATGCGAAGAGCTGACTGTTTGGAAAAGATCTTGATGCTGGGAAAGATTGAGGGCAGGAGGAGAAGGGGATGACAGAGGATAAGATGGTTGGATGGCATCACCAACTCAACGGATATGAGTTTGCGTAAACTCTGGGAGTTGGTGATGCACAGGGAAGCCTGGCATGCTGCAGTCCATGGGGTCACAAAGAGTTGGACCCGACTGAATGACTGAACTGAACTGAACTGATGTTACTAATATTTCACACTCCCTAAAACCATTCCAGAATATGACAGGCACATTAACTAAGCTGGTAAAGAACATTTTCGGCATGCTGATATTTTAAAAATACCACATCATGAGATGTGTGTTATTAGCTTTGTAAGAGAAGAATAAGATTTACACTATTGTTAAAAATGACTGCTGGACCAGAGTGTTATTTAGTTTTCTTGAAAAGTAAATTTATATTGGAATATAATGTCTAGAGATGACTAGATTTAAATAAAAAACCAAAATGCCTCGTGTAAATTATATTTATAATGTTTTTTTCCTGACATTAACTATGCCATGACAGCCAAGTCATTTCCTCCAAGATGAGTTTTGAGGCATAATTATCTACAGTTTTGTCTCTCCCACGTGAGGACAGGCAAGTCCTTACATACCTCTCAATGGCAGTATGAGACTTATAAGTGATAGTAACTAGTCAATAGATGGTTAATGAGATTTTGTTGAAAATCAGTGATTAGACTTAAAAAGAATATGAAGTTGTTATGAGGTTTTGGATCTTCTGAAAGGGTTTAAAGAGGTATGAGGTAAATTTGTGGCCTAGCAGACGACATCTCTGTTTCTGCTATTTTTGCAGGAATGTTTTTTCACACATTGGATCTTTAATCATCTAACATAAACATATCTGTTTATAATTTTGTAATTTGATCCTGGTTCTGTTTTTCATTTTTCTAGCTCTGCTTCATATATCTCATTACCTAAAGGAACTTAAAATTGGGATATTCACATTCTTTTAGAGGATTCTGCTTGTTTGGACAGGTTTTTTGTTGAGACATAGTGTTTTGGTTATGGTGAATCAGTGTGTGTGTCAGGAGAGCAGAGAGAGGTTGGAGGAAGTAAGGGCAGGTAGAAGAAAAAGAAAGAAGTTACTGTGTAGTGTGTTAACCCATGTCAGTTTCCTACTAGTAGGTGATGGTCAGTCTGGATCAACATATATTCCCCCTTGTGCATATCAAGAGCAATATGTAAAGGATCATATATTTATGACAAGGAAAATAAGATGTGGAAGACAGGAAAGAGAACGAAAATTAAATATTTGAAGGCTTTTTTTTGTTTTCCAAAATAAGCTCTTAAAAAACATTTGTTCAATGGTGAATAAGAGGAGGGCCAGTGGAAGAAATATTGCTAAAATGGAAAAATTTTAGGTGATAAAATTTCCTGACCTAAGAGTGTCTTGGGTTCTAACCCCATTCTTCCCTCAAATAGCAATGTGATTTTGCAACAAGTTGCTTTTGGGGGATCAATTTCCCTTGAAATTAAAGCAGATCAGAAATGATTTCTAAGGTACCCAATTCTGACACTACTGTATTTCTTCCTGCAGGAAAAGAGTTTGTAAACAGAAAATATGGTGAAACACAAATATTTTATAATCAGGCCAAGAAGGATAAGTAACAATCAAATACGAAAAATTTAGTGTCAACTAGTGAAGAACTCAGAGACACCCACCATTGTACATTCACTTCAATTGACCTCAATGACTTTTTTGTTTTCATGCTTAACTTCCTTTCTACTCAGTGTAGGGGAAGAAATGAGAGGTTTAGTATTGTATTCAATCTTAATCAACCTAGTGCAAGATGGTATTTGGAATTTCCCATATCCTTTCTTTCAGCAAAAACTCATGAATTTTTTGGGAAAAAAATCAGCAGTGATGTATTTCATGTTATATCATAATAACCCAAGCTTAGCATTTTAGATGATTTACAAATGTCACCAAATGATGTGAGAAAATGAAGAAGAGATTGATGATTTCAAAACTTCAATTGTAAACAACTCCCAGTGAAATATTCTCTCCTAAAAATCTCTCTTATAATGACTAAAAAACAGTAGCTCATGAGAAGGAATTATACTCAAATTGAGAACTTCAGATTTTAATAGAAAAACACTACACTTCAAATTAATTTATAAAATATGTTGTTAAAATGCTTTTCAAACTCTTTAAATTTTATGATAATTTCATTACTATAATCTTTCTTTGCTAATTAATGATTCCAATTTCCTTTGGGTGATTAACAATTATTTTTAAAAATTTCTGCTAACTTGAATATTTCTGAAAACATGGTTGTATTATCCTGACTAGTGTGCAATGCAATACTGGAAAATACTGAAAATGCTCACTGTAGTATCATAAAAGTTAATATTTAAAATGGCCTAATATCTGTTTTTTTTCCCCCTTGCTAGTTTAAAGCTAGTGATGCTTTAACATCTGAACTTAGGTCTTTATGGTGACATGGCTACAATTTGAAAACAGATAATGAATATTAGCTTGAAATGATTTGAAAACTTGCTCCAAAAATGTCTTGCACATACTAAGTAACAACTTTATAATGAGCCCCAATGTATTCGCTGCAAATTTTGTGAAACCTCACATTTAGATCATCATGAAGAAAAGGGTAAATAGGATTTTGAAAGGCAGAACATTTCTATCAGATGTATTTGGATTTAGGAAATTAAGATAGCAAGCACCATGCAGTGGAAGGAACACTAGACCAGAAACCATGAGACTGGGGTTCTGGGGTTGGGAGTCATTTCACAGTACTGTGGACTTGTGAGATTCCTGTAACCTCTCAGCGTTCATATGTGTGTAATGAAGGCAATATGGACATCATACTGTTGCTAAAAAACTGAATTTCATAGCATTATAGGAGTGTATCCAAACCATTGCTTAGCAAACTGAATTACATTCTGTTCTTACCTGACTACCCCAAGAAGCAGAAAATTTCTTGAGCTCAGGGTTACATCCAATGCTTCTTTCTATTCCAACACATTGCTGGAAATACAGTGTTATTGTTCACTCGCCAAGTCATGTCTAAATCTTTGTGACCTCATAGACTGTAGCATGTCAGGCTCCTCTGTCTTCCACCACCTCTCAAAGTATGCCCAAATTCATGTCCATTGAGTAAGTGATGCTATATAATCATCCTCTGCCATCACTTTCTCCTTTTGCCCTCAACCTTTCCAGCATCATGTTCTTTTCCAGTGAATCAGCTATTTGCATCAGGTAGTCAAAGTATCGAAGGGTCAGCTTAAGCATCAGTCCTTCCAGTGAATATTCAGGATTGATTTCCTTTAGGATTGACTTATTTGATCTCTTTGCTGTTCAAGGGACTCTCAAGAGTCTGTTCCATCACCATGGTTCAAAAATATTAACTCTTTGACGCTCATCCTGCTTTATTGTCCAACTCTCACATCTGTACATGACTATAAGAAAAGCCATAGCTTTGAATATATGGACCTTTCTTTGCAAAGTGATGTCTCTCTTTTTTAATACACTGTCTAGGTTTGTCATGGTTTTTCTCCAAAGGAGTAAGTATCTTTTAATTTCATGGCTGCAGTCACCATCTGCAGTGATTTTGGAACCCATGAAAATAAAATCTGTCACTGTTTCCATTTTTTCCCCACTTGTTTACCATGAAGTGATGGGACCAGATGTCGTGGTCTTCACTTTTTGAATGTTGAGTTTCAAGCCAGCTTTTTCACTCTCCTCTTTCACCCTCATCAAGAGGCCCTTTAGTTCCTCTCCACTTTTCAACATTAGAATGGTATCACCTGCATATCTGAGGTTATTGATATTTCTTCCAGCTATCTTGATTCCAGCTTGTGACTCATCCAGCCCAGCATTTCACATGATGTACTCTGCATACAAATTAAATAATCAGGGTGGCAATATGTAACCCTGTACTCCATTTTCAATTTTGAACCATTCCATTATTTCATGTCTGGTTCAAACTGTTTCTTCTCGACCCGTGTATGGGTTTCTCTGGAGACAGGTAAGGTTATCTAGTATGTATGATATTCTTTTCTCTTTAAGTATTTTCCATAGTCAAAGACTTTACTGTAGTCAATGAAGCATAATTAGATGTTTTTTCCAGGAAATCCACTGTTTTCTCCATGATCCAATGAATGCTGGCAATTTGATGTTTGCCACTTTGAAAGCCAGTTTATACCTCTGTAAGTTCTTGATTCACATATGCTAAAGCCTAGCTTGAAGGATTTTGAGCATAACATCTCTAGTGTGTGAAATGAACACAACTGTGAAGGTTTTCTTGCTGTTGTTGCTCAGTTGCCAAGTTGTGTCCTGCTCTTTGCAACCTCATGGACTGCAGCATGCCAGGCTCTCCTGTCCTTTACTAGTTCCCCTGGGTCTTTTCCAGTTTATGACCATTGAGTTGGTGGTGCTATATAATCATCTCATCTTCTGCCACCTTTTTTCTTCTCCTTTTTTCTTCAATCTTTCCCAGCATTAGGGTATTTTCCAGTGAGTTGGCTCTTTTTACGTGGTGGCCAAAGCTTTGGAGTTTCAGCTTCAGCATCAGTCCTTCCAATGAATATTCAAGGTTGATTTCTTTTAGGATTTACTGGTTTGATATCCTTGCCGTCCAAGGGATTCTCAGGAGTCTTCTCCAGCACCACAATTAGAAAGCATCGTTTCTCCAGTGCTCAGCTTTCCTTAGTTTCAACATTCTTTGGCATTGGCTTTCTTTGGGATTGGAATGAAAATTGACCTTTTCCAGTTCTGTGGCTACTGCTGAATTTTCCAAATTTACTGACATATTAAGTGCAGCACTTTAATAGCAACAACTTTTAATATTTTAAATAGCTCATCTAGAATCCCATCACTTCCACTAGCTTTGTTTGTAGCAATGCTTCCTAAGGCCCACTTAACATCATATTCCAAGATGTCTGGCTCTAGATGAGTGACCACACCATCATGGTTATCCAAATCATTAAACATTTTATGTATACTTCTTCCATGTATTCTTGCCACCTCTTCTTAGTTTCTTCTTCTTCTGTTAGGCCCTTACTGTTTCTGTCCTTTATTGCACCCATCCTTGCATGAAATGATCCCTTGATATCTCCAATTTTCTTGAAGAACTCTCTAGTCTTAACCATTCTAACGTTCCGCTCTATTTTTGCATTGTCCATTTCAAAAGGCTTTCTTATCTGTACTTGCTATTCTATGGAACTCTGCATTCAGTTAGGTATATCTTTCCTTTTCTCTCTTGTCTTTCACTTCTCTTCTTTCTTAGGCTTTTTTGTAAAGCCTCTTCAGCAACTGTTTTGCCTTCTTGCATTTCTTTTTCTTTGGGATAATTTTAGTCACTGCCTCCTGCACAATGTCATGAACCTCTGTCCATAGTTCTTCAGTCACTCTGTCTACCACATCTAATCCCTTGAATCTATTCATCACCTCCACTGGATAATCATAAAGAATTTGATGTAGATCATACATGAATGGCCTAGTGATTTTCCTTCTTTCTTTTATTTAATCTTGAAACTTGAAATAAGGAGCTCATGATTTGAGCCAAAGTCAACTCTTCAGTCCTGCTTTACTACTGTATAAAGCTTTTGCATCTTTGGCTCCTTCATGGACCACAGCCTTGTCATGGAGAAGGGGCTTGCATAACCTAATAAAGCTATGAGCCTTGCCATGCAAAGCCACCCAAGGTGGATAATCATAGTGAAGAGTTCCGACAAAACATGGTCCACTGGAGAAGGAAATGGTAACCCACTCCAGTATTCTTGTCTAAAAAACGCCATGGACAGTATGAAGAGGCAAAAAGATATGACACTGGAAAATGAGCCCCCTAGTATGGAAGGAGACCAATATGCTATGGGGAAGCGTGGAGCACAATTACTAATAGCTACAGAAAGAATGAAGAGCCTGGACCAAATCAGAAATGAGATTCAGTTGTGGATTCTTCTAGTTGTGAATATAAAGTCTGATGCTATAAGGAACAGTATTGCATAGTAACATGGAATGTTAGGTCTATGAATAGAAGCAAATTGGAAGTGGTCAATCAGAAGATTGCAAGAGTGAACATTGACATCTTAGGAATCAGTGAACTAAAATGGACGAGAATGGGCAAATTTAATTCAGATGACTATTGTATCTACTACTGTGGTGAAGGAAATGGCAATCCACTCCAGTGTTCTTGCCTGGAGAATCCCAGGGACAGGAGAGCCTGGTGGGCTGCTGTCTATGGGGTCACACAGAGTTGGACACGACTGAAGTGACTTAGCAGCAGCAACTGTGGGCAAGAACCCTTTAGCAGAAATAGAATAGCCCTCATAGCCAACAAAAGAGGCCAAAATTCAGTATTTGGGTGTAATCTCAAAAATGACAGAATGATTTCAGTTCGTTTCCAAGGCAATCCATTCAACATGGCAGTTATATTAGTATATTCCCCAACTACTGATTCTGAAGAAGCTGAAGTTGAATGAAATACAATAGGTTTGATAAATACCTCTTGAATTAAAAAAAAAAAAAAAACCTTTAGTTAGATAAGTATTACAGAGCAGACTATTGAAATTTTATAAGAACTCCAAATTATTTTCCAAAATATAAGCTCTCATGCTAGCACTACTGAGGCTTGGATGCTGGAAAGGTTTGCCAGGCTGCCTCATTTATGAAATTTGTGAACACAAGTGAAGTAGGAAATATTACACTCTAAATTTTTTTCATCTCAACTTTTAAAAAGAAATTTTGATGACATTTAATAATCTGATTGAAAGTTGATTCCTCTTTTACTTTCAAATAAAGACACATCCCACTAGTTTCAGGAAAAATGGTCATTCCTGAATATGTGGGTGTCCTCACACTGTCACATATTTTCTGCATATTGTAACATATTGCAAATCATTAAACAGACTTACACAACTTTTCATCAGGTTCAATATAATTAATCATCCCCAAATGCTTGATTAGTTACTCATTAAAAAAAGAATGATTAGCTATAAAATAATTTTATGATAAACTACACATTAAAAATAATTTCTAGCAATGCAAATGAAAATAAACATGAGGAAGAATTGATGCTCCTTTTTGTCCTAAAATTAAACTTTTGTCAAATTATGATTTGGAAACAATAACTGTCTAAAAACTCTATTAAGAACTGTAAATTTAAGCAAAAATATTCTAAAATATCTAGGGTGCCATTGGAAATATAAATTTACACTCACTATCAATGATTATGCTTAATTAATTTATTCATTTAAAATTTTCATTTCTTTTATAGATTTTATTTTTTTTATAACATATGCACTATGTTAGCATAGTGTAATTTTTACATTAGTGACACTAAGATGGCTGAGAGATATACACATTAAGATAGTGTGCAAAAGTTGTTTTTATTGATAGAGTTAAAAGCTTTCAGACATCTGAGAAAAAATTGATAGTAATAGTTAATATTTACTGGGCTCATACTATATAAAACTTTACAATAAATTCTCTATGTTCATAATCCTTAAGGATTTCTATAAATATTGTCATTTTATTTATTTTTAATTAGTTTATTTATCTATTTTTTAACTTTACACTATTGTATTTGTTTTGCCATACATTGACATGAATCCATCATGGGTGCACATGTGCACCATAATCACACTTACATGAATTAGATAAGCTATGCATTATAATGATGAGACTAATATTCATTAATGCGATACCTAAGAAAAATAATAATACACATAGCCTTTAAGCCACCATTGTGTTCATTAGCCTCAGATCCCAGAGATGATCACCATCATGAAATTTAGTGTTGATAAGTCCTGTGCCACCTTTAAAACACATATATGCTTATTTTTAATTACTGTGTTTGATTTCATATGCTAAGCATGCTATGTGTAGTCCTCTGTGACTTGCTTTAAGACTGTGTTCCCACAATCATTTCATAAATATAAGACTCATGATTTAGTGCTATACAAGTACTGTGATTGTATCTACCAACAGGGATTTCTTCCCATTTTTTTCTGCTTCCATTTTTTCAATTACATTCAGTGCTGATATGAACATTTTTGGGGTATTTTTTGGTATGTAAATATGACAGCAAATTTATGTTCTACTTCTGGTAAAGGAGTGACCAAAGAGTAAGAAATATGCATGTTAAAAATTTACAACATAATACCAAAGTGTTTCAGAGTTGGCTAGACTGATTTACACATTAAAAAAGTCAAGGGCTTTTATTTTTTCTTATTGAGTGGTTCTCACGATGGTGCTAATTTCAGATTTATTTCAGGACTAACAAAGTTTAGTATCCTTTCATGTATGTTTCATTTTTTTACCATAACATTTTTCATAGAGTCTTATTAACTTTTAAATTTCTATTACATCAAATTATTGCTAATATTGTTTCTCTTTCTCTCTCTCAATTCACTTTACCATTCATTTCAATTTCGTCTGTTTCAATCCTTAGTTGTATTATTTCCTTCCAATTTCTTTGTGTTTATGATACTATATTGGGCTTCCCAGGTGACTCAGTGGTAAAGAATCCACCTGCCAATGCAGGAGACACAGGAGATGTGCATTCAATCCCTTGGTCAGGAAGATCCCCTGGACGAGGAAGTGGCAACCCCCTCCAGAATTCTTGCAAGTAACATCTTATGGATATAGGAGCCTGGAGGGCTCCAGTCCATGGTGTCCCAAACCGTTGGACAGGACTTAGCGACTGAGCAATGCCAGGGAAGTTCTCAATGGGTACAGGGTTCTTTAAGGGTAGTGAAAATGATTTGGAACTAGAGAGAGGAGTGGTTATACAACATGGTGAATACACTGAGTGTTACTTGGCTGCTAACTTTTAAATGATTAATTTTTGTTATATGGATTTCATCTAAAAAAACTTAATTTGCACTATTAGTCTATTAATTTTCAATCTTTATATTTTCTAATAGAGTCATTAGAGACATATCTATATAAATATCTACATTCTGCTTTTGTTGTATCATCTCAGTTTTCAATGTATTAGTTTTTGTATAATAAAGTTCTAAGTATTTTCAAAACTTCTATTATGAGTTATTATTTGACCAATGTATTTAACCACTGGAACATCCACTATTAAAATACTCTGTCATTTGCATGCACTAGATCTTTATTTCCTGAAAAAATACTACAAGATAAATATTACTTTCCTTATACAGAGGTCTACATACAAAAACTTCCCATCTATAATTGTTTAAAACCAGAAATTTTACCCCATGAAATCCCAAAGTTTGATTGTACAAACATATAGAAATTATTGAAATACTTAAATGAAATGGGAAATTATTGTGCAACTAAAGCCTTATTTTGAAGGAATTTACATTTTCCTTGCATAAAACTGTAGTCCCACTATCTTAGTATAAATTTAAATGCTCTCAAATATACCTAGGAAATATTTCTCAACTATCTTCTTAGAGTTACTGAATTCACTTTTAATCTAAACAAGATTAAAATGTACCAAATATAGTGTAGGTGTTTAATAAATATGCATTGAATTCATTTGTTAATGGAGACCAACAGAAATAATTTCTTACTTTGAAAACTAAATATTGATTGTTCAGGCTTAACCACTAAAACACAAGACACTTAACAACAAATGTAAAAACAAAATTAAAAAATACCTTAATTTCTTTCTTTCTCCCGTATTTGTATTTTGAAAGAAAAATTTTATTTTGTTTTCTTGATAGGAGGGACCAAAGATTTTAGGATTCCTCATGATGATACTGAAAAGAATTTATTAGTCTTTGATTCTCACCAAAAGATCCTTTGCTACCAATATTGCACTTGGCTGTGACTAAAGATAGTTTGATACGAAATTTGCCTTTACATTTACTCCTTCTGACTGTTGGTTCCTTAAGTGTAAATTTTCTTTACCAGGTCATTGATCTCAGTGGGAGCAGTGCAAACATTTAGAACAGAAATAGGGTAATTAACTAATTGAATTTTTTTCTCCATAAGAAGCTTCTAAAAGTATTGGTGTTAGCTCTAGATGGGATTATGACTCATTCCTCCTCAAAGCTGATATTTATATTGAATTGTTCATTGAATGAAAAATGTATAAATTCTATATTAAGTCAACTCAAATTACACAAAGAAGAGAATCACAAAGTTGATTTACTAAATACTCCAAATTCAAAGCACTATAGGTAAATTAGATAATAGCTATTCAGAAAAAATACATCTTTTTGAAAGTTATGGAAAAATTTGGCCAAGTACCATTTATAACCAGGTATATAATTTCATTTATTTATGTATTTATATACACATTTGCTTGTTCAGTAATAAGCATACTTCTCTACTAAAAAATAAAAACTATTGTGAAAATTTATTTGAGAAATCAATTTTAATTGATAATCTATAATTAAAGTTTGCTAGTCTGTAAAATAATGTTAAGTAAGGACTAATAATGATTTCGTTTCTAGCATAAATCAATAAGAAACACATTCACTATATTCAAGTCACAGTGCTAAACACTGCATTGCTCAATCCTTATATTCATTTGCAGAAAGAAACAAAAAATTACTCCTAACCTGGAAGTAATTTTTTTCAATACAGTCTACATTTTCCAGGGCCTCAGGTTTTGCAAACTTGTTTATTTGAAATCACATAACGTGGAAACGTTTTTCTTATTGCTTTCTCATGATTCATTTGCTTTTCCCAGTTTTTGAAAACACCTGCAACACTACCAAAAGACAACATATATATTGTTGAATCTACTCTCATAGCTATGCACTTACAAAAGCAACTTTCTGGAATAACTGTGTCTAAAATTAGCCCCAAATGAAAAGAAGAAGAAAATGCTATCAACTTTAAGTTTTAAAAAATACCTTAGAAACGATGATCACACCAAATGCTTCCTTCAGTTTACAGATAAGGAAACTCGACCCATCTACATCATGTTTTGGTATAGACAAATTTGTAAAATCTTATGCAATGCTCATCCTGTGGCATCAGAAGTTTTCTTCTCTTTCTTAGAATGTCCTGGTTTACACTGAGGAAGTATTTCCCCATGATAATCACAAACGTTTAAAATGTGGAGCCTGACTAGAAAGAAAAACATAATAGCTAGATATAATTTTGTTACCACATCATAGAATTATATATGCATACACATATATACATATATATAAACAGCTGATAGATGATAGATAGATGATATATAGATATTTAGCTTTAACCGAGATAAAGTTAAAAGTTTCTTGGAAACAGTTTAGATCTTTTGGGTCTTGTTTTTAAGCCTTGTAAGTAGGAAGCAGAGTGTTCTTTAATCTAGAATTAATTTGCCTTCTTACTGAGGCAAGACCCTTTTGAGCTTTCTACTTGATGCCCCATGAATATGACGTTCCACTCTGAGTAGTGGGAATAGGTATTTTTACAGAACCTGTGGGGAAGTCGGTATTGTTTCCTTTAATCCTTTTGGGTACTTGTGCTGGTCCAGGTAATTTCCTTACACAGAGCTCTAGTCAGAATTCTGCAGAAGACTCCGGGGGATGCTCTGCAGATTGCTGAAGTCCCCTCCCTGCTCAGCTCCGCCCCTCTCCACTGTGCCCTGTGCTCTAAAATCCCACAGCAGAAGGGAGGTGATTCAGTCTCTACATTCTCACTGCTTCCTCTCCTCAACTCAGGAGACCACCAGAGTCCAACAAGTTTCTGTCTCCTGACTCTGTGGCCTGGGAACTTTCTGGCAGAGACCTGGGACAATCCTAGAGCATATGTCATTTGTTTCTTGTTTCTCGGGGATTACTATCCTTCATTGTCTAATGTCCAATGTTTAGAAAACTAAGGCTTCATATATTTTGCATTCTTTTCAGTTGCTTCTCATGGAAGGGTAAATCTGATCCCTGATACTTCATTTTAAGTAGAAGTCATTCAGACTTTTTAACTCTTCTTATTTTTACAAGTGAACAGCTCAATACTGAACATTTTACTGAAAAGCTCTTTTGTGCCAGGTTCTGGGAAATGACAATGAGAAGGGCACAACACCTTGCCTTTAAGAAACACCAAGTTCATTGTGTGCAGCAGGCACATGAGTAGTTCCTGACAATATCATATGCTAAGTGCTCTAAAATGTGCCTGTACAAAGCTCTTTGGGAACATAATACGTGTTGTTCTCTTTAGAAGGTAAATTGCTTATATGCTTTTGGATTCAGGCCTTTAACAGTGCCTCTTACACACTTATTACTCAATAAATGTTTGAGCATTTAACAAATCTGGAGGTTTCCCGCCTGGTAAGCCTTATGATATAACATATGATATATAAACAAATCTTGAGTTTGCTGAATCCAAGTTGTATGTTCAAACAAGCCACACATTGTAAAGTATATCTGCATAACTCCACGACTGTGTCGATATTGTAAGTTATAAAAGTGCATTTTGTAAAAAACAAAATTACATACTAATCTTTTGTCCCTCTTAAAATTAAAATTTTAGGATTTATCTTTTTATTTATTTTTGGAAAGCTTTCAAAGCTTTTGGGCTTCTCTTATGCCTCAGATTGTAAAGAATCTGTCTGCAGTGCAGAAGACCCGGGTTTGATCCCTGGATCAGGAAGATCCCTTGGAGAAGGAACTGGCAATCCACTCCAATATTCTTGCCTGGAGAATTTCATGGACAGAGGAGTCTGGTGGGCTACTGTCTCTGGGGTTGCGAAGAGTTGGACACAACTGAATGACTACTCTTCCAAAGCTTTTAAACTGTAGTTTTCAATTTGAGAGACACAGTGAGTTACTAGTTGTGACTAATCATTGAGACTGAATTAATGAATGTGTGTGTGTGCTCAGTCATGTCCACAGTAGTGTTAAGGAAGTTGAATCAGGCCTTCACCAAGTAAACTACATTTTTTGCTAATACCTGAGCTGCTTAACAGAAGAAGGTGGGCTGGCCAGATCAAGACACACATTCAGGAGTCCCCAGGTCAACATTAATCTGAGGGCAGCACAGAATCACAGCTTAAAGACAGTTTATGTGAAATTTCCAAAGAGAGTCAAAGAAAATTAATCTCATTTGTATGGAAGAAGCAAGGAAAGCAAAGAAGCTGTATGAACAACTTGTAAGGAATATGCCAAAGCTATGTTCCTACATCATCAGCAACTATACCGATTAAAAGGTCAGGCTTGACTTACAATGTGAAAGTGGAAAGTGAAAACAACACAATGAATGTTTGCTCCTAGGTTAATGGTTAGTTCCTGTTAAATGACTAATCACATATTTATTGAATTAACCATGTGAAAATATATACAGAAAAAGAAATGGAAAATTCAGAAAATTATTTTAAAGGTTTTATTTTGAAGTAATAGGGACAGAAAATTTTCTACCTTTTTTCCTGTATTTTCCAAGTTTTCAATGTTTCCATTGAAAGAATTTGTTCTACAAAAATATATATTGTATCTCAAAATATGTATGAGCTCATTGCCCAAATAAAGGAGAGAATGCTATATCTAAACAAATAAAAGCTATTCTATGATGCACTAAGTTAGAATAAAAACAATTTTTAAGTAAGAAAGAATTCCAAGAGTAAAAGCATAAATTGCATTTTATTGAAGATATACTGTGTGCTCATCATGATCCCAAGCACTTGGCATTATTAATATCACTTACTCTCTATCCATACTGGAAGGTCCAGTTAAGTACCATGGTTTACAGATGTGAATTTATAGATTCTAAGAGTTCAATTTGCCCAAGCCATGCAGCCAATAAGCTGCAGAGACAAGGTTTAAGCCTATACTTTTCAGGTAGAGGTCTCCGTTTTTAAGGAGATAATAATATTTATGTAATCAAGACTAGTTTGTATATGGAAAGACCTGTTTATGTTTCAACAGTTTCTCAATTCTCTGTGGTTTTTTCTAAACGATGCACACACCAAGGTCCTCATATGAGTTTCCTTTGTGATTCAAAAACTCATATACATTGATGATTAGAGGCCTTAAGCAGTTTCATTCTAGGTTCTAAGTTGAATTACTTTTAAGGATTTTTAGGGGTATTTAACTTCAAAGACTTCTAAAGCAGACCACTGTGGTCTAATAAAATCTTGGTTGTACTCTTAAAGTCCTTTGAGCATCCTTTTGAAGCTGAATTCCATTTCTTTATGCTTTAACAATCAAAATTGATACTCTATTTTTATACATTATTTTTTAATATTCTGTTATGTCAGAGCATTGGGTTTTTGAAGTGCTGCTTTATCACTAGATTTTTCTGAGACATTTGAAATTTTGTTCACTTAAAACCACTCTTTGAAAAATGTCAGTAATGCCACCAGGAGACATCAATGAAAGGTCAATTAACAATTTATTTCCCAACTCAGTAACTGGAACAATATATTCATTTGTAAGTAATGTGACCAAAGTTATACATTTGAATTTTTTATACTATAAAGGAAATATCTGTATTTTCACTATAATTGTAAAGACCACGGGTTTCAAAATGAATCCGACAGACTTGTGTTCAAATTTCAGTTTTACGGTTTACAAACCAAATGGCTCTAGGCAGTAGGCTGAGGGAATGGCATTGCCTCGTATATTAACTATTTTAAGCATTAATTGAGCTGATACATTTACAGTGATTAGCAAACTCCTGACTCGCTCAATCAAGGATGGCATTTTTATCATTACTGTCATTATTTTTATTGTTGACTGATATTTTACATATTTTCTCCTCACATGACATGGCATTAAATATAGAGGCTTCAAACTAAAATTGCTGTCCACTGCCCCCACTTGTATATCTTCCTTTCACATGCCATGAATGACTTCAAAGTACGGTCGCTTTCCTGGACCTAGAGAGTCAATTGCATTCGACACAATTAGCTTACTTTAAATCCTGAGCAAATGGCCTTCCTACCTGGGAATGAGGAACAAGGAAGAGTGTAGCCCTCTCCTTTGTCAGGAGAACGAAAACCTTCCCATTTTTCAAATGTCAGAGTTTTAGGGAAAGGTGTTGGGCCAGTCACCTAAACATTAGCAAATGCCTGAGTATCTGCAAAAGGGACAGTCAAATGCAGGAGCTGGCCACACTAACGTAATAATGATAGGGAACTCATGAGAGCCAAGAGAAAATCACAGCCTGCAGGATGAAATTAGTACTAAAGGAAAAAATCCATGCGTGAATTAGAACTAAGGAAAACACAGAACCATTCCTTGGATTCAGGAGAGATTATGTAGTGTAATTAACTTAATAATGACCAACTAGAGCTTTCAGAGTAAAAGTGTGTGTGTGTGTGTGTGTATCTGTCTATATACAAACATACATGTGTCACACTATATAAATAAATATATACGGAGAGAGAGAGCTCCTCAACTGTTCACCACAATCTTTTCATATATGTGTTGACTAATAGCTTTGAAATGGAAAACACAAGCTTTGTAAGAACAGCAGGTATTTTGCAGCCTCCCAGTGAAGGGTGAGAACCAGGATTTAAACTTATTTCTCAGGCTTCAGACCATCATCATCACTGGAAAACAGCTGAACAATGAGCAAGCAGCTGGGGTACTGAAGGATCCTGAAATATTCCTAAGAGGGAAGAAGATCAAAACAACAATGTAGACTCTAGTGAGCTTAAGACAAAATAGAGACTGCACTTATAATCATAGGTCAGTACTCCCTGACTCCAGGTCCTCCTGTAGAAAAACTCATCAGGAAATGTGTGGTTCTCAGATAAAGCTCCAGTACTTTGGCCACCTGATGTGAACAGTGGACTCACTGGAAAAGACCTTGATGCTGGGAAAAAATTGAAGGCAGAGGAGAAGAGGATGGCAGAGGATGAGATGGTTGGATGGCATCACTGATTCAATGAACATGAACTTGGGCATATTCTAGGAGTTGCTGAGAGACAGGGAAGCCTGGCATACTGTAGTCCATGTGGTTGTGAACAGTTGGATATGACTAGGTGACTGAACAACAACAGCCTAATGAGACCCAGCACTCTGTACCACATCAGATATTTCTTATAACATCTCTCTTTTCCTGTGCCAAAATAAAATTACTATATAGCATATTCTAACTACCCACTTCATTTTTTCAAATAAAATAAACATTATGCTCTTACTGCAACCTCACTTGAAGGACTGTTGCTGAAACTGAATCTCCAATACTTTGGCCACCTGATGGAAAGAGCCAACTTGTTGGAAAAGACCTTGCTATTGTGAAAAATTGAAGGCAAAAGGAGAAGGAGGGGCAGAGAATGAGATGGTTAGATAGCATCACTGACTCAATGGACATGACTTTGAGCAAACTCTGGGAGATAGTGGAGGAGAGAAGAGTCTGGCATGCTACAGTACTTGAGGTTGCAAAGAGTTGGGCACAACCTAGTGCCTGAACAACAACAATTGCAAGCTAGAGGAGAAAAAAAAAAGCAGAAAAAATAATATGCATCACATTGTATAAATGATCAGGCATGACTATCCTAGACAAACTGATGAACCGTCAGATTCTTGCCCCTACATGTAGAGTCAGAGGGATGTGACAGCTCCAAACACAAAATTTTATAAATGAGCCTCAATGACAATGTAAATGCTACAAGTGGTTTCCTATCCATGGATAATCTTTGACAATACTCCAACATCTCAAAAAAAGCATCCCTTCAGTTGGTATGGTCATTGCAAAAAAAAACATTGGGCTTATATGTGAAGTAGAATTAGGTTTTGGCTCAGTTAATAGAGAAAATGATTTTCACCTGATGCTACATACATCTGATTTTTGATATTTAGCAGGTCACATGGAAGTTTTTATTGCATGAAATTGTCTCAGCAATTGCAGGAATTCTAGAACCCTTGCCAAATACTCCCTTCTACCAATAGCAATAATATAAGATTCATCCCTTATAATCATTGTCACAAGCAAAAAACCATCCACATATCTACAAATCACCATCTAAGAGACTAGACCAAAACTCTCATTTTCCTTTTATATCATAAAACAATTCATAGCTTTTAGATGATTTAATTAGCCTAGTGTTTCACTGATCAGAAACCCAGAGAAAATGGATTTTGGAGTACACAGTTCTAAATTCAAACTCCAGCTCTTGAGTTCACTCTCTTATGATCTTGGGCTAGTTGTTTTACCTTTCCTAAGATTCTTCATGGAGAAATAAGAATAATGCAGAATTTGAGAATCTTACAGAATTTTTGTGATGGCTAATTAAAACAAAACATAGTGATTGGCAAAATGACCACATATTATGATTGCTTACTAAATTATTTGTGCTATACTTGCATATAATTAACTACTATAACATCTGACAATAAAATATTGAAAATCTATTCGGTTAGTGTGAAGAGGCAAAAACCCCATATGCCTGGCATAACTTCCTACTCATATGTCTGCTTCTCTTCAAGAAAGAAAATTGGTTTCATAATGCAGCTGCTGTTTTTTATTATTTTCATGAATTTTCTTAAATTAAAGCATTTTGATAGGGGATTAGAATGCACTTTGAAGTAAATGGTTATTTCCAGAAACAGCAGGAGTAGATGTGTAAAATCTATGAACCATTGACATGCATAGAGACACAGGGAAATACCTAATTATATTTAAACTGCTAAAGCCTTCAAAATAAGCTGACAAATTTGTTGTTTTATTTTATAATTGGCTTTAGGATGAATATAACAGATTTATTTTCTCATTCCTTTGAAAATTAGCATTATTTCCCATTCAGTAGAAATCTCCATTATTGCTTTTACCTTAGGGCTTCATTGTAAAATCATTAATAGAAGCAAAAAGAAGTTCCTTCAGATGTTAAAACAGACAACTAAACCAGGAAATAATGAAGAAACAACTGAAATAGTCATATCTGAATAGGTCAAGCTTAATTTTTTAAATGAACTTTAATAGAATAGTCAGTATATCATAAAATTATTTCCATGTTATTACAATATTAAAATACTTAATAACATAGGGTCATGATCCTAACACTTCATTGTATTGTTGCTTTAATGTATAAAAATTCAAGCAATCTATATATACAATGGGAAAGTAATATTTTTAATTAAAAAGTTATACAGAAAATATATTTTTTTTGAAAATACTTCCCCAATAACCCATATTTGAAGTAATACAGCCACCTTAGTTCATTCACAAGATCTGCACTTATATCCTGGGAGTTTTTAATTAAACAAAGCATACATCCTATTCAACAACTCAACAGACCATAAGAATTAATTCTTCAATTTCAACAACTTATTGTTTTATAAGCAAAGGTGCAGCTATGGATGCAATATAAATGATTATTTTGTGTCCTACAGCAGCAGACATGTAAAACTTATGGTTTTACTCTTCTTTTGTATAATGTAACATTATATTTGATTGTATGTGGAACCTGTAAATATACCAATTGTATATTATCGGTAAAAGAGCAAAGTCCCACATTACCATGTTTGCCTCAGGCTAAGGCATGAAGTAAGATATATTGAGTTCAATTAAGCTTTATGGTTTAATAAAGCTTAACAAATAAGACAGTGTTTCTGTCTACTTGGTGTTTCTTTTGCCCAACATTTGAAAACAGGAAGACAAATTATAAAAGGCATTTAGGAAGAGAAATAGATTGAATTATAAGATATACTGCTTTTGAACTAAGAACAATATAAAATGAAAATTAAAAGTATTTAACAACTAGTATTTTTCCTTATTATAGTGTGATGTGTTATTATTTGGCTTTTTTTCACAGACTTTTTTCATGTATGTGAATTGATGATGTATCAAATTTCTAATGATTTTCAAATCTATCTTCAAAAGTACTCTGTGCTTCCTAAATTACTAAATTAACATCTTCAAAATGTCTTAAGACATTTTGAGAAACATGTCATAAGAAGAACAGAAATGCACCTTAATATATACAACAACAATCTCATATATGCAGATGATTCCACTCTAATGGCAGAAAGCAAAGAGGAACTGAAGAGTCTCTTGACGAGGGTGAAAGAGTACAGTAAAAGAGTTGGGTTAAGGTTACCCATTAAAAAAAATAAAAGCTAAGATCATGGCATCTGGAGCCTTTATAGCATGGAACATAGAAGGGGAAATGTGGAAGTAGTGACAGATTTCCTCTTCTTGGGCTCCAAGATCACTGCAGATGGTGCCTGCAGCTATGAAATCTGAAGACGATCGTTTCTTGGCAGGAAAGCAATGACAAACCTAGAGAGCATGTTGAAAAGCAGACATATTACTCTGCCAACAAAGGTCCACATAGTCAAGACTATGGTCTTCCCGGTTGTCAAGTATGGTTGTGAGAGCTGGACTGTAAAGAAGGCAGAACGCCAAAGAATTGATGATTTCAAACTGTGGTGCTGGGGAAAACCCCTTAAAAGTCACTTGGACAGCAAGGAGATCAAGCTAGTAAATCTTAAGGGAGATCAACCCTGAATATTCACTGGAAGGACTGATGCTAAAGCTGAAGCTCCAGTATTTTGGCCATCTGATGTGAAGAGATGATTCATTGGAAAAGTCTCTGATGCTGGAAAAGATTCAGGGCAGACGGAGAAGAGGGAGTCATTGGATGAGATGGATGAATGATGTCACAGGTGCAATGAACATGAATGTGGGCAAACTCCAGGAGATGGTGAGGGACAATGAGGCCTAGCGTGCTGCAGTCCACGGGGTAGCAAAGTGTCACAACACAACTGGGAGACTAAACAGCAGCAACATATGCACTATGTACTTTAAAGCTGAAAGAGCCACATAAAATCTAAGAATATTATAAAAACAAGCTTTTAAACGCAAAGATCAAGTCTACTCTGATTGTGCACATCAACTGTTCAGGAAACCTAGAAAATGTGTAGTTTCTCATTACAATGAAATATATTTTATCTTTTATGCTTCTGCTGCTGGGAATGATATATTTTCTACAACTGATTCTTAGAGCTACAAGTGAATTGTATCATTACACAAAGGAAACAAGCTCTTTCATTTAGAAGAATGAAATTTTTTCCACACTGTCAGTTCAAATACACAATACACATACAAAGGGATCTTGGCTACCTCTTTGGTTACAGAACTTGAAAACAGGAACCCGCTGTCTCAGTTTGCCTTTAATTCTAACTGCTCAGTCCAGGAGAACTGAGTTAACAAATCTGGGTCTCAGTGTTTCCCACGGAGAAGAAAGCACTTTTAAAAAAGGCTTTAAAAACTTACACACGACTCTGTTTTTGCACTTCTTTATTTACATGAATTTTTGAGTGTACTTTGGATATTTTTAGGCAATTTCTCAGAACTTATTAAAATATTAATTATCAGAATCAATCTAGATTTCAACAAATCAGTAACATCCCAAGACGCTCTTTAGTTTATGACTTTATGTTTTTTTTTTTTTTTTTATCTAAGGAGGATAGCTTACAAAAAGAAGTAGTCCTAGGATGAAGGAGAGTGGTAGAAAGTGATCAAGCAGCAGTATTTAATGAGATTTGTTAAGTGAATAAAAATCCACCCTGCAGTCATCAGATTTCGTTCACAAAAGTTGTGAAGAATATTTGGAGCATGAATTAAAATAAGGAGATAGACTGAAGAAATAGTGTCGCTGAATAATCTAGGCAAGTGGCTCAGTCTGTAATGAATCAGCCTGCGATGCAGAATATCTGGATTCAATCCCTGGCTTGAGAAGATCCCCTGGAAAAGGAAATGGCAACCCACTTTAGTATCCTTGCCTTGGAAATCCCATTGACAGAGGAGCCTGGTGGACTACAGTCCATGGGGTTGCAAGAGTCTGACACGACTTAGTGACTAAACCACCACCACAGTCTAAGCAAGTGAGGATGATGTCAAAGCTAGAACAATAAGAGAAGAGTATCATAGGGAGAGGAGCTCCCTCTTTTCAACAGACACATGGTAAAGCAATAATTAGCCTCAAGCTCAAAAGAATTTTCCATTTTACCATTTATCATAAAATGTAATATATACCACAGTACCTTTTCAAATAATCTGCATGTGACGTTGTTTTGCTAGAGACTTTCCTTCATAACCTGGCTCTGAATTGGGTTGGAATTTTTCATTATTACTTTAAGAAACTGAAGAAAGGGGAAAGACAATTATCTATAACTGTAAATCCCAGCAGTGAAAAAGGTCCCATCAGTTACCACTGTCCCTAACACATGCTGAATGAACCTCTCAAGCTGGGTTTCTCCTGCTCTTGTATTGCTTGCATCATCCAATCTTACTTGTGGTCACATCTCCAACAATGATATTGTACAGGACCCAGGCGAATGACCACTGGATAATCTGGAATATCAGTTCCTCTCTTTGACCCACACTAACACAGATTATCACATTAATCTTTCACATCAGCATTCAGAGGCCAACACCCCTACTACCCTGGAGCCCTGGCCACGAGACCCAAAAGGTACTTTGGCCTGAAGGAGAGTGCTCTGGCGAATTCCAGCCTGCCATAATCCTGTCAGACTGAGGCCCCTGGATCACTGCAGTTTTCAACCCTTCAGAATTGAGAAGCTAGTTCTTAAAAAAAAAAAAAGAAAGAAATGCTCAAAAAGTTCTCTCCACAAAAATGTATTGAGTTCACCTTGTTTATCTCCCAATTAAACTCTGCCATCTGTTTATTCAATTTTTAAAAAAAGATCTGATTTTGCAGTTATCATGCACAAATGAGGCCCCAGAATCCCTAAGACCCAGATCTTATTTTCCAGACTATATACTAGTGACTTGACCAACTTCCTTAGTATCTGACCCTCACATACGCTAGTTTGTCTTTACAATTCCCCTCTAAAAACTAATCAATAAATTACAACAACCTTACTCTTCTGTGAAAACGTTATAACCCCCTGTCTCTCTAATGGATCTTTGGGCTCTGATTGGTTAAGATGAAATGAAAATCTCCCTTTACCTTTTAAGTCTGCTAGAAATGTTTCTGTGAATATTCAAATTGGACTTTTACCTTCTCTGCAGACTACCTAAAGCTAATGACTCAACACCAACATAAAATTATTGAGTCCCAATACTGTGTCTTGGATTATTTGAGGCATTGAGAGCTACAAATGTGAATAAGATACAGACTCTGATCTGAAAGGGTAAATACACATGGAAAGTAGTATACAGAGTTACAAATATATCAGTGAGAAGTAATTATTGGGTTCGGAGATGAGATCAGAATCTCTGTGTTCATGGAAGTCTCTTGGAGAAAATTACAAAATGGGTTGAATCTGAAATGACAAGTAGAAGAAAGAACACTGGCAGCAGAAAAGACAGCATGATTATCAATGCTAAAGCAAGGAGCAGCACAGAAGCTTTGGAAATCTCTATATGGTATTAATGGGACACTAAGTGTGAGGGAGGTTAGTAAGTGATAGGACAAGACTAAATCAGAAAGAACAACAACATTATGCTAGGGCATCAACTGTTATGACAACTTCAAGAGCCCCCAAAAAGATAGAAATCTTGCTTGGTGGAGTTCCATGGATTAGCAGGTTATCTGTGGCCTCAAAACTGTCTGTTGATAACTGTTGAGTTTTGGTGAGACAAAACTTAAGCTATAATTTTAAATCTATTATTTCTATAATTGCTTTTATAGTTATCAAACTTGTGGTATGATAATTGATCTGCTAATAGTAATTACAGTGGGTTATTACCTCCCTAAAGGCTTAAAGCAAGGTTGCATTAAGTGAACACTTTATGCAATCTCTTTTTCTCGGGAATATATGACAAACCACAATAATCCTGAAAGCTGGTGTTACAATTGCTTCTAGTTCTCCAGGAAATTCTTCCAGCTCTTTGGGCTATGAGCATACTTGTAAATTCCTGAGACAAGCATTTAGAAATTGCTGATTGCTTATGACTATGTTCTGGAAATACAAGCTCCAGCAGATATTGGGCCAAACATGTAAAAGCTTACCAAATACTTGAAATAATGATATGCAAGAGAAGAAAGACCTCCATGCTAAATTAGCATAGTGTTATGAACTATAAGGGCCAAAAGTAAACAAAGTTCAAGCAGTAGCAGAATGAAAAAAAGTTTCCCCTCATGACATTTCATGTGCATAAGGATCAGAACATTACTCTGATGCATTGTTCATTATGTTAATACAGTGAAGAATCAATCTTGGATCTACTCTTTCTCATAAAATATTAAATCTTTAACATAGAACTTAAGATCTCTATTTACATTTTTGCTGTATATTCATCATCATTTATTACATGCCATCTGGAACCTCCCTCTGGTCCATCCAGTTTTTACTTACCTAAGCTCATTTATCTAAAATATACATGCAAGTATACATGTATACACACACATAAATATACACACACATACATACACAACAATACTAATTCCTTTCACTTTGATATATTGCATGTTTCATGATTTTCTTGTATTCATTTGTTTCATCAAATGGTGCAAATATGAAAGCTCTAATTGAGACTTCCTTTTCTGTAAGCATTTGAAATTCTTTCATGTTATACAGAAAAAACATAAGAAATCTTGGGTTCCATAAATTTGCCCTATTTTATGTTCTGGGGATGTTATTTTAAAATATATGATCTATTTTCCCCTTTCTATAAAAGGAGGCTAACAGTATTGATTCATGGGAAAATTATGTTAAACACTGAGTCAGTAAATGACCGAGAAACTGCTTACCACTGGGATAGCAACCTGGAAAATGTGGAATAAATGTTAGATGAATAAGGATGTACAATCTGATAAAAAATGGCATTTATTCATTTAATAAGCATGTACTGAGTGTGTCTGTTCTATGCCAGGTACTGTGCTAGATGCTAGGGTATGACTTCTGCCCTCAAAATCCTTCACTTATTTTGGCTTATTCAGTTAAAAAAAAAAGAATATGTATATTTATAAATGTATATGGATAAAAGAGATTTGTAATGTGAATGATTTTTTAAATTATAATAATTTAAATTATGTTTCATTGATGCCTAGAATGAATACAAACTGAATATTTAAGGAGGAAAAAAATCAGAAGGTAGTACAGCTAGCTTTTTATTAAAATTTTTTCACTAAGGAACTGTCTATTATTGTTTGCCACAAGCTATCAACTATTAGAAACTGCAAATCAACATAAATCTCCTCTATTGCCCTGTTCTCCCTGCTTCACCATATTCCAAATGGTTACTAGAAATAACATCAAGGAATCTTCTTCCTAGTGGAGCATGAAATTAAAGCTCAGCAAACTGAAACAGCCAGTGGGTCTCTTTGTTTGCTAAAAGCCAATCTGTGAAGTCAATAAAGAATGCAATGGGAGAAAGTAATTCTCTAGAAAAATATTTAAGTCTTGATATCAGGAGGAGAGCCTAATGATAGGGAGAGGCAACCAAGAGTAATCAGAGTAAGGCCTTGAGAGTTTGGGTAGGGTACTCGAAGGCAGATGAAAAACAAACAAACAAACAAACAAAAACACAGGAAATTTACTTGCCTTTGTTTATATAATTTCTAAAATGACCTCTTTCCAGGAAAAAAAAAAAAGGCTTTTAAATGAAATCTCTGTTTGTTCTGCTCATAGAGAAATCTCTTCTCTCTAATAGCCCATGGCAGTTAGGACTTTAAACTTTTGGTATTTGTGTATAAGATCATGATACCATTTACCATTTTCTTTTTATTTATAAATTCAATTTTACAATAATAGAGAATTGTTTTATAAACTATTAATATTCACTGAGCTCTCATCTTAGGCCCTATACTAATCACTTTATGTAAACATATTCTTTCAATTTCTACAACAACACTATAAAATAGGCATACAGTTATCCTTATTTTATCAAAGGGGACACTAGGTACAAGAAGAAATAATCAGTCTATTGTCACACATCTAGCATATGATCAAACCATTATTTAAACCATGGCAATCGAACTTCAGTGTAGTTCAATGATAAAGAATCTGCCTGAGAGTGGGATGATTTGAGATAATAGAAATAAATATGTATATATTACCATATTTTAAATAGATTACCAGTGCAAAGTTGATGCATGAAGCAGGGCACCCAAAACTTGTGCTCAGCGAAAACAGGGAGGGATGGGGTGGACAGGGATGTGAGGGTGGGGGGTGGTTCAGGGTTGGAAAACATGCATTCTTATGTCTGATTAATGTCGATGTATGACAAAAACCACCACAATATTAAAAAGCAATTCTCCTATAATTAAATAAATTAATTAAAAAATTAAGCAATCTGCCTGATCAGGACTGATTTCCTTTAGGATGAGTCAGTAATACCATCCAATCATCTCAGCCTGTCATTCCCTTCTCCTACAGCCTTCATCTTTGCCATCATCAGGATCTTTTCCAGTGAGTCAGCTCTTCACATCAGGTGGCCAGAGCATTAGAGCTTCAGCTTTAGCATCAGTCCTTGCAATGAATATTCAGGGTTGATTTCCTTTAGGAAAGACTGGTTCAATCTCCTTACAGTCCAAGTGACTCTCAAGAGTCATCTCCAACACCACAGTTCAAAAGCATCAATTCTTCAATGCTCAGTCTTCTTTATGGTCCAACTCTCACATCCGTGCATGACTACTGGAAAAAACCATAGCTTTGACTAGACGGATGTTTGTTTGCAAAGTATTGTCTCTGCTTTTTAGTATGCTATCTAGGTTTGTCACAACTTCTCTTCCAAGGAGCAAGCTTCTTTTAATTGCATGACTGCAGTCACCATCTGCAGAGATTTAGGAACCCAAGAAAATAAATTCTGTCACTGTTTCCATTTTTTTCCCATCTATTTGCTGTGAAGTTAGGGGACCAGATGCAGTTCATCCATTTTATGACAGTTGAGTTTTAAAACAGGCTTTCACTTCCCTCTTTCACCTTTCTCAAGGAGCTCTTTAATTACTTTCTACCATAAATTAAATTTAAGCTCTTTATATGTCTCCCAGACATCTTGATTCACCTTGTGCTTCCTCTAGCCTAGCACAAAAATGTACTCCTGAATATAAATTAAAATAGCACAAAATATGTGTAGATTCTAGTCTATTTTATCATGTACAAGCATAAAATATATACAAATCTGTTATTAAGTTAAAACTTATACATACTTATGCACATAAACTCTTATAGACCAAAAGCAGCACCATTCCCAGTCAAGAGAAACGAAAGCAAATGTAAAGATGCAGTATTAAATCACAACTGCATAAAATCAATCTAGTACATATGATTCTACAGAAATAATTACATAATAACCTCTTATTGCTATTGTGGTTAGCTCAAGTGTTATATCTGCTTAAAATGCCATGTAATACCATGAATAGCTCATCTCTCTGGTAAATTGCATATCACAGTAAAAAGTGATCTCTTGTGATTCTTGCATATTTTTCATGTATTTAGTTCAATTCACCAATAATGGTGAATAATATTATGGGACCCATAGCAAGTGCCAACAGAGATGCTGGAAGGGTTCCCAAGAAGCAGAGAAAAGGCATGGCATGACAAGAAAATGTTGAATTGCTTGATATGTACTATAGATTGAGATCCGCAGCTGCAGTGGCCCACTACTTGGATATAAATTCATTGTTTAAATAAAAGAGGAAGAAATAAATAAAAGAAAAACAGTTGATAGAGTTACACAACCTGATGTGAAAACCTTGAATTTTTTGTAAAATAACTTTTTATCTCATTGAAAATGCAGCTTTTGGCAGAATTGACATACAAAAGACATAGACTTATATGATTTAAGAAAAAAAAAACCATTACATGAAAACTTAGAGCAAAAGGAAGAAGAATCTAAAGCTGGAGAACTAAATGCCAGAAAAGGATGGGTTGATAATTTAGAAAGACATTTGTTTTTAAAAATGTCAAGAAAATAGGAAAAGCAGCTTCTGCTGACCGAGAGTCAACAGACAAGTTCCCAGATGCCATTAAGCAAATCGTTAAGGAGAATGGATATCTTCCTGAATAAGTGTTTTTTTGTTTGTTTGTGTTTAATTTATTTACATTTTGTTGAAGGATAATTGCATTACAGAATTTTTCTGTTTTCTGCCAAACCTCAGCATGTATCAGCCATAGGTATACATATATCCCCTCCCTTTTGAAACTCCCTCCCATCTCCCTCCCCATCCCACCCCTCTAGGTTGATACAGAGCCCCTCTTTGAGTTTCCTGAGCCACACAGCAAATTCCCGTTGGCTATCTATTTTACATACGGTAATGTAAGTTTCCATGTTACTCTTTCCATACATCTCACCCTACAGGCTAACTCCATTGTTTTCTGAAAATGTAGTTGGGTTCTGATCAGAACTGCCCTTATCCATAAAGCTGCTAACACTTGAGTGTTGAAGGGAAATTATATGCACAAGCTGCCTGTCTTCTGGTTGCACAATAAGACCTGGACTACCAGAACCATTTTTCTGTATTACTTCCATTGATTCTTTGTCCCTGAAATTAGGAAGTATTTGCCTAGTAAAGCACTGCCTTTTAAAGTTTTTTTAACATTGGACAACACCCCTCATCACCCAGAAACCCATGGATTCAATACCAAAGGCATTTAAGCGGTCTACTTGCCCCCATACACAATGTCTCTAATTCAGCCTCTAGAACAGGGGCTGTGAAGACTTTTAAGGCTCATTATACATAGTACTCTATGGAAAGGACTGTCAACACAATAGAAAAGAAATCTATAGAAAATTATGAAAGTTTGGAAGGATTACACCATTGAACAGGCCATTGTTGTTAATAGAAAAAACCATTAAAGCCATCAAGTTCAAGATAGCATATTTCTTTTGGAGAAAACTGGGTACAGATGTTGTCTAAGACTTCACATGATTTACTACAGAGCTAATTAAGGAAATCATGAAAGACATTGTGGATATGGCAAAAAAAAAAGAGTAGGAAATGAAGGATTTCAAGATATGGCTCTTAGAGAAATTCAAGAGATAATGAACACCACATTTAGTTGTGTCATTTAATTGTGTCCATCTCTTTGTGAACCCATAGACCGTTGCCTGCCAAGCTCATCTGTCCATGGGATTTTCCAGGCAAGAATACTGGAGCAGGTTGCTATTTCCTCATGTGTGGGATCTTCCTGACTCAGGGAATGAACCTACATCTCCTGTGTCTCCTGCATTATCAGGCAATTTCTTTACCATTGAGCCACATGAGAAGCACAAAATACCACACTAGAGGGATTAACAGGAGACAACATGATGGAGATGAGTGTTTTCAAACCAGATGAAGAGAAAGAGACACAGCAGAAGCAGTTCCAGAAAACAAATTGACATTAGACAATTTGACAGAAGGGTTCTGATGATTCAAAATTGCATTTGAGGTCTTTTATAACACGGACTCTGCTATGACATGAGCACACAAATTACAGAAAGTGGTGAAAGAAAGATTGGCATTGTATGGAAATGTTTCTAGAAAAATGAAAAAGCAAAAATGTCAGACAGAAATTACAATGTGTTTCTCATAAATTTACACCAAGTGTGCCTGGGTCTCCTGCCTCCTCTTCCACCTCCTCTACCTCTCCCCTTCTACCACCCTGAAACAGGAAGACCACTCTTTCTCTCTGCTTCTCCTCCTCAGTGAAGTCAAGGTGAAGATATTTATGATGATTCACTTCCACTTAATAGTAAATAATCGCCATGAGGATTTGATGGAAGACCATTACACAGTCAGTAAAAACTACACCTGCAGCTGACAGTGGCTCAGATCTTGAGCTCCTTATTGAAAAATCCAGGCTTAAATTGAAGAACATAGGGAAAGTCAGTAGGTAATTCAGTATAACCTGACTAAAATCCCATTCAATTATCAAGTGATAGTAACAAATAGATTCAAGGGATTAGAAATGATAGACAGAGTGCCTGAAGAACTACAGACAGAGGTTCATAACACTGTACAAGAGGCAGTGGCCAAAACCATCCCAAAGTAAAAGAAACATAAGAAGGCAAAATGGTTGTCTGAGGAGGCTTTACAAATAGCTAAGGAAAGAAGAGAAGTGAAAGGTAAGGGAGAAAGGGAAATATGTATCCAATTGAATGCTGAGTTCTATAACACCAAGGCAGAAAAGAATGCCTTTCTAAATTACCAATGAAAAAAATAGAGTAGAAAATAGACTGGGAAAAATTAGATTTCTCTTCAAGAAAATTGGAGCTATCAAAGGAATATTTCATGCAGGGATGAGTACTATAAAGGACAGAAAGTGTAAGGACATAACAGAAGCAGAAGAGATTAAGAAGAGGTGGCAAGACTACACAGAACTAGCAAGTATGGTCTAAATGATGCAGATAACCATGATAGTGTGGTCACTCACCTAGAGCCAGACAACCTAGAGTGTGAAGTCAAGTAGGTCTTATAAAGCATTAATATGAACAAAGCTAGTGGACATGACATAATTCCAGCTGAGCAATTTAAAATCCTAAAAGATGATGCTGTTACAGGGCTGCACTCATTATTTCGGTAAGTTTGGAAAACTCAGCAATAGCCACAGAATTGGAAAAGGTCAGTTTTCATTTCAATCCCAAAGAAAGGCAATTGCAAAGAGTTCTGCAACTACTGTACAAATTGTGCTTATTTTACTTGCTAGTAAATTTGTGCTTAAAATTCTCCAAGCCAGCCTTGAACATGAATCAACAACTTCCAGATGTACAAGCTGAGTTTCAAGGAGCAGAGGAACCAGAGATCAAATTGACAACATTCGTTGGATCATAGGGAAAGCAAAGGAATTCCAGAAAAAACATCTAATTCTTCTTCATTGACTATGCTGAAGCCTTTGACTGGGTGGATCATAAAAACTGTGAAAAATTCTTAAAGAAATGTGAGTACCAGACCACCTTATCTATCACCTGAGAAACTTGTATAAGTGTCAAGAAGCAACAAACTTAGACATGGAACAAATGACTGGTTCAAAATTGGGAAGTTTTGCCACCTTGGTTACTTAAGTTATATGCCATCATGTGAAATGCCAGATTGGATGAATCGCAAGCTGGAGTCAAGTTTGCCAGGAGAAATATCAACAACCTCAGATATGCAGGTAATGCCACTTTAATGGCAGAAACTGAAGAGGAACTAAGGTGCCTCTAGCTAAGAGGAGAGTAAAAAGCTAGCTTAAAACTTGGCATTAAAAAAAAATAAGATCTTGGCATCTGGCCCCATCACTTCATGACCAATAGAAGGGGAAAAAGTGGAAGTGATGACAGATTTAATTTTCCTGGGCTACAAAATCACTGTAGCTGGTGACTACAGTCATGAAATTTAAAGATGATTGCTACTTGGAAGAAAAACTATGACCAAACTGACAGCATATTAAAAAGCAGAGATATCACTTTTCCAACAAAGTTCCATATAGTCAAAGTTATGGTTCTTCCAGTAGTCTTGTACGGATGTGAGAGTTGAACCATAAAGAAGGCTGAACACTGAAGAACTGGTGCTTTTTAAACTGTGGTGCTTGAGAAGACTCTTGAAAATCCCTTGGACTGCAGGGAGATCAAACCTGAACCCAGTTAATCCTAAAGTAAATCAACCCTGAATAGTCATTGGAAGGACTATTGTTAAATCTGAAGCTCTGATACTTTGGCTACCTGACGCAAAGAGCTGACTCACTGGAAAAGATCCTGATGCTGGGAAGGACTGAAGGCAAAAGGAGAATGAGGTGGCAGAAGATGAAATAGTTAGATAGCATCACTGACTATGCTTTACTTTGCCTTCTTGCATTTCTTTTTCTTTGGGATAGTTTTGATCACTGTCTCCTGTGTGATGTTACAAATCTTCATCCATAATTCTTCAGGCTCTCTGTCTTTCAGATCTAATCCACTGAATCCATTTGTCACTTGCACTATATAATCATAAGGGATTTGACTTAGGTCATACCTGATTGGCATAGTGGTTTTCCCTACTTTCTTAAACTTAAACTTGAATTGTGAAATGAGGAGCTCATGATCTGAGCCACGGTCAGGTCTAGGTCTTGATTTTACTGACTGTATAGAACTTCTCCATTTTGGGCTGCAAAGAACACAGTCAATCTTATTTCAGTATTGACCATCTGGTGATGTTCATGTGTAGAGTGGGCTCTTGGATTATTGGAAAATGGTATTTTTATAACCAGTGTGTTCTCTTGACAAAATTCTGTTAGCCTTTGTCATGCTTCAGTTTATACTCAAAGACCAAACTTACCTGTTATTCCAGGTATGTCTTGAATTCCTACTTTTGCATCCCAGTCCCCTTGGATGAAGAGGACTTTTTTTTTTGGACTTTATTCTGGAAGGTTTTTTAGGTCTTTATAGAACAGGTCAACTCCAGCTTCTTTGGCATTAATGGTTGGGGCATAGACTTGCATTACTGTGATGTTGAATAGTTTGCCTTGGAAACAAATTAAGATCATTCTGTCACTTTTAAGATTGCACTCAAGTACTGCATTTCTGACTTTTGTTGACTATGAGGGCTACTCCTTTTCTTATAAGGGATTCTTGCCTTCAGTAGTAGATATAATGGTTATCTGATTAAATTTGCACATTCCCATCCATTTTAGTGCACTGATTGATTGATTACTAAGATGTCTGTGTTCACTCTTGCCCTCTCCTGCTTGACCACATCTAATTTACCTTGATTCATGTACCTAATATTCCTGGTTCCTGTTCAATACTGCTCTTTACAACACCAAACTTTACTTTCACCACCAGACACATTCATAACCAAGCATCATTTTTGCTTTGGTCCAGCTGCTTCTTTGTTTTCGGAGCTATTAGTTATTGCCCTCCACTCTTTCCCAGCAGCATACTGGACACCTTCCTACCAGGGGGTCTCATCTTCCAGTATCATATCTTTTGCAATTTCATACTATTCATGGAGTTCTTAAAAATAATAATAGAGTGGTTTGCCATTCCCTCTTCCAGTGGGCCACATTTTGTCAGAACTCTTCACTGTGATCTGTTCATCTTGGATGACCCCTCATGGTATGGCTCACAGCTTCTTTGAATTATGCAAGCCCTTCACCATGACAAGTCTGTGATCCATAAAGAAGATTATTCTTTTTATACATCTTTAAAGAGTGAATTTTGAAATAATATTCCCAAAATGTTAACAGGTTAGTCCTTGGTGATGAGATTTCTTTATTACTATTATTTTTGGCCTGTGTGGTTCTCTGTTCCCAGTGTTCAGTATTATAAACATGTTTCGCTGAGAATGTATTAATTGATTTATTTCATTTTAAGGAAAAATTATATATGCTTACTATATTCCAAGCATCATTCTAAGTGACTTACAAACATTAATTCTATATTCATATCTATAATATAAATATTATTATTATATACATTTCTTAGAAATGATGTATGATATACAAATGAGGGACGGAGAGGCTAAGTATCTTGCTCAATGTCACACATGTAGAAAGTGGCAGAATCAGAATTTAAACCAGGCATCTGGCTCCAAAGACTATATTTCTACTTGTTATATAGAACTGACTTCATTAAATTATTTCAATAAAGTCTTTAGTTTTAAAAAGTGATGAAAAAGGCTATAATTGCAAAAGTCAGCATTTTAAAATTCTGATGAAAAGAATTATAGTATTAATCAGTCATCTCCAATGCCTTGTGACAATTTTTATTTCCCTTGACATAGCCTTTGTGAATAACAGTTACTATAAATTCTAAAGAACTGCCAAGTTTAACCCCAATTGGCTAGTGGTAATTCCTTGATAAAAAGTTGATATGCAGTTTTGGAAGTAATAAAGCAACCTAAATAGCCAGATGCATCCTGATGAAAGACAAATAGTCCTATATTCTGGAGATATCTACACATACAAATCAATGTGACTCAATTCTGATAAAATAATTGGTTTTTAAACTTGTTTGAATTTAATTTTTTGCATGGGTGTAGCATAACGACTGAATAGTTGCATTTTTTCCATTAGTTGTTTTAATGTAGATACAACCTTATACAGCAGGGAAGAAAGCCGCTTTGCCACATCATCAATCAGTTACTATTTATTGAATTATCACTAAATGCAGAGTACTACACTGCACTAATTTCACCAATGATTTCAGATCCTAAAACAGGAATATGCTCCTCAGAATAGTGAGGAAGATACTGACAATATTGAGAATTATTATACAAATAGTACACAATTTTTATCTTTGGAAATATTTTGTTTTAAAAAGACTTCTTTATGTTTTTATGCTAATTGAAAATCTATTGTAAAAATTGACATTTCCTGACTCTTTTACTTCTGAATTAGCTAGTGTTAATTAGTTTTATCTATTAGCTTTCAGTTGGCAATAATGTATACCTTATTCTGTGGAGTATTAAAAATGCTACAAAGAACGAAACAAAGTTCATTACATGTCAACTTTGACACTGGAACTATGTCTAATAACATTTGAGAGCTTTTGAGCTTTGTTTTAATTTAGAAAGCTCATAAGTTAGTCAAAATATACTTTAGAATTTGAAAATAGCAGTGAACAGAAAAAAAAAGAACCCTTGTCTAGATCAACATCTGTCTTTTATGTAAACTGGAAATGCAATGACTAGGTTTGTTATTGATATCCACGAGATGAAAACACAGTATCAATTTTCAACATTTATGAATGGCTCTTGTTTATACCAGTGGCAGTTGTCTTTGTCATGTTTAATTCTAAAAAAATCAAAACAGAAAAGTAGCTTAATAGTGATATTACTGAACTTAAACACTTGATGTTCAAAGAAGTCCCAAGATACCATGAATCCAGAAGATCCAGTCAAATATATCCAAAATGAACATTTTTTTTAAGAAGCAAAGAGGTAAAATGGGAACCATTGTTATGAAAACTATAAATGAACAAGTAAGCAAGAATCTAGACCACTGAATCCAGACAAGAGTGAAACATATGCAGGTTAGGATTGATCAAGAGAGGTCTAGATACATTACATAGTTACACTGAAGCATCAGTTATCCACGGCTTGGTTTAAGGTTTATGCATGATTTCACAGATGTAGGATTGATATACACATCTAAACCTTCCTTCCATGCTTCTTTGTCCTGGAGCCTGACTCAAATCACACAAATGTTCAACTTGTATGCAAGCACTATATGGAATTACTTGCAATGGACCAAAGAACCAAGTTGTTTCATCCCTTTGTGCATGTTCTATCTTCCCAGGTAAAATTCGCTACCTCATCTGTCTGGAAAATTGCTGGTCATTTTTTAACTGTGTAAGTACTGCTCTGTAAACTCACTGAAAACTCCATACTCCTGAATTTGAGAGTCTCCTTTCCTTCTTTATGCACCCACTGTAACTAGCATATACCTTTTTATTATAACTGCTAGATCACGTTTAGAATTATCTATATCCTGCCTCCCCTATCATGCTCTGAACTCTTAAATACTATATATCTACATCATTTACATCCACATCCCAGGTGCCTGCAACATTAGCTGGCACACGAGAGTCACTCAATATGTGAGAGAAGAATGATTAGTAAATTTAGTAAATCTCTGGTGAATCTCTATTGAAAATTAAATAAAAGAGAAAGTTTGCTCATCATCAATAGCTTGAACCAATCTCTTTTACATATCTTGATAAATAAATGGTTCTGTATTTTAATAGTGAAGGTGAAGTCGCTCAGTAGTGTCTGACTCTTTGCTACCCCATGGACTGTAGCTTACCAGGATCTTCAGTCCATGGAATTTTCCAAGCAAGAGTACTGGAGTGGATTGCCATTTCCTTCTCCAGGGGATCTTCCTGACCCAGGGATTTAACCCGGGTCTCCAGCATTGCAAGTAGACGCTTTACCGTCTGAGCCACCAGTACTTAATCCCAATTTTTTTTAATAATAGAGATGCAAATAGTAGAGTGGAGTAAAAATTTTTTTTACTATATAATGAGAGTTTTGCATAAACATGTGGTTCAGTGTGAGTGCATTGCTCAGGCCTAAGATCTTGACAGACATTGTATTGAGGCCCTGGGATTCTGAGCCAGAAGCCTCTGTCCTGGTACCAGCACTTCCAGGCTCCTAAAAGGCTAGGGTTTGGGGTCTGCACTTGCATAGTTCACTTCACAGTTCTGGCTCCTTGAAGTTCACACCGTGAGCAGCATTTGTGCCAGAGCTTCTTCCACACCCGGCCAGGCCTCTGGCACAGATGCTGTACCACAGTGACTCTAATTTTGGGAGGGGAGAATGAACAGTCCACAGACACTGGGGACTGTGAGCTCAGGGGTGTGAGGCAAGCTTCCCAAGGACATGTAAGGAAGGAAGGGCCTTAGCACAGGGGAACCCAGGTGTTTCTCATCCCGGGACCCCTCTGCCACCCACAGAGCTCCAGATACCCTGTAGTTCCAGGCTTCTTCTGGAAAGGGGCTGTGGCTGAAGGTCCACAGCCTTGTTCTGCCACTCTCTGAGCCCTCCTGACCCAGAGCAGCCCAGCCCATCCTCTCCCTGCCCCTCCATCAGGACCGGTACTTACTCCCCCCAACACTGGGAATCACGTATCACACCCTGCCAGTAGAAACTGCACCTTGTTTGCCTTCCTAGGAAACTTCTTGCTCCATTCACCCCAACCAAGCCAGACCTCCTCCCCCGGGATAACTCCCATGATCTCCAAAATTTAGAATAACCCCTTCTACTTATTGCTTTTAGCAGCTTACTGTTCTTATTTTAGAGTCAAAATACCCTTTCTTATTTCTCTGAATAAATGATGATTCCTCTGTTTTTCATTTCAAGGCATTTCTGCTTTCTTGCTGTATATTCTAATTTAGGTAGTTTAACCTTTTGTACAAGAGTAGGGCTTTTGAATAATGGGCTGTAGTGAAAGTTAGTAGTGTTGTCTCAATTATTTGGGAACAAACAGCCACACAATAATCTTGCTTCCAGAGTTGTCTAGTTCCACCAATTTACAATCCTTTGGAAATTTCTGTAATGCAAGTTAGGATATATCTCCATTTCTTCACTGCGATTAAACATCCTCTGATTTTCTACACTACTGACCATTCACTTTTTAGCTTTCTAGATACAAAATTCTGCTGTTTTTCTTTTAAAGAGTATAGTATGAATTTGGAGTAAAGAATATCTTTATAATGTAGAATAGAGAAGGCAATGGTAACCCACTCCAGTACTCTTGCCTGGAAAATCCCATGGACGGATGAGCCTGGTGGGCTACAGTCCATGGAGTCGCTAAGAGTCAGACACGACTGAGTGACTTCATTTTCACTTTTCACTTTCATGCATTGGAGAAGGAAATGGCAACTCACTCCAGTGTTCTTGCCTGGAGAATCCCAGGGATGCGGGAGCCTGATGGGCTGCCGTCTATGGGGTCGCACAGAGTCGGACACGACTGAAGCGACTTAACAGCAGCAGCAGCATAATGTATAAACCTAACAAATAATGATTAGCCAAGTGATCAAAGTCAGCATCAGTCAATTCAATTCAGTTCAGTTGCTCAGTCGTGTCCGACTCTTTGTGACTCCAGACCTCTTTGGACTGCAGCATGCCAGGCTTCCCTGTCCATCATCAACTCATGGAGGCTGCTCAAAATCATGTGCATCGAGTCATTGATGCCATCCAACCATCTCATCCTCTATCTCCCCCTTCTCCTCCTGCCCTCAATCTTTCCCAGCATCATGGTCTTTTCCAATAAATCAGCTTTTTGCATTAGGTGGCCAAAGTATTGAAGTTTCAGCTTCAGCATCAGTCCTTCCAATGAATATTCAGGATTGATTTCTTTAGGGTGGACTGTTGGATCACTCTGCAGTCCAAGGGACTCTCAAGAGTCTTCTCCAACACCACAGTTCAAAAACGTCAATTCTTCTGCGCTCATCTTTCTTTATAGTCCAACTCTCACATCCATACATGACTACTGGAAAAACCTTAGCTTTGACTAGACCGACCTTTGTTGGTAACCTAATGCCTCTGCTTTTTAATATGCTGTATAAGTTGGTCATCGCTTTTCTTCCAAGAAGCAAGCATCTTTTAATTTTATAGCTGCAGTCACCATCTGCAGTCGTTTTGGAGACCAAGAAAATAAAGTCTCTCACTGTTTCTATTGTTTCCTCATCTATTTGCCATGAAGTGATGGGACCAGATGCCATGATCTTAGTTTTCTGAATGTTGAGCTTTAAGCCAACATTTTCACTCTCCTCTTTGACTTTCATCAAGAGTCTCTTCAGTTCCTGTTTGTTTTCTGCCATAAGAGTGGTGTCATCTGCATATCTGAAGTTATTGATATTTATTTCTCAATCAATTGATATCTTGATTCCTGCTTGATCTTCATCCAGCACAGCATCTTGCATGATGTACTCTGTATATAAGTTAAATAAGCAGGGTGACAATATACAGCCTTGACATACTCTTTTTCCAGTTTGGAACCAGTCCTTTAGTTTTAGTCATGTTGACAATGTACATGCTTATATAATATGATGAAAATGACACTTGACCCCTTTGGTATTCTTCTCCAAAACCCAAACCCCAGACTTGTCAAAAAGCAACATTAGACAAATACCAATTGCTTTCACCAGTGTTCTTCACAACTGTCAAAATCAATAAAAACAAGGAAAGCTTGAAAAACTTTTACAGTCAAGAGTAGCTTGAGGAGACGTGATTACTAAATGTAATGTATTATTCTAGATGAGATCCTGGACTAGAAAAGAGACATTAAGCAAACATTAATGAAATCCAAATTAAGCATGAATTTCAATTAATGATAATGAGTTAATATTAGTTTGTTACTTGTAATAATGTGCCATACTAATGTAAGACGTTAATGATAGGGGAAGCTGGGTATGAGGCATATGTCAGTCTATGCATAATCTTTGTAAGTTTTTGGTAAATCTAACACTGTTCTAATAAAGTGTATTTTAAAATTTCAGTATCATTCTTCCTTGTCCTTTCTTTACTTGTGATTTTCTATAATAAAAACTTTCACATTACTGTTGTTACTGTTCTTATGTAGAAACATCTAAAAATGAATTTTAATTTATCTGTTCTATGAATCTGTGATGACCCTATGACTATCACTGGATATCCTTAAATGCAAGCACAACATCCTTCCATGAATGAAAATGAAGAGAGAGAGTGAATCAGCAAAATGAAAAGAGTCATAGCCCATGGATAGTTCACACACAGAGCATGGTAAACCTAGAGTAGTATGTTGTTAATTAAGTAATGAGAAATCTGCAAACTGGAAATCTAACCAGAAGTTACTAGGTGAAACAGAAATACACAGAAATTTTTTGAAAAGAGACAGAGAAAGAAAGAGAATCTTCGAGAATGAAAGTAAATCTTGGACAGGCATTTAATATAGTTTCGATAGGATTCAGGGTCAGAGTGACATTTCTTAATTGAGTGTACTGAAGTCCATCATCCTTAAGTCTTAGAATAGGTATGGTAGTAAACTTTCTTGCAGTTACAACTTTGTCTTCTATTTCACTTATATAATCTCATGATACTGAGTTTGCAGCAAAATGGATATATTAAAAATCCTTCTGATTTAATGAAAAATGAAAACTGCTCCTATAATTAAGAATGTACTTTTTATTTGTTCTGCCCTGAAGTGCAGTGAAAGTCACTCAGTTATGTCTGACTCTTTGAGACCCAATGGACTGTATAGCCTGTCAGGCTATTCTGTGCATAGAATTCTCCAGGCCAGAATACTGGAGTGGGTAGCCATTCCCTGTTCCCTTCTCCAGGGGATCTTCCCAACTCCGGGATCAAACCCAGGTCTCTCACATTGCAGGTGGATTGTTCACTGTCTGAGCCACCAGAGAAGCCCAAGAATACTGGAGTGGGTAGGCTACCCTTTCTCCCAGGGATATTCCCAACTTAGGAATTGAACTGGGGTCTCCTGCATTGTAGGCGAATTCTTTACCAACTGAGCTACCAGGGAAGCTAAGTTCTTCTGCTCTAGGACTTAATTAAACATCCTGACTTCCCAATTCTTGCCAGGTGTACTTCCGTCCAGTAAAAGGACAGATTCACCAATTATTTTTGAAAGAATTTCTTTAGTGACAATTCATCACAGCACTGTTTATAATAGCCAGGACATGGAAGCAGCCTAGATGCCCATCAGCAGATGAATGGATAAGGAAGCTGTGGTATATATGCACAATGGAATGTTACTCAGCCATTAAAAAGAATACATTTGAATCAGTTCTAATGAGGTAGATGAAATTGGAGCCTACAGAGTGAAATAAGCCAGAAAGAAAAACACCAATACAGTATACTAACACATATATATGGTATTTAGTTAATCGGTAAAGATAACCCTGTATGTGAGACATCAAAAGAGACACAGATAAATAGAACAGTATTATGGACTCTATGGGAGATGGCGAGGATGGGATGATATGGGAGAGTGGCATTGAAGCATGTAAATTATCATATGTGAAACGAATCGCCAGTCCAGGTTCAATGCATGATACAGGGTGCTCGGGGCTGGTGCACCGGGATGACCCAGAGGGATGGGATGGGGAGGGAAATGGGAGGGGGGTTCTGGAAGGGGAAAACATGTACACCCATGGTGGATTCATGTCAATGTATGGCAAAACAAATACAATATTGTAAAGTTAAAAGATATATAAATAAACTAATTTAAAATTAAAAATAAATAAATAAAAGCTGATTGTCTTACTAAAATCTAATTTAAAATTATTTCTGCATAAGCAGTGCTAAATAATGTACTTTGAGTGACTTGATACATATGCCTAAAATAGCCAGAGGTACTACAATTCAATAGCAGTTTCAAATATCTTCCATCTGAAAACAAATCCCATTATTCTTGCATGACCCTGGTCAGAATTCCAAATAGTAAAACAGTTGGTACTACTTCACTATAACAAAGTTTTTTAAAGGGGAATTCTAAATTTAACTGTTTATTATTGCAGTCTTCTGTTCCAGATTCAATTTCACAGTTTCATGATACATTTGGCTGTGTCACACTCTTTGATTCCTGCCAGTTTCCCATCTCACCTGTCCCCTTACACTAGAAGTCAGTTCTCGCCTTTGTTCTGTGTGTGTGTGTTAGCTGCTCAATCACATTCGACTCTTGCAACCCCATGGACTGCAGCCCACCAGGCTCCTCTGTCCATGGAATTCTTCAGACAAAAATACTGGAGTGGGTAGCCATTCCCTTCTCAGAGGATCTTCCCCACCCAGGGATCAAACCCAGGTCTCCTACATTGCAGGCAGATTCTTTACTGTCTGAGTCATCACGGAAGCCCCTTGCTCTGTACGTCAGTTCAGTTCAGTTCATTTCAGTCGCTCAGTCGTGTCCGACTCTTTGTGACCCCACGCCAGGCACGCCAGGCCTCCCTGTCCATCGCCAACTCCCAGAGTCTACCCAAACCCATGTCCATCAAGTTGGTGATGCCATCCAGCCATCTCATCCTCTGTCGTCCCCTTCTCCTCCCGCCCCCAATCCTTCCCAGCATCAGGGTCTTTTCCAATGAGTCAACTCTTTGCATGCTCTGTACATATACACACATATGTCTCACATCAAGACCGTTTGTTTCCCATGGATCAGAACACCATTTTACATGTACCAAGTAATTCTCTTTCCTTATATTCAATTCTAAACTCCTATTTTCTTCATCTTAAGAATCTGAGTTAGCTGTTTTCAACAGAGGTTAAGATCTTGACTGATCAAAAATAAAACTTTCAGAATACAACAATAAAAGTCCTACAGAATATATTTTGCTACTAAAATGATTATATTTGAGAATAAGTAGAAGAAAAAAAGGGACTTTTCTTAAGCATATGATCTATTTAAAATTTGGCAAAGTATAAAGCTATAAGAGTTTTAATAATCTGTAACACTGTGTGCTGAGTTCAAACTCACTGTGTATATGCTGTGCCATAGGCTATGGTTAAACTTTATAATCCTCTGCTTTTCTCTAAGGAAAGATATACCTTAACATGCAATAATTCAGGCAAATTCAAAAGAAAACAGTATTATATATGTGTGTCCAATTGATCCAGGCTGAAGACACTGTGAAAGAAGAAATTTCAAAACATAATTTTTAAGGCATTAAAAATTATTAAGTGGGATGGAATTCTGATCATATTTCTTTTATGCCACTTACTAAACTATCCCAAGAATCTTTAATCCCAAATCACACCAACTTTTGAATTTCTGAAATCAGTTGCTACCAAGAGTTCAACCAGATGCTGGTCTCTAACAAAGGTTCTCAAAGGAATGTTGTTGAGTCACTAAGCTGTGTCTGACTGTGACCCCATGGATGGTAGCCCGCCAGACTCTTTAAGAATACTGGAATGGACTGCCATTTCTTTCTCCATGAAGGAATAGTAAGGGAGAAATTGCACTTTATTTTAACTTGAGTTCTAATCTCATCTTTAGGGATTATTGGAAGTTTAGTCATTTTATTCCCTTATGTGTGCTCAGAGACACATCTGTTTCTCATCATCTAGAATTTTTTGCATTGAAACTGAGGGTTCAGAACTCCCCACAAAGAAGAAATAGGTCATCCTCAGCAGATGCAAAGACTTAAAATATGGCATCATTTTAACCAGAAAAAAAACAAAAAGTTACTGGCCATGTTCTCATTAAGAGACAGCTCTCAGGAGTGATTTCCTAAATCCCGAATGTATTTTATATCACCTTTATTCAAAATAAGTGAGTCCTATAACTTTAAAAGTATCTGACAGGCAAAATGGTAAGTTCTGTGTGTGAGGCTTCAGAGGTCCTAACAAAGACAACATGTGTTATTGGCAGCTATTATTTAGAGTGTGAATACATAGGGTTAAAAAAACACCTCAGTATGATGACAGTGTTAGGAAGCTCAAGAAGAGGGTAAGTCAAGTCTTAGATGGGCCTAGTGTCAACTCTACAACATGAACCTTCCATATATAATAACACTTAATACTCAGAACAATCGCAAGAGATAAGTACCACGGTAGCCAGTTTGCAGTTGTGAAAACAGTTCTGGAGAAGCTAAATAGCAATTTCTGAATCAGTATAGCCGATTTCCATGATTCATAGTATTAAGAGTTATGCTGTTTGTCTGTTGCTTCGTTTGCTATTATTTTCTCCCATTCTGAAGGCTGTCTTTTCACTTTGCTTATAGTTTCCTTTGTTGTGCAAAAGCTTTTAATTTTAATTAGGTCCCATTTGTTTATTTTTGCTTTTATTTCCAATATTCTGGGAGGTGGGTCATGGAGGATCCTGCTGTGATTTATGTCGGAGAGTGTTTTGCCTATGTTTTCCTCTAGGAGTTTTATAGTTTATGGTCTTACGTTTAGATCTTTAATCCATTTTGAGTTTATTTTTGTGTATGGTGTTAGGAAGTGTTCTAGTTTCACTCTTTTACAAGTGGTTGACCAGTTTTCCCAGCACCACTTGTTAAAGAGATTGTCTTTTCTCCATTGTATACTCTTGCCTCCTTTGTCGAAGATAAGGTGTCCATAGGTGCGTGGGTTTATCTCTGGGCTTTCTATTTTGTTCCATTGATCTATATTTCTATCTTTGTGCCAGTACCACACTGTCTTGATGACTGTGGCTTTGTAGTAGAGCTTGAAGTCAGGCAGGTTGATTCGTCCAGTTCCATTCTTCTTTCTCAAGATTGCTTTGGCTATTCGAGGTTTCTTATAGAGGAAGAAGGTGAGGGTGGGACGTTCTGGGACAATAGCATTGAAACATGTATATTGTCATATGTGAAGTGGAACACCATTCCATGTTCTATGCATGGGACAAATGCTCAGGGCTGGAGCATTGGGATGACCCAGAGGGATGGGATGGGGAGGGAGGTGGGAGGTGTGTTCGGGAGGGGGAGCACATGTGAACCCATGGCTGATTCATGTCAATGTATGGCAAAAACTACTACAATATTGTAAAGTAATTAGCCCCCAACTAAAATAAATAAATTTATTTTTTAAAAAAGAGTTATGTTATATGAAGTTACTATGACCACTGAGTTAACAAATATTGAACTCTTGCTACTAGGGGAAATAGTTTTATTCCTACAAGCCTCAAGTCACAACATTTTTGTCAACTGATCTATATATAACATGGTTTTATATGTATTTTTATTTAAAAACATCTTAATACATATTATTGGCTCATTAACTTTGAATTCATGACCAATAGTACCAGAACTATACCTTAACTAACATATTTTTTTTCTGTGTAAGATACATTACAGCCGAGAGAACTATTTTAGGGCCTAAAAAACAAGGCACTCAACAAAAAGCTCAAGATGAGAAAAATAGACCAGACTAAATAGACCAGAAAATGGACATTTGATTACAGTGTGAGATGAAACAAGAAAGCAGAGTGTCACCTTGTTCTACCTCAGCTGGGATCATGCTTTTCAGAAAACTCAATTTTTCACCACCTTGCACATGTCTACAAAAGACCTAAAAGTGTGGTGAATATTGATTTTAAGATTGAAAATACATTTTAGCAAGTAGGCATATTCACAAATAGTGAAGTTGGCCGTATTTAATATCAGATATGTTGAACTTCAATGCATATTCACTTTTTCTGTTCTCCAGCTTATTTTTCCCTTGACTTTAAAAGTAATGCTCTCTCATGCAGAAAAATTAAGCCATACAGAAAGTATTGTAAAAAGATTTTTTAATCAATAAAATTCCATCACCAGAAAGCAATGATGCCATTATATATATAATGGAGGTCGCCATTAACCCCAACATATATATAAGTTGTTGTTGTTCAGTCACTAAGTCATATCCAACTCTGTGACCCCTGGGACTGCAGCGTGCCAGGCTTTCCTGTCCTCTGTTTCCCAGAGCTTGCTCAAACTCATGTCCGTTGAGTCAGTGATGTTATCCAACCATCTCATCCTCTGTCACCCCCTTCTCCTCCTGCCTCCGTCTTCTCTGGTATATACATATATGTGTGTGCTTGTGTGCTAAGTTGCCTCAGCCGTGTCCATCTATTTCTGACCCTATGGACTGTAGCCTACCAGGCTCCTCTGTCCATGGGAATTCTTCAGGCAAAGAGACTGGAGTGGGTTGCCATATTCTCCTCTACAGTATCTTCCTGACTCAAGGATCAAATCTGTGTCTCTTACATCTCCTGCACTGGAAGGTGGGTTCTTTACCACTAGTGCCACCTGGGAAGCCCATGTTTATATATACATAATGCTTTTAAATGTACCCTTAAACGGTGGAGTGGAAGGGCGTGAACTCATCTTCTCCCGTGAAAACTCCAAAATTACAACTCATTGCTGAACAACCATCAACAAGAGAATGTTGGATCCCACCCAAAAAAAGATATCCTACATCCAGGAACAAAGGAGAAGCCTCATCAAGATGTTATGAAGGCAAAATCAAGTTTAGAATCAAATCCCATACTGGCCAGAAATGATCGGAAGGCTCAGACAAAACCTTGTGTGCACCAGGACCGAGGAGAAAGGAGCAGCAATCCCACAAGAGATTGACCCAGACTTAACTGTGACTGTCCAGTAGTCTCCGGCAGAGGCATAAGTCAGCGGTGGCCTGCTACAGGGTCGGGGACACTGAGTGAGGCAATGCATGCAAGGCACCTTTTGAAGGAGGCTGACATTATCTTCATTACTTCCATATAGTTTGGTCTCAGGTGAAACAACAGGGATGAGACACAGCCACTCCCATTAACAGAAAATCAGATTCAAGTTTTACTGAGCATGGCCCCACCATCAGAACAAGATGAAGTTTCCCCCTCAGGCAGTTCTTCCCATCAGGAAGCTTCCATATGCCTCTTAGCCTTTTCAGACAGAGGGCAGACAAATTGAAAACCACAATCATGGAAAACTAAGCAAACTGATCGCATGGATCACAGCCTTGTCTAACTCAATGAAACTATGAGCCATGCCATGTAGGGCCACCCAAGATGGACTGATCATGGTGGAGAGGTCTGACAAAACGTGGTCCACTGAAGAAGGCAATGGCAAACCACTTCAGTATCCCTGCCTTGAGAACCCCATGAACACTGTGAAAAGGCAAAAAGATATGATAATGAAAGATTAATTCCCCAGGTTGGTAGGTGCCCAATATACTACTGGAGGAGAGTGGAGAAATAACACCAGAAAGAATGAAGAGGCGGAGCCAAAGTGAAAACAATGTCCAGTGTGGATGTGACTGGTGATGGGAGGAAAGTCTGATGCTGTAAAGGACAATATTGCATAGGAACCTGGAGCGTTAGGTCCATGAATCAAGGTAAATTGGAAATGGTCAAACAGGAGATGGTGAGACTGAACATCAATGTTTTAGGAATCAGTGAAATAAAATATGTTGGAATGGGCAAATTTAAATCAGATGGCCATTATATATACTACTGTGGACAAGAATCCCTTAGGAGAAATGGAGTAGCCGTTATAGTCAACAAAAGAGTCTGAAATACAGTACCTGGGTACAATCTCAAACACGACAGAATGATCTCTGTTCATTTCCAAGGCAAACCATTCAATATCACAGTAATCCAAATCTATGCCCCAACCAAAAATGCCAAAGAAGCTGAAGTTGAATGGTTCTATGAAGACCTATAAGTCCTTCTAGAACTAACACCCCCAAAAGATATCCTTTTCATCATAGGGGAATGGAATACAAAAGTAGGAAGTCGAGATATACCTAGAGTAACAGACAAATTTGGTCTTGGAGTGCAAAATGAAGCAGGATAAAGGCTGACAGAATTTTGCCAAGAGAATGTACTGGTCATAGCAAACACATTCTTTCAACAACACAAGAGACAACTCTATACATGGACATCACCAGGTAGTCAATACCAAAATCAGATCAATTACATTCTTTGCAGCCAAAGATGGAGAAGCCCTATAGAGTCAGCAAAAGCAAGACTGAGAGCTAACTGTGGCTCATATCATGAACACCTTATTGCCAAATTCAGACTTAAATTAAAGAAAGTACGGAAAGCCACTAGACTATTCAGGTATGACCTAAATCAAATCCCTTACAATTATACAGTGGAAGAGACAAATAGAATCAGGGATTAGGTCTGATAGAGAGAGTGCCTGAAGAACAATGGATGGAGGTTCTTGACATTGTATAGGAGGTGGTGATCAAGACCATCCCCAAGAAAAGAAAATGCAAAAGGCAAAATGGTTGTCTGAGGAGACTTACCAAGAGCTGAGAAAAGAAGAGAAGCTAAAGGCAAAGGAAAAAACAAAAGATACACCCATTTGAATGCTGAGTTTCAAAGAATAGCTCAGAGACATAAGAAAGCCTCCTTCAGTAATCAATGCAAATAGAGGAAAACAATAGAATGGGAAAGACTAGAGATCTCTTCAATAAAATTAGAGATACCAAGGGAACATATCATGCAGAGGTGGGCACAATAAAAGACAGAAAGAAAAAAAAAATAAAAGACAGAAAGTATGGATCTAACAGAAGCAGAAGATATTAAGAAGAGGTGGCAAGAATACACAGAAGAACTATACAAAAAAGATCTTCATGACCCAGATAACCACGATGGTGTCATCACTCACCAAGAGTCAGACATCCTGGAATGCAAAGTCAAAGGGGCCTTAGGAAGCATCTGTACCAACAAAGCTAGTGGAGGCAATAGATTTCCAGTTATTTCAAATCCTAAAAGATGATGCTGTGAAAGTGATGCACTCAATATGCCAATAAATTTGGAAAACTCAGCAGTGGCCACAGGACTGGAAAAGGTCATTTTTCATTCCAGTCCCAAAGAAAGGCAATGTTAAAGGATGGTCAAACTACCACACAATTGCATTCATCTCACACGCTAGCAAAATAATTCTCACAATTCTCCAAACCAGGCTAAAACAGTAAGTAAACCGTGAACTTCCAGATGTTTATGTTGGATTTAGAAAGGGAAGAGATGCCAGAGCTCAAATTGCCAACATCTGTTGCATAATCAAAAAAGCAAGAGAGTTCCAGAAAACATCTACATCTGCATTATTGACTATGTCAAAGCCTTTGACTGTGTGGATCACAACAAACTGGAAAATTCTTCAGGAGATGGGAATACCAGACCACCTTACCTGCCTCCTGAGAAACCTATATGCAGGTCAATAAGAAAAAGTTAGAAATGGACATGGAACAACAGACTGGTTCCAAATAAGGAAAGTCATACATCAAGGCTGCATATTGCCACCCCACTTATTTAACTTATATGCAGAGTATATCAGTGAAATGCTGGGCTGGATGAAGCACAAGCACGAATCAAGATTTCCAGGAGAAATATCAATAACCTCAGATGCGCAGATGACACCATCCTATGGCAGAAAGCAAAGAAGAACTAAAGAGCCTCTTGATGAAAGTGAAAGAGGAGAGAGAAAAAGTTGGCTTAAAGCTCAACATTCAGAAAACTAAGATCATGGCATCTGGTCCCATCACTTCACGGCAAATAGATGGGGAAACAATGGAAACAGTGGCAGACTTTATTTTTTTGGTCTCCAAAATCACTGCAGTAGGTGACTGGAGTCTTGAAATTAAAAGACCCTTGATTCATGGTAGAAAAGCTGTGACCAACCAAGACAGCATATTAAAAAGTAGAGACATTACCTTGCCAACAAATGTCCATCTAGTCAAAGCTATGGTTTTTGCAGTAGTCATGTATGGATGTGAGATCTGAACTATAAAGCAACCTGAGTGCCGAAGAATGTATGATTTTGAACTGTGGTGTTGGAAAAGACTCTTGAGAGTCTCTTTGACGGCAAGGAGTTCAAACCAGTCAATCCTAAAGGAAAGCATTCCTGAATATTCATTGGAAGGACTGATGCTGAGACTGGCATACCAATACATTGGCCACCTGATGTGAAGAACTGACTCTGGAAAAGCCCCTGATGGTGGGAAAGATTGAAGGCTGGAGGAGAAGAGGATGACAGAATTTGAGATGGTTGGATGGCATCACCAACTCGATGGACATGAGTTTCATCAAGCTTCGAGTTTGGTGATGGACAGGGAAGCCTGGTGTGCTGCAGTCCATGCAGTCACAAAGAGTCTGGCACACTGAGTGACTGAACTGCAAGCTTTGAAAAACATCATTCTGCTTTAAAAATTCTGGAAAAATAATAATTGTAGAGCTGTTTCCATTATGTATTGAGTATAGCTATCTATTATTATTCAGTCTCCGACTGATGAACATATAGACTATTCTAAATATCTATTATGAACACCGCTGAAAACTCTCATCTTTCTCTATATGTTTATTTTTGCAAAAAATTTCACAAAGCACAAATTATATTTACATGCTTATTATATTGCATTCAAGAAATGGTTTCCCAATTTTAAGCCAGATTCTATCTATTGTCCTTTGTGCAACAGTGCCAGCTTCCTTGTTTAATTTGATGCTAAGACTTCATTACTAAATGGACAATATATTCAGTAACTATGGGAAGAAAGATAATTATCTGACACAATTCACGCAACCAAATGTCTTTATGTGATACAGTACTAAAACAGTACGCACTGGAAGAATTGAAAAGAGTATACAAGCTTAAAGAACAAATATAGATGGATTGTGGGAAGGTGTCAGTGGTGGCAGCACCAATTGTAAATTTCTCCAAAAATAGAAAAGGGAACCAAAATTCCATGGAGAGCATAAACAACAAAACTAGGGGAAAGGGCATCAAAATTCAAGCAGATTCTCAGCTATAAGACCTGAAAGTTATCAACATCTGTATGGGTAGAAAAGAGGAACTCAAACAAGCAGCTTGATGGACCTGAAATGGAAGAAACCCAAAATAACAACATGTATTCACTGGAGAGCATCCCTGGTCAATTTGAGAAAGACAACTGAAAAGGGAGGAAATTCCCTCACTCCAACAGCAGATGAGTGCAGGGGACCCAAAGTAAAGCCATATGATGAAAAGAGGTCTGCTAGCTTTTATGAAACTTAAAAACTGACTTTATCACCTCCTTTCCAGTACAAGACTTAACACTGAGCAAAACCTACTGAGAGTGGATTCAAAATTTAGCAAGTTAAGGGTCATAGAAATAGGAGAAAGAGAATATCCACAGAAATGGAGGAAAACGGAAGTGAAACAGGGTTCAGATTTTCACAAAGTAGTCATATTCTGAACAAGGGAGGAGAGAGAGAGTGTGTGTGTGTTCTGGTATATACTGTAGTAGCCTGATATGTGGGGGCTTCCCAGCTGGCTCAGTGGTAAAGAATTCACCTGCCAGTGCAGGAGATGAGGGTTCAATCCCTGCATCAGAAAGGTCCCCTGGAGAAGGAAATGCCAATCTAATTCAGTATTCTTGCATGGGAAATCCTGTGGACACAGAAACCTGAATGGCACAGTTCATGGGATCACAAAGAGTCGAACATGACTTAGTGACTAAACAACTATAAAAATAATCAGTAAATTACAGAGGCTGTGGAAAACTGTACTGGTATAGCATCCTGTAGATAAAGAACCAGATGGAGACTTAAGCATATGTTAGATTGAAATTTTAAAATGGAAAAGTTAAAGTACAGTGTCTATGAATGCATGTCTGGATTTAATATACACAGACACACACGCACACAGACATATGCACACACACATGAAAGCAATTATTATAAAAGTTAGGATACTGCTTATGTATGGGGATGTAAAAAGGTAAAATCTAGGATGGATCACAGGAAGGGAGCTTCTAGAGTGACTGACAAATTATATTTCTTGACTAATTAGTTTCACCATACATTCACTTCATGTGGTTTTGCGTTTTTGTTTTATCTTACAATAAATGGTTGTAAAAGGAGGCTAATTCTTCCAGTGCTGTGCTGTGCTTATCCACACAGTTGTGCCTGACTCTGTGACCCCATGGATTGTAGCCCTCCAGGTTCCTCTCTGTCCATGGAGATTCTCCAGGCAAGAATACTGGAGTGTGTTGCCATGCCCTCCTCCAGGAGCACTTCCCAACCCAGGTCTTCTGAATTGCAGGTGGATTCTTTATAATCGGAGCCACCAATGAAGCCAAAAATACTGGAATGGATAGCCTATCCCTTCTCCAGGGGATCTTTCTGACCCAGCAATTGATCTGGGGTCTTCTGCATTGCAGGCAGATTCTTTACCAACTGAGCTACCAGAAAAGCCCAATTCTTCAAACTGTAGGACGAATTTCCCAAAAGATCTGGAAAAGAACATGAAGAAATATGAATATCAAACTAATATTTGTTGCAATTACATACCTTTAATACAGAATGCAGTCATTGATTTAAACCATTTAGCCTTACAAGATGCCAAAACAATTAACTGAATTGTAAAAACTTCCACCAAAGATGGCTTTTTTATCCAATCTTGCCAAATAGTGATCTAATCAAATCTCATTAAATTAATTGTATTTTTCTGAATTGAATGAATTAATTAGTTTGGGCTCCCCAGGTGGCTCAGAGGTTAAGAATCTGCCTGCCAATGCAGGAAGTTTTGGAGACACTGGTTTGATCCCTGGATTGGGAAGATTCCCTGGAGGAGGAAACGGTAACCCACTCCAGTATTATTGCTTGGAGAATCCCATGGACAGAGGAGCATCGCCAAGAGTTGGACATGGCTGAGCACACACACACACATGCATGACATATTTAAGAGAAAGATTCAAGAGCTTGACTAAACTGCCTTTGATAATATTGTCTAACTCTGTTTTTGAAGTGAAAAACACAAAGATATGACAAGAATTAACATCACAGTACATATAAAACTTGATATCATGCAAAAAAAACCTACTATGAAAATTCTCACAAAGATCATCCAATAAGTGAAGTCACTCAGTCTTGTTTGACTCTCTGCGACTCCATGAACTGTAGCCTACCAGCCTCCTCCATCCATGGGATTCTCCAGGCAAGAATACTGGAGTGGGTTGCCATTTCCTTCTCCAGGGGATCTTCCCCACCTGGGGATTGAACCTGGGTCTCCCGCATTGTAGGCAGATGCTTTTACCGTCTGAGCCACCAGGGAAGTCCAATATACTTCTTCAACTCTGTTTATCTAAAGTAGACCAGGTTGATATGATTGTCCTCCTCGAAGTCTGCAGAGAATATTTCCATATTCATGGTGATTTATTATAAGCGATTATATTTTGATGAATTAATTATAATTATATTAAGAGAAAATATATTAATTATATTAAGAAGAATTAATGTGTTTGCTTCCTTTTCATTCTTCCACTTCTCTCCATCTTCATTCCCACCTGCAGGAATCCCAGTGGCAGGCAGTCATGCAAACTGAAGCCTGGAGTTGTGTTTTGTAATACTGGGGAAGGGCAGAGGGGCAATCAAGTAAAATAATCAGAACAGCCAGGTCACTGTGAGAGCACTGAGATTGTTAGCCTCAGGGAGAGCCTGACTGCAGTCCTAGGTTAAGAGCCATGGTCCCTCATTAGGGATCTACTGAAACTCTGATGGAGATAAGGAAGCATATTAGAAAGGAGAGTCCTAATTGAGCACAAATTAACTTGTGGAATCTTGAAAGTTTCTCCAGTGGTCTCAACCTGCAAAACAGTATGAAGCAATTTGCACAATTTTGAGCTCTCTAGAATTTAGGACTTTATTTTTTTTATGGAGATTTTGTCTTATTTAGTCTACATGTTTTCTACATTTCTATTCATTATGCCGTGCTATGCTTCCTATTCTTGAATACCATAAATTCATTCTTGCCTTATAGCTTTGACTTTTAAATAGTTTGCCGTCACTTAGCTATTGCTTATTCATGTTTTGATTACTTAGCTCTGTTTCTTTTAAGTCACCCTCATTATTGCCTTAATCGTGGCAGTTGTGCTTCTGTGAATCACTATCCTACCAATGTCACCACTAGTAGTAAAGTACTGGATCTCAGGGATAATTATTGTTTGGCATTTCTATTGTTATTATTTTTTCACTTATATAGGCTCTTATTTATCTGAAACTTTATTCACAACAAGCATTTTTTTCTGGTCATTCTTGCTAAACATAAAACAACAACAACAGAGCATTGCATTATGAAATGCAAGAGGAGATTTCATGCATCATCTTACTTTACTTCTTAATTTTCAGATTTGGAAACAGAGTCCAACAAAGTTTGACTGAATTGCCCAAAGGCTCTTGTCTGTAGCAGAGCCAAAATTAAGCAACAGCTTTCTTGACTTGGCCAGCACAAATTAATTTTGAAAACAGGCAAAATATAAATGCATTAATAAATAAAATTTTAAAAATATGACTCATAATCAAGAGTAAAAGCTGTACAATTGTAGGTGCTGCTTGCTGAATAAGACTTATTAAAACACATCCTCTGAGGTCAGTTGTTACCTAAAATTTGTTGATAGGCTTGATAGATGAGTTCATCCAGATACAGATTCATACCTATAACAAGTCTCAGGATGGAATGGGGCAGTATGGAGAATTGCTCACTTTAAGGATAGCAAGACAAAGTTCCTTCTGTTGTCCCACACACTCTGTTCTGTGTTCATCTCTTTATGGTTGCCTTCCTACTAAAGAGATCTTAATACTTGACTAGTCTAGGTTTTCTCCAGTTTTCAAATCTTAGATTGTACATGAGTTTTTTTGATGTCTTCAATATGTTATTCAAAAGTGCTTGCTACCTGCTTTGCTTGTTAACTTTGTGAGGGATTTTCTTTCCTTCTTCATGCAATTTTCTACAATGTCTTCCTAGCAGGCAGGCATTTATTTCAAAACAAAAGATACTTAAAGGGCAAATTTCTCATTGAGGCCCAGTTCAATTCAGTCACTCAGTCGTGTGCGACACTTTGCGACACCATGAACCGCAGCATGCCAGGCCTCCCTGTCCATCGTCAACTCCCGGAGTCTACCCAAACTCACGTCCATTGAGTTGATGATGCCATCTAACCATCTCATCCTCTGTCGTCCCCTTCTCCTCCTGCCTTCAATCTTTCCCAACATCAGGGTCTTTTCAAATGAATCAGCTCTTTGCATCAGGTGGCAAAAATATTGGAGTTTCAGCTTCAACATCAGTCCTTCCAATGAACACCCAGGACTGATCTCCTTTAGGAAAGACTGGTTGAATCTGCTTGCAGTCCAAGGGTCTCTCAAGAGTCTTCTCCAACACTACAGTTCAAAAGCATCAATTCTTCGGTGCTCAGCTTTCTTCACTGTCCAACTCTCACATCCATACATGACCACTGGGAAAACCATAGCCTTGACTAGACGGACGTTTGCTGGCAAAGTAATGTCTCTGCATTTTAATATGATGTATAGGTTGGTCATAACTTTCCTTCCAAGGAGTAAGTGTATTTTAATTTCACGGCTGCAATCACCATCTGCAGCGATTTTGGAGCCCAGAAAAATAAAGTCTGACACTGTTTCCATTGTTTCCCCATCTATTTGCCATGAAGTGATGGGAGCAGCAGCTGCGCCACAGCACAGGAGCGGCTGGGAGGAGCTACCCCACGTCCATGGTAAGCCGCAGTGGCTACGCTTTGCTGGAGCATCCGTGAAGAGATCCCCCACGTCAAAGATAAGAGAAACCCAAGTAAGACACTAGGCTCTGAGAGAGGGCAACAGAGGGCAGACAAACTGAAACCACAATCACAGACAACTAGCCAATCTGATCACATGGACCACAACTTGTTTAGCTCAATGAAACTAAGCCATTGAGGCTCAAGTTTGAAGCAATTTCTCACTGGTCAAAAATATGATGCCATTGTCCTTTGAATTATAACACTTAAAATTTTACTTGAGTAAAACAGCTAAAGGAAAATGTCTAGTTAATTATTTCATTTCATTATGTAGCAGGCAAAAGAATACTATAAATGTCACTGTTTAAATTTGTATATTAGATAAGATATACTTGATCTCTGCAAAAATGAAATAGATGCAGTTCACAAATTATATAATTATGGGTAAAGTATCTGATTCACTTGTATTATTTCGGTGTGGTGAAACCTAAGACATTAACTAGGTAATTAGGATCGTCATTTACTAGGTATCTATCATGGAGTTAACTTTTGCAAGTTCTATGAATCTGCAAGAGATATAGGATATAATTTATAACCTACAGGTATTTACAATCTAATTAGGGAACCGCATAACTGAAACAATTAAAGAGAAACTAAAGAGTAAGGTGACAAATTCAATCTGGTTTTGTGGAATGGAATAGTCCAAAGTGGGAAATATGTGAGCTGTGTCCTGATATAGGATGGGATTTAGATAATTAGGAAGAATGAAGTAGGAATGTCAGAAAAGGAAGATGCTACAGGAAAAAAAAATCACAAAAAGGGTAAATAAACTGGTTGTATGTTAGAAACAGTGACATGACCTACCCAACTGAAGCTATAGTCAATGAAGAATTATTAATGCCCTTGGAAGCATGCTGATGTCTTAGAGAATTCCAGGCATCTTTTCATCCTCTGGCACCAGGCTGCTCAGTATATCCTCATTGAGTTAAATGATCTAAGAGATACATTAGTCCTTCTCATTCATTTACAAAAAATGAAACTGAAGGTCAGAGAGGCCAAGATATTTGAACAAGATGTTACTGGTAGTGGGCTGCACACACTCACCACTACCTCTTAACTTCACAACAGAAAGTTCCAGGTGGCAGAAGGCATGTTTAAGTTTACCCACCCCGAATCCTCCAGATGCTTCTAAAGTTTCTGTTGAATGCAATATATAAGGAGGAAAAGTTAAATCTCTTTGGAAGCTCTTATTCAAATGGAAGGGATTCTCTTCAAATGAGATGTGACTCTGAGTTAATTTTCCACATGATCTACAGTACAAAGAAGCTGAGACTAATAAAACTCAGGATTCAAGCTTCACTATCATCTTTTCTTACAAGGAAAAGAGAAAAAAACACCTCAGCTAAAGTCATGTATGCTAAGGGATGTAATGACAGGGTGAAAGTCAACCGGACAGAATTTGGAGGGGAGGCACTCATTGTAAACCTTTATTTATATGCCTTCTCAAGAAAATTTAAATGTATCAGTGCAAATTGGAAAATGCCCTTCAATCGTCTGCTAATTGTTCCACATCCCTCCAGACATCAAGATTTCAAAACTCTAGCTGAATGCGACAAAGGCAGTAGTTCCAGATTTCTTGATATTTCCACTATGAGTATCACGCTGATTAACTGAATTTCTCAATTTATATGCACATTATTTTTTACAATGTAGGAAGTGTCCATTTCTTTCAACATGAATATCATGTTTCTACTTCTACTTCAAATTAATAGCTTCTTTAAATTAGCTATATTTTTGTTGTACTACTATTTTGTTTGTGGCTTTCTCTATTTCAGCCTTACTAAAATTAATGAATTAATACTGAAACTAATGAGCCTATAACCCACTGAAACTTGACAACATCCACATGCTATCCCTTGTTAAATGGTCCTTTCTGTGTTCAGCTTTGTTTTATTCTGATTTACTGTATCCACAATGCTAGAACCAAAAGGTACTCAAAGCTGTTTGTTGAATGAATAATTGAGTGTTATGTTCTTAAAAGCAAAGAAAAAGGAATGCTTAAAGCAAGATAGAAACTGAAACATCAAAAAAAAAAAAAAGGAATATTTCATGCAATGGGTAACAAGAGAACTAATTTGCTACATATATTAAACACTTGCATGTCTACTGTTTCTTATAGACTTTCCAATATCCCTATCATCCAGGGAAAGCAGGTATTTCACTGGCCAAATGAATTTATTGACCTATCTAAAGTTACATATTCAGTAAATAGAAGTGTTCAGACTCCTGACTCTGAGTTTATTGTCCTCCCTACTCTAACATGCTACACTCTGAATTATTTTGGGTTTCACAGACTTCACAGTAATAATTTGTCCAGTTATTGAGTATTTTGTCTTTAGAATTAATTGATATGAAAACTAGCAGCTTCTGGATTGTGACCTGCTGGAGGAGTCACTGGAGTCTTGAAGTCACTGGAGTTCTGAACACTTTTTAATAAAAAGTGCAAGCAAGATTTAGCAAGGGCCATGAGTCAAAAACATTAGTAAAATATTTCCACAACTATTTTGGTTCATTTATTTTTCCTTATAAGAGATGTCTGCCTTTGTTTATTTAAAGATACGTAACTTTCCATTTATTAATATCCTTTCTAGTCAGACCACATAATGCAGGCAGGCAATGTTAGATAAAACATCTGCAGAGCAGACTTGCTTTCCATGACTGATGCTGTTCCACAGAGATGTGTCATAAGCAATATAGCTGCTGGAAACTCAAATAGCAGCGTAAATAAGTTATATCCATGGAAGGTTTTGAAAAAACCTTACAATAACCCTCCTGTATTTTTAGTTTCCTAAGCTTATAATCAAGGCATCATATTTGTCTTACTATTACAGAGTTGTGCATCCTCTACCAAAATGGTTTGCCCATATGGAGACAGATGCTCTGCACTGAGCAAATAGCAAGAAAATAATGAATTGAAAGTGACAAGTGCCTTCAGCCAAATGTCCAAAGGGAATTGTCACCTTGAAATTATATGTAGCAGAAGGAGCCAAAGAAAAAAATGAAATGGCAAAAGTGCCAGTGTTAATCCCGAAAGTAAGCTCAGGGGTTGTGTTAGGCCAGGCTAATTGAACCAACAATGATCTTTCTTTCATTTTGAATTAAAGTATGTTCAAAAGGAGAGGGGAGGTCAAAATATTCTCAGCTAGACTATGGGAAACAGGACTGATGAATCAGCAGCATAATCAAGAAATATTTGATAAAGTGATGTGTATTTATTGGGCAAGATAAATAAATGTGGCTCCATCACTTGAGTTTACAAATTAGAACTGACAGTACTTATCTGTGAAAAGAAAACTATCAAAAACAAAGTATTGATTGAGTGACATTAAGCTACAAGCAGTTTAAATATTCTGTGCAGAAATAAAATTCCTTTCTGCTTTCCAGAAACTTAGATTCTAAGAAATATAATAATAGCAAAATTAGAAATAACAATAACCTCTATCATTATTTTGGTGCCATTTCTTGAGCTACTAGTTAGTGCTAACTAATATGCCAGGGGCTCCTTTGGTGTCTCTGTGGTAAAAGAATCTGCCTGCAATGCAAGAGATGCAGGAAACACAGGCTCAATCCCTGGGCCTAGAAGATCACTTGGAGGAGGAAATGACAAACTACTCGAGTATTCTTGCCTGGAAAGTCCTGTGGATAGAGGAGCCTGATAAGCTGCAGTCCAAGCGGTCACAAACAGTCAAACATGACTAAGCAAATGAGCATGAAAATAATATACAAAGTGCTTTACAGGCATTGTCTCTCCCAATCTAAAATGTTACTCTTGTCTCCATTTTAATGTTGGAGAACCTGAAGCTTAGAGATAATAACCTGCCCCAGTTCCATAACTAGTAATAGGTGAGTGGGTTAACAAAAATAACACTCCAAAGCCTGTGGGCTCTTCCTCTGTATTAGTGTGTCCTAAATTAGCCACAAGTAGAATGCTTCCCTGGTGACTCAGATGGTAAAGAACCTGACTGCCAATGCAGAAGACATAAGAAACACAGGTTGGATCCCTGGGTTGGGAATGTCCCCTGGAGGAGGGAGTGGAAACCCATTCCTGTATTCTTGCCTGGAAAGTCCCATGGATAAAGAAGCCTGGTGGGCTATGGTCCATAGCATCACATGACTGAAGTAACTTAGCATGAATTCAGGCAGAATGAATGAAAAGAAGCATATTATTAGTCCTAGATGGAATTGGACAGTGAAGACAAGATAATGATTATACCACAAAAATCAGAAGAACAACCAGGATATTTATTTTAAAAAGCACAGTGATTGCATAGAGAAGAGATAACTAGCATACACATTCAACCTCAACCGTAAGTGCAAAATTTGAAGTTTCAAGAAATGTAAAATGAAGAATTTGACTCTATTCTTTCTTAATCTCAGGAGCAATGATTGCAGAGAACTAAGATTCCCTGGAGAAGGAAATAGGAAGCCACTCCAGTATTCTTTCCTGGAGAATTCCATGGACAGAGGAGTATGGTGGGTTACAGTCCATGGGGTCGCAAAGAGTTGGACAGGACTGAGTGACTAAGACACACACACACACAAATAAGTCTTAGTACAGTCAGCTAGTGTTTGATATGGAGAAGGAAATGGCAACCCACTCCAGTATTCTTGCCTAGAGAATCCTCTAGACAGAGAAGCCTGGTGGGCTGCTGTCCATAGAGTCACATAGAGTCAGACACAACTGAAGTGACTTAGCATGCATGCATGCATTGGAGAAGGAAATGGCAACCCACTCCAGTGTTCTTGTCGGGAGTATCCCAGGGAGGGCAGAGCCTGAAGGGCTGCCATCTATGGGGTCGCACAAAGTCGGACGCGACTGAAGCGACTTAGCAGCAGCAGTGTTTGATAGCTACAAAGTATTTGTAAATCTCCATAGGATTAGGCAATGAGAGAAACTCTAATTCTAAATAAAAGGTAAGCAAAATTTGTTACAAATGGACATGGGACACATGACTGGTTCAAAGCTGAGAAAGGAGTACAACAAGGCTACATACTATCACCCTGATTATTTATCTTATATGAAGAGTATAACATGTGAAATGCTGCATTGGATGAATCACAAGCTGGAGTCAAGATTTGTGTGCTTAGTCACTGATGCTGGGAAAGACTGGAGGCAAAAGGAGAAGGGAGCTGAAGAGGATGAGATGTTTAGATAGAGTTACCAACTCAGTTCAGTTCAGTTCAGTCACTCAGTCGTGTCCGACTCTTTGCGACCCCATGAATTGCATCACGCCAGGCCTCTCTGTCCATCAACAACTCCCGGAGTCTACCCAAACCCATGTCCATCGAGTCGGTGATGCCATCCAACCATCTCATCCTCTGTCGTTCCCTTCTCCTCCTGCCCCCAATCCTACCCAGCATTAGGGTCTTTTCCAATGAGTCAACTCTTCGTATGAGGTGGCCAAAGTATTGGAGTTTCAGGTTCAACATCAGACCTTCCAATGAACACCCAGGATTGATCTCTTTTAGGATGGATTGATTGGATCTCCTCGCAATCCAAGGGACTCTCAAGAGTCTTCTCCAACACCACAGTTCAAAAGCATCAATTCTTCGGCGCTCAGCTTTCTTCACCGTCCAACTCTCACATCCATACATGACCACTGGAAAAACCATAGCCTTGACTAGATGGACTTTTGTTGGCAAAGTAATGTCTCTGCTTTTAAATATGCTTTCTAGGTTGGCCATAACCTTCCTTCCAAGGAGTAAGCGTCTTTTAATTTCATGGCTGCAATCACCATCAGCAGTGATTCTGGAGCCCAAATAAATAAAGTCTGACACTGTTTCCACTGTTTCCCCATCTATTTCCCATGAAGTGATGGGGACCAGTTGCCATGATCTTAGTTTTCTGAACGTTGAGTTTTAAGCCAACTTCTTCACTCTCCTCTTTCACTTTCATCAAGAGGCTCTTTAGTTCTTCTTCACTTTCTACCATAAGAATGGTGTCATCCGCATATCTGAGGTTATTGATATTTCTCCTGGCAATTTGATTCAGCTTGTGTTTCTTCCAGCCCAGGATTTCTCATGATGTACTCTGCATATAAGTTAAGTAAGCAGGGTGACAATATACAGTCTTGACGTACTCCTTTTCCTATTTGGAACCAGTCTGTTGTTCCATGTCCAGTTCTAACTGTTGCTTCCTGACCTGCATACAGGTTTCTCAAGAGACAGGTCAGATGGTCTGGTATTCCCATCTCTTTCAGAATTTTCCACAGTTTATTGCGATCCACACAGTCAAAGGCTCAGTGGACATTAATTTGAGCAAGCTCCAGGATATAGTGGAGGCCAGAGAAGCCTGACATGCTTAAAGTCAATGGGGTCACAAAGAATCAGGCGTGACTTAGTGACTGAACAGCAACAACAAATAATTTGTTCAGACATTCTTGAATGGCAATACATGTGAGGTACACCATTAATTAGAACAGTCAATAGCTATTTGAATAAATACAAAGCAATAGTGGGAATGCTCAAAGAGCCTTAAATGGAAAAAAGAAACAGTAATTCATCCATCAAACCTCCAAAATAAACTCTATTGGAATAGCATATGTGAAAATCAGATATATCTTTATTAAGGAGAAAATGCAAATAGGTAATAACTCTCATATTTATTGTTCAATACACTTACATGTGTATGAGAAGTCACTTCAGTCATGTCTAACTCTCTGCAACCCTATGGACTGTAGTCCTCTGGGCTCCTCTGTCCATGGGATTCTCCAGACAAGAATACTGGAGTGGGTTGCCATGCCCATCTTTAGGGATCTTCCAGACCCAGGAGTCAAACCTGCATCTCTTATGTTGGCATGGTATTTTAGCCGTTTTTTTTTTTTCTAATTAAAGCAGTTTGCCTTCAATGTGAAAGAAAAGGAGAAAGTAAAAGAAAATATATATAACAGTTCTATTTCTAGTTTAATGAGACTATCTGATGAAATTATGGAAATATAAAAGTAGGTCAAAAGATTGTTTTGCTGGGTAACTTCTGTTTTGAATCATATATGTATTTAAGAGTCACATGAAACTGCCATCCTTGCTTCATTGTTGATGTTAAAATAACATCATTTTGTACAAAAGTCATTTAGCATTTCTTCAGACTCCTATATTTGTCTAACCCCTCAGGCTGAACATCATCTTAGTACATGGAGAAAGAGTTTATCAGCTTTTTTGACAAAATAAATCCTTCTTTTCCATCTACCACTAGGGTGGAGTAGGAAATGTATTCATTCTTAGAATCCTAAACTGATGTAAAGCAGATTTCTCCTGCTATTTGTGGGGAGGAGGCTTCAGTATAAGAAGAAAAATTGAAATCCTCTCTATCCCAGCCCCTACACTTGTATAAAATATAGATTGGTTGCACTGAGGAAGAGCAGAAAACTTGCCTGCTCTCTGCACTCTGGACTGAGTAAGAGATAGAGATTACTTGCATTTCAGGAAGAACAAGAATGCTGAAAAAAGTTTCTCCATGGAGTTTACATGAAAATAGTCTACCCAAGATTAAGGCAAGAGAAGAAAAACTAAGAAACACCTCTGCCCCCACAATGTGACTTCAATTGACTGTGAAGTGTTAGCGATATATCTTGGAAAGAGTGACAAGAGTATTGCACAGGTATAAATAATCTGATAAAATAGGAAGGTAGAATAAAAACACTGAGAGAAAACCTGTAGCATCCTAGACCTCACACTTACCTCAAGACAACTACAAGTCACTCTAAGATGTGTTTGAAAACTGTAATGTCCTTAATGTAACTAACACAACAGAAAGCTAAATTCAGTTCAAGTAAAAAAAAAAAATGAGTCAGTTATTCAGTCTGGCAGAAAAAAAGTCATATTCAGAAAAGACATTCAGTTCAGTTCAGTTCAGTCCCTCAGTCGTGTCTGACTCTGTGATCCCATGAACCACAGCACGCCAGGCCTCCCCGTCCATCACCAACTCCCGGAGTCCACTCAAACCCATGTCCATCGAGTCGGTGATGCCATCCAACCATCTCATCCTCTGTTGTCCCCTTCTCCTCCTGCTCTCAATCTTTCCCAGCATCAGGGACTTTTCAAATCAGTCAGCTCTTCGCATGAGGTGGCCAAAGTATTGGAGTTTCAGCTTCAACATCAGTCCTACCAATGAATACCAAGGACTGATCTCCTTTAGGATGGAGTAGCTGGAAATCCTTGCGGTCCAAGCGACTCTCAAGAGTCTTCTCCAACACCACAGTTCAAAAGCATCAATTCTTCTGTGCTCAGCTTTCTTTATAGTCCAACTCTCCCATCCATACGTGACCACTGGAAAAAGCATAGCCTTGACTAGATGGACTTTTGTTGACAAAGTAATGTCTCTGCTTTTTAATATGTTATCTAGGTTGGTCGTAACTTTCCTTCCAAGGAGTAACCGTCCTTTAATTTCATGGCTGCAATCACCATCTGCAGTGACCTTGGAGCCCAGAAAAATAAAGTCAGCCACTGTTTCCACTGTTTGCCCATCTATCTGCCATGAAGTGGTGGGACCAGATGCGATGATCTTAGTTTTCTGAATGTTGAGCTTTAAGCCAACTTTTCACTCTCCTCTTTCACTTTCATCAAGAGGCTCTTTAGTTCTTCTTCACTTTCTGCCATAAGGGTGGTGTCATCTGCATATCTGAGGTTATTGCTACTTCTTCCAGCAATCTTGATTCCAGCTTGTGCTTCCTCCAACCCAGCGTTTCTCATGATGTAGTCTGCATATAAGTTAAACAAGCAGGGTGACAATATACAGCCTTGACATACTCCTTTTCCTATTTGGAACCAGTCTGTTGTTCCATGTCCAGTTCTAACTGCTGCTTCTAGACCTGCATACAAGTTTCTCAAGAGGCAGGTCAGGTGGTCTGATATGCTCATCTCTTGAAGACTTTTCCACAGTTTATTGCGATCCACACAGTCGAAGGCTTTGGCATAGTCAATAAGGCAGAGGTAGATGTTTTTCTGGAACTCTCTTGCTGTTTTGATTATCCAGCAGATGTTGACAATTTGATCTCTGGTTCCTCTGCCTTTTCCAAAGCCAGCTTGAACATCTGGAAGTTCGTAGTTTACGTATTGCTGAAGCCTGACTTGGGGAATTTTAAGCATTATTTACTAGTTTGTGAGATGAGTGCAATTGTGCTGTAGTTTGAGCATTCTTGGCACTACCTTTCTTTGAGACTAGAATGAAAACTGACCTTTTTGAGTCCTGTGGCCACTGCTGAGTTTTCCAAATTTGCTGGCATATTGAGTGCAGCACTTTCACAGCATCATAATTCAGGATTTGAAGTAGCTCAACTGGAATTCCATCACCTCCACTAGCTTTGTTCGTAGTGATGCTTCCTAAGGCCCACTTGACTTCAGATTCCAGGATGTCTGGCTCTAGACATTCCAGGATGTCTAGCTCTAGATGAGTGATCACACCATGGTGATTATCTGTGTCATAAAGGTCTTTTTTGTACAGTTCTTCTGTGTGTTCTTGCCACCTCTTCTTAATATCTTCTGCTTCTGTTAGGTCCCTACCATTTTTGTTCTTTATTGAGCCCATCTTTGCATGAAATGTTCCCTTGCTATCTCTAATTTTCTTGAAGAGATCTCTAGTCTTTCCCATTCTATCGTTTTCCTCTATTTTTTTGCATTGATTGCTGAGGAAGGCTTTCTTATCTCTCCTTTCTAGTCTTTGGAACTCAGCATTCAAATAGGTATATCTTACCTTTTCTCCTTTGCTTTTTGCTTCCCGTCTTTTCACAGGTATTTGTAAGGCTTCCTCAGACAGCCATTTTGCTTTTTTGCATTTCTTTTGCTTGGGGATAGTCTTGATTCCTGTCTTCTGTACAATGCCATGAACCTCCATTCATAGTTCATCAGGCACTCTGTCTATCAGATCTACTCCCTTTAATCTATTTCTCACTTCCACTGTATAGTCATAAGGGATTTGATTTAGGTCATACCTGAATGGTCTAGGAGTTTTCTCCACTTTCTTCAATTTCAGTCTGAATTTGGCAATAAGGAGTTCATGATCCGAGCCACAGTCATCTCCCGGTCTTGTTTTTGCTGATTGTAAAGAGAGTCTCCATCTTTGGCTGCAAAGAATATAATCAATCTGATTTCAATGTTGACCATCTGGTGGTGTCCATGTGTAGAGTCTTCTCTTGTGTTGTTGGAAGAGGGTGTTTGCTATGACCAGTGTGTTCTCTTGGCAGAACTCTATTAGCCTTTGCCCTGCTTTATTCTGTACTCCAAGGCCAAATTTGCCTGTTACTCCAGGTGTTTCCCGACTTCCTACTTTTTGCATTCCAGTCCCCTATAATGAAAAGGACATCTTTTGGGGGTATTAGTTCTAGAAGATCTTGTAGGTCTTCATAGAACTGTTCAACTTCAGCTTCTTCGGCATTACTGGTAGGGGCATAGACTTGTATTACCATGATATTGAGTGGTTTGCCTTAGAAAAGACATTACTGACATCAATCTCTATTATTTTTTTAAACTTATTTATTTTAATTGGAGGCTACTTGCTTTACAATATTGTAGTGTTTTTGCCATACATTGACATGAATCAGCCATGGGTGTACTTGTGTTCCCCATCCTGAGCCCCCTTCCCACCTCCTTCCCCATCCCATCCCTCTGGGTCATCCCATTGCACAAGCCCTGAACACCCTGTCTCATGCAACGAACCTGGACTGGCAGTCTGTTTCACATATGATAATATACATGTTTCAATGCTATTCTCTCAAATCATCCCACCCTCGCCTTCTCCCACAGAGTCCAAAAGACTGTTTTATACTTCTGTGTCTCTTTTGCTGTCTCACATATAGGGTTATCGTTGCTATCTTTCTAAATTCCATATATATGCTTTAGTATACTGTATTTGTGTTTTACTTTCTGGCTTACTTCACTCTGTATAATAGGCTCCAGTTTCATCCACCTCATTAGAACTGATTCAAATGTATTCTTTTTAATGGCTGAGTAATATTCCATTGTGTATATGTACCACAGCTTTCTTATCCATTAGTCTGCTGATGGACATCTAGGTTGCTTCCATGTCCTGGCTATTATAAACAGTGCTGCAATGAACATTGGGGTACATTACATGTTCAGAATTCAATAAAATTTGGAATACACAAGACACAAGAAAAATACCACTGTTATTAAGAGACAAAGTAGTCATCAGCATTTGGCTAGAATTTCTGATTCAGAATTTGGGTCAGGAATTTGATGCAAATGTAATCAGACAGGTAGATACTTTAAGGTTGATTTGTTAAAAGATCTAAAGAAAATGTGAACAACATGTATGAATAGGTGGAAACTTCATTAGAGAGATGCAATCAATAAAAAAAGAAATGCTAGAGATGAATAACACAGTATCAGAAATGACAAAAGACAATGGTGGGATTATTATTAATAGCATACTGTACACATGAGATGGAGAAGGAGATGGCAACCCATTCTAGCATTCTTGTCTAGAAAATTCCATGGACAGAAGGGGAAAAAAAAAAAGGTCAGGCACAGTCCTTGGGATGACAAAGAGTCAGACAAGATTGCGTGACTGAGCATGCATGCACACGAGAAGAAAGAATTAACAATCAGTAAAATAAATCAATAAAGATTGTGCATGCTTATAGCAAAAGAAAAAGATGAAAAGAAAAATTCAAACCAGAATAGAGAATCTGAGGTTTTAGAACATTATCAATCTAATATATGAGTATTTGATGTCCCAGAAAAATGTGACAAAATAGCACATCAAAAATGGTAAAAATAAATATCTGAAGAGATAAAGTCCCATTTTTCGCTAAATTTAAAAGAACGAAGATCTAAATAGCTTAGATAAATTCATAGGAAGAAAGTAAAGAAAAATTTAGGTGTATTATATTTAAATGTTAAAATCAAAATGAAGATAAATTTTTGATGGCAGCTGAGTAAAAAAATATATATGCATATTATATACAGGGAACCAAATGTAACAACTTCAGCTAACTTCTCATCAGGAAAAATAAAATAAAGAAGTCAATGAAATGACATCTTTGATATGTTGAAGTTTTAAAAACAAAAACAAGCTCTTAGAATTCTACCAGTAAAAAATTCTTCAAAAATTAAGGTAGAATAGAAATATATTTAGAAATGCAAATTCAAAGTGAATTCAAGTTTCATAAAACTTCAAGACAAGAAGTACTAAAATAAATTCTCTAGGTTGAAGCAAAATGCTATCAAAAAGAAGTTATTCTACTTTCAACCTTTGTATTTTCATAATTAAAGTATGGTTCTCATTAAAGCAACAGCAACAACAACACAACTTATAGTTGAATCTTGCTTTTTTAATGCCAATTATATATTAAATATTTTTCACTTTTTAAAAATGTTTTAATGTTTTATACAATTTTAAAGGTTACTTTACAGTTATTAATTATTGAAAATTATCAGTTATATATTCTGTGTTGTTCAGCACATCCTTGGGCCTATCAAACCAAAAATTCTGTTCCTCCTACCCCTCCACTCTTATATCACTTCCCAGTGGTGATGACTAATTTGTTGTCTATATTTATGAATCAACTTTTTTTTTTTTAGTTCACTAGTTTGTTGTATATTTTAGATTCCACATATAACATAGAGTACTTTTCTTTCTCTGTCTGAATTATTTCACTGACATAATGCCTCCAAGTCCATCCATGATGCTATAAATGGCAAATTTTCATTCTGTTTTTCTGACTGAGTAGTACTCTATTGTATATATGTACCATATCTTCTTTATCCATTCATCTGTTCAGGTCCATCCACCTGTTGATGGACACTTAGATTGCTTCCATGTGTTGGTAATTTTAAATAATGATGCTATAAACATAGGGGGGCATTTTTTTAAATTAGTGTTTTCATTTTTTCCAGATATCTACCTGAGTGGAATTGCTAAGTCATTTGTTAGTTCTATTTTTAGTTTTTTGACAAACACACATACTGCTTTCCACAGTGGCTATACCAATTTACATTTCCACCAACAATGTAACAGGGTTCTCTTTTCTCTGCTTCCTCACCAACACTTGTTTTCGTATTCTTTTTGATGATAGTCATTCTGACAAGTGTGAGGTGTGTGGGGCTATCTCATTGTGGTTTTAGTTTGCATTTCTCTGATAATTAGCAACATAGAGCATCTTTTCATGTGCCTGTTGGCCATCTGCGTTTCGTCTTTGCAAAAATGTCTATTCAGTTCTTCTGCCCATTTTTTAATCAGCTTGTTTTTTCCCTTTTGCTGTTAAGTTGTATGAGCTGTATATATAGACACACATATATGCATATACATATATACACATATACTACATATATAATATACATATATAGATTACATATAGTGTGTGTGTGTGTATATATATATAAATCTTTTAATAGTCATATCATTGGCAAGTATTTTTCCGTCTCGGTAGTTTGTCTTTTTGTTTTGTTGATGGTTTCCTTTGTTATGCTAAAGTGGTTAAATTTAATTAGGTCCCATTTGTTTATTTTTGCTTTTATTTCCTTTACTTTAGGAAACAGAGCAAAAAAAAAAAAAATCTTTCTGTGACTTAATTGCAAAGAGAGTTTCCCAATGTTTTCCTCTAGGAGTTTTATGGTATTTGGTTTTAACTTAGGTCTTTAATCCACTGGAAGTTTATTTTTGCATATAAGGTGAGAAATGTTCTAATTTCGTTTTTTACATGTTGTTGTCCAGTTTTCCCAGGATCACTTATTGAAGAGGCTGTCTTTTCTCCGTTGTACATTCCTGACTCCTTTGATTGTAGGTTGATTGATCATAAGTGGGTGGATTTATTTCTGGGCCCTCTATCTTGTTCCACTGATCTGTGTCTGTTTCTGTGCCAGTAACATACTGTTTTGATTAATATAGTAACGAGAAACACTGAAATTAAGCAGGATTTACTAATTACCAACAACTGTGGCAGATACTTTACTGAATTCAGTTATTTAACCTACTAATCTCACTAATGATCCCAAGAAATAGGCTCTATTACTATCCCATTTTATATATAAAAAAGCTGAGTTTCAGAATGGTTAATAACTTCTTTGAAGTAATGTGACTAGTGTTATAACTTAAATGTGCAACTACATCTGCCTGATTCCAGTGTTCACACTCTAGAATATTATGCAATACCAACCACCATATTTATTGGAAAAATATCAGTCAGTACTTGCTCTTTAAGTTGTGATTAATATTTAGGGATTCAGTACATTGGATAAAAATTGGGACATATAATTAATTCATTAATATGTTTTAAAGGCTATGGTAATGATATTTATGAGGCAGGATCATTTTATTTTAATAATCTGTTATAATATGGCCAGATGAACTCTAACCCTTATAACTAGAAAGGAAAATAATTCATTCTAATGTGTGGGCTTCCTTGGTGGTTCAGTGGTAAAGAATCTGCCTACCAATATAGGAGACATGGGTTTGATCCCTGGATTGAGAAGATACCCTGGAGAAGGAAATGGCAACACACGCCAGTCTTTTGTCTAGAAAATCTCATGGACAAAGGAGTCTGGCGGGTTACAGTCCAGTGGATTGGAAAAGAATCAAACATGACAGCAACTGAACAACAGTTCTAATGTGTGTTAGTGATATCTCTGGAGAAGGAAATGGCAACCCACTCCAGTGTTCTTGCCTGGAGAATCCCAGGGACGGGGAAGCCTGATGGGCTGCCGTCTATGGGGTCTCACAGAGTCGGGTGTGACTGAAGTGACTTAGCAGCAGCAGCAGCAGTGATATCTCATTGTAATTTTAATTTGCAATTCTCTGACAGCTAATGAATTTGAACAACTTACAATTGGCTGCTTGTCCACGTGTATATCTTACTTTGTGAAGTTTCTGTTCATTTTTGCCCATTTTTAATTGAGCTCCTGGCCTTTTTCTTATTAAATTGCATGGATTTGTTATAATTCTGACCATGCTTTATAAAGAAGTTCTCCTACTCTGCAGCTTTTCATTCCATTTTCCTAACAGTAAGTTTCAAACAGGAGGAAGTTTTAATTTTGATGAAGCAAAGCTTGGGATTTTTTTCTCTTATACTTCATGATTTGAGGAGTTATACAGGAAATTTTTCTCTAATACAAAGTCAAAATGATTTTCTTCTAAGTGTTTTGCTAGAAAACTTATAATTTTAGATTTTATGTTTAGAGCTCTGATCCATTTCAAGTTAATATTAGTAATGATGTGAAGTAGGGGTTGAAAATATTTTTTGTATATAAATATTCATTTGCTCTAGGATCAATTGTTAGAAGGATAATCATATACCTACTAAACAACCTCATAACAATTATTAAAATCTTTGGGAATTGTCCTCAGGGCATATAGTCAGTGGAGAAACATTCATTCACTAAACGTACTAAGTCTCAGTCAAGAACAATGAGAGTTTATGATATTAGAGCAACAACCAGCTCCCTTACCACCACAATTTCTGTATTATGAAAGCTCAACCATAGACACTGTACTCCAGGGAGGTCTGACCAAGAACACTGAAATTCCTTCTCAAACCAACTGTCAGTATGGGACTATGATTTTGCCCCAATAGGGAAAGATTTATCTGAAAGGTCTATACTAAGTGTAACAGACAGAAACTTTGGGGCACTGATTATCACCACCTCCAACTCATTAACAGACTAGGAAATGCAAAAATAAGATCATAAGGTGCCAACCACCCACTCAAGTACACATTTGTAGAGTAGGAATATCATTCCAGGAAAAGTTGGTCCCAATCCTCAGTTTCAGTGCAAAGCATAGGGCTTCTACCCAGGTGGAAGCATAGGCTACAGGGACAAAGAATTTCACAGTTCTACCTGAGTTGACTTACTTTATCTCGGACAAAGTGTGAGAATTCCATGCTTAAGGGGCTTGTTAAAACAAACAAAAAAAAAGTTTAAGATCTCATTGAAAAGCAATTAAAAGAAGGCTGACAGCCCTGGGGCACAAGGAAAATATCAGAGCAGTTAGAAGTTTAACAGCAGCAAGACAAGAAACAACCAAGAAGAGCACCTCTATAATCAGTTACCCTGGGGTTCAGGAAGTCTGTATTCATGCACTAGACTGCACCCCCGCAGAAGCAATCAGTGCAATATGTGGAACAGACTTGAAAGCATTCCATAAACTGAACACAGACCCATCAACTTAGAATGGACTGGCATAAGTGCTTTAACAAAACTGATTAATCACCAGTCATCCCTGACAATTTTGAAGATTATTTGCTTCCCCAAAGCAGCATCCTCTCATGAAAAAAAAAGAAGAAAAGAAAACAGAGGGAGTGTTCAAACCAGTCATCACTGGCTGAATGTGAGGCAAAAAAATATAAACTCCCTAATCAGGTTTCAAACTACGTTTACACATGTAAAGATCAAGGGCGAAAATCTAACACTGAACCAATAACTGGCATACCTGGGTAGCAAGAACTGGCATATCTAGATGGACAGATCAAAACCTAAAAACAAGGAAAAGCAAACATGAGCAGCAATATCAGAAAGCACACATTGGTATGGAAATAGTTAAGCTGAATCACTAAACAAACAAATGTCTGTGCAAACAGTACCCAAAACAACTCCTGAGGATGGAGGTCAGCATCCAGTATTTTTTTTTTTTTTAGTGCACTATCTAGTTTTCAAAAGCAACAACAACAAAAAAATGCATGAAGCATGCAAAGAAACAGAAGAACATATGACCCATAAACTGAAAATAAGCAGGTAATAGTAACTACCCACATGGCAGCTGAAGGGGCCTACAAGGTGAACCTATCAAACAAGACTTTAAAACAGTGATAATAAACATGCCCAAGGAAAAAAGGAAGCCATATTTAAAGAATTAAAGAAAAGTAGAAAGATGATGCCTCAACAAATAGACATTAAAAGAGTCAAGTGAAAATTCTGGATTTTGAAGTACCTCAATTGGAAGGAAAAATTCGCTAGAAGAGTTTTACAGCAGCTTTGTCCTGGCAAAAGAATCAACAAACTTAAAGATAAATCAGTAGAGATCATACAATAAGACAAAGTCTTTGCTAGCTAAGGTCTGTATAATCAAAGCTATGGTTTTTCCAGTAGTCATGTATGGATGTGAGAGTTGGACCTAAAGAAATCTGAGAACCAAAGAATTGATGCTTTTGGACTGTAGCGTTGGAGAAGACTCTTGAGAGTCCCTTGGACTGCAAGGAGATCAAACCAGTCAATCCTAAAGGAAATCAGTCCTAAATATTCATTGGAAGGACTGATGCTGAAGCTGTAGCTCTAATACTTTGGTAACCTAATGCAAAGAACTGACTCCCTAGAAAAGACCCTGATGCTGGGAAAGATTGAAGGCAAGGGGAGAAGGGGAAGACAGAGGATGAAATGGTTGGATGGGATCACTGACTGGATGAACGTGAGTTTGAACAAGCTGCTGGAGTTGGCCATGGACAGGGAGGCCTGGTGTGCTGCAGTCCATGGGGTCCCAAAGAGTTGGACACGACTGAGTGACTGAACTGAACTGATACAATAAGAACAGAGAAGAGAAAAAAGGTTAAAATATATGAATAACGCCTTGGAGACGTGTGGGACACTATTAAGGTCACCAAGATATGTGTAATGGGGTTATCACAGGGATAAGAAAAAGATAAAGAAATATTAAAAATATTTCAAGGCATAATGACTGAAAACATCCCAAGTTTGATGAAAACCCCTGACCTACACACCCAAGGTACTCAATGAATTCCAAGTAAGATAGATACAAAGGGATTCACAAATCGACACTTTATAGCCAAAATGAAAGCCAGAGATGAAGAGGAAAATCTTGAAAGTAATAAAAGTTACTCATTGTGTATAAGATGTAGAGGCCAGAAGGAAGTAGCAGAACATATTCAAAATGTTGAAAGTAAAACACTGCTAATAAAAAATCATATATCCGGCAAAACTAACTTTTAAAAAATAAAGACTAAATAGGCTAAATAAAGACATTTCCAGATGAACAAGAGAGTTTATCATTAGTAAGCATGATTCCAAAAATTGCTTGCATTGATCTTCAATCTGCCCATGCCGCCAACTGTCTTGCTGTATGTCACTGTGCACAGTGTTCGTTGAACCCCTGGTAGACAAGGCGCGAGCTAAGAGGCTGGAAGGAGACTCAAGGAGCCATAGGAACTACAGACAGGTTTATTCTCTCCTGGCTGACGCAACAGCCACAGCATAACCTAACACAACACAACCTCTCTCCTGGCCGAGACATCCGCCATAATAGCTATTCTCTCTTGGTTGGCGCGGCAGCCATAGCAGCAGACACGCTATATCCTCTCCTCTTGTGGGTGACCCAATGGACTCAGATGTGACAAGCAGTAATGCCGCCGCTTTCTTAGGTGGAGCCCATACAGGTGTCCTGCACAGAGAAACCTGTGACCAAACAAACACCTCATGATGTGCACGCTCAGTGCTATAAATGACCTCAGCTGTTAAATAGTTATCATTTCCACAGTGTGGGGCAAGAGAGCCTGAACATGCCATTTTGGCTAATTTGCTCTCTCCCCACACTCCACCCCTTCAAGGTCTCTCACCTCACATTCTGTGTGCAGTCCATCGTCTCCAATATTCCCCTGGTGAGTAACACTGACCCTTGGATTTACACATTGCCACAGCAGTATCTACAACAACACTGAGATCCCCAACACATAGCAAAACCCAATGTTAAGTATCACCAAGAACTCATGTTGCAGTCCTTGCCCTCATGCGGCTAGAAGAGCCACCCACTGCACGTGGAGGGCCTTTATCTTCCATGGCCAAGTCCAGTCCACTGTCTGTCTTTGTGAAATTTCGGGAAAGTTCCCACAGGGGCAGCTTCACCCCTGCGGGATTTCTCACCAAGGACCCGCAAAACCCCCCACAGGTGTAGGGCCCACCCCTTCAAAGAGTGAATTTTATGGCATTCACAGCCCACCCACAAGATTGCAATGCTTTCACATGTTCTAACTCTGAAAGAGAATCAGAACTTAGTAGCACATCATGGGATACACTGCCTTTATATACTGTTCTACTAAATCTACATCACAGGATGTAGCCTTTACAGTACACTGTTCTAAATCTTCAAGGAAGGACACAGCCGTTACAGTACATTGTTCTACATGAGGCCTCCAGTCCCTGCTTGAGCTCTTCAGGTGGACACCTTGGTCTGAGCCCTATTCAAATTGGAAAAAGACATCATCAAAAGGATCATCCTAGGGCACCATGTAGTCTTTTAACTGAACTGCCTGTACCTCTTGGCTGTGGATACTTCCCAAACCCCTGTTTCGGGTCATATAGTCATATGGTCATATAGTCATATGGTAAATTGTTGCTATGGTCTCAGTTGCCTCCATAGCTCTAGGAGCAGAGCATTGGACAGTCTATCAATTTTATTTCTGCCTACTCATGCTGCCAGCACTTCAGCCCCCATTTGCATCTCATCACCCAGACGAGATCTTTACCAGCTCAGGCCACCTTTCGAGTCTTCACACTTCTAATCCCCTTTGCTTGCCACCCTCCCTCTATTTCTCCCAAGCTAGCCACCATCAAGGTCACGTCATAGATGGGGCGCCCCACATAGGATGCAAGAATAGCAATCAGAGATCCAAAAGCAGTAGATGGGGCATTGTTCAAAATGGCATCCTGAATGTTGCCAGTAAAATGCTCATCACTTGGGCCTCGGGTATTTGGGTTAAATATCGACTGTTTCATGCCTAGTTCTCTTACTACTTGGGTCAACTTGCCATAAGTATGTCACTTACTCACAGTATCTGGGAGCTTGCTGGCATTGGACCACATGGTGAGGATGGCAGCATTAATCCATTCCATGATGGTGTGTGATTGGTTAGGGGCACACTGCATGGGTTGCCTAGTGTTCTGCAACCTTTGTCTCAACAAGGAATGAGTGGTTATAGATGCCAACAGCTCTACTTTGTCCCCAGACACAGGATACTGTCTGCCCATGTGTCCCAGATTCCCAAGAGCCATGTTGCCAAGGGTTTCCCTTGCTTTGCTGAAATTGCGTACACAATTCGACCAACTCCACTAGAATATAGGGTTGATATGTCATGAACTCAGTCACATTGGGGGCCCCTCGCGAATGCCCTCCCTGGACCGTAGGCTTCTCATGTTTCACTTGCTGCTGCACAACATGCCTCTCTGCCAAGCAGGGACCTGAGATCTCACAATGTGCGTCATCACCATCAATTACTGCCTCTCTGTCAGAGATGCTGGGTTCTTCAGGACCACAGGGTTCATATTTATTTGGGCCTTTCTTTTTTGCCTTGGTGAATCTAGATAACAATTTATCAACTTTGTTTGTATTTTCAAAGACCCAGATCTTAATTTTATTGACCTTTTTTTTTTTAGTTCTAACGCCAATATAGGTTGCTCTAGTTCTTCCAAGCATCTCTGTACACTGTGTACCGGTGCAGCATGGCAAACGGCACTACCCATATTTGCCTTCAAGGGAGTCAGGAAAATCCACCCCACAGTGCCAGCGGCAGTCCATGCCACCTTGTTCAGTAAATGAGAATGCACAGCCTGTAACACCTTTTCAATGCTATCTGGTGAACCGTTGACTGCTTCCCAGTCTTCTGCTGGAGCCCACACCAAGAAGATTGCAGCCACATGGTACCACATGCTATACGGTGGCCACTGGCTTCCTCCATCCAGTGGCGCCTCAGGCTCCCCGACCTGCTGGGTATCCTGCTGAATACTTGGGTTGTATTGCTCTTCATCCTGTCTGCGTCACCAGCTGTCCAGCTGTGTGGCACTGTGCACACTATCGTTGAATCCACGGTAGACAAGGTGCAAGCCAAGAGGCTGGAAGAAGACTTAAGGAGCCATCGGAACTACGGACACGTTTATTCTTTCCGGGCTGATGCAGCAGCCTTTGCAGCAGCCACAGCATAACCTAACAAAACGCAACCTCTTTCCTGACACACAGAACCCGTAACGGTGCTCTCTCCTGTCGATGCAGCCGCCACAGCAGCACACACCATGTTCTGTCCTCTCATGGGTGACCCATAGACACAGCCGTGACAGGCAGCAATGCTGCCGCCTTTTAGATGGAGGCCATATATGCACAAATAGCCCGTGATCAAGCAAGCATGTTTTGACATGTGTGCTCAGTGCTATAAATGATCTCAGCTGTTACACAGTCATTATTTACAAACCAAAGGGCGAGAGAGCCTGAATACACCATCTTGGCTAATTTACTCTCTCCCTGCATTGCTAAAGAAAGTTCTTCAGACCTAAACAGTAACTTCAATCCACGTTAAAAAAAAAAAAAAAAAAAAAAAAAACAAGTAAAAATAAGTAGGTAGGTAATTACAAAATATACTATAATTTCATATTTTTTTTCTATTCTTAACTGATTTAAAATAAATTATTTAAAGCAATAGGTGTATAATTGTGTTATGGGGCCTATCACAGAAGTGATATATTTGACAGTAGCAGCACAAAGTGGGGAGGAGACAGCAAGCTTCTAAGTAAGGAAATGATACAAGATGGCAAGTAGAATCCACAGGAAGAAATTAACTACCAGAACTAGAAATGGTATATAAGACATTAAATGTATAAATATGCACATGCTTTGTTTTCTCTCTAAACTTCATTAAAAGATATAAAATTTTGTAAAGTAATAATTATAAAAGAAATTTTGCCATATATAGGTGCAATATTAACATTATTGTTAATATTTATTTTTGTTGATATTTGATTATTTAAATTTTTAATCACTATGATTGTTTGATTATTTTTCATATTAACAGCATTACTATTTGCAGGAGTGGGAAAGTTCAGAACTAAAATTTCTATATTTAACTAGAACTAAGAGAATATGTTTGAAGCCAATTCCAGTGGTTCAGATGTTTATTGTTAGACCTAAATAAATCACTAAAAAATAATTCACAGGTATAATAAAAGGTTTCTAAATCTAAATTGGACTTCTCCAGTGGCTCAATGGTAAAGAATCTACCTGTAATGGAGGAGACGTGGCAGGAGCAGTGAGTTGGATCCCTGGGTCAGGAAGATCCCTTGGTGAACGAAATGGGAAATCTCGTGAACAAAGGACATGGGGTCGTAAAAGTTGGACATGATTGCAATTAAACAGCAACAACAAAAAACTGAATTACCCTCTAAGATGAATAAAATAATTAATTTAGAGCAGTATTCCTTTTACTTGGAATTCCGGCAGCCAAGATATATTGAATTTACATTCTAATATACAAAGGGTAGAAAACTTTGTGTCTAACTAACATGATAAAATTATTGTGAGAGAACTCTTTTTGGAACATCTTATGATATGACTAATATTACCAATAAAACACTATTCTACTGTGTACATAAAAATGAGTAATTTTGGACTGAATGTTGTTAAAATATGTTGGCCATTTGATTTAATTGATACATCTGATTTTGTGTTGTATTCATAGGCTTTTTCTTTCAAAGTCCAGTAAATATTTTTCATTTGTATGCCAAATGGTTAGCTAGATGAAAAAAAAGTTTCCTTGAATATCATCTACTAATTTTTAGCATAATTAGAAGCATGAAACAAAATGAATAAGTCAAATTTATTTCCAAAAGAAGGCTAATGTTGAATTGTTTTCCCTTACCTTTGGCTTTTCATATTATTTTGATTGTGTAAATTCAAGATGCATCATTAATTTGAATTTTCTATTGCATAAGATTAAGTTTCTTACAATTTCTGTGTTTCCTTGAATAAAATAAGCATTTTAACATTATATGAAGGATTTGAAATTTGTTATAATGTATAAAGGGCTTTGCTGTGGCTCAGAAGGTAAAGAATCCGTCTGCAATGCAGAAGACCTGGGTTTGATCCCTGGGTTGGGAAGATCACCTGGAGAATGGAAAGGTTACCCACTCCAGTATTCTTGCATGGAGAATCCCATGGACAGAGGAACCTGGCAGGCTGTAGTCCATGGGCTCGCAGAGAGTCAGACATAACCTAGTGACTAAACCACTAATAAATTATGAATATCTTACTCTGATATAACTTTATATCAATTTTTATTTCAATTTTATTATTATTTTATGCCATATAACCAGAAGTAATGATACAAAAGGAAGAATAATTCTCCATTTCCTTATGTGGTTTGAATTTAGTCATAAAAGTATGTTTGCTATGATTATATCAAAATTAACTCATTGTCTTCCTAGGTTGCATCCTTATGTGAATAAATAAATAAATAAGGGTGTGGATTATTGTATCCACTTGTGTTATTAACATCTAAGCAGCAACTGAGCATATGAAGGAGAGAAATATTTTTGATACACATAAAATTCACAGGACTTTAATTGTGAATTTTGTTTTTGAAATGAAAGAATCACTATCCCATGAAAATTATATTGATACAAAATTTTTAAATAGCTCAGTTAAACACAATATTGCTCTCATGTTATATTACTCTCAAATGAATTTTATTCAGTTAATAGATAAATATGATTCCTTGGAGTAAATGAGATGATATATAATTCCCAGAAATCACCTTAAAGCTAAAGCTATTGCAAAGCTACAGCTTTTTCTTGTTAATGAGAGTGAGCATTTTCCTCAAATTCAATATATATATATAAACAATAAACAACAAGAAGTATATTGCTTTACTTCTTGTTGTTTATTCACTAAGTCATGTTCAACTCTTTGGGGACCCCATGGACTATAGCCACCAGGCTTCTCTGTCCATGGGATTTCCTGGGTAAGAATACTGGAGTGGATTGCCATATCCTTCTCCAGAGGATCTTCCCAACCCAGAGATTGAGCTTGCATCTCCTGCATTGGCAGGTGGTTTCTTTACCACTGAGTCCTAAGCAATATACTAGGTGCTAATAATAAAACAATACAAGACATAGACATAACCCCAACACTCCAAAACCTTAAAGGTTAGCACATTCTACTAAATTGAATTTTAAAGGACTTTCTGAGATATGGACATGTGACAACATGAATGAGGTTTTAACAAATACATCAAAGTATAGAAGTGGTGTTTGCCTCTATGTAACATGCATTTAGTCCAAAGAGGAGGCTAAAAGTCACTTGCCACTATCCTGAAAATTATTAGAATCTATTTTATGTTCTTTTAAATCTCCTGTGATCTCAAATTTAACCCTTGGAGATAAATTTAACTTTATAAGTAAGTAATAAACAGTAGAAATTTGAAAATATTTTTACAGCAAAATAGCAAAGTTAAGCATATTTAAGTTAGAATTGGTTGAAAACAGCATTCTCACTATTTTTACCCCCTATACCTCTTTCAGAGAAGGCAATGGCAACCCACTCCAGTACTGTTGTCTGGAAAATCCCATGGATGGAGGAGCCTGGTAGGCTTCAGATCAAGGGCTCGCGAAGAGTCAGACACGGAGCGACTTCACTTTCACTTTTCACTTAAAAGTATTGGAGAAGGAAATGGCAACCCACTCCAATGTTCTTGCCTGGAGGAGCCCGGTAGGCTGCCATCTCTGGGGTCGCACAGAGTTGGACACTACTAAAGCGACTTAGTAGCAGCAGAAGCAGCAGCATACCTCTTTCCAGGAGAACAAGGTTATTATATTCTTTAGGCATCTTCCATGGTCTCTAATCAGTTCAGGAATTTTGTTTTCTCTAACCTCAACTTGTCCTCTACAGAATAAATTATAGTGATTTTATATGCAAGCTGCAGTTTCAGAGAATGCCATATTCTGTCAGGATGAGTGTACTTCTAATTTGATTACTTACTCTATCAATATGACAACATATTGAATAATAACTGAACAGATTAGAGGAAAAAGGGCTTTTGTAAAAATAATGCTTAGTATTTTTGATTATAGTAATTTACAAAGAAGTAAAAATAACTTTGAGTTTTATCAGAATTCGTCATGTGACCTTTAATTAAATGATAGTTGTGATATTAAAAGGTCATGACCTAAATCAAACCAACCTAGATTTGAATGTTCACTGTATTATTTACTACTTGTGTGACAATGAGCACCTTTTTCTTAATCCTCTCATGACTCAGCTTCCTCATTCATAAAATGATCATAATCATACCTATGTGATTTTTTTTATTAAAAGAAAAGTTATACAAAAAATTTGATCAAATAAATTATTCAATCAAAATTAAATTGAAGAAAGTAGGGAAAACCGCTAGACTATTCAGGTATGACCTAAATCAAATCCCTTATGACTATACAGTGGAAGTGAAAAATAGATTTAAGGGATTAGATCTGATAGACAGAGTGCCTGATGAACCTCCTGGCATTAGACAGGAGACAGGGATCGAGACTACCCCCAAGAAAAAAAAATGCAAAAAAGCAAAATGGCTGTCTGAGGAGGCCTTACAAATAGCTGGGAAAAGAAGATAAGTGAAAAGCAAAGGAGAAGAGGAAAGATATACCCATTTGAATGCAGAGTTCCAAACAATAGCAAGGAGAGATAAGAAAGCCTTCCTCAGTGATCAGTGCAAAGAAATAAAGGAAAATAATAGAGTGAGAAAGACTAGAGATCTCTTCAAGAAAATTAGAGATATCAAGGGAACCCTTCATGCAAAGATGGGCTCAATAAAGGTCAGAAATGGTATGGACCTAATAGAAGAAGAAGATATTAGGAAGAGGTGGAAGGAATACACAGAAGAACTACACAAAAAATATCTTCACGACCCAGATAATCACGATAGTATGATCACTCACCTAGAGCCAGACATCCTGGAATTCATAGTCAAGTTGGCCTTAGGAAAGAGCACTGCAAACAAAGCTAGTGGAGGTGATGGAATTCCAGTTGAGCTATTTCAAATCCTAAAAGATAGTGCTGCTAAAGTGCTGCACTCAATATGCCAGCAAGTTTGGAAAACTCAGCAGTGGCCACAGGTCTTGAAAAGGTCAGTTTTTATTCCAATCCCAAAGAAAAGGAATGCCAAAGAATGCTCATACTACCACACAATTGCACTCATCTCACACGTTAGCAAAGTAGTGGTCAAAATTATCCAAGGCAGGCTTCAATAGTATGTGAAAGGTGCATTCCATATGTTCAAGCTGGATTTAGAAAAGGCAGAGGAACCAGAGACCAAATTGCCAACATCTTTTGGATCATAAAAAAGAAAGGGAGTTCCAGAAAAGCATCTATTTCTGCTTTATTGACTAAGCCAAAGCTTTTGCCTGTGTGAATCACAACAAACTGTGGAAACTTTTTAAGAGATGGGAATACCAGACCACATTACCCACCTCTTGAGAAATCTGTATGCAGGTCAAGAAGCAACAGTTAGAACCAGACATGGAACAACAGACTGGTTCCAAATTGGGAAAGGAGTTTGTTAAGGCTGTATAATGTCACCCTGCTTATTTAACTTATATGTATAGTATATCATGTGAAATTCCAGGCTGGATGAAGCACAAGCTAGAATCAAGACTGCATGGAAAAATGTCAATGGCCTCAGATACTCAGATGACACCACCCTTATGGGAGAAAGTGAAGAGGAACTAAAGAACCTCTTGAAGAAAGTGAAAGAGTATAGTGAAAAAGCAGGCTTAAAACTCAACATTCGAAAAACTAAAACCATGGCATTGGGTCCCATCACTTCATGGCAAATAGATGGGGAAACAATGGAAACAGTGACAGATTTTAATTGGGGGGTTCCAAAATCATGGCAGATGTTGACTGCAACTATGAAATTAAAAGACACTTGCTCCTTGGAAGAAAAGCTGTTACCAACCTAGACAGCCTATTGAAAAGCAGAGACATTACTTTGCCAACAAAGGTCTGTCTAGTCAAAGCTATGGTTTTTCCAATAGTCATGTAGGGATGTGAGTTGGACTATAAAGAAAGCTCAGCACTGAAGAATTGATGCTTTTGTACTGTGTTGTCATAGAAGACTCCTGAGAATCCCTTGGACTGCAAGGAGATCAAACCAGTCATCCTAAAGGAAATCATTCTTGAATATTCGTTGGAAGGACTGATGCTGAAACTGAAACTCCAATACTTTGACCACCTGATGCGAAGAACTGACTCACTGGTAAAGACCATGAAGGTGGGAAAGATTGAAGGCAGAAGGAGACGGGAATGACAGAGGATGAGATGGTTAGATGGTATTTCCAACTCAATGGACCTGAGTTTTGGCAAGACCCAGGAGTTGGTGATGGACAGGGAAGCTAGGGGTGCTGCAGTCTATGGGGTTGCAAAGAGTTGGACAGGACTGAGCGACTGAACCAGACTGAAATAGTAATATATCACCTCTCTGAGTAAATGTCCCTTTTCTGTGTGTTTTTGGATAGCAAAATTTTCAGGTGAATATTTTTTTTTCAACTCTCCATTTTTTCCCATTTCCCTCCAAGTTGGCTTCTATTCCCATTGCTAAGAAAATTGTGCAGATCCATGTCATCAGAAACTTCCATGTTTCCAAAGCCATAAGACTCTTGTACATCCCTTTTTCTAATCTTATTTCTTAATTTCCTACTTATCAATACACAAAATATTTTTCCTTAGACTTCTTTAATCAGTTGTCAATATAATATCTACATTCTCAATCTCTTCTCTAAAATTTCAATCACCTTAAAGCATTAATTAAACCCAGTCTGTTAGTGACAACCCTTCTTCTTTAGACTTGTCATAAAAATAACTATTCTCTCATTCCCCTCTCATTTCTGGTCTGGATTATGTTAGGCGTCCACTTTTTTTCTTGATTTGAATTGATAGTTATATATTTAAGGCCCTTTAACACAATTTATTTGCTTTTCCAACCACTTACAGTGGTTTAAAAAAAAATTGCTAGAAGATGCTATAATCCAGAGGATAAAATTATGCTACAAATAACACAGCCTGAAATTCTAAGATTTGAAAGCCCTATATTTTTTGTGAAAGCTTTGTATACATGACATGCATCATGGTATCATAATACAAACAATTAATGTGTTATACACTTGTGCACTTTGTTATTATTATGTTTTTTTTTTTCTGTACATTGTCTTTGGTTTTAAATTTCTTTATTTAAAGAGCTCTAGCCCTTTTATGATGTACCAAGTGCTAAACCCAAGGTACTTTTATAGAATCGTACCTAACCTCAATCCCTGGGTCATATATTGATGAGGTTCATGGTCACATGTGATTAACTTGTCACTCTTTTTGTAGTGCCTTTGTTGTGTATTCACTAAAAAACAAAGACGACAGAATCTCAACCTCTGTTCTCAGGTTAGGAAACATAATTATGCAGGAGAAATTCTCTTAAATAAACCTACACTTTGGAGAAGGCGATGGCACCCCACTCCAGTACTCTTGCCTGGAAAATCCCATGGACGGAGGAGCCTGGTGGGCTGCAGTTCATGGGGTCTCGAAGATTCGGACACAACTGAGCGACTTCACTCTCACTTTTCACTTTCATGCATTGGAGAAGGAAATGGCAACCCACTCCATTGTTCTTGTCTGGAGAATCCCAGGGACAGGGGAGCCTGGTGGCCTGCCGTCTATGGGGTTGCACAGAGTCAGACACGACTGAAGTGACTTAGCAGCAGTAGCAGCAACAAGCTAACTCTCCATTCCCTTAAAACACAACTACTAATGCTTATCCGACTGCAATGAAGAAGACTGGGGTTTGATCCATGAGTTGGAAAGATCCCATGGAGAAGGAAATGGCAATCCACTCCACTATTCTTGCCTGGAAAATCCCACAGATCGAGGAGCTTGGCAGTCTACAGTCCATGGGGTGGCCAAGAGTTGGACACCACTTGGCACTAAACCACCACTAACGTTTATAACATTGTGAAAGGTTAGTGGTTAGTAGACTGACATCTTGTAATTCAAACTGCAATCCAAGGACCAATAGCATCAGTCACATCTGAAAACGTTAAAAATGCTGCATCTCAGGCCACCACTCTAGACTTATCAAATCACAATATGCATTTTAACAATATTGCCAGGCAACTCCTAAGCAGGCTGAATTTGAGCAGCACTGCTTTAATATGCCCACTTACATCTGCTCCTTCTAGATGGGTTGTATGCTCACCAAATGTCAGTTGTATTTCATCCATATGCACCGCTACTTACACTAGTTGATGTCTGTGTCTGTTCTCGTGATGCAAAATGATAAAATGAGAACAAAGAGAAAGATAATGTTTTTATGAACTAAGCTGAATACTTTGTCAAGATTCAAAAACTGTGAATTGCTACTATTATTGTCATTGTATTACTTTTACACAAACAACAATTAAAGAACAGAAGAAAATATACTATCTGGAAGGATTCTGAATTGTTTCAGATGAGCATTTAAGTCCAAAGTTTAATGTAAATATGCTAATACAAGAAGTCATAGATGTTGCAGTAAACACAAATTGAAACTCTGGCTTAGATCAATATTGGTAAATAAACTGCATCTGTATAGTTTAAGTAATCATGGATCACAGCCCCATCATGGAGATGGACTTTGCATAACTCAGGATGGATGAGCCATAGTAAAGAGTTCTGACAAAAATAATAATAATAATAAAATAATAATAATAATAATAAAAGCTTGATCCTTGGGTTAGAAATTTCCCCTGGAGAAGGAAATGGCAACCCACTCCGGTATTCTTGCCTGGAGTAATCAATGAACAGTATGAAAAGTCAAAAAGATATGATCCTAGAAGAGGAGCCCCCCAGGTCATAAGGTATCCAATATGCTACTGGGGAGGGGCAGAGGGCACTTACTAATAGCTCCATAAGAATGAAGTAGCTGGGCCAAATTGGAAGTGATGCTCAGCTGTGAATGTGTCTGGTGGGAGAAAGTAAAATCTGACACAGTAAAAAACACTATTGCATAGTAATCTGGAAGTTTAGGTCCATAAATCGGAGTAAATTGGATGTGGTCAAGCAGGAGATGGCAAAAGTGAATGTCTACATCTCAGGAATCAGTGAACTATAATGGACAGGAGTGGGCACACTTAATTCAGATGATCTTTATATCTACTATGGAGGGCAAGAATCCCTTAAAAGAAATGGAGTAGTTCTCATAGTCAACGAAAGAGTCTGAACTGCAATACTGGGGTTCAGTCTCAATAAGACAGAATAACCTAGATTCATTCCCCTGGAGAAGGAAATGGCAACCCACTCCAGTACTCTTACCTAGAGAATTCCATGGACAGAGGAGCTGGACAGGCTACAGTCCATGGGATCACAAAGAGTTGGACACGAATTTGCAAGCAACTTTCACTTCACTTCACTTCATTTCCAAAGAAAGCAATTCCACATCACAGTAATCCAAGTCTATACTGATGCCAAAGAAGCTGAATTTGATCGTTTCTATAAAGACCTAAAACACCTTCTAAAAAATTTTCCTTTTCATTATAGGGGTTGTTGTTCAGTTGATAATCATGTCCCACTCTTTCAACCGCGTGGACTACAGCACTCCATTCTTCATTGTCCTTCACGATCTTCTGGAGTTTGCTCAAATTCATGTTCATTGAGTCAGTGATGCCATTCAACTATGCATCATTTGCCACCCCCTTCCTCTCTGATCCTCAATCTTTCCCAGCATCAGAGTCTTTTCCAATGAGTCAGCTCTTCCCAGGTGGCCAAAGTATTAAACACTGACATCATAGGAATCAGTGAACTAAAATGGACAGAAATGGATGATTTAATTCAAATAGACTCAAAGAATTGCATCTGGTAGACAGAGTATCTGAAGAACTATTGATGGAGGTTTGTCACATTGTACAGGAGGCAGTGACCAAAACCACCCAAATAAAGGAAATGCAAGAAGGCAAAATGATTGTCTGAGGAGGCTTTACAAATAGCTGAAGAGAGAAGAGAAGCAAAAGGCAATGGGAAAAGGGAATGATATACCTAATTTGATGCAGAGTTCCAAAGAATAGCAAGGTAAGATAAGGCTTTCTTAAATGAACAATGCAAAGAAATAGAGGAAAACAACAGAATGGGAAAGACTAGAGATCTCTTCAAGAAAATTGGAGCTATCAAGGGAATATTTCATACAAAGCTAGGCAAACTAAAGGTCAGAAATGGTAAGGGCCTAACAAAAGTAGAAGAAATTAAGAAGAGGTGGCAAGAATACACAGAAGAACTATACAGGAGAGGTTGTAATCATCCAGATAGCCATGTTATTGTAGTCATTCATCTAGAGCGAGACACCCTGGAGTGTGAAGTGAGCCTTAGGAAGCATTACTGTAAACAAGCTTGTGGAGGTGATAGAATTTCAGCTGAGCTATTTAAAATCCTGAAAGATAATGCTATTAAAATGCTGCACTCAGTATGGCAGCAAATTTGGAAAACACAGCAGTGGCCACAGGCCTGGAAAAAGTCAATTTTCATTCTAATTCCAAAGAAGGGTCAGTAAAGTTGCAGGATATCCTTTGCATTCCTATACACTAACAATGAGAAAACAGAAAGAGAAGTTAATGAAACAATTCCATGCACCATTGCAATGGAAATAAAATACTTAGGAATAAATCTGCTTAAAGAAACAAAAGACCTATATATAGAAAACTATAAAACACTGACGAAAGAAATCAAAGATGCCACAAATAGATGGAGAAATATACCATATTCATGGATTGGAAGAATCAATATAGTGAAAATGAGTATACTACCCAAAGCAATCTATAGATAAAATACAATCCCTATCAAGGTACCAACAGTATTTTTCACAGAACTAGGACAGATAATTACACAATTTGTATGGAACTACAAAAAAAACTCGAATAGCCAAAGCAATCTTGAGAAAGAAGGATGAACTGCCATATGATCCAGCAATCCCACTGCTGGGCATATACACCGAGGAAACCAGACTTGAGAGAGACACGTGCACCCCAATGTTCATCGCAGCACTGTTTATAATAGCCAGGGCATGGAAGCAACCCAGATGTCCATTGGCAGATGAATGGATAAGAAATCTGTGGTACATATACACGATGGAATATTACTCAGCCATTAAAAAGAATACATTTGAATCAGTTCTAACGAGGTGGATGAAACTGGAGCCTATTATACAGAGTGAAGTAAGTCAGAAAGAAAAACACCAATGCAGTATACTAATGCATATATATGGAATTTAGAAAGATGGTAACAATGACCCTATATGCAAGACAGCAAAAGAGACACAGATGTATAGAACAGTCTTTTGGACTGTGTGGGAGAAGGCAATGGTGGGATGATTTGAGAGAATAGCAATGAAACATGTATATTTTCATATGTGAAACAGATTACCAGTCCAGTTTCGATGCATGAGACTGGGTGCTCAGGGCTAGTGCACTGGGATGACCCAGAGGGATGGGATGGGGAAGGAGGTGGGAGGGGGGTTCAAGATGGGGAACACGTGTACACCCATGGCTGATTCATGTCAATGTATGGCAAAAACAACTACAATATTTTAAAGTAATTAGCCTCTAATTAAAATAAATAAAATAAATAAAAATTAAAAAAAACAAACAAACAAAGAGGGGGCATTGTCAAAGATTCTCCCAGCTACCATACTATTACACTCATTTCACATGCTATTAATAGCAAGATTATAAGTAGGAAATGGCAACACATTCCAGTGGTCTTGCCTGGAGAATCCCACAGACAGAGGAGCCTGACAGACTACAGTCCATGGGGTCACAAAGAGTCGAACATCACTGAGCGTCTGAGCATATGCTTAAAATCCTTCAAGCTAGGCTTCAGCAGTATGTGAACTGAGAACTTTCAGATGTACAAGCTGGGTTTAGAAAAGGCAGAGGGACCAGAGATCAAATTGCCAACATTCATTGGATCATGGAGAAGGAAGGGAATTTCAGAAAAATATCTATTTCTGCTTTATTGACTATTGTGAAAACCTTGACTCTGTGGATCACAAGAAACTGTAGGAGACAGTTTACAATGAAAATGTTCTCTTCCCTGGTGAAATGTTCCCGACTAACTTATTTAGTTCATTCTTAGGCATTTGTTTCCATTTCTACCCTATCAGCTCCACTCTCCAATTAACTGAGTAGCTTTATTCCTGAAGTATGTTACTCATGCATGCAAACAAAAAGCATATAAAATCTCTGGACTATTTCTTGCATCTGGAATGCTATCTTCTTCGTGATATATTGAGATGAATATATTCTAAAAATTAATCTAGCCACATATAGACAAGATCCAATTATTTCTAGTCACGCTTAAAGTTTGCCCGTTGCTTTCAGTACCACAATGAAACAATCTCAAAATAAACAACCTCACCCTTCACTACATGCTCCAAAATCCTTCTGTCATTACAAATGCCTTTCTAGAATCTCTTTCACTAGCTCTTATCTTTTCACAAGGCTTTTTTTCCCACTGAAAATCAGTCTATGGATTTTATCCATTGACAACAATAATCATATAATCATCCTCATATTGTGTGTATAGTCAGTAGGAAAGGAAAATATTTATTTCAATAAATATCTTAATAATCAATCTTTAATTAATCTTAATTAATATAAAGTTCTTAATAGTTTTTTATTTTTTTTAATTAGTTTATTTTCTATTTTTTAACTTTACGATATTGTATTTGTTTTGCCACACATTGACATGAATCCACAATGGGTATACATGTTTTCCCTTTCCAGAACCCCCCTTCCACCTTCCTCCCCATCCCATCCCTCCAGGTCATCCCAGTGCACCAGCCCCAAGCATGCTGTATCATGCATTGAATCTGGACTGGCGATTCGTTTCACATATGATAATTTACATGCTTCCACGCCATTCTCCCATATCATCCCACCCTCGCCCTCTCCCATAGGGTCCATAATTCTGTTCTATTTATCTGTGTCTCTTTTGATGTCTCGCATACAGAGTTATCTTTACCTATTGACTAAATACCATATATATGTGTTAGTATACTGTATTGGTGTTTTTCTTTCTGGCTTACTACACTATGTATAATAGGCTCCAGTTTCATCTACCTCATTTGAACTGATTCAAATGTATTCTTTTTAATGGCTGAGTAATATTCCATTGTGTATATGTACCACTGCTTCCTTATCTATTCATCTGCTGATGGACATCTAGGCTGCTTCCATGTCCTGGCTATTATAAACAGTGCTGCGATGAACACTGGGGTACACGTATCTCTTTCAAGTCTGGTTTCCTCAATGTGTATGCCCAGCAGTGAGATTGCTGGATCATATGGCAGTTCTATTTCCAGTTTTTTAGGGAATCTCCACACTGTTCTCCATAGTGGCTGTATTAGTTTGCATTCCCACCAACAGTGTAAGAGGGTTCCTTTTTCTCCACACCCTCTCCAGCATTTATTGCTTGTAGACTTTTTGGATAGCAGCCATTCTGACGGGCGTGAAATGGTACCTCATTGTGGTTTTGATTTGCATTTCTCTGATAATGAGTGATGTTGAGCATCTTTTCATGAGTTTGTTAGCCATCTGTATGTCTTCTTTGGAGAAGTGTCTGTTTAGTTCCTTGGCCCACTTTTTGATTGGGTCGTTTACTTTTCTGGAATTGAGCTGCAGGAGTTGCTTGTATATTTTTGAGATTAATTGTTTGTCCGTTGCTTCGTTTGCTATTATTTTCTCCCATTCTGAAGGCTGTCTTTTCACCTTGCTTATAGTTTCCTTTGTTGTGCAAGTGCTTTTAATTTTAATTAGGTCCCATTTGTTTATTTTTGCTTTTATTTCCAATATTCTGGGAGGTGGGTCATAGAGGATCCTGCTGTGATTTATGTCGGAGAGTGTTTTGCCTCTGTTTTCCTCTAGGAGTTTTATAGTTTCTGGACTTACATTTAGATCTTTAATCCATTTTGAGTTTATTTTTGTGTACGGTGTTAGAAAGTGTTCTAGTTTCATTCTTTTACAAGTGGTTGACCAGTTTTCCCAGCACCATTTGTTAAAGAGATTGTCTTTTCTCCATTGTATATTCTTGCCTCCTCTGTCAAAGATAAGGTGTCCATAGGTGCGTGGATTTATCTCTGGGCTTTCTATTTTGTTCCATTGATCTATATTTCTGTCCTTGTGCCAGTACCATACTGTCTTGATGACTGTGGCTTTGTAGTAGAGCCTGAAGTCAGGCAGGTTGATTCCTCCAGTTCCATTCTTCTTTCTCAATATTTTATAATTCATGATTCTGAGAATTTTAAGAAATGAATAAAAGAAAATTAAGCTTTACATTCTTTAGCTTTTTTTTTTTAATACTAGAAAGATTGAGTTCCACTTATCCTTCTGCAAATTCCCTGCTGGGTTATGTTATGCTTATAATTCTATGACTACTTGAGCACATACTGCTCTCATGCCCTCTTTGAATCCATTATTTTCTTGAAATTTATGAGTCCAATGGTTCCTCCATGTAACTGCTTTGTCTATTTTCTATTTGCAGTGTCAAAGCAGATAAATGGTTGTATCTACCCCCAGTTCTGAATAATTATAGAACCAGTAAGCGAATCAGGTCAAAAGCAGTATTCTGTTAGGAGTTTATTAGTTATAGTTAACAAATTAAATCATAAATACTGACTCAGGTGGTTTATGAAGAAAGGAAGCAATATTATGGAAGGGCACTGGACTGACAGACCTCAGTGTGTTTCCAGGCCTAATGAAAGTACAATGTTAACCAGGGCAAAAATATTTTCAGCCTTCTAAAATTCAACAAAGCGGGCAATACCAGAGGCAGTCACAAAGAGGTCTTTGAGGATTAAACGTCTAGTTCCAGGCACATTGTAGACTCTAAATAAATAAGACTTACTGTTGTGATTTTATTTATTCCTCTTAACTGTTAGTGATTTAATATTCCTATTTCTTCTCTTTTACTTTACTCTTCATCTCTTGGAGGGGGAAAAAAAAAGAAGAGGTTGATTTCTGTCTCTCTACCACAGAGTCAAGAGCCTAGTATTTCCACTGTGTATCTCAGCTCTATTTATTCATGTTTCCTCCCTTCATTCATTTATAAAATATTTGAGCACCTGTTAAATAATTACCCCTGTGCTTGGTGCCATCTTCTGTGCCATAAAACAAAGACATTTTTTCTGTAGCATATTTCCTCAACACTAGCACAATGAACTAAGTTTCTGAAAAGAAAAATCCATTAGTCACTGCACTTATGAACACATATGCTACTACAGACAAGGTTTACCTTAGAGTAACTGCAATCCACTGAATATATATGTAATTTAAATGTGCATGCTCTAAGGAACACTCGTATTTTCTTAACCCAGAAAAGCAATAAGCAACTGTTACACGTATAGCATTTGGCAAAATGTGGTAACAAAAGAGAATACAAATATTATTGATGATTAAAATTTTCAGTAGAACCCAATTTGTTTATTGTCAAGAATGCCAAAACACAATGCAAGTTTTTTTTTCTTTTTGTATTTTAAGCAGTTAGGTGGTTAGAATAATAAACCTATCACAAATTAAACATATATCACAGATTAAGCAACAAACATTAATCATATGGTTAATATGAATCAACATAACTACTTCTCATTTAAATTAAAACTTCTTTACAATTTAAAATTTAAGAATTTAAGCTCAACAGGGTAAAATTGGCAAAAGCATAAAATGAATTTGTATACTGAATAAAACTAAACTCATGAAGATTCACAATCAAAGAAATTATTTTGGATTTAAGAAATAATGCTAAATCATCGTTTGCTCTCATTGTTTTTCTTTTAAATTGTTATTAATATGGTTATTAAAGTCAGTAAATATTTTAAAATTCAGCTCCACACTTGAGTCTGCACATGTCATCTATTCATTCTCTACTTGATAGCAAATCATTAAAGTGAAAATACACTGCCAAAATTCTGAGCAATTTGAATGCAAATTAAATCAATATAATAACTTAGAAGAATTTGCCCTTGGAAGGAGTGCCTGTTCAGGCAGCTGCTCCGGATCTTCATTTTGTTTATTCAATCTCTAGCAGTATAACTATACTCACAGCATTACTAGCAATCTCCATTTTCAAGTGTGAAGGAGCCCAGAGCAAAGAAACATAACCAAAAGATGAACGTACTTGAAAAATTAAATGTTGGTATATCGTTTCATTCTAAACCTAGTCAACACATTTTGTCATATAAAAATATGAAATTGAACTAAATAGGAAATGATTTTATCTGTGCCAATAATTTATTCATATAACTACCACTGAATAAGCATGGTTAGAGTTTAAAAAGTATATTTTAGCCATAAAGGATTGTTGTTGTTTTTTTTTAATATTCTATTGAATAATTCCAAAGAATATACACGTTATTCTAGGGGCTTATTTTCAATTTATAGCTTTTCCTACAAGAAAAATAAACACCAAAGAAGAAATAGCACTACAAAGGCAAATTCCAAACACTAAGTTGGAACTGAAATATTTTTTGAAATAATTTTTAGTGACTACAGCATTTTAATATGTATCACATTTACGGAATAGCAGTATTAATAAATAAGTTAGAAGCTTATTTATTTATTTTTAATTGAAAGATAATTGCTTTACAATATTGTGTTGGTTTCTACCATACACAAACATGAATCAACCATAGGTTTATATATGCCCCCTCCCTCTTGTAAACATATAAGTTCAGGCCATTGTTATAATTAATTTAATCAACATACAGTGTTGAACACCTATTAGTATCCAGGCCTTTGAGCCAGAAATGCTTTGGGAATATAGAGATGAATATACCATTCATTTCCTATTGTGTGGTGAGTGTGGGCATATGTGTAAACAACAAATAAATGTACAATGAGGGTAGACACACACACAGACATGGACAATGAGTTGTAGGAAGAAAGAAAACAATCCCTAATTGTGCCTTAGAAAAAGTCAAGGTTCTCTGTCTGTCTTATTTCAATTAGCATAATACCCTCCAGATCCATCTATGTTATTGCAAATGGCAAAACTTTGTTCTTTTTTATGGAAAAGTATTATTCCATTCTATACTGACATGCCACATCTTCTTTATCCATTCATCAGTTGATAGACAAGATAGAGGTATGCCATTAAGAAATGCACACTACTACATATAAAATGAATAAGATTCAAGGATGTAATATACAGCCAATATTTTATAATAACTTTAATTGAGTATAATCTATAAAATATTGAATCACTATGTTGTACATCTGAAAATATAATATTGTAAATTAGCTATAGTTTCATTTTAAAAATAATAAAAAAGAAAATTAAAAAGTCAAGATCTTTTAGAAAGAGTAAATAATTGTGCTGACAGGAGAAAAGAACAAAAAAATGAATTTCATTCTTGCTTCAAAATTATGAAGACTGTGAAATACTCCAGAAGCTCCCAAAGTACATAGACTACTAGTGACTGGTGAGTACTCTAGGGAGATTAGACTCTCTTAGCTAACTATAAGGGGGGTAAACAGAGGTAGTGACTCCTTTGTAAGTAGTCCATTCACAGCTTCAGGATCCACTTGCAGGTCTAGTCTATTGACTGGAAATATTTGACTGGCCATATGAAAGTCCTGTAAGCCTGGGCAATTGTGCCCACGAGCTATGGGCTTGACACATGGGTGAGTTCTGACTATTCAGGGTCAATACCTACTTTAACTGTCGGTAACCAAAATGACAAAATGTATTTTGGATTCCTACTTTGTCAGAACAAAGGCTGAATACGCTTTCTTCATCTTTTACCAATGTGCTCACAAAGGACATGTATTTTCCCAGACTTTTTCTAAATTAAAATCTCTCTCTCCACTTCTTATACCTTCAGCAAACTTGCAGAAGTCCAGAAGATGTGAGAAACTGAAAGAGTCCTTATTACAGTTATTTTCTCCCTGGGATTATAGAAAAGAGAGCCAAGCCATCAAATTCATGGCCAGAAAACAAGTCAAAATGTACTTGGAGAATTGACCTTTAGGACAGAGGAAATGAGAGATATTTGGGAAAAAAAAAAAAATCTGGGCCAAGGCAGAATCCAAAGTCAGATGGATTAATGTAATCAAAGCCAAAGAGAGACAGTAGAGATAAAAAAAATAATTTAATTAGAAGAAAGAGTACAAGTATATATAAGGTAAGAGCCACAGACTAAATCATGACCTCTTTGAAAAGTAGAACATCTGTTCCAACTCCTTAAAAAACAGAGTTAAGACACTTAAAACATAATCTAGTTTTTACTGGCTAATCTGCTAACAGTTGTGTTAATGGTGGATATTTTGCCTAGAAATAAGTATATGTTTGAACCCTTACTAAATCTCATTGCCATAATTTCAAGCAAAAATGTAAGCAGATAATAAAGAAATTTTGAGATAATGATACTGTTTCCATCCCTAAAATCTGCACAAAATAGGTTAGAAAGTAGTAGTTCTCTCTGGGTGTCAGATTCCCCCATAGCTATTTATTCCATATAGGTTCCCATGAGAGGAGTAGAAGAATAGAGCATGCAGTAAACATTACCTAATGTTGATTTTTAAATAACACTAAATAAATATACTTACTAAGAGAAGAGCTAGAAATCTATATAAACCACACGAAAACTGTTTTCTCTCTTCGTTCTGCTTTCATGTAACCAAGGGTTGCCTAAAATAACTTTCAATTGACAATGAATCTCAGCAGAAATGATCCTATTATATAAACAATAAACTAATGTATTTAGCTGTATACCACGCACATAAGTCACTAGTTCCAGATAAATGAAATATAAATGTGGTCCCTTTAATATTCCATTTAATTTGTATGTCCAAGCAAACTAGGCTGTTACTTAAAAACTGGGAATAGAACTGCCATATGACCCAGCAATCCCACTGCTGGGCATACACACCGAGGAAACCAGAATTGAAAGAGACACGTGTACCCCAGTGTTCATCGCAGCACTGTTTATAATAGCCAGGACATGGAAGCAACCTAGATGTCCATCAACAGACGAATGGATAAGGAAGCTCTGGTACATATACACAATAGAATATTACTCAGCCATTAAAAAGAATACGTTTGAATCAGTTTTATTGAGATGGATGAAACTGGAGCCCGTTATACAGAGTGAAGTAAGCCAGAAAGAAAAACACCAATACAGTATACTAATGCATATATATGGAATTTGAAAGACGGTAACGATAACCCTATATGCGAGACAGAATAAGAGACACAGATGCATAGAACAGTCTTATGGACTCAGGGAGAAGGTGAGGGTGGGACGTTCTGAGAGAATAGCATTGAAACTTGTATATTATCATATGTGAAACAGAACACCATTCCAGGTTCGATGCATGAGACAAATGCTCAGGGCTGGGGCAATGGGATGACCCAGAGGGATGGGATGGGGAGGGAGGTGGGAGGGGGGTTCAGGATGGGAAACACGTGTAAACCCATGGCTGATTCATGTCAATGTATGGCAAAATCCACTATAATATTGTAAAGTAATTAGCCCCCAACTAAAATAAATAAATTTATTGAAAAAAAAAACCCGCACACACACTTCAATAGTATTGAAAAATACCCTCAGAACTGTTATATCTAACTTTTAAAAAGTCATGCTGTAACTATCCACTTCTCTAGATGTGTGTTCATGAGAAATGCATACACAAGATGTCCCATGTAGCAGCTTCAGCAAACTCAACTCTTTATATATGCTCTCCTTTAGGCCTTTGTAACTGGCTCATCAAAAGGTATTTTAGATTGGAAATGGAACTCACTCACCAAAGAATTAGTTTGGTTCAGAAATAGTATCTATTCCATGAGTTAAGAGGTCTAGGCCTATTCTAAATGTGAAGAGAATGGAAATCCATGGACAAGTTCTATTGTAACCTATTCCTATGTCACATCATAATCACAAACATTCCCATACATAACATTTTTACAAAGAAAGAGGCTAGACTAAAGTAGCTATTTTACTGTACCTATTGTGTGCTTGTGGAAAATATTGCCTTCAAATTTTATTTTTTTAAAGGAAATTGAACTTCTAAGCTCAGCAGGAAATTTATTTTCTCTCATCCAGTAAATTTAGTTTCCAGAAATTAAGTTTAAATAAATCCAGAAATTTATGTTCATCTCATCTCCCAGAAAAAGAAAATTCATCCATTGCTCTGTACTGTGGAACCACCCAAAAGCCCCTACTTCTGCTTCACCTTAACTAGTTTATGAATATAGTAAGCTCTGTTTCCATTCATATCTGGTGACAGATGACTTTATCCATCTGAAATAAATCAGAGATTTGAGTCAAATTGTTGAGTTGACCAGAAAATCAACACAGTAAAGGTTAGTTCTAGATAAGGAATAAGTAAGAGAATCATTTATGAACTTTAGTGTTACCTTCCTGGTAGCTCAAGGGAAGTACACATTGGAAGCTGTAATTCCAGAACAATGTCCCTAAGCCAAACCACAGATTTCCTCCCACTACGTCTGGTGTAACGGGGAAAAGCAGATTTCCACAGCAGGACTTTAAAACAGGATGCTTCATTAATTCTTCATTGAACTGTGTTACTACTTAGAACACATCAAATAATTTCCATTTTAAAAAACACTCAAGTGAAAGAACAAACTAGAATTACAACTGGTCAATGTCACATTTATTTTCCCAAGGTGACTCTTTAAATGTATGGGATGAATGGACATTGTGTGGAAATTTGTAAAGGAGCCATACTTTACCTGAGTAATATGAGATAAAGTGAGATTACTTGCAGGAGAACATCTACCAAGACAGAGAAAGCATAGGCAAGGAAGGAGAGGAGATTGGAGAAAGCTTACATTGACATAAGACAGAGATTCTGGACAACACCAAGGTTGTCTGAGGAGAGCATGATTCATGGCTAGAAAGAAAATAAAAATAGATTTTGAGTCACAGAGTTCTGCTTTGACTCCTGAGTATGTAATTGTTAAATTACATCACATATGATTAGTTCATCCAATAATTCAGTTCAGTTCAGTTCAGTCACTCAGTCGTGTCCGATTCTTTGCCACCCCATGGACTGCAGCAAGCCAGGCCTCCCTGTCCATCACCAACTCCAGGAGTTTATCCAAACTCATCTCCATTGACTCGGTGATGCCATCCAATCATCTCATCCTCTTGTTGTCCCCTTCTCCTCCTGCCCTCAATCTTCCCCAGCATCAGGTTCTTTTCAAATGAGTCAGCTCTTTGCATGAGGTGGCCAAAGTATTGGAGTTTCAGCTTCAACATCAGTCCCTCCAATGAACATTCAGGACCAATCTCCTTTAGGATGGACTGGTTTGATCTTGTTTCAGTCCAAGGGACTCTTAAGAGTCTTCTCCAACACCACAGTTCAAAAGCAACAACTTTTCGGGGCTCAGCTTTCTTTATAGTCCAACTCTCACATCCATACATGACCACTGGAAAAACCATAGCTTTGACTAGACAGGCTTTTGTTGGCAAAGTAATGTCTCTGCTTTTTAATACACTGTCTAGGTCATAACTTTCCTTCCAAGGAGTAAGCGTCTTTTAATGTCATGGCTGCAGTCACCATCTGCAGTGATTTTGGAGCCCCCCAAAAAATGAAGTCTGCCACTGTTTCCCCATCTATTTGCCATGAAGTGATGGAACTGGGTGCCATGATCTTAGTTTTCTGAATGTTGAGCTTTAAGACAACTTTTTCATCCAATAATTACCACTCAGTTTAACAAGAACCAGGATCTCTTGTTAACTCAACTTTCTTTCTCTAATAGAAAATTATTTTCATATCTGCCTCTTGAATAGATTACCTTACACAACCTTAACTACCTTACACAACAATTAACTACCTTGAGAAGAAAGAATAAAACCTCTACCAAGAGTGTCTAAAATAAGAACTACTACACCAAAGCTTAATGTCTACCAGGGCTGTGCTATGGTCCAGAGATATAAGTTTTGTGGGGATAAAAAATTAGGGTGGAGTTCTAAAAAATATAAACAAAAAACCAAAATCACAACTGCTAAATTATATATTATATATTATTATATATATAAATTATATATATATATATATATAGTCAAAAAGATGACAACAAATAACCTATTTTAAAAACTGACAAATATAACACAAAAATTCTAGGAAATATTTTATTAGTTGTCTAATACCCTCTATACTAGTCTCTTTCCTACAGTTTTCTGACTGAACATTCTTGATCTTCTCTTCAAATAATGATGATATTATAGTATAATTTCTATAGACAAAAAAGTTGATTCAGCTGTTCTTCAGTATGGCTAATTTTCATTTGCTTTCACTTATTGATCATTTAGCACTTTAACCTGAAATTAAGACACACAAGAGTGCTTCAAAACCATTTCAAATTGTTGCTGCTATGTATTGAACTACATAATATGGAATGAAATTACTCATGTTATACACATTGATTTATTGATGATTATGTTTAGAAGTTTTGTTACCAGACCCCTTGCTTCTTCAGATAACTTAATTACATGGTGATTTTGCCCGTTTTCTCTGGAAGTACTAGACTTAATCACACACACACACACGCACAAAAGCTGTGCAAAATATACTAAAAAAAAATTCTGTAGGTTTGCATACAGGATTAGCAGCTTCACACAAAAATAAACACTTGTGTACACAAAGGTATAATTTGCATACAAAATTTGCCACTTCACACAAATGTATATTGGGTATTCATAGAAGTGCAAGAGGTTTGTACTCTAGAAACAAAATTATACTCTTTCAAAAATGCCCTTGTAAAAACTATGATACACTTGTATTTTTGGCATACTTTATGGATTTAATTGAGTTACAATTGATTTGTGATACTATATAAGATTCAGATGTACAACATAGTGATTACCATTTTTAAGATTGTACTTTATTTATAGTATTATAAAATATTAACTATATTTCCAGTGCTGTACAATATATTCTGATAGCTTATTTATTTTGTACATAGTGATTGATACCTCTTAATCTCCTAATTCTATATTGCTCCTCTACCCTTCCCAACCTCACTGATAACTCCTAGTTTGTTCTCTATATTTGTGAGTCTGTTTACTTTTTGTTATATACACTATTTATTTTATTTTCTAGATTTCACATATAAATGTTAACATACAGTATTTGTCTTTCTCTGACTTATTTAACTAAACATAATAGCTTCCAAGATCATTCTTTTGTATAGCAGCATATATATGTATTAACATATATCATGTGTGTGTGTGTGTATATATATATATATATATATACACATGTACGCATATATATACACATTCATTGTCCATTTGTATGTTGAGAGACACTTGGGTTGCTTCCACACCTTCCACATGGAAAATAATGCTGCTATAAATATTGGAAATATACATTTTTTTCAAATTAGTGTTTTCATTTTCTTCAAATACATGCCTAGGACTGGAAGTTTATTTTTAAATTAAAAAAATTATTTATAATATAAAATTTAAATATGTATAATTTAAATTTAAATATTTAACATTTGAATATAAAATTATTTATAAACTTATAAATAAACTGCATCAGTTTATTTTTAGTTAGTTGATGAACCTCCACATTGCTTTCCACAGTGGCTGCACATATTTACATTCCCACCAGCAGTGCACAAGTGTTCTCTTTACTCCACATTCTTGCACATATTTGCTATTTGTGGTGTTTTTGATAGTAGCCACTCTGGCAAGTGTGTGATAATATCTCATTTTGGTTTTGATTTTCATTTCCCTGATGATTAGAGATTTTGAGCACCTTTTCATATACCTGTTGACCACTTGTATTTCTTTTTGGAAAGTCATCTATTCAGACCTTCTGCCCAGTTTTTAAAGAAGTTATTTACATATGTAAGTATGTATATTGATTTGGATGAGCTGTTTATATATTTTGGATGTTAAACCCATAACAGTCATATCATTTGCAAATACTTTCTCCCATTCAGTAAGTTGTCATTTCATTTTGTTGATGGCTTCCATTGCTCTGCAGAAACTTTTAAGTTTAATTAGGTCTCATTTTTTTATTTTTGTTTTTGTTTATTTTGCCTCAATAAGCAGATCAAAAATATATATATATTTGGTTTAAAAGAGTTCTGGCTATATATTGCTATGGGAATTTTATGGTTTCTGGTCTTACATTTAATTCTTTAACCCATTGTGAGTTTATTTTTATATATGATATAAGAAACTGTTCTAATTTTATTATTTTACATTTGGCTCTCCAGTTTTCTTGAGACCACTTATTGAAGAGAATGTGTTTTCTCTATTGTATAGGTTTTCCCCTTTTGTCATAGATTAATTAACTATAAATGCATGGATCTACCTCTGGGCAATATGTTCAGTTCCATTCACCTATGTGTTGTTTTTTTTTGTGTCCATACCAAATGTTTTGATTACTGTAGCTTAGCAGTATAGTCTAAAGGCATGGAACATGATAACTTCTGCTTTATTCTTTCTGAAGAATGTTCTAGCTTTTCAGGGTCTTTTGTGTTTTCATGGAAATTTATTTTTTTTCCTAGTTCTGTGAAAAATGCCACTAGTATTTTGATAGAGATTTTATTGAATGTGTAGATTGCCTTGGGTAGTATGTTTTCATTTTAACAAAATTATTTCTTCAATTCATGAACACAATTTCTTTCTCTATAGACAGGTTTATTCCTAAGTATTTCTTGCTTTTGATTTGATTGTAAAGTGCACTGTTTTCTTTATTTTGCTCTCTGATAGTTCACTGTTAGTGTGTAGAAATGCAACACATTTATGTGTATTGATTTCATATCCTGCAATTTCACTAAATCCATCAATGAGCTGTAACAGTTTTTCTGGTGGCATCTTTAGAATTTTCTATATATTTTATCATGTCATGTCCAGACAGTGACAGTTTTACAGTTTCCTTTCCAATTCAAATTATTTTTATTTACTTCTCTTGCCTCATTGCTGTGGTTAGGATTTCCAATATTATGTTGAATTAAACTGGTGACAGCAGGGGTCCTTATCTTGTTTCTGATCTTAGAGAAAACACTTTTGGCTTTTCACCCTTGAGTGTGATGTTAGCTATGGGTTATAGCATATGGTCTTTGTTATGTTGAAGTATGTTCCCTCTCTACCCACTTTCTGGAGAATTTTTATCATAAATTGATGTTGAATTTTTTGCAAAAGTTTTTCCTCTTCTATTGAGATGATCATACTTTTTTATTCTTCAACTTCTTAATACAGTGGATCGCATTGAATAATTTGTAGATACTGAGATATACTTGTATTCCTGAGGTAAATTCCACTTGATCATGATGTATGACCCTTTTAATGTATTGTATCTGATTTGCTAACATTTTTTTCAGGATTTCTGTGACTGTTTTACCAGTGATATTTGCCTGTAATTTCCTTTTATGTGTGTGATATCGCGGTTTGGTATCAAGGTGATACTGGCCTCTTAGAATGAGATTGGAAACAATTTTTCCCCTCAAACTCTTTTTTGGAATAGTTTGAACATAAGAAATAACTCGTCTCTAAATATTTGGTAGAATTCATATGTGACACTCTCTGATCTTGGACTTTTGTTTGTTTGGAGTTCCTTTATTACTGATTCAATTTCATTATCAGTAGTTGATCCCTTTATATTTTCTATTTTCTTCTTGGAAGATTGTGCATTTTAGAAATTTACGCATTTCTTATAGGCTGTCCATTTTATTGCAGTATAGTCATTTATGTAATCTCTTACAATCATATATACTTCAGTAGTGTCGGTTGTTACTTCTCCTTTTTCATTTATAATCGTATTTATTTGGGCCCACTCTTTTTCGCCTTGATGAGTCTAGCTAAAGATTTATCAACTTTGTTTGTCTTTTAAAAGAACCAGATCTTAATTTTACTGACCTTTTCTATCATTTTTTTTTTAGTCTCAGTTATTTCTGCTCTGATCTTTATGATTGCTTGCTGTCTACTAACTTTAGGTTTTTCTGTGTCATTTTTGTCTATGTGTAAAGTTAAGTGGTTTATTTGAGATTTTTCATGTTTGTTGAAGTAAGTTTGTATTCCTATAAATTTCCCTTTGAGAACTACATTTTCTGTGTCCTAGATTTTGGGCTTTGTGTTTTCATTTCTCTCCAGGTACTTTTTGATTTCCCCTTTGACTTCTTCAGAAACCCATTGATAGTTTTGTAGCATATTATTTAGCTTCCATGTTGTTTGTGCTTCATTTTTTTTCTTGTAGTTGATTTCTAGTCTTGTGACGTTGTACTCAGAAAAGATACATGATATGATTTCAATTTTCTTAAATTTTCCTAGGCTTATTTTGTGACCTAGTGTGTGATCTTTCCTGGAGAATGTTCCATATACACTAGAAAAAAGTGTGCATTCTTCTGGCTTTGAATGGAATGTGTATATATATACATATATATATACACACACACATATATATATCCATATATATGTGTATTTACATTATATATATATACACAATATATATACTATATTTTATATATATATATACACACACACAAATTTTTGTCTAATGTATCATTTAAAGCCGCTGTTGCATCACTAGTTTTTTTTTTTCTTTTCCTAGATATTCTGTCCTTTGAAGCACATGGTGTGTTAATATTCCCTACTGTTATTGTTTTACTGTCAATTTCTCAGTTTTTGTCAGTTAAAATTTCCTTTATGTATTTAGGTGTTCCTATGATAGCTGCATGTATATTTACAATTTGTTTGTGTTTTTTTTAGATTTATTCCTTGATTGTTATGTAATGTCCTTATTTTTCTCTTATAACAGTCTAAAATCGATTTTTTTTAATAATACAAGTATTGCTACACTGCTTCCCTTTCTGTTTCCATTTGCATGGAATATCTTTATTCCATCTCTTCATTTCTCTCTGTATGTGTTTCTAGGTCTCCAGTGAATCTCTTGTAAGTAGCTTTGTGATTTGATGATTATCTTTAATGTTATGCTTGTATTCCTTTCTTGTTTGCATATGTATTGTTTGTTGTTCAGTCTTAGTGGGCCTTCAAGAAGCTTGCCTGCTAGTGGAAGGGACTCTGTCCCTGTCCAGTGAGTTGCTTGGCCTGAGGTGTCCCAGTACTGGTATCTACAGGCTATTGGGATTTAGGGTAGCAGCGGACCCTAAGGCTAATAACCTAGAGGGAGGATTCTAGCAACCAGTGTCTAAATGTTGCAACAAGCTCTGTGTATTGGCTGTCACCAAGCTTTCAGTTCCCCAGGTGGTTCAGTGGAAAAAGAATTCACCTGCTTATGCAGGATACTCAGGAGACCTGGGTTCATCCCCTGGGTTGGGAAAATATCCTGGAGGAGGCAATGACAACTCACTTCAGTATTCTTGCCTGGAGAATCCCATGGTCAGAGGAGCCCGGTGGGCTACAAAGTTACATGATTTGGGGGCTTAACTTCTTAATGTGAGACCTCAGACTTAGCAACCCAACGTGGAGCTTAGTTGCCTCATTCCTTAGGGGGAAATTCTGCAATTTTAATTATTTTCCCATTTGTGGGTCACCCACCTGGAAGTACAGGACTTGACTGTACAGTGACTCTACCCCTCCTACTCACTGCATTGTATTCTTTATATCTTTAGTTGTAGAAGATCTTTTCTTGAAGGTTCTAATTTTTTCTTCAATAATTTTTCTGTAAAATAGTTTTGGTGTGCCCATTAGAGGAGTTGAGCTCAGTGTCTTTTTATTCTTCCCTCTTGGCCAGTTTCCCTGTTATATTTATAAACACTGCTCTATCAAGCACATGACTGAAATTAGGAAATTTCCATTTGAGTAGTTTACAGTAAGAACTAAACCCTCCACATACATTTTACACATTTGATGACTGGGAAAATTATCCGTGGACCAGCTTCTGGTACAAATGTTTTAAAACCTTGTTTCTCTCCCACTGCCAATAAACTTCTGGTATTAAGTATTGTAAGGCATACTTATGTCAAGATACAGCATTGACTCTATGCTTTATTATCACAAATCCAGCATGATATCAGAATAAAACTATTCCTATAATGAAAAAACAACTATAAGTTCCTCACACAGTTACCGTTCTGGTGCTCATATCCTTTGTGTAGATCCTGCTTTCTATCTGGTATCATTTTCCTTCTGCTGGAAGGATCTCCCTTAACATTTCTCATATGGCAGATTTGCTAGTGACAAATTCTTTCACCTTTATATGGCAAAAAAGTCCTTTTAAAATCTGTATATATTGAGGATTTCACTGGATAAAGATTCCTGGTTTGCATGATTTTGTGTTTCTTTTTTTCTGTTTCATCATATTGTCACTCTGGCTTTTGGTTTGCATTGGTTATCCTCAGCTTACATTGTATTCATCTTATGATTGAAAGAATTTTCCATAAGCCAGCTTCTGGCATATGGATTTTAAACCATTTGTTTCTCTTCCATCATATATAAACTTTTAGTACTGAGTATCTTCTGTTATTTTTATCTTTATTACTCTGTACATGGTGCAATGTGTCTTTCTTCTTGTGGCTGACTTTAAGATTTTCACTTTATGAGTGGTTTAGAGTAAGTTAAGTAATGTGTAATGTTCTTGTGCTTGAGTTTCTTTGTACTATAATCCATGAGAGCATGCAGTGAATCAAATTTTCAACTACTCTTTCATCAAATATTTTTTCTGGTCTTCCACTTCTGGGACTTTAGTCACATACATAAGACAACGTGAGGTTTCTCTGTAGCTCAGTGAGGCTTTCTCCTTTTTAGAGTACTTATGTTTCTGTGTTTCATTTTGAATCATACCTATTACTATATTTTCAAACTCATAAATTTTTGATCCTTTAAAATCTTCTATAACTATCCCTCAGTACAGTTCAGTTGCTCAGTTGTGTCCGACTCTTTGTGACACCATGGTCTGCAGCACGCCAGTCCTCCCTGTCCATCACACCTCCAGAAGTTTACTGAAACTCATGTCCATTGCGTTGGTGATGCCATCCAAATGTTTTATCCTCTGTCGTCCCCTTCTCTTCCTGTCTTCAATATTTCCCAGCATCAGGGTCTTTTCAAATGAGTCATCTCTTTGCATCAGGTGGCCAAAGTATTGGAGTTTCAGCTTCAGCATCAGTCCTTCCAATGAATATTCAAGAATGATTTCCTTTAGGATGGACTGGCTGTCCAAGAGACACTCAAGAGTCTTCTCCAACACCACAGTTCAAAAGCATCAATTCTTCAGTGCTCAGTTTCCTTTATAGTCCAAATCTCACATCCATACATGACTACTGGAAAAACCAGAGCTTTGACTAGATGGACCTTTGTTGGTGAAGTAAAGTCTCTGCGTTTTAATATGTTGTCTAGGTTGGTCATAACTTTCCTTCCAAGGAGCAAGTGTCTTTAATTTCATGGCTGCATCACCATCTGCAGTAATTTTGGAGCCCCAAAAGATAAAGTCTGTCACTGTTTCCTTTCTTTCCCCATCTATTTGCCATGAATTGTTGGGACCAGATGCCATGATCTTAGTTTTCTGAATGTTGATTTTTAAGCCAACTTTTTCACTCTCCTATTTCACTTTCATCAAGAGGCTTTTTAGTTCTTCTTCACATAACTTCTCTTAACTCATAATTTTTATCTTCTTGAATTCCTGAAATATATTTATAATTTAAATGTTTGAGTAGCGTTATCATCTAATTTTTTATCTGTGTCATTTTTAATATGATTTAATATTTCAGTTTTATTAAGATATATTTGTCATATGTCATTGTATAGTTTAAATATACAGTAAATTTGCTTGAATTGTTTATATTTCTTATATTAATTATTGTTTATATTATTAATTATTAAGAATGGCTTATATTAATTATCACATTAAGTTTAATTAACATCCATAATCTCATATAGATATTAAACATAAAAAGAAAGTTCTTTTCCTTGTGATGAGAACTCAAGATCTATTCTCTTAAGAACTTTCAAACATGCAATATGGCAGTATTAACTATAGTCACCATGTTTCACGTTATATCTGTAGTACTTTAACAGGTGAGCCACAAGGGAAATCACAAGAAGCCTGGCGGCTGCGACCGACCACACAGAAGCATGACTGAGAGGAGCTACCCCGTGCCCGAGGTCGGGGGCGGCGGCCGAGTAGAGCTACCCAACTTTGGGGGTGGCGGCAGAGAGGAGTTACCACACGTCCAAGGAGCAGCAGCTACACAGGCATGGCAGGGACGTGAGGAGCTAATCCATATTCAAGGTCAGTAGAGGCAGCCATGAGGAGATACCCCTTGTCCAAGGTAAGGAGCAACAGCTGCACTTTGCTGGAGCAGCTGTGAAGAAATACCCCACGTCCAAAGTAAGAGAAATCCAAAGAAGGTAGGTACTGCGAGAGGGCATCAGAGGGCAGACACACTGAAACTGTAATCACAGAAAACTACCCAATCTGATCACATGAACCACAGCCTTGTCTAACTCAATGAGACTAAGCCATGCCGTGTGGGGACACCCAAGACGGATGGGTCATGGTGGAGAGGTCGACAGAATGTGGTCCACTGGAGAAGGGAATGGCAAACCACTTCAGTATTCTTGTCTTGAGAACCCCATGAACAGTATGAAAAGGCAAAAAGATAGGACACTGAAAGATGAAATCCCCAGGTCGGTAGGTGCCCAACATGCTACTGGAGATCAGTGGAGAAATAACTCCAGAAAGAATAATGGGATGGAGCCAAAGCAAAAACAATACCCAGTTGTGGATGTGACTTGTGATAGAAGCAAAGTCCAATGCTATAAAGAACAATATTGTATGGGAACCTGGAATGTTAGGTCCACGAATCAAGGCGAATTGGAAGTGGTCAAACAGGAGATGGCAAGACTGAACGTCAACATTCTAGGAATCAGCGAACTAAGATGGACTAGAACAGGTGATTTTAACTCAGATGACCATTATATCTACAACTGTGGATAAAAATCCCTTAGAAGAAATGGAGTAGCCATCATGGTCAACAAAAGAGTCCGAAATGCAGTACTTGGATGCAATCTCAAAAACGACAGAATGATCTTTGTTCATTTCCAAGGCAAAACATGCAATAGTATGGTAAACTAAGTCTATGCCCCAACCAGTAATTCTGAAGAAGCTGAACTTGAACAGTTCTATGAAGACCTACAAGACCTTTTAGAACTAACACCCAAAATAGATGTCCTTTTCATTATAGGGGTCTGGAATGCAAAAGTAGGAAGTCAGGAAACACCTGGTGTAACAGGCAAATTTGGCCTTGGAGTACAGAATGAAGCAGGGCAAAGGTTAATAGAGTTTTGCCAAGAGAACGCACTGGTCATAGCAAACACCCTCTTCCAACAACACAAGACAAGACTCTACACATGGACATCACCAGATGGACAACACCGAAATCAGATTGATCATATTCTCTGCAGCCAAAGATGGGGAAGCTCTATACAGTCAGCAAAAACAAGACCTGGAGCAGGCTGTGGCTCAGATCGTGAACTCCTTATTGCCAAATTCAGACTTAAATTGAAGAAAGTAAGGAAAACCACTAGACCATTCAGGTATGACCTAAATCAAAGCACTTATGATTATACAGTGGAAGTGAGAAATAGATTTAAGGGACTAGATCTGATAGACTGAGTGCCTGATGAAATATGGACAGAGGTTCATGACATTGTACAAGAGACAGGGATCAAGACCTGGAAAAGAAATGGAAAAATAAATACAAAAAAAACACAAAATGGCTGTCTGAGGAGGCCTTACAAAAAGCTGTTAAAAGAAGAGAAGCAAAAAGCAAAGGAGAAAAGGAAAGATATTCCCATATGAATGCAAAGTTCCAAAGAATAGCAAGAAGAGATTAGAAAGCCTTCCTCAGCAATCAATGCAAAGAAATAGAGGAAAACAATAGAATGGGAAAGACTAGAGATCTCTTCAAGAAAATTAGAGATATCAAGGGAACACTTCATGCAAAAATAGGCTCGATAAAGGACAGAAATGGTATGGATCTAAGAGAAGCAGCAGATATTAAGAAGAGGTGGCAAAAATACACAGAAGAACTGTACCAAAAAGATCTTCATGACCCAGATAATCACGATGGTGTGATCACTCACCTAGAGCCAGACACCCTGGAATGTGTAGTCAAGTAGGCCTTAGAAAGCATCACTACGAACAAAGCTAGTGGAGGTGATGGAATTACAGTTGGGCTATTTCAAATTATATAAGATGATGCTGTGAAAGTGCTGCACTCAATATGCCAGCAAACCTGGAAAACTCAGCAGTGGCCACAGGACTGGAAAAAGTCAGTTTTCATTCCAATCCCAAAGAAAGGCAATGCCAAAGAATGCTCGAACTACTGCACAATTGCACTCATCTCACATGCTAGTAAAGTAATGCTCAACATTCTCCAAGCCAGGCTTCAGCAATATGTAAACCTGTAACTTCCAGATGTTAAACTGGTTTTAGGAAAGACAGAGGAACCAGAGATCAAATTGCCAACATCTGCTGGATCATTGAAAAAGCAAGAGTTCCAGAAAATCATCTATTTCTGCTTTATTGACTATGCCAAAGCCTTTGACTGTGTCGATCACAATAAACTGTGGAAAATTCTGAAAGAAATGAGAATACCAGACCACCTGACCTACCTCTTGAGAAACCTGTATGCAGGTCAGGAAGCAACAGTAAGAACTGGACATGGAACAACAGACTGGTTCCAAACAGGAAAAGGTGTATGTCAAGGCTGTATATTGTCACACTGCTTATTTAACTTATATGCATAGTACATCATGAGAAATCCTGGACTGGAAGAAACACAAGTTGGCTTCAAGATTGCTAGGAGACATATCAATAACCTGAGATATGCAGATGACACACCCTTATGGCAGAAAACGAAGAGGAACTAAAAAGCCTCTTGATGAAAGTGTAAGAGGAGAGTGAAAAAGTTGGCTTAAAGCTTAACATTCAGAAAACTAAGATCATGGCATCTCATCCCATCACTTCATGGCAAATAGATGGAGAAACAGTGGAAACAATGTCAGACTTTATTTTTGGGGCTCCAAAATCACTGCTGATGGTGATTGCAGCCATGAAATTAAAAGACGTTTACTCCTTGGAAGGAAAGTTATGAGCAACCTAGATAGCATATTTAAAAACAGAGACATTACTTTGCCAACAAATGTCCATCTAGTCAAGGCTATAGTTTTTCCAGTGGTCATGTATGGATGTGAGAGTTGGACGGTGAAGAAATCTGAGCATTGAAGAATTGATGCTTTTGAACTGTGGTGTTGGAGAAGACTCTTGAGAGTCCCTTGGACTAAGAAGATCCAACCAGTCCATCCTGAAGGAGATCAGTCCTGGGTTTTCATTGGAAGAATTGATGTTGAAGCTGTAACTCCAATACTTTGGCCACCTCATGCGAAGTGTTGACTCATTGCAAAATTCCCTAATGCTAGGAAGGATTGGGTGCAGGAGGAGAAGGGGACGACAGAGGATGATATGGCTGGATGGCATCACCGACTCAATGAACATGGGTTTGGGTAGACTCAGGGAGTTGGTGATGGACAGGGAGGTCTGGCGTGCTGCGATTCATGGGGTTGCAGAGTCGGACACGACTGAGTGACAGAACTGAACTGAACTGTAAAACTTAATTATCTTATAATTATAAACTGAAATTTTTTTACCTTTTGGTCACCTTTATTTAATACTCCTTCCCACAATGCCACCACCTTTGGTAACCACAGATCTGATCTCTTCTTTTATAATAATTTTTTCTAGTTCCACCCTTAAATGAGATCATTATTATTTGTTTTTTTCCTCTGTTTCATTTATTTCACTTAGCATAATATCTTCAAATCCATCAGGTTGTCACAAATGGCAGAATTTCCTTGTTTTTATGGCTGAATAATATGTTATTAAATCACTATTTTTGTATCTATTCGTATGTCAGTGGACATTTAGGTTTTTTTCTATGTATTGGCTATCATAAATAATGGTGCTATGAACATGGGGTATGGATATCTCTTTAACATAGTGTTTCCTTCAGATATATACACAGAAGTGAAATTATCAGATCATGTTTTAATTTTTTAAATTAAAATTTTAAATGAAAAACAGAGAAATTTCTATACTGTTTTCCATAATGATTGTGCAAATTTGCCATCCTACGACTATGCATAGCAGTTCCCTTTCTCCACAACTTTTCCAGCATTTGGTATCACTTTTTTTTAAGAGTTATGACAAATGTGAGTTAGATTTGTGTCATTTCTTGATTTCCTCATTATTAATTATGTTTCTTTCCTTGCATGCCACTTAATTTTTCATTGGATGCTAGCTTTTATGAATTTTACTTTTTTATGCCAGACGTTTCCTATATTCCTTTAAATATTCTTCAGCTTTGTAATGAAATGAGGTTAGGTGGAAATGTTGTTTTATCAAGGCTTTCTTTTAAGTCATTATGTCAAACCACAGCAACCTTTATTCCAGGGCTAATTTTGCTACACAGTTTGGACAGTATCTTTTGAGCACTCTAACTGGCATCTTGTGCATTTCAAAGCTCACTTTCCCCAAGGGCATCTTACAGAACAGATAACAGATCCAGGGATAGTATAGCTCTCTTGGGAAAACAAGCAAACAAACAAACAAAAAATTTAGAGAGGTAACTGAGGAGATATAAAAGAACTAAAATAAATAAATTTGAATTGCCACAGTTCAGGAGATAAACTATAGAATACACTTGGTCTTGCTTTTTAATGAGAGAATGGGCCCATGTACCTTGAAGAACAAGTATATGTTGATATTCTAATAACACAATCTTCTTTCTCCTTAGTAAAGTACTCGTGAAAGCCCCTTGGACAACATAAATCAAGCCTTAATCTACACTGGGTTATTTTTTAGTTTGGTTTAAGAGCTTCTATTGAATGCTTGCTATATGTCATGTACTGTACTTAATGGCTTTGATTACAAAGTGAATAGTGTTTAGTCTCTCTCCTCATGAAGCTTATCATCTGTCTTCATTTAAATAATTAATACATGTAAATATTATGACAGTGCTTGATTAATAAGTACTAAGTATCTGTAGGCAATAGCAATGGCAGCATGACAAGCAATATTGGTAGTTGTAATATACGTTCAACTTCTGTTGATCTTCTCTTCTCCTGTACTGCTTTTAACCAAGTTGACAGCACTGGGATTTTCTTTTTCTTTTTTTTTTTTTTTAATATGAATTTATTTATTTTAACTGGAGGCTAATTATTTTACAATATTGTAGTGGTTTTGCCATACACTGACATGAATCTGCCACGGGTGTACATGGATTCCCCATCTTGAACCCCACTCCCACCCCCCTCCCATCCAATCCCTCTGGATCATCCCAGTGCACCAGCCCCGAGCACCCTGTCTCATGCATCGAACCTGGACTGGCGATTTGTTTCACATATGATAATATACATGTTTCAGTGCCATTCTTCTAAATCATTCCACCCTCGCCCTATCCTACAAAGTCCAAAAGACTGTTCTATGACCTGCCTCTTGAGAAACGTGTATGCAAGTCAGGAAGCAACAGTTAGAACTGGACATGGAACAACAGACTGGTTGCAAATAGGAAAAGGAGTACGTCAAGGCTGTATATTGTCACCTTGCTTATTTAACTTATATTCAGAGTACATTATGAGAAACCCTGGGCTGGAGGAAGCACAAGCTGGAATGAAGATTGCCGAGAGAAGTATCAATAACCTCAGATATGCAGATGACATCACCCTTCTGGCAGAAAGTGAAGAAGAACTAAAGAGCCCCTTGATGAAAGTGAAAATGGAGAGAGAAATAGTTGGCTTAAAGGTCAACATTCAGAAAACTAAGATCATGGCATCCGATCCCATCACTTCATGGCAGATAGATGGGGAAACAGTGGAAACAGTGGCTGACTTTATTTTTCTGGGCTCCAAAATCACTGCAGATGGTGACTGCAGCCATGAAATTAAAAGACACTTACTCCTTGGAAGGAAAGTTATGATCAACCTATACAGCATATTAAAAAGCAGAGACATTACTTTGCCAACAAAGGTCCGTCTAGTCAAGGCTATGGTTTTTCCAGTGGTCATGTATGGATGTGAGAGTTGGACTATAAAGAAAGCTGAGCGCCAAAGAATTGATACTTTTAAACTGTGGTGTTGGAGAAGACTCTTGAGAGTCCCTTGGACTGCAAGGAGATCCAACCAGTCCATCTTAAAGGAGATCAGTCCTGGGTGTTCATTGGAAGGACTGATGTTGAAGCTGAAACTCCAATACTTTGGCCACCTAATGTGAAGAGTTGACTCATTGGAAAAGACCCTGATGCTGGGAAAGATTGAGGGCAGGAGGAGAAGGGAACGACAGAGGTTGAGATGACTGGATGGCATCACTGACTCGATGGACATGGGTTTGGGTGGACTCAGGGAGTTGATGATAGACAGGGAGGCCTGGCATGCTATGATTCATGGGATTGCAAAGAGTCGGACACGACAGAGCGACTGAACTGAACTGAACTGAACTGATACATCTGTGTTACATATTCAAATATCAATTATTTATGCAATTTCATTCTACCAATTTTTCCTCGCATTCATATTCAGAGATCGGCAATTGTACTCTGTTCCTTTTGATAAAAAGAATAACTTTCTGGATTTATCTGAGATGAAATAAATTCCTGAATATCTGTCCTTAGGGAAAAATGGTAAATGAAATATAATCCAACATACTCCAATTGATTGAATCAGCTCAAGGGTACTGCAATATTGGCAGCTCCCTCTTTTACTGTCTCTTATTCAAGACACTGAAAATCAGGGTACTAAGTCTTTCTTGATAATGAGTCCATGAATATTCTCAATCATCTAGTTTATCTTTCCCTTCTTCCAGTTTTGTCTCCTCTTTCTAGCACATCTTTTAACTCTTGTGGGATTAACGGTTATAGATGAATAATGCTTTCTTGACAGAGACTTTTATTTACAATTTTTCACAAGTATTCTGAGGAGTAGATAGCACAAATTCATTTTATTCCAGTCCTTTAGGACTTTCACACTGAGATTGGCCAAATATTCTGTTATCTTAGAGAGTTGCTCACACCTAGTAAAGTTTTTTTTTTTATCTTATGTCCACTGTTTCATACAGAAGCCAAAATATAATGTATCTAAAAGAAATGCATGGAAAGTCTTTTCCAAGATCCCATGGCAAGTTACACTATTGCTTACGAAACTTTGATGACTTAATTTGATTAATATTCAGAGACTGAAAAATGATCTCTTAGATTAGTTTAGAGAAAATATGAACATCTCTTACCATTTAAATGCACATGGTTCTGAATTTGGATAGAGCAACTTTGGACTGTGAAGAAAACTCTACATCCCCATGGGTTTCTTCCTGTTTTAGAGAGCCAGAAGCAAAAATTTGGTGAATCATTTTCCTCCACAGAATCTTATCTCAGAAACAGTAGCTAAAACTACTAGGCTCTTGAGACCAGATAAGAAGGAATGCCTTAATCTTGATTTGGTGAAAAATCAGGAGTGATGCTATCTTTTTCTGACACTATGATTTTTTAACATGCTCAAATGCTAAAGTTGAAATTAAAGTTATAAACTATACCATAGCAAAGCTATTCGTGATATACATATATATACATATATATATATATACATATTTATCTTAATAAAAAAGTTAATGACTTGATTTACATAGCTTTCCAACAGCCTTCATTAGGGTCAACCTGCCTGCTGTCAGAGTTGGTAAAAAATTGCACAATCTCAAGTACCTGTGAGTCTACTGATTCAGTTGACTCTATAGCCCACAGTTATAAGATGTCATTGCACACGCAGGAGGTACTGTTTTCTTTGTCTCATCACCAGCTGGGAAATGATGTTTGAACAACAGACAAGAGAAACCAGCTACCGGTTCTCTACTGAAGGAAATCTACCTTTATCTTTTTTTAGAGACTAACTATTAAGGCAGAGTCCTTCCCAGATGATGAGATACATATAAAACAATGGAAATTACATTTTGTCAAAAAATTATCTTTGATATTTTAATGGCCTTTACACATGTTTCTTTGCTTCCTGTCATGTATTTTATTATAAGATTGGGCCTACAAAAACACTAGTTTAGGTACATCCTTCCTCAGAGAAGAGGACTTCACGGAGCCTGGGCTTCCAGCCTCTGTAGCCAGACCCTACTGTAATTCTACGATGCTGTCAACTCCTCATTCTCTCAGCTTCACACATCCCATCCATAAATACTCTCTTCCATCTCTCCTGCTTGCTCCTGCTTGTTTGTACACCAAGTTTCTGTGCCCCTCTCCTTAACAAGGATCTAAAACCCGTCGATGCTGCTCTTCTTTTACTATCCTTCACTCTTCCCCTGTCCTTTGTTCCTTTCCTAATACAGCTCTCATTCCATCTCTAGTTTATCTCTATGTTGTCATATTAGCTTGTCAAAAACCCATCTCTTGGCTAAATTCAACTTTCCGTTTAATCTTTGTTGCTCCAGGGCAGCAGAAATATTGCAGAAAAACATAATCATGCTCATTGGTCTCACTTCAAAAAGGAACCCAGCATGAGACTAGATGAACATCAAGTGGGCCCTTAGTGCTATTTAGTAATCATGCTAGTAATTCAGTCAGTTTTCCACTCTCCGTGATGACAATTAAATATCCTCTTATGTCTCCAAATACTTCATACGTCTCCTCCCCCGGCCTCACTCGCAAATAATACTCATATTTTTGCTTTCACTGAGAAAATAGTAGCAATCAAAAGAGAAATTATGCAAGATCCCCACAACCACATATTCACCCACAAAGATGTACACCTATTGTGCAGTCACTCCTTTTTCTGTAGAAAAGCACTCCATTTTCTAATCCAATGCTGACCACCATATCTGTGCAATGGATTTAAAACATTACTTTTCACACAATCAAGGGTATCACTCCAACAAGTTGCTGTCATTTTCTCTGCATATTCAATTTCTTCCTTTTTCTACTGGATTATTCATATCAGCATACAATCGTAGTGTTAGTTCAACTATCTTAAAAATTAAAATTAAGCACATACTCAAACTTTTGACCTCTTTTTCCTTGCAGCTGCCACTCAATTTCTTCATTCCACTTCACAGAAAACACCTTGAAAGAGTAGTCTGTACTGAATTCTCCACTTCTCTCATTCTTTGTTTAATCTACTCCAATTAGGCTATCACTATATCTCTCTAAAGGGCTTCCCAAGTGCCTCAGTGATAAAGAATCTGCCTGCCAATGCAGGAGCTGTGAGAGACACTGGTTCAATCCCTGGGTCCAGAAGATCCCCTGAAAGAGAGCATAGCAACCCACTCCAGTATTCTTGCCTGGAGAATCTCATGGACAGAGGAGACTGGTGGGCTACAGTCCATGAGGTTGCAAAGAGTCAGACACAAGTGAATGACTGAGCATGCACTCACACATGCCATTCTACAAACCAACTTTTTACCAAGTCATCGAGGCTCTCCACATTGCCTAGAAAGAGGAAGCTAAAGCTCCAATACTTTGACCACCTGATGAAAAAAGCCAGCTCATTGGAAAAGATCTTAATGCTGGGAAAGTTTGAAGGCAAAAAGAGGAAGGGAGTGGCAGAGGGTGAGATGGTTAGATAGACTCACCAACACAATGGACATGAATTTGAGCAAACTCCAGGAGAGAGAGAAGGACAGGGAAGCCTGCTCTGCTGCAGTCCATGGTGTCACAAAGAGTCAGACATGACTTAGTGACTGAATACAACAACAACAAATCTTGCATCAGTATTTGACACAATTGATTACTCTACACTTCTTGATATAACTTTTATTCTTGGCTCTCTTACTACTTTCTGCCTACACTGCCGGCTTCCTCTTTTAAGCTTCCCTTACTAGTCCTCCATAAATTTCACAACATCCAAATGTTAGACTTTCCAAGATTCAACCTATATACCTCTTTCCTTCTTTATTACCATCTATGCCCTAGCTACATCATCAGACTCTTACAGCATTGTCTCTCACAATGCCAGTGGTCTTAATCATTATGATATTTCATGTGAATAATATTTTGAGGAACTAAAAGTAAGTGGTACTTCTTAAGAGTATACTGTGTGGAGGAACTGGTCTCATAATGCCACCTGTACCTTGACAATCCCCAAATGTATAATTTAAGCCTGGGTCCCCTGACCTCTAAATTAATTGTTTGCCCCAAACTTATTTTCCATCTTCACTTAGATATCTAAGAAGTAACTCAAATTCTAAAAGTAAAAATACCAAAATTCTGATGACACAGCACCCCACCTTATGCCTCTTATCCACCCCAAATTCCTACTCTAATGTAAAGAGCCTTCATCATCAAAGTATATGGAAATTCCATTTAGAGATGTTCAGGCAAGAGATTCGGTGTCATTCTTGACACCTCTCCAGAGTCTTTCAACTATGCATCTAATCCAATCCATCCATAGATGTGCCTTCTTTACCTTCTACATATATTTACTTCTCACCCTACTACATGCCACCACCATGGTCTGAAACACCCATTACCAAGATGATTATGATGGCCTCCTAACTAATTATTTCCTTCTTCCCTTGCCTTCCTATAGTACATCTTATAAAGCAGATATATGTGTGTGTGTGTGTGTGTGTGTGAATAAATATCACTCTTTTGCTAAAATCCTTCAAAAGCTACCCAGTTTACTCAGTATTAAATCCAACAGCCTTACCAAATCCTTCAGAACCATATGTATTTACACCTACTACTTCTCTGACTTCATGTAAAACCACCCCTTTCCTCATCCATTTTTCCCCTATAGCCACACTGGCTTGTTCTTCCTCAAAAAAACTTCACAAACTCCTGTCCAAGGATATTCCTATCTGAGGTCTTCTTTATATAGTATGTCCTCCCCAGCAATCCACACAGTCCAATCCCCCTCCTCCTTTCAGAATTTGGTTCAAACATCACATTGTCCTGTGGTCTTCTCTGATCACTCTATACAAAATTGTAATACATGTCATCCAGCCTGCTCCCTGGAGCTCCCAGTTCCGAAATGGCCCCCATTATCCTGAATAATTTTTCTTCAAAGTTGTTGCATGTATGGGACTAGAGAGAATGAATTATTTATCTCTCCTATATTTATACATGCTGGAATAACTAAATACACCAAAAATTAGCAGCATGAAATAACAAACATTTTATTATCTCATAAATTCTATGGAGTAGGAATCCAAGCATTGTTTTGGAGTCTCTGGCTCAGGGATCTTTAGAGTCTATAATCAATTTTTTGGCAAGGAAAATAATCATTTCAAGGCTTAACTGGAGGAGAAGCCACTTCTGAATTCAGTCACTGCTGTCTAGCCTCAGGTCCTCACTGGCCAGCTCCTTGCCACATGGGACTCTCTATAGCATAACTCACCACATGGCAGCTAGCTTCCCTGACTTTGAGCTATGAAGAGAATGAAAGAAAAGAAGCAAGATAGAAATCACAGAATTTTGGAAACTTAATCTCTGAAGTGACACCCCATCACTTTTGACGTGTTCTATCATTAGAAGCAAATCACTAAATCCACTCCACACTTAAGGCTGAAAGAATTACATAAGCAGATAATTTCCAGGAGGTAGGGCTCATTGCAGACTGCCACTTTGCAGACTGCCCCTGTGGCTCAAGTGGTAAAGAATCTGCTTGCAATGCCAGAGACCCAGGTTCAAACCTTATAGTGGGAAGATCACCTAGAGAAGAGTATGGCAACCCACTCCAGTATTCTTGCCTGGAGAATCTTGTGGACAGAGAAGCCTGGCGGGCTACAGTCCATGGGGTCACAGTCAGACACAACTGAAGCGACTTAACACCCACGCACCACATCCTCTACTAGAATACAAGGTTCATATTATTTTTGCTACCATATATCAGCATAGAACAATACTTAGCTACAGAGTAGTCACCTGTTAATTATATGGACTAACTTATTACTCTCCCACTGTTTTCTTGCCTAGGCCTTCTGTTCCCACTAAAATGTGAAGATATTTTCTGTGATGTCTTAGATTTAGAATTTTATACATACCTGAGATACATACCCACTGACGGGCTTCCCAGGTGGTGCTAGTGGTAAAAATCCAGCTGCCTATGCAGGAGACATAAGAGACACGGTTCAGTCCTTGGGTCCAGAAGGTCCCCTGGAGGAGGGCATGGCAACCCACTCAAATATTCTTGCCTGGAGACTCTCATGGACAGAGAAGACTGGCAGGTTACAGTCCATAGTGTCATAAAGAGTCAGACATGACGGAAGCGACTTAGCACTCACACACCCCCACTGAGTTTTCTCCTTCCAACCCTAGCACGTTATGGCTCTGCCCAGCACTTCAGATCTCAGGTCAGATGGTGAACCGCTACCCCCTCTGCCTCCTGCCCCCACCCAATCCCTGTGATTCCCTTTAGCTTCTGTGAGTTCATGTGGTGCCTGTACTACTTATATATGTCTTATTCATTCAGACTGTGAGCTTCACGATAACAAATGCCATGTATTAACCCAATATAAACTCAGCCAAGTTTGGTGCAGCATCTGTCTATATAGCTATCATACACACCTGGCAGAGTTCTTGCATACTACAAGCACTCAACATATATTAGTGGCAAATACTCTATTGGTTTCATTATTTGTTATTTCCAGTCCAAAATAAGTGTTCACATATATTTGCAAAATAGCTGAATTCAAGTTATTGAATCATTTATGAATGAACAGTTGGAGCCTCTGTTTTCCTTTTGACTCTGACATTTATATTGGTTAAATGCCATGACTTTAATTTTAGTTCTAAAATGGAGTTTTCTGCCACTCTATGTATCTCCTGTGAAGTGGAAGAATGATCAGAGAGAAAGCAGGTAGAATAGGAAGAAAAATAGAGGCAGACTAGAAATAAAACGGATTAGACAGCAAAGATTCTTGGACCTTAGCTTTCCCAACAGTGAAAATGACAAAGCAGGCAGCAGTTGTATAGAACTAGAGTAATTTCCTTTATGTTCTAAATTCCTGTCTTCATAGATAGGCTCTTTGAAAGTGTCTTCAAAGCAGCTGAAATCGCCTGGACCCACATTTTCTTTGAAATTCACCCACAAATTCTTAAGCACAACAGCAAGGAAGGCTCAAGCCAAACTAATCCAATTGCTCATTAACTACATCATTTACAGAGACTAATTGTTCACTACCCCTGTTTCCACCCAATATTGGCTTATGTAGAGACAGTAATTCAAGCTCTGAAGTCCTCCCAGATATACGGATTTGTTACCCAAAAGGACACCCTTCAGAACACATAATTAAAGACTATTCATGTAAGGCAGAATAACAGGGATCATTTTCCTAATTTCACAAGATTCATTAGAAAAGAATAGTAATAAGTGGATGCTTTTTGATGACATGGGAAGAATTTGTATAAAGTCAGAACAATGATTTTAGGAAGGCATATTATAGCTGCCATATTTGCCATGTTGACCTAATTATCAAAATATCATATTCCATTGGCACAACTATGGTAGTCCAATAAAGCTGCTATCTAACACCTCTAGAGTTCAGTAAATCTCCTTTGCCTGAGTCTTGGAGAGACAACACATGATATCTGAACAGTGTTCATCTCAACATTTGATACAAATACAAAGTTGCAATCCAGCTAGCTTAGCGCATGTTCTCCAGAAGGATGGAAGCAAGAACAGATTTGAAGACATATTTTACTGCCTCTTTGGATGTAAGTAGAATACCTTCTAGGGAGAAAGTTTTCTGGCTATTTTAGGGTATTCAGGTTGTACTAAATATGTAAGACTGGGCTCAGAATCAAACCAAAAGTTAAAACACGTTTTTGAGTATGATAATAGTTTTCATTAGAAGTCAAGCAAACAAGTTTTATACCTAAAATAAGCAGGTAACATTTTAGTCACTTGACGTTTCAAAGGTCAATAGGCAGTGCCATATGGTGCGTGGTGTGTGTGTGTATATGTGTGTGTGTGTGTGTGTGTGTGCGTGTGTGTGCGCATAGGCACACAGGCCAGCATGCCTTAAAACAGCAAACTATATTTGTCTCCTCTGATCCATCTGCTCTAACAGCGGCAAATAGTTTACAGAAGCTTAAAGCAATATGGATGGCAGGGTTGATTTGACTTAAGGTTAAAGCATTTGTCTGGAGTTTTGAAGGCTTTGCTAAAATGTTTCAGAGCTTCCCTCATTGTACTGAACAGCATTTACCACAACTGCTGGCAAATCAAAGAGGGCGATTCTTACATGTATATGTATAGAATCAAATGACCTTTCTATTCACATGCTATACACTTTTCTGCTTATTTGTTTATCTTTTTCAGCCACCCATAATAGTGAAAATACACAAAATGGTTTTAGTTTTGGTTTTGATTTATCTGGAGAGTCAATTACATCTTAGTGAGTGCAGTGGTCATGACAGATAATAAGATAATAATCCAAACTTTACCTGTCTATTGTGAAATCCTCTTCAATAACACAGAAATTAATTTACGTTGCTCATCCCAAGGTTGTGGACTGCATAGGTTGGGTGGGTATAGGATGGCTGTCATTTGGGGAAATGAAAATCATTTTCATGATAAAGGTGGATGAGTGTTTCTCTTGTCCTTGCTTTCTTTTGCCATTTTCTTTTTTCTTGAATGCTACTTACTCAGATCCCTGCTCCAATCAGGTCTTCTTAAAAATGCTTGTCTCTATTTTTCAGAACAAGGTCATATATTAGGCTACTAAGAATTAGCTATTCATGGTACAGATTAATTTTTTAAAAAAAAACCTCAAAAGAGAGGCAACCAAATAAACTAATCTCTATTTGTAATTTTTATTTTAATTTATTTTTATTGAAGTAAGGTTTATTTAAAATGTTGTATTAGTTCAGCTGTACTGCATTTCTATATGTATATATTAATGTGTGTGTGTGTATATATATATATATATACATATATATAGTGAATTTCACCTGCTGCCTATCTACTCTGTACATAGAAGTGTCTATATGTCAATTCCTAAATCCCAGTTTATCCCCTTTTTCCCCCTTGGTAACCAAAAGCCTTCCTTCTATGACTGTGAGTCTACTTCTGCTTTGTAAATATGTTCATTTGTATCATTTTTTTTTAATTCCACATATGTAATGCCATATGATGTATATTTTTAAATTTAGAAGATGTAGAACCTCTAAGATCTCTAAAGATCTTTGTGAACAAGAGAATTAAAGGATACAAGGCAATCTCAGTATTTTACAGCTTATATCACTTCTCCCTAGAGAGGAAGCTAATGTGCTTATGACATTCTCTTCTTATATATTAAAATACTTTTTAAAATATTTAAATGTTCATAATCTTGAAAAGTTATGTCTAACAGGAAAAATACTAGAAACATATCTATATATAACTATATATAGCTTTTGTTTTGGTGTGAGTAGAAAGAAAATCACCACAATTGAATATATAGTCTGGTGGGATAGATATTATCAGGTAGACAGGCCAAGAGTTTGAAAATTCTGATTTCAGATGTCAGAAATAGTAGAGTGAGTCTACGTCCCAGGTATGATAATTAAAAAAGAAAAAAAGCAAGATCACCTTGAATCCTTATTAAACATACCTAAAGAAACCTATGACAACTTGATTTTATTTCGATAGAGGTCTTGCCAACACAACTGACATAGCAAATTGTAGCAAGACTGGACAATGGAGTACAGAGCCTATCAATTTCTGTCTTATACTAAATGATATATTGCATGTCAGTTCGGTCACTCAGGCATGTCCAACTCTTTGTGACCCCATGGACTGCAGCACATGAGGTTTCCCTGTCCATCATTTAAACCTGGATCTTGTTCAAACTCACGTCCATTGAGTCGGTGATGCCATCCAACCATCTCATCCTCTGTCTTCTCCATCTCCTCCTGCCTTCAATCTTTCCCAGCATCAGGGTCTTTTCCAATGAGTCAGTAAGTACTGGAATTCAGCTTCAGCATCAGTCTTTCCAGTGACTATTCAGGACTGATTTCCTACAGGATTGACTGGTCTGATCTCCTAGCAGTCAGTTCAGTTCAGCCCAGTCGCTCAGTTGTGTCCAACTCTTTGTGACCCCATGAATCGCAACACGCCAGGCCTCCCTGTCCATCACCAACTCCCAGAGTTTACTCAAACTCATGTCCATCAAGTCAGTGATGCCATCCAGTCATTCCTTCCTCTGTCGTCTCCTCCTCCTGCCCCCACTTCCCAGCATGAGATTTTTTTCCAATGAATCAGCTCTTCATGAAGGGGCCAAAGTATTGGAGTTTCAGCTTCAACATCAGTTCTTCCAATGAACACTCAGGACTGGTCTCCTTAGGATAGACTGGTAAGACCTCCTTGTAGTCCAAGGAACTCTCAAGAGTCTTCTCCAACACCGCAGTTCAAAAGCATCAACTCTTTGGCGCTCAGCTTTCTTCACAGTCCAACTCTCACATCCATACATGACTACTGGAAAAACCATAGCCTTCACTAGACAGACCTTTGTTGGCAAAGTAATGTCTCTACTTTTTAATATGCTGTTTAGGTTAGTCATAACTTTCCGTCAAAGGAGTATATGTCTTTTAATTTTATGGCTGCAGTCACCATCTGCAGTGATTTTGGAGCCCAGAAAAATAAAGTCAGCCACTGTTTCCACTCTTTCCCCATCCATTTCCCATGAAGTGATGGGACCAGATGCCATGATCTTAGTTTTCTGAATGCTGAGCTTTAAGCCAACTTTTTCACTCTCCTCTCTCACTTTCATCAAGAGGCTTTTTAGTTCTTCACTTTCTGCCATAAGGGTGGTGTCATCTGCATATCTGAGGTTATTGATATTTTTCCCTGCAATCTTGATTCCAGCTTGTGCTTCTTTCAGCCTGGCGTTTCTCATGATGTACTCTGCATATAACTTAAATAAGCAAGGTGACAACATACAGCCTTGACGTACTCCTTTACCTATTTGCAATCAGTCTGTTGTCCCATGTCCAGTTTTAACTGTTGCTTCCTGACCTGCATACAGATTTCTCAAGAGGCAGGTCAGGTGGTCTGGTATTCCCACCTCTTTCAGAATTTTCCACAGTTTATTGTTATCCCACAGTCAAAGGCTTTGGCATAGTCAATAAAGAAGAAATAGATATTTTTCTGGAACTCTCTTGCTTTTTCGATAATCCAGCAGATGTCGGCAATTTGATCTCTGGTTTCTCTGACTTTTCTAAAACCAGCTTGAACATCTGGAAATTCACGGTTCACGTATTGCTGAAGCCTGGCTTGGAGAATTTTGAGCATTACTTTACTAGCGTGTGAGATGAGTGCAATTGTGCAGTAGTTTGAGCATTCTTTGGCATTGCCTTTCTTTGGGATTGGAATGAAAACTGACCTTTTCCAGTCCTGTGGCCACTGCCGAGTTTTCCAAATTTGCTGGCATATCGAGTGTAGCACTTTCACAGCATCATCTTTGAGGATTTGAAATAGCTCAACTAGAATTCCATCACCTCCACTAGCTTTGTTCGTAGTGATGCTTCCTAAGGCCCACTTGTCTTCAAATTCCAGGATGTCTGGCTCTAGGTGAGTAATCACACCGTCGTGATTATCTGGGTCATGAAAATCTTTTTTGTACGGTTCTTCTGTTTATTCTTGCCTCTTCTTAATATCTTCTGATTCTGTTAGGCCCATACCATTTCTGTCCTTTATCAAGCCCATTTTTTGCATGAAATGTCCCCTTGTTATCTCTAATTTTCCTGAAGAGATCTCTAGTCTTTCCTATTCTGTTGTTTTCCTCTATTTCTTTGCATTAATCCCCGAGTAAGGCTTCCTTATCTGTGCTTGATATTCTTTGGAACTCTGTATTCAAATAGGAATATCTTTCATTTTTTTCCTTTGCTTTTCACTTTTCTCTTCTTTTTTTTTTTAATTAGTTTATTTTCTATTTTTTTTTGCTTTACAATATTGTATTTGTTTTGCCATACATTGACATGAATCCACAATGGGTGTACATGTTTTCCCTTTCCAAGACCCCCCTTCCACCTCCCTCCCCATCCCATCCCTCTGGGTCATCCTGGTGCACCAGCCCCAAGTATCCTGTATCATCCATTGAACCTGGACTGGCGATTCGTTTCACATATGATAACTTACATGCTTCCATGCCATTCTCCCATAGCATCCCACCCTCACCCTCTCTCATAGAGTCCATTATACCGTTCTATTTATCTCTGACTCTTTTGATGTCTCGCATACAGGGTTATCTTTACCTATTGACTAAATACCATATATATGTGTTAGTATACTGTATTGGTGTTTTTCTTTCTGGCTTACTTCACTCTGTATAATAGGCTCCAGTTTCATTCACCTCATTAGAACTGATTCGAATGTATTCTTTTTAATGGCTGAGTAATATTCCATTGTGTATATGTACCACTGCTTCCTTATCCATTCATCTGCTGATGGGCATCTAGGCTGCTTCCATGTCCTGGCTATTATAAACAGTGCTGCGATGAACACTGGGGTACACGTGTCTCTTTCAATTCTGGTTTCCTCAGTGTGTATGCCCAGCAGTGGGATTGCTGGGTCATATGGCAGTTCTATTTCCAGTTTTTTTGAGGAATCGCCACACTGTTCTCCATAATGGCTGTACGAGTTTGCATTCCCACCAACAGTGTAAGAGGGTTCCCTTTTCTCCACACCCTCTCCAGCATTTATTGCTTGTAGTCTTTTGGATAGCAGCCATTCTGACAGGAGTGAAATGTTACCTCATTGTGGTTTTGATTTGCATTTCTCTGATAATGAGTGATGTTGAGCATCTTTTCATGTGTTTGTTAGCCATCTGTATGTCTTCTTTGGAGAAGTGTCTGTTTAGTTCTTTGGCCCACTTTTTGATTGGGTCGTTTTTTTTCTGGAATTGAGCTGCAGGAGTTGCTTGTATAATTTTGAGATTAATTCTTTGTCTGTTGCTTCATTTGCTATTCTTTTCTCCCATTCTGAAGGCTGTCTTTTCACTTTGCTTATAGTTTCCTTTGTTGTGCAAATGCTTTTAATTTTAATTAGGTCCCATTTGTTTATTTTTGCTTTTATTTCCAATATTCTGGGAGGTGGGTCATAGAGGATCCTGCTGTGGTTTATGTCGGAGAGTGTTTTGCCTATGTTTTCCTCTAGGAGTTTTATAGTTTCTGATCTTACGTTTAGATCTTTAATCCATTTTGAGTTTACTTTTGTGTATGGTGTTAGAAAGTGCTCTAGTTTCATTCTTTTACAAGTGGTTAATCAGTTTTCCCAGCACCACTTGTTAAAGAGATTGTCTTTCCTCCATTGTATATTCTTGCCTCCTCTGTCAAAGATAAGGTGTCCATAGGTGTGTGGATTTATCTCTGAGCTTTCCTTCTTTTTGGAGGGTTTTTATCATAAATGGATGTTGAATTTTGTCAAAGGCTTTCTCTGCATCTATTGAAATAATAATATGGTTTTTATTTTTCAATTTGTTTATGTGGTGTATTACATTGATTGATTTGTGAATATTGAAGAATCCTTGAATCCCTGGGATAAAGCCCACTTGGTCATGATGTATGATCTTTTTAATATGTTGTTGGATTCTGTTTGCTAGGATTTTGTTAAGGATTTTTGCATCTATGTTCACCAGTGATATTGGCCTGTAGTTTTCTTTTTTTGTGGCATCTTTGTCAGGTTTTGGTATTAGGGTCATGGTGGCCTCATAGAATGAGTTTGGAAGTTTACCTTCCTCTGCAATTTTCTGGAAGAGTTTGAGTAGGATACATGTTAGCTCTTCTCTAATTTTTGGTAGAATTCAGCTGTGAATCCATCTGGTCCTGGGCTTTTGTTTGCTGGAAGATTTCTGATTACAGTTTCAATTTCCATGTTTGTGATGGGTCTGTTGAGATTTTCTATTTCTCCCTGGTTCAGTTTTGGGAAGTCGTACTTTTCTAAGAATTTGTCCATTTCTTCCAAGTTGTCCAATTTATTTGCATAGAGTTGCTGATAATAGTCTCTTATGATCCTTTGTATTTCTGTGTTGTCTGTTGTGATCTCTCTGTTTTCGTTTCTAATTTTATTGATTTGATTCTTTTCCCTTTGTTTCTTGATGAGTCTGGCTAATGGCTTGTCAATTTTATTTATCTTCTCAGTGAACCAGCTTTTGTCTTTGTTGATATTTGCTAAGGTCTCTTTTGTTTCTTTTGCATTTATTTATGCCCTAATTTTTAAGATTTCTTTCCTTCTACTAACCCTGGGGTTCTTCATTTATTCCTTTTCTAGGTGCTTTAAGTGTAGAGTTAGGTTATTTATTTGACTTTTTTGTTGTTGTTTCTTGAGGTAAGCCTGTATTGCTATGAATCTTCCCCTTAGCACTGCTTTTACCGTGTCCCATAGGTTTCGGGTTGTTGTGTTTTCATTTTCGTTCATTTCTATGCATATTTTGATTTGTTTTTTGATTTCTTCTGTGATCTGTTGGTCATTCAGCAGTGGTTGTTCAGCCTCCATATGTTGGAGTTTTTAATTGTTTTTCTCCGTAATTGACATTTAATCTTACTGCATTGTGGTCAGAAAAGATGCTTGGAATGATTTCATTTTTTTTGAATTTACCAAGACTAGATTTATAGCCCAGGATGTGATCTATTCTGGAGAAGGTCCCATGTGCGCTTGAGAAAAAGGTGAAATTGATTATTTTGGGGTGAAATGTCCTGTAAATATCAATTCAATCTAGCTGGTCTATTGTATGATTTAAAGTTTGTGTTTCCTTGTTAATTTTCTACCTCTGATTCATTGACAACACTAAAGCCTTTGACTGTGTGTATCACAATAAACTATGGAAAAGTCTTAATGGTATGGGAATACCAAACCACATTACCTGCCTCCTGAGAAACCTATATGCAGGATAATGAGAAACAGTTAGAACTGGACATGGAACAAAGGACTGGTTCCAAATTGGGAAAGGAATACATCAAGGCTGTATATCATCACCCTGCTTAAACATATATGCAGTGTATATCATGAGAAATGCTGGGTTGGAAGAATCACAAGCTGGAATCAAGATTGCCGTGAGAAATATTGACAACTGCAGATATGTAGATGATACCACTTTAATCACAGAAAGTAAAGAGGAACTAAAAAGCCATTTGGTGAAGGTGAAAGAGGAAAGTGAAAAATTTGGCTTAAAACTCAGCATTCAAAAAACTAACATCATGCCATCCGGTCCTATCACTTCAAGCAAATAGATGGAAACTGTCAGATTTCATTTTTTTGACTCCAAAATCAATGCAGGTCTTAACTGCAGCCACAAAATTAAAAGACACTTGCTTTTTGGAAGAATAGCTGTGACAAACATAGACAGTGTATTAAGAAGCAGAAGCATCACTTTGTCCACAAAGGTCCCTATAGTTAAAGCTATGTTTTTTCCAGTAGTCACATATGGATGTGAGAGTTGGACCATAACGAAGGCTGAGAGCTGAAGAATTAATGCTTTCAACTGTGGTGTTGGAGGAGACTCTTGAGAGTCCCTTGGACAGCAAGAAGATGAAACCAGTCAATCCCAAAGGAAGTCAACCCTGAATATTCATTGGAAGGACTAATGCTGAAGGTGAAACTCCAATACTTTGGCCACCTGCTGCAAAGAGCTGACTCATTGCAAAAGACCCTGATTCTGGGAAAATTGAGAACAAGAGGAGAAGGGGGAAGCAGAGGATGAAATGGTTGGATGGCATCAACAACTCAATGGACATGAGTTTGAGCAGACTGTGCGATAGTGAAGGACAGAGAAGCCTGGCATGCTGCAGTCCATGGAATTGCAAAGAGCTGGACACAGTTTAATGACTGAACAGTAACGACAGCAATGACAATACAATATAGTAAATAAAAGGACACACTGTGAAGAAATGTAGCTTAGGTTTTATTTCCAAATCCAGTATTTACTCAGTCTCAGTTTCTTCATAATTATTGTACCTATCTCATAAGTTTTATCATGAGGAATGAATGAAATGATATTTATGAAATCCTTAGATAATGCCTTGTAATATTAAACATATAAAATATTAAATATTAATTACAGTAATTATTATTTTACCAATGATAAAAGGCATTGGTTATTTTCTGTAGTACAATGTTTCCCAATACACTTAGTATAAACTCTCTTCTAAATTTTGAAAGCAAAATAAGTTCTAAAGAGAATTATATATATAAGACAACATTTAAATACAGTCAGAGAGAAAATCTGCCTTCTAAGCAATGAAAGACTTTGGCCAAGTAAATTACTAGAATGCCAAGTGCATGGACCATCACTTTCTGAGGTTAATTCAGAAGCCCTAAGGAAGTAGATAAAATTAAAAGCTTCATAGCCAAATAAGTCCAGGAAAAATTATACAATCCTTTTGAAAAGTCACATGTATATTAGTATATTAACATAGTAAATAATTTGTCATTAAAAAATTAGATTGAATTTGTTTTTATCACCCGTCTTATTTGAAAACAGATGTGAGCCCTCTTATACACACTTAATTTTTCATTTTATGTCCATTCTTTCACAAAAATAATATTCTAGAGGACACAGCTTATAAGCACTCAGTTAGACAGAGATTCCAGGGCAGTTGGTTACTAATTCTTTTCTACTTTGAAATATTACAGAAACTGAAAAAGCCCCCAAAGATCACCTTAAAAAGTGCAATGATTTCTGACTCAAATCTTGTTCTCAACTGCAAGTCTATCACCATTATAGTACACACCCATCCCTACCACCCCTAGGAAAGATCTATATGCAACAGCCCACAGAACTTGTGAATATTTATCATTTATGTCAAAATGTACTTTGCACATATGACTAGGGCAAAGACTTTGAGATAGGGAGAGTATCCTGGAGTACCTAGGTAGGCCCAAAGTAATCACATGAATCCTTAAGTGTGAAGAATAATTCCTGGCTGGGATTTCCAACCAGGGAAGAAGGACAGAAAGATTCCACTTCACCTATCTTTGTTGACTTTGAAGACAGAGGAAGGGGACCATGATCCAAGAGATACAGCAGTTTTTAGCAGCTGGAAATGAAACTTTGCTTACACTTAAACAAGAATACAGAGATTTGTACCAAACTTCTAGCCTACAGTTAATAAAAGGTAATAGTGTAAGATATGAAGGTAAGATAGTAAGAAAACGTAATTATCTGTTTAAGCATCTAAGTTTTGATAATTTGTTACAGTATCAACAATGAATGAGTACAGTCATTATCCTCACAAATAACACTTTTGATCACTTAATATATATTAGGCTATCTGCACCCTCATGTGAAATTAAAAGTCACTCAGTTGTGTCCGACTCTTTGCGACCCCACGGACTATACAGCTCATGGAATTTTTCCAGGCCAGAATATTGGAGTGGGTAGCCTTTTCCTTTTCCAGGGGATCTTCCCAACCCAGAGTTCAAACCCAGGTCTCCCACGTTTGCAGGCAGATTCTTTATCAGCTGAGCTACATGGGTAGCCCGCATATGCATGTATTAATTCATTAATGAATCCATTAATCCTTACAACTACCCTCAGGGGTAGGGGTTATTATCAACCCTAAACTGTGGAGTGGAAACTGAGGCATAGAGAAGTAGGGAATCTTGCCCAGGGTCACAGAGCTAGTGAGTGTCGGAACTTGAAATCAAATGCAAGCAATCTCTGGATTCTAGGTTCTGATTTACAAAGAGCATTAGTTCAGTGAGTTAGGATACAGGCAGGTGGGGTTTCCCTGACAGCTCAGTTGGTAAAGAATTCACCTGCAATCAAAGAGACACCGATTCAATTCCTGGGTCGGGAAGATCTGCTAGAGAAGGGATAGGCTACCCACTCCAGTATTTTTGGTCTTCCCTTATGTCTCAGCTGGTGAAGAATCTGCCTGCAATGCTAGAGACTTGGGTTCGATCCCTGGGTTGGAATGATCCCCTGGAGAAGGGAAAGGTTACACACTTCAGTATTCTGGCCTGGAGAATTCCATGGACTGTATAGTGCATTGGGTCGCAAAGAGTCAGACACACTGAGTGACTTTAACTGCAGTTCATTTCAGTAGTCTAGGTTCACCAAACATTACCTACTCCTCCATTAAAGTTCAACTGTATCCTTCTAATTTATCATCATATTTTATTTAGACTCCAGATTTTCTATTCTTTTTCAGATGATTCAAATTTCAGGAATAAGTTGAACATGAATTGTATTAATCTTATTAACATAATTTCAATTTTATACACAAATTTATGCATTCAATTTGTCTTAAAAACTAGATATTGTAAGAAATATTGTCTGCATCCTTTTAAAAGCCTTATCCGTCACTTGAAAAATATTGAATATTTGAGTCTTCTCTTTACATAATACTTTCTGCTATTGACTCAGGCAACCAACTAACTAGTTATATGCCTATCCTGTGCCAGTATGGTGCATAAGTAACAGAACTATTAAAAAACGTATGTAAGTCATAGCTTTGGCCCTCATAATCTATAAGTTTAGAAAGATAAGATATTTACATCAAAGTCAGTTTTATGCAATTCTCAGCTTGCAGTAGTCCCCCTACTTCCCACCAGGAACAAGATAATTTGAATATTCCATAGTATATAATTGAACTAACTAGAAGTCAATCCATTTATTACAGTCTTCTCTACATCTTTCTCTTAACTTTTAAAGTAAAATTTATATCATCAAGAACTGAAGGATTTACATGGTTGGACACACACAATACAAATACAAAAATATAAATTCCCCTGCAACCTCAGTTCACATATTTAGGCCCTTCCAACCTCTTCAGTGCCCCCCAAATATATGCCAGAAAACTGGATTCATGCCTTTAACATACGCACGTACACACACACACACAGACACACACACACATTCAAAGCATGAATCTCTCCAAATATTTAGGATGGCAAGTCCAAAATTCCTTTTTAACACCGGACTTTTGTAACCATGGAAATAACCCTGCAACAATCTCTAAGTAATTTGCAATAAACATTGCAAAATGTTTCAGCATGATAGCTTACAGTGAATAATGTCGGATTCATGATCTCCGAAGAAGAAAATTCAGCTTCGGGACCAAAGACCAGACTTGACCACTTAGAGCTCTTGTGTGACAGGTTTTATTACAGTGAAAGGGAAAAAGAAAGCTTCTGAGAGACATCAGAAGGGGGATGGAGAGTGGCCTCATGTCTTAGCAAGGGAGCTAGATACTTTTTTAAATTGGTTATTACAATAAATCAAAAGAATGTCTCAAACTTGTGAAGACCTTACCAGACCCACTCCAACAATTTACATTTTAAGATAACAGGATTAGAACTTAACAATAAAAAGATCTTACCTGACTCTCTCCCATAATATACATTTAAGATAACAGGAGTAGTCAGAAGGTTTTCAGGAAGGAGAAACTGTCCTCAAGCAGGATACAATGCTGTTATATAATCTTTCGTACAGAGTTTAAACTGAGTTGTTTTGTTCTGTAATCATCAGATTTAAAGGAAAAAAAAAATGTGACTAAGACTAAGGAATGTAGGTGGGGGGGGGGGAGACTTTTGTCCTTTCCTCCTCCTTGACAATTCCAGACCCCTATCTCCTCCTCAAGAACCCCAGATCTCTTGCTCCAATTTGGGGACCCCGGACTTCTTATCAACCTACCTAGAAATTGACTCTCTCATCCACCCTCCCCCTTTTCTTTTAAGAGAATTATATTGCCAAGGAAAAGGGGCATTGTTTTCTTTCCATAACTACTTCCTGCTGTTGAGGGGCGTCATCCCTAAATTGTTGAGGCAACATATTCTCCTAACCCTCATATGGAGGGTCTCTGATCCAGGGGTCCCAAGTAATAGTTGGAGGAGGCTGTGGCACTCGTAGGAGCCTGAACAACCATTTGTAACTTAAAAGCTTTCAGACGGTTAGAAACAAATCCAGTTACACAGTTACAGAAGGAGGGAGCAAACAGTAAAAGCAGAACAATTAGAATTATTACAATTAAGATAGTTTTACACCATGGGGAGCTAGTTAACGTTTCCCAAAGTGAGGTGACTGCAGCTTCAGGAGAACCCATAGCCTGAATCATTTTGTTCATGTGTTTAGTAAAGTGAGTAACATTAGTGTTCATATCTGGTAAATATGTACAACATTGGGTATTAATAATAGTACAAGTTCCTCCTTGTGTGGCTGTTAGAATATTGAAGGCCAATCTGTTTTGTAAAACCACCTTTCTAGTTTGTATTTGTTCAGCATTAAGGGCTGAAATGACTTTTTTAGAATCTTGTAAAATCTGTTGAGTAAAGTTATTCAGAGCATCAATTCGTAGCACAACATCTATAGTTTCCAGAGAGGAACGAATATTGCAGCCAGACAATCTTACCAGTGAAATACAGACCTTGCCCAGTGAGTTTTAAGGTGTGGTAAATTAGCAGGCTTCTCTGGAAGCTCTGCAAATATGAAGCCATTAGTAAAAGGTAAACCTAGGGTACGTCTCCCCACCCAGTCAGTGGGAAGCCATGCCTATGGGTAAGAGCCTCATATCCAGTAGGTCTCATGTGGAGCAAACCAGTGTGACTGAGGGATCCAGTCCCATGAGTTCCTGGCCAGGCAAAAGGAGGACCTGAACTGGGATTGGAAAACAAGTATGAGTATGTTGCATATTTCTTGAGGCAAAAATCCCAGTTGTTTCCAATAATTATAATTAAGTTGTTGGCTAACTTCTGGAGATGATTCTATTTGTTTCCAGCATATGGGAGCATTAGATAGTAGACGTCCCTTTTCAGGAGTTAGCCATATGAACTCATCCCATATTTGATAAACATCAGGTAGGAAACCACCAGATCAAGACCCATTACCTTCTCATGTGCAGCAAAATAGTCATTAAACCAAGATAATGTATAATCAAAGTTGAAAGTCACATTATGTCCATAGCTAAGGTACAAAGTGTTACACCAGTCACGTAGTTAATTGATAGATGTCATCAGATTAAAGACAGGCATCACACATAATTGCTGTTGGTGAAGATATTCATAGAGTTGAAGAAAGTCTTTTATTTGAAATAGAGAAACCAACCATGGGAAGTTTTCAACTGATGAAGAAGGGAGTGCTCTGCATATCCAGAAATTAGACCGATTGTGGAATGCAGCATAAGAATGAGCCCAGGACAGGAAGGTGTTGTCTTAAGTGTCAAATGGCATAATTGGGACTTTTGGAGTCAGCAGAAGCAGGCCCCCATAGATTACCAGGCCCATCTGAAAAGTAAAAGATGAAAGCATAGAGGATAAAAACATAAAATGACATTGTTTAGTTTTGGTCAGGGTGCCACTTTTTAACTCATGTGTGTGCACCCAGGAATCAATTCCAGGCACCTTGACAGCTGTGAGAGAAGTAAGAATAACCTAGTAAGGGCCTTCTTAGAGGGGCTCGAGAGATTGTCTTCCAGATCCCAGTGTATTTATCAGGACCTCAGTGCCTGGCTCAACCAGCGGCTTGTTGGACTCAGAGCCTGGATCAGGAGTCACTTTCTGGAGTTTCCATAATGAATGTTGAACCTCTGAAAGCTGAGTCACATAGCTAATTCTAAGGCTTCAGGGTCTTATAACAATGTCTGTGCTTAAGAAGGATCTTCCATAGATATATTCGAAGGGGGACAGTCCCCCCTTTCTAGGGGCAGTCTAAGCCCTCACTAAAGCTATGGGTAGAACTTTAAGCCAATTGTCCTTAGTCTCTTGAGTTAATTTACACAGGTGTCTCTTAATAATGTCATTAGCTTTTTCTACCTTTCCTGAAGATTGGGGTCTCCAGGACCAGTGTAAGTGCTATTCCATTCCTAGAGCTTTTGACACCCGTTGAGTTACAGCAGTTTTAAAAGCAGAGTCATTGTCACTCTGGAGGCTCCGTGGCAACACAAACCTAGTAATAATTTCATGGATTAAAATTTTTATAACTTCCTTAGCCTGCTCACTATAACAAGGAAAGGCTTCAATCCCTTCAGTAAAAGTGTCTACCCAGAACTGTAAGGAAGAAAATCTGTTTGTTTTTGGCATTTGATTAAAATCAGCTTCCCAATCCTCTCCAGGATACTTTTCATTTCATTGTAACCCAGTTTTTGCTAACTTTTCAGTTTTTGGGTTATTTTTTGACAAATATAACCTCTCTTGACAATGGTCTTTAAAGTTTTAATTACATTTTTACCCTCAAATAGGCTAGAAGCCATCTGGTAAGTGCTCTCAACACCTAAGTGAAAACTCTGGTGTAAACCCTTAAGAATTTTCCATTGAGCATTTTCAGGAATTATTAATTGTCTGTTTTCAGGCTGTAACCATCCTTTATCAGTAAATTTTGCTCCTCTTTTCTTGTATCTTTCTAATTCTTCTTCAGTGTTTTTTGGTTTTTCCTGTTCAGCAGGACCAGTCCAGACTAGGGGCATTTGTAGGAGAGAGAGTTCATAAAGCACCACTTTTCTGGCTTGGGAATTGACCAACTGATTTCCCTTGGCTACTTTACTCCTGTCCCTGCCTTACTCTCTCCAGTGTATAACAGTTACTTCTTTAGGACAGTATACAGCAGTTAAAAGTCTCTCAATCTCTTTGAAATGTTTAATAGGTTCTCCTGGTTCTGTTTTAAATTGTCTCTCTTTCCATATCGCAACATGAGCATGTAAAGTCAAATAAGCATACTTAGAATCAGTGTAGATGCTTACTTGCTGCCGTTTGCTTAACTCTAGGGCTCGAGTCAAAGCAACAAGCTCGACCAATTGGGCACTTGTACGGGGAGGAAGAGACTTTGCCTCTAAAACCTGTTTAGACGTAACCACAGAGTAACCTGCTTTCCATTTCCCATTCCGAACTAAAGAACTTCCATCTATAAATACCTTCATGTCAGAATTGTCTAATGGGATACCATAAAACCTTCCTGAGCTGCATAATTTAAGGTTAGGAATTGGGGACAATCGTGATAGTGTGTTTCATCTTCCTTTTCAGTAAGGAAAGTGGCAGGATTTAAGTTTCCAGAAACTTTAAGCTTACATATTGGTCCTTCAAACACCAATGATTGATATTTAAGAAGCCAACTGTCTGTCATCCAAATGTTAACTTTAGAGTTTAAGATTCCACTCACATCATGAGAAGTCAGTACAATAAGATTTTGCCCTTTAATAATCTTGAGAGCTTTGGGTGCTACTAAGGCAATTTCAGAAATTACTCTTAGACAATGTTGCCACCCATGTGCTACAATGTCCAATTCTTTGCTCAGGTATCCTATAGGTTGCTGGTGAGGCCCTCGGGATTGTATCATAACTCCCAAGGCCATACCTTTTCTTTCAGTGACAAACAAATTGAACTCTGATCCTGTGGTCAGTCTTAAAGCAGGAGCCTGCAGGAGAACAGTTTGAAGAGTCTTAAAAGCCTTTTGAGCCTCGGGGAGCAAATCAGCTTGTTGGTTTAGACCTGCTGTCTTTCAGTTATAAGTTTATATAAAGGCCAGGCAAGTTTCTCATAACCAGGGATCCAAATGCAGCAGTAGGCTGTGATTCCAAAAAACCCTCTCAGTTGTTTTAAAGTCATAGGTAGAGGATGATTTAATATAGGTTTAAGTATCTTGAGGCCTATGGCCCTAGTCCCTTCTGCTATGATTAGGCGCAGATATTTAATGGATTGTTGACAAACCTGAGCCTTTTCCCTTGATGCCTTATAACCACAGCCAGCCGAAAAGTTTAGGAAGTCTTCTGAGGTTTGTGAGCAAGCTTCCTCTGTCTCAGCACAGAGCAGGATATCATCTACATATTATAACACCACTGCCACAGAGCTATTAAAGTTTTGTTGATCCTGTGACAAACTTTACCCAAATAGGTGGGGGCTGTCACAAAATCCCTGGGGCAAAACTGTCCAGCTTAACTGAGAAGCTGGCTGAGTAGAGTCTTCAAAGACAAATAGAAATTGACTTTCCTCTGCTAATGGTTCAAAATAGAAGGCATCTTTTAAATCAACTAGTGAGAAATATTTGGCCCATGGGGGATTTTTAGACAATAGAGTATAAGGATTAGCTACCATGGGGTGTGAAGGAACCACTGCCTCATTCATTATTCACAAATCTTGAACTAGTCTCCATTTATCATTTGACTTTTTTACACCCAAAATAGGAGTGTTTCATGGACTATTACAGGGAATTAATAGCTCCTGTTCCTTTAAATTTTCTTATTTTAATTAAATTTATTTTTTAATTGAAGGATAATTGCTTTACAGAATTTTGTTGTTTTCTGTCAAACCTCAACATGAGTCAGTCACAGGTGTATAGGTTAATAATAGGATAATAGGTTATAGGTTCATCCACCACATTAGAACTGATTCAAATGCATTCCTTTTTATGGTTGAGTAATATTCCGTTGTGTATATGTATCACAACTTCTTTATCCATTCATTTGTCGATGGACATCTAGGTTGCTTCCATGTTCTAGCTATTGTAAATAGTGCTGCAACAAACAGTGGGATACATGTGTCTTTTTCAGCTTTGGTTTCCTCAGGGTATATGCCTAGGAATGGGATTGCTGGGTCATATGGTGGTTTTATTCCTAGATTTTTTAAGGAATCTCCATACTGTCTTCCATAGTGGCTGTATCAACTTACATCCCCACCAGCAGCATAAGAGCATTCCCTTTTCTCCACACCATCTCCAGCATTTACTGTTTGTAGACTTTTTGATGATGCCATTCTAGCCTGTGTGAGGTGATATCTCACTGTAGTTTTAATTTGCTTTTATCTAATAATGAGAAATGTTGAGCATCTTTTCATGTGTTAGCCATCTGTATGTCTTCTTAGGAGAAACGTCTGTTTAGGTCTTTTTCTCGCTTTTTATTTGGGTTTGTTTGTTTTTCTGGTATTGAGTTGTATGAGCTGCTTATATATTTTGGAAGTTAATCCTTTGTCAGTTGCTTCATTTGATATTATTTTCTCCCATTCTGAGGGCCGTTTTTTCACCTTGCTTCTAGTTTCCTTTGCTGTGCAAAAGCTTTGTTTAAACAGGACCCACTTGTTTATTTTGTTTTCATTTCCATTACTCTAGGAGGTGGGTCATAGAGGATTTTGCTTTGATTTTTGTCATGGAGAGTTCTGCCTATGTATTCCTGTAAGAGTTTTATAGTTTCTGGTCATACGCTTACGTCTTTAATCCATTTTGAGTTTATCTTTGTGCATGGTGTTAGGAAGTGTTCTAATTTCATTCTTTTACATTAGCTGTCCAGTTTTCCCAGCACCATTTATTGAAGAGGCTGTTTTTGCCCCATTGTATATTCTTGCCTCCTTTGTCAAAAATAAGGTACCCATAGGTGTATGGGTTTATTGCAGGGCTTTATATATTGTTCCATTGGCCTATATTTCTTTTTGTGCCAGTACCATACTGTCTTGATGACTGTAGCTTTGTAGTATAATCTGAATTCAGGAAGGTTTATTCCTCCAACTCCATTCTTCTTTCTCAAGACTGCTTTGGCTATTCAGCATCTTTTGTATTCCCATATGAATTGTGAAATTCTTTGTTCTAGTTCTGTGAAAAATGTCATTGGTAATTTGAGAGGGATCATACTGAGTCTGTAGATTGTATTTGGTAGTATAGTCATTTTTACAATAGTGATCCTTCCTACCAAGAATCATGGAATATTTCTCCATTTGTTTATGTCATCTTTGATTTCTATCATTAGTGTCATAATTTTCTGTGTACAGTTCTTTGCCTCCTTAGGTAAGTTTATTTGTAGATATTTTATACTTTTTGTTACAATGGTGAATGGGATTGTTTCCTTAATTTCTCTTTCTGATTTCTCACTGTTAGTATATAGAAATGCCGGTGATTTCTCTGTATTGATTTTGTGTACTTTAATTCAGTTCATTTCAGTTCAGTCGCTCAGTCGTGTCTGACTCTGCAACCCCATGGACTGCAGCACGCCAGGCCTCCCTGTCCATCAACAACTCCCTGAATCCACCCAAACCCATGTTCATTTAGTCAGTGATGTCATCCAGCCATCTCATCCTCTGTCGTCCCCTTCTCCTCCTGCCCTCAATCTTTCCCAGCATCAGGGTCTTTTCCAATGAGTCAGTTCTTCGAATCACATGGCCAAAGTATTGGAGTTTAAGCTTCAACATCAGACATTCCAATGAACAACCAGGACTGATCTCCTTTAGGGTGGACTGGCTGGATCTCCTTGCAGTCCAAGGGACTCTCAAGAGTCTTCTCCAACACCACAGTTCAAAAGCATCAATTCTTCGGTGCTCAGCTTTCTTTATAGTCCGACTCTCACATCCATACATGACTACTGGAAAAACCATAGCCTTGACTAGATGGACCTTTGTTGGCAAAGTAATGTTTCTGCTTTTTAATATGCTGTCTAAGTTGGTCATAACTTTCCTTCCAAAGAGTAAGTGTCTTTTAATTTCACGATTGTAATCACCATCTGCAGTGATTTTGGAGCCCAGAAAAATAAAGTCAGCTGCTGTTTCCACTCTTTCCCCACCTATTTCCCATGAAGTGATGGGACTGGATGCCATGATCTTAGTTTTCTGAATGTTGAGCTTTAAGGCAACTTTTTCACTCTCCTCTTTCATTTTTATCAAGAGGCTCTTTAAGTCTTCTTCACTTTCTGCCATAAGGGTGGTGTCATCTGCATATCTGAGGTTATTGATATTTCTCCCAGCAATCTTGATTCCAGCTTTTTCTTCTTCCAGCCCCGCATTTCTCATGATGTACTCTGCATATAAGTTAAATAAGCAGGGTGACAATATATAGCCTTGATGTAATCCTTTTCCTATTTGGAACCAGTCTGTTGTTCCATGTCCAGTTCTAACTGTTGATTCCTGACCTGCATGCAGGTTTCTCAAGAGGCAGTTCAGATGGTCTGGTATTCCCATCTCTTTCAGAATTTTTCACAGTTTATTGTGATCCACACATTCAAAGGCTTTGGCAGAGTCAATAAAGCAGAAATAGATGTTTTTCTGGAACTCTCTTGCTTTTTTAATAATCCAACAGATGTATCCTCCAACTTTGCTAAATTCACTGATTAGCTCTAGTAATTTTCTGGTACTATCTTTAGGATTTTCTATGTACAGTGTCATGTCAGCTGCAAACAGTGAGTGCTTTACTTCTTTTCTGATCAGATTCCTTATATTTCTTTTTCTTTTCTGAATGCTGCAGCTAGGACTTCCCAAACTATGTTGAATGCTGCTGCTGCTGCTGCTGCTAAGTTGCTTCAGTCGTATCCGTCTCTGTTCAACCCTAGATGGCAGCCCACCAGGCTCCTCTCTCTCTGAGATTCTCCAGGCAAGAATATTGGAGTGGATTGTCATTTCCTCCTCCAATGCATGAAAGTGAAAAGTGAAAGTGAAGTTGCTCAGTTGTGTCAGATTCTTCACGACCCCATGGACTATAACCTACCACGCCCCTCTGTCCATGAGATTTTCCATGCAAGAGTACTGGACTGTGTTGCCATGTCCTTCTCCACTATGTTGAATAACAGTGGTGAAAGTGGGCACCCTTGTTTTTTTTCTGATCTTAGGTGGAATGCTTTCAGTTTTTAACCACTGAGAATAATGCTTGCTGCAGGCTTAACATACATGGTCTTTATTATGCTGAGGTAGGTTCCTTTTATGCCAATTTTTGGAAGAGTTTTAACCATAAGTTGGTGATGAATTTTGTCAAAGGCTTTTTCTGCATCTATTGAGATTATCATATGGTTTTTATCTTTCAATTTGTTAGAATGGTGTATCATGCTGATTGATCTGCATATACTGAAGAATCCTTTCATCCCTGAAATAAACCCAACTTGATCATGGCATATGAGTTTTTTGATATTTTACTGAATTCTCTTTGCTAAAATTTTGTTGTGGATTTTTGCATCTGTGTTCATCAATGATATTGGCCTGTAGTTTTCTTTTTTGTGTGTGGTCTTTGTCTGGTTTTGGTATCAGGGTGATGGTGGCCTCATAGAATGAGTTTGGAAATGTTCCTTCCTCTGCAATTTTTTGAAAGAGTTTTAGGATAGGCATTAGCTATACTCTGAATATTTGATAGAATTCTCCTGTGAAGCCATCTGGTCCTCAACTTTTGTTTTTTGGGAGATTTTTGATCGCAGCTTCAATGTCAGTGCTTGTAATTGTCTTGTTCATAATTTCTGTTTATTCCTGCTTCAGTCTTGGAAAATTGAACTTTACTATGAATCTGTCCATATCTTCCAGGTTATCCATTTTATGCCATATAGTTGTTACTAATAGTCTCTTTTAATCGTTTGTATTTCTGCACTGTCTGTTTTAACCTCTTCTTTTTCATTTCTAATTTTATTGATTTGATTTTTCTCTCCTTTTTCCTTAATGAGTCTGGCTAAAGGTTTGTCAGTTTTGTTTATCTTCTCAAAGAACAAGCTTTTAATTTTATAGATCTTTACTATTGTTTCTTTCTTTTTCATTTATTTATGCTCAGATATTTATGATTTATTTCCTTCTACTAATTTTGGGGTTTTTTGTTCTTCTTTTTACAGTTGTTTAAAGTGAAAAGTTAGGTTGTGTATTTGATGTTTTTCTTGTTTCTTGAGGTAGGATTGTATTGGTATAAATCTTCCTCTTAGAACTGCTTTTGCTGCATCCCATAGGTTTTGAGTCACAGTGATTTCATTGTCATTTGTTTCTAGATTTTTTTTATTTCCCTTTTGATTTCTTCAGTAACCTGTTGGTTATTTAGAAAGGTATTGTTTAATGTCCATGTGTTTTTATTTCTTACAGTTTTTTCTCTTTTTTTCTTGTAATTGATATCTAGTTTCATAGTGTTGTAGTTGGAGTAGTTGCTTGATACAATTTCAATTTTCTTTAAGTTACTGACGTTTGATTTGTCACCCAGGATGTAATCTCCCCTGGAGAATGTTCCATGTGCACTTGAGAAGAAGGTGTATTCTTCTGCATTTGGATGGAATGTCCTGAAGATATCAATGATATCCATTTCATCTAGTGTATCATTATGACTTTTGATGTGGAAATATGTGAGGGTTATTGAGCTTCATAATAATAGGAACAACACTTCGTGTTCAACCCACAATTTTCCCATCAGCCCATACTTTATGATTTACATTTTGTTCAATTAATGAAAGAGAAATATCAGGCTCCACATTCATGAAAACAGAGGCCTGGACCTTGCTCAGTATATCCCTCCCCAGAAGGTGTGAGGGAGACCCCAGCATGATCAGAAATTCAGAAACTGTAAGAAAATAATACAGAGTCTGAGGTACAGCTTAAAGGATGACTGAAATAATAGTGTTTATCTTGTCCCAACAGTCCCATTACATTAGTGGATTGGGAGAAAAGAGGGCCAGGGGCTTCAATGAACACAGAGAAAGTTGGCCCAGTGTCCAAAAGAAAATCAGCTCATTGCCCCCCCCCCCCCCCCCCCACCCCCCACACACAGTTATTAATACCCAGGGTTCCTCAGGTGTTATTAGGATGGGAGTTTGTGTAGCGACCCCTGGGAACCTTCAGTCCTGATTGTCCTGAGAGTCTGACCTCTGGGTCCTACGCCTCTGTGTGCAGTATCTCCTCCAGTGTGATCCTTTACAGACTGGACAGAGAGCCAGGGGCAGCTTAGACACCTGAGAGCAACTTCGCTTGAGATGCCCCTCCTTTCCTCAGCAACAGCAAGCCCGTACCTTTTCACCTGGACTCCTCTGGGCATTTTTCTCTTCAGGCTGACTCATAGCAGTTTCCCAGACATTTGTAGAGCCTGGGTCTTTTCTTTGGTTCTTTTTTGTTGTCATTTCTCCTCTTTATATTCTCTACTGTAATATACTGTCTAAGTCAGCTCCAAAAGTTTTTCTAAAGACTGATTCGGTCCGAACGACTGTTTTTGTAACTAATGGCGGATATATGTAGCTGACTGAGTGAGAAATGTATCTTTTAATATTGTCTCTCCCTCTGCACTCTCGGAAGAAATATTAGTGAACTTTCAAAGACTTTCCCAAAATCTCTCTGGGAATCCGCCAGGAGCTTCCTTCTCTCCTAGTTCTATGTCAGTCAACTTAGCATAATTTAGAGGCTTGGTTTGGGCTCTCTTAAGCCCTTCAATAATGCAATTGACAAAGTAGGTCTACTCCCATATCACTTTGTCTTTGTGATAACCCCAGTCTGGCTCTGCTATGGGAACCGCTTGGCTACCCATAGGGAGGAGAGGTATTTCGTGCTCCTTCTTTCCCCTTGCCTCGTACTCAAGCGATTCATCTCCAAAAGCAGTAGCTTCCCCAAAACTCAAACTCTCGAGTCAGGACTCAGCGTCTGTCCCAAGACATACATTACATGTCTCCAAGTAAGCCCATAAAGTAAAGTTAGTCCTGTAAAAGGTTCTCTGTAATTTTTGGATCCTCTAGATAGTCTCCCAGATCTCTCTTTGTCTGATGTACCTCTGGGTAAGAAAAGGTCTTATAGATTTTTATGGATTGGTTATCTTTTTTTCCAGTGGGTGCCTCCTGAAGAGGCAGTAATTTGTGTAATTTTTCCTCTCTAGCTACCCTTCACATATGTTCCCAGGGATAGATTAGAGAAATCTGATTTTTCTCGTACTCATCCTCTTTCTCACCCTCTATCTCATCCTCTTCTCTATCTTGTATTTTACCCTTGGTTTTAGTTTTCTGTGCCTTCCCTACTTTGACTGCCTGATTTCCTATTGAAACCAGAGTAGTCTGAGGCTGCATTGGAACTAGGGTTGTTTGAACTTCTATTGAGACTGAGGCAATCCTTCCTGGAGGGGTTCCTTGACCCTCAACTTGCTCAGCTGTGAGCCCTGGACACAGAGGCAGAGGCAGAGTAAGAGGACAGGAGGGAGATGAAGGCTTTACACCCAAATCTGTACCCTTAGGACATAAGTCTGACATGTCTCACAGAGCGAAAAAAAGTAACACATGTGACACTTCTACCCATTTCCCTTGTTTTCTACAGAACAGGTCTAGTTGTAAAACAGTATCATAATTAAAGGACCCTTTAACCTGCCATTCAGAGAACGCAATGGCACCCCACTCCAGTACTCTTGCCTGGAAAATCCCATGGACGGAGGAGCCTGGTAGGCTACAGTCCATGGGGTCGCTAAGAGTCAGACACGACTCAGCGACTTCACTTTCACTTTTCCCTTTCAGGCACTGGAGAAGGAACTGGCAACCCACTCCAGTATTCTTGCCTGGATAATCCCAGGGACGGCAGACACGGCTGAAGCGACTTAGCAGCAGTAACCTGCTATTGTCTGCCACCCTGCAAAGGATATTGTGGCCATGCATATTTGCAAAAGAAAGTCAGGTGTGTCTTCTTTAAACTCGAGAGGTCAAACTTGTCCCAGTTTTTCTGGGCACAATCCAAGGGAGTCTGGAGCTTTGAGTAGCTCCCATCTGTAAGAGAGAAAAAAGTGGTGACCAGCCTCTCTCTTCTTTCCATTGGAGGCGCCCCTCCCTGCTCTAGACGGAAGTGGAGACAGACTTTCCACCAAAGCTTTCCTTCTCTGGCCAGACTTAGTTTGTCCCTTACTGACCCAGGCACCTTATCATCCCTTCTGTTTCTACCACCGAGGCTGGATGGAGACACACCAAGGGTATACCTGATGGTATCCCAAATTGATTTCTAGCTCCATACCACCATGATCTTTGTTTGATTTTCCCTTTTCCTCTGATGACACCCACGGTATAACAGAGTTGTTTCCTGGACTGTTTCCCAAGCTAGAACTACTAAGGGAAGCGTCCATCTTCCATGTGCCCATTCACATTCCTGAGTACAGTCCTGACCACAGTAGAAGCAATGAGTCATTGCCACATCAATAAGCTACTGGAGAGCTCTCATCTGCTAAGAGCTAGGAGTACCAAAAGAAGAATCCCACTGTATTCCCAAACTGGGATTCCTGACCTATATTCTTAGAAACCTCATGCTCGCTAGCAGCACTTCCATCCACACAGTTTGGAAGCACAGCTACAAGGACTCACTAGTTCCACTTAGCTCCTAAATGCTCTTCTAGCAGGTCTAGGTCCCCATGACAACCAAGCGTGGGGTCTAGGTAAAAGTACATAGTAATAGCATGAATCACAAACCCATTGAAAGTCTATGATCCGACAGATTAGGTTAGTAGTTCTAATTTCCCATGCAATTATGAAATGGTCAAAGAGACCAGGAAAAGCTGACTGAAAAAGGAAAGTTGAGCCTACACGCTTTGCCCATTTCTGGTTGCTCCTCTCACAGTGACCTTGGGTGTCTCCTGGCATTGGCAAGTCGGTATAAACCCCAACAAGGCTCTCCTTTTTGGGACTGCCTTCAGTCATTACGAGGCACTGCAAAACTGCAGAACAGGGCTCAATGCTCATTTCGTACTCATTTTGGTATGTTTCTTTCATTCTACATCCACACAGACAGGCACACTGTAGAGTTAGTAAGACAGAAAATGTGAATACTGAGAAAACAGAGAGGCTAGAGTTCTGTGTGTTCTTACCTTGTCCTGACAACCCTGGGCGAACCCCCAAGATGATAGCTTATGGTGAACAAAGTTGGATTTGTGATCTCCAAAGAAGATTAAGCTTCGGGACCAGAGACCAGGCTTGACCACTCAGGGCTCTTGTGTGGCAGAAGTTTTATTACAGTGAAAAAGGAGAGAGAAAGCTTCTGACATAGACATCAGAAGGGGGCAGAGAGTGCCCCCCTCCTAGTCTTAGCAAGGAAGCTATATATTTTTTTAATTAGTTATTACAATAAATCAAAAGAATGTCTCAAAGTTGTAAATATCATACCAGACTCATTCCCACAATTTACATTTTGAGATAACAGGATTCAAGTCTAACAATAGAAAGATCTTACCAGACCCACTCCCATAATACACATTTTAAGATAACAGGATTAGTTAGAAGGTTTTCAGGGAGGAGAAACTGTTCTCAAGCAGGATACATTGTTGTTATACAGTCCTTAGTACAGAGTTTAAACTGAGTTGTTTTGCTGAGTAATCATCCGTTCTGGTTTAAAGAAATAAAAAAAAAAATGTGACTATGACTAAGGAATGTAGAGGGGAAAATGAAAAATTAGATATTTGTCCTTTCCTCCTTCTTCTTGAAAATTCCAGACCCCTCTCTCCTCCTTAGGGACCCCGGACTTCTTATCAACCTGCTTAGAAATTGACTCTCTCAAGCAGAGCATAAAGAACATATATATTCACTAAGTATATAGTGAATAACATATATATTCACTAAGTCCTCTCTCTTCTCCTTAGAGAGGATGACATCTAATAGCTTACTGAGGCAACAGAATTTCTCTTTTTGAATTCCTTACACTTTCCCTTTGTTGTTGATCATAGACTTGTTTATCCCCTCCTGGATTCATCATGGGGTGTTTATCTCACCTGGATTTCCAATTTATAATCCATGTTAATTGGTTAGAGTCTCTCTTCACAGAGAGTTCAAGAGGAAATGAAAAATCGATTCCCTGTCTCCCCAAGAGTATGCAGGTATATGTAAAATTTAATTTCTAGAGGATTAAGGAGATTTTTGATGAGGAAGAAAAAAAATAAATAAGTAAGGCTCCGATGTGAAGTTTTCTTGACTATCAAAAAGAATATACTTGACAACATTGGACCCTCTTATAGGGAGTTCCTCTGAGGATGCTTACTTGATTCCTAATCTAGCTTCTCTTTGACATTCCCTCTTTTCACCTTTATTCCAAATTTTACTTCCATCTATCAGAAAAATGTCACTTCTTTCAGAGAAAAACCCCATTTCCTTAGATTTTTTCCCCCTTTTCCTTTCACAGATTACTGAAGATCTTGTCTTCCAAATTTGAGTGGCACTCCAAGGCTTCAGCAAGGTACACACTGGTCTTTTGGCCCTCCTCCCCTCAAGGCCTGAAAGAAGAGGGGAAAGAAGGAATGGGGTGGAACATAACAAGCTCTGGTTCTCTGGTAATGTGGAAGTGGATGTCCCAATCCAAGTCTCTCTGGTAGTCTCACAAATATGAAAGGCAAACTTGCCACTTCCTTAAAGAGCAGTTATCTCTGCCCCTTCTACCACTAATAGAACAGACTAAAGTACAGGTAGTCAGATTTAAAAAGTGATACTTTTTTTCTCAGATTATTTGACACCACTGGGTGTCCAACAATTCAATTAAATTGTGACATCAATTTCTGGAGTTAGTGCAGACCCCACAGGTTAAGGATTTGGTTCACTATTCTGCTCCCAATTCAGGTACCAGTCACAAGTCCTAAAAGGGAAGGCCACTGTACTTCTGGTTAACTAGCTATGAACTGGGGTTCCTATAACCCCTTTGTAAGGTTCATTAATTTGCCACAATGACCCACAGAATTCAGCAAATTTATTTATGTTTACCAGTTTATTATAAAGGATACAATTCAGAAACAACCCAGTGGAAGAGAAAAAGTAAAGTGCTGATTCAGGGGAGCAGTGTTTAGTCTCCATTCTCTCTCAGGATGTGCCAGCACATTGATGTGTTCACCAACTTGGATTCTTCGCAAACAATATTGTTTATAGGTTTTCATGGAGGTTTCATTATGCAAGCATGTTTGATTAAATCATTGACTACTCTGACTGAACTCAGTCTCTAGTCCTTCTACCTTCTCTACAGGTCAGGAAGTGTAGAGTAAAGACCTGAATGTTCCACCTCTCTAATCACGACTTGGTCTTTATGGTAACCAATCCCATCTAGAAGCTATCTAAAGGCCTCATCAGTAATCTAGGCACACAAAATGCTCTCCTGTTACTCAAGAGATTCCAATGTTTGCAGGAATTGTATGTCAGGAAAATACATATGTATAGATATATATACACACATAAAATATTATATATATATATATATATACATATATATATATATATATATATATATAGTATGTACATACGCCATTATAATATATATCATTTTGCCACAGTTCTCCATTAGCAAGGAAATTGCTTCCCCTCCACACTCATGGAATCAGTAAAACACCATCAATTTATTATTGAGTGAATAACGTTGGTTTCATCCCTGATTCAGTCAGGCATCTTGGATTTTATCATCAGCTGCATTCATTTCTAAAGTAAGTTCAGTTTCTTACCTAGAGAAATAATCTATAATTGATGATGCTTGTTCAAATCGATCCTCTAATAAGAATAAATCTTGCATAATCTATCTACTACAAAAAGATGCATTGCCTATCTTTCAGTTCAGTTCAGTTCAGTCGCTCAGTTGTGTCCAACTCTTTGTGACCCCATGAATCGCAGTACACCAGGCCTCCCTGTCCATCACAAACTCCCGGAATTTACCCAAACCCATGTCCATCGAGTCAGTGATGCCATCCAGCCATCTCATCCTCTGTCGTCCACTTCTTCTGCTGCCCCCAATCCTTCCCAGCATCAGAGTATTTTCCAATGAGTCAACTCTTCGCATGAGGTGGCCAAAGTATTGGAGTTTCATCTTCAACAACAGTCCTTCCAATGAACACCTAGGACTAATCTCCTTTAGGATGGACTGGTTGGATCATCTTGCAGTCCAAGGGACTCTCAAGAGTCTCTCCAACACGACAGTTCAAAAGCATCAATTCTTCGGTGCTCAACTTTCTGTAGGTTCAACTCTCACATCCACACATCACCACTGGAAAAACCGTAGCCTTGACTAGATGGACCTTTGTTGGCAAAGTAATGTCTCTGTTTTTTAATATGCTATCTAGGTTGGTCATAACTTTCCTTCCAAGGAGCAAAGTGAAAGTGAAAGTGAAGTCGCTCAGTCGTGTCTGACTCTCTGCGACCCCATGGACTGTAGCCTACCAGGGTCCTCTATCCATGGGATTTTCTGGGCAAGAATACTGGAGTGGACTGCCATTTCCTTCTCCAGGGGGTCTTCCCAACCCAGGGATAGAACCCGGGTCTTCCGCATTGTAGACAGATGCTTTTGTCTTTTAATTTCATGGCTGTAATCACCATCTGCAATGATTTTGGAGCCCCCAAAAATAAAATCTGACACTGCTTCCACTGTTTCCCCAACCATTTCCCATGAAGTGATGGGACCAGATGCCATGATCTTAGTTTTCTGAATGCTGAGCTTTAAGTCAACTTTTTCACTCTCCTCTCTCACTTTCAACAAGAGGCTTTTTAGTTCCTCTTCACTTTCTGCCATAAGTTTGGTGTCATCTGCATATCTGAGGTTATTGATATTTCTCCCTGCAATCTTGATTCCAGCTTGTGCTTCTTCCAGCTCAACGTTTCTCATGATATACTCTGCATATAAGTTAAATAAGCAGGGTGACAATATACAGCCTTGAAGTACTTCTTTTCCTATTTGCAACCAGTCTGTTGTTCCATGTCCAGTTCTAACTGTTGATTCCTGACCTGCATACAGGTTTCTCAAGAGGTAGGTCAGGTTGTCTGATATTCCCATCTCTTTCAAAATTTTCCACAGTTGATTGTGATCCACATAGTCAAAGACTTTGGCATAGTCAATAAAGCAAAAATAGATGTTTTTCTGGAACTCTTGCTTTTTCGATGATCCAGCAGATGTTGGCAATTTGATCTCTGGTTTCTCTGCCTTTTCTAAAACCAGCTTGAACATCTGGAAGTTCACAGTTCACGTATTGCTGAAGCCTGACCTGGAGAATTTTGAGCGTTACTTTACCAGCATGTGAGATGAGTGCAATTGTACGGTAGTTTGAGCATTCTTTGGCATTGTCTTTCTTTGGAATTGGGATGAAAACACCTTTTCCAGTCCTGTGTCCACTGCTGAGTTTTCCAAATTTGCTGGCATATTGAGTGCAGCACTTTCACAGCCTATCTCTAGCCATCTTTTTTTCCCCAATCCTTTATTTTTTCCATAGTAATGCAGCAGCTTATAAAAGTATCTTTAAAAACAATTTATAACAAGAATGAATATTAATTCATGATCAATCGCATCAATTCTTACATTTTTTCCAATATCCCTTGACAATGTTCTAAAGCACTTCAGAAATTATTGTGTACATATTATAAAATGCCCCATTAACTTTACTCTTTGACAGATATTTTCATATATTAAAACCAACTTTTTATCTTGTATTCAGCTTTTTTTTTTTCCTAAATTGCTCTTGCTGTTCAATAAAGCTTAGATCTGGAAGATGGGAGGATGTGCATTGAGATTCTTTTGCTTTTTTCTTTTTTATACGTAATTAAAAGTTGAGATGTGCTGAAAGCCTTAATTTTATGTAGGTTTTTTTTTTTTACTTTAATTTTTCTTTTTGCATTGGGGTATAGCCAATTAACAATGCTGTGATAGATTCAGGTGAATAGAAAAGGGCCTCAGATATATACATGCATGTATCCATTTCCCCCCAAACTCCCTTCTCATCCAGGCTGCCACATAACACTGAGCTGAGTTCCATGTGTACAGTATTTCTGTGTTGGTTATCCATTTTGAACATAGCAATGTGTAAATAAACATCCAATATCCCTTCCCCCTATACTTCCCACTGGCAGTTGTAAGCTCATTCTCCAAGTCTATGAGTTTCTTTCTGTTTTCCAAGTAAATTCATTTGTAACGTTTCTTTTGGGAATGTAAATTGGCACACCAAAGCCTTTGACTTTGTGGATCACAACAAACTGTGGAAAATTATTATTTTTTTTAATTAGTTTATTTATCTATTTTTTAACTTTACAATATTGTAATTGCCATACAGTGACATGAATCCACCATGGATGTACATGTATTCCCCTTCCAGAACACCCCTCCCACCTCCCTCCCCATCCCATCCCTCTGGGTCATTCCAGTGCACCAGCCCCGAGCACCCTGTATCATACATCGAAACTGGACTGGCGATTCGTTTAACATATGATAATTTACATGCTTCAGTGGCATTCTCCCATATCATCCCGCCCCCGCCCTCTCCCATAAAGTCCATAATACTGTTCTATATATCTGTGTCTCTTTTGCTGTCTCGCATACAGGGTTATCTTTACAGATTTACTAAATTCCATATATATGTGTTAGTACACTGTATTGGTGTTTTTCTTTCTGGCTTACTTCACTCTTTATAATACGCTCCAGTTAAAGACATGGGAATATCAGACCACCTTACCTGCCTCCTGAGAAATCTGTATTCAGGTCAAGAAGCAACAGAACTGGACATGGAACAACAGACTGGTTCCAAATTGGGAAAGGAATTCATCAAGGCTGTATATTGTCAACCTGATGATTTAACTTATATGCAGAGTACCTCATGCAAAATGTTGGGCTAGATGAAGCACAAGCTGGAATCAAGATCACCAGGAGAAATGTCAATATCCTCAGATATGCAGATGACTCACTGTTATGACAGAAAGTGAAGAGGAACTAAAGAGCTTCTTGATGAAGGTGAACGAGGAGAGTTAAAAAGTTGACTTAAAGCTCAACATTCAAAACTCGAAGCTCATGGCATCCAGTCCCATCACTTCATGGCAAATAAACAAGGAAACAATGGAAACAGGGAGAGACTTTATATTTTGGGTCTCCAAAATCATTGCAGATGGTGACTGCATCCATGAAATTAAAAGACACTTGCTCCTTGGAAGAAAACCTATGACAAACCTAGACAGCATATTAAAAAGCACAGATATTATTTTAGCAACAAAGGTCTGTCTAGTCAAAGCTATGGTTTTAACAATAGTCATGTGTGAATGTGAGAGTTGAACCATATGGAAAGCTGAGTGCCAAAGAATTGATGATTTTGAACTGTGGTGTAGCCAAAGACTCTTTGAGAGTCGCTTGAATTCAAGGAGATGAAACCAGTCCATCCTAAAGGAAATCAGTCCTTAATAGACATTGGAAGGACTGGTGCTGAAGCTGAAACTCCAATACTTTGGCCACATGATGCGAAGAACTGACTCATTGGGAAAGACCCTGATGCTGGAAAAGATTGAGGGCGGGAGAAGGGGACAACAGAGGATGAGATGGTTGGACGGCATCACCGACTCATTGGGTATGAGTCTGGGTGAGCTCCACGAGTTGGTGATGGACAGGGAAGCCAGGCGTGCTGCAATCCATGGGGTTACCAAGAGTTGGACATGACTGAGAGACTGAACTGACTGACTGGCAGCCACTATGGAGAACACTATGGAGGTTCCTAAAAAACACTAAAATAGAGGTAGCATATGACCCTGCAATCCCACTCCCAGGCATATATCTGAAGAAAAACATGATTTGAAAGGACACATGCAACCCAATGTTCATTGCAGCACTGTTTACAATAGTCAAGACATGGAAGCAACCCAAATGTCCAACGACAGAGAAATATATAAAGAAGATGTAATAAATACACACACACACACACACACACACACATAATGGAATATTACTCAGCACTTAAAAATGAAATAATGCCTTTTGAAACTATGTGGATGGAACTAGAGATTGTCATACTGAGTGAAGTAAGTCAGACAGAGAAAAAATATCATATGACATCCCTTATATGGACTCTCCCAAACTTTATAACATATGTTTATTATTCTAGACATATTACAAAGAGTGGCAACCAGTCTTTCTCTTACCTAGGAACATTAATATTTTCTGCTCATTTCTTCTATAAATTTTATGATATATATTTAACATTTTGGTCTATGATCCATTATAAGTTTATATCTACATAGCACATAAAGTGTAAGACAAAGTTCAAATATTGCAAACAGACATCAAATTGGCCTGTCTCATTTAAAAAAAAAGATTATGTGTGTTTGACAAATATTTTTTTTTTGTGAAATATGTATGTAGGTATATTATCTATGAGTTTTCATTTCATGTCTTTAAGAGTAAAAAGTTATTTTTAAAAGGTAAAATTAGAAATCATTGAGAATGCTGAACAATATTAGGTATGTTAAAATAATTTTAGCCTGGCCCATGTAGGTAAGGAAAAGACAAAAGAAATGTCTTTTACTGATTTGTTACATTTATACATAATTAAACAAAATTGCTTGATTTATTTTGCAAATATAATGTACTTTTTATTGGAGACATCATGTCTATGTTTTTATTAGCAAGATTGAAAACAAATACCATGGAATGTGAAATACTCTATGGTTTTTCTTAAAGATTTCTGCACTGAACTGGACAAGGATGCCTCACTTAGGTAGTAAACATGACTCCAAAGAGTGTGTATAATCTTCATTTTTCAGAATAATTTATCAGTCACGTAAAAAATCACTTAAGGAGACCCTGTAACTTGATTAAATTTGATTGTATCATCATCTATCTTTATATTTGTCTCAAGGATAGTCCAAATTTATCAGACGAGTTTAATCACAACAGATTGAGGTGGATATCATACAACTACTTTGGTTTGGATATATTATGTGAGTTAATTCCAGTTTTAAATTATAAAGCTTCAGGGATCCATTAGAGGTATTGAGAACATCTGTGTGCTCAGTATCAATTTGATTCAGCACAGAAAAGTTGCAGGGGAGAGAGAGAAAGAGAAAAGAGAAAGAGATGAAGATGATGGAGAAGGAGAAAATAAACTAAGAAAATCACAGTTGACAAATAGATACTCATAATAAAAATGTGAGAATAGAAAACAAAAAGAAAATAAGAGACAAAGTTTTGCAGATTTGTGAGTGAAGGAGGAAGATCAGAGGAGATGAACTAGTAGGTTTTGTGGGAAACTGAAAAAGGAACAGATAATTAGAACTTTCAGTAAGGACTGTTAATTGCATCACCTCTGACATTTTACAACAGACATTTAAATAAAGTTTAGAGGTATTTCACAGCTATTCTTATTTACCAGACTAATGTTTATTGTACTTCTGTTAAAACAGAGACTAAACATGAAGATGTTTGATTTTAAAACCAGTTTCTATCCTATTATTATTACATCTTCTTGTATTATTTTCTTATTATCTTCTGAAAATAAATAATTCTCTAGCAACAGCTTTTGTCCTAAAATCTTTGAGAAACAGGGATTGTAATCTCCACAGAGTCTGATATAAAAATAAGGGAAAAATATTTCTCCCTTAGGTACATTATAATAAATTGAATCAGCCATTGATTCACAATTCTAGGATGTCAGGTGTCCTCACAGGATATGTTTTAGGAGCTAATCTTGTTGCAGACACTGCTTAATTTTCTTTTCTGAAAATACAACTGCAATTTTTCAAACATATTTCCAGTATTTTATCTTTATTATTTGAGTGGATAATAATAACAACTCAATGTAAATTCATTTTTGCCACTCACAATTGCATTTGGCCTATACCACAGCCCTGTGTAACAGCCTGAAACATAATAAGTATTGTTTACATTTTACCTTAACAAAAAAAAAAAAATGAGGTTCCAAAAGAAAAATCAGTTGTTACTTGTCACCTGGCAGAATTGGATTAACACCTTGGTGTTTGTACTCAAGCTTATGTTATTTCTAATACACACTACTTATTTTAAAATAATTATTTTTGGCCTAGGAGGGTTCAGACACTAGTTCTGACCTCCAATGAACTTTGTGTTCTTGGCAATGTACCTTGTGCTTCTCATCTATAAAATGGGAATAATGATAGAATCTACTTCTCAGGGTTGTTGGGAAGATTAAAGAGGTAATAAATGTAAAGTGTTTAGCATGGTGCCTGGAATATGTTTTCAACAATAGCAATTAATTAAAAATCATATGTGCTAAAAAAAATAATGATAATAATAATTTTCTTTTTCTAAATTAAAACTGAATGCAATAAATATTTGACTAATGCACTTATTAAAATTAGCTTAGATGTTTTTAAACAGTAGAATAAAAGGATATATTACATACTAAAATTTCATCCATGTTTTGCCATCATGCATACAAAAATTATTGTATAGATTAATTACTCTATTTAGTGGTAAAATCTACCCCTTATCTTAGCAATAAACAAACATATGAACACATTTTCCTCAACAATAGAATTCAAGAGAATTCATAAAATTAAATGAAAAATTTCTGGGCAATATTACATTCTACCCAACAATATTCAAGTGATTATTGACATAAAACTTAAATAGCACTCTTAACTACAACTGTTGACTTTCATTAGTTCAAGATAAATGTTTCCCTGATGAGACTAATATAGCAGCAAGAATCTAGGACAAGTAAGAGGAAGACAGGAGAGAGGTTCTCCAGCCATAAAAAGGGCCTTAAAGTTCACTATTAATAAAGGATGAGCTCATTCTTCAACAAAGACACTCTCAGAGTGACATGTGCTAAGATGTCATCTACCCCGAGTTGTAAGAAACACTTGATTCCTTCATCCCTGGAGATTCATTGTCATTGTCTTTCCCTATGTTTCTTTAATAACCCTTAAAACCCAAAAGAGAGTTACCACAAAAAAGTCTTCATGCCTTAGAATATTATTTCCATCATTTTTTTTTAAACTTAGTTTAACATAAACTTTTTTTTTCTTTTTTACGCCCAGCAGAGATCATCAAATTCATAATTCGTCAAATATCACAGAGGTTTCACTATGTGATTGATGCCAGCAGGAATCTTTGCATGAGGTAGATGAGATAATCACGGAAAAGAACTTCTAACATTTCGTATTCACATTTTATTAGCTGAATGAGCTTTCCTTGGGAGTTTTCTTGAGGTTTATTATTTAAAGGACAAGAAGACAGGGCAAGAAGAAAAGGAAGATGACGGGGAGAATATGTTTAGTTGCTAAGTAGTATCTGATTCTTTTGTGACCCTGTGGATTGTAACCTGTCTTGTAACCTCTGTCCATGGGATTTCCCAGGTAATAATTCTGGAGTAGGTTGCCATTTCCTTCTCCAGGGGATCTTCCCAACCCAGAGAGCAAATCCGCATCTCTTACATTACAGACAGATAGTTAGCCATCTGGAAGTTTATTCATTAAGGAGAGAATGAGATTTATGGAAAAAGTAACATGGAAACTTACATTACTATATGTAAAAAAAGACAGCCAATGGGAATTTGCTGTATGATTCAGGGAACTCAAACCAGGGGCTCTGCATCAACCTAGAGGGCTGGGCTGGGGGGGTGGGGTGGGAAGTGGGATGGGGAGGGAGGTTCAAGAGGGAGGGGACATATGTATACCTATGTATGATTCATGTTGATGTTTGGCAGAAACCAACACAATTCTGTAAAGCATTTATCCTTCAAATTAAAAAAAAAAAGCATAAAAAAAAAAGAGAGAGAGAGAGAGGGTTTTTTGGCTTCCCAACTTAACCCAATCTTGCAGGTCTTCAAAGAACTAGGTTTCCTTAATTTGAATAAATAGAAGTTACAAAAATTCATTTATAAAACCATGCCTTCTCATTGCTTATTATGAGTTCTGCAGTGGACTTTGAGTTAATTCAAAATGCAGAGCTGGCTTTGTTTTCTGCTACAGTTTCTTAGTCTAGACTATCATAATAATTGCTTCCTTTCCCCCCTCAGGTTAGTATCATAGATCTGTTTTAAGATCCTAAAAAGAACCCAGCGCAATGAGAAAGCAATTATACTCTACTCAATTTCATGTTTCCCAGCAAACAGGTGTCCTTATGAGACATTAAACCAGAAAAAAGAGATAGAATGAAATATTCACGTAACTGCATAAAATCTCTAATGGCAAACCACAAAGTGTCACAATGGAAAGAATTTGCTGCTATAAGGAGCATATGCATAGTAGCACTTTTAAGTTCTGATAAATCAGGAATAAAATTCATATACTTCATGGCCACTGTGACACTGTCAGAGTGATTAAGAGAAAGGCATATAGACATTTAAGAAATGGAAGAATTCATGTTTTTAGTCCTTGTTCTATACTTAGCCTCTTTTGTAATTCTTTCTAATCCACAATTGATTCATTTATTTATTCATCATAATTCTGTATTATTACTCACTTCAATCTATGGGCATTAATATAGGAAATATGAGAGTAAGAAACTGTCCTAGAAACAGGGAATGCAAAGATGAGGAAAAAACAGGATTTTTTTTTTCAGTCAGCTTACAATCTAGTAAGAAAAGAATCCAGACATAACATGATATGATGTACAGCTGTCCTTCCGTGTCCTTGGGAGATTGGGTCCAGGACCCCCACAGATATAAAAATCCATGCTACTCAATTGTTTTATATAAAATGGAATAGTGTTTCTTATAACTTACACACATCTTCCCATATACTTTAAATCATTTCTAGATTACTTACAATATCTAATACAATGTAAACACTATGTAAATAGTCACATGAAAGTAGAAAACTCTAGTTTTGCTTATTGGAAATTTCTGGAATTTTTTCCCCAGATACCGTGATCCATGATTTGTTGAATATGCAGATGCAGAACATATGGATACAAAGGCTGAATGTATGCACTGTTACTTAAACAAAAGCAAATACATAAAAATGGATTAAAGACTCAAATGTAGGTATGGAAACTATAAAACTCCCAGAAGAGAACATAGGTAGAACACTCTTTGATAAAAATTATAGCAATATCTCTTTGGATCAGTCCCTTAACATAAAAGATTAAAAAATTAAATTAAATTGGACCAATAAAACCTATTAACCTTAAAAACTCTGCAAATCAAAGAAAACCATCATCAAATTAAAATAAAACCTACAATGTGGGAGAAAATATTTGCAAATGATATGACCAACAAAGTGTTATGATTTAGTACATACATGTGTATATATGCAGCTTATCTTATATAATGCATTCCGATATCAAACAACTGAAACAAAATATGAGTAGAAGAACTGATTAGACATTTTTCCAAAGAAGGCATACAAATGGCTAACATATACATGAAAAGAAGCACAATGCTGCTAATTATTAGAGAAATGACGTTTAAAAAGCAAATGAGATATCACTTTAAAATTTTCGGAATACCTATGTATAAAAGAGCACAGAAATCAGATGTTGGCAAGGATGTGGAAAAATAGGCACTCTTGTACACTGTTCACGGGAATGTAACTTGGTGTAGCCACTGTGGAAAATGGTACAGAATTTACTCAAAAAATTAAAAATAGAAATACTGTCAGTCAGTCAGTTCAGTTAAGTTCAGTCGCTCAATCGTGTCTGACTCTTTGTGACCCCATGAACTGCAGCACGCCAGGCCTCCTTGGCCATCACCTACTCCCAGAGTATACCCAAACTCATGCCCATTGAGTCGGTGATGCCATCCAACCATCTCATCCTCTGTAGTTCCCTTCTCCTCCTGCCTTCAATCTTCCCCAGGGTCTTTTCAAATGAGTCAGCTTTTCGCATCAGGTAGCCAAAGTATTGGAGTTTCAGCTTCAACATCAGTCCTTCCAATGAACACCCAGCTCTGATCTCCTTTAGGATGGACTGGTTGGATCTCCTTGCAGTCCAAGGGATTCTCAAGAGTCTTCTCCAACACCACAGTTCAAAAGCATCAATTCTACTGCATTCAGCTTTCTTCACCGTCTAACTCTCACCTCCATACATGATCACTGGAAAAACCATAGCCTTGACTAGATGGACCTTTGTTGACAAAGTAATGTCTCTGCTTTTCAATATGCTGTCTAGGTTGGTCATAGCTTTCCTTCCAAGGAGTAAGTGTCTTTTAAATTCATGGCTGCAATCACCATCTGCAGTGATTTTGGAGCCCAGAAAAATAGTCAGCCACTATTTCCCCATATATTTGCCATGAAGTGATGGGATCAGATACCATGATCTTAGATTTCTGAATGTTGAGCTTTAAGCCAAATTTTTCACTCTCCTCTTTCACTTTCATCAAGAGGCTCTTTAATTCTTCTTCACTTTCTGCCATAAGGGTGGTGTCACCTGCTTATCTGAGGTTACTGATATTTTTCCTGGCAATCTTGATTCCAGCGTGTGCTTCCTCCAACCCAGTGTTTCTCATGATGTACTCTGAAAATAAGTTAAATAAGCAGGGTGACAATATACAGCCTTGACATACTCCTTTTCCTATTTGGAACCAGTCTGTTGTTCCATGTCCAGTTCTAACTATTGATTCCTGACTTGCATACAGGTTTCTCAAGAGGCGGGTCAGGTAGTCTGGTATTCCCATCTCTTTCAGAATTTTCCACAGTTTATTGTGATCCACACAGTCAAAGGCTTTGGCATAGTCAATGAAGTAGAAATACATGTTTTTCTGGAACTCTCTTGTTTTTTCAGTGATCCAGCAGATGTTGGCCATTTGATCTCTGGTTTCTCTGCCTTTTGTAAAACCAGCTTAAGCATCTGGAAGTTTACGGCTCATGTATTGTTGAAGCCTGGCTTGGAGAATTTGAGCATTACTTTACTGTGAGTGAGATGAATGCGATTGTGCGGTAGTTTGAGCATTCTGTGGCATTGACTTTCTTTGGGATTGGAATGAAAACTGACCTTTTCCATTCCTGTGGCCACTGCTGAGTTTTCCAAATTTGCTGACATATTGAGTACAGCACTTTCACAGCATCATCTTTTAGGATTTGAAATAGCTCAACTGGAATTCCATCACCTCCTCTAGCTTTGTTCATCGTAATGCTTCCTAAGGCCCACTTGACTTCACATTCCAGAATGTCTGGCTCTAGGTGAGTGATCACACCATCATGATTATCTGGGTCTACCCCATGTCCAAGGTCAGGAGCAGCGGCGCTGAGGACATGCCCCATGTCCAAGTTAAGGAGCAGTGGCTGCGTTTTGCTGGAGCAGCCACGAAGAGATTCCCCACGTCCAAGGTAAGACAAACCCAAATAAGAGGGTAGGTACTGAGAGAGGGCATCAGAGAGTGTACAGACTGAAACCACAAACACAGACAAATAGACAATCTGATTATATGGACCACAGCCTTGTCTAACTCAGTAAAACTAAGCCATGCCGTGTGGGGCCACCCAAGACGGATGGGTCATGGTGGAGAGGTCTGACAGAATGTGGTCCACTGGAGAAGGGAATGGCAAACCAATTCAATATTCTTGCCTTGAGAACCCCACGAACAGTATGAAAAGAACTATTGTATGATTTAGCAACTCCACACCTGAAAATATATTTCAGTAAAATGGTAATAGTAATTCAGAAAGAAACAGCCCAAACCACAGAATGTGATAAAGCTGCAATTATAGGGATATGTCACAGCCACTGGGAGAGAGAGAAGGAAGGCTTCCAGGTAGGAACTCCCAGCTGAGTCAAGTACTGATTAAGCAGTAGTTCAGTAAATCAAGCAGACAAAGGAAAGAGGGATAAATAGGGGCAAAACAAGCAACTATGTGAGATGAAGAATGCATTAATTTACCTTATTATAGTAATCATTTCACAGTATATATCCATTAAATCATCACATTTGTGATTCAGTTGCTCTGTCGTGTCTGACTCTTTGCAACCCCATAGACTTCAGCATGCCAGGATTCCCTGTTCTTCACCATTTCCCTGAGCCTCCTCAAACTTATGTCTATTGAGTCGGAGATGCAGTAAAATCATGTCATCCTCTGTCGTGACCTTCTCCTGATGTCTTGAATCTTTCCCAGCATCAGGGTCATTTCTAATGAGTCATCTCTTCACATTAGGTGGCCAGAGCATTGGAGCTTAAGCTTGAGCATCAGTCATTTCAAAGAATATTCAAGGTTGATTTCCTTTAGGATTGTCTGGTTCGATATCTTTGCAGTCCAAGGGACTCTTAAGAGTCTTCTCCAACACCACATTTCAAAAGCATCAATTCTTCGGTGCTCAGCTTTCTTTATAGTCTAGCTCTCATATCCATACATGACTACTGGAAAAACCATAGCTTTGACTAGATAGACTTTTGTTGGCAAAGTGATGTCTCTGCTTTTTGAAACACTGTCTAGGTTTGTCATAGCTGTCTTCCAAGGAACAAGCATCTTTAATTTCATGGTTTCAGTCACCTCCTGCAGTGATTTTGGAGCCAAAGAAAATAAAGACTATCACTGCTTCCATTGCTTCTCCATCTATTTTCCATGAAGTGATGGGGCCAGATGCCATGATCTTAGTTTTTTGAATGTTGAGTTTTATAGCAGCTGTTTCTCTCTCCTCTTTCACCTTCATCAAGAGGCTCTTTAGTTTCTCTTCATTTTCTGTCTTAAGGATGGTGTCATCTGCATATCTGACATTATTGATATTTTCCCCTTCAATCTTGATTCCATCTTGTGCTTCATCCAGCCCAGCATTTCTCATGATGTATGCTGCATAGGAGTTAAAAAGGCAGGTGATAGCCTTGACGTTCTCCTTTCCCAATTTGGAGCGAGTCTGTTCTGTGTCCAGTTCTAACTGTTGCTTCTTGATCTGCATACAATTTTCTCAGGAGACAGGTAGGGTTGTCTGGTATTCCCATCTCCTTAAGAATTTTCCACAGTCTGTTGTGATCCACACAGGCAAATACTTTAGTGCAGTCAATGAAGCAGAAGTAGATTTTTTTTTAATTTTCTTGCTTTTTCTATGATCCAACAGATGTTGGCAATTTGATCTCTGGTTCCTCTGCCTTTGCTAAATCCAATTTGAACACCTGAAGTTCTCTCTTCATGTATTATTGAAGCCTAGCTTGAGGAATTTTGAGCATTATTTGCTAGCTTGTGAAATGAGTACAATTGTGCAGTAATTTGAACATTCTTTGGCGCTGACTTTCTTTGGGATTGGAATGAAAATTGGCATTTTCCAGTCCTGTGGCCACTGTTGAGTTTTTCTAATCTGATGGCATATTGAGTGCAGCATTTTAACAGCATCATCTTTTAGGATTTAAACAGCTCAACTGTAATTCCATCACCTTCACTAGCTTTGTTTGTAGTTATGCTTCCTAAGGCCCACTTGACTTCACATTCCAGGATGTCTGGCTCTAGGTGAGTGATCACACCATCATGATTATCTGGGTCTTGAAGATCTTTTTTGTACAGTTCTTCTGTGTATTCTTGCCACCTCTTCTTAATATCTTCTGCTTCTGTTAGGTCCCTATCATTTCTGTCCTTTATTGAGCCCATCTTTGCATGAAATGTTCCCTTGGTATCTCTAATTTTCTTGAAGAAATCTCTAGTCTTTCCCATTCTATGGTTTTCCTCTATTTCTTTCTGTTGATCACTGAGAAAGGCTTTCTTATCTCTCCTTGCTATTCTTTGGAACTCTGCATTGTCAGACAGAGACAAATATGGTGTGACTTCACTTATACGTGGAACTTTAAAAAAAAAAACACACGTAAGTAGCAAAACAGAAACAAATTCACAGATATAAAAACAAAGTAGTGATTACCAGTGGGGAGAGGCAAGATAGGGTAATGGGATTAAGATATACAACTATTAATTATAAAATAGATAAAACTATAATGTATAAAAAGCAACAAGGATATATTGTATAACACAAGGAATTATAGTCATTCTCTTATAATAACTTTAATATAGTGTCTTTTGTAAAAATACTGAATCACTATCCCATACATGTGCAATTAATATAATATTGTTAATATCATTATGGAATTTATAAAAGAATGGTTCTATGACTCCATGGAACCAAGGCTTTTCTATTTCATTCAGAGAGACGTAAGCTTGAGTCCTCTTTTCACTAGAACAAAACGGTATGCAGTGAACAATTTTTACACTTGAAATTCTTATCTGGTGGACAGTGGAAATTCTAAAAGCAAAAAATTTTGAAAGCCATTTCAAAATAAAAATAATAACTATTATATTGGGCTGAATAATTACAACACCCAATGACAGCAAAAAAAAAGAAAAGAAAAGAAAAAAATGTACATCCTAACCACCAGAACCTGTGAATACATTCTCTCACATGGCAAAAGGGACTTGTATCTGTGATTAAGAATCTTGAGATAGAGGGTTATGATTTTCCAGGCAGGCCTAATGTGCTCATGTGGGTACTTATAAAAAGGATGCAAGAGAGTCAAAAGCAGAGAAGGTGAAATATCGAGAGAAGAATTGAGAAAGAAAGAGAAAACTAAAGACACTCTGCTGCTGGCACTGAAGATGAAAGAAAGGGTCATGAGCCAAGGAATGCAGGTAAACTCTAGAAAGTGCAAAAGACAACATGTTCTCTTTCAATGTCTATAAGAGGAGCCCGCGTGGGTAACACAATGTCTTCAGACCAATGAGCCTGTCTGGGGACATATGAACTCCAGAAGTGTAAGAGAATAAAGGCACATTGTTTTAAGCCACTGAGGTTGTGATAATTTTTTGGAGCAACATTGGAAAACTAATATAGCCAGCCTTTCATACTGCACTCACCAACCAATACCAAGTTCTGGGAAAACAAAACTTATAATCTACTTTGAGAAATATTTCTTCTCCATTCAAGAGGAGTATAGGTGCACCACTGAAAAACAGTGAAATCAGTTTACCTGTCACAGTCTCATGGTAGTGTATTACGTACCAAAAAAGAATAGAATATGGCAACCATGTTCACATATGCACATGATTATACTTGTGAGAAATAGCCTCTTAAATGCCTATGTCATGTTAGAAAGTCATTAGAGGACAAAAATATTCTCAATCTCTAGTTGTTGTTTTTCCAAACCTTAGGAAACTAAAGTTCTTAAGGAAATTAAATTTTCTTAAAACAAGTCTTGTTTACATCTCAAAAATATAATCTCTGCTTTCTGCCATGAGCCAAACTAGATAATAAATGCCTCGGAGAGAATACATCTGTAGAGCATGGGATGGATTTTAGAATTATAAAACCTGGTTTTAAGTCCTGGCTCTGTTCTAACTTCAGGGAGACATGAAAATTAAATGAGATGATAGGTAACTGAATAACATGTAATCACTGTATTTAAAAACATAATAAATAATGCCATTTAAATAATGTGACGCATTTATCGAGTTTATTACCTGTTATTGCATCATAACAGCACCTCTGAGATAGCAGTAAGTAGATCTGACTGCTTTTCCTACCTATTGTTGTGCCTATCACTGAGCCCAGAACAACAGAGTCTTCATGGAAAAAAGTGCTTATTGAATAAAAAGAAAAGATATGCTAGGAAATGCATGTGCTGCACTGAATTCACTGCTCCAGAAAGCACTTCACTGCCTTATTCCTAAAATAGTATTTTTGCTTCCTACAATATTGCCTCGAGATTTTAATTTGAGATGGATTTTTAATTTAGTTTAACTAGGTGCTGAATACCTAATTAATACTTAAAGAGCTTCAGTTTGGCTCAGAATGAAGATGCCTACTAACAATAGTTAAAAATGATTATTTATGGCAGTATTTTAAAAATGAGCATTCGAAGGGGTTTACATAAATATTTGACACAGTTTAATTATCTTTATAAATGTGAATAGGAGCTGAGGAAGTAATACCATTCCTCAGCAGGCATTCTTATCTAATAACGTGGGTGGTAAGTGGAATCCATTTGGAAAAACAGGGTTTCGTGCTCTTTCTAATGTAATTTCTAAATTTTGCTAATTCCTCAGAGATGAGACATTTAAACAGAAAACAAGTCTCGCTTTGGAGACTTTATTGTCTCTTCCAAGAATCCCCTGGACAGCAAGGAGTTCCAACCAGTAAATCCTAAAGGAGATCAGTCCTGAATATTCATTGGAAGGACTGATGCTGAAACTCCAATATCTTGGCCACCTGATGCAAAGAACTGATTCATTTGAAAAGACCCTGATGCTGGGAAAGATTGAGGGCAGGAGGAAAAGGGGACGACAGAGGATGAGATGGTTGGATGGCATCACTTACTCAATGGACATGAGTTTGAGCAGGCTCCGTGAGTTGGTGATGGACAGAGAAGCCTGGCATGCTGCTGTCCATGGGGTCACAAAGAGTCAGACATGACTGAGTGACTGAACTGAACTGAACTGAACTAAGACAAGGAGTCAGGTTTAGATGTACATTTTCAAAACACTTTGTAATATGGAAAGTGGCTGCTTCAGGATCTGCATAATTCCTAACAATGTCATCATTACAATTATTGCCATCACAAATATTTCTAGTGTCTGTTATTTACAAGCCATTATCCCAAGTCTAGAAATAAGATAAAAATGAGAGTGCTAGCTATTATTTATGTCTTCACAACTAGTATACAGACTCCATGAGAGTGAGGAGCATGTTATTCTTAATTATCTTTTCACTTTCAAAGAATTCTTGCAAGCATAGACTAAGCACTCTAGATTTTTTTCAAGAAACAGATCCATAAAATTAAAATTATAATTAGTAATGACCCTCTGGTTGATGTTCCACCTTCCTCTCAGTATGATTTTCAGTAGTTTATGGTCATCATTAATTCTGCTTGGTCAGTGTTTATGATTTACAAATTTTTAAATGTTTTGAAAATCACATATCTGCCTCAAAGAAAAGTTTTAAAGTGTAATACATGTGAAAAACTTTAAAAAGTCGAATAATTGGTAATAATAATGGTGCTGATGGTTGAAATGAGAGAAATGAACATAAAAGGGAAAGTTACTAATCATGTAGCCTGTTAATAACCAGGTTAAGAGAGTAGTAAGTTCTTAGAAATTCAGAAAAGAGAGAAATTGATGGGTCTAGTCTAAAGCAAGAAATATTTATAAAACATATGACATGTAAAGAAGGTGCTAAATTACTGGTATGACATGATTGAATAAAAGGGAAGGTAAAAATTTCAGGTCCAATTAAATATCCATATAATTTTTATATTAAATGATAAGACATTCAATTAAAATGTTTTAACTTTCTGAAAGACAAAATGGGAATTTTAAGAAATCTAATAATATCCAACTATTTCAGAGGTAAAGAAAATTGCAATGTCTTGATTAGTATCCTATAAAAAAAGGTTTTCTATGTTTTTAAATGTGGAGATGGTAAGGAAAATTGAAACTAAAACTGTCCATAAAGTTTGCCCATTAAGCATAGAAAATATGCTTAGTAACTATTTTTTGATTCCATAAAATTTTATTTATTTTTTCCCATTTATTTTTTTTTAATTTTATCTTTTTTACACCTAAACACTTGGTAATAGAGTATTAACAATAATATGATAGTTTCAGGTGAACAGCAAAGGGACTCAGTCATACATATGCAACTATCCATTTTAAAAATTAAATACTTATAACTAATAGTTTAACATTAAGAGTTAAAATATGATTTGAAGAAAACAGTGAACTATCATTGCTATGAAACACCATTGTTGTGCTTAGTTGCTCAATAGTGTCCTACTCTTTGAGACTCCAAGGACTGTGGCCCACCAGACTCCTCTGTCCATGGGGATTCTTAAGGCAAGAATAACGGAATAGGTTGCCATTCCCTCCTCCAGGGGATCTTCCCAACCCAGGGATCGAACCCAGGTCTCCTGCATTGCAGGTGGATTCTTTATTGCCTGAGCCACCAGGGAAGACCATGAAATTAACAGATATTGACATTTGTTGATTGTATTAGACAATATTGCTTTGTTGGAATTATATATGTCTGATATACATGAAAACAATGGCAAAAGGAGGGAAATGAAATAGAAATTTCTTGAAATAAAGTTTCTATATTTTACCAAAATTAAGTTAGTATTAACCTAAAGTAGATTGTGCAAAATTAAAATGCATATTGTAATCCTAGAGCAACCACTAAGAAAATAGCTTCAAAAGTATAGCGAAAAAATAAGACAGTAAATATATATGTATGTGTATATATATATATATATATATACATCAACAACAACAAAAATAAGGAAGAACAAAAAAATACACAAGACACATGAAAAACAAATAACAAAACAGTAGATGTATATCCCAAAATAGCAAAAATTACAATAAATAAATAGGCACCAAATGATCCAAAGGCAGAGATTATCAAACCAATTATTTAATAAGCTCAAATGTATGCCATTTGCACAAACTGCAATTCAGATTCAATGACAAAAAGGGATTATTTTTTTTAAGTTTTTTTAAAGTTCATGTTATGTAAACAATACCTAAGTGTACAGAATGACTATATTCTTAATACAAAGAGATAGACTTTAAGACAGGAAATATTAGTGGAATAAAAGATCATTGCTTAATGATAGAAGAGTCAATTCATCAGTAAGTTACAATAACTATAAATATCTTTGCACCTAACAACAGAGTGCCAAAATACACAGAGCAAAAAATTGACAAAATTGAAAGAATGCCTAATTCAATGATGATATTTGGAGATATCATTGCTCTACTCTTAATAATTGGCAAGAAATCTAACCAGAATAGCATCAAAAAGATTGAACAATATTCTCAACTAGTTCTGGTAAATTCATGTCAATGTATGGCAAAAACCACTACAATATTGTAAAGTAATTAGCCCTCAACTAAAATAAATAAATTTATTAAAAAAATAAAATAAAATAAAAAATCACACAAATAATGTTTTCTGACCTGAGTGAAATTAAATTATCTATCTATCTATACACACATACACACACACACACACACACTCACATATATATAAAGGAATTTGATAAATCTCTGTCCTCAGTGATTCAGTCATATCTGATTCTTTCTGATCACATGGACTGTAGCACACCAGGATTTTCTGTCCACCGGATTTCATAGGCAAAAATACTAGAGTGGGCTGCCATTTCTTCCTCCAGGAGATTTCCCCAACCTAAGGATCAAACCCACATTTCCTATGTCTCCTGCATTGGCAGATGGATTCTTTACCACTGCACCACCTGGGAAGCCTTTCCCAACAATTTTGAAATTAAGTAAAACAATCCTAAATAACCCATTAATCAATCAAGTTAAAGGGAACTCAGAAAATATGTTTAACTGAGTTAAACAAAAACAAAAGATATTACAATTTACAGGCTGCAGTTGATGTAGTCTTCCAGAGAAATTTATAAATACAAATATTTGTATTTGAAAAGAGAAATATCTCATAATAAGCTATGAGTCTTAAGAAATTAAAAAGAGGAACTAGCCATGCCTAAAGCAGGCAGAAGGAAAGAAATAGTTAAATTGAAATAAAACAGCAAAAAGAAAAACAATTTTTAAAGTCATAAAATTTTATGAAGATTTTTAGAAGACCTAAAGAAGGGTAGCTTCCATCAGGAAGCTTCCATAATCCTCTTATCATAACCATCAGAAGACAGACAGAATGAAAATCACAATCACAGAAAACTAAACAAAATGATCACATCAACCATAGACTTCTCTTACTCAATGAAACTATGAGTCATGCCGTGTAGGGCCATCCAAGACGGACAGGTCATGGTGGAGAGTTTGGACAAAACAGGGTCCACTGGAGAAGGGGATGGCAAACCACTTCAAATGTCATGCCTTGAGAACCCCATGGACAGTATGAAAGGCAAAAAGATATGACACTGAAAGATGAACTCCGCAGGGTGGTAGTTGTCCAATATGATACTGGAAAGAGTGGAGAAATAACTCCAGAAAGAATGAAAAGACAGAGTCAAAGCAAAAACAACACCCAGTTGTGACTGTGACTGGTGATGGCAGTAAAGTCAGTAAAGAAAAATACTGCTTAAGAATCTGGAATATTAGATCCATGAATCAAGGAAAATTGGAAGTGGTCAAACAGGAGATGGCAAGAGTGAACATTATTGACCTTTTAGGAATCAGTGAACTAAAATGGACTGGAATGGGCAAATTTAATTCAGATGACCATTTATGTTTACTACTGTGGGCAAGAATCCCTACAAAGAAATGGACTAACCCACATAGTCAACAAAAGAATCCAAAATGCAGTACTTGGATACAATCTCAAAAGCAACAGAATTATCTGTTTGTTTCCAAGGCAAAACATTCAATATCACAGTAATCCAAGTCTATGCCCCGACCACTAATGCTGAAGAAGTTGAAGTTGAATGGTTCTGTGATGACCTATAAGACCTTCTAGAACTAGCATCAAAAAAAGATGTCCATTTCATCATAGAGAACTGGAATGCAAAGGTAGGAAGTCAAGAGATCCCTGGAGTAACAGAGAAAATTGGCCTTGGAGTACAAAATGCAGTACGGCAAAGGCTAGCAGAGTTTTGCCAAGAGAACACACTGGTCATAGCAAAAACCCTCTTGCAACAGCACAGAGATGACTCTACACATGGAGATCCCTAGACTGTCAACACTGAAATCAGATTGATTATATTCTTTGCAGCTAAAGATGGAGAAGCTTTATACAGTCAGCAAAAACAAGGCAGGTAGCTGACTGTGGCTCAGATCATGAACTCCTTATTGCCAAATTGAAGAAAGTAGGGAAAATCACTAGACCATTCAGGTATGATCTAAATCAAATGCCTTACAGTGGAAACGACAAATAATCAAGGAATTAGATCTGATAGACAGAGTGCCTGAAGAAATATGGATGGGGGTTTGTGACATTGTATAGGAGGCAGTGATCAAGACCATGTCCAAGGAAAAGAAAAATAAAATGGCAAAATGGCTTTCTGAGGAGGCCTTACAAATAGCTGAGGAAAAAAGAGAAGTGAAAGGCAAAAGAGAAAAGGAAAATATACCCATCTGAATGCAGAGTTCCAAAGAACAGCAAGGAGAGATAAGAAAGCCTTCCTCAGTGATCAATGCAAAGAAATGGGGGAAAACAACAGAATGGAAAAGACTAGAGACCTCTTCAAGGAAATTAGAGATACCAAAGGAACATTTCACACAAAGATAGGCTCAATAAAGGACAGAAACACTATGGACCTAAAAGAAGCAGAAGATATTAAGAATAGATGGCAAGAATACACAGAAGAACTTTATAAAAATATCATAATGAGCCAGATAAGCACCATGGTACAATCACTCACCTAGAGCCAGATATCCTGAAGTGCGAAGTCAAGTGGACCTTAGGAAGCATCTCTACGAACAAAGCTGGTGGAAGTGATGGGATTCTAGCTGAGCTATTTCAAATACTAAAATATGATGCTGTGAAAGTGCTGCACTCAATATGCCAGCAAATTTGGAAAACTCAACAGTGACCACAGTACTGGAAAATGTCAGTTTTCATTCTAATGCCAAAGAAAGGCAATGCTAAAGAATGTTCAAAATACTGTACAACTGCACTCATCTCAAACACTAGCCAAGTAATGTTCAAAATTTTCTAAGCAAGGCGTCAACAGTATGTGAACTGAGTACTTCTAAGTGTTCCAACTGGATTTAGAAAAGGCAGAGGAATCAGCGACCAAGTTGCCAAATCTGTTGGAACTTAGAAAAAGCAATAGAATTCCAGAAAATCATCTACTTCTGCTTTACTGACTACACCAAGCCTTTGACTATGTGATCACAACAAACTGTGAAAATTCTTAAAGAGATGCGAGTACCAGACTTCCTTACCTGCCTCCTGAGAAATGTCTATGCATGTCAAAAAGCAAACGTTAGAACGGAATATGGAAAAAGGACTGGTTCCAAATTGGGGAAGGAGCATCTAAAAGCTGTATATTGTCATAAGTAAACATTACTTAACTTATATGCAGTGTGCTTCATGCAAAATGCTGGGCTGGATGAAGCACAAGCTGGAATCAAGATTGCATATTAATAACCTCAGATATGCAGATGACACCAGCATTATGGCAGAAAGCAGAGAGGAATTAAAGAGTCTCTTGATGAATGTGAAAGAGGAGAGTGAAAAAGTTGGCTTAAAACTCATCATTCAGAAAACTCAGATCATGACATCCAGTTTCATCACTTCATGACAAATAGAAGGGGAAACAATGGTAAGAGTGAGAGATTTTATTTTCTTAGGCTCCAAAACCACTGAAGATGGTGACTTCAGCCATGAAATTAAAAGATGTTTGCTCCTGGGAGGAAAAGCTATGACCAACCTAGACAGTATGTTAAAAAGAAGAAACATCACTTAGCCAACAAAGGTCCGTCTAGTCAAAGCTATGGTTTTTCCAGTAGTGATGTATGGATGTGAGAGCTGGACTATAAAGAAAGCTGAGTGCCAAAGAATTAATGCTTTTGAACTGTGATTTTGGATAAGACTTGTGAGTCCCTTGGACTGAAAGGAGATCCAACCAGTCAATCGTAAAGAAAATCAACCCTGAATATTCATTGGAAGGACTGATGCTGAAGCTGAAGCTCCAATACTTTGTCCAGCTGATGTGAAGAACTGACTCGTTGGAAAAGACCCTGATGCTAGGAAAGATTGAAGGCAGGAGGAGAAGAGGGAGACAGAAGATGAGACGGTTGGATGGAATCACCTACTCCATGGACATGAGTTTGAGCAATCTTGGGGTGTTGTTGATGGACACAGAGGCATGGCGTGCTACAGTCCATGAGGTTGCAAAGAGTCGAACACAACTGAGGGACTGAACTGGAATTGGAAAGAAGGTTAGAAGAATTAAAGAAGGTTCTTTAGAAGACCAAAATTTAACAAGCTTTTTTAGCTAAAGAGATGAAGAAAGGAGAAAACATATGTTAAAATCAGGGATGAAATATGTACATTATTACCAACCTCACCAAAATGAAAAGTATTGTAAATAAACACTGTGAACAAATATATTCCAACAAAATTAGATAATTTAGACAATACAGACAAATTCTTGAAAATTTTCATTATAGGCAGATATAAAAATGCATTGAAGAAGAAGTGAAAAATATCAAAATTCCTAAAGCAAGTGAAGAAATTAAAATAGATTTTCTCCAGAAAGAAAAACACCAATACAGTATACTAACACATATATATGGTATTTAGTCAATCGGTAAAGATAACCCTGTATGCGAAACATCAAAAGAGACACAGATAAATAAAACAGTATTATGGACTCTGTAGGAGAGGGCGAGGGCGGGATGATATGGGAGAATGGCATGGAAAGATGTAAATTATCATATGTGAAACGAATCACCAGTCCAGGTTCAATGCATGATATAGGGTGCTCGGGGCTGGTACACCAGGATGACCCGGAGGGATGGGATGGGGAGGGAGGTGGAAGGGGGATTGTGGAAGGGGAAAACATGTACACCCATGGTGGATTCATGTCAATGTATGGCAAAACAAATACAACCTTGTAAAGTTAAAAAATAGAAAATAAACTAATCAAAACAAAATAAAAAATTAAAATAGGTTTTCTTTTCAATCTTGCCAAAATAGTTTTCTTTAAAAAAAAAAAAAGTCTTTGTAATATATGACTTCACCACTGATTTCTTGTTGTTTCTCTGACTGTCCACTCTATAAATCATGCCCAAATCATTGTGACCCCATGGACTGTATCACACCATGCTTCCCTGTCCTTCACTATCTCCCAGAGTTTACTCAAATTCATGTCCATTGAATTGGTGATGCCATCCAACCATCTCATCCTCTGTCATCACCTTCTCCTCCTGTCTTCAGTCTTTCCCAGTATCATCATCTTTTCCAATGAGTCAGCTCTTCACATCAGGTAGCCAAAGGATTGGAACGTCAGCCTCATCATCAATCCTTTCAATGTATATTCAGGGTTAATTTCCTTTAGGATGGACTTGTTTGATATCCTTGCTGGCCAGGGTACTCTCAAAGTCTTCTCCAACACCATAGTTCAAAAGCATCAATTCTTCAGTGCTCAGCCTTCTTTATGGTACAATTCTCACATCTGCACATGACTACTGGAACCATAGATTTGACTATACAGATCTTCATAGGCAAAGTAAGGTCTCTGATTTTTTTTTTTTTTAATATACAGTCTAATTTGGTCCTAACTTTTCTTCCATGGAGCAAGCCTGTTTTAATTTCATGGCTGCAGTCACCCTCTGCAGTGATTTTGGAGACCAAGCAAATAAAATCCGTCACTGTTTCCATTGTTTCCCCACCTATTTGTCATGAAGTGACGGGACCTGATGCCATGATCTTTGTTTTTTGAATGTTGAGTTTTAATCCCCCTTTTTCACTCTCCTCATCCACCTTCATCAAGAGACTCCTTAGCACCTCTTCACTTTTCTGCCATTAGGATGGTATCATCTGCATATCTGAGGTGGTTATATTTCTTCTGTCAATCATGACTCTAACTTGTGATTCATCCAGCCTGGCATTTCACATGATATACTCTGCAAATAAGTGAAATAAATAGGGTGACAATATACAGCCTTGACGTACCCCTATCCCAATTTGGAACCAGTTCCATGTCTTTTCTAACTGTTGTTTCTTGACCTGCATATAGGTTTCTCAAGAGGGAGGTAAGGTGGTCTGGTATTCCCATCTCTTTAAGAATTTTCCACAGTTTGTTGTAATCCACTTAGTCAAAGGCTTTCACATAGTCAATGAAGCAAAAGTATATCTTTCTCTGAAATTCTCTTGCTTTTATGTGATTCAAAATATTTCAGCAACTTGATCTCTGGTTACTCCGTCTTTTCTAAATTCAGCTTATACATCTGGAAGTTCTCAATTCATGTACTGTTGAAGCCTAGCTTGAAGGATTTGGGGGATTACTTTTCTAGCATGTGAAATGAGTGCAATTGTGTGGCAGTTTGAACATTCTTTGTCATCGCTCGTCTTTGGGATTGGAAAGGAAACACATTCTCCAGCACTGTGGCTACTTCTGAGGTTTCCAAATTTGCTAGCATATTGAGTCCAGCACTTTAACAGCATCAGCTTAGGATTCGAAATAGCTTAACTAAAATCCCATCATTACCACAGCTTTGTTTGTAGTGATGCTTCCTAAGGCTCACTTGACTTCACACACCAGGATGTCTGGCTTTAGGTGAGTGGCCACACCATCGTGATCTCGGTCATTATGACCTCTTTTATACAGTTCTGTGTATTCTTGCCACCTTTTCTTAATCTCTTCTAATTCTGTTATGTCCTTGCCATTCCTGTCCTTTCTTGTGCTGACCTTTGCATATGCCCATCATTGCATACTGATTTCTATCAGTTATTAAAAACTAAAACAAGAAATTCCCTGATGATCCAGAGTTTAAGAATCTGCCTGTCAATGCGGGGGATCCGAGGTTCATGTAGACTCCACATGCCGCAGAGCAACTAAGCCCATGTGCCACAACTACTGAAGCTTGAGCACCCTTGAGCCCATGCTCTGAAAGAAGATAAGTTACTGCAGTGAGAATTCATGCTCCACACCTAGAGAGTCGCCTCTCCATATGCAACTAGAAAATGCCTGCTCACAACAAAGAAGATCCATTGCAGCCAAAGATAAATATGAAAATATTTATTAAAAAATAATAAAAACAATTGCTAAAGCACTACTGATCCTTCACAATCTCTATAAAAATGGAGAAAGAATGATTTTCCAATCCAATTCTTAAGGACAGCATTATCCTGACATTGACAAAGCCATCACAAGGGAAAACAAAACAATAGTTCAATATACCTCATGAATGTATGCATGTTAAGTCACTTCAATTGTATCCAACTCTTGTGGACCCTATGCACTATAAACCACCAGGCTCTTCTGTCCATGGAATTCTCTGGGGAAGAATACTGGAGTGGGTTGTCATGCCCACCTCCAGAGGATCTTCCCAACCCAGGTATCGGACCATGTCTCTTATGTCCCCTGCATTGGCAGGTGGATTCTTTACCAGTAGCATCACCTCAGAAGGCCTAGTATCCCTCATTAACACATAATAAAAAATCCTTAGCAAAGCAAAGCATTAGTGAGTATATTCAGAAACATACAAGAAAGATTATACAGCATGACAAAGCTCAATTCATCCCAGGAATGCAAGATTAATATGACATTAAGAAACCAATAATATTAAATACTATATTAATAGCAAAAGGTAAAATTTGAATAATAACCATCAAATACAAAGCATTTGACAAAATTCAGCATTTCTTCATCTGAAAAAATGTTAAGATTCTACAAATAGAAGGATATATCCTCAATCTTATACAGGGTATATATCAAAAACCTACAGCTAAAATCCTACTTACTGGTGACTGATACTTTCACCCTGAAATCTGTCATTACACTGGCAGAACTCCAATAGGAACCATATAGGTTATGAGGCCAACAGTAATTACTATTTGACTCTTCAGAGAGAAAGTTTGTGGATCCCTATCTTACATGAAAGAAGTCACCTACCAAAAAAAAAAAAAACCTACCTATGATTGCATTTATATGATATTTAAGAAAGACAAGAGAAAATCAATGATTGCCTGAGCCTGAGAGTGAAGAGATGGATTGACTACAAACAGCCAAGAGGGAACTTGCTGGGGGACAAAAATATCTTAAGATTGGATTGTGATGACAGTTGTACAATTCTATATGTTTATTTAAAAAAAAACACTAAATCGTAGTTATAAAGGATGAATTTTCATATATAAATTATATTTCGCTGAAACTTAAAAATTAACAGGTACGTAATGTTTTTACAAAAATTATTTAAATCCAAATGACTTAAAATATTCATTTACTGTGAGTAAAATTTGAATTTTCTATTATTTAATTTTAAAACTTTCATGTAAAAAACTTTGTCTCTCAGTCCCATGCAGGATAAACCCAAGGAGAAATATGTCGCGGCACATACTAATCAAGCTAATAGAGATTAAACACAAAGAAAAATATTAAAAACAGCAAAGGAAAAGCAACAAGTAACACACAAGGGAAAATCCATACAATAAACAGCTGATTTTTCAGTGGAAACTCTGCAGGCCAGAAGGGAATGTCAGGTTATATTTACAGTACAGAAAAAAAAAAATCTACTGACAAGACTATTATACCTGGCAAAGACCTTATTCAAAATTGATGGAGAAATCAACAGCTTTAAAGACAAGCAAAAGCTAAGAGAATTTAGCACCAACCAAACCAGCCTTACAACAAATATTAAAGGGACCCACAGCAAACAATATTGTCAATGGTGAAACTGAAAGCATTCCTTCTAAGATCAGGAACAAGACAAAGTGCCCACTCTTAATACTATTCAGCATAGTTTTGGATGTCCTAGCTACAGCAATTAGAGAAGTAAAAGAAAGAAAAAGAATCCGGATTGGAAATGGAGAAGTAAAACTCTCACTGTTTGCACAAAACATATTATACATAGAAAGCCCTAAAGATACCATCAGAAAATTACTAGAGCTAATCAGTGAATTTAGCAAAGTGGCAGGATAAAAATCAATACACAGAAACTACTTGCATTCCTGTGCACAACAATGAAATACCAGAAAGAGAAATTAAGGAATTAATCCCACTTACCACTGCAACAAAAATAATTAAATACCTAGTAATAAACCTACCTAAGGAGCTGAGCCATTGGAAAACTTCCTGATGCTGGGAAAGATTGAGGAAAGAAGGAGAAGAGGGCATCAGAGGATGAGATGACTAAATGGTATCACTGATGCTATGGACATGAACTTGGGCAAGCTCTCAGAGATGGTTACAGAGAGGCCTGGCATACTGCAGTCCATGGGGTTGTGAAGAGTCGGACACAACTGGGTGGCTGAAGAACAACAATAAGGAGACAAAAGAGTTGTATACAGAAAACTATAAGATACTGATGAAAGAGACCTGAGGTGACATAAACAGATGGAGAGATGTTCCATGTTCCTGGGTTAGAAGAATTAATATTGTGAAAATGACTATACTACCAAAATGTAATCTGCAGATTCAATGCAACCCCTATCAAATTACCAGTGACATTTTTCACAGAACTAGAACAAAAAGACTCACAGTTCATATGGAAAAGACCCTGAATAGACAAAGCAATCTTGAGAAAGAAAAATGGAGCTGGAGAAATCAACTTTCTTGACTTCTCACTATACTACAAAGCTATAGACATCAAGATAGTATGGTACTGGCACAAAATCAGAAATATAGACCAATGGAACAAGATAGAAAGCCCAGACATAAATCCACACACCTATAGATACCTTAATTTGACAAAGGAGGCAAGAATACATAATAGAGCAAAGACAGTCTCTTCAATAAGTGCTTCTGGGAAAACTGGACAGCTACGTGTAAAAGAATGAAGTTAGAATACTTCTTAACACCATACACAAAGATAAATTTAAAATGCGTTAAAGACCTAAATGTAAGATGAGAAACTATACATCTCTTAGAGGAAAACATAGGCAGAACACTCTTTGACATAAATCACAGCAAGGTACTCTATGACCCACCTTCTAGAGTAATGGAATTAAAAACAAAAATAATCAAATGGGACCTAACTAAGCTTTAAAGCTTTTTCACAGCAAAGGAAACTCAAAACAAGGTAAAAAGACAGTCCATGGAATTCTCTAGGCCAGAATACTGGAGTGGGTAGCCTTTCCCTTCTCCAGCATATCTTCCTGACCTAGGAATTGAACAGGGATCTTCTGCATTGCAGGCAGATTCTTTACCAAGTGAGCTATCAGGAAACCCTCAGAATGGGAGAAAATAATAGCATATGAAACAACTGACAAAGATTAATTTCAAAAATATACAAGTAGCTCATACAAGTTAACACCAGAAAAACAAACAACCCAATCAAAGAATGGGTAAAAGACCTAAACAGACAGTTCTCCAAAGAAGACATACAGATGGCTAATAAACACATGAAAAGAGGCTCAACATTGCTCATCATTAGAGAAATGCAAATCAAAACCACAGTGAGATATCACCTCACACAGGTCAGAATGGCCATCTTCAAAAATCTACAAAGAATAAATGCTGCTGAAGAGGGTTTGAAAAAAAGAAACTCTCTTGTACTGTTGGTGGGAATGTAAATTGTTACATCTCTATGGAGAACAGTATGGAGATTCTTAAAAAAAAAAAAAAAAACTAGGAATAAAACCACCTACTGAGCTGGGGAGCTCATCTTTCAGTGTCATATCGTTTTGCCTTTTCATGCTGTTCATGGGTTCTCAAGGCAAGAATGCTGATATGACCCAGAAATCCCACTACTAGCCATATACCCTGAGGAAACCAAAATTGGAAAAGATAAATGTACCCCAATTTTAATTGCAGCCATATTTACAATAGCTAGGATATGGAAGCAACCTAGATGTCCATCAACAGATGAATGGATAAAGAATTTGTGGTAGACACACACAATGGAATATTGCTCAACCATATAAAGGAACACATTTTCATCAGTTCTAATGAGGTGGAAAACTAGCCAAACTGGTCACATGGATCACAGCCTTGGCTAACTCAATGAAACTATGAGCCATGCTGCATAGGGCCACCCAAGGCAGACAGGTCATGGTAGAGAGTTCTGACAAAATTGCCTTGAGAACCTCACGAACAGTATGAAAAGGCAAAAAGATATGACACTGAAAAATGAACTCCCCGGTCAGTAGTTACCCAAAATGCTACAGGAGAATAACAAAGAAGCAGCTCCAGAAGGAATGAAATGGCTAAGCCAAAGTGGAAACAATCCCCAGGTTTAGATGTGTCTAGCAGTCAAAGTGAAGTCCAGTGCTGTAAGGAACAATACTGCTTAAGAACCTGTAATGTTAGGTCAATGAATTAAGGTAAATTGGAAGTGGACAAGCAGGAAATGACAAGAGTGAACATGGGTATTTTAGGAATAAGTGAACTCAAATGGACTGGAATGGGAAAATTTAATTCAGGTGACCACTATATCTACTACTGTGAGCAAGAATCCCTTAGAAGAAAGGCAGTAGCCTTCAGAGTCAACAAGAGAGTTCAAAATGCAGTACTTGGGTGCAATCTCAAAAATGACAGAATGATCTCTGTTCATTTCCAAGGCAAACCATTCAATATCACAGTAATCCAGGTCTATGCCTCAACCAGTAATGCTGAAGAAGCTGAAGTTGAATGGTTCTAATATGACCTATAAGACCTTCTAGAACTAACACCAAAAAAGATGTATTTTCATCATAGGGTACTGGAATGCAAAAGTAGGAAGTCAGAGATACCTGAAGAAACAGGCAAGTTTGGCCTTGGAGTACAGAATGAAGCAGGGCAAAGGATAACAGTTTTGCCAAGAGAACACACTGGTCATAGCAAACACCCTCTTCCAACAACACAAGAGGAGACTCTACCAGATGGTCAATTCTGAAATTAGATTGATTGTATTCTTTGCAGCCAAAGATGGAGAAGCTCTATACAGTCAGCAAAAACAAGACTGGGAGTGGACTGTGGCTCAGATCATGAACTCCTTATTTTTCCAAATTGGTACTTAAATTGAAGAAAGTAGGGAAAACCACTAGACCATTCTGATATGAACTAAATCAAATCCCCTAGGAGTATACAGTAGAAGTACAAATAGATTCAAGGGATTAGATCTGAAAGATACAGTGCCTGAAGAACTATGGATAAAGGTTTGTAACATTGTGTAGGAGGCAGTGGGCAAAACCATCCCCCAGAATGAGTAATGCAAAAAGGCCAAATGGTTTTCTGAGGAGGCCTATAGGCCTATACAAATAGCTGAAAATGGAAGAGAAGCAAAAGGCAAAAGAGAAAAGGAAAGATATATCCATCTGGATGCAGAGTTCTAAAGAAAAGCAAGGAGAGATAAGAAAGCCTTCCTAAGTGAACAATGCAAATAAATAGACGAAAACAACAGAATGGGAAAGACCAGAGAATTCTTCAAGAAAATTAGAGACACCAAGGAAAATTTTCATGCAAAGATGGGTACAATCAAGGACAAAAACAGCAAGGACACAACAGAAGCAGAAGATATTAAGAAGAGGTGGCAAGAAAACACAGAAGAACTATACAAAAAATAAGTTAATAACTCAAATAACCACAATGATGTGATCACTCACCTAGAGCCAGACAACTTGGAATGCAAAATCAAGTGGGTCTTAGGAAGCATCACTAAGAACAAAGCTAGTGGAGGTGGGGGAATTCAAGCTGAGCTATTTCAAATCCTATAGATGATGCTGTTAAAGTGCCACGCTCAATATACCAGCAAATTTTAAAAACCCAGCAGTGGCCACAGGACTGGAAAAGGTCAATTTTCATTCCAGTCCCAAAGAAAGGCAATGCCAAAGAATGCTCAAACCACCACACAGTTGCAGTCATCTCACAGGCTAGCAAAGTAATGCTCAAAATTCTGCAAATCAGGCTTCAATAGTGCATGATGCCAGAACTTCCAGATTTTCAAGCTGGATTTAGAAAAGAGAGAGGAAACAGAAATCAAATCATCACCATCTGTTGGATCACAGAAAAAGCAGGAGAATTCCAGAAAAATGTCTAGTCCTGCTTCATTGGCTAAGCTAAAGTCTTTGTCTGTGTGGATAAAAACAAACTGTGGAAAATTCTTAAAGAGATGCAAATACTAGACCACTTTATCTGCCTCCCGAGAATTCTGTTTACAGGTCAAGAGCAACAGTTTGAACCAGACATGAAACAATGGACTGGTTCCAAATTGGGAAAGGAGTGCCTCAAGGCTGTATATTGTCACCCTGATTATTTAACTTGTATGCAGAGTACATCATGTGAAATGCCAGGCTGGATGAAGTACAAGTTGAAATCAAAATTGCTTGGAGAAATATCAATAACCTCAGATATGCAGATGACACCAACCTTATGTTAGAAAGCAAAAAGGAATTAAAGAGCCTCCTAATGAAGGTGAAAGGAGAAAGTGAAAAAGCTGACTTAAAACTCAACATTCAAAAAATGAAGATCATAGCATCTGGTCCCATCAGTTCAGTTCAGTTCAGTTCAGTCGCTCAGTCTTGTCCGACTCTGCGACCCCATGAATCACAGCACGCCAGGCTTCCCTGTCCATCACCAACTCCCGGAGTTTACCCAAACACATGTCCATCAAGTCAGTGATGCCATCCAACCATCTCATCCTCTGTCGTCCCCTTCTCCTCCTGCCCCCAATCCTTCCCAGCATAGGGTCTTTTCCAATGAGTCAACTCTTCGCATCAGGTGGCCAAAGTATTGGAGTTTCAGGTTCAACATCAGTCCTTCCAATGAACACCCAGGACTGATCTCCTTTAGGATAGATTGATTGGATCTTCTTGCAGTCCAAGGGACTCTCAAGAGTCTTCTCCAACACCACAGTTCAAAAGCATCAATTCTTCGGCGCTCAGCTTTCTTCACCGTCCAACTCTCACCACTTCATGGCAAATAGATGGGGAAATAATGGAAACAGTGACAGACTTTATTTTCTTGGGCTCCAGTATCACTGTAGATGTTGACTCCAGCCATGAAACTAAGAGCCTTGCTTCTTGGAAGAAAAGCTATAACAAACCTAGAAAGAATATTAAAAGGCAGAGACATTACTTTGCCAACAAAGGTCTATAAAATAAAATCTATGGTTTTTCCACTAGTCATGTGTGGATGTGAGAGTCGGACCATAAAGAGTGTTGATCACTGAAGTATTATGCTTTTGAACTATGGTGCTAGAGAATAGTCTTAAGAATTCCTTGGACTGCAAGGAGATCCTAACCAGTCAATCCTAAAATAAATCAATCCTGAATATTCATTGGAAAGACTGATGCTGAAGCTCCAATACTTTGCCCACCTGATGTGAAGAACTGACTCATTAGAAAAGACCCTGATGCTGGGAAAGATTGAAAGCAGGAGGAGAAGGGGACGACAGGGGATGAGATGGTTGGAAGGCATCACTGACTCAATGGACATGAGCTTGAGCAAGCTCTGGGAGATGGTGAAGGACAGGGAAGCTTGGTGTGCTGCAGTCCATTCTGTCGCAAAGAGTCTGACATGACTGAATTACAGAACATCATCAACAATGAAGTGGATGAACCTAGAGCCTATTGTACAGAGTGAAGTAAGCCAGAAAGAGAAAAAAGTATCATATACTAACACATATATACGGAATCTAGAAAGATGGTACTGATGAACGTATTTGCAGAGCAGCAGTGGAGACACAGACATTGAGAATAAACTTATGGACACAGCTTGAGGGGGAGGAAGGAGAGGGTGGGATCCATGGAGAGTCACATGGAAACATATATTACCATATGTAAAATAGACAGCCAATGCAAATTTGCTGTATGACACAGGGAACTCAACCCGAGGCTCAATAACAACCTACAGAGGTGGGATGGGAAGGGAGTTGGGAGGGATGTTCAAGTGGGAGGGGACATGGGTAAACCTATGGTTGATTCATGTTGACATTTTGTAGAATGTCACACAATACTGTAAAGCAATTATCCTTCAATTAAAAATAAATAAAGTTTAAAAAAACTGTCTTGTTACAGCTATCATTTTTCAATTAAAACTTTTTTTTTTGGTCATGAGAAAGGCACATATTTTTTTAAATTTGCACAGGACATCATATGAGCTAGCATTATTGATGTTTCCAGTAGCATGCTACATATCTTCTCAATTAATGGTCTATTTAAAATATTAATAACATTATTCACAAGTGAGAAGAGCTAGTTGCTGCTGCTGCTGCTAAGTCACTTCAGTCGTGTCCGACTCTGTGCGACCCCATAGATGGCAGCCCACCAGGCACCCCCGTCCCTGGGATTCTCCAGGCAAGAACACTGGAGTGGGTTTTCATTTCCTTCTCCAATGCATGAAAGTGAAAAGTGAAAGTGAAGTCCCTCAGTCGTGTCTGACTCTTAGCGACCCTATGGACTGCAGCCCACCAGGCTCCTCTGTCCACGGGATTTTCCAGGCAAGAGTGCTGGACTGGGGTGCCATTGCCTTCTCTGGAAAAGAGCTGGTAGAAGGAGGCAAATGCTTTCAACCTGAGAAGACTTTGGCAGGGTGAAATAGCCTAATAAGACTTAAACTAGGATGTACATAAAGTACTATTCTTTTTGAGAATTCAATCTCACATAAAAGATGGATATGAGATAGCATAACAAGTGCATGTTAAAGAGAGGTTTCAGTTGAGAATAAGTATGATATGGAGTTTACAGTGGGAACTCTGTAAATGTATGATGTGCCATCATTTAGAAAAAGAGATTAGATTCGCCTTTAGAGTAACCAAGAAGAGAAACAAGGCCAAAGGACTGAAGTGAAAGGAAAGCAAATTTCAGCTCAACATGTTTTAATGATAATAAGTCGCTGAAGTCATAGATGATATAAAATGAGATCTGAGATATTTCTAAAACCCCATTCAACATCTGTTATTGTATAATTCTATGACAGTGAATGGTATAGTAACTCAAGTTGCTAATCACTCAGATCAAAATTCACAAATAAAAATCTGCTCTTTCTATTTTAAACTCATTGTAGATCATTCCTTAGTTAAGGGGTTTTGTTTATATATGTAATTGATGTTGGACGTCTCCTTTTTTCTCCCTTATGCTTCTTCTCTAGTATTCTATCTCCACCTGTAAACAAGGAGGAGGAATTGAGGAATCAACAGCCAAATACATCAGTTAGTAGTTGTTCTCCCCACCCAGCTAGTCATCCACGAGGTGGATGGGGTCATTGCCTCTCCATGTCCAAGAAAGAGGCATTTTTAGTGCATTCTTTCTGCATTACCCATATTTCTCCTAAGCATAAGCAATACAGTGAATGCTAATGAAGATTTAATATACATATATGTATATGTGTGTGTACACTTATCCATATGCAACAAAATATCATTATTTGGATTTGTAAAGTCAACTACTCCTTAAAATCTATTTGTAGCCCCAAAGTCAACATGTATAATGCTTTCATGGTTATTTGTGGACATGTACAGAGTCACCTGATGTGTATGTAATCAGAAGTTGAGGTTGAATAGCACTCAATCTTCCTTTTTCAGCTTTCATACTATAAATAAATATCCTTTATATTTTTCACATTTTTGTGGCTTTTCTTAGTGAACTTACTTTTTAAAATTGCCACCATGCATAGTGCTGAAGTACTGTTCAACGTTCCTAAGTAAAAGAAGGCTGTTATGTGCTTTACAGAGAAAATTTGTGTGCTAGACAAGCTTATCGAGTCATGAATTACGGTGCTGCTAACTTTGATTTCAAAGTTAATGAGTCAGGAATATATATTAAATAAGGCGTCCTTAATCAGAAACACATAAAACTTGGACATGTACTGATCAGTTGATGAAATATTGTGAGCAGAAGTGTACAGGATCATAACTCTATTTTTCCTAGGATCAATGGTTCAGTATCAGTATTCACTAATTCAGGGTTCACAACAACTTTATACAATAAACTACTATGAATAACGAGAAGCAAATGTTTGCTCCTGTGTGTGTGTCTGTGTGTGTGTAGAAATAGAGAGACAGAAACAGAGTGGTTCTTTAAAAGTAAGCTGGGAGTGGGAGAAATGGAAGGGTGATGTACACTGAGAGAAACGTCACATATATATATATATATATATATATATATATATATACACATGATAGTATATAAGGTGTGGCAGAAAATGAGATGGTTAGATGGTATCACTGACTCAGTGGACATGAGTTTGAGCAAACTCCCTGGGGATAGTTAAGAATGGGAAAGTCTGATGTGCTATATAGTTCATGGGATCTCAAGGAGTCAAACACAACTTAGCAACTGAGCAACACAGCATACTTGATGAGGAAGCTTATGTTTATAGGAATTAAAATAATAAGGCATACTATTAGTAAATAATTCTCTAAAAATAGAATTCTTTATCTGGCATATAAAGCTATGATTCTAACATAGGTATTACTAATTCCAAACTAATCTTACTTCCTCTTCTATGCTCCTGTGTTTCCAGTTCCTTGACACTGAATTCACTGAAACTTTCACCGACCAGTCAAGCTTGTTTCTAGCCAGATCTAGAGATAGCCTGCACCAATTATTCAGACGTAATGACAAGATGTATACAGGTCAGGAAGCAACAGTTAGAACTGGACATGGAACAACAGACTGGTTCCAAATAGGAAAAGGAGTACGTCAAGGCTGTATATTGTCACCCTTCTTACTTAACTTAAATGCAGAGCACATCATGAGAAATGCTGGGCTGGAAGAAACACAAGCTGGAATCAAGATTGCCGGGAGAAATATCAATAACCTCAGATATGCAGATGACACCACCATTATGGCAGAAAGCGAAGAAGAACTAAAGAGCCTCTTGATGAAAGTGAAAGAGGAGAGTGAAAAAGTTGGCTTAAAGCTCAACATTCAGAAAACTAAGATCATGGCATCTGGTCCCATCACTTCATGGGAAATAGATGGGGAAACAGTGGAAACACTGTCAGACTTTATTTTGGGAGGGCTCCAAAATCACTGCTGATGGTGATTGCAGCCATGAAATTAAAAGATGCTTACTCCTTGGAAGGAAAGTTATGACCAACCTAGATAGCATATTTAAAAGCAGAGACGTTACTTTGCCAACAAAGGTCCGTCTAGTCAAGGCTATGGTTTTTCCAGTGGTCATGTATGGATGTGAGAGGTGGACAGTGAAGAAAGCTGAGCATCGAAGAATTGATGCTTTTGAACTGTGGTGTTGGAGAAGACTCTTGAGAGTCCCTTGGACTGCAAGGAGATCCAACCAGTCCATCCTAAAGGAGATCAGTCCTGGGTGTTCATTGGAAGGACTGATGTTGAAGCTGAAACTCCAATACTTTGGCCACCTCATGCGAAGAGTTGACTCATTGGAAAAGGCCCTGATGCTGGGACAGATTGGGGGTAGGAGGAGAAGGGGATGACAGAAGTTGAGATGGCTGGATGGCATCACTGACTCGATGGACATGTGTTTGGGTAGACTCCGGAAGTTGGTGATGGACAGGGAGGCCTGGCGCGCTGCGATTCATGGGATCGCAAAGAGTCGGACATGACTGAAGGACTGAACTGAACTGAACTGAATGACAAGATGAGCTTCTGCTTTGGCTCAGCGGGAAAGAATCCGCATGATGCAGAAGAGGCAGGAAACGTAGGTTCGATCCCCGGATCATGAAGATCCCCTGAAGGAAGAAGTGGCAACCCCCCCAGTACTCTTGCCCGGAGATTCCCATGGACAGAGGGGCCTGGTGGGCTACAGTCCACAGGGTCACAAAGAGTTGGAGACGACTGAGCTGGTAGGCACACATGCCATAATGAGAAGACAATATGTACCCCTCAATTTATTTTATAAGTCTATTTAATGAAGAAAATATTATTGCTTATAACTTTGTTTATCTGGTCAATGGGTATCTTAGAACCACAGGAAATATAATGTTTTAAAGATCACATACATGGAGAAATTTTTCTTTTATTAAGTAAGTGAAAGTGAAAGTTAGTCGCACTGTTGTGTCCAACTCTTTGTGATCCCATGTACTGTAACTTGCCCCTCTGTCCATGGAATTCTCCAGTCAAGAGTACTGGAGTGAGGTGCCATTTCTTTCTTCAGGAGATCTTCCCCACCCAGGGATCAAATCCAGGTCTTTTGCATTGCAGGCAGATTCTTTAAAAACTGAGCCCACTAGAGAAGTCCTAGTGGGCTCAGTTTAATAAGTAAACTGATGTGTAAATTGTTCAAAATATTTCCCTGAGGTTGCTTAGTGGAAAAACATTTTCTGTGAATATATACCTTCTAAGTATCAATGTTTTATGAAAACTGTCTGGGAAAATAGTTTATACCAGTGAAAGCATCTCATATTAATCAAGGGATTTAAAACGTAACAAGACGACACAGGGTGGGGAGAGAGCAAATTAGCCAGGATGGCGTGTGCAGGCTCTCTTGCCCAGCGTTTTGTAAATAGTGACTGTGTAATAGCTGAGATCATTTGTAGCACTGTGCATGCATGTCATGAGGTACTTGCTTGGTCATGGGCTGTTTTGTGTGGTACACATATGAGAGCTCTTCCTAGAAAGCAGCGGCGTTACTGCTGAGCCACGGCTGTGTCTGTTGGGTCAGCCACAAGAGGGGCTACAGCTATGGCTGCTGCGTCAGCCAGGAGAGAATAAACATGTCTGCAGGTCCTACAGCTCCTCGAGTCTTCTTCCAGCCTCATAGCTCGCACCTTGCCTACCCTGGGTTCAGTGAAGAGTACAAACAGTGTGAACAGCAAAACAACTGGTGTCACAAACAGGATGAGCGATACACATGGTATCAGCTTATTGTCAAGTGGATGCAAAAAGCTTCCTATATCACTGTCAGCATCCTTTCACAAAAGAGCATGCCCTAATATTCTGTGCATATAACATTTATCATGAGGAATTATAGATCTCAGGAAAAGGTGAGCTAAAACTGAGGAGGTCTTTAAATACTGTTGCATTAATTTTAAGGACTCAGTATAGTCATGCAACCAGAGATCACATTAGGTATTTTGCCTCATCTGCATTGACTCCAGTGAAACAAAATGCTCACTTAACATTTTTTAAGTCATTCAATATTTCACTTAGGTAGTAGTTACACATAGACCTGAAATACACTCTTCCAATCTGGGGAATTTCTTTGTATCACTGTGGGTGAAACTTCGCAATTCATAAATTAACTCACAGTTGACTGAAGGCCACTTTTATAATGCCCCAGGGTATTCAAACTAGAAATTTGGTGCTTTTTTTTTCCTCTAGTCATCCTAACAATCAGACTGAGCCAGAAAATTGCAGTTTTATTTATTGATTAACTTCTACGCACCAAGAACAGTCCTACATTTCATATTCATTATCTCATATAATTTCTGTCAGGTATTATTTTCCCCAATTTTACGAATGAGAACACAGGCTCATAAAAATTAAATAAGTAGGCCAAGGTCATATAGCCAAAATCTAACAGGGCCAGAATTCAAGATAAAGCTTGCTCTTTACCAAAGCCTACATTTTAGAGCAGCAGCAATATGATGACTCCGTCTTTGGCCTCAAAGAGAGGTTAAATCAACAGAGGAGCTGGACTTGAGCTTGGGTTCAGCCAGTCATTAGGATCTGATATAGCCTTTTACAGAATCCTTGTGACATTGAATGGAAAGAAGGAAAGTAAAGTGAACAGAATAAGCACTTCATAATAGACAAAAATTACTATGTATTTCTTAATTTCTTTAATTGCGGTAAAAAGTCACATAATATAAAACATACTGTTTTAACCAAATTTAACTGTACTGTTTGGGCTTCCCAGGTGGTACCAGTGGTACCATAAGAAATGATGCATCTTAATTTACTGGTATGTATTTAAATAATTAAAATATGCAAATTGGATTACTTGTATTAGCTAATTGAAGTTTTCCTGCTCATGAAGATGACTGGAAATAATTCAGGGGAGATTTATAAAAAGCCTGCACTAGAAATGCTTTATTAAATAAGGATGGAAGCAGACATTTAAAATCATAGGAAATAAAGATGTAAAATGTAGTTTTTGCAAAAATATAAACATTTCTGTTCCTGGCATATGCCCTGTTTGGGGTTCCAAAGCTTTATTGTTTCTCATCTATAAAGAAAGTCACACTTTAAAAAATGTATGTTTCAATACATATACATTGCTCTGAAATACCCAGGCTAATTTTCTACTTTGACCCTAATGCCAAATCTATTTCCAGGCACAAGGGCACTCTCTACTCTTATGCACTTGCTCCAATTTGAGGCATACACAGATCTGTAAACATGTGGAGAAGGAAATGGCAACCCACTCCAGTGTTCTTGCCTGGAGAATCCCAGGGACGGGGGAGCCTGGTGGGCTGCCGTCTATGGGGTCGCACAGAGTCAGACACGACTGAAGCGACTTAGCAGCAACACCATAAATATGAGGTTCATAAAAATATTAAGATCCTTAAAGTGGTCTTTATCATGACTTAACTGTTTTAGTTAAAATTTGAATATACATGCATTTCTCGATATGTATCTTATATTTCACTGTCAAATCTGCCTCTTCCCTCCTGTAGTACATTATGTTGTACAACAATGACTGTGATGTCATTTCCCCTGCCCATGTTCTTTTATAATCTTATCATACTCGTAGGGGTGGAGTATAATTTCCCTTCTCTTAAATATGGAGAAGTTTAGAACTCACTTGTAACGAAAGAATGCAGCAAAAGGGACCCCGAGTGTACTTTGGCAAGGTTAGAAAAGGTGGTACAGATTATATTTTATTTACAAAAACATGGTTTTGGAGCCCTATGCCACATGGAAGCAGTGAACTGCCCTGAAGTTGCCATTCTGTGAGGAGGCCCAACTAACCTGCCACAAAGGAACAGCAGGTGGTTTATAGAAACAATATATAGAAACCGTATAGAAGTTTAGTTCCTACAACCACAAGGAACGAGACTCTGCCAACAAACCAAATGAGCTTGGAAGTGGGTTCTTCCCCAGGACAGCCTGCAGATGAGACTGCCACCCAGCTGGCACACAGGTAAGAGATGTCCAGATTTCTAACCTGCAGAACCTGTGAAATAAATGTGTGTGGATTTAAGCCAGTAAATCTGTGACAGTTTGTTACATGGTAATAGAAAACCAATACAGGAACCAAGAATGAGATTAGCTTACAAACCTCAGGCCATGAAGTACTGCAGTGGCATATCAGAATTTTGGATCTAAGCAACTAGTATTAGGATTAGAAAGATCGTATATGAGACCTGTAAGCTCCATGAAGTTGAAAGGAAGTCATGGAGAACACTATTCTTCTGACTTGCAGTTGTACCTATTAGAGGCCACCCTCTCTCAGGATCTTACTTCAGGCAATCCTCTAAGGCTCTGGCTTCGGGCTTCAGTCAGCCTCTTCCCTGTTCCTTGTCTTAGATTCTCTCTGTTGCATTTGGCCTCAGCTTTACTATCCACCCCCCAACACACACACACCCTCTGGAGTCACAGAGTTGGCCATGACTGAGTGACTAACACATACACACACCCACCCTTCTGTAACTCCATTTCAACTGCACCTCTGAGCTTTCCCTGACTTCTTGGTCTCAGGCTTTATTATTATTATTATTATTATTTTACTGGGTGTGGTCCTGCTGTGTCTTTGTCAACACTCAGCCCTACTTAGGAGACCCTGGCCAAGTTCTGTCCTCCTAGACAGGAGACCAGTATAGCTAAAGCGTCTGATTTGGTCATTTCATCTCCTGCTTGATAGAACTATCATTTTCTAAAGGCATACATTGTGCTAACATGAGAGGGAAGAAAATGATAGCATTGATTCAATTCACCACTAATCTGTGCAGGTGTTCAGACACTTTGCTATGGAGCCAGAGTCATCATGGTCAAGATGGAAAGTGTCCCTCCAGAACTCATCCAGGCCTTCTTGTAGGCTAATTTTGCTTCATGTTAAATTGTTCAGTCACTTTATGATGGGATCAAATGGCTTCTTTAAAGAGTGAACAGGTGCTATATTACAAGCCAGTGAAATCCATCCCCATGAATTGTGGTAATAGATGAGTTTCAATGTCATTCCAAAACTAGTAATATAATAAAGCTTGCAGAGAAATAGGCTTTTCTTGTCTCTCAAAGCTAGATGAATAGGTAAAATAAGTTAGTCTGTACCCTCCCTACATCCATAAGAGTAGAGAGTGCCCTTGTGCCTGGAAATAGATTGGGCATTAGGGTCAAAGTAGACAATTAGCCTGGGTATTTTAGAGCAATGTATATCTATTGAAACATACATTTTTTAAAGTGTGACTTTCTTTATAGATGAGAAACAATAAAGCCTTGGGCAGAACCCCAAACAGGGCATATGCCAGGAACAGAAATGTTTATATTTTTGCAAAAACTACATTTTACATCTTTATTTCCTATGATTTTAAATGTCTGCTTCCATCCTTATTTAATAAAGCATTTCTAGTGCAGGCTTTTTACAAATCTCCCCTGAATTATTTCCAGTCATCTTCATGAGCAGGAAAACTTCAATTAGCTAATACAAGTAATCCAATTTGCATATTTTAATTATTTAAATACATACCAGTAAATTAAGATGTATCATTTCTGTGCTAAACCCTTAGGGGAAAAAGATGAGGCGACATTTCTGGTCAACAATGAGCTAACAGCCTCATGGAAAAGACAACTAAAAATGCTAGTGTGGTAAATGCCTCTAAGTGCTGGTTCTCATCCCTAAATTCACACTTGAGTCAACTGAGGAACTTTTAAGTAATACTTTTGCTCTGTCACTACTCTTAAAGAGTCAATCTAGAACAAGAGGCAGATAATAGAAATGTTTAAAAGTTCCCCAGATGACTTGAATGTGTATCTAGGATTGAAATTCACTGCCTTAAAGGATTCATTTGCCAGGTGCTAAATAATAACCCACTAACTCAGCCTGTGGGAGAGAAGTCATCAAAATGCAGGTAGCACTTTCAGAAAATCTCACCAGGGATTTGGGTTTGGGAGGTAGGGCTTTTGAAGTAGAATAAGCCTGCTGGGCACAATCCCATTGAGACTAACTTTTAACTACCTTCCTAATTTATCCAAGCGTTCATCTCCACTGCCACCACCCTGATGCAAATCATTGCTAAAATAGCCTTGCATGAATCTACCAGTTTCTTAGCTTTTTCTGCATGAGCACTCTTTCCTCTTCAAACATATCCATCCCACCTGCAGAGAAAAAGATATTCTTACACTACAAATCAGTTGCATTGCCATAATTAAAAAATTTCAGTGGTTTCATTTTGCTCCAAAAATGCAAAATATTTAACATAGCAGATTAGAGCCTATGCTATTTAATCTTGGTCTCCATTCAGCCTCACCTTAAATGTCCTGTCCACCTTCTCCACCATCTCATGAACTAAATTCCGTTCATGTCAGCTCTGTTTCAGTCTCTGTGCAAATAAACCAAATGAATGAATACTACATACACCAAAAACACAATCTTACCTACATTTTCTCTCCAATAGTTTTTATTTCCACCCAGCTCAAGATTTGGGCCATGAAATGTATCTTACCTATCTTTATTGTATTCTTTTTTCCCTTTCTGATTTCTCTTTCTCCCTTTCTCTTTTTCTCTTTTTCCTCAGAAGTTTCACATTTTGTATGGACCTCTGCATTTAAACAGAGAAACAAATAAACAATTATTATTAAAAAGAAAATTATTACTTTAGTGTATGCATGTATGAATTGCCAGGATGAAAAAGAAAAGGGAAGCTAAGTAATATTTTATGAGCAGCTACAATATGTTTATCATATTCAGTTAATCATTTAATTCTCTTCCATGAATAATTTTTCAGATGAAGGAACTGAGACTAGGGAAGTCATTCTTTCCCAACGATCTCACAGCTAATAATAGAATAATAATACCAGACTAATGACCAGTACCCATACAATTCCTTTCCTCTCTCCACTACTCCAGTGAAACTATAACAAGAGAGAGATCATTACCAGGGATTCAAAGCCCTACATGGGAAGCTATCTAACATAACTTAACTTTATACAGCTTCTTACACTATAGATTTCAGGTGTCTGTATTATGTTTCACTCAATTATGCTTATAAGGGTAAAAGATTATGCGCATTACCAATTCCTGTCTCGTCTCATAACCTTTTTAAAATTGCATTCATTCATCCATTCAATAATGTCTAGTACTGGGAATATAATTCTGATTTGCTTTCAGAAAATTTATATTATTAATCATAAAGACATTTTCTTAAGATTCTGAATTTTGTTATACTCCATTTCTTTCTAAGCTTTGGAATTAAATTCCATTATGCAATACCTATAATATAGTCGATAATTCTTGCATGTGTATGAAGTGAAAAAAAAAAAAAACCCTGCTGGCATCTGGGCTATGTGGAATGAAGAAATAAACTTGCAGAGTGTTTCCTGACTCTTAAAACACATATGCTGTGCCAGACCACATCATGACAGAAATCCCAGGCTATGTGCAAACTCCTCTAATAATCAGTTCAATTAAACCCATGTGGTCCAAGATAATATTACAAGAAAACTGATCTAACATTAACTACATGAAGATTCATAAATTTTAAAGGTAAGATTATTAAATATTCCAAAAATTTTGTGCTTTACAATTTCCTATCAATCCCTGCCAAGACCATCCTATGACTAACTCTAGCCCACCTTTTCCTAGCCCTCCCTGAAAATCCCATAAATGGATTTATTAATAGTTAGTTCTTAAGGCCATCTCAAATTAGACTATTTATTATTTCTTACCATGACAAAGTCTTATCTAGAAGGGAAAGTCTGCAAAGACAATATCTATCTGAAAGACAATGTCTATCTGAAAGCTAATATCTTTCAAAGACAGTATCTAACTAGACAACTTCACCTGACATCAGTTTTCATCTGTTACATTCTAGGCCCCAACCTGATGGAGATGTCACCTGTAAAAATTGATTAAACAAAAGTAAAAATTAAAAAAAAAGATTTATTTAGAGTAGCTACTGGCCACATAGCAACTTAATTAAAGAGAAATTAAATAAATAGTCAAATTCATAAAAGAACTATATTAGAATTGAAAAAAAAATAATGTAAGAAGAGGGTAATAAGGAACAGAATAGATGAGACAAGTGAAAGGATTGTCAGAGAATTTGGTTCGAGATAGAAGAAACCAAGAAATTTGATTGTTTTAAAACTTGATTAAAACTTGATTTTTACCTGCTGTTAGCCATGATGAAGTTACTACTCCCCAACTATAAACAACTATAGTTCAGTTCAGTTGCTCAGTCATGGCTGATTCTTTGCAACCCCATGTAATGGAGCACACCAGGCCTCCCTGTCCACCACCAACTCCCGGAGTCCACCCAAACCCATGTCCATTGAGTCGGTGATGCCACCCAACCATCTCATCCTCTGTCGTTCGCTTCTCCTCCTTCCCTCAATCCTTCCCAGAATCAGGGTCTTTTCCAGTGAGTCAACTCTTTGCATGAGGTGGCCAAAGTATTGGAGTTTCAGTTTCAGCATCAGTCCTTCCAATGAACAACCAGGACTGATCTCCTTTAGGATGGACTGGTTTGATATCCTTGCAGTCCAAGGGACTCTCAAGAGTCTTCTCCAACACCACAGTTCAAAAGCATCAATTCTTAGGCACTCAGCTTTCTTCACCGTCCACCTCTCGCATCCATACATGACCACTGGAAAAACCATACCCTTGACTAGATGGACCTTTGCTGACAAAGTGATGTCTCTGCTTTTTAATGTGCTATCTAGGATGGTCATAACATTTCTCCAAGGAGTAAGCATCTTCTAATTTCATGGCTGGAATCACCATCTGCAGTGATTTTAGAGACCAGAAAAATAAAGTCAGCCACTGTTTCCACTGTTTCCCCATCTATCAGCCATGAAGTGATGGGACCAGATGCCATGATCTTAGTTTTCTGAATGTTGAGCTTTAAGCCAACGTTTTCACTCTCCTCTTTTACTTTCATCAAGAGGCTCTTTAGATCTTCTTCGCTTTCTGCCATAAGGGTAGTATCATCTGCATGTCTGAGGTTATTGATATTTCTCCCTGCAATCTTGATTCCAGCTTGTGCTTCCTCCAGCCCAGCATTTCTCTTGGTGTACTCTGCATAGAAGTTAAATAAGCAGGGTGACAATATACAGCCTTGACGTACTCCTTTTCCTATTTGGAACAAGTCTGTTGTTCCATGTCCAGTTCTAACTGTTGCTTCCTGACCTTCTTACAGGTTTCTCAGGAGGCAGGTCAGGTGGTCTGGTATTCCCATCTCTTTCAGAATTTTCCACAGTTGATTGTGATCCACACAGTCAAAGGCTTTGGCATAGCCAATAAAGCAGAAATAGATGTTTTTCTGGAACTCTCTTGCTTTTTTGATGATCCAGTGGATGTTGGCAATTTGATCTCTGGCTCCTCTGCCTTTTCTAAATAAAACCAGCTAGAACTGTAAAATTGGATGGTATATATGAAGTAAATATTTCTGGATGATTTAAAGCACAGAGTATAGAATGGCAAATCTGGAAAGAAGAAATAAAGACTTGAATTACATCAACCCCTGCTTTCTTCCTGAAACCACTTCCCAGGCTAAAGGACAAGGAAGTTCATATATAACACAGTTATCTCACTGAATTCAGTAGATAGAAATTAGAATTCTTTTCTTCTGGAGAGGTTGGCATTTATGGAACAGAGTACCACAGAGAAGAGAATTGTACAGAAAATGAGTTCCAGACTCTTCATAGAATGTCTCCTTGAATTTTCAGCTAAACACTAAAATATACATGCTTAGGGCAGGTCTCAGTGAGGATGAGCAAGAAATAACTACCAGGGAAAGAACACAACAGAGGCTATACTTAGGAGTCTGCACAAGATAGGAATAAGAGGCTTCATTAAACAATCCAAGCATTTAATAAAGATCACAAAAAGCCATATGGTAGAAGAGCTAATCTAGCCTTACAGCAAATTCTGCCCTAGATCCATCCCACCAAAGGATAGAAACAACTTATCTGCAAATAAATGAACCAAAGCCAGAACCCTGTCAATAAAACAACAAAGTCCCAAAATAGAAGTAAGAAAACTTCAAAAAGCTGCGCTATAATACTGCAAGATAAATATAGTTAATATAAATGAGAAAAAAATAGATATCTCTGTGTTAAAAATAAAAGTCAATTCATAACTCACATCATGTAGAAACAGTAATGCAAAATTGATCATAGATTCAATTTAAAATAAAAATTAAATTTCATATAAAATTATTTATATTCTAGAATGAATTATAGATTATATTTGTGACCTAGATCTTACCTACAACAGCAAAATCATGATCCAAAAGAGAAAAATTTTGATTAATTAAAATTAAAAATTTCTGCTCTTCAAAGACACTGTTGAGGAAAGTCATAGACTGAGAGAAAATACTTGTAAGTCACATATCTGTAAACTATTTGTATCCAGAATATGTAAAGAGCTCTTAAAATTCAATAATTAGAGAAACAAACACTCCAGTAAAAAATGGGCAAAAGAAATGAAAATCACTTCAGCAGATAATGTAAACAGAAATTTATTACAGTCTGACTTCATCAGCAAAGAAAACTGAACATATTTCTAAGACAAAAGTTAGTAAATTTATGCTTATGAGTGACTCACATTGTTTGTTTTATGGCAGAAACCAACTCAGCATTGGAAAGCAATTGTCTTCCAATTAAAAGCAATAAATAAATAAATAGACATTTATAACATCAAATAATTTAAATACATAAATTATTGAAGAAATAATGAAAATATTTCAAACTGAAGGACAGTGAATATTGTTGTTATTGTTCATTCTCAGTCATGTCTGACTTTTCTGAAACTCCATAGACTGTAGCCTGCCAGGCTCCTCTGTTCATGGAATTTCCCAGGCAAGAAAACTGGAGTGAGTTACCATTTCCTTCTCCAGGGAAACTTTGTGATCTACAGATCAAACCCTTGTCTCCTGCACTGGCAGATGAGCTCTTTACCATCGAGCCACCAGGGAAGCCCAACAGTGAATATACAACATATCAACATATCTTGTAGATGCAGTACTTAGAATGGAATTTAGAGTTCCATGCTTGCTGTAGGTAAATTGTGCTCCTCCAAATTTGTATGTAGAAGTCCTAAACTACAGTACCTAGAATGTGACTTTATTTAGAAATAAAGTCTCTGCACATGGAATTAAAATCATACTGGAGGAGGGTGAACTCCTAATCAAATTTAACTGGTGACCTTACAAAAACATGGAATGCTGGACATAAGCACACACAGAGGAAAAAACCCAAATGAAGACAAAAGCAGAGATTGGGGTAATGTAGGTACAAGAAAAGGAATATCAAAAGTTGCCAGAAAACCACCAGAAGCTAGGAGAGAGACCTAGAACATTGATCTCAGATTTCTAGACTCCAGTAATAACTGTGAGACAAAAATTCTGTTCTTTAAGTTGATCAGTTTCAGGTACATTTTTTTTTTTGATGGCAGCAATAGAAAACCCATGCAATGTTTTTAATAAAAAAAGAATAATGGTTCAATATTAATGATTCATGATTCTACATTAAGATACTAGAAAAAGAGGAGCAAATGAAAAAATTAAACACAACAAAGTAAAGAGAATAATGAAAATTAATTTAAAAAAAATAATAAACAAATGAGGAAAAACAGTGAAATCTAACTGACAAAACTCTAGATAGACTAATCAAGAAATAAAGACAGAAAAATGAAAATACTAATAGAGAAATATAACACGCCAATGAATTACAATATTATTGTTCCGATGCTAATTCTCTTTATATGTATGCATTATACTCTTTGTGTGAATAATACACAAACTGTTGTTCAGTCTCCTAGTTGTGTCTGACTCTTTGCAAACTCTTGGGCACCAGTTGTCCTTCACTATCTCCTGGAGCTTGCTCAAACTCACTTCCATTGAGTCGATGATGCCATCCAAGCATCTCATCCTCTGTCGACCCGCATCTTCTCCTGCCCTCAATCTTTCCTAGAATCAGCATCTTTTCCAATGACTCAGCTCTTCATATCAGATGGCCAAAGTATCGGAGCTTCATCTTCAGCATCAGTTCTTCCAATGAATATTCAGGACTGATTTCCTTTAGGATTGACTGGTTTGATTTCCCTTCTGTCCAAGGGATTCTTAAGAGTCTTCTCTAACACCACAGTTCGAAAGCATCATTCTTTAGCCCTCAGCCTTCTTCATGGCCCAACTCTCACATCCATATGTGAATACTGGAAAAATCATAACTTGAGTAAACAGACCTCTGTTAGCAAAGTAATGCCTCTGCTTTTTAATATGCTGTCTAGGATTATCATAGCTCTTCTTCGAAGGAGCAAGCATCTTTGAATTACATGGCTGCCATCATCCTCTGCAGTGATTTTGCAGCCCAAGGCAACAAATTGTATCACTGCTACCAATTTTTCCCCATTTATTTGCTGTGAAGCGATGGGACCAGATGCCACGATCTTCATTTTTTGAATGTTGAGTTTTAAGCCAGGTCTTTCACCTTCATCAAGAGGCTCTTTAGTTCCTCTTTGCTTTCTGCCATAAGGGTGGTGTCAGCTGCATATCTGAGGTTATTGATATTTCTCCTGTCCATCTTGATTCTAGCTTGAGCTTCATCCAGCCTGACATTTCACACAATGTACTCTGCATTTAATTTAAGTAAGCAGGGTGACAACATACTGCCTTGACATACTCCTTTCACAATTTTGAAACAATCCAATATTCCTTGTCTGATTCTTCATACAGATTTCTCAGGAGGCAGGTAAAGTGGTCTGGCATTCCCATCTCTTTAAGAATTTTCCAGTTTGTTGTGATCTACACAGTCAAATGCTTTAGTATAGTCAATAAAACAGAAGGGTTTCTGGAACTCCCTTGCTTTTTCTATGATACAACAGATATTGACAATTCAGTCTCTGATTCCTCTGCCTTTTCCACATTCAGTTGGTACATCTGGAAGTTCTCAGTTCTAGTTCTGCTGAAGCCTCTCTTGAAGGATTTTGAGCATTACCTTGCTAGAATGTAAGATGAGTGCTATGTGCAGTAATTTGAACATTCTTTGACAGTGATTTTCTTTGGGATTGGGATAAAAACTGACCTTTTCCAGTCCTGTGCTCAGTGCTGAGTTTTCCAAGGTTGTTAGCATAAATAGTGAAGCACTTTATCAGAAACATCTTTTAGGATTTGAAATTGCTCACCTGGAAATCCTTCACCTCCACTAGCTTTGTTCATAGTAATGCTTCCTAAGGCCCACTTTGGAGAAGTAAATGGCACCCCACTCCAGTACTCTTGCCTAGAAAATCCCATGGATGGAGGAGCTTGGTGGGCTGCAGTCCATGGGGTCGCTAGGGGCCGGACACGACTGAGAGACTTCACTTTCACTTTCACTTTCAAGGCCCACTTGGCTTCACATTACAGGATGTTTGGCTTTAGGTGAGTGATCATACCATCTTGGTTATCTGGGTCATTAAGACATTTTTTGTACAGTTTTTTGTGTATTGTATATTCTTGTCGCCTCTTAATATCTTCTGCTTCTGTCAGGTCCACACCATTTCTGTTCTTTCTTGTGCCCATCTTTGCATGAAATGTTCCCTTAGTATCTCTAATTTTCTTGACGCAATCTCTAGTCTTTCCCATTCTATCATTTTCCTCTATTTCCTTGCCTTGAACACTGAGGAAGGCTTTCTTATCTCTCCTTGCTGTTCTTTGGAACTCTGCATTCAGATGGGAATATCTTTCCTCTTCTCCTTTCCGTTTCACTTCTCTTCTTTTTTCTGTTATTTATAAGGCCTCCTGAGATAACCTTTCTGCATTTCTCTTTCTTGGGGATGGTTTTGATCACTGCCTCCTGTGCAATATTATGAACTTCCATCCGTAGTTCTTCAGGCACTCTGTCAGATCTAATCCCTTGAGTCTATCTGTTACTTTCACTATATAGTCATGAGGGATTTTATTTAGGTCATACCTTGAATGGCCACCAGTATTCTTGGGTTTCCCTGGTGGCTCAACTGGTAAAGAATCCACGTGGAATGTGGAAGACCTGGATTCAATCCCTGGGTTGGGAAAATCCACTGGAAAAGGGAATGGCTACTCACTCCAGTATTATGGCCTGGAGAATTCCACGGACTGTATAGCCAATGGGGTTGCAAAGAGTCAGACATGACTGAGTGGCTTTCACTGAATGGCCTAGTGGTTTTCCCTACTTTCTTCAACTTAAGTATCAATTTTGCAATAAGGAGTCCGTGATCTGTCTGAGCCATAGTCAGCTCCTAGTCTTGTTTTTGCTGACTGAATAGGGCTTCTCCATTTTCAGCTGTAAATAATATAATCAATCTGATTTTAATATTAGCCATCTGGTGATGTCCATGTGTAGAGTCCTCTCTTTTGTTGTTAGAAGATGGTGTTTGCTATGACCAGTGTGTTCTCTTGGCAAAACTGTTAACTTTGTCTTGCTTCATCTTGTACTACAGAGCCAGACTTGCCTGTTACTCCAGGGATCACTTGACTTCCTATTTTTGCATTCCATTCCCCTATGATGAAAAATACATTTTTGGGGGTTGGGGGTGGGGGTTCTTCTAGAAGTTCTTGTATGTCTTCGTAGAACCATTCAACTTCAGCTTCTTCAACATTAGTGATTGGGAGATAGACTTGGATTAGTGTGAAAATAATTTTTGATATGGAACAGCAAAGGGCCTAGAGCTGCTAAAAGAATCTTAGAAGAGGAGGTCATAAACTACTACATTTCAAAATTTACTATAATGCTACATTAATCAAGAAAATGCAGTATTCAATTTAACAGAATAAAGACTTTAATTAAAAAGACTAGCACTCTTGCAGACCATTCATTTTCAGTAAGATATCAAAGCAGTAAAGTGGGGAAAGGCCATTCATTATAGTAAATTCTGGAATAAATTGTGCTGGAAGACTGGTACTACATATGAGAAAAAGACAAACCTTAACCATACCTCACACCATCACAGAAAGTTCAACATAAGATAGAGCAAAGACTTAAATGTAAAACCTTGCATTGTAAAGCTTATATTTTTCATTGAGGTGGACAAAAATGTTTATAAGCAGGATACATAAAGCTCTAACTAAACAAAAATGAATGTTATCTAAATTAAAATATTTTGTTCACGTTGCTAAATATATGAACTTATAAACTTCAGATGGGGTAAAATAAGCCATAAATAAAACTTGTAACGTACTTTAATCAAGAATATATAAACAACTTCTACAGCTGTATAGTAAAAAAGAAAAGCAATCCAAATAAAAAATGGGCATTTCACCAAAGTTTATATACCAGCAACATGGCTAGTAAGCCATGAGGGTGTTCCACATCATTAGTCATCAGTAAAATGTCAGTTAAAGCCACAACGTGATGATGCTGCTATCATCTATTCAACTAGAACGGCTAAATGTAGAAAAAAATAACACCGAGTTGCAACAAACGTGTGGAGCGACTGAAACCCCTACAGTTGCTGGTAAGAATGTAAAAGTGATAAAATAAATTTGGAAATCAGCCTAGTAGCTTCTCATAAATGTCATTGTTTATCCAACAACATGGATGAATCTCAAAAGCATTTATACGTTAAAATATGGTGAAATATTTTGAAGTAATGGCTGTCTCTGGCCGAGGTGGGATTGACTGAGAGAGGGCACACGTGTTCTTTCTGGTGTAATGGACATTACATACCATTTTTTTACACATTCTCTGATGTGCACCATTTTTCTGTACCAAATGTGTACCATTTTCATGTGTACTACAAATTCAAAGTCTTCATTTAATTTGTTACAATATTGCTTCTGCTTTATGTTTTGGTATTTCGGTCTCCGGGCATGACGGACTTTAGTTCTCCAACCAGGGATTGAACTTGTATCCCCTACATTAGAAGGTAAAATTTTAACCACTGAACCACCAGGGAAGTCCCTGAAATCACCTATATCTTAACATATGGGTGACAGATTCATGCAGTTGTCAAAATTCATCAAACTATGAACTTAATATGTGTGCATTTCCTTGAATGGAAGTTATGATTCAAATTTTTATAAAAATTGAAAAAGAAGCCTTTTTTATGTCATACTAACCCTATGACGCAGAACTGTCTGCTCAGCAAATTAGTCCAACTATATAATCAATATATAAACCATTCTACATTCTGAATACAATTGGTTTCTATTCTGGAAGATACACTTATTCATCATAATTTATAATTTAAGTCTTGATAAGAAAGACTGCTTCCAGAAGAATTTTCCATCTTCCAAAAGTATATCCAGTTTTCTAGGTTTGGTCTAGTATGTTGGTCTTCCAGGAAGACTAAGAGTATTCTGTTAAGCACATTACTTTCTAATTTCAAACTTATGTAGTAGTGAAAATCCAATCCAGATTAATCCATTTCCTCTCAAATTTATTAAATGTTTTCTGTTCTCTCTATCTCTGTCTCTCAGTTCAAGGTTTTTCTTCTGCAAAACAGACCATCACTGTGGACAATAGAGGAATACCTTCTATAAAACTGCAAAAGGAAATGCAACAGTTTTGTTAAGATGTAATTTATATCCCATATGATTCACCTACCTAAAGTATACAATTCAGGGCTCCTAAATGTATTCATAGAGTTGTGCACCATCACCATAAACCATTTTAGAACACTTTAACACCATCACCTTATCACTTTGTTATAATTTCCATTTCTTTAATTTTGTATTTGTTTTGTTTCAATGTTATACATGTTAATTATTATTTCTCTTGTCTTATACATGCTCTCAATTTCCTCTTTTGCTTATAATATTAAATATATGATTATACAGTCTATGCAAATAGTTCCACAATCTCAAGTATTTGTAGATCTCATTTTAGTTTTTTTTTTCTTTTTTCCACTGATTCTTTCAGGTCTCAAGTCATTAAAAGGACCAGCTTGTGGTTAAACATTTTCAGGGATGGTTTTATGGTAATAATGTGTGCCATCACCATCTCCCAGAGTTTGCTCAAACTCATGTCCATGGAGTTGGTGATACCATCCAACCATCTCATCCTCTGTCGTCCCCTTCTCCTGCCTTCAATCTTTCCCAGCATCAGGGTCTTTTCCAATGAGTCAGTTCTTTGCATCAGGTGGCCAAACTATTGGAGTTTCAGCTTCAGCATCAGTCCTTCCAATGAATACCCAGGACCGATTTCCTTAAGGATGGACTGGTTGGATCTCCTTGCAGTCAAAGGGATGCTCAAGACTCTTCTCCAACACCACAGTTCAAAAGCATCAACTCTTCAGTGCTCAGCTTTCTTTATGGACCAACTCTCACATCCGTACATGAATACTGGAAAAATCATAGCTTTGACTAGATGGACCTTTGTCGCCAAAATGATGTCTCTGCCTTTTAATATGCTATCTATGACTGTCATAGTTTTTCTCCCAAGAAGCAAACATCTTTTAATTTCACGGCTGGAATCACCATCTGCAGTGATTTTGGAGCAGTTCAAGAAAATAAACTCTTGCTGTTTCCAATGATTCCCCATCTATTTTTCATGCAGTGATGGGACTGGATGCCATGGTCTTAGTTTTTTGAAAGTTGAGCTTTAAGCCAACTTTTTTACTGTCCTCTTTCACTTTTATCAAGAGGCTCTTTAGTTCTTCTCTCCTTTCTGCCATTAGGGTGGTGTCATTTGCATATCTGAGGTTATTGATATTTCTCCCGGCAATCTTGATTCCAGCTTGTGCTTCATCCAGCCTGCATTTTGCATGATATACTCTGCATTTAAGTTAAATAAGCAGAGTGATGTACTCCTTTTCCAATCTGGAACCAATTCGTTGTTCCATGTGCAATTCTACTGTTATTTCTTGGCCTGCATACAGGTTTCTCAGGAGGCACATAAGGAGGTCTGGTATTCTCATCTCTTTAAGAATTTTCCAGTTTGTTTTGATCCACACAGTCAAAGGTTTTAGTGTATTCAATGAAGCAGAAGTAGACATTTTCCTGGAATTCTCTTTCTTTTTCTACGATCCAGTGGATGTTGGAAATTTATCTCTGATTCTTCTCCTTTTCTAAATCCAGCTTGAATGTTTGGGAGTTATCTGTTCACATACTGTTGAAGTCTCGTTTGGAGAATTTTGATGATTACTTTACTAGCATGTGAAATGAGTACAATTGTGTGGTAGTTGGAACATTCTTTGACATTGCTCTTTTTTGGTATTGGAATGAAAACAGCTTTTCCAGTCCTGTAGCCGCTGCTGAGTTTTCCAAGTTTGCTGATACATTGAGTGTGGCACTTTAACAGCATCATCTTCTAGGATTTGAAATAGCTCAGCTAGAAATCCATCATCTCCACTAGCTTTTGTTCGTAATGATGTTTCTCAAGGCCCACTTACTTGACTTCACATTCCAAGATGTCTGGCTCCAGGTGAGTAGAAGTACATAGTATAAACAAAATGCATAATATGGAGGAAAATTCACATATAATCATTCTCCAAATGAGAAACATTTAAAAACAAGTAGATTATTATAAATATGAACCTGAAAATCCATGTCAAGTCTTTTATATTAATAACCCCAAAGAATGTTCACAGACCTTTATTACCCATAAATCTTTTCAATTTCACTGATCATTTTCTATGCACTAAGTACTGTCCTTATGTCCTATGTGTATCTCATGATATTTACTCTATAGCAAGAAAGACACATGTATAAATTGATGATCATTGTGTATTGTTGTATTATGGCAGTATACAAAAGGAGCAGATAGAAGTACCTTCTAACATCTATCTGGACAAGAAATTTATTGATAGAGAAGGTCATGTTTCAATAGGTGTTTAATGAATTTATGATTAAGAATGAGAATCCAGGCAGTAGTGGGGGTTTTGCCTCTTTCAAAGCCACTGTAGAAGTATTATTTGGTGAGGTTGATAATTTTCATATTTTGCTTTTTTTTTGTACCTCTCATTTCTTTAAATGCACCTTGTAAAAAAATCTTCTTAGAAATCTTAAGGAAAAAAGCTTTAATCCCATAGACTAGGAGAAGAATGTACATTTAGAAAAATAAAATTTGTTGAGAAGTTTCTTTCACCAACATGGGAACATTCATGTTGAAAATACTCCATGACTATGGAATTTCCTGCCACTTCACACTACAGATGAACATTTTCCAAATTCTATAACCCTCTAAGTTCTCGCAATCAATATAACCTCCCACTTACCCTCTGTCTCCATTCTCTGTTTCTGATTTTTATCTTAAAGAAGTTTGCTGACTTCCACCGAAATGTATGGAGTCACAGAATGACCCTGAAAGAGATTATCTAATCTACCAGAAACCAAGCAAGATGATGAATACCATGATGATTGGAATGGAAACAGAATGGCCTGTGATCCACCCAATAATTGCTACATTGTGTTCCTTGCACACAGAAAGTAACAGGACAAGTTTTCTTAGTTTAAAGCTGAAATTAAAATTCCCAGTGCTGTGGCTAATTATTTCACTCCAATAAATTCTGGTCTGATTATATGGTTTATATACTCACGTGTGCTATATATCTTATGACTGATTAAGAGATGGAAGACAAATTAAAAGCTGTTTCCTAAATGCAATTTTCTTATTGAAAGTATTTGGAAAAAATGAGATATACAGATGGAAAGTATAAAAATGTACATGAACTGTTAATCTAGTCTTTAATCTTTATTTTCTTAAGTAAAATTTAGAGATCCAAAAAGGCAAAATTAGTGGCTCAATATCCAACAAGATAACACCAACATCCATTGGATCACAGAAAAAGCAAGAGAATTCCAGAAAAAACATCTACTTCTGCTTCATTGACTATGCCAAAGTCTTTGAATGTGGATGATGCCAAATTGGAAAATTCTTAAAGAGATGAGAATACCAGATCACCTTACCTGCTTCTTGAGAAACCTGTGTGCAGGACAAGAACTGGACATGGGACATTGGAATGGTTTACTCATGGAATGAGAGCAAAATGGAAGTGAACAACTTATACAAGGAACTGAAGTTCAGCTTTGAATTATTTTAATTCCAGAATTTATTTAGCATTATCTTGGAGTGTGTGCTACTGCTGCTAAGTCACTTCAGTCATGTCCAACTCTGTGCGACCCCATAGACAGCAGTCCACCAGGCTCTGCCATCCCTGGGATTCTCCAGGCAAGAACACTGGAGTGGATTCCCATTTCATTCTCCATGGACTGTGTGGGGAGAGAGTAAATTGCAAAAGATGGTATGTTGAGGCTCTCTTGCGCCATGTTTTGTAGATAATGACTACCTAACAGCTGAGATCATTTATAGCACTGCGTATGTGCCTCTCGAGATACTCGCTTGGTTGCATGTGGTATGACATATGTGTGTGTGGTACGGCTTCCCTTGTGGCTCAGCTGCTAAAGAATCCGCCTATAATGCAGGATACCTAGATTCAATCCTTGAGTTGGGAAGATCCCCTGGAGAAGGAAAAGACTACCCACTCCAGTATTCCTGCCTGGAGAATTCCATGGACTCGCAAAGAGTCGGACACGACTGAGGGACTTTCACTTTCACCTAGAAAGCGGTGACATTGCTGCTGTGTCACGGGAGTGTCTGTTGGGTCAGCCACGAAAGGAGAGAATATAGCGTGTCTACTGCTCTGACTGCTGAGGAGAGAATAAACGAGTCTGCAGTTCCTACAGCTCCTTGAGTCTCCTTCTAGCCTCTTAGCTTACGCCTTGCCTACTCTGGCTTCAAGGAACAGGGCAGACAGTGAGATACAGTGAGACAATTCATGTCAGGAGCAGGATCAGCAACACAGTTAATGGTTCCAGGCACAGTTCAGAAAAAATAGATAGATATAGATAGAGACAGACATAGAGAGAGCCATCCCATACTTCAGGTTAATTTTATAAGTAATTTTCAAAACACATTTGATACAATAATAAAAAAAAATGGAAGCCATGAAACAACGTGAAAAATAACCAGTGTTCAAACAAAGAAGGACATATAATCGTGGGAACAGTATAAAGAGTCTCTGCAAGATGGTTATCTTTGTGCCTGATGCTGAAGCTTGAAATGCTAGGTCTGGCAAGAGGGAAGAAAAGACAGATGTGAAGTAGGGGAGAACAAAACAATCTGGAAACCACAATAGAAAGGAAATCAATATATTATGAAAAAAACACTATCAATCAATCTGATCAAATTGACATCTATAGACCACTCTGCACATTAATAGAAAGATACATATTATTTTTAAATATATATAAATAAAACATTCAGCCAAGTAGAAAATACATTATATGTTATAACTAAGTTTAAATAAATTTTAAAAGATTGAAGTCATGCATATTTCTCTAACCACAAAAGAATTGAATCTGAAACTAATACACAAAGATATCTGGAAAAACTTATATAGTAAGACAATAAATATAAACTTAGGTTTGTATTACCCCTAGGTCAAAGTGGAGTACACAAAGAACATTTTGAACTGAAGAAAAATAGCATAATATATCAAAATTTGCAGCATTCAGATAGAGCCATAATTAAAGGAAAATTTATAGCTAAAATAGTTGTATTCAGATAATTAAATGGTGCAAAAGCAATGATCCACTTAAGTATGCACCTTAAGGAGCTATAAAAAGAAAAGCAAAGTAAGCTCACTGTAGGGAGAACAAGGACGTGAAAAAGATAAGAGCAGAAAACTCTTTAATAAAAATGACAAAAACATATAGAGAAAACTAAGCCAGAAGTTTTCTTTTAGCTAATAAAACATAAAAATCTAATTAGAAGGATCAAGAAAAAAATAAAGAACTATCAGTATCAGGAATAAGAAAAAGATTATCATTACAGATCAAACATTTAAAGAACAATGAGAGAATGTTACGAATAGTTGTTATGAATAATCTATAGCAACAAATTTAACAACTAAGGCAAATTTCTTGCATAATAAAATCTACCAAAGCTTACTCAAGAAGAAATTAATTAATTACAGTAAATGCAAGAAGAAATAAATATCAACAACTACATGTCCACATGCAAAAAAATTGAAGTTAGACTCCTAACTCGCACACACACAAAGATTAACTCAAAGTGGATCAAAAGCTTAAAGATACAAGCTGAAACTTTAAATTTCTTAAAAGAAAATAAAGGATAAATCTCTGTAACCCTGGATTAGTCAATGATTTCTCAGATAAAACATGTAAAGCACAATTGATATAAGGGAAGACTGTGAATCTGGACTTTGTCAAATTTAAAACTTTCATATTTTAACAAACATCATCAAGAAACTGCAAAGATAAACTCACAAACTAAAGAAAATAATTTCAAATCATATAACCAGTAAAAAATTTGTGTACAAATATCAGTGAAGTATTCTTCTGAATCAATAACATTTTAAACAATCTTATTTTAGAATAAGTAGAGGATTTGGATACTTCTACAAAGATATTTAATAAGAGCACAATTATTTATTATTTATTTAATATTTTATTTAAACATTTACATTTATTTAATATTTATTTGAATATTTAATTATTTATAATTAATTTATAATGAAATGATTTACAATTAATTTAATAAACACACAAAAAGTTGGTCAACATTGTAAGTCTTTATAAAAATACAAACCAAAGCCACAATGAGTTGCCACTGTACACCCACTAAGATGGGTATAATAAAAAAGACAGTCACTAACAAGAATTGGTGGAGAAATTGGAATCTCATATGCTGCTACTGGAAATGTAAAGGAACACACCACTTTGGAAAGCAGTCTAGATGTACTTCAAAATAAGCATAAGATTAACAAATGACCTAGCAATTTTACACTTAGGTATCTACACAAGATAAGAGGAAACTTATGTCCACACAAAAAATTGTTCATAAATGTCAAAGTGGCATTATTCATAACAGTTGGAAAATTGAGGCAACACAATATCCAACAGATGAATGAAAAAAAAATGGTATATGATGGAGGAGCATTTTGCATCCTGATATATGCTGCAACATGGATGAACTTTAAAAACACCGTGTAAAGTGCAAGCAGTCAAAAAAAAGACCACGTCTTATGAAATGTCCAAAGGAGACAAATCTACATAGAAGGTAAGTAGGTTAGTGGTTTCCTAGGGCTGGAAGTAGAGGGGAGAAGTGGGGAGTGACTGCTAAAGGTTTCACTGAGACATGGTGAAATTGTTCTCAGTTCAGTCAGTCGTATCACTCAGACACTTTGCCCCTCCATGGACTGCAGCACATCAGGCTTCCCTGTCCATCACCAACTCACGGAGCTTACTCAAACTCATGTCTATCTAGTCAGTGATGCCATCCAACCATCTCATCCTCTGTCGCCCCCTTCTCCTCCCGCCTTCAATCTTTCCCAGCATCAGGGTCTTTTCAAATGAGTCAGTTCTTCACATCAGGTGACCAAAGTACTGGAGCTTCTGCTTCAGCATCAGGCCTTCCAATGAATATTCAGGACCGATTTCCTTTAGAATTGACTGGTTTGATCTCCTTGCAGTCCAAGGGACTCTCAAGAGTCTTCTCCAACACCACAGTTCAAAAGCATAATCCTTCAGCGATCAACCTTCTTTATGGTTCAAATCTCACATCCACAGATGACTACTGCAAAACCAGAGCTTTGATTTTATGGACCTTTATTGGCAAAGTACTGTCTCTGCTTTTTAATATGCTGTCTAGGTTGGTCATAGCTTTTCTTCCAAAGAGCAAGCATCTTTTAATTTCATGGCTGCAGTCACCACCTGCAGTGATTTTGGAGCCCAAGAAAATAAAGTCTGTCACTGTTTCCATTGTTTCCCCATCTACTTGCCATGAAGTGATGGGACTGGATACCATGATCTTAGTTTTCTGAATGCTGAGCTTTAAGCTAACTTTTTCACTTTCCTCTTTCACTTTCATCAAAAGACTCTTTAGTTCCTCTTCACTTTTTGCCATAAGGGTGGGGTCATCTGCATATCTGAGGTTATTGATATTTCTCCTGGCAATCTTGATTCCAGCTTGTGCTTCATCTGCATATCAGTTAAATAAGCAGGGTGACAATAGACATCCTTGACTGACTCTTTTCCCAACATGGAATCAGTCTGTTGTTCCATGTCCAGTTTTAACTGTTGCTCCTTGACTTGCATACATATTTCTCAGGAGGCAGGTAAGGTGATCTGGTATTCCCATCTCTTTAAGAATTTTCCACAGTTCATTGTGATCCACACAGTCAAAGGCTTTGGCATAGTCAATAAAGCAGAAGTAGATGCTTTTCTGGAACTCTTTTGCTTTTTCTATGATCCAACGGATGAGGAAATTGTTCTAAAATTATATAATGGTGATGTTGCACATTATGTTAACATGCTAAAAACCATGGAATTGTATACTTTATAAACAGATGCAATCTATGCCATGTAAATTACATCTCAATGAGAAAAAAATAAATCATATAACTGAGAAATTGAAATCAAAATATTTAATTTAAAACTTCCCACAAACAAAATGCCAGGCTGTGATTGATTTAATGGAGACATATGTCCAATATTTAAGGAAGAAATAGTATCAATTTTACTTAATTTTTTTAGAAAATGGATGAGAAATGTGGAAGAAAATTTTCTCTTGTTTTTTTAGTAAAGGATCCCAACATCCTGAATATTCGAAATTGACAAATTATAAAAGGAGACTGCTTCCTTTTTCCCCCAGAAACATCATCATTTTAAGAGTATTAAGCCTAAAACTAAGTGCTTAACATAGGTTTAAAACTACCTAAACTAAAGTATCAGAGGGAAATGAGATGCTGAGCTACTCTTTTATATTCAAAATATTTGTAAACTAGGAAATGTTTTATTAGTTTTCCAGGAATTTGTTTACATTATGGAAATTAGTTGTCTCTAGTTATCATAAGAGGAGCAGGTAAACTGGGCAGTATGTTATATATATATATATATATATATATATATATATATACACACACACACTAAATACATATATTTAGTTTAGATATATATATATATTTAAACTCACAGATTGAAAATCCAGAGTTTATCTCTAGTAGTGTAAAATATCCCTTTCTGCATATTCAGGTCTGTCATCTGTTATAAGCAATAACAGTTTGGTTCTGATCCAGAAACCTCACCTTTGCTTTCAGTACAATAAAAGTACCTTTAGATATTAAATGACAAGAAAGCTTTTCAAATCACTTCATGTGGCCACAGGACTGGAAAATGTCAGTTTTCATCCCATTCCCAAGAAATTCAGTGCCAAAATATGCTCAAACTAGTGCACAATTGCACACATCTCACACACTAGAAAAGTAATGCTCAAAATTCTCCAAACAAGATTTCAAGAGTACATGAATGGAGAACTTTCAGATGTTCAGGCTGGATTTAGAAAAGGCAGAGGAACCAGAGATCAAATTGCTAACATCTGTTGGATCACTGAAAAAGCAATAGAGTTACAGAAAATTTTCTACTTCTGTTTTATTGATTGTGCCATAGCCTTTAACTGTGTGTGATGACAACAAACAGTGGAAAATTCTTAAAGAGATGAGAATACCAGACCACCTTATCTGCCTTCTGAGAAAACTGTATGCAGATCAAGAAGCAGTAGTTATAACCAGACATGGAACAACAGACTGGTTCCAAACTGGGGAAGGAGTACACCAAGGCTGTATATCATCACCCTGCTTATTTAACTTATACACAGAAATGCAAAATAATGCAAAATTCTGGGCTTGATGAAGCACAAGATGGAATTAAGATACCCAGGAGAAATATTAATAACCTCAGATATGCAGATGAGCAGTCATGAAATTACAAGACACTTGCTCCTTGAAAGAAAAGCTATGACAAACCTAGACAGTATATTAAAAAGCAGAGACAATACTTTGCCAACAAAGGTCCAAAGCTATGGTTTTTCCAGTAGTCGTGTACGAATGTGAGAGCTGGTCCATAAAGAAAGCTGAGCGGTGAAGAATTGATGCTTTTGAACTGTGGTGTTGGAGAAGACTCTTGGAGAGTCCCTTGGTCAGCAAGGAGATCAAACCAGTCACTCACAAAGGAAATCAGTCTTGAATATTCATTGGAAAGACTGATGCTGAAGCTGAATACTTTGGTCACCTGATGTGAAGAATTGACTCATTGAAAAATATCCTGATGCTAGGAAAGATTGAAGGCAGGAGGAGAAGGAGACAACAGAGGATAAAATCATGAGCTACTATGAAAGCTCACATACTGTTAGTATAAATATTGGCAAGTTTTCCCTTGGCTAAATTACAAGCTCATGGAAGAGCCTGTTGGGCTGAAGCAGCCATAGGTAAAGATGCTGCCTCAACAACATCAAAAGGAGCTGCAATATCGTACGAACACAATACTTTCTATTGCTCACTTTTAAATAAGAGCCATAATTGAACCAAAAGAAGTCCCTATTATCCAGAGGAATTTCTTGTAGATCATTACAATGAGTTAAGAGATGCTCCATTAATCTTAAGCAGTTGTGAAGGACTGGTGATGTAGTGGAGGAGAGTAGCAAAGTTAAGGCTCTTACAACATAAAAGAGTTATTTGAAGAGCCGTTAACAAAAAGAGTTTACAGGAGGTGAGATAGTAGGCTGAGAAGTGTTGAGTGTGATAAGAATTCAGAAGAGTTTCTACTGAATGAGGTACAAGAAATGGTTAAAGGAGATTTCACAATATTTTCCTGGGGTCCTTAACGAAAAGGGACATGGTCGTAATGTCTCTAAGGCAAGGAGGTACCCACACATGGTCCAGTCTTTGGCTATAATATCCAAGTTGATGGCTGTCCCAGTGTTTCGGGGTGTCTTGGGGTGAGTAACCCAACAGTATTTCTTTCCTTTTCATATACAAAAAGGTAAAAAGAATCCGACAATTAAGATGTCCAGGGGCAAGTGGTTTCATCAAACTCTCGTTTAAGGCCTTAAGGACCATGTCTTTTGCTTCTTTCTGTAAAATTGGGTTAGGCTTGTTATTTTTAAGTAAAACTTATAGAGATTTGGCCATGAGAGAGATATTTGGAATCTGGTTTTGGCAATAACCAAATAGAAAATCTCAACAGCTGACATTTAAGTTTGGATTTGGGGAAACTTACGATACTTTGAAGCCTATCTGAATGTAGGTGCACCACTTGTTTAGATATTAGATGTTTGAAATGTCAAACCTGGATTTACACAAACTGCAATTTGTTTTTGGAGACTTTGTGCCCCTTTAAGGCTAAAAGCTTTAGCAAATGGATGATGTCTTTCTGTGAGGAAGCTTGAGAAGGACAGCAAAAAAGCAAATAATCCACATACTGCAAGAAAGTAGAACCTCTAGGGATCTTTATGTCCTCCCAGATCAGCCTTCAGGATTTTTGAAAAATAAGGACACTCATTAAAACCCTGAGATGCTATTGTCCAGGTGAATTGTTTTTTCTTCCCAAGTGAAAGCAAAAGGGTATTGACTAGCTTCACCAACTAGAATAGTAAAGACTGCACTGCATAAATCAATTACAATAAACAATTTACTTCCAGTTAATAACAAATTAGGGTCAAGAGCAACAAGGTGTCCAGCGGCAACAATAGATTTCATTGCTGAGAGATGCTAAACAAACCTTCACCTTTGGCCCTCAGATTTTCTCACGTTCAAATGCAGGTGTCACAGGGCTAGTACAAGAGATGACAGGTCTTGAGGCTTGTAATAATCTATTATGTTTTATGCTTTGAATGTCTTCTTTAATATTGATTAATTCTGGGAAGAGGTTTTGAGGTGTCTATCTGAATTTTGATGGAAAGTGCACTGTAAATTTTGCCATTTTAAGTTGCAGATCATGTCTGTAAGGAAAGTGATAGCTGATTCAACAGAGACAAATTATTTGTGTTTCCAAAATCTAGTCTAGCACCTTCAGAGGTGGAACAAATAAAAGGTGCCAAATGGTCATTTAATTCAACTGGTGGGTTACTTTGATGGTTACTGTCAGTTTCTAGGATTATCCCTCCCCTTTTTGGGAGAAGTAAATTCTTCCAAGATACTTCTCTAAAAATCTTGGCCAAAGAACTGGATGGGCCTAAACCAAAGGAAATACATTTAGAAATAGGAATTTTTTGAGATTCATTAGAGATCCCCATTGTTTAAGCTCTTTTAGTACTCCAAGGCATGAACTGTTTTACAGTAGTGAGGCTAAGTACCAAGAGTGTGGCTCCAGACTCAAGAGGGCTAGAAAAGATTCATTCCCAATCCAAAGAATGTTTATCTAAGCCTAGCAAATATAAGAGGGTGGCTTGAGAAGAGCCTCTGTAGCTCCTCGTTGCTCTATCATCAACAGTTTGGAGGACAATGGAAAGGCTGGTGAGAGGGTGAATTCACCTAAAGCTCTAATTTTAAAAATCTATTTCCTTGGGTCTTTGCAACAATAGCAGAAACTAGGAGGGAGCTGAAGTTTAAAGATTTTGGTGGTTTTCCTTAGAGATAGGTCATCTAGAATGCAAGAGAGATGGTGTGCCAGAATAACTGAATCTGGAATGGACATATTTTCTAATTCTATCCTGGTCATTTTTTTTCTAGAAGGGAAAATTCCTGGTTCAGTCTACTAAAAAGCATAGTGTTAAAAGCTACTTGGATGACATCAACATTTGAAGACCAGAATTTTCTTTAAAACTAATCTGAAATCTACTATAGTAGTCTTGAACAGATTTGTCAGCTTTTTGTGTGCAAGCCTGAATTTTGTCCCAATTATCAGACTTTGGAAAATCCTAGGTATTGCTTGATGAAGCGACCTAACAGTTAGCTGAGCTTGATTGTATAGTAAGTTAGTAGGCCAGACTCCTTCTTGTAATTCTAGATATCTTTCAGGATTTTCCCAATTAACATTGTTCTTCTAATGATGAGATTGGTCTTCTCTGATCAGTGTATGAACTGGCTGATATAAGTCAGAGACACCAGGTTGCTAAGTTTAAATGTTTATGTTTAATTCCTCAAAAATCCATAAGGAGGATATTTGGTTACTTTATGCAAATTTTTTTTTTAACTTTACAATATTGTATTTGTTTTGCCATACATTGACGTGAATCCACCATGGGTGTACATGTGTTCCCTTTCCAGAAACCCCCTCCCATCTCCCTCCCCATCCCATCCCTCTGGGTCATCCTGGTGCTGTGGTTCATAGTTAAACCTTAGTCCAGGGAGTATAAGAAATTAAGGGCTTAACCTCTGAACCCTCAGAAGGCTTAATTTTAGAGGGACAGGTTCTGACAAGTTCAGAGGAAAAGGGAATGAGAAGAGTTAAAAAAAAAAAGGGGGAAGTTTGGTGATAGAATTAGCACAGGGGATCTGAGGGTACAGAGAAAGCATAAGAGGTTTAGAAGGGAAGGAAGAACATGGCATCAGAGGCAGAGTCTATTCACAAGGAGCTGAGGGAGAGAGAGACAAGATGATGTCAGAAGTGAACCTGAGACAAAGAAGCCAAGGAAGAACAACCAATTTGGGAGACACTTTATCTTTCTGTGGTACAGGAGACCCAGGTTCAATCCTTGGGTTGATCCCCTGAAGAAAAGAATGGCCATCCACTCCAGTATTCTTGCCTGGAGAATCCCATGGTCAAGAGGAGCCTGGTGGGCTACAGTCCATGAGGGCACAAAAGTCAGACACTACTGAGCGGCTAACACTTTCACTTATCTTTCTGCCTCAGTTAGTCTTAAAATCTTATTTTGCAGAAAGGCAATTTTAGACTCCTGATAATGCTGGGGAGCCTCAGAATACCAATCAAAATAAACATTCCACTTGGTTCTGAAATTTTTTGAGCTATTGTAGGTTTTAAGAAAATGAAGTCTGGTAATTTCAAAAGTTCCCCATAATGATCACTGATAATCTAAACTGCCTTTGCTTAACTTGGTTCATCTAGTTGGAAATGAATTTGAGGAAGAACTGAGATTTTTAAATATAAAATCAGTCAGAGTCTCTGTAGGGTAGGGACATCCTCAAAATACTGAAATAATTGTAATCCTATTTCTTAGAGGGTTTTCTTCTAGAGTAAAAAACAAACAAACAAACAAACAATTTTCAAATAGCTTAAGCAGCTTATAGCACAAACAGCTCCATTCAAACAGCCTGCAAACCAATCCCAGCCTGCCCTAAGAAGACAGCTTAGTTCTGGAGGATCTGGGCTGACATTTTACTCAGGATCAGCTGAGAATTGCAATTCGGGGTCTGCAATGTTCACGTCCCTGCACTGAAAGGGAAGGAGAATGCTTTTTAAGTATTGAAGGCTTGCCAGCAAAGAAGAGGAGCCTTTCTCCTTCTTTCTTCCTAGGCTCTGTTGTCACGGGCTATGAGTGCCCTCCCATCTGGTCTCCCAGTTCTATTTAATGAAGTTGCTGCTTATTAATTTTTTACATATACTTTACAGAAAAGGGGACCCCCTCCAGGACCTGAAAGAGAGCACTTATCTAACACTCAGCAGTGAAGTATCTGAGAAGACACATGGGCTGGCAAAGCAACAGACTGTATTGGGAAAGGACACCCAGCTGAAGAGCAACAAGGGAAGGGACCCCAGGAGAACTCTTCTGCCACATGGCTCACAGTCCTAGGCTTTATGGTGATGGGGTTCGTTTCCTGGTTGTCTCTGGCCAATCATTCTGACTCAGGGTCCTTCCTGGTAGTGCTTACATTGCTCAGTCTGGGTGGATTCCAGTGAGGAGGATTCTGGGATGTTAGTAGGACATATGGCTGGCATTTCCTTTATCCTTTGACCCTTCCCAAATTCTTCCGGTTGATGGTAGCTTGTTAATTCCACGTTCCAATGTGACCTCCCATTGCAAGGTAACTCTTGCAAGTGGTTACTATTTTGCCTGGCCAGGGTGGGCAGTTTTGGTCAGCATTTCCCCTAACACATGCATACTCTCAAAGTTTAATTATCATCTTATCTCCTCTCTTTTAACAGCGTTTCTTTGATAATCTGAAAGGATGTGGTGAATTTAGTCAATTATTCTGTGCTGAAGACCCCTCCTCCAACCTTACTCACTGATCTCCAAACCCCAGATATACGTTTTTTAGCCTCTTGTTAAAATTTCTACAATAGTGTTTCAAATTCAATGTGTCATTAACAAAGCTCATCAAATTCCCTCTCTCAATATGTTCCTCCATCTCCTCAAATAGATGTCCTTTTTAAAACTTTCCTGTTATTTAAGTCAGTACGCTCTTACTTACACAACTCAGAATCTTGTAGTTATCTTCCCAAAATATCAGGGTACTTTTTTATTTGTTATCCATGTTTGTTTAACCTTCCTCAATCTACGAAGAATTTTCTATACATTACCACATGTCAATTTAGTGAATAGAATATGGGTTGAAGCCAGATAAAACTACATATGAATATCTTTTCCAATGAGTGGTTGTACTCTTGAGTATAGAAGAGAAAATCTCTATTAAAGGGAAGCATACAGATCAAACTTAAGTTTCATGAATATGCATGCAGTTCTGCTTCCACCACATTTCAATAGCTTTATCTCATCCTTTTTCCTCCACTGCAGACTCTTACTTGAATCATATTATACAACTGAAACTTACGAATAGCTGAAATTTTAAATAAAGATATATTTTGATACTGGGAAATGGCTACCTTAAGTGAAGTTCTGTAAACATTCTTTTGATGTTATGCTTGAGAACATGGACCTGAGAACCTACTTGACAAGGCAGTTTTTGTATGATTCCCTAAAATAGATTTAAATACATTTGCATTTGGATATCATTAGGCCAAGACTATGCACTCTACACATAGTCCTATCTTATTCACATCTCCCAGTCACTCTTTGATTTATTCCTAGCCTCTTTCAGCCATTTGTCTGCACCGGTACAATGGTCATGTTGTCTTTTAATGTTTGATCTATATATTTAAAGTAAAAAAAAAAAAAGCAAGGAGAATGCCAGAAAAATAAATAAAACAAGTTTATAAATTTAAAGAAAAGAATAACAAGTCTGGTTTCAAATAAGTTTTCAATTTGTTAGAAGAATATATTTGAGAGCTTAAAAATATCAGCACTTCAGTTTCAGAGCCAGCTTCCTCATAAAGGACTTTCTCTCTTCCTCATTTGTACTCTGACAGCACTCTGTGTGCATCTCTAATGTGAAAAATTGACCTCTGAGCTTCAGTTTCCTTATCCACAAATGTTTTAATAGCTTGACCTACCTCATTTTTGTTTTCAAGACTAAAGGAGATATATAAGTAAAATGCATAGCCCAATGTCTGACAAAGAGTTGAAGGAGTTTTGTATTAGTTAAATGTGTACTTTTCTTTCTTTTCCAGTGAACAACAAATTCTTTCAGCATAAGCTTTTGTTTGTGGAAGTTTGGTTCACTCTTCAGTGGCACTATACTAGGATGAGGAAGTACGTAAGGAAATCATAGGCCAATTCCCAACCCCAGACATGTTGATTCATTCAAACAGGGTTAAGATTTGGACACAGTTCTTATTCAAATATTCCCCAGATAACAATTTCAACTACAATGGTTTGGGAACTATCAATCTAAATCAATTGGCCTGATTCCCAAGCAAAATAGACTTTGCTATAACCTCATACATCTAAGCTTTTAACCTCAGTTCTGACCCTTTTTCCCTTGGGTCTTGAGTCACATTATTCCCTTTAATACAACAAAAATAACCTATACCTACAGCAAGTATTGACTTCCTGAGGAATATGCACAAGGCACACTTCTCCAAAGGGGCAGGGAGGGGAAAGGAAAGGGGCATATTCCACTAAATTTCATCAAGGTTCAGAGCTAAAAATTATTTTTTAAGAAAGTATGAATTATCCAGTATAGCCTAATTATTTACTAAGTATATTAACCAAGAGATAGAATTTGAACAGAGAATGTTTAATATAATGAAATATTAACAATATAAGGGGATCGCCCACTAAGGGGAAAACATAGGACTCTAAAGAACATGAGAGCATCCTGTGCAGAGTGCAGCCCTCTTCCGTGGCTGAGGCAAAGCATCCAAGAAAGCAATTAACATAGAAGACCTGTTCCAGTCCCCCTCTTAGGGTTAGAGTCCAGACAACATTGGAAAGACTACATGGTGCTCCACTGATAGTGGGGATATTTGCAGAGGTGTTTCACTGGTGAATTTTCCTGATGATATGCCCTCTGGGGTCCAGGATGTCTTCTACTGGAAGGTTCCCCATACTCTGCCCTCAAGGAGGCTGCTAACAGGAAACACACCCCAGAAACAGAAAGAAGATTCCCTTCCTATTCCAATGTCCTTCTAGTACCCTGTGCCAGATGTTGTCTATAGGACAATCAAGGGTAAACACAGAAATTCTTTTCAACATTTGCAAAAGAAAGTATATGTGTGACTGGTTAAAAGTCATCATTGAATGCATTTCTCTAAGTATTTTCCATGATTTAAAACTAATAATGAATGCATTGCTCCATGTTCTCTTGATAAAATGAGTTATTAAAGTATTAATACTGACCAGAATGTTAAAAAAACTGAAATCTAGAACTTTTTCTAGTCAGATGCAAAATGCTGAGCACTCCTTTGGGAATGTAGGGACCATACAGTGGCCATAGTCTGCATCATTAAGCCTGGACCTGAGCTAATAGTGCATAAGAATGTATCTTTGTATGTCACTGGTCCCTCATGCATCCAGGATGAACACTGTACCATTCATGGCTTGTTTAAATGACTTCAGCAAGATTTGTAATGGCAGAGGATTATGTATCTAAGCTATCTCTCCCATGGTTTTACTTATATGAAGCAATTTGGCCTATAAAAAATAGAATATGTTTAAAAAAAGAAGAGAGACTATATCTTAAAATAGAGTGAGGTTGCTAATTCTCTCCAAATTTGAGTGCTCATATAAAAGATGGAATCCACTCAATACTTCAAGATGTCGAGGATGCTTTAAACTCTCCATGGAACCTTCAATGATTAAACCAGCCATCATTGATTTCTCTTTCCCTGAACTCTCTCTTAAACTTAAAAGACCTCTGTATTCCATAACTCAAATACCTGGAAGGCACTCTGGAAGGCACTCAGTAAATATCACTAATGTTTGATTTGCTTCTTTCAGAGGATAGAAAGGTATATATACTCCCAGATGGCAATTATAAGTTGTCATATTCATTCATTCTATAACTCTTGATTCATTTCTGTCCCTTGCACTAATGGAACTGTATGCTGACAGATTATGGTAAGTATGATGAAGCAATTTAACAAGTAATGAAAGAGAGATTACCTGGGGTGGGATCGGAGGGACATTTGGGATAGTGTAATTCAGTAAAGGCCTCTAGGAGAAAAGGCATTTGAATCAAAAACTGAAGGAAGAGAATAAGCCCATCAACTGAAGGGCTGAGGGAAGAATATTCCAGGCAGGCAGCACAGTGCAAAGGTCAGAAAGTAGAAGGGCTGGTGTAGGAAAATGCTTTAAAACTTAAATAAGAATATATAACTTGGAAAATCTGTGGAATTTTACTGTTTCATGGTAAATAGTCATATTATCAGAAATATTCTCAGTGTTTTACATTCTGTCACATAATTTAAGACTGTAGTTCCAGAACACGCATGCAAATTTTCAGTGAAAGTAATTTTTGAGCTCAAATATCATCATCTAATGTTCAAACTTTGCTCTTTGTTTATAGTTGCTGATTCTGTTATTAATATTAATAGATCTTTGAATATTCCAATTTCAAAGATACTACAGATTCCTTTAAATTTATTTTAAATTAGAAGAATTAATCACAGTAAGTATGTTAATAGCTGGGAAATAGTCAGCAAGCATTTATTGAGATCATAATAATATAAGCAAAGGATGTTACTTATTTTTACCTACCATCTTTGATTTCACATGAATGATACTAACAAAATGTAAGGAGACATTTCATTGGCCCAAAGGTTTCCTTACTTCATGATCAAATCCTTGTTTGCTATAACTCAAAATAAAGTTTCTAAAAGTTTGGAAACAAATTAAACTGTGCTTATCATTATTCTGCTTGATTTTTAAAGCCTAATTTCATCACTAAAAAAAATCGATTTTTCACTCTGTTCAAGTTAACTTAAGTGTGCTTGACTGGTTATATTTTCAGAAAAGCATAACAAACTTGAAAATTGCTGCCATGGTGATGAGAAAACCTCCTAATTTGTTTTGTCAGAGCTTTCAGCATTGTCCTAAAAATATGGAGTATAATTAGCCTTCATTTCTCTGACAATTATTGCCAATTTCCTGTACAATTCTGTTTCAATATCCGGCATTATAATAATATCAATTTAGATAATTAAATTTTAGAAATGGGAAAAGAATTGTCAAATATAGAATTCAGGCTAAAAGGAACAGGATTAGATTAAGTAACAAATGTATTTGTACTTTGTCCAAATTGCCTTAAGTAATAGCTAAGTTTTCCTAAATTTATATTACTATTAATAATAGAATAATATTTATTTTATAATTTACATAGTGTTTCTATTGTTAGATTCAACACTTCATCCACACAAGAATTCTAAAACATAATGCTTATTATTTTTATTTCACAGAAGCTAATATGAATCAACAAGAAAAATACACGGATAGGTCTTTTATTCCATGATCCTCCATGCACTTCATAGTATTCTCCAGCAACATTTTTATTAACAAGATCATTCAAAGTTTTAAATCTAATAGTATAACTTATTTTGAAAATCAAGATTATTTTTAACTTCCTTGTTACAGGTAAAGAAAGCAAATTAAAAATTCAAGATATTTATAAATTTTCATTCAATTACTTTAGAATATTTATTGAGACTGATATGGTGATACAGAATGAATGTATATTATATACATAATACCTTCTCTCAGCAATGTAGTTGCAATAAAAGCAATCACATACATAATGACAATATAAGGGTAAGTGCTGTAATGGATGTATACCTGGTTAGTATGAGACAATAAGGATTGAATGAGTCCAATTCAGGATTTTGGGACAAATTGAGTATGTTCTTCCTTCATAAATTGATAATTCAAGCACAACCTTGAATGGCTATTAGTAGTTACATAGGTAAAGACAAGGAGAAGGAATTCCTAAGATAGTATACTGAAGTAGCAAAAGCAAAAAGGCATGGGATTATAGGATTTGTTCCAGTATTGCAAGTATTTTAGATGCCTGGAAAGTCAGATTCACGTGGAGATTTGGCAGGACACGATTTAAGTCATATCATTAGGTCCAAAGTACCAGACTCTAGAGTATGAATTTTAATCTTCTGGCCACTTCTTGAAGGTTCTCTTTATGATTAAATACAGTAGAGTTTGAGGCTTCCAAGATGGCGCTAGTGGTTAAAAAAGAAAACAAACAAACAAACAAACAAACAAAAACCTGCCTGTCAATACAGGAGACAGAGAGAGGAGGGTTTGATCTCCAGGTCAGGAAGATCCCCTGGAGGAAGGCGTGGCAACCACTCCAGTATTCTTGCCTGGAGAATTTCGTGGTCAGTGGAGCCTGGCAGGCTACAGTCCATGGAGTCGCAGTTAGACATGATTGGAGCAATTTAGCATGCACACACACAGTATAGTTTAGGTATTTGAGAGTCACATTTTTAATTGGCTATTGACAATGATTTTGTTTAAAAAGACATAAAATTTACATTGTAAAGTTTAACCACACAAATTTTAATGATAAAAGTGAAATATTTCACTACATTTCCGTTTTCCACAGCTAACTGCTAAAGTTGTCTTTTCTCAAATTTTTCTGTACATATGAGAGACTGAAATTCTATCTATTTATCTATCATTAGCATAAATGAATGGGATTGTGTGTATTTTTGGTTCTACATTTTTCACCTAGATCGATTGTAGCTACTTTTGTCACGCTATCTTGTTCTCTTTAAAAGGTGCTAGAATTACATAATAGGACTATATTACAATAATTTAACCAGTCTCTAAACCTGAATACTTGATGGTTTCCATATTTGCTATTATAGAAATTATTTTAATAAACAGTCATATAGGTTGACATGATCTATACATGTTACATTTTATGTAGAATAAGTTCCTAACTTTTGCTGTGCTACACTGAAAGTTCTACCCATTATTAGTTTTGATTTAAATAATTGAATTACTTTCTGATTCTTTGTGTGAATTTTTACTCTTTGTTGGCATTTTAGATTATAAATAAATCTATTCAGTAGATGCTAATTACCCTTTCACAGAAACAAATCGCCAGTCCAGGGTCAATGCATGATACAGGGTGCTTGGGGCTGGTGCACTGGGATGACCCGGAGGGAATGAGATGGGAAGGGAGGTGGAAGGGGGGGTTCTGGAAGAGGAAAACATAAAGTAATAAAAACTTTAAAAAAAAATAAAGCTTAAGAGTAAAAATGACAAAAAAAAATCTATTCAAACCCAGTTCTAATTCAAAATATCAAATATTTCATAATAAATATAATAAAATAGATGACATTTGTAACACTTTTCTGCTTTCAGATGTTTTTATACATATTAATAATATGTATTTATAGTCAAAAAAAAAAAACAGAATGAAGCAAAAGTTCTTTGCAAGTTTTTTTCCTCTTTCATTTTTCTTTTAACAGAGTCGACAACTAGTCCTTCTCCATTGAAACAAAGATCTGGCTATTAGTCTACAATTTTATTTCCATGATACACCCTCAAATACAATACAAATGTGGTTGTCACATTTATTTTGCTCTTTTATAGCATTATTGAAAAATTTGCTATGAATCATTATTTAAAACTACTCTGTATGTATACACTCAAAATGTTGAATATTATAAAAGGAAAAAAAAAAAGCTAGATTTAAATATCAACTTTCAGCAGGTAAAAGTTTTATCTGATCTTGAAGCAGTGACTTATAAAACCTCATGCATAGCTGTGTTGTTTTACTAGAAGATCATTATTTCTAAGTGAAAGTAGTAGTCACTCAATCGTGTCCGACTCTCTGTAACCCTATGGACTGTAGCCTGCCAGGCTCCTCTGTCCATGGGATTCTCCAGGCAAGAATACTGGAGTGGGTAGCCATTCCCTTCTCCAGGGGGATCTTCTTGACCCAGGGATCGAGCCTGGGTCCCCTGCATTGCAGGGAGATTCTTTACTGTCTGAGCTACTTGGGAAGCAAAACTAACAATTATTAAATAGCAAGTCGGGGAGTAGACTTTCTAATGAGTGCTGCTGTGCTGTGCTTAGTCGCCCAGTTTTGTCCGACTCTTTGAAACCCCATTGACTGTAGCCCGCTAGGCTCCTCTGTCCACGGGATTCTCCAGGCAAGAATACTGGAGTGGGTAGCCATGCCCTCCTCCAGGAGATCTTCCCAACCCAGGGATCGAACCCAGGTCTTCTGCGGATTCTTTGCTGTCTGAGCCACCAGGGAAGCCCAAGAATACTTTAGTTGATAGCCTATCCCTTCTCCAGAGGAACTTCCCAACCCAGAAATTGAACCAGGGTCTTCTGCATTGCAGGCAGATTCTTTACCACCTGAGCTACCCAGGAAGCTCCGTTTCTAATGAGTACATTCAACTAGAGCAATTTTGCTTTCAATTAGTTAAAAAGTATCCAAAAAGTAGTGTGAGATGCCTGCTGCCATGTTCTATGTAGCTCAGGGAAAAGAATGGGAGATGAGGTCAAGAGTCAGAAACACTTCCCAGCAAATGATTCGTTTTCAGTCCATGAATAAACTCAGAGTCCTTAGTGAATTAGTGTCCAGGAGCAGGTAAGTTTCCCAGGTGGCTCAGTGATAAAGAATCTGCCTGCCATTGCAAGAGACGAAGGTTCAATCCCTGGGTCGGGAAGATCCCCTGGAGAAGGAAATGGCAACCCATTCCTGTATTCTTGTCTGGGAAATCCCCCAGATAGAGGAGACTGGTGGGCTACAGTTCTGTGAGGATCACAAAGAGTCAAACATGACCTAATGACTGAACAACAACCAAGTAAGCAATTAGAAGTGTAAAAGTGGTGATAGGTAAATGCATCCGGTAACAATGTCAATTTAATCATGTTTGATATGCAGACCCAGGCGCCAAGGAACCTAAAGGACCTCAAGGGTTACTTTCAAGAGTTTCTTAATTCTAAAGTTGGAGGTTAGTGTTAGAAAGAGAGAAGTAGAGACACCTGCAGGGACAAAGAGGTGTTGAAAATCTAGACTAGCAGTTCAAAGGAAATTCTCTAAGGATAAAAGGGATCTATTATTTGGACAAGCCTCTACTCCAAAATTAAAATACTAGGTCAAGAATCATCCACAAATCAAGGAAAGGCTTTCAGTGTAGTTTTTTCCAGTGTCTGCAACAAACAGAGGTAGCTGGGATATGAGACTAACGGGAGCAAGGTGAGGACCAAATTCAAGAACTGATGCTGAGAGATAAAACAGAAAGTAAGACAACGCATAACAAGACAGAAGCAAGTCTACAAGCAGAGTGCAAGGTTGCAATCTAAGGGGAAGAGTTTATCTGATAGCAAATCTAAGTGCATTTAAATTGAATTATATAAACTGATCATCACTACTTATACTTCACAAATGAGGGAGTAAAACTTGGATTAAGACTGAAAACCAGACTTCGCTTTTATTTTCCTAAGGGAAAACAGGACATCTATAGGAAAACTGGGAAAGTCTCTGACCTCAGGAAGTTATTACTGAGACTTAAGATGGTTCAAGAACTTAAAAATGGGGAGTGAAGATTAAAGGAAAAGCAAAATGTGTGCCTAGGCATAGTATTTTATACCATCAGGCTTCATCTGTGTTTATTCTGAAGGATAGGTTATTTCTCTCTCACAGTCTCCTTATCTGTTTTTATATTTTTTAAATTTTCCAAAAAACAATGAATATGTGTAAATTATGTAACAAAAATAGTTGCTAATATGGTTTGAAATAAACTTTATTGAGGTATAATATGTACATAGTAAAATGCATCTATTTTATGTGAGCATTTCAATAATTTTGATGAATTTATTATACAGTCTTGTGATCACCATCACAGTTCAAATATAGAACATTTTCATCACCCCAAAATTTCCCTTGTGCCTCTTCCCAGACAATAATTCTACCCTCAATCTCAAGCAACCATCACATTACTTTTTGTCACTAGAGATTGAATTGTTCTCTTCTAAGTTTCAAAGTTTGTTCTTTTCTAAGTTGATGGTTGGTTGATTGGTTGGTTTCTCTCAGCATGCTTGTAAAGTTCATTTATGCCATTGCAAATATCAGTAGTTCATTCATTCTTATTTCTGAAGAATACTTCACTGTGAGAATAAACCATATTATGTTCATCCATTCTCCTTTGTTGTTGTTGTTGTTCAGTCACTGCCATGTCCAACTCTTTGAGCCCTATGGACTGCAGCATGCCAGGCTTCCCTGTCCCTCACGATCTCCTGTAATTTGCTCAAACTCATGTTCATTGAGTAGGTGATGTCATCCAACCATCTCAGCCTCTGTTGCCCTCTTCTTCCCCTGCCCTCAAACTTTCCCAGCATCAGGCCTTTTCCAATGACTTGGCTCTTCACATAGATGGCCAAAGTATTGGAGCTTCAGCCTCAGCATCCATTCTCCTGATGATGAGAATTAGGATTATTCTCAATCTGACATAATCAAGAATAATATTGTCAAAAATACTTATATGCAAATTTGCATGTGAATATGCATTTTCATTTTTTCTTGTGAAAATGCCAAGGAGTGGAATTTCTTGGTAATATTGTATCTGTATATTCAAATTGAGAAGAAATTCACAAACTTTCATCCCATTTTGTACACTTTCAGTCCTGAGTGTTCATTGGAAGCACTGATGTTGAAGCTGAAAGTCCAATATTTTGGCCACCTAATGCGAAGAGCTGTCTCATTTGAAAAGGCCCTGATGCTGGGAAAGATTGAAGGCAGGAGGAGAAGGGGATGACAGAGGATGAGATGGTAGGATGGCATCACTGACTCAGTGGACATGAGTTTGGGTAAATTCCGGGAGTTGATGACGGACAGGGAGAACGGGTGTACTGCAGTCCATGGGGTCGCAAAGAGCTGGACACGACTGAGTGACTAAACTGAACTGAGATGAGTGGAATTCTGTGATACTTTGAGCATTTCTTTGGCATTACCTTTCTTTGGGATTGGAATGAAAACTGACGTTTTCCAGTCCTATGGCCACTGCTGAGTTCTCCAAATTTGCTGGACTATTGAGTGCAGCACTTTCACAGCATCGTCTTTTAGGATTTGAAATAGCTCAACTGGAATTCCATCACCTCCACTAGCTTTGTTCATAGTAATGCTTTCTAAGTCCCACTTAACTTCACATTCCAGGATGTCTGGCTCTCGGTGAGTGATCATACCATCATGATTATCTGGGTCATGAAGATCTTTTCATATAGATTTTCTGTGTATTCTTGCCACCACTTCTAAATATCTTCTGATTCTGTTAGGTCCATACTGCTCATGTCCTTTATTGAGAACATCTTTGCATGAAATGTTCCCTTGGTATCTCTAATTTTCTTGAAGAGATCGCTAGTCTTTCCCATTGTATTGTTTTCCTCTATTTCTTTGCACTGATCACTGAGGAAGGCTTTCTGATCTCTCCTTGCTGTTCTTTGGAACTCTGCATTCAGATGGATATATCTTTCCTTTTCTCCTTTGCTTTTCACTTCTCCTCTTTTCAAAGCTATTTGCAAGGCCACCTCAGACAGCCATTTTGCTTGTTTGCATTTCTTTTCCATGGGGATTGTCTTGATCCCTGTCTCCTGTACAATGTCACAAACCTTTGTCCATAGCTCATCAGGCACTCTGTATATCAGATCTAGTCCCTTGAATCTATTTGTCACTTCCACTGTATAATCATAAGGGATTTGATTTAAGTCATACCTGAATGTTCTAGTGGTTTTCCTTAATTTCTTCAATTTAAGTCTGAATTTGGCAATAAGGTGTTCATGATCTGAGCCACAGTCAGCTCCCAGTCTTGTTTTTACTGGCTATAGAACTTTTCTGTCTTTTACTGCAAAGAATATAATGAATCTGATTTTGGTATTGACCATCTGGTGATGTCCATGTGTAGAGTCTTCTCTTGTGTTGTGAAGAGGGTGTTTGCTATGACCAGTGTGTTGTTGGCAAAACTCTATTAGCCTTTGCCCTGCTTCATTCTGTACTCCAAGGCCAAATTTACCTGTTACTCCAGGTGTTTCTTGACTTCCTACTCTTGCATTCCAGTCCGCTATAATGAAAGGGACATCTTTTTTGGATGTTAGTTCTAGAAGGTGTTGTAAGTCTTCATAGAATCGTTTGACTTCAGCTTCTTCAGCGTTACTGGTCAGGACATAGACTTGGATTACTGTTATATTGAATGGTTTGTCTTGGAAACGAACAGAGATCATTCTGTCGTTTTTGAGATTGCATCCAAGTACTGCATTTCAGACTCTTTTGTTGACTATGATGGCTACTCCATATCTAATAAGGGATTCTTGCCCACAGTAGTAGATATAATTGGAGAAGGAAATAGCAACCCACTCCAATGTTCTTGCCTGGAGAATCCCAGGGACGGAGGAGCCTGGTGGGCTGATGTCTATGGGGTCGCACAGAGTCGGACACGACTGAAGAGACTTAGCAGCAGCAGCAACAGCAGTAGATATAATGGGCATCTGATTTAAATTCACCCATTCCAGTCCATTTTGGTTTGCTGATTCTTAAAATATTGACATTCACTCTTGCCATGTCCTGTTTGACCACTTCCAATTTGCCTTGATTCATGGACCTAATATTCTAGGTTCCTATGCAATATTGCTTTTTACAGCATCGGACTTTCCTTATATCACCAGTCACATCCATACCTGGGTGTTGTATTTGCTTTGGCTCTGTCTCTTCATTGTTTCTGGAGTTATTTCTCCACTGATCTCCAGTAGCCTATTGGGCACCTACTGACCTGGGGAGTTCATCTTTCATTGCCCTATCTTTTTCCCTTTTCTTACTGTTTTTGGAGTTCTCATGGCAGGAATACTGAAGTGGTTTGCCATTCCCTTCTCCAGTGGACCACATTTTGTCAGAACTCTCCACCATGACCCATCTGTCTTAGGTGGCCCTACACAACATGGCTCCTAGTTTCATTGAGTTAGACAAGGCTGTGGTCCGTGTGATCAGGTTGGTTAGTTTTCTGTGATTGTGGTTTTCAGTCTGCCTACCCTTTGATGGAGAAGGATAAGAGGCTTATGAAAGCTTCCTGATGAGAGAGACTGACTGAGGGGGAAACTGGGTCATGTTCTGATGGGCGGGACCATGCTTAGTAAATCTTTAATCCAATTTTCTGTTGATAGGTGGAGCTGTGTTCCCTCCCTGCTATTTACCTGGGGCCGAACTATGATGGAGGTAATGAAGATAATGGCAACTTCCTTCAAAAGATCCCAGGCAAGTACTGCTACACTCACTGCCCCCAACCCTGCAGCAGGCCACCACTGACCCACGCCTCCATTGGAGACTCCTGGACACTCCAGGGCAAGTCTGGGTTAGCCTCTTATGGGGTCACTGCTCTTTTCTTCTGGGTCCTGGTGCACACAAGGTTCTGCTTGTCCTCTCCAAGAATCTGTTTCCTGTGTAAGTTCTGGCAGCTCTATGGTGGGGTTAATGGCGACCTCCTCCAAGAGGATTTATGCCATACCCAGGTCTGCTGCACCCAGAGCCCCTGTCCCTGTGGCAGACCATTGCCGACCCGTAGCCCCACAGGAGATGCTCAGACACAGTTCTGTCTCAGTCTCTGTGGGGTCCCTGGGTTCTGGTGGGCACAATGTTTGTTTGGGCCCTCTGAGCGTCTCTGGCGGGAATGGGGTTTGATTCTAAATGCGAATTCACCCCTCCTACCATCTTGAAGGGCCCCTTTACCGTTCCAGCGCCTACTGGGGTTTCTCTGACCTTGGACGTGGGGTATCTGCTCACGGCCACTGCAGCGAAGTGCAGCCGCTGCTCCTGACCTTGGACATGGGGTATCTACTAATAGGTGTTAGCTCTTCTCTAAATTTTTGATAGAATTCACCTGTGAATCTGGTCCTGGGCTTTTGTTTGTTGGAAGATTTTTTATTATAGCTTATCATAGCTTATTATAGCTTTGATTTCTGTGCTTGTAATGGATCTGTTAAGATTTTCAATTTATTCCTGGTTCAGTTTTGGAAAGTTATACTTTTCTAAGATGTGTCTATTTCTTCCAAGTTGTCCATTTTATTGGCAGATAATTGCTCGTAGTAGTCTCTTATTATCTTGTGTATTTCTGTGTTGTCTGTTGTGATTTCTTCATTTTCATTTCTAGTTTTATTGATTTTATTCTTCTCCCTTTTTTTCTTGATGAGCCTGGCTAATTGTCTATCTTATTTGTCTTCTCAAAGAGGCAGCTTTTAGTTTTGTTGAATTTTGCTATAGTCTCCTTCATTTTTTTAACTTACAGTTAGTCCTTCCATAATAGTATGCAAGAACTCCTTGCTGAGTGTGCCAAAGAACCAAAGAATGAGCGAACAAAGTGGTTTTTCTAATTCTATTCCTTCTTGCCACCAATGATTACAGTGATTAGAGTCTTTGGAGATAAGGCACCTATATAATTTGTCTACTACAGTCCTGGTGTAAGTTTGTTATCCTATAATAATTATCAAGGTTTCCTCTTTTACTCTTAAAACTATCTTGTTTTGGACAGTAAGGATAGATAATCTTCCCTGGCTTTCCTGCCTTTCATATGTCTCATGATAAAGATACCAACTAGCCCCTTGGGAAAATGTATTGAGTACCATCTAAACATCTGTACACAGATTTTTGGAAGTAGGTATTCCTAACTTTTGAAATAAGAACAGATCAGGTCGAGGGCATCTTATATATGATTTTAAGGGTTTTCTTTAAAGGGCTATGTTGGAATAGTCTGCCACACTTTTCAGAGTTTGGCCTGTCTTTGTGCAATTTCAAAGGCAGCTCAGCTGACTTTGTATTTGAAAGAATAAGAGAAGAGATGAAAAGACTCTTCACAATAGACTGAATAATGCCCCAGAAAAGATTCACATCCTAAAACACAGTTACCATAAATGTTACTTGTGCAGCAAAGGGGACTTTGATGATGTGATTAAGCTAAGGATCATAAGATGAGAATATCATCAAGTCCTACTTGTGCTGATCTTAAATGTAATCTCAATTATTCTTTTTTTTTTCTTATAAGAGGAAAGTGGAAGGAGATTCGACTATAGAACAGAAAGTAAAAAATGTGAAAATGGTAGCAAAATGTTGGATTGATACAAAGAAGGAGTAACAAGTCAAGGAATGTAGGTGACACCCATAAGCTAAAAAGGAGGAACTCTGGAGTCTCCAGAAGGAACCAACCTGCTGATGATCTGCACAGTGAAACTGATTTTTGACCCCTGGCCTCCATAAGAGAGTTAATGTGTGTTGTTTCAGACCTTTGCATCTGAGGTAATTATTAGAGTTGCCCCAGGTAACTAACACAATGATGTAGCATTGTCTTATTTATAGTGAATATTTTAAACATACTGTAACAAACAGATTTTGCAGAAGCTCTATGAACTAAATGGGATTACCTTTCATAAAGGAGGAATCAGAAGTTCAGAATTAAGACTATTAAGTTAATAACCCTCAGTTCTTTTTTGGCACACAATGCCCCCAAAAATCAAAGGAGGTGCCAAAAACAAAAAAAGGACTAGAAATGAATAAGTAATCAAAATCAAGTTGGCATGTTACAGGATATTTGACCTAAAATGCGATATGATTCTAGAGCTAAAGGCTTAGAATAAAAGAGCTGAGTGAAAACCTGAAAACTAGTAGGGACTAGCATAGTTCTGAAAGAAAACTGATAGAAGTGCATTATTTAACAATTAATAAAGATGCTTTGGAAAGGATGTATAATCAAAGCCACAAAATTTGATCTGGAAAGGTGATTCTTTTGGTCATGCTGCTGTTTAGTCACTAAGCCATGTCTAACTCTTGGTGACCCCATGGACTGCAGCATGCCACATTTTCCTGTCCTCCCCTATCTCCTGGAGTTTGCTCAAACTCATGTCCATTGCATCAGTGATGCTGTTGAATCATCTAATTTTCTATCTCCCCCTTCTTTTGCCTTCAATCTTTCCATCATCAGGGTCTTTTCTAATGAGTAGTCTCTTTCCATCAGGTGGTCAAAGTTTCAGCTTCAGCATCAGCCTTTCCAACGGATTTTCAGGGTTGATTACCTTTAGGCTTGACAGGTTTGAACTCCTTGCAGTCCAAGAGACTCTCAAGAATCTTCTCCAATAGCACAGTTCATAGGCATCAATTTTTCAACACTCAGCATTCTTTATGGTCCAACTCTCGTGTAGAACATGTCTACCGAAAAAACCAAAGCTTTGACTATCTGGACGTTTGTTGGCAAAGTGACGACTCTACTTTTTAATCACTGTCTAGGTTTGTCATAGATTTTTTTCCAAGGAGTCTTTAATTCCGTGGCTGTAATCACCATTCACAGTGATTTTGGAACCCAAGAAAATAAAATCTGTCACTATTTTCACTTCTCCCCTTCTATTTGTTATGCGGTGATGGGACTGGATGCCATGGTCTTAGTTTTTTGACTATTGAGTTTTAAGCCAGATTTTTCACTCTCCTGTTTCACCCTCATCAAGAGGTTCTTTAGTTCCTCTTTGTTTTCTGTCGTTAGATTGGTATCGTCTGCTTATCTGAGGTAATTGATAATTCTCCTGGAAATCTTGATTCCAGCTTGTGCTTCATCCAGTCTGACATTTCACATTATGTACACTGCATGTAAGTTAAATAAACAGGGTGACAATATACAGCCTTGAGGTACTCCTTTCCCAATTTGGAGACAGTCCTTTTTCCATATTAGATTCTAACTTTTGCTTTTTGACATGCATACAGATTTCACAGGAGGCACACAAGGTGGTCTGGTATTCCCATCTCTTTAAGAAATTTCCAGGTTTTTGTGTTCCACACAGTCAAAGACTTTAACTTAGTTAATGAAGCAGAAGTGGATTTTCTTTTTCTGGACTTCCCTTGCTTTCTCTATGATATAATGAATGTTGGCGTTTTAATCTCTGGTTCCTGTTTCTTTTCTAAATCCCACTTGTACATCTGGGAGTTTTTGGTTCATGTACTGCTGAAGCCCAGCTTGAAGGATTTTGAGCATTACCTGGCTAGCATGTGAAAGGTGCTCAACTGTATGGTAGTTTGTATATTCTTTGGCATCGTCTTTTAGGATTTGAAACAGCTCAGCTGGAATTACCTCCACTATATCTGTTCATTGTAATGCTTTCTAATGCCCATTTGACTTCACACTCCAGGATACCTGGCTCTAGATGAGTGACCATACAATCATGGTTATCCAAGTCGTTAAAACCTTTTCATATACTTCTTCTGTGTATTCTTGTCACCTATTCTTAATCTCTTCTTCCTCTTTTAGGTCATGCACTTTTGCTTGTTCATATACTTTTATCAAAACAATACGGTAATGCCTAGGTTTATAAGAGGATAGTTGAATTTCAGAGGTGAGTTCTTTCCTTTCTACGTGAAACCTACATTGAAAAGTAAATCATAATCATTTTCTAAACAACAGCAATGATATCTCATATATTCCATGTGGAATATCACTTTGGAGGTAGAAATTATTTGTTACATGTTAGAAAACTTTGGGGAAGTCTAGTGTGGGTACGCAAACCCTGACAACAGTGTGAGAACTTCTTTGGTATAATCATTCTCCAGTTTGTGAGTCACCCACTCAGCAGCTCTATGTTAGGGTTACAGATTTTATGGTGGGGCCAGCAGCAACCTTCTCCAAAAGGACTTATGCCAACATGCCATGCCTCCCAGGGCTGCTGCAATCAGTGTCCCTGTCCCTGCAGCAGGCCATTGCTGACCCACAGCTCCACAGAAGACTCTCAAACACGCACAGGCAGATCTGACTCAGTATCTTGAGGAGGTTGCTTTTCCTTTCTTTTTCCCTGGGTCTTGGTGTGCACGAAGAACGTCCCATCACTTCGTGGCACATAAATGAGAAAAAAATAGAAGGAATGGCATATTTCATTTTCTTGGGCTCCAAAATCACTGTGGACAGTGACTACAGCCATGAAATTAAAAGATGCTTTCTCCTTGGAAGAAAAGCTATGACAAACCTAGGTAGCATATTAAGAAGTAGAGACATCACTTTGGTGACAAAGGTCTGTATAGTCAAAGCTATGATTTTTCCGATAGTCATGTACGGATGTGAGAGTTGGACCATAAAGAAGGCTGAGCACTGAAGAATTAATGCTTTCATTAATTCTGGAGAAGATTCTTGAGAGTCCCTTGGACAGCAAGGAGATGAAGTCAATCCTAAAGGATATCAGTCCTGAATATTCATTGGAAGGACTGATGCTGAAGCTGAAACTCCAATATTCTGGCTACCTGATGTGAAGAGCTGATTCACTGAAAAGACACCCTGATGTTGGGAAAGTTTGAGGGCAGGAGCAGAAGGAGGTGACAGAAGATGAGATGGTTGGATAGCATCCCTGTCTCAGTGGACATGAGTCTGAGAAAACCACAGGATCTAGGGAAGGACAGGGAAGCCTGGCATGCTGCAGTCCATGGGGTTGCAAAGAGTAGGACACAACTTAGTGACTGAACAACAACAAGAAAACTTTTGAGATATCAAATAAACTTTGGAGGCTTGTCTCATAATACTTTTGAAAGTAATATACTATAAGCAGTAATTTCATTGATTTTCAATTATAGACAAACCATTCATAAAAGGCAGCCTAATGTACATGCTAAGAGCATGTAATCTGAGTCTTGTGTCCAGTGTTTCTATATTACTATTGGCCCCCACTTCTGTGTGGTGCAGTCTATGCCACCTTATATTTCAGCCCTTTGCCTGGTTCCTCTTAAGCAAATTATCAAAAACTCTCTGTGTCATAGATTCCTCCATAAAATGGGGATAGAGATAGCTCTTCCATCATAGGGATGCAATACAAAAAAAAAGAAAAAAATTATCTATTTAAGCACTTAAAACAGTATCTGGAACACAGTAAGCATTAGGTACATGTTTTCTATTATTAGGGGCTTCACTGATAGCTCAGTTGGTAAAGAATCCTCCTGCAGTGTGGGAGACCTAGGTTTGATCCCTGGATTGAGAAGATCCCCTGGAGAAGGGAAAGGCTAACCACTCCAGTATTCTGGCCTAGAGAATTCCATGGACTGTATAGTCCATAGGGTCGCAAAGAGTCACACACCACTGAGCAACTTTCACTTCACTTCACTTTCTATTATTAGGTTGAATGAAATAATATCAAGCAATATATTTAATAATTCTATAAATTGAAGCTTCCAACTTTCCTAAATTCTGAAATGTCAATATTAAATGTTTTACAACTTCAATTTAAATGGTATTTAATTCTTAAAAATAATCTTATAGGCTTTCATTGCCTTTTTAAAATAATGTGTTTCTTTCATACTCAGTATATTAATATATCTTAAGTATTTGATGTTTTATTAACATTATTTCATTATAAAACTCATTTAATATTAAACTACTTATGACTGAGGCTAAATAGCTGTAATTTCTTGAACTATGACACCATATGTATATATATATGTGGTGAGGGTGACAGTGATTTATTTTCTTTACTTCAAAGTGTTAAATGGAAAAAAAGGGAAAAAAAGCAATAATATTCTTCTTTTGGGGATTATCTCCATTCTCTTAAGAACAGCAAGTATCTATTTTAGATTGATAGTATCAGATCAATTAAAGTTTTAAAATAAAATGAATTTGATTCTTTTCACACCTACGTACAGATTTCAACATAAATCAAAGCTACACAAGATGATGGGTCTGAGAGTGAAATATAATATTTGCAGAATTCAAATAAATATTCATAGAAATTTTTAGGAATGTTCATATACTGAAAGCCATTTTTAAAATAGAGATTTAACAAAAACAAAAGAGCAAAACTTTAGGAATTAAATTGTAACATTAATATAATTGATGAACTGTTTGCTCCTGCTGTTGAATCCAGCCAAACATTTCTAGTTCAGATCACTTGTCAGTAGGCCAATTTTCTCATGGAAGCTACTTCTTAAGTCCAGAGTTATTTCCTGAGGGGAACAGTAAGAGTCAGCTTATACTATAAACGTATCACGTGTGCAAGTGCCTTACAACAGAAAATAAAAGTTGAAACAGGAGAATACACACAAAAATGAAAGAAAAGGTTAAAAACTATTGTCGACTCCCATTCCTAGCTAACCTGACTCCTCTGACCCATAAAGATTAACGTAGGAGAAAAACAAGAATATCCACTTGACATTTTACCTCCTGACTGTCACGTGTTATGCTAATTTTTCTAACTCTTGCCATTCTGCACTGCCCTAACAATACATTGGCTCATAAGAACAGAAAACGTATTATTTAAATACTATAGCTTTGGCTGGAGAATTATAAAGTGTATTCTGGGAATACTAAGAACATTTCAATATGCATTACTGCTTAAATTTTGGGCAAAGAACAACACATCAAAAAGAATAAGAGATTGCATTTCAGTAAAATGTTTAAGTATACTCTAGGCAAAAATGTAATTTTCTCTATAACTCTTTAATATAGAAAATAGTGTGTTCGTATCTATACTTTCTAAAAACAGCTCCCCAAGGAAGCAGTTTTTTTTTTTTTTTTAATAAATAGGAAGGCTCATGATTTTGAGTTTTATTTATTTATCAGCAGGAAACATAAGCTTTAAGTACCCTTCCAATAAATGCAATCACAATACCAAATGTTTTCCTATTTTGTTCTATTCCTGGGAAAAACTACAATATAAACTTAATCACAAACACACACACACATATGGCCTTTTAATAAAAGGGCAAGTGATGGAGTCCTCTGCCTGACCTAAAATCGAAATATCAACAATGTAGGCTATCAATTATTTGCTTCAATCTGAAAATGAAGGAAAAGATTCAGTAAGTTAAGCACGTCTAGGTAAAATATAGAGATGACCGAAGCGACTTTGCACACACACTCAAATTTCTAGAAAATGTCAGTCTTCATAATATTCACATGTGTATGTCTTTGCAGAACACCAACAATGTAAAGATGTGATGTCAAAGGAATTTTAATTGTTTTCTTCTTCATCATATTAAATACCATCAAAGAAGAAAATATATTATTAAATAAAGGCACATTGTGGGTTTACAGAGTACAAAAGAGTAAAACAAACCTTATATAAATGAAATAATTTTCCTTTCAATAGTTTAATCTTAGAAAAACACTTTAGCAACAAAAATTGATAAAATAAATTAAAATATATAAAAATTAATAAGATATAGTCTAATGCAAAGTTGGACTGTATAAAAATTTTTAAAATTTGTCATCAGAGAACACTATTAACAGAATGAGAACACAACCATTGAAATAAGAAATAAGATAATATTTGCAAAACATGTATCTGAGAAGGGATTAATATCTAAAATATATGAACATTGCCTACAAATCAATGACAAAAACACCAATAACTCAATTTATAAATGGCGAAGAACGTAAACAGAAATTTCTTAAAAAATGTTTACAAATGACTAAATAATCACACTAAAAGATGGTTAACCTTATTGATCAGTAGGGAAATGCAAATCAAAACCATAATCAGAAACCACTTAGTACTCATTTGGATAGCTATTATAAAAAATAATAAGTGTTTTTGAGGATGGGAAGAGACTGATATCCTTGGCAGTTGCTGGTGGGAATGTAAGATATTACAGCTACTATGGGGAACAGTGTGGAGTTTCCTTAACAAAATTACAAATAGAATTATCATCAGTTCAATTCAGTTCAGTTCAGTCGCTCAGTTGTGTCTGACTCTGCGGTCCCATGAATCGCAGCATGCCAGGCCTCCCTGTCCATCACCAACTCCCTGAGTCCACCCAAACCCATGTCCATCGAGTCGGTGATGCCATCCAGCCATCTCATCCTCTGTTGTCCCCTTCTCCTCCTGCCCCCAATCCTTCCCAGCATCAGGATCTTTTCCAATGAATCAACTCTTCATATGAGGTGGCCAAAGTATTGGAGTTTCAGCTTCAACGTCAGTCCTTCCAATGAACACCCAGGGCTGATCTCCTTTAGGATAGAATTACCATATGATCCAGCAATTCTGCTTTTGAATATATATCCCAAAGGATTGAGAGCAGAGACTGGAACAGCTATTTGCAAACCTATTTTCACAACAGCCGTATTCACAATAATCAAAAGGTGAGAGCAGCTCAATTCAAGCAACAGCAACTCATCTGTCATCAGATGAAAGGATAAACAAAATGTGGGGATATATGTATATACATATACACATAAAATACATAATGGAATATTATTTAGCCTTTAAAAAGAACAAAATTCTTACACGTGCTACAACATAAATCACCCTTGAAGACATTGTGATAAGTGGAACAAGTCTCTCAAATGGACAAATATTATTTGTATTCATTTATATAATTTACATATGTTTACATTATTTATATGATTCCACTTATATGAGATACTTAGAGTGCTCAAATTCAGAAATTAGAATGGTGGTTTTCAGGGGCTGGCAAAAGAGGAGTTACTGTTTAATGTGTTCAGAGATTCAGTTTTGCAAGATGGAAAATACTCTGAAAATGGAAGGTGATGATAGTTGAACAGTAATGTCAATATAACCAAAGCACTTATCTGTAAACTCAAAATGGCTAAAATGTTAAACTGTGTGCCATATATATTTTACCACAAATTTTAAAACTATCTAGAGTGATAAAATCATCCTTTTTTGAGTGATATGACAAATTTGGCTCTTTGGACCACATCTCCTTTTGAATCAATGGAAAGTGCTAAATTAAAAAAAAAAATCTAGAAAAGCATCACAAAATGATAGTGTTAACATTAACCAATTCTCCATGTGAGGTTAAACTTAGTCTTGATATCTTAATGATAGGCAAATCCATTTGACTTGATTTGGCCAATGAAAGATGAGCAGAAGTGGACAAATTTTGGATTAGAAACTTTAAGAACCATTGAATTGTTCTTCTATACCTTCTATAGCTCTTTTACTAGAATTCCAATTCCTATATAAGACCCCCACCTTAATTATCTGCTTCAGAATGCAGAATACATATGAAGCAGCAGTGTAGCTTATCTGCAGCTGGTCTGTAACATAAATGAAAAAGAAAACTGTTATCAATGTAAGATAAGAACATGTGGGTTTGTTTATTACTTTAAGATAAATTAATAAAAGTTGACTTGATGAGTAACTCACTACACACTGTAAATAAAATCCAAAATTCAGAGGAATTTCCAGTATGGGAGTTCTAACAAGATAACCTCTACCCCCTAAATCTCAGACTATAAAGAGATACAAACTAAATGTAAAGATAAATCAAAATCAAACTACCCAATCATCATCTCCATTCACTACAAGAAAAGTTACCTTACCACTGAGAAAAGGAAGACATCAAAAATTATAAACAAAGACCAATTACAAGCATGGAAATTGAAACTATAATAAAAAAATCTTCCAACAAACAGAAGCCCTGGCTTCACAGGTGAATTCTACCAAAAGTTTGCAGTTGTTGTTGTTCAGTTGCCAAGTTTTGTCCAATTCTCAATGAATCCATGAACTGCAGCACTCCAGGCTTCCCTGTCTTCATATCTCCCAGAGTTTGCTCAGACTCATGTCCACTGAGTCAATGATGCTATCCAACCAGCAATCTCATCCAAAGATTAGAAAAGTGCTAACACCTATCCGTCTTAAACTCTTCCGGAAAATTACAGAGAAAGAAAAACTCCCAAACTCTCTCTAGAAGGCCACCACTTCCCTGATACCAAAACCAGTCAAAGATACCACAAAAAAAGAAAATGGCAGGACCATATCACTGATAAAAACATATGAAAAAAAATCCTCAATGAAATTCTAGCAAACAAAATCCAACAAAACATTAAAAGGATCATATATATTTATCAAGTGGTCTTTATCCCAGGGATGTAAGGATTCTTCAATGTATGCAATTTAATCAATGTGATACACTGTATTAACAAACTGAAAGATAAAAGCCATGTGATCATCTCAATAGATGTAGAGAAAGCTTTTAACAAAATTCAATACCCATTTATGGTAAAAACTCTCCAGAAAGTAGGTTTAGAAAGAACTTACCTCAAAATATTAAAGGCCATATACAACAAACCCACAGTGGACATTATTGTCAATGGTGTAAAACTGAAAACATTTCCTCTAAGTTCAGGAACAAGTCTGGCATGCACATTCTCACAACTAATATTCAACATAGTTTTGGAAGACTAAGCCACAGCAATCAGAGAAAAGAAAGAAGTAAAAGGAATCCAGATTGGAGAAGAAGTAAAACTCTCACTGTTTGCAGATGATATGATTCTCTACATAGAAAATCCTAAAGATGCCACCAGAAAATTACTAGAGCTAATCAATGAATATAGTAAAATCAAAGAAACAAAATTAATACACAGAAATCCCTTTCATTCCTATACATTAGCAATGAAAAATCAAAAAGAGAAATTAAGGAAACAATCCCATTCACCATTGCAACAAAAAGAATGAAATACCTGGGAATAAGCTGACCTAAAGAGACAAAAGACCAGTATGCAGAAAACTATAAGACACTGATGAAAGAAATAAAAGATGAAAAAAACAGATGAGAGGATATACCATGTTCTTGGATTGGAAGAATCAATACTGTGAAAATGACTATACTACCCAAAGTAAACCATAGACTCAATGCAATCCCTATCAAACTACCAAAGGTATTCTTCAGAGAACTAGAACAAAACAATTCACAATTTTTATGGAAACTTAAAAGATATAAAACATAAAAAACACGAAAAAAAAAAATAAAACCCATAATAGCCAAACCAATCTTGAGAAAGAAGAATGGAACTGGAAGAATCAACCTGCCTGACTTCAGACTATACTACAAAGCTACAGCCATCAAGATAATATGGCACTGGCACAAAAGCAGAAATATAGACCAATGGAACAAGGTAGAAATCCTAGAGATAAACCCACGCAACTATGGGCACTTTGTGTTTGATAAAGGAAGCAAGAATATACAATGGAGAAAAGACAATCTCTTCAATAAGTGATGCTGTTAGAACTGATAGATACATGTAAAAAATGAAACTAGGACACTTCCTAACACCATATACAAAAATAAACTCAAAATGGATTAAAGACAAATGTAAGGCCAGAAACTGTAAAACTATTAGAGGAAAACACAGGCAGAACACTCTTTGATGCAAATGAGAGATCATCTTTGACCCACCTCCTAGAGTAATAGAAATAGAAACAGAAATAAGCAAATGGACCCAATTAAACTTAAAAGTTTTTGCACAACAAAGTAAGCAAAGATAGGTAAAATTAAGCAGTTATGTCTGACTCTCCAAAACCCCATGGACTGTAGTACACCAGGCTCCTCCAGTCATGGGATTTTCCAGGCAAGAGTACTGGAGTGGATTGCCATTTCCTTCTCCAGGGGATCTTTCTGACCCAGGGACTGAACCCGGTCTCCCACATTGCAGGTAGACTCTTTACCATTTGAGCCACCATAGAATCCCAAACTAAACAATAAACAAGATTAAAAGACAACCTACATAATGGGAGAAAATAATCACAAATGAAACAACTGACAAAGAATTAATCTCCAAAGTGTATAAGCATCTCATACAGTTCAATATAGAAAAGCAAACAGCCCAATTGAAAAATGGACCGAAGACCTAAACAGATACTTCTCCAAAGAAGACATGCAGATGGCCAATAAACACATGAAAAGATGCTCAACATTGCTAATTCTTATAGATATGCCAATCAAAACTACAATGAAGTATCACCTCACACTAGCCACAATAGCCATCATGAAAAAAGTCCACAAACAGTAAATGTTGAAGAAGATATAGCAAAAAAGCAACCTTCTTGCAATGTTGGCAAGAATGTAAGTTGATAACAACCACTATGCAGAACAGTATGGAGATTCCTTAACAAGCTAGTAATAAAATTATTTTATAACTCAGCAATCCCACTACTACCCTGAGAAAACCATAATTGAAAAAGACATACATACTCCAATGTTCATAGCAGCCTGATTTATAATAGGTAGGGACGTGAAAACAACCTAGATGCCCACCTACAATACTAAAACCAGATTTATTGTATTATTTGCAGCCAAAGATGGAGAAGCTCTATACAGTCAGCAAAAACAAGACCAGGAGCTGACTGTGGCTTGGATCATGAACCCCTTATTGCCAAATACAGACTTAAATTGAAGAAAGTAGGGAAAACCACTAGGCCATTCAGTTATGACCTAAATCATATCCCTTACCATTGTGCAGTGGAAGTGACAAATAGATTCAAGGGATTAGATCTGATAGACAGAGTGCCTGAAGAACTATGGACAGAGGTTCATGACATTCTACAGAGGCAGTAATCAAGACCATCCCCAAGAAAAAGAAATGAAAAAAGGCAAAATGATTGTCTGAGGAGGCCTTATGAAGAGCTGAGAAAAGAAGAGAAGCTAAAGGCAAAGGAGAAAAGAAAGATATATCCATCTGAATGCAGAGTTCCAAAGAATAGCAAGGAGAGACAAGAAAGCCTTCCTCAGTGATCAATGCAAAGAAATAGAGGAAAACGGTAGAATGGGAAAAACTAGAGATCTCATCAAGAAAATTATAGATACCAAGAGAACATTTTATGCAAAGATGGGCACAATAAAGGATAGAAATGGTAAGAACCTAACAGAAGCAGAAGATATAAAGAAGAGGTGGCAAGAATACACAGAAAAAATATACAGAAAAAATCATCATGACCCAGAAACAATGACGTTATGATCACTCACCTAGAGCCAGACACCCTGGAATGCAAAGTCAGTTGACCCTTAGGAAACATAACTATAAGCAAAACTAGTGGAGGTGATGGATTTCCAGTTGAGCTATTTCAAATCTTAAAAGGTGTTGTTGTTAAAGTGCTGCATTCAATACGCCAGCAAATTGAGAAAACTCAACAGTGGCCATAGGACTGAAAAAGATCAGCTTTCATTCCAATCCCAAAGAAAGACAATGCCAAGGAATGTCCAAACTACTGCTCTCTGCACTCATCTCACATGCTAGCAAAGCAATGCTCAAAATTCTCCAAACCAGGCTCCAACAGTACATGAACCATGAAATTCCAAATGCTCAGGCTGGATTTAGAAAAGGCAGTGGAATAAGAGATCAAATTGCCAGCATACATTGAATCATCAAAAAAGCAAGGGAGTTCCAGAAAATCATCTATTTTTGCTTTATTGACTAAGCCTAGTTCTTTTACTCTGGTCACAACCAACTGTGGAAAATTCTTAAAGAGATGGGAATACCAGATCACCTTACTTGCCTCCTGAGAAATCTCTATGTAAGTCAAGAAACAACAGTTAGAACCAGACATGGAACTATGGATTGGTTCAAAATTGGGAAAGGAGTACATCAAGACTGTATATTGTCACCCTGGTTATTTAATTTATATGCAAAATATACCATGCAAAATACCAGGCTGGATGAAGCACAAGCTGGAATCAAGATTGCCAGGAGAAATATCAATAACCTCAGATATACAGATGACCCCACCCTTATGGTAGAAAGTGAAGAAGAACTGAAGAGCCTCTTGATGAAAGAGAAAGAGGAGAGTGAAAAAGTTGGCTTAAAAATCAACATTCAGAAAACGAACATCATGGCATTCAGTCCCACCATTTCATCGCAAATAGATGCGAAAACAATGGAAATAGTGAGAGACTTTATTTATTTGGCTCCAAAATCACTGCAGATGATCACTGCAATTATGAAATTAAAAGACACTTGCCCCTTGGAAGAAAAGTTATGACCAACCTAGACAACATATTAAAAAGCAGAGACATTACTTTGCCACAAAGTTCTGTTTAGTCAAAGCTATGGTTTTTTCAGTAGTCATATATGGATGTGAGACTTGGACCATAGAGGATATTGAGCATGGAAGAATCGATGCTTTTGAACTATAGTGTTGGAGAAGACTCTTAAGAGTCCCTTGCACTGCAAGGAGAGCAAGCCAGTCAATCCTAAAGGAAATCAGTCCTGAATATTTACTGGAAGGACTTTTGGTGAAGCTGAAACTTTAATACTTTATGCACCTGATGTGAAGAACTGACACATTGAGAAAGACCCTGATGCTGGGAACGATTGAAGGCAGGAGGAGAAGGGGACAGTAGAGGATGAGACGGTTGGATGGCATCACTGACTCAGTGGACAAGAGTTTGAGTAAACTTCGGGAGCTGGTGATGGACAGGGAAGCCAGGTGTGCTGCATTCCATGGGGTCACAAAACGTCGGACACAACTGAGCCACTGTACTGAACTGAACTGAATGATAAGCAGTTTTCAACATCTTATCACGTACCTCTTGTTCATCTATATGTCCTCTTTAAAGAAATGTCTATTTAGATTTTCTACCTATTTACTGATCAGTTTGTTTATTTTGATGCTGTTGAGCATTATGAGCTGTTTGTAAATTTTGGAGACTATTCCTTTGTGGGTCACATCATTTGCAAATATTTTCTCCCAATCTGTGGGTTGCTTTAAATTTGTTTATTGTTTCCTTTGCTGTGAGAAAATCTTTTCAGTTTAAGTAAGACCCATCTGTGTATTTTTGTTTTTATTTCTACTATTCTAGGAGAGAGATCAAAAAAGATTGCTTTGATTTACGTCATAGAATGTTCTGCCCATGTTTTCCTCTAGGAGTTTTATAGCGTCCAGTCTCACATTCAGGTCTTTAATTCGTTTTCATCTATTTTACATGTGTGTGCTCAGCCACTCAGTTGTGTCTGTCTCTTTGCAGCCATATGGACTGTAGCCCGCTAGACTCCTCTGTTCATGCGATTTTATAAGCAAGAATACTGGAGTGGGTTACCATTTCCTCTTCCAGGGCATCTTCCTGACCCAGGGATTGTATCCGCATCTCTTGTGTCTTCTGCATTGTAGGCAGATTCTTTTATCACTGACACACCTGGGACAGCTGTCCAGTTTTCCCAGCACCATTTGTTGAAAGACTGTTTTTCCAATATTGGGTAGTCTTATCTCCTTTGTCATAGAATAATTGACCATAGGGCTTCCCTGGTGGCTCAGATGGTAAAGAATTTGTTTGCAATGCAGGAGATATGGGTTCGATCTTTGGATTGGGAAGATCCCCTGGAGAAGGGAGTGGTATATTTCCCTTCTTTTCACCTGAAGAAGGGAATGGTGCATGGGTTTATTTCTGGGTTTTCTATCCTGTTCCATTGACCTATATTTCTGTTTTTGTGCCAGTACCATACTGTTTGGTGACTGTAGCTTTGTAGCATAGTTTGAAGTCAGGTAACCTGATTTCTCCAGCTCTGTTTTTCTTTCTCAAGATTACTTTCAATATCCAGAGTCTTTTGTGTCTCCATACAAATTTTTAGATTATTTTGTTCTAGTTCTATGAAAAATGCCATTGGTGATAGGGATTGTGTTGCATTTGTAGATTGCCTTTGGTTGTTGTTATTGTTTTTCAGTCACTCAGTCGTGTCTGACGGCTGACTCTTTGTGACCTCATGGATTACAGCACTCCAGGCTTCCCTGTCCTTCACCATCTTCCAGAGCTTGCTCAAAGTCTTATAGTCATTTTGACATGCTGGTTTTCTATCGTAATTAATGACTATAAGATTCTCTATTATTTCAAGGATATTGCATCTGTTTACTACAGCCTGCCTTCAGTTTTTATGCAGAAAGGATGGAATCGGAGAAAGAAATGGCAACCCTCTCCAGTATTCTTGCATGGAGAATCCCATGGACAGTTGAGCCTCATGGGCTACAGTCCATAGGGTCACAAAGAGTCAGACATCGCTGAAGTGACTGAGCAATCATGTCAGTGCAACTAGCCCATCTTCCCTAGGGATTTCTCATTCTTCCTTCAGTGCCAAGAATTATGCCACTGTTTCTGTATGAATGTAAATGAAGCTCACTATTTGACTCAAGCATAGTTGGGAGGAAGGTGAGACTGGTGACTTAGAAAAAGAAATAAAAAGGCCCAGTAGTACCATCTATTCTGAATTGAATTCTTCAATAAATTATCATATAGATTGCTGCTGGACCCTCTTCTTTCCTTTATATTTTTTGCCTTTAAGCTGAATCTTCCTTGCCTTTTTTAACAATTCACAAGAGTAATTATCACTCTGTAAATTTCAAGCTATCCACCTTGAGTCTTTCAACAATTTCTCAAATAGTATTGATGATTCTGTTTTCTTATGTTTCCACATTAATATAGATCAATTCTGTTTTAAAATGTCTCTTTGTTATTTCTAAGAAGGCAAGGTAGGAGAGGCAAATGTGTTCAATCCACATAAAGGAAAGATGTATAGAGTAATACTAGCCAATGAAATATCCTGATTTTGAGAGATGCCTGGCATAGATCTAGAAATATTGGCATCATCAAAATATAAATGCAAGCTAGTTAATGGGAATTCATTAAAGAAATTATATAGAGGAAGAAGACTATGAGATACTGAACCTGAATATTAATATTTCATGTGTGGATGAAGAGAGAGAAGGGATTGAAGACTTTAAGGAAACCATCTAAGAGATGAGTAGCCTTTGGGAAGGGTGGATCTATACAAGCTAAATTTAAAAATTTTATTATCCTTTTGACTTTCAGCCCCACTTCAAATTGTACCTATTAAAATAAATTAATTATCTCCACAGATTACATATTAATTATCTTTCTGTAAACTAATATTGGATTTTCAGGTTTATTAGAGTAATGAAGAACAACAACATATTGCTTCACTGATTAGGTGGTAAGTAATTATGATAATGATAATGATGATCATGGTCATAATACTGGACAATTATTAACATATATTTTGATCAATATTGCTAATACATCGCTCTCTGCCACCATCTTACAGCCAACTGGACTCTGTATTTTTGAGAGTGAATAGATAACCAGGCTTACATTTTATATTTGACATCAAAAGTATTTAAAGCTTTAGCTCAGAATGATAAAAACTAATTTTCACAAATGACCTAACACAGATTATTGCAGAACTAAACAAAGCTTATCCTGCTCATTTTACTGGTATAGTTGTATTTTGAGGGGCTCATTACTGAATAATACCTGAAATTTATCCATGGTATACACAACACATCATATGCATGAACGTTTAAAAATGTGTTGTTGGTTTTTTTTTTCCAGAAAATGAGGACAGTGAGGAATAACAAATATTTGCATTGGTTTGTCTGTATTTAAGGTTGTCTTGAGAGTTTGCTCTGCCTAATTTCTTCATTTTGTGTTGTTGCTCAGCTAACTGAAAAATCAATAGCTTCTTTTGTACTTCGTATTAGATTTCCTGTGGCTCTATAGTGTTGCAACTTTAAACTTGTTCTGCCTTTCATGAAAGATGCTTATTAATTTCCTATTGTATACTCAGTGCTGTCCTTGTGATACTGAGGTCAAACCTTTGTACTAGCAGACTTTGAATTCTCTTTCTTGTATCTTCTCTGTTTCAATAACATGAGACTAATTTGAAATTTAATTCACATGAAAACTTTTAAATTTAACCAGAGTGAAAAGTATTTCCATGTCAACCTCCTTATCAAGAATTGTGTGTGAACTATTTCAGACAATTTTATCTGTATAAACATGAGTCCTAAATATGGGAAATTCTCATTATACAGACTGATTGTTTTCTCAAGTTTATTTGCATAAATGTTATTTAGAACTTGGAAGGCTTTTCCCCACAAAAACAATGGTATGTATAACAATAATCCCTTAAGTTTGTCCAACATGTCACAGTTTTCAAGTATCTTTGCAACTATTTTCCCACCCACCTTGGAAGAAATTCTTTAGGAATTTATGTGGGTGTTGTGCTTCCCTTTACAAAGTGATCAAAACCAGGCTCAAAGATTAAAAAGAAATGTCTGTTTTCCTCTATCCACAGAGCACTTCTGACACCAAAAGTGGGGATTTTCCCACTCTGACTAGTTCTCCAACCCTACCAGCAACAACTGGATGTCTTATAATTACATTTTGACACTATGTGAAATTAGCACAGACTCCACAGAGTAAGGGCACAGTCCCATAATACTACCCCTCCCTCAAGGCACCCCCTTTACTTCAGACACCAGCAGCAAGCCCCAGGTATCAGCTGAACTTCTCACCAACTGGCTACAAATCTGGAGTTCCCATAACTCCTCCTCATATTTAAGTCTTTGCTATAATGGCTCACAGAACTTAGGGGAAAAGGTTAATTATAAAGAATATAGATGAACAGACAGGTGAAGGCTGACATATTTGAGGTCCAAAAGGGTCTTGAAGGCAAGAACTTCTATTCCTACACCAGCTTGACACATGGATGTGTTCACCAACCCAAAAGATCTCCAAACCTCATAGGTTAGGATTTTTCTTATGAATGCTTCTTCACAGACATGATTGCTTATAAACTCAATCTCCTGTTCCTCTCTTCTCCCCAGGGGATGTTTGGTGGAGCTGAATGTTTCAAACTCTAATCTTGGCTTTGTCTTTCTGCTGACCAGCCACCATCTGAAGTTATCTAAAGCCATCAGACACCAGTGATCTCATTAGCATATGAAAATACACTCATTACTCTGGAGACTCCAAAGGTCTTAAAAGCTTCTACATCAGAAATCAGCTTCAGAGAACCTAAGTTAGGAGAAAAAAAAAAAGATGTTTTTAGCACCCTATCACTCAGGAAATTACAAGCATTTTAGGAACTCTGTGTCAGGAAACAGGGGCAACCACTCTATCTAATATGTAATATTGTATATATCATATTTTTGTTATATATATAATAATAGTGTTGTTGTTTAGTCACTAAGTCGTGTCTGACTCTCACAACCCCATGGGCCCACCAGACTCCTCTGTCCATGGGATTTCCCAAGTAAGACTGCTGGAGTGAGTAGCCATTTCCTTCCCCAGGGGATCTTCCCAACCCAGAGATCAAACCTGTGTCTCCTGCACATATTCTTTTAACACTGAAGCACCAGGGAAGTCCATATATATAAGAATATACATTATACTTAACACCACAAGGTTTTGTGTCTTGCTCAAGGTAACATGACCAGTGAGTGAATCAGCAATAAGAAGCATTGGAGTAGAACTCTAGATTTTGGCTGCTAGGGTAGTACTTATTCCACCACACTATATCTAATTTGTGTTTATTAAGTTACTCAGGAAGTTCAAAGCTCTTTTCAAAAGAGCTTTTTTTTTTTTTTTTAAGAGCTTTTTAAAGGAGTTTTCAAGGAAAATATTACACATTTTCCTTGAAAGACGTTATGAAATATTGGAATAGCAGCAACTAAGCAGAACAAATAAAACATAAATGAAATGTTGATATCTATTTCTTTTCTAAAATTAATTTATTTTTTAATTGAAGAAATATTGCTTTACAGAATTTTGTTGTTTTCTGTCAAACATCAACAGGAATCAGCCATAGGTATACATATGTCCCCTCCCTCTTAAAACTCCCTCCCATCTCCCTCCCCACCCTACCCTTCTAGTTTGATACAGAGCCCATGTTTGAGTTTCCTGAGTCATACAGCAAATTCCCATTGGCTATCTATTTTACATATGGTAATGTAAGTTTCTATGTTACTCTCTCCCGGCATCACACCCTCTCCTCCCTCCCCCTATTATATTCATAAGTCTGTTCTCTATGTCTGCTTCTCCATTGCTACACTGCAAATAAATTCATTGGCACCACCTTTCTAGATTCCATATATATGCATTAGTATATGATATTTATCTTTCTCTTTAAGACTTACTTTACTATGTTATAATAGGCTTTAGGTCCATCTACCTCATTCAAACTGACTCAAATGAGTTCCTTTCTATGGTTGAGAAATATTCCATTGCATATATGAACCATAGCTTCTTTATCCATCATCTGTTTAAGGACATCTAGGTCCTTCAGGTTCCTTCCATGTTCTACCAATTGTAAATAATGCTGAAAAGAACATTGGGATACATGTGTATTTTTCAATTTTGGTTTCCTCAGGTTAATGCCTAGGAGTGGGATTGTAGGGTCATATGTTGGGTTTATCCTTAGTTTTTTTTAAGGAATCTCCATATTGTCTTTCACAGTGGCTGTATCAATTTGTATTCCCACCATCAGTGCAAGAGAGTTCCCTTTTCTCCACATCCTTTCCAGTATTTATTGTTTGTAGACATTTTGTTGATGGCCCTTCTGGCCACCCTTATGGCAGAAAGTGAAGATGAACTAAAAAGCCTATTGTTGAAAGCGAAAGAGGAGAGTGAAAAAGTTGGCTTAAAACACAAAATTCAGAAAACTAAGATCATGACACCTGGTCCCATCACTTCATGGGAAATAGGTAAACAATGGAAACAGTAACAGACTTTATTTTTGCGGCTCCAAAATCACTCCAGATGGTGACTGAAGCCATGAAATTAAAAGACGCTTGCTCCTTGGAAGAAAAGCTATGACCAATCTAGACAGCATATTAAAAATCAGAGACGTTACTTTGCCAAGGTCCATCTAGTCAAAGCTATGGTTTTTCCAGTAGTCATGTATGGATGTGAGAGTTGGACTATAAAGAAAGCTGAGCATGGAAGAATTGTTGCTTTTAAACTGTGGTGTTGGAGAAGGCTCTTGAGAGTCCCTTGGACTGCAAGGAGATCCAACCAGCCAATCCTAAAGGAAATCAGTCCTGAGTGTTCATTAGAAAGACTGATTCTGAAGCTGAAACTCCAATAGTTTGACCACCTGATCCGAAGAACTGACCCATTGGAAAAGACCCTGATGTTGGCAAGATTAAAGGCAGGAGGTGGAGGGGATGGCAGACGATGAGGTGGTTGGATGGCATCACCGATTTGATGGACATGAGTTTGAGCAGGTTCTGGGAGTTGGTGATGGACTGGGAAGCCTGGCGTGCTGCAGTCCTTGGGGATGCAAAGATTCAGACACAACTGAGCAACTGAACTGAACAGATTCTGACCAGTGTGAGGTGATATCTCATTGCAGTTTCAGTCTTTCCCACTTTTTGATTGAGTTGTTTGTTTTTCTGGAATTGATTTATATGGGGTGCTTGTATGTTTTGGAAACTAGTATATTTGTAAGTTGTTTGTTTTGCTCTTATTTTCTCCCATTTTGAGGGTTGTGTTTTTACCTTGTTTATGGTTTTCTTTGCTGTGCAAAAGCTTTTAAGCTTAATTAGGTCCCCCATTTTGTTATTTTTGTTTTTATTTCCACTATTCTAGGAAGTGGGTCATAGAGGATTGTTCGGTGATTTATGTCATCGAGTGTTCTGCCTATGTTTTCCTCCTAAGAGTTTTATTGTTTCTGGTCTTACATTTAGGTCTTTAATCCATTTTGAGTTTATCTTTCTGTATGGTGTTAAGTATTCTGTATGGTGAAAGTATTCTAACTTCATTCTTTTACATGTAGCTGTCCAGTTTTCCTACCACCACTCTTTGAAGACACTATCTTTTACCCGTTGTATATTCTTTCCTCCTTTGATAAAAATAAGTTACCCATAGGCGCATGGGTGTATTTCTGGGCTCTTTATCTTATTCCATTTGTGCATATTTCCGTTTTTGTGCCAGTACCATACTGTCTTGATGACTGTAGCTTTGTAGTATAATCTGAAATCAGGAAGGTTGATTCCTCCAGCTCCATTCTTCATTCTCAAATCTGCTTTGGCTATTCAGAATCTTTTGTGTTTCCATATGAATTGTGAAAATTTTTGTTCTAGCTGGAATCAAGATTGCCGGGAGAAATATCAATAACCTCAGATATGCAGATGACACCACCCTTATGGCAGAAAGTGAAAAAGAACTTAAGAGCCTCTTGATGAAAGTGAAAGAGAAGAGTAAAAAAGATGGCTTAAACCTCAACATTCAGAAAACTAAGATCATGGCATACGGTCCCATCGCTTCATGGCAAATAGATGGGGAAACAGTAGAAAGAGTGGCTGACTTTATTTTGGGGGGCTCCAAAATCACTGCAGATTGTGATTGCAGCCATGAAATTAAAAGAGGCTTATTCCTTGGAAGGAAAGTTATGACCAACCTAGACAGCATATTAAAAAGCAGAGATGCTACTTTGCCAACAAAGGTCCATCTAGTCAAGGCTATGGTTTTTCCAGTAGTCATGTATGGATGTGAGAGCTGGACTATAAAGAAAGCTGAGCACCAAAGAATTGATGCTTTTGTACTGTGGTGCTGGAGAAGACTCTTGAGAGTTCCTTGGACTGCAAGGAGATCCAACCAGTCCATCCTAAAGGAGATCAGTCCTGGGTGTTCATTGGAAGGACTGATGTTGAAGCTGAAGCTCCAACACTTTGGCCACCTGATGCGAAGAGCTGACTCATTGGAAAAGACCCTGATGCTGGGAAAGATTGAGGGCAGGAAGAGAAGGGGACGACAGAGGATGAGATGGTTGGATGGCATCACCAACTCGATGGACATGGGTTTGGGTAGACTCTGGGAGTTGGTGATGGACAGGGAGGCCTGGCGTGCTGTGGTTCATGGGGTCGCAAAGAGTCAGACATGACTGAGCAACTAAACTGAACTGTGAAAAATGCCATTGGTAATTTGATAAAGATTGTAATGAATCTGTTGATTGCATTTGGTAGTATAGTCATTTTCACAATATTGAATCTTCCAACCCAGGAACATGGAATATTTCTCCATCTGTTTATGTCATTTTGGTTTCTTTCATCAATGTCTTAAAATTTTCTGTATACAGTTCTTTGTCTCCTTCAGTTCAGTTCAGTTCAGTTCAGTCGCTCAGTTGTGTCCGACTCTTTGCAACCCCATGAATCACAGCACGCCAGGCCTCCCTGTCCATCACCAAATTTACCCAAACCCATGTCCATCGAGTTAGTGATGCCATACAACCATCTCATCCTCTGTTATCCCCTTCTCCTCCTGCCCCCAATCCTTCCAAGTATTAGGGTCTTTTCCAGTGAGTCAACTCTTCGCATCAGATAGCCAAAGTATTGGAGTTTCAGCTTCAACATCAGTCCTTCCAACAAACACCCAGGACTGATCTCCTTTAGGATGGATTGATCGGATCTCCTTGCAGTCCAAGGGAGTCTTCTCCAACACCACAGTTCAAAAGCAGCAATTCTTCGGTGCTCAGCTTTCTTCATCGTCCAACTCTCACATCCATACATGACTACTGGAAAAACCATAGCCTTGAGTAGACGGACCTTTGTTGGTAAAGTAATGTCTCTGATTTTGAATAAGCTATCTGGGTTAGTCATAACCTTCCTTCCAAGGAGTAAGCGTCTTTTAATTTCATGGCTGCAATCACCATCAGCAGTGATTTTGGAGCCCCAAAATATAAAGTCTGACACTGTTTCCACTGTTTCCCCATCTATTTCCCATGAAGTGATGGGACCAGATGCCATGATCTTAGTTTTCTGAACGTTGTTTATTCCTAGATATTTTATCCTTATGTTCCAATGGTGAATGGGATTGTCGCCCTAATTTTTCTTTCTGATTTTTCATTGTTAGTGTATAGGAATGTAAGTGATTTCTGTGTGTGTATTTTGTATTTGCTACTCTGCTAAATTCACTTGTCTAGTAATTTTCTGATAGTATCTTTAGGGTTTTCTATGTACAGTATCATGTAATCTGCAAACAGTGAAAGCTTTATTTCTTCTTTCCATTCTGGATTCCTTTTTTTCTCCTTCTTTGATTGCCATATCTAGGACTTCCAAAACTATGTTGTATAATAGTGAGAGTGGAGACCCTTGTCTTATTCCTGATCTTAGAGGGAATGCTTTTGGTTTTTTTCACTGAGAATAATGTTTTATCTGGGCTTATCACATATGGATTTTCTATGTTGAGGTAGGTTCCTTCTATGCCCATTTTTGAATGGTTTTAGTCATAAATGTGTGCTGAATTTTGTCAAAGTCTTTTTCTGCATCTATTGAGATTATCATATTGATTTCATCTTTTAATTTGTTACTATGGTGTACCACATTGATTGATTTGCCTATACTGAGGAATCCTTGCATTCCTGGAATGAACCCAAGTTAATCATGGTGTATGAACTTTTTAATGTGTTGTTGAATTCTCTTTGCTAGAATTTTTTTGAAGACGTTTGCATCTATGTTCATCAGTGATATTGGCCTGTGGTTTTCTTTTTTTGCGTTGTCTTTGTCTTGTTTTGGTATCAGGGTGATGGTGACCTCATAGAATGAGTTTGAAGTGTTCCTTCCCCTGCAATTTTTAAAAGAGCCTTGGAAGGATAGGCATTAGCTCTTCTCTGAATGTTTGATAGAATTCATCTGCGAAGCCATCTGTTACTTGGTTTTTGTTTTCTGAGAGATTTTCTATCACAGTTTCAATTTCAGTGCTTGTAATTGTCTTGTTCATAATTTCTATTTCTTCCTGATTCAGTCTTGGGAGATTGAACTTTACTATGAATCTGTTCATTTCTTCCAGGTTATGCTTTTTTTTTTTCCCAGTTTCTCGTAATGGTCCCTTATAGTATTTTCTATTTCTGCATTGTCTATTGTAGGCTCTCCTTTTTCATTTTTAATTTTGCTGATTGATTCTTCTCTATTTTTTCTTGATGAGTCTGGCTAAAAGTTTGTCATTTTTGCTTATCTTCCCAAATAACAAGCTTTTAGTTTTGTTAACCTTTAGTAATATTTCTTTCTTTTCTTTTCCATTTATTTCTGCTCTGATCTTTATGATTTCTTTCCTTCTGCTAACTTTGGTAATTTTTGTTCTTCTTTCTCCAGTTGTTTTAGGTGTAAAACTAGGTTTTCTATTCACTGTTTTTCTTGTGTCTTGATGTAGGGTTGTATTGCTATGAACTTTCCTCTTAGAACTGTTTTTGTTGCATCCCATACGTTTGAGTTGTCATGTTTTCACTGTCATTTGTTTCTAGAATTTTTTTGAATTCCCTTTTGATTTCTTCAGTAAACCTGTTCATTATTTAGAAATGCATTGTTTAATCTCCATGTGTTTTTGTTTTTTATAGTTTTTTTTTCCTTGCAATTGATATCTAAGTGTCATGGCCTGCGGTCAGAGAAGATGTCTGATACGATTTCAATTTTCTTAAATTTATTAACGTTTGACTTGTGACCCAAGATGTGGCCTATCCTGGAGAATGTTCCATGTACACTTGAGAAGAAGGTGTATTCTTCTGCATTTGGATGGAATATCCTGAGGATATCAGTGAGATCCATCTGATCTAATGCATCATTTAAGACTTGTGCTTCCTTATTAACTCTCTGTTTTGATGATCTCTCCAGTGGTGTGGTGGGGTGTTAAGTCTCCTACTATCATTGCATTACTGTCAATTTGTCCTTTTATGTTTGTTGGTGTTTGTCTTATGTATTAAGGTGCTCCTGTGTTGGGTGCACAGATATTTACAATTGTTATGTCTTCCTCTCCGATTGATCCCTTCTTCATTATGTAGTGTCCTTCCTTATCTCCTGTAATATTATTTATTTTATGGTATATTTTGTCTGATGTAAAGAATGCTATTTCAGCTTTCTTTTGATTTCCCTTTGTATAGATTATATTTTTCAACCTCTCACTTTCAGTCTTTATGTGTCTTTAGGTCTGAAGTGGGTTTCTTGGAGGCAGCATATATAAGGGTCTTGTTTTTGTATCCATTCAGCCAGTCTTTGTCTTTCGGTTGGAACATTTAATCTGTTTACATTTAAAGTAATTATTGATATATATGTTCCTATTGCCATTTTATTAATTGTTTGGCATTTGCTTTTATAGATCTTTTTCTTCTCTTGTATTTCCTGGCTATATAAGTCCCATTAACATTTGTAGTAAAGCTGGTTTGGTGGTACTAAATTCTCTTAACTTTTGCTTCTCTGTAAAGCTTTCAATTTCTCCATCAATTCTGAATGATATCCTTGCTGGGTAGAGTAATCTTGTTGTAGAATTTACCCTTTAAGTGTTTTAAATATATCCTGTCATTCTCTTCTGGCCTGTAGAGTTTCTGCTGAAAGATCAGCAGTTAGACATATGGCGTTTCCCTTGTATTTTACTTGCTTTTCCTTGCTGCTTTTAATTTTCTTTCTTTGTGTTTAATCTTTGTTATTTTGATTACTATGTGCCTTGGCCTGTTTCTCCTTGGGTTTATCTTGTATGGGACTCTGTACTTCTTGGACTTGATTGGCTATATCCTTTCCCATATTGGGGAAATTTTCAACTACAATCTCTTCAAAAATTTTCTAATATCCTTTATTTTTCTCTTCTTCTGAGACCCCTAGAATTTGAATGTTGATGCATTTAATATTGTCCCAGAGGGCTCTAGGACTGTCCTCAGTTATTTTCATTCTTTTTACTTTATTCTGCTCTTCAGCAATTACTTCCACCATTTTATCTTCCAGCTCACTGATCTATTCTGCTTCAGATATTCTTCTATTGACTCCTTCTAAAGTATATTTGATTTCAGTAATTGTGCTGTTTGTCTCTGTATGTTTATTCTTTAATACTTCTAGGTCTTTTTAAATTGATTCTTGCAATTTCTCCATTCTATTTTCAAGCTATTGGATCATCTTTACTATCATTATTCTGAATTCTTTTTCAGATAGTTTGCCTATATCCTCTTCATTTATTTGGACTTGTGTGTTTCTGAATTTTTCCTTCATTTGTGCAGTATTTCTCTCTCTTTTCACTATTTATTATTTTTTTAACTCACTGTGTTTGAGGTCTACTTTTCCTGGGACTCATGGTTGAACTCTTTCTTCATTTTGGTTTGTGCCCTGATAAGGTTTGTCCATTGGTTTGTGTAAGCTTCACATATGATGTGACTTGTGCTTGTGTTCTGGTGGAAGAAGGTGCAGTTTGCTTGTTTGTTTTCTTCTGATGGGCTTGGCTTAACAAGGTGGCAATCCTGTATGCTGAATATTGGGTTTGTATTTTTATCTTCTTTGTTGTTTGGATGAGGCATCCTGCACAGGGTACAGGGCAGTTAGGTGATGGCCGATCTTGGATACAAGTGGTTGCCTTTGTGGGGGTTCTCACTATTTCATACTTCATAGGGTTAGGAGTTCTCTGGTAGTTTAGGGTCTTGGGGTCAGCGCTCCCACTCCAAATGCTCAGGACTTGATTTTGGGCCAGGAACAGAGACTGCACAGGTGGTTTGTTGGGCATTGAATGGGATTAAAACAAATACCCAAAAACAAGAAACAAAAGACACACCCCCAGACAAATGGCAACTACAAAATCAGGCCAATAAATAAAATAATGAAATATACACCCATACATATACATCCATAAGTAAAAATCAAAACAGTTGAAAAATGAACAAATAAATATAGTACAATAGATTAGATTGACCTGATAAACGAAGGAAACCAAAAATGACATCCACCAGTTAAGAACAAAACTAGCTAAATCAGAGACTGGAAAACAAAAATAAAACAAGGTGACAACTTGTTTTAGTTGAGAAAAAAGCAAAGAAAATATGACAAACTAACAAATACAGTGAGAAAAAGAAAGGAAAGAAAGAATAGAAATGCAGAGTTAAATTGACGTAGATAAAGAAGATTTATATATATTAAAGATTTACTGCAAGGGGAAAAGGACAATGGGGAAAGCACATAAAGGAATAAATGTAGAAAAATTCATAATAACTTTTAAAACTGTAAATTTAAAAAAAAGAGAAAAAAAGGAAAATAAATATGAAAGAAAGCACAACAGAAGTGCAAAAGGTCAAAGTAGAGGCAGTAGTTTATAAAAGAAATAAAAACTGTAATTGAAAAAAATTTCTCCAAAGCTTAAATAGATTTCCATCCCCTCCACTAGCTTTGTTTGTACTAATGCTTCCTAAGGCCCACTTGACCTTGCCTTCCAAGATGTCTGGCTCCAGGTGAGTGACCATAACATAACATCGTGGTTATCTGGGATATGATGATCATTTTTGTAGTTATTCTGTGTATTCTTACCACCTCTTCTTAGTATCTTCTGCTTCTGTTAGGTCTATACAGTTTCTGTCCTTTATTATGCCCATCTTTGCAATGTTCCCTTGGTATCTCTAATTTTTTTTGAAGAGATCTCTAATCTTTCTGTCTATTATTTTCCTCTATTTCTTTGCGTTGATCTCTGAGGAAGGCCTTCTTACCTCTCTGTCCTATTCTTTGGAACTCTGAATTCAGATGGGTATATCTTTCCTTTTCTCCTTTACCTTTGGCTTCTCTTCTTTTCTCAGCTATTTGTAAGGCCTCCTAAGGAAGGAAGAGGATCATCTGTTGGATCATCAAAAAAGCAAGGGAATTCCAGAAAAACATCTACTTTTGCTTTATTGAGTAAGCCAAAACTTTGACTGTGTAGATCACAGTAAATTGTGGAAAATTCTTAAATAGATGGAAATACCAGATCACCTCACATGCCTCCTGAGAAATCTCTATTCAGGTCAAGAAGCAACAGTTAGAACTGGACATGGAACAACAGACTGGTTGTAAATAGGGAAAGGAGTATGTCAACTTTGTATATTGTCACACTGCTTATTTAAATTGTATGCAGAGTATATCATGTGAAATGCCAGGCTGGATGAAGCACAAGCTGGAATCAAGATTTCTGGGAGAAATATCAGTAACCTTAGATATGCAGATGACACCGCCCTTATGGCAGAAAGCAAAGAGGAACTAAAGAGCCTCTTGTTGAAAGTGAAAGAGGAGAGTGAAAAAGTTGGTTTAAAACTCAACATTCAGAAAACAAAGATCATGGCATGTGGTCCTGTCACTTCATGGCAAATAGATGGGAAAACAGTGAGAGACTTTATTTTGCGAGGCTCCAAAATCACTGAAGATGGTCACTGCAGCCATGAAATAAATTAAAAGATGCTTGCTCTTTGGAAGAAAAGTTATGACCAAACTGGACAGAATATTGAAATGCAAAGACATTACTTTTCCAACAAAGGTCCATCTAGTCAAAGCTATGGTTTTTCCAGTGGTCATGTATGGATGTGAGAGTTGGACTGTAAAGAAATCTGAGCGCCAAAGAAATTATGCTTTTGAACTGCAGTGTTGGAGAAGACTCTTGAGAGTCCCTTGGACTACAAGGAGATCCAACCCTAAAGGAAATCAGTCTTGAATATTCATTGGAAGGACTGATGTTGAAGCTGAAATTCCAATACTTTGGCCACCTAATGTGAAGAAATAACTCATTTTAAAAGACCCTGATGCTGGGAAAGATCAGGAGGCAGGAGAAGAATGGGGCGACAGAGGATGAAATGGTTGGATGGCATCACTGACTCGATGGACATGAGATTGAGTAAACTCTGGGCGTTGGTAATGGACAGGGAGACCTGACGTGCTGCAGTACATGGGGTCGCGAAGAGTCAGACACGACTGAGTGACTGAACTGAACTGAACTGAAAATGCCTGAATATGTGACTTCAAAAGCAGATTGTTGCAGTCTCATTGCCTTCTCAAATACTACGAGTAATATGTTCATTGGTGGTGTAATTTTCTGAAATAAGGCAAAACACAAACTTTCTTTAAAATCCAGAAATTTATGTGTATAATATAGCATTATATTTAGTTTTGAAAATTTTGCTTGTAGATAGGTTATTATCTATCAATTACATTTCACAATTTTAAACCAGAAATAAAAAGTAATTATTATTAACAGAGAACATTAAGGTTAATAGTAATTAGTGCTAGTGTAGAGAATTTTTATTAAAAAAAAGAACATTAAGTCCAATTGGACTGATCAGTGGTCTAGAAATAAAAACAAATTTAGTGAGAATGTTGAATCGACTTGGTAGTGAATAAATTAATCATCTTGGCAATTCACTGTTAAAAGTGGGAAAATTTTTGCCTGTAACTCAAAGAGTTTCTGGATAGCAATTTATGGCTCCTCCTAGTATATTCATCTTAAACTTATACCGTTTAAGATATTGATTCACTGTGATCTTTGCCATTATAACCTCTACTGTTGTTCTTTACTGTCTTTCTCTACTACTTTTTAATTAGTCAAGCTCTACTTCATTTTACAATAAATTTTCTCCTTACATTCTTTCTTTCCATGTCAACCAGATAATTTAATAATTCATATCCCACCCCCCAAAAAAAAAACTGCATGACATTTATCCTTAAGTAATACTGGATTATTTCTAAAGTGCGCCAAACACAGACTGAGCATTAAATTTAGACTGTCCTGAGATGAAAACAGCAATGTTCACAATCACAATAAGATCGGTTTGATACAGTCATGTATACTTCTGTACTTTAATGTATGCATTGCTTTTCATTCAGTTTCCTTCATTGCTTGTCCTACAAATTGAATTTTGATGGTTTATGAATATTGCTGTCTGGAGACAGTATCCAGTATTCAGAAGTGAAGCTATGTGAGTATTCTGTGATAGTGAAATAATCCTGTAAGCATTACCAAATTAAGAAATTATAACCTCCACAATAGTGACCACAGCATAAAGAAAATGTATAAAGAATCTTATATTAGCAGCAGCAAAAAGACAGTTAGGAAGGAGAGATGAAAGAATCTGGCAAGAGAAGAAGATGTGGTATTTAATGCAAAGGAAATTGCTCTTATATTTTAATGACCCTGGTGGTTTTTACCTAGTCAATAGTGCTGAGTATTGGAAACTCTGGGGCATTTGTAAAAAGACTTCCAACTTTTCAGAACCACATAAGTTGATATAAAACTTCACAGTTCAAACCTATAACACCTACACTTTATATTCAAAAGCAGAAAAATCAAAGCCATCCCCTATTACACACCATTGACTTTCAAAGGTGATAAAACCTCATATTATTTTTGCTTCTAGGTTACTTTTCCTTGCCTGCAGCTCTTTTGAAAGATAAAAATATTTCCTTGCTTAACCACCCTATGCTTCTGCACATACTAACAAGTCATCAGGTTTTATTTTCTTTCAATTATCTTTGTAGTCCATGTGGTATTCATGAAACTTTGTGTAAAGTTCTTCATATCTACCCTTAGTTGTGAAGCTGGGCCCAGAATAAGTCTCAGCAGTTAATTCTATCATAGTTTACTGAGACCCTATTTCAGCCTCCAGAGCAATTATTATAAAGTCTCCTCAGACTCTGATTCTATCCCTTCATCTTACAGTTTCAGCAAATGAGCTAGCTTCTTTTGGAAATAAATAAACACAAACAAAACAACAAAATGCACACAAAAAATTCTCATAGCCTTAAGTATAATTTTACTGTCTTTACCATCTTCATCTCCAACTCAGTAAAGGAATTCCCTTACCCTGTTCCAAGGTAAAACACTTCATCTGTTCAATCTTAAATGTTAAATCTGCAATCCTACATTTATTCATTGCTATCTCCTATAAAAGTGTCCTCTGAGTCATTCTCATCTTATTTATTTAATTTCTCTCTTATAAATTCCTCTTACTTCTCAGTTGTTTTCCTCTTACAAACACACTCAAAATCTTTACGCATCTCCATTCTTTCCCTTTAGTCTGTTCAATCTACTGTCCTGACACTATAATTTCCATCATTGTTGATTTTTAAAGAAAACATGTCATTGTCTCCGTTTAGTCTCTTCGATCTTCTAAAAATTTTGTTTTTGTTCTTAACAATTGAAATCAAGTTACTATAATAAAGTCTCCCCTTGCTTAACAGTTTTATTCACTAATTCATTCTTAATGTCTCATACTTAGTAGATGCTCAATAAAACTCTCCTGTATGATCAAGAATAAAATTACTTTTAGAATTCTTATCTAACAACTCGAAGGCTTCAAAAATAAATCTCAAACATGTTTTTAATTTCATCTCTTATTATTTCAAATCATCTCATTCATTTCCATCAAATTGCACATAGTCTGTGCTTTGTATGTGTGTCTTCACTGATCTGTTTCTGTTCCTGGAAGAAATTCCTCTTCCCTTCTGCCTATTAAATAATACATAGAGATATTAGAAAATAGTGGTTAAGAGCTTGGCATAGGATGTCAGGTCATCAGAACTCAAGTTTTACTTCATTACATACCATCTATATTAACTATTGCTGTTACCTACTTATTTTTCAAAGATCATTTAAAATATCTTTCTTCATAATCACCACTGAAGGAGAAAGGAATACTTTCCTCTTCACCCCATCCAATATTTCAGAATATTTGGTCCTCTTAGGTTTTCATTAGATTGAAAATTCCTTGGGGTTGGGACTGTGCCATAGAGATCTTTGTATTTCCCCCTCTCTGATAATGCCAAGGACAAAGCTTTCAACTTTTTAAAATTATTTGTTTATTTATTCATGTATCCGTGTTTGTGCTGGGTCTTCCTTGCCATGCGTGGGCTTTCTCTGTGGCGAGGAGAACTACTCTTTGTTGCAGTGTATGGTTTCTTGTTGTAGTGACTTCTCTTGTTGTGGAGCACAGGCTCTAGATGCGTGAGGTTCAGTAGCTGCAGTATGCGGGATCAGTAGTTACGACATGAGGCTCTAGGGTGAGTTGGCTTCTGTAGTTAAGGTACAGTGGGCTCAGTAGCTTTGGCACATGGGCTTTAGTTGCTCTACGGCATGTGGAATTCCTCCCTGACCAGGGATCATCCCCTACATTGACAGGCAGATTCTTTTTCCACTGTACTACCAGGGAAGTCCACAACATTTTCTGTTGACAGTCACCAAAGTCTTCCCTAAAGCATGTCAGCTTAGTCTCAGCTGGATACTAGCCCAGCAGATGGAAGCTGGAGAGATCAGGGGCTAGAGGTTGAAATCAAAGTAGTCAAAGTGTTAACCACTCAGTTGTGTCCGACTCTTTGCAACCCCACAAACTCTAGCCTGCCAGGTCCCTTTGTTCATGAAATTCTGCAGATAAGAATATTAAAGTGAGTAGCCGTTCTCTTCTCCAGGGGATCTTCCTGACCCAGGGATCCAACTCAAGTCTTTTGAATTACAAGTAGTCTCTTGCATTACAGGTGGTTTCTTTACCATCTAAGTCACCAGGGAAGCTGGTAGAGGTTGATATGTTTCCTTTCAATTCTAGAGAAGAATAGAAAAACTGTAAGCCATGATCTGGATCAAATATGATACTTTGGGACTTCAAATGCATACTGTGATTGGTTGATTAGATGAAACAAAGTATATACCTGCCTCAAGTAGGGGGAGAAGGGATTAGAGAAACTCTTACTGGATGATACCATCAGCGTGTGAGGAAATTCTAAACATTCAAGTCAACTGTTCTAAGAGGTTAATTAGAAATCAGAATACAACAGAAGGAGAGTAGGGAACCTAACATCTAGTTGCCAAATTCAGTGGCTTATATTGAGTAATAAGAGGTAAGTAACTAAGCCAAAAATGAATGAAGAGCCAGAGAGTTTGCTGAGTTAAGAATGTTCATAAAAGCAGGAAACAGATTTGTGGACTGAATAATTAGACCAGTTCATGAATGCATAGTCATATATAATAACAGCAACAGCAGTTATAGTTGTTATCATCTGGTAGTCTGGATTACAATAGTGGATAAGAGTTGTGAGGCTGATAAGGGAGAAGCAGATTACTTGAGATATGATAAAAAAAATGCAAGCATTCAGTCCAAACAAGAAGTTAATATGAAAGCCTTTGGGGCATAAAATAAAAAGACCAAGAGGAGCAACCAGGTGAAACCAAGGCCAAACTTTCTAAGTTAAGCCTTAGAAGCCAAACCTAGAGAAATACCCTAAGGCAAAGAAAACATAGCTGTCTTAATTTTGTATGTGATTCTTAGGACAATTGCTTGGGGTGTGTCCAGGTATTGACTGTGTATCTAAGATTAAATATATCCAGAAAGATTCCAGATTTTGTAGGAATTTCTATCTTAAATAGAAATGGATTCTAGTATCTAAGGGCTTCCCTGATGGCTCAGTCTTAAAGAATTCTCCTGCAATGCAGGAGACCTGGTTTTGATCCCTGGGTCGGGAAGATCTCATGGAGGAGAAAACAGAACTCACTCCAGAATTCTTGCCTGGAGAATCCCATGGAGAGAGAAGCATTGCAGATTATAAGCCATGGGATTGCAAGAGTCGAGCATAATTTAGCAATTAAACTACCACCTTATCCTAGGATTCACTTTGGCTTCTGGAGAGTTCTGGAGTCCTGAGTCATGTTCTTTTTTGAATCTAATATTTAATCTTGGGAAGCATCATCCTCCTAATAAGGAAATGTAGAATCAATGTATGAAACAAATAGCTTAGAGAAAGGGGCATGCATGTAAAGACTGAAATTTGGTATAGAGGAGAATTGTTACTCTAATTTGAATAGTGTCAAGAGAAGACAGAAACAGTAAGGATCCAGCAGAAGCTGAAGAGATTAAGAAGAAGTGGCAAGAATACGCAGAATAGCTGTACAAAAACAGTCTTAAAGATACAGATAACCATGAAGGTATGGTCACTCACCTAGAGACAGACATTCTGGAGTGTGAAGTCAAGTGGGCCTTAGGAATCATTACTATGAACAACTAGTGGAGGTGATGGAATTCCAGCTGAGCTATTTCAAATCCTAAAATGTGATGATGTTAAAGTGCTGCACTCAATATGCCAGCAAATTTGGAAAACTCAACAGTAGCCACAGGACTGGAAAAGGTCAGTTTTCATTCCAATTCCAAAGAAAGGCAATGTCAAAGAATGTTCAAACCACCACACAATTGTGCTCATTTTTAAGAAGTAGAAGCTGGATTTAGAAAAGGCAGAGGAACCAGTGATCAAATTGCCAAAATCAGTGGGATCATAGAAAAACCAAAAGAATTCCAGAAAAACATCTACTTCTGCTTCATTGACTACCCTAAAGCTTTTGACTGTGTGGTCACAATAAACTGGGAAATTCTTAAAAGAGATGAAACTACCAGACCACCTTACCTGCCTCTTGAGAAACCTATACACTGGTCAAGAAGCAACAGTTAGAACCAGACAAGGAACTATGGATTGGTTCAAAATTGGGAAAGGAGTATATCAAGGCTGTATATCATTATGCTGTTTATTTAACTTAAATGGAAAGTACATCATGTGAAATGCCAGGCTGGAATCATGACCTAGAATCAAGATTGAAATATCAACAACCTCAGATATGCAGGTGATACCACTCTGATGGATAAAAGTGAAGAGGAACTAAAGAGCCCTTGTTGAAGGTCAAAGTAGAGAGTTAAAATCTGGCTTAAAGCTCAGTATTCGAAAAAGTAAGATTATGGTATCCAGTCCCATCATTTCATGGCAGTTAGATGGGGAAAACATGGAAACAATGACAAACTATATTTTCTTGGGCTCCAAAATCACTGCAGATGGTGACTGCAGCCATGAAACTAAAAGACACCTTGCTCCTTACTTAGCGACTAAACCACCAACACCACCTTGGAAGAAAAGGTATGACAAACCTAGACAGTGTATTAGAAAGCAGACATCACTTTGCTGACAAAGGTCCATCTAGTTAAAGCTATGGTTTTTCCAGTAGTCATGTACAGATGTAAAAATTGGACCATAAAGAAGACTGAGGGTTAAAAAGTTGATGCTTTCAAGCTGTGATGCTGGAGAAGACTACTGAGAGTCCCTTGGACAGTAAGAAAACAACAAACCAGTCCATCTCAAGGGAAATCAACCCTGAAAATTCATTGGAAGGACTGATACTGAAGCTCCAATACTTTGGCCACCTGATGCAAAGATCCAATTCATTGGAAAAGACCCTGATTCTGGAAAAGATTGAGACCCTGAGGAGTAGAGGGAAGCGGAGGATGAAATGGTTGGATGGCATGGGTTTGAGAAAATGGGCATTGGTTTGAGCAAACTCTGGGAAATAATGAAGGATGGGGAAGCCTGGCATGCTGCAGTTGATGTGGTGGCAAAGAATAGACACAACTGAGTGACTGAAGAATAACAACAAAGAGAAGATATTGCTGGAAAGAATAGGAGCACAGCAAAAGAAGTGGTTTGATTTGAGAGTAGGAATCTAGCATGGCTAACAGAAACTGGGACTTAGAGGGAATAAACAGCGTCTCTGAGTCTTTACATTATGTTGCTGGAGGTAAGTCCTGCATCATTACAACTGTCAAACAGGTGATGTTGAGAGACAAGAGCTCTGGCTCTATGAGTCATACTGGACTTTGAATCCTGGCTCTGCCACATTTGACTGTTATATAAAAGGAGTTAGGAAGTATGATTTTGGAGAAATGAGTGGGAGTGGGGGTGATGGATGGTATATATTACTTATGTAATATTTGAGTGTCAAGACCCCTCATGCCAACTCAAGAGAAGAGTTCTTTACATTCACAAGGTGACTGTCATTTTCTGAGCATTTAGGAACATTATCAGATTTACAGAGTATCTGATAGATACTCAGAGTATCTGAGGTCAGAGGTAGCTGTGCCAGCACTGTGATTACTCATGCCAGAGAGCTCATTTCCTCCACAGCCTCCATGTTGACACATGTCATATAATCATCTTACTCAAGTAGTTAAGTTAAAACAGAAGCTCTCATCAAGTGCCATTGAGCAAGTGGTCACACACATTAGAAAAATGCACATACCTTATAGTTATATCTGATTTTAAATCCTTATTTTCAAGGTTCATGGCTCAGTGACCTTGACCAAATCAATGGCTTTCTAAAGTCTAACTTCTTTATCTATCTGCATAATATTTATTGTTGTTGTTCAGTTGCTAAGTCATGTCCAACTCTTTGTGACCCATGGACTGCAGCATGCCAAGCACCTCTGTCTTTCACTATCTCTTGGAGTTTGCTCAAATTCATATCTATTGAGTCTGTGATGACATCTAACCATCTCATCCTCTGCCAGCCCTTTTTCCTTTTGCTTTCAATCTTTCCCAGCATTAGGGTCTTTTCCAGTGAGTCGGCTCTTTGTATCAGTTGGCCAAATTATCGGTGCTTCAGCTTTAGCATCAGGCCTTCCAATGAACATTCGGGGTTGATTTCCTTGAGGATTGACTGGATTGATCTCCTTACTGTCCAAGAGACTCTCAAGAGTCTTCTCTAGCACCACAATTTGAAAGCATCAATTCTTTGGCCCTCAGCCTTTGTTAGGGTCCAATCCTCACATCCGTACATACTAATACCTGTCTCATAGGGTGATTGTGAGAGCTAAGAGATTTAAAATTCCCATCCAGAGGAAAGCATTTAAAATGTCTCTCTTCCCTATCCCTTCAGACAGAGTCATCAATCACCACAAAGGACTTCCTGACAAAAATAGTCCCTTTTACTGACCCGAAATTCTAAAGACGGGCAAGTCTGGAGGGAAGACAACACATTAAATCATACCATCTGTTGACACCTTGGTCAGAATGAGTTTCTCCAAACCTTTTTGATATGACAAATAACCTGAAAGTACCTCCCTATAAAATAAAACATATATGTGTTTTGATAGAAGGAACAGTGCACATTTGGATTGGCCTTTAGGGTACCAGAGAGGATCTAGCAAAAGGACAAATAAAGGTACAAACACCTTAGGAGAGGAGAAATATGAGAGAGTCAGGGATCGTTTGCCTGATGAGTGAGGGCACAAGAAAGGGTCTTAAGAATAACAGCAGATTAAACACTTATATGTGTTTATTCGTTAGGTCTCTCCTGATAGAACATAGCTACAGGAGTTATTACATTTGCTTTATTCATCTCTATGCCTCTCATCTACCACAGGTTGGCACATAGTACATACTTAATAAATATTTACTGAATGAATAAATAAACAACAAATTTCTAGTCATTAGGCACTAATAAGTGCTTAACTCTATGTTAACAAATATTTTAGTCCCATTTAATCCTTATGCATGCTTAGTCGCTTCAGTCACGTGCGACTCTCTGCAACCCTATGGACCGTGGCCTGCCAGGCTCCTCTGTCCATGGGATCCTCCAGGCAAGAATACTGGAGTGGGTTGCCTTTTACTTCTCCATTAATCCTTATACCCGCCCTTTAATATAGATGTTGTCTATGTTTACGAATAAAGGCACTGAGTCCACGAAATTTTAAGAATTTTCACCAAGATTACATAGCTGATAAGCAAATAAATAAAGATTTAAATTCAGGTCTAACCAGCTCTAATCTATCCTTTTCCTGTTATACTTTACTGGAAAAAAAATATTTTAGCTCTGTGCATCCATAGTAAATACTGTGGTATCACTGCTCAAATCTCTCAGAATTCATCTCAAAATGAAGATACTTTCTTACTGCAGTTACTTAAGGCCTATTTTTATTTGTTGGCCAGAAAATTAATGAAGTCCTCGCGAGCAGCCATCAAATCAATGACAGATGGGAAACTGGAGAAACTTTTTCACCCCTTTTCACCCTTTAGTTGGGTAATGCTGATGCATATTCTGTAATGCTGCCTATGAGTCCCCAGTAGGATTGAACCTAGGTGCTCACAGGAGTATGTACAAAAGAACACATACTTTTTTGATTTTGTCCCCTTATCTGATGCTCTAGCCCACTCCCCTTCTTGTACTTACTAGAATCACCTCTCAAGCTTCTTGTTCTCACACTCTTTTCTCAGGGAAACCTCAGGAAAGCTATTCTTCCAAAGAGTTCCCTCACCTAACTCAGGGGTTCCAAGGACTTCAGTTCATTTCAGTTCAGTAGCTCAGTCGTGTCTGACTCTTTGCGACCCCATGAACCACGGCACGCCAGGCCTCCCTGTCCATCACCAACTCCCGGAGTTTACCCAAATGCATGTTCACTGAGTCGGTGAAGCCATTCAACCATCTCATCCTCTGTCATCCCCTTTTCCTCCTGCCCCCAAACTTTCCCAGAATCAGGATCTTTTCAAATGAGTCAGCTCTTCGCATGAGGTGGCCAAAGTATTGGAGCTTCAGCTTCAACATCAGTCCTTCCAATGAACACCCAGGACTGATCTCCTTTAGGATGGACTGGTTGGATCTCCTTGCAGTCCAAGGGACCCTCAAGAGTCTTCTCCAACACCACAGTTCAAAAGCATCAATTCTTTGGTGCTTGCTTGATACTTCAACTCTCACATCCATACATCACTACTAGAAAAACCATAGCCTTGATTAGATGGACCTTTGTTGGCAAAGTAATGTATCTGCTTTTTACTACGCTGTCTAGGTTGGTCATAACTTTCTTTCCAAGGAGTAAGCATCTTTTAGTTTCATGGCTGCAATCACCATTTGCAGTGATTTTGGAGCCCAGAAAAATAAAGTCAGCCACTGTTGCCACTGTTTCCCCATATATTTGCCATGAAGTGATGGGACCGGATGCCATGATCTTAGTTTTCTGAATGTTGAGCTTTAAGCCAACTTTTTCACTCTCCTCTTTCACTTTCATCAAGAGGCTCTTTAGTTCTTCTTCACTTTCTGCCATAAGGGTGGTGTCATCTGCATATCTGAGGTTATTGATATTTCTCCTGGCAATCTTGATTCCAGCTTGTGTTTCTTCCAGCCCAGCATTTCTCATGATGTACTTTGCATATAAGTTAAATAAGCAGGGTGACAATATACAGCCTTGACATACTCCTTTTCCTATTTGGAACCAGTCTGTTGTTCCATGTCCAGTTCTAACTGTTGCTTCCTGACCTGAATACAGGCTTCTCAAGAGGCAGATCAGGTGGTCTAGTATTCCCATCTCCTTCAGAATTTTCCACAGTTGATTGTGATCCACACAGTCAAAGGCTTTGGTATAGTCAATAAAGCAGAAATAGATGTTTTTCTGGAACTTTCTTACATTTTTGATGATCCAGCAGATGTTGGCAATTAGATCTCTGGTTCCTCCGCCTTTTCTAAAACCAGCTTGAACATCTGGAAGTTCATGGTTCACGTATTGCTGAATCCAAGGCCTTCTCCTGGTCTTATTTCTGTAATAGGCTCTTGCAGGATAGCTGAGCTTAGGCCATTCACAGTCCAAAATATGAAATAAGGTTAACAGGCATACACCACTCTACATGTCCCATCTGGATATGCCCATCTCTTCAATGTCTCAGTCTGAATATCCCATTTATATGTGGAGAGCTCTTTGATGCTTCGGGTATTTTTCAGGACCTATCAAGAATGGTATTCAGTTAAAGGCAGAAGTATTTGTGCTTGATGATTTTGTGTATATATTCTATTTGGTAACAGTAAAATAGGCTTGCAGAATATTTCTAAGTGAACTGATGTTGAATGCTATCTGACAATACCTGGAACTTATAATGATAACTTAAAAATGCATTGTATCAATTCCTCTCACTGATACATTTCACCACAATATATGATACTTTTATTCACATATACAGCATTATTGAGGTTTCTGGAATGACTTTTCAGCTTCATTAACGTCCATCTTTCTTGAACTTTGCTATTTATCCATAAATAAGTCAATCTACCTTTGAGCAGAGCTTATAGATCAGTCTGAGAAATAAACTGAGGAGTACAACTCAGGGCATATTCAGTTTAATTTTCCTTTGATGTTTGGAAAATTCAACCATACCCTATGAGTTTTGTTTTATGAGTAGTCTGTGTGTTTTCCCAAAGAAAAAAATTTAAGCAAATTTGTTGACTGACAAGCAACAATAAAATAGATTACATAAAGTTCAGATTTATTTGGAAAGAATTTTAACTTGAGATAAAATAGATGTACATTATGGGCCTGGGAGTAACACAGGACAAGAATGCTTAATAAAGATTCAGTAGCTGACTTGAGTTCCAGGAGAGTGGCCTTGCCCACACCCAATTGCAAGGACCCTTCAGCTTCTGTCTCAGAGAAGGCACTAAAGTATTTGTTAAACTAACTAATGAAGAATGAGAAAACATGTCTTTTTTTTATTTAAAATCATTGGTCCATTCTCAAGGTGTTCAAGGTTCAAAGGAAATTCACTGTTAAGGTCAGTCTACCTAAAAATCATTTCTGAAAAGGTTTCAGGAAGAAACGTGTCACCACCAATTTCAGCACAAGGTTTCATAGGGAAAAGTAGCAGTACAGGGCCCAGCTGCCTTTAAATGAGGCCTGGACACCTGAAACACTGAAAGGAAGATGCTCTATGAAATTAAATTCCTTAAATGCAGGTCCCAGAGTAATTAACTTGAACCACCTTTTTTGCCCTCTTCTTGTGTTTTGTTTCCCTTCCATTTCTACCAGGCTTTTAACCTTCTTGACTTGTCTACTAGTCTTTGGAATGGAGTCATCCAGATTTTCAATACCCACTAATGCAACAAAGTGCATCCTAAACCACAAACATAATATTCCAGCCAAAGAGATGGTATTAACTAGTGAGACAAAGAAAATTATCGACACCAGGGCATTTTGTTTCAATGGCAGACTCAAAATCCTTTAAGATTTTGTGTTTCTTTGATGCAGAAATATTCAGGTGAGTTTACCAAGTCTACAGGAATTAGTAGTTTCATAAGAATAAAATACTACATTACTAACAAGTTCCAATTTATATCATTATTATTGTCATCATCATCATTTCTATTATATTTTTTTGCTACTCAATATAGTTGTCCACAATTATTTTGAGTTTCTCCATTAGTTAAACAGTAAATTCAGCCTCTCCACATCTCTTCTGCTTTTGTAAGGTTGTGGAGAAGTTTAAAACCAAACCATTCAAATAAAAGACAGAGAAAAATACTGACATTAGCTCAGTGCTGAGCATATAACACATAATTAACATATCATTTAAATTAAATTGGATTAATTTATTTGAAGTTCTAGCCTCTAAATTTGCATTTTTTTGTAACTTCTTTGACTTGAAAGATAATAACTCTTAACAACCGCAGCCAAATCATTTATATATTCTTATTTCTCCTGGAAAAATTTGTTTTGAGACTCTTATATTTTAGATGGGCCTGCTTTGCATATGTGACTTTTGATCATTTTTTAAAGAAATATCATTTACAAATAAATTTTCTCTTGTTTAATCAAAAGACCAAGATTGTTAGAGCTCATGATTCATGTCTAAACACTGGTATAGTCATTTGAATATTTTATACCAGTTGCCCATTATTAATGAGTTATGCAGCATTAAAAATAATTAGGGTACAAAAGCAAAATAGCTTTGCATGCATTATTGGTATCTGATGTTTCTTACTATTATTATAAACAACTTGACTGGAACAAACAATAATGTTGCTTTCTTGCTATTTGTTTTTATTCTTGCATTTTCTGTTTCAGATTGTCTCTCTTCAAGACCAAGAACTAATTTTTAAGCAGAGTAGTATGTGTTTCTCTGACAGGTGGATTGATTACCACATGTGATAACAATCAAATGTGACATGAAATTCTTATCTGCTACAATTTCAAATTCATAAATACTGTTCTGTGGACAATGCATACAGACAAAATATAGACCAATTTAGTGTAAGCAGTGGTTCACCAATGTTTGTGTTATAATTCCTGAGCATTTCCATGCCTCTGCCATGCTCCATATCAGTTCAGTTCAGTCACTCAGTCGTGTCTGACTCTTTGTGACCCCATGAACTGCAGCATGCCAGGCCTCCCTGTCCATTACCAACTCCCAGAGTCTACCCAAACCCATGTCCAATGAGTCGGTGAAGCCATCCAACCATCTCATCCTCTGTCGTCCCCTTCTCCTCCTGCCCTCAATCTTTCCCAGCATCAGGGTCTTTTCCAATGAGTCAGCTCTTCGCATGAGGTGGCCAAAGTATTGGAGTTTCAGCTTCAACATCAGTCCTTCCAATGAACACCCAGGACTGATCTCCTTTAGGACGGAATGGTCGGATCTCCTTGAAGGCCAAGGGACTCTCAAGAGTCTTCTCCAGCACCACAGTTCAAAAGCATCAATTCTTCAGCGCTCAGCTTTCTTTATAGTCCAACTCTCACATCCATACATGACCACTGGAAAAACCATAGCCTTGACTACATGGACCTTTGTTGACAAAGTGATGTCTCTGCTTTTTAATATGCTGTCTAGTTTGGTCATAACTTTCCTTCCAAGGAGTAAGCATCTTTTAATTTCATGGCTGCAATCACCATCTGCAGTGATTTTGGAGCCCAGAAAAATAAAGTCAGCCACTGTTTCCACTGTTTCCCCATCTATCTGCCATGAAGTGATGGGACCGGATGCCATGATCTTAGTTTTCTGAATGTTGAGCTTTAAGCCAACTTTTTCACTCTCCTCTTTCACTTTCATCAAGAGGCTCTTTAGTTCTTCTTCGCTTTCTGCCATAAGGGTGGTGTCATCTACATATCTGAGGTTATTGATATTTCTCCCGGCAATCTTGATTCCAGCTTGTGCTTCCTCCAGCCCAACGTTTCTCATGATGTACCCTGCATATAAGTTAAATAAGCAGGGTGACAATATACAGCCTTGACGTACTCCTTTTCCCATTTGGAACCAGTCTTTTGTTCCATGCCCAGTTCTAACTGTTGCTTCCTGACCTGCATTCAGGTATCTCAAGAGGCAGGTCAGGTGCTCCATATCGTTACTACAAAAATTCAAAGTAAATAACAACTCAGGTGAAGAATACAGAAGGAAGAGGAAAAGTGAGAAGCAGCAGGTAAGGATCTTTCCAGTTCACATGTAGCTCACCACTGCTGCTGTCTACAGCTCCTTGAGGCAGAACTTAAGGATATTCTAAGCAAGTGCAAAGGCAGTAGGTTGCCTTCTGCTTCAAACCAGTGATATGCTGGTCAGAAAAATAAGGCTATTATTAGCTAATGAATACATAGATTTCTCTATTTCAGTACATAGGTACCAAAAATGATAGCCTATTTTTCTACCCAAAACATCCAGTTCTTATCACATTGATCCTAAAATATCCCTGTCACCAATGTCTATTACATCTGCTCAGAGTTAGATGCCTTACTTATGCTGGATGTCCAACTTGTATGTTGACTTTTTTGTTTTTGTATCCATATTTCTTAGTATGTAGTAAACCCTGAGACCAAAATCTGTGTCTTTCTCACAATTGTATTTATTAAAACTTTAAATTCATGGAAGTTCTAAATTTCTATACTTCTAGAAAGAAGTGAATGCATTTTAAAAATACCATGTCTTTTACTACATAAATACCTACTAACCTCTGAAGCTGCATAAAGTTATTAAGATGTTATCAAGGAATAATTACTTTCTATTAAGCAAATATTGCAACAATTGCCATACTAGAAAAATACCAGAATGCTTTAAGGGAAATACTACTAACAAGTTTATCCACTTAAGTAACATTTTGTGGTAGTCCATTTATATTTGCAAACATATAAAAACACTTCTTTGTAAATATTGTAGTATTGTGCAAACACATAAAAAACTTTAGTTATTGTATAAAAAAAATGTTATAGTGTATGTTAGTATAGTACTGCATATTCACTAATATTTTATTTAAAACTATTTCAGGGTATGGAACATTATTTTCTAGGGATTTAAAAACATTTTACCAGGTCTTTGTTTTTCTTCAGCCTCAGATCTCATATGAATTTAGAGTTGAACTCACTGCATTCAACTACAGTGAGTTATTAGCTCAGCTAAATAATATTGCAGGGCACAAATGGGCTAGTATTTCCCTTGTGTTCTTTGAATTCTGCTTTGACATAGAATTGTTGATGTCCTGATTATTATTCTGCTGTCAGACTGACTTCAGACTCTAAAATATTTTCCTAATGACAAATGTCTCTTTAAAAAAATGTTCTTCTCTTAATCATGTTGTCCCTAAAGCCTTTACACTCTTTCAAATTGGTCAGAAATGGTGGAGTCCTGACTGCACTGTTTTAAATTGCTTTGCTATATAGAACCATCATACTGCATGATGCCCAGGCAAGGGGAAGCTGAGGAAATAGCACAGCAGAAATGCTCACCAAAAGCGCTCCTTTGCATACAGAAGCAGGTTGCCATGATTCAGTAAGACTGGGAGTTCAGGTTATCTGTCTCCTAGCTCAGGCCCTGTGAGTCTATCCTTCTGGACTCTGCTCTACCCCAAGCCACAGTCTTCCCTTTAGTATGACCGTGGTGACTTAGCGTGCTGTCTTCCAATGGGTCCTTATTAGTGTCCCCTTACTAATCAACCAGTCCTACAATTTGGAAAACTGCTGCCTCAGGCCCACAGAAACAGAGAGCAGAATTATCAAACCTCATCTTGCGAGGCTCCACCAGCTTCTGACAACTGCTGTTTTCCCGGCATTCCTTGCTCTCACGTCTCCAGGCTCGTTGCGCCCCTCCTCCCAGACCTCCTGTTTCACCTTGCTGACATCACTCTGTTTCAGAGGGTCATACAATTGCTGTCGTGGAATTCAACTAGAATACGGTGCTTTGCTCCCACCCAGGCCATCAGTTTGTCTGATTTACTGATGGCTTCTTTTGTTTGAGGAGTTCTAAATTCTCCTCAAACCTTCATGGCCCTAAAGACCTCCAGCCTATTCAGGTTCCATTCTCAAGAGATACTGAATCTAGATTGAGTGACTGTAGAAGTTATTAATTCATGCCTATAAGGGGAGCCTGGAGATGGACCAGGATAAATGAGTGGAACTTTGAACAGCGTCTTAACTCATGAAAGCAGGATATTGTCAGTATCAGCATTTGCTTTCATTACCTGGGTTTGAGCACCAGTGTAACCCTATCTTAATTATATGACCCTGGTAGACACATTTGAACTACCTGGGCCTCAATATCCTTTGTAAAATGAGAGAGATAACAGTATTTATGTCACCTGTCTGAGGTCAGACGTAAATATGTTTGTGGGTGCCAAATTCTCTGGAGAGTGCTGGTATGTAGAAACTACCAAATGGTGGCAATTATGATTACCTGAAGACGCTCTGTGTTCCAACCATCAGCTCTGCACTGAGCACCATTGAGTTAACCCCTGCATAGTTCTCCAGGCCACTGATGCTGACTATACAGAACAGAAACAAATAGAAGACTACCTTACCTAAAGGGATAAATGCAACATTGAAAGGTACTTAAAAACAAAAAGAAGGACAAGTATACAAAAATGGAAAAACCCTGACAGCATGGGAATTGTTCGATTATGGTCAACAACTAACTTTAAGTAAATCCAGATATGTCAAAGGCAATTTAGGGGCAAAGGAGCTGTATTTCCTTGATTTTGAACATATGTTGTCTTGAGGGATGTCTGTCTTGATATCAGCATCCCTTGAAGTGCCAGACCTTCAGAGAATACTGTCACTTATCCTATACTGATTTCTCAAGTACGGGCACTGAGCTTTTGAGGATTTTGTGCATTTTGAGTCACACATTTTTTTATTAGAATTATATCCAGTTTCACTTTAATTCTCTCCCTGCAATTGTCCACATGACTGCATTAGAAAGAAGCTACTCCAGTTATTTCTGGAAGCACAGTCCATCTCATCCTTCAGGATCCACATCCAATGCCTTCAACTTCATGAATTCCTCCTTGATTTCCCCAAAGTCTCCAGTTAATATAACCATTCCCTCAGTTATAACTCCATAGCCCTTGACATGTTCATACCTCTGGATAAAGAATAATTTTAACTTTATAAATCACTGATTCATACACTTGCTGTAACTGCCTGTCATATGTTATCTGAAGACTGTTATGTGTACATGCTAGATTCAATTTTAGGTTCTCAAACTTTTAGAAACATGTCTAGAAGCTCATCAAATATTTGTTGAAAACGTGAATTTACCAGACTATATATCTTTTAAATTCTGTACTCCATTTGGGAAAGATTATGCTAATTTTGTCAATGATAGTGTCTTGTGCAGGATAGCACTCAAAGTAGGTACTCAATAGATATTTGCTTGGTGAATAAGTGGATAGAACATCCACTGACCCTTGGAGATATTTAAATTAGACAAAGTCTCATTTAGATTTAGAGAGAAGGACAAGAAGCAGCTCTGTGACACATCGTAGCAGGATTTTAAATATCAGGAGAACCAGCTGCAAGCATCCATGTGCAGAAGTCTCATAACAACACTGAAACATAAAGAAATGTGCAATAAAAATATTTCTTTCATAATTCAACATTTTATTTTGCCTCTCTGCTCATTAGGCATTTACCATCTTAATGAACTTTAATTTGTGTGTATATACTACTGAAGTTTTAGATAAAAGTAATTATTCAAAATCATTTTAAATTTTACATGCCTTAAAATGCACCATAAATGTTTATAAGGCAGTGCATCTAATTTATAAGGAAGTGGCTGTCTTAGAAAACACATGTGAGATGTTTGCAAGTCAGACCTAATTATGCAAAGCTTTTGATGCTTATGGCACCTCATGGCCTTCAATGATTAAAAAGGGATATATGGTATGACAAATGTGACATATATGCACAATAAAACTGCAATTACTATAACGCTTAGAAAATGTGTTCTCATTAACTGAATTAATGGGAAGCTAAGAATTAAGCATTTCCCCTCTGGAATCATTGAGTGTTGTGTTGTAACTTACTACATCAGTAGCCTCCTAACTGGACCACTAATCTTCCACTCTTGCCCCTCTACCATCTACATGCCTCACAACAGCAACTTATCTTTTTAAGACATGAAGATCATGTTGGTTCCCATTTCATTAGAGTTAAAATCCACACTTTTTACCATGAAAAATAACTAGGGGTGAAAACCTTAACTACAGTTCATGTTCCATGATTCTCAACCTGGGCTATATATTGGAATCACCTAGTGAGATGCTTCTCATCTCCTCCCAGAGATCTTGATTTAATTGGTCCAGGTTGGAACCCAAGCATGGGCGTCTTGAAATGGCTCCCTAATTGATACCAATGTGCAGCCTTTTGAGAACCTCTATTGAGAACCTCTGTGCCAAAAGATCTGACCCTCATTTGGTGAGAGAATGAGCAGCCATTGATGGATTCTAAGCAATGAACGAAGCAACAGAATTTGAATTGGAATAGAAAATTATTTGTACTTGTTGTTCAGTCACTCAGTCATGCCCAACTCTTTGCAATTGTATGGACTGCAGCACGCCAGGCTTCCCTGTCCTTCAACATCTCCAGGAGCTTGCTCAAACTCATGTCCATTAAGTCTGTGGTGCCATCCAACCATCTCATCCTCTGTCATCTCCTTCTCCTCTTGCCTTCAATTTTTCCCAGCATCAGGGTCTTTTCTAATGAGTTGGCTCTTCGCATCAGGTGGTCAAAGTATTGGAGCTTAAGCTTCAGCATCAGTCCTTCCAATGAATATTCAGGACTGATTTCCTTTAGGATTGACTGGTTTGTTCTCCTTGCAGTCCAAGGGACTCTCAAGAGTCTTTAACACCACAGCTCAAAAGCATCAATTCTTCAGAACTTGGCCTTTTTAAAGGTTCAACTCTCACATCAACACATGACTACTGGAAAAACAATAGCTTTGACTATATCAACTTTGGTCAGCAAAGTAATGCCTCTTCTTTTAATTATGCTGTCTCAGTTTTTCATAGCTTTCCTTCCAAGGAGCAAGTGTCTTTTAATTTCATGGCTACAGTCACCATCTGCAGTGATTATGTTCAAAATTTATCCTTTTTGTGTAATTCTTCTTTGTAAACAGAAAGAAACAGTAGTGTTCATCACTTCCTTTATTAATTTTTGAGTCATTTTAATTCAAAATAACAACTCAACTAGAATTCATAAGATCGATGAAGTTGTTTAACAAGTTTATCAATTACCTGTGCATCCATGTCACTAAGACATCACAGTCTATTGTTGCTGCTGCTAAGTCACTTCAGTGGTGTCCAACTCTGCGCGACCCCATAGACGGCAGTCCACCAGGCTCCCCTGTCCCTGGGATTCTCCAGACAAGAACACTGGAGTGGGTTGCCATTTCAATCTCCAATGCATGAAAGTGAAAAGTGAAAGTGAAGTTGCTCAATCATGTCCGACTCTTAGCGACCCCAGGGACTACAGCCTACCAGGTTCCACCATCCAGGGGATTTTCCAGGCAAGAGTACTGGGGTGGGTTGCCGTTGACTTCTCTGAGTCTATTGCTAAGTATGATCATTTATTTTTCTGTAGCATGTGCTGTGTTTTCACCATATGTCAGGCATTGTACACGACTGAGCGACTTCGCTTGCACTTTTCACTTTCATGCATTGGAGAAGGAAATGGCAACCCACTCCAGAGTTCTTGCCTGGAGAATCTCAGGGACGGCAGAGCCTGGTGGGCTGCCGCCTATGGGGTCGCACAGAGTCAGACACGACTGAAGCGACTTAGCAGCAGCAGCAGCAGCAGTCCTAGATGTAAGGGACATGAAAATGAACAATCACAGGTCTACTTGTCAAGATGTCACTCTTCATCAGAAGGACATTAAAATGCAGACATAACTCAGTGATAGAGCAAGAATCCATAGGAGTAAAGATAAGGAAAACATAATCTGTTGAAGGTAGAAAGAGGATCAATCACAGAAGTTTCAAAGAAGAGGTATCATTTCCCCCAGACCTGAAAAGATGAATGGGGATTGGCCAAGGAGAGAAGAGAGGGAGAATATCCTACCTGGGAGCCATGACATCAGCTGTGGCCTGGAGGAAGCGTCAGAGGGTTGGTCTGCTGAAGACGTATTGGGTAATCGAGCACACTGTGTGCTGAGAGGGATGGTGCCCATAAAAAGGGAAAAGAAATTCACATTATCTCAGTCTCTTAGCAGCTTTAATTTCTTGCAGTAATTTATTGATCTTTACAGGTTTTACTTGGTAATGTTTCAAATCTAGAAATTAAGTTTAAAATTTGAGAGTTAAACTCTTTGTTACAAGTAGAATGGCTTAGGGCAACAGCTTTGATGCCAGCCTGCAGCTCCTATTTCCCTATGAGTTAGCAGTAAATCCATATGGTGGTGCATGTAGATAAAAGTCATTCTCATTGTACACAAGTAGTGCCCAAAATAGCCTGCTCTAATTCATCCTGCATTGGCCTACAATTTCTATCTAATCTTTGGATTATAAACTATATTTCCTGTGAGTCAACTTTGGCTCAGTGCCTGCTTTTGAACACAAAGTTTTACTGGAATACAGCCATTCTCATTCATTTATATGTTGTCTATGGATGTTTTCACACTATAATGATACAGTTGGGTATCTGTGACAGAGACCATATGGGCTACACATCTAAAATATTTACTATCCGGACCTTTATGGAAAAAAGTTGCCAATCATTGATCTAAACTTTGAGTGAGAATTTTCTTCTAACGAAGTCTAATTAAAATGCAAATCAGTTAGCTGACATGGGTAAGGCATTCAGTCATCGTCACTACCTAACAAGCTAACATCCAGTTTTGTGTAGCAAGTAAGAGCACAAGGTCTGGAGCCATCCACGCATTTTCAGATCTCAGTTCTGCCACTTATCAGCTGGGAAAGTAACTTGGGAAGGTTCATAAACTTTCTTAAGTCCTAGACAGGGCCACAGGGCTCAGCTGTGATGACCATTCATTACATAACTGCAGAGGTGACATTCATTCCACAGTCTGTAGAATAGATAACCATGAAATTACACTGTATGCGAATTGAGTACCCCTATATGCTTTACTCATCCTTTAGATATGATCAAAATCACATCTTTTTCACAGAAGTGTTGGGAGGAATAAATGAGTAGTATAATAAAGCAATTAGTACCGGGCATAGCATAGAGAATGCACTCAATATGTAAAGTTACTGTGCAGATGGCTAGTTGTCTTGCCAAATCCCACTTCAAGTTCTTTCTTTCTAGTACAGTTTAAGTCAGACACAAAGCCATATGACAAGGGTCCAGATTTCCTAGTTTCTTTGCAGATAGATGTAGCTATACTATTAAATTTGGGGAAATATATATACAAGGGTTAAGTGCAAATTTCATATAATCTCTGATTTAAGATTACTCACTTTCCCTGGAGTGTAATCTTTTATTTTCCTCATGAAGTACATCAGAAGATATAGCATAAAGCCAACACTGACCATGCAGATGAAGACAACACCCTAAGGAGATGAAGAAACAGAAAGATGAGAGAATCTGAGGCTTTGATGATCTAAGAAGTAGAATTTCTGTGACAGTCTATACAGAACAAACATATGTGAGAGGGAAATAAATATGTATTTATGCTACAAACTTTAACAGCTTTATTGACATAAAATTGACATACAAAAATGTGTACATATTTAAACTATACAGTTTGATATGTTTCAATTTATGTATATGCCTGTGAAACTGTCACCACAGTCATAATAATGAATAAACTCATAATCCTAGAGTTTTCTTGTACCCCTGGGAATCTTTCCCTGCTGTCCCTCCCCTAAGCTTCCCACTCATAACTAAGCAGCCACTATATTTTATAGCATTTTTGCCAGATTACCTTAACCTTTATCTAAACAAATGCACATGTTATTACCATGTGATCTAATCAGTCCCCATGGAAATTTTTGGCAAATGTTTCAGGTGATGGATATATATGTGTGTGTAAAGCATAAAGCTGGCACAGAGTAAAGCAGCATTTTAGGGTGAGTGATATAAGTGGTCAGGCACAACTGTTGTTTGATCATAAACTCATTGCTGGTAGGGTTTATGTCCCATTCATCTCTGAATTTCTAGCACCTACAACAGTGTTTTACCTTCAAGACTCAATGCAAGCTAAAGTGAATGAGCATATGGTAGCACAAAAAAAGAGGGGAAAACTTCAACATTTTAAGTAATTTCATGATTACTCACTGAGCTTGGCATGATTGTCAATGCATTAGGAGACCAAGATCAGCAGCATATTTTTAGACAATTTTGCTTCAAAGCAAGCAAAGAAATAATAATAATAAAAAAAATTAGACACAGCAGTTTTGGGGAAAATATCTTTGATCTAAAATATTTGGCAGAGGAGAACAATAAAATATGAAAATAAAATATTCAATGTTATGAAAACTCTCGAGAGAAATATTTTTATTTGACATTTAAGAGCTATTTCTGACTATCTCTTTCAACTTCTGGTCTCCAGCTTAAGAGAAAACAACAAAAAATGGAATGATGCAGAATGAATAGAATGAGTCATGTGTCAGAGTAGAGGTGAAGGGCAAGAAAATGGATAGGCAGAAACAGAGAAAATTTCATCAGCCTGATTCACAGTATGCTTGGGCCCTGTACTTCCTTTTCCTTTGATTGTGTTTACAGACTCAATCTTCATTTAATCATGCACTCAACTAACCAGGGACTAGATACCAGGTTCTATACTAGGACTCGGGGGAAAAATATAAATATGGAGTTGTCAATGAGGGCCTTGGTAGGAAAAGACCACACATGTCAATTTTCTCAGCACAGTCTCAATTTAACCTGGAATAATGTAACTTTTGTAAGTATCCTTTTACTTTCTAAAGTGTCCCAGGTTGGATGATAAATTCAGTGCTATGATAAAAATGTTAATAGCTTCTCAAAGGAGATAACAATTAAGTCTACCTTAGGAGGTCAGGAAATATTTCATAAGTAGGAAACATTTAAAGTGAACATGAAATGAAAGTAGCTAAGAGCCAGGGAAGGAAGAACAGGGTTGCATATCTCAGGCAGAGGCAGCATTACAGTCTGAGTTTCAGGGTTACAGGCAAGCATAGAGCTTTTAGCAAACAAGAAGATAGCAGAGAGGAGGTGGCTTTAAGAGGCTAGAAATGCTTTTGCATTAAAAATTAATGCAGCCGAGTAGGTTAAGGATGCAAAAACATTTCTGATAATACATCTTCATTGGTGACCACAGTTTATTAGTGAGTTCCATCCTCCCAACTGGCAATTTCTCAAACGAAATCCATGAGATCGGGTGACTGAGCAAGACAAGGCTGCTGATATTGGTATAACAGTTATTGTAGGATGAAACAGAAGGACAAAGGACAACATGTTGAATGCATGTATTGGCAAGAGAGCTTTTAATACAATAAAATATTTCTTTAAACCTGGGTAAAGTGGGAAGTGGAGTCAGGCTGAATGGGATTGGAAAAGGTAGGGAAAGATAAAATAAGAAACTAAAGACTCAAATTATAGGATCTCACGGAGAAGGCAATGGCACCCCAATTCCAGTACTCTTGCCTGGAAAATCCCATGGACGGAGGAGCCTGGCAGGCTGCAGTCCATGGGGTCGCTAAGAGTAGGACATGACTGAAGCGACTTAGCAGCAGCAGCAGCATAGGATCTCAAATTATAGTGTAAATAAGAACCTTGTAATGTGTTTACTGAAATTGCATTCTCAGGTGCTTCATTTCTAACATTCTGATATAGGAAATCTGACATGAGTCTCAAGAATCATCTGCAAGGATGGGTCTGGATGAAGAGAAGTGAAGACTGGGAGTTTAGAGAGTCCTTGAACTCAGTGCAGATAGATGCTCTGCCTTTCTCTGAAAATTCACTTTCATCAACTGCTGTCCTTAAAGTCAGTTCTTTACTTAGTCAATTTCTTCCTTGCTATCATTTCTCATTCATTTTTCTCATTCAAAACCATAGATTCTGTTTAACCAAGGAGGTGAAAGACCTGTATGCTGAAAACTCTGATATTGTTTTAAAAAACTGAAGACACAAATAAATGGAAAAATATCAGATGCTTGTTAACTGGAAGAACTAATATTGTTAAAATGTTCATATTGACCAAAGTAATCTACAGATTGATGCAATCCCTATTAAAAGTTCCATGGCATTTGTTATAGAAATAGAAAACATAATCCTAATAATTGTATACAAAAAAAAATGCTTTTAAAGCAATCTTAAAAAAAGGGCTTGAATCAAGGCAAGAGTGAACATTGACATTTTAGGAATCAGCAAACTAAAATGGACTGGAATGGGTGAATTTAACTCAGATGACCATTATATCTACTACTGTGGGCAAGAATCCTTTAGAAGAAATTGAGTAGCCATCACAGTCAACAAAAGAGTCTGCAAAGCAGTACGTTGATGCAGTCTCAAAAAAGACAGAATGAGCTCTGTTCTTTTCCAAGGTAAACCATTCAATATCATGGTAATCAAGTCTATGCCCTGACGAATAATGCTGAAGAAGCTGAAGTGAACGGTTCTATGAAGATCTACAAGACCTTTTAGAACTAACGTCCAAAAAAAAATGTCCTTTTCATTATAGGGGACTGGAATACAAAAGTAGGAAGTCAAGAAACACCTGGAGTAACAGGCAAATTTGGCCTTGGAGTACAGAATGAAGCAGGGCAAAGGCTAATAGAGTTTTGACAAAAGAACGCACTGGTCACAGCAAACACCCTCTTCCAACAACACAAGAGATGACTCTACACATGGACATCACCAGATGGTCAATACCAAAATCAGATTGATTATATTCTTTGCAGCCAAAGATGGAGAAGCTCTATACAGTCAGCAAAAACAAGACCGGGAGCAGACTGTGGCTCAGATCATGATTTCCTTATTGCCAAATTCAGATTTAAATTGAAGAAAGTAGGGGAAACCACTAGACCATTCAGGTATGACCTAAATCAAATCCCTTACGATTATATAGCGAAAGTAAGAAATAGATTCAAGGGATTAGATCTGATAGAGTGCTTGATGAATTATGGATGGAAGTTCAGAGACAGGGATCAAGACCATCCCCAAGAAAAAGAAATGCAAAAAAGCAAAATGGCTGTCTGAGGAGGCCTTACAAATAGCTGTAAAAAGAAGAGAAGCAAAAAGCAAAGGAGAAAAAGAAAGATATACCCATTTGAATGCAGAGCCCCAAAGAATAGCAAAGAGAGATAAATAAACCTTCGTCAGTGATCAGTGCAAAGAAATAGAGAAAAACAATAGAATGGCAAAAACTAGAGATCTCTTCAAGAAAATTAGAGATAAGAAGGGAACATTTCATGCAATGGTGGGCTGAACAAAGGACAGAAATGATATGGACCTAACAGAAGCAGATGATATTAAGAAGAGGTGGAAAAATACACAGAAGAACTATACACAAAAGATCTTCATGACCCAGATAATCAAGATAGGGTGATCACTCACTGAGAGCCAGACATCCTGGAATGTGAAGTCAAGGGGGCCTTAGGAAGCATCACTATGAACAAAGCTAGTGGAGGTGATGGAATTCCAGTTGAGCTATTTCAAATCCTAAAAGATGATGCTGTGAAAGTGCTGCACTCAATAGTCCAGCAAATCTGGAAAACTCAGCAGTGGCCACAGGACTGGAAAAGGTCAGTTTTCATTCCAATCCCAAGGAAAAGCAATGCCAAAGAATGTGTAAACTACCACACAATTGCACTCCTCTCACACGCTAGTAAAGTAATGTTCAAAATTCTCCAAGCCAGGCTTCAACAATACACAAACCGTGAACTTTCAAATGTTCAAGCTGGTTTTAGAAAAGGCAAAGGAACAAGAGATCAAATTGCCAACTTCCATGGGATCATTGAAAAAGCAAGAGAGTTCCAAAAATAATCTATTTCTGCTTTATTAACTATGCCAAAGCCTTTGACTATGTGGATTACCACAAACTGTGGAAAATTCTTAAAGAGATGGGAATACCAGACCACCTGTCCTGCCTCTTGAGAAATTTGTATGCAGGTCAGGAAACAACAGTTAGAACTGGACATGGAACAACAGACTGGTTCCAAATAGGAAAAGGAGTATGTCAAGGCTGTATATTGTCACCCTGTTTATTTAACTTATATGCAGATTACATCATGAGAAAAGCTGGGCTGGAAAAAGCACAAGCTGAAATCAAGATTGCCGGGAGAAATATCAGTAACCTCAGATATGCAGATGACACTACCCTTGTGGCAGAAAGCGAAGAAGAACTTAAAAAAGCCTCTTGGTCAAAGTGAAAGAGGAGAGTGAAAAAGCTGGCTTAAAGCTCAACATTCAGAAAACTAAGATCATGGCATCCGGTCCCATCACTTCATGGAAAATAGAAGGTGAAACAATCCATGGTTTCAGAAAGAGTCAGACACGACTGAGTGACTGAACTAAACTAAACTGAACTCAGAAGTGAAAAGCTACAGGCTTCATACTTCCTGAATCTAACTGTATTGCAAAGGCATAGTAATTAAAACAATATTATATTAGCATAAAAGCTGACACATAGGTAAATGGAACAAAATAGAGAAAGCTGAGGTAAATCCATGTGGATCTGGTCAACTACCTCATGAAAAAGCCAAGAATATTCAATGGTGAAAGGACAGTCTCTTCAAAAAATAGTGTTGGTAAACCTGGACAGCCACATGCAAAGAATGAAACTGGATTGCTATATTACATCATACACCAAAATCAACTCAAAATGGAATAAAGACTTGAACATAAAACCTGAAACAATGAAACTCCTAGTAGAAAACACAGGTGGTAAGTTTCTTGACATCAGTCTTGGTGATAATTTTTTCAATGATACCAAAAGCAAAAGGAATAAAAGCAAAAATAAGCAAATGGGACTACATTCAACTAAAAAGCTTACACACAGCAAAGGAAACCATCAGCAAAATGCAAAGGCAACCTCCAAATGGGGATAAATACTTGCAAATAGTATATTTGATAAGACGTTAATATCGAAAATATATAAAAGACTATATATATGCAACTCAATAGTAAACAAACAATTAGATGGAAAAAATGTGCAGAGAATGTGAATGGACATTCTTCCAAAGAAGACATCTAAGTAGTCAACACATACATAAAAACGCACTCAACATAACTAATTTCAGGGCAACACGAATTAAAACCACTATGAGATTTTACCTCACGCCTATCAGAATGGATAATTAGCAAAAAAGAAATAACGATATTGCCAAATAGTTGGCAAGGGCGTGGAAAAAAGGAAACCCTTGTGCACCCTTGTAGGCATGTAAATTTGTGCCTCCACTATGGAAGTTCCTCAGAAAATTAAAACAGAACTATCATATGCCCTAGCAATTCTACTTCTTGAAATATCTTCTAAAGAAATGAAATCATTATGTTGAAGAAATATCTGCACCCTGATTCTCATCCCAGAGTTAACAACAATAGTCAGGATATAGGAATAAAAACATCCAAGTGTCCATGAATGGATAAAATATATGCAAAGGACCCTAGGTAGAAACTCAAATATAATAGTAATTTGAAAAGTACTGATACCTTTCATTGGTTATGTATATGATTTTACTACATATCAATTCTTAGAAAAATCCAAACTATTTTTCAAGTGGAGTTAATCAGGTGGAATGCTGTCTAGTGCCTAGGAAAGATTCCAAATAATCAGAATATATCTAGTAAGATTTGGGGAGGGCAAGTGCTTTAAATATTTGTAAAGAATTTTTAAATTCTAAGAGGAACAAAATGTTACTCATGACTGGCATAAAAACATAAACTGTTTACATTAGAAGGAGTTTGAAGGTTATCTCATTTGAATATGCTATTTTTAATTAGGAAACAGAGAAGAAAGAAGATTGTCTTCTACCCCACACCACAGTGCAAAGTGGAGGAAATTAACCCAGCATTTAGGAGTTTCAGGGCTTCCCTGGTGTCCCAGATGGTAAAGAATCTGCCTGCAACGCAGGAGACCTGGGTTTGATCCCTAGGTCAGGAAGATCCCCTGGAGAATAAAATGGCTACCCACTCTACTGTTCTTGCCTGGAGAATCCCATGGACAGAGGAGCCTGGTGGGCTATAGTCAATGGGGTTGCCAAGAGTCAGGCAGGACTGAAGCAACTTAGCACGCAGCACATTAATATGCTAAACTGTGTGCAGAATGTACAGAAAAAAAATTAAATGATAGAATTTTTAAGCATGCTAAATTGCTTCAGTCCTGTCTGACTCTTTGCAACCCCACGGACTATAGCCCACCAGGCTCCCCTGCCCATGGGATTCTCCAGGCAAGAATACTGGAGTGGGTTGCTGTGCCCTCCTCCAGGGGATCTTCTCAACCCAGGGACTGAACCCATGTCTCTTATGTCTCCTGCATTGGCAGGTGGGTTCTTTACCACTAGGACCACCTGGGAATTCCCTGTCTGTTCATTGGTTAGGATTCTGGGATTCCACTGCAGGGGGTTCCAATTTGATCCCTGGTTGGGGAATGTAGATCCCACAAGCTGCGCTGCAGTCAAATAAAAAAAAGAATATTTACATATTCATTTTAAAAACCTAATTATTCTTATCTAATTTTAAAATTTTTCTGTGGAATCATTCATTTACAGACATCTTTCTGTTCTCTTGTCCCTTTCAACCTTTACACACATCACAGGATCAACCAAAATGTTTGCCTACTATGAAATATGAATCCTAATTAATGATAAAATTTAAACTTTGTTGGCACATCACCCTTTAAAGATATTTGTATATTTGCAATTTAATTTATAAATATACCATGTGAATTTATAATTAAATGTCTTAATTTTAATGCTATAATAAAAACTAAAAAAATTAGTATTGAAAAATATTAGAGTGATTGCTTATTATCCCCAACTTAGAGATGAAGAAACTGAAGCCAGAGGAATTTAAAAACTTTCATGAGATCACATGTCTGGTACATGATAAAACTAGGATTTGAATCTAACCAGCGCTATTAACTACTACACTGTACTACCTCTCAGAGGGGAAAACCATGCAACAAAGTAGGAAAACAAATAGTGAATATGAATAGTGAAGGGCTATCATGAAAATAGAGTAAAGTTAAGCGAAAAGGAAAGAGTTGGAATCTATTCAGATTCTGGTCAGAGAACTTTTTCATATCGCAGTAATGCTAAGATGAAAAAGACTGGAAGCCAGCTAAATAAAGAGCAGAGAAAAAATGGTCCACACACAACAGATAGCATGTGAGAAGGCCCAGGTGTATGAGAGACTGGTGTGTTTGTGCAAAGAAAAGGCAGCCAGTGTGACTGCAGTGTTGAGAGCATGAAAGGGAAGAGATGTCATGGGAAAGCAAGGGGGATCTGGATGGTGCAGAGCCTTGGGCCACATTAAGAAATCTTGATTTCATTGCAAGTGCAAAGGGAAGTCACTGAAGCATTTTAAACTGCGGCCGATTTAAGAGGTTTCTGTTCTTTTTATTTCTTTTCTTCAGTCTTTTTCAAAAGGTATTGCACTATACACACTGGACTGTGGTGAATAAAGGTTAGAGTCTTAAATCACCAATAGAAAAGGGAGGGTTTTTTTTTTTCCTCTTCTTTCTTGTTACAGAGGGGACACAGGCCACATAGAAATAACAAGCAGCAACATAAAGCTAAACATATCTCAGAACTTTGTCAGTTTTTAAGCCAATAAAAATATTACCCTATCACCCACACAATCCACATATTTGAATAAATAAGTAACAAAGACAATATTCAAAAGGAAAAGGTCAGCCACGGGTCCATATTTTTAGAAATTCTCAGCCTAAATGAAGTGAAGTATCCAGATAATTTCTTTCAGAGCCCATAGTTTGCTTGATCATGCTTTACAAAACTGAATTATTTCTGCCTTTAAGAAAAATATGTTCTTGAAAAAATATATACTTCTGTCATGACCCATTTGAACCAGAAAATGTATATCATAATGAAAACAAAAAATAAATTTTCCTGGGACATGTAGAACATCTGAGAGCAGGAAAAGGACAGGAATGGGGGAAACTATTTCCAGGAATTCTTTGTCTGCCTTCTTTATAGGAATACACTTGAAATATTTAAAAACTGTAGTAGACTAGATCAGAATGTGAGTTCAGGATCAAAAAAGAGTGAAAATCACAACTTGGACTCAGTTCAGATTTACTCCCAATGAGGCTATTAAGTTACAGAAAGGAAAGTAATGATACCCTAATGAGGGTAGGAGAATGTGGTCTCTGTTGCCCGCTTGAATCTTGCAGACCAGCACCCCAAGCTCAGGGGCTACACGGCAGCTCTCACAGAGAAGATGCCCACCATCACAAAGACCAACAGGATCCTGAGCTTTCTATCAGACACACCCGCAAGTAGCATTAGTACCAGAGACTGTCTTTTGAAATGGGTGAGACCTTAGATTTAGAACTCAAAAAGCCATTTCTCCAGAGGCTAAGTCTTTGACTCATAGGTCTTAACATTATTTTTCATTTAATTGGAGGATACTTGATTTACAGTTTTATGTTGGTTTCTGTCATACAACAGGAATCAACCATATGTACACATAGTCCCCTCTTTCTGGAAGCTTTCTCCCACCTCCCAGCAAATCCCACTCCTCTAGGTTCTTCCAGAATACCGAGTAGAGCTCCCTGTGTTATACCACAACTTCCCACTATATATCTGTTTTGCATATGGTCATGAATGTCTCAGTGCTACTCTTTCAATTCGCCCCACCCTCTCCTTCCATCACTGTGTCCACAAGCCTCTTCTCTATGTCTGCATCTCTATTCCTGTCCTGCAGATAGGTTCATCAGTACCATTTTTCTAGATTCCATATATGCATTAATATATGATTTTTATCTTTCTCTTTCTAACTTACTTCACTCTGTATAATAGGCTTTAGGTTCATCCACCTCACTAGAATGGACTCAAATTCACTCCTTTTTATGGATGACCAATATCCCATTGCATATATGTACCACAACTTCTGTAGCCATTCATCTGTCGATAGACAACTAGGTTGCTTCAATGTCTTAGATATTGTAAAGAGTGCTGCAAAGAACATTGGGGTATATTTTAGAATTATGGTTTTCTTAGCATGTATACCCTGTAGTGGGATTGCTGAGTCATATGGTAGTTTGACTCCTAGCTTTTTAAGGAAACTCCATGCTGTTCTCCCCAGTGGCTGTATCAATTTACATTCCCACCAATAGTGCAAGAGAGTTCCCTTTTCTCCATAACCTCTCCAGAATTTACTCTTTGTAGGTTTTTTGATGATGCCGATTTTGACCAGTGTGAGGTGATACCTCATTGTAGTTTTGATTTGCATAAGTGATATTGATCACCTTTTCATGTGTTTATTGGTCATCTGTATGTCTTCCTTGGAAAAAATGTCTATTCAGGTCTTCTGCCTTTTTTTAACAAGGTCTTAACATTTTTACCCTCCTCTGAATGAGGCAATCTCTCTATCTAAGCTTTCACTGAAAAACCTAAAAATTCCACTATGTTTGTCTAGGGACTTACCATGGTCAACTAGACATAGCCCACCACAATAGCTCATATTAAGTTAAAACAGTGATTAATTCCTTACACCTGGCAACTTATGTTTTATTGTTCACAGAGGTGACATTTTAAACAAATCATGAAGAATGAATTAGCACTTGTATAGTCTTATATCATGAATTAGATCCTTAAAAATAACAAACGATGGTTATCTCAACTAGTAAAATACAGGGAAAGTAATAGTGTTAAGACAGGACTATTATAGTCTCTAGTATTAGTTAAAATAGAATTCTAGAATTCTGAAAAGTGTTCTCATAATAATTTTATAAATGATGGTTTTCATGTATATATGTGATACTCAGGAATAAAGCCATGTGTTTGAACATTATCAGTTTCTGATATTCAGAAACAAGATTAAATCTGGGCTAACCAAGCAAAGCACTGGGTGTGTAATGGTTACCTGATCCCCCTGATCTAGCAAGGAACACTGTTGTCTTTTAGAGCATGAGGTGCTAGACATCTTTTTTTTCTCCCTGTTAGATGCTCTTTTTTTATCACAAAACATTGTGGAAACAATTGCATCAGCTTTGGAAAATTACCTCAAAATACCTTAAATCCCTCTGTTGAACAAAACAAGATTAAATAAATGCTACAATAACTGAGTTCACAACAAGTCACAGGCATAATTATGGTATTTGACCTCTAACAACTTCAAGCATAAGCTATCCATTTGCAGATGATGTCTATACAAGAACATTGGAACTGAGCTAGACAGAAAGAGGCTCTTTCACCAGTATCCCTCCATCTGCAACCTGGAATGGAGTACAAGCATTTAATATTTAAGTAGTGCTTTATAGTTTATATATCAATTTATTTAACAAATTATCTGAAACATTTTGTAAATATAGAAGCTTATGTCCAGAATAGTTCATTGATTGTCCAATATCATACTCCTAGTAAGTTAAAAATCAAAACTCAAACTTGAATTTTTTTTTACAATTTTGAGTATAAGTCATTAGCTGCACACCTAAGAAATATGGGAGTCAATTGCATTCGGTGGGCTGATGCAGCATTCTAGTACTTAAATTCGTACAGTCCGTGACATTGTTTTTTTCAAAGCAATGTTGGTACATGTTACCAAATAAATATTTAATTTCATACTGCCTTGACTGCCCTCTTATGATCTATCATCAAGACATATAAAGTATATATATTTTCCAAATTAACAAGCATTAGAAGAGGTTTTATCTTACTATTTTTTCAGACTGATACCAATTGATCTATGTATTATTTTTGTAAATATTGCCAAATGCTCTGACATCATGTGCCCAGATCAGCATCATTCTTGATGAAAACTAGGGAAAATGGTAACTTTTCATTAGCACTTCCAAAAAACATGTCATGGATATAGATTAGGCTTATTCCATGAATGAGGATGTCAAATAAGAGATGAATTTAAATTTCTTTTCTATTATGGAATATAAAAAACGTCAAAATTATCATAAGGTGCATTTTTGAGTGCATAAGATTAAAAGCTTAAATTTAGTTATAAATGCCACTTATTACTTGTTCTGACCTCATCTTTCTGAAATAATTCCAGACCAGTGTCCCAGGGGAGCAAACAAGAAGCCAAATATCCACATCACTCCTCCACCCCACCACCACACCCGCACCACCAATACCTCTTCTGCAATCGACTAGAGCGACTTCACTTTCAATTTTCACTTTCATGCATTGGAGAAGGAAATGGCAACCCACTCCAGTGTTCTTGCCTGGAGAATCCCAGGGATGGGGGAGCCTGGTGGGCTGTCATCTATGGGGTCGCACAGAGTCGGACACAACTGAAGCGACTTAGCAGCAGCAGCAGCAGACCAATACAGGGGCTTTAACAATATGTCTCATCTACATAGGCCCTGGCTTGGCTTCAGCAATATGTGAACTGTGAACTTCCAGATGTTCAAGCTGGTTTTAGAAAAGGCAGAGGAACCAGAAATCAAATTGCCAACATCCACTGGATCATTGAAAAAGCAAGAGAGTTTCAGAACAACATCTATTTCTGCTTTATTGACTATACCAAAGCCTTTGACTGTGTGGATCACAATAAACTGTGGAAAATTCTAAAGGGGATGGGAATACCAGATCACCTGACCTGCCTCCTGAGAAACCTGTATGCAGGTCAGGAAGCAACAGTTAGAACTGGACATGGAACAACAGACTGGTTCCAAATAGGAAAAGGAGTACGTCAAGGCAGTATATTGTCAGCCTGCTTATTTAACTTATATGCAGAGTACATGAAGAGAAACGCTGGGCTGGCAGAAGCACAAGCTGGAATCAAGATTGCCAGGAGAAATATCAATAACCTCAGATATGCAGATGATACCACCCTTATGGCAGGAAGTGAAGAACTAAAGACCCTCTTGATGAAAATGAAAGAGCAGAGAGAAAAAGTTGGCTTAAAGCTCAACATTCAGAAAACTAAGATCTTGGCATCTGGTCCCATCACTTCATGGCAGATAAATGGGGAAATAGTGGAAACAGTGACTGACTTTATTTTGGGGGGCTCCAAAACCACTGCAAATGGTGATTGTGGCAATGAAATTAAAAGATGCTTACTCCTTGGAAAGAAAATTATGACCAACCTAGATAGCATATTGAAAAGCAGAGACATTACTTTTTCAACAAAAGTCCGTCTAGTCAAGGCTACTGTTTTTCTAGTAGTCATATATGGATGTGAGAGTTGGACTATAAAGAAAGCTGAGCGCCAAAGAATTGATGCTTTTGAACTGTGGTGTTGGAGAAGACTCTTGAGAGTCCCTTGGACTGCAAGGAGATCCAACCTGTCCATCCTCAAGGAGATCAGTCCTGGGTGTTCTTGGAAGGACTGATGTTGAAGCTGAAACTCCAATACTTTGGCCACCTCATGCGAAGAGCTGACTCATTTGAAAAGACCCTGATGTTGGGAAAGATTGAGGGCAGGAGGAGAAGGGGATGACAGAGGATGATGGTTGGATGGCATCACCGATTCAATGGACATGGGTTTGGGTAGACTCCGGGAGTTGGTGATGGACAGGGTGGCCTGGCGTGCTGCAGTCCATGGGGTCGCAAAAAGTCAGACACAACTGAGCGACTGAACTGAACTGAACATAGGCCCTAACTGTAACCTGTAAGAGATTCAGTTGCAAAAGGTAAAGTGCACCAATTAGACTGTCACTGAGCAAAATTTGATGAGAAGGGAAAATGTAGTCTGTGATGAATACTTGCTCTGAAAAGTTTATAGAACTGAGTCTAGGGGGGCAATTAAAATGCTCCAATCCTTTGAGAGCTATATAAGAGGATAATCTCAAAGGGAGATGTTTGGGCGAGTGACAACAGGAACCTGAAACCCAGGCAGAGGGAGGCTGGTGGCCTCAGGCCCCATGGGTCAGGTAGCCTCAGGCCTCACTCCCTCGGTCCAGCCTCTGTCGAGGGAGGCCCTACCACAATTCACTTCCAACTTTATATAGGTGTGGGACTCTCTAGATGCCTTATAAAAAGTCTCCTTTTTCATGAGCAAGGCTGAATGAGTCTCTATAACTTAAAACTGAAAAAATACCCTAACTAGGACATGACAGTTGCCTAAGCGTTGAGATCTGTATCTGTGGGTAGGAGAGGGTGTTTTCTCTGGTTATCTTTTACTTCCATAAAAAAAAGGCAAATGGTTTTAATTTTTTAAATAGCAGTTCATCACAATTTCTAAAGATGAGAGGGCGATATTAGGAAATAGAGATGTGAACAAGGATAATACAGTCTAACCCCATGTGCACATTCAGTTCATGCGGGGACTGAAAAGTGCGGATGTGGCATGCTGATTCCTCTGGTGGATGTTGTCCACTGTTAATATTCCTGCTGAGCTTGAGAATAAGTAGAAAGACACACCAAGTCTAAAAGAGTACATTGTTGATGACAGGGGAAAAATACCAAGAGGAGCAAGAAAACTTGGACTGCAAGTTTTGTATTTCAAATCAGAAAACCGCAGTTTTTCTTATCAAGCTATCTGTGGGAGGATGGCCACAGAAATTGCCCTGAAGAAGGCATTTATATTTATACCAGGAATCTTTGCATAAATTGCAGGCCTTTTCCTACATTAGGCAGGTCTAGAGTTGCCAGTTCTACTCTCAACTTTACAATTGTCGTGATCAATTACTTTGCTCAGTGCTGACGTTTGCTTAGTCACATCAGCTTAGAATGAGACGAGGAAATTTCTGAGAATGCCTTCACTTTTTCAGAAACTGATTCTGTTAAACGTACTAATCATCAACTGTAGTTTTAATTGTTGTCTTCTGGGACCTTATTAGCAAGAAGTATTTCACACACATGTCCCAGGGACTCCTAGGGACTTCACAAGTGGTGCAGTGGTAAAGCACCTTGGATCTATTCACCTCCAAATCTTCCTAACTTGAAAGGAAATTTAAGCAAAAGAATAAAATCACAGGAAAGCATTTGCTAATATATTTAGATAATATGCTTTATGATAATCCATGTAGATATTTAATGAATTTTAATGGTTTATATTTATGATAGATTCTGAACTTATTAAAAGTAGCATAGTTACTTAATAGTATCATTACTCCCAAGAGAAGCACTTGTTTTTATAATTTGATATAAAATAAACTTCTCTGAAATAAATAGCAATTGCCAAGCTTCATGGTAGTAGTAAATTCTAATAGTAGCTATTCTAAAATAGCTAATACTAAATTCTGGAAAACCAAGGAGTAACCTCAGGGTAAAAACTTTCACTGCTTATAGGAAGTGAAGACATGGAACTCTATTCGAACACATTAGGAGGTGCATAGCTTTGAAGCCAATACATTTTTTTTTCCCACTAAGAAACTACAGTTTTAAAGATGAAGACTGTAGTTGGAAGACTGTAACTGAGTTAGGCATAAATAATTTATTTTCATCTAAATCGAATGCCTGATTCTCTGGCATGTTAAGTGCTACAACTATCTGAACCAGACAAATGCTTTGTTTTATTTTCTGAGGTGGTATTTTTTATGGTTAAATATTTCTGGATATTTTTGCATGGTCACTTACAATGGGCTTGCTCATTTCCCATTTAAACTTGCTAAAATAAGTTAGTTTGATGTTTTGCTATGTTTAAATTTATATTAATCCTGAAGAGTCAGATTTGTGCTAGTGTGCATTACGATTGCTTTTTCTTAGTGGGGAGGAGAATTCAGGTCACAGGGAAATTCTATTTCATATAAGTAAGTAACTTTAGTTTCCTTTTTCCTGCTCATACTCAATTATCATTGTATTTATCTGAGCACTGAAACATTTCTTTTGTGAGGGGGAAATCTTAGCATAATGAATTTGTTTTGTGGAAAACAGCATGCCCACAAATATGCAGAAAAAGGCAAGTATTCTTCTTCTCAAGTTTTGTGGGACTTGAATGATCTTAGTTAGAGCCACTTTTCTCCTTTTGACAAATGTGGAATCATATGGAAAACTGGTAGAATGGAAAAGTCATGAACACTTGCAATTATTTTTCCCTGTGTATTTCTTCCTTATATATTCAGAGTAGTTCTTTTTTTCCTTCAATAGTGTAATATCAAAAAGATGGTGGGGAAAGAATTTTGCTAGAATGGCATAATCTTTTACATTCTGACTCAGACTCAGAGTTGGAAGCATAATTTTTAAGACAGTGCAAATCTGAGAACTACTTCATTTTTACCTCCTTTATTTTTAACTTCAGGTGAAGAGGGTTAGTGAATTCACACTCCACTGTACCTGGCACTGACATTATTATCTTTAGAAGGGCCCATCCTTTTTTTCTTAAATCCCTTTTATATCCTTTATATTTATTGCCCAATGTCCTCATTCTCCACAGGAAATAGAAGGGGAAGAAAAATCAAATATTTGACCCCAGAAGCTTCTAAGGATCCTTAATAGGTAAAGGCGAAATAAAAGGAAAGAGAGGGAGGGGAATTACTCAGAAAAGGAAAAACAACCATCAGATTAATCAGGTCTTCATTTACGAAAAAACAGCTTTCATATATGATTATGATGTAACTACCATTTAAAATGTACTATCTACTATAATTTCACATTGATCAAGTAAAAAGGCTAGTAGTCATCCTTGATTTATCCCTTTCTTTCAGGTCTCACATGCAATAGCCACCAAACATGTTCCTATATCTCTTTACTCTTTCATTTCTGGTCTAAAACAACATCTCCTCTTGCCTGGACTGGAGGAGCCATCTCCTTTCTCATCTCTCTGCTTCCACACTGGCAAATATGTTTCTACCACATTAGCATTTTCCTTCCAACCTCAACATCACAATGACTCTTTTCTCTGCCTGGAGAACCTTTCTTCTGAATTTCACTTACTTTAATCCTTTACGTCATTCAGCTTTCAGATCAAAAGTCTCTTTCTTAAAGATGATTTTTATCACTTTCCTATGGAAAGTAGCTCTAGTCTACCCCAACTCAGTCTCCATTTTATTGCTTGGTTTATTTTCTTTTCACTACTAACTTCTAATCTGTCTTATAAAAAAAAGTATATTATTTATTTGTTTGTATATTTGTTTATTTTTCTATCTTCCAGTTTCTCTCAATTACAAATGGGAGGTAAACTCCATAAAAGACAAGGACATTATGCTTTTCAGTACTTTCACCCAAACACCCAGAACAGTAGTCACATTATAGACAATTGATGATTATTTATTAAATGGGTAAAAGCACCGGGCTCATTATTAGATGACATACATCCATCCTAAGAATAGGTATAACATAAATCACTGTGGACAGTGACTGCGGCTTTGAAATTAAAAGATGCTTGCTCCTTGGAAGAAAAGTTATGGCAAACCTAGGCAGCATATTAAAAAGCAGAGACATCACTTTGCCAACAAAAGTCCATATAGTCAAAGCTATGGTTTTTTCAGTAGTCATGTACAGATGTGAGAGCTGGACCATAAAGAAGATTAAAATGCTGAAGAGTTGATACTTTTCGATTGTGGTTCTGGAGAAGACTCTTGAAAGTCCCTTAGACTGCAAGCAGATCAAACCATTCAATCCTAAAGGAAATCAATCATGAATATTCATTGGAAGGACTGATGCTGAAGCTGAAGCTCCAATACTTTGGCTACCTCATGCAAAGAGCCAACCCACTGGAAAAGACCCTGATGCTGGGAAAGATTGAGGGCAGGAGGAGAAGGGATGACAGAAGATGAGATGTTTGGATGGCATCAATGACTCAATGGACATGAGCTTGAGCAAACTCCGGGAGACAGTGAAGGACAGGGAAGCGTGGCGTACTGCAGTCTATGGGATCACAAAGAGTGAGACACAACTGATCAATGGAACAACAGCAAAGAATAGGTTTACCATATTGTTATTATCTCTGTTTTGTAATCATGAACCTGAAATTCTATTAGAGAGATTAGACAATTCTTCCAAGATTGTATGAATAATAAATAGTACATCCAGAATGAAAACCTTCATTTGTTCTAATTCCAAAATTCTTGGTCTTTTTATTGAGTTTATAATTAATAAAAGTGACTTCCTTTAATTTATACAACAGTCCTATGAGGTAAGTATTTTTATCTCCATTTGTATAGATGATGAAGTTTAGCCTCAAGATAGTCAATCAATTTGCCCAAATCACACAGGTGAAATATGGTGGAGTCAGAATTTGAGGACTATTTTCTATGACCTAACCTCATGTTCTTTCTATCATGTCACTTTACTTCTCAAATCATAGTATTAAGGTGAAAGTCTGTCTAGTCAAAGCTATGGTTTTTTCCAGTAGTCATGTATGGACGAGACACTTGGAATATAAAGAATGCTGAGCACTGAAGAATTGATGCTTTTGAACTGTGGTGTTAGAGAAGACTCTTGAGAGTCCCTTGGACTGCAAGGAGATCCAAGTAGTCTGTCCTAAAGGAAACCAGTCCTGACTATTCCTCAAAAACTCTAGTAGCCACTGATATTTCTACTGTCTCTACCGTTTTGCCTTTTCAGAATGTCACATGGTTGGAAACACATCTTTTTAAAAGTACTAGAATTTTTCTTTTAGTGTTCTGGTTTAGAAAGCTTCATGGGTTTGAAAGGTCTTCCCCAACTCTATTGTTAGAGAAGTTCTGTTACTCTTGGAGTGCAATCTTGTAGAAAGAGTGATTTAAAAAAAAAAATGGATACACTGAGTTTTCATAGAGATAAGTTGAGTTTGAACCACTATAAATTTGGAAGTCTCAGTGTTGCAAGAATTAGCCTACTCTGGTTTATATAGATATTTAGCTAAAAATCACTTTTACCCAAAGGATAGGGCATTTTGAAAAAGTACTGTTAGAAGAAGTGCATCATAGTAGTTGAGTGAACTTGAGAAAGTCTCTAAATGTTAATCACCTTATCTGTCAAATAGATGCAGTAGGTTTCTGTGAGTATTGGGCAAAACAAGTTAAGTAATACATTTAGTTCAGTACTGACTCACAGTAGGAATTCACACATATCAGTCGCAATTTGTACCATTGGCTTTGATGTCAGCACAATTCTGCCATATACTATCTGTACAGCCTTAATGATATTAAACTGGTAAAGCATCAATTTCTTTATTTGTAAAATGAAATTAATAACTTATCTCGTTGTTCCTGGGAAAGTGTTTGAATATTATTCTGTCTGCTTATATATAATCCAATATGTGTTATTAGTTTTGCATATATTATCTTACTTAGAAAAAATGATATTCAAACACTTTCCCAGGAATAGCAGACACATTAAAAACAAAATAGATTTTGGTATGTCTTAGAGGTTTAAATTATATCTTATAGGTAAATGCTGTGCTTGCATGTATATCAGTGTGGTTCCAGAGGTTACCAATGAGAAGGGAATATATCTGTAATCAATAGCCGATATGCCAAGATTAAGAAAAATAACATTCCCTTTCCTCTAATTTATGCAGTGATATATTCACAGCGAGAAACTCTAGATTGGTAAATGGTTTATTGAAATATTTTTTTGAATTTCACTGTATTCAATATAAATAGGGGAGATAAAGGCAAATGACATACATCAAAATAAATTTGAGAATTTAATTAAGTAATAAAAATAATTTTAAAACTGGAAGAAATGATATGTGAATATTTATCAGTTTCTAAGACTATGGAAAGACCTTATGTGTTAGAGAAGGGAAACCTGTAAAGAATTTTAACAAATATAACTTCCTAAAATTTTAACATCTCCCCACAAATGTTTAATTCATCCACTCATCACCCCCCATCAAAGATAAAAACTAAGAAAATTATGAATATCAGAGGTATCAGACAAAGGACAAAGTCTGGTGGTCTTACTCTATTGCCATCATTCTATAAGGAAAAGAGAAACATCCAAAGAGAAAAATAGTGGAACAATGATTTGTTTTTGTGCCCCTGAAAATTCATATGTTGAGATCCTAAGTCCCAATGTGATGGTATTAAAAGGTGAAGCCTTTGGGAGGTGACTAGGGAGCACTCAGAGATGGGATTAGTGTCTTTATAAAAGAGACTCCAGAGTGCTCTCTCACCTCCTGGCACGTGCAGACGCAATGAGGAGAAGATGACTGTATGCGAACCACAAAAAGACCCTCAGCAGACATTGAACCTGCCTAAGATTTGATCTTGGAATTCCCAGTCTCTAGAACTATAAGAAATAAGTCTCTGTTGTTTGTAAGCCACCCAGTCTATGGCATTTCCATTACAGCAACCCTAACAGACTACGACAGATGGGGAAGTGTAAAATTCAGATAATTCATTGCATAAATATTTATTAACTAATATATGCTAGATAAGGTTCTGAGTGATGGGAATTAGAATGAATGATGGTCACACTCTCACCCCTCAGACAGCTCTTTATCTAATGAGAAGACAAACAGTAAAAAAGTAAACAGGAGGCAATTTCATAAACAAACAGCATAAGGGCTTCCCTGGTGGCTCAGTGGTAAAGAACCCGCCTGCCAATGCAGAAAACATGGTTTCAATCCCTGGGTCAGGAAGATTCCCTATAGAAGGAAATGGCAACCCAGTCCAGTAGTCTTGCCTGGGAAATCCCATGGACAGAGGAACCCAGTGAGCTACAGTCCAGGAGGTCACGAAGAGTCGGACATGACTTGGCAACTGAGCATGCATGCATGCATGCAAAAAAAGTTATATGAATCTAAGGGAAGTAGCCATAAAATGACTTGGAGAGAGGCTATTTTGGATGTTGGCACATAACAACCTTCTCTGAGGAGGTGGCCTTTGAACAGAACAGAATGGATGGAGAGAGGTGAGACTTGGAAGGATTTAGATACAAGGGTACATTGCAGGTAGAGAAAATCAAGTACAAGGTCAAGGTCCCAAGAGGGAAACAAACATGGCATAGTCTAAGAATGGAAAGATCAATGTAGCTAGATAGAGTAACATAGGGAGATGAGGTTGAGAAGAAATAAGACCATGTGTGATCTCGAGGCAATTGAAGCAACACATATATTTTCAAAATAACCTCATGAATAATGATGTATGCAAGTTAAAATATAGTTAAAAACAAGTTTACTATCAAATAGCCAGTTATTTAATGGTGATGCACATTTCTGGAGAGAAAAGTGAAGGATTGAAAGACAGGATTCTCAATCCTCCTAGCAGGAATGAAAATACCTATCATCTTTCTGGAGAGCAATTTGACAACTGTATCTAGATGCTTAATACACATTTATAATTTTGACCAGATAATTAATTCTAGAAATTTAAGTTGGTGAACATACATATATACACAGTTATTCTTACATTATTATTCAAGATAATGCAATATTGAAAATATACTGGTATATAGACGTAATAAAATAAGAATGTTATGCAGAAATAAAAAATTTCCAAAGACTAGTCAGTGAAACATGACTCAGGATAATATGGTTATAGGGAAAAAGTAGCATACCAAAAAAATATGGCCCCAATTTTATTGAAAAAACAGAGAAAAAAATCAAGAACTATGAAGAAACTATACGTGATTTTGATCTTCCTTTTTATATACTGTTTTCCAATTTTTGTTCAATGGTAATATGCAAATTTTACAATTAGAAAAACCAACAGATATTATTAAGAAAGTTTGCCTCCAACGTGTCTTGCATTTTACAAAAGTATCCTAAGATGGGTAATCCCCATAGTGAATTGTTTGGTGATACATAGAAGAAAACCAAGGAAAATGCATAGTTTTTTTACAAGAATGATCACAGTGTGATGAGGTATTATATCTTAAAAGAACCATGAAGATAAACTTACTTAAAATGCATTGCTTCACTGATAAGGAAACTCAGGAAAGATATGCTATCTGCCAAGGACTCAGAAATGAGTTAATGGCGGGAATTAGACTAAAATCTTTTTGCATATTTAAAAATTTATTTTTATGCATGAATGAATGGAGGGTTTTGTTTTTCATATATTTTAAACTAATAGCTCTTATTTACATTTATTACAGTGTATATGTATAATATATAGATAATTTATTAATCTTTAAAATATAGGTGGGAGGGAGGCTCCAGAGGGAGGTGATATAAATATAATTATGACTGATTTACATTGATGTATGCAGAGACCACCACAACTGTGTAAAGCAATTATCCTCCAATAAAAAATAAAGAAAATCCATAGATTATTCTAGCAATGTTCTATCATAGAAACTAATGTAGCATATTATATACTAAGATTTCACTACAGTGTAAAGCATTGATGAGCACTTTGTTATAAATAATTGATTTTTCTTCCCCTCAGGTACTCTATTTTTTTTTTTTTTTTTACCCCCTTTGGCTTTCATATATATATGCGTATATACATATAGAACAAAACCATGGAAAATGCATAGTTTTTTTGAAAAGAATGACCACAGAGTGATGAGATATTATTATATCTAAAAAGAACCATGAAGATAATTTAGTTAAAATACATTGTTTCACTGATAAGGAGAGTGAAACTCAGGAAAGATATGCTATCTGCCAAGGACTCAGGAATGATATATATTTATATTTATTGCTTCTCCGTCCATTTTCCTGTGTCCCAGAACACCTCTTCAAACCTAACAGCAGCATTACCCATGTTCCCAGTAAAGGGGATACATCAGAAAAATAGGGAACCTATGGCTGAGGAAACCTCTAATATGTAGGGAAAAAGCTACTTATAGTGAGAGAGCAATGGGATGACAAAATGATCCCTTTTAACAATGCAACCTTTTGTGGATAGAATTAAACGCAGAGAAGAAAGAAATTAATCACCGGGGGTGGAGAGACAGTGACCAGTGAGCAGACTGATAATCTGTCAGAGTATCTATTTTTATGCCAACAAGTTCAGCCAGGTTTGTTACCTGGAGCAATTTAACTAGGGATTATCTACTCTCCAGAAAATCAAGGCCATACAACCCAGAACAGGGAAGGATAGTGGTCAGACAAGATGCCTGGAAGCGTTGAGCTGAAGACAGTCTATCTGTAAGGACACTGCACTTCATTTCCTTGTGGTTTTATAAAACTGAAATTCCTTACACACAGTAAGTCATTTTCATACCTTAAGGCTCTCTAGGTGGTAGTTCACCATAGTTACTTAATCCGTGATATACCTCATAGGTGTTTCCTGAGAGCTTGGGATCTAAACAGCGCACTAATTGTCACGCACAGTCCAGTAGTGACACTGAATTCCAAAAGATGGCACAAGGAAATACCAGAGATGCCATCTGGCAGGCCTACATACAATTCTAATTTTGTCACTTACTAACTTGGGATAAATGAGCTTCAGTTTCTTAATCTATTTTACCAAATAGAACTGAAAGGACAAAATGAGACAATGAATGTAAAACACAGGGAGAATATTTGGACTGCAAAAGGCACAAGGTAAATGTTAGAGGTGCTTCCATAGTTTTTGCTTCTGTCTGTGTACCCCCCTCCCCTTCACCCCCTCCATTTTTTCCAAGCATAACTGTTCACTGAGCTATAAGCCCAGTTTATGTTTTTAATCATGTTTCTACAAAGCTGTTCCTCTCATGGACATTCAATACTTGCTGGCCAAGTCTATAATAATTTGAGATCGTCCATGACCCTAAAGGGACTTTGCAAGTGGCTCAGTGGTAAAGAATCCACCTTCCAGTGCAGGAGATGCAAGAGACTTGGGTTCGATCCCTGGGTTGGGAAGATTCCCCTGGAGAAGGAAATGGCAACCCACTCCAGTATTCTGGCCTGGGAAATCCCATGGACAGAGGAGCTTGGTGAACTATGGTCCATTTAGTCACAAAGAGTCAGACATGACTGAGCAACTGAGCATGCGTGTTTGCATGATCTTAAAAATGAGGGTAAAATTTGGTCTGACATTGGGAGAAACTGAAATTGCTCAGGAAGCTCTGAAATGAATTTCCACAAACTCAACGTGAAATCCTCTCACAGGATTTTGCAGTATATCTGCTTGTATTTCAGATGTGTGTGTGTGTGGGTGTGGGTGTGGGTGTGTGTGCACGCGTGTGTGTGATGTGCTTATGTAGAAAAAGGAGGATCCTTTTGGACATGCAAAACGACTGAATCCAAGGAATAATGAGCAATGTAATGGTGGGTTCTACTGCAGTCATTGTCAAGTGTGCCTTAGAGGCAGAGGTAAACCCATGGGAAGCCTTGCAAATTTCAATTTTCGATTTCTCCCGTGAGCATGAAGTGGAGCATGAAGTGAAATAGAAAAAATAAATGTGGTCAATTTGAACTTTCTAAGACATTTGGTGAAAAGGGAATATTAAGTTTAAAAGCAAAGCAATATATTTCTTCTCTGGGTGTCTATCACATAATCCTATCCTTGGATGAAAATATACATCATGAGTTGGAAGCCACGGGCTAGGGACCACATCTCTGTATTCACAACCATATGTGCACACTTACCTATAATTTTAACTATTAATGGAAATCTATTTCTCCATTTTCATTTTTTAATCTTAGTTATGTGTATAATGTATATAAGAATCACAGGTAGGGCTTTCTTAAAATCCCTCATCAGTTATGAAAAATTCTAATTCAGGAATCTGCATGTCTTAATGAAGATCTCAGGGGATCTTATGCAGATGGTTATCCCAAGTACGTTATGAAAAACGTCTACACAGGTCCCCTGCTCTTTCTTCTTAATTCTTTCTGATGGGGCCTTCAGCCACTGCTTTGTTCTTCTCTCTATTATTTTCTATGGAGGGATACACTTTTCCTTCATTTTTTTTTAAACCTCTGATATGTCTTATCTACTTTTACCACTGTTTTGCTTTTCTAATTCATAGAGTTAATAGGAAACATCTTCTTCACTTGGCTTCTAGAGCACATATTTGTCTGCTGTTTCTCTAACACTGTTGGCCACTCCTTCTCAGTAGCCTTTTTTGGAAAGTCCTTACTTTACTTCCAGCCCCTTAATGTCAATATTTACAGGCCTCAGTCCTTGAATATTTTCTATTTTGCTTTTAATCAGAATCACTCCCTGAGTTATCTTATCCTTCCTGTGGCTTGTGTATTCAACTGTCTTTTGATATCTTCACTTGGATGTCTAAAAAACTCCAAAAACACGACCATCATGTCCCTCCAAACCTGATTCTCCTTCAGTCTGCTTCATCTTTCCAGTTGCCAAAATTCTTGAAATTATGTTTGACTTCGTTTTCTCTCATACTACAAATTGATTTCATTAACAAACCCCATTGGTTCTATTTAAAATTTTAGAATCTGAACACTTCCTGAAACCCCCATCTTTACCACTCTAGTCTGAGCCCTTGCCATTTCTCATCTGTAGGATTCATAGCTTCCCCACTGATCTTTCTTTCACATACAACTCCCTGTTTTGAACTATTTTTACGAAACTAGAATGGCCTTGTTAAAATATAAGTTGAGCGTGTCACGCCTCAAAATCCAAAGGCTTCTCATCTCACCAAAGTAAAAGCCAAAATGTTCTCTACGTCTCAAAGGCCGTACAATAATCTGGCCACGAGGCTGCTAATTCACTTTCAACCATCTTACTTATTCCTTCTGGCGTCCTCACTGTGCTTGGAATAGGTCACCACACTCCTACCATAGGGTCTTTGCAACTGCTGTTTCCTGTCTGGAAAGTGCTTTTCTCAGATATGTGCTTGGCTTGCTCTCTCACTTCCTTTAGCTTCTTACAGAGTCACTTTCTAGACAACCCTCAGAATGGAAGGAAATAATTGATAACAAAAGATTAATCTCCAAAATATATAAGCAACTCATACAGCTCAATATCAGAAAAACAAACAGCCCAGTCAAACAGTGGGCAGAAGACCCAAAACAGATATTTTTTCAGACACACAAATGACCAATAAACACATGAAAAGAGGCTCAGCATCGCTCACTATCAGAGAAATTCAGATAAAAACTACAACGATTCATGTCAATGTATGGCAAAAACCACTGCAATATTGTAAAGTAATTAGCCCCCAACTAAAATAAATAAATTTATTTTTAAAAAAAAGTAAAAAAAAAAAAAAAACTACAACGAGGTATAACCTCACACCAGTCAGAATGGCCATTATCAAAAAAGTTAGAAACCAATAAATGCTGAAGAGGATGTGGAGAAAAGGAAACCCTACTTCACTGTTGGTGGGAATGTAAATTGATACAGCCACTATGGAGACAGTATGGAGATTTCTTTTAAAACTAGGAATAAACTATCATATGGCACAGCAATCCCAATATTGGGCATATACCTTGAGAAAATCATAATTCAAAAAGACACATATATCCCAATATTCACTGCAGCACTATTTATAATGGCCAGGAGGTAGATGCAACCTAGATGTCCATCTACAGAAGAAAGGATAAAGAAGATGTTGTACATATACACAGTGGAATATTACTTAGCCATAAAAGGAATGAATTTTAGTGGGTTTTAGTGAGGTGAAGGAACCTAGAGCCTGTTATACAGAGTGAACTAATTCAGAAAGAGAAATGCATATGCATTAATGCATATATATAGAATCTGGAAAAATAGTACAGATGAACCTGTTTATAGGGAAAGAATGGAGATGTAGACGTAGAGAACAGACTTATGGACACAGTGGGGGGAAGGATGAATTGAGACAGCAGCATTGACATATACACACTATCATGTGTAAAACAGATAATTAGTGGGAAGTTGCTGTATAAGACAGGAAGCTCAGCCTGGTGCTCTGTGATGACCTAGAGGGTGGGTTGGGTGGGAGGAGGGAGGCTCAATGGGGAGGGGATATATATCACGTTGCTGTATGGCAGAAACCAAGATAACAGTGTAAAACAATTATCCTCCAATTAAAAAAAAATCACCTTATAGGATAAAACTTTCTTGGCTAATAATCTATCTAAAGGTTAGCACTCGCCCATCCCTCTGTTGTTTCACTTGCTAAGTCATGCCCAACTGTTTTGTGACTCCATGGACTACAGGCTTCCAGGCTCCTCCGTCTATTGGAAATTTCCAGGCAAGTTAAAAATGGAGTGGGTTACCTTAGATTTCTCTTTTCCATGGAGCCATCTCTCCCAATTCTCCAAGCAAGAATACCAGAGTAGGTAGCCATTCATCCAATCCACTTCTAAAATTTTCTCTAGTTTTCTAGAGAACATGTTCCAAATGCATCTATGTGACCAAAATAAAATGCTCTGTATGCTACACTATATTGTTTAGACTGTTAACTTCTTTTACTTTAAAGATGGTAGCCTTAATTTTTATAGTGCCTATAGTGTGACATTATAATCAACTAACATAATGCTATTCTCTCATTTTACAGATGAGGACACTGTTCTTTGAGTAAATAGCCTGAGATCACAGTTAGTGATCTTAGGATTTTTCCATAAATCATGTTCTCCCCTCTCACACCAAGGTCATATCATATCATTTCATGTAAATATTCCACTTCTGAAGCATTCCCAATTCCTCTTATGATACACTAGCCTCCCCAAATTTATTTCATAAACATATAACTTTGTTCTTTCACTTAACAGTTGTAGCTTAAAACTGACCCTACATTTGCACTTCTCCTAAAGCTTTCCTGATGCAGGGAAGATTTTATCTACCTGTATAGTTTTCATGCCATTTGATTTTAAAACTCTCTCCCCTTTTCACTCATTCTATGTATATTTTCTTTCCTCAGACCTCTCAATAGTTAAACAAATTTCAACCCCAATTTTAAAATGTGGCATTATGCCAGTGTTAATAATTATAGCCAATGTCAGCAGAAAATTTGGATAACTCAATGTTTCAAAATGGAATTATTGGCTCATTAATCTGGCAAAGTTATTTGCAAAGTGAAATTAACATACATGCCAAGCATCTCTTCTTAAATTTTGCTGGGTGGGTGTACTCATACAAATGATACAATTAAGATAAAATTTTAAAACAATTCAAATTTTAGGTGACACTGACATCTGTATTTATGTAATGATAACTGTCTCATTATTAATCATAAAGACAAGATAAGGTACCTGATATTAACGGAAAAACTGCCAGAAAAAAATACAAAAAGATTTTTTTAGCAAATTAATCATGTTCTTTCTGCTAAAACTGACTTTATTCAGACATTGCTCATGAAGACAGTAGCACCTCAACAAAACAAATTTCTAATATTTTAGTTAAGAGCTAATCTTATTTTAATGACCATGACTTTCAAAATAAGCACTTTCCTTCTTTCCTAATGCACCAACAGTCTGTTGAGGTTATATTCTGTAAAACCCTACTTTCTATAGAGAAAGCTTGAGCTTTACAAGATCCCCTGTGCATTTTTATTAAAAAAAAATGGGGAGGGCGAAAGACTGGATTATGAAGGCATTTATATTAATTCATTTACCTTCTCAAGGGATGAAGAATGATTTGTATAGTCATATTGCACTGAAACATAACTGATTTAATATGTGGTAGATTTTTCATTTATTAAGAACTCCTTGTGAAAAGGAAAAAGGTTAAAGTCACTAATTTATGAGAAGAAAATATATATAATAAATAAGAATGTATATAATTTTGAGATCATAATTTTCTACTGTTGAACATCAAATCTACAAAGCTATAACAAAACTGATAGTATATGAAGAGGAATCATGATAAAATAAAAAATCTAGAAGCAGATTCAGTCACTTAACACTTCAGTGTAGACAAAAATCTCATCACAGATGTTAGGGAGGAAACTCATGCAGCAGACTTTCAGCCAAGATCTTATCAGTTAATTTCAGACTCATATGACAATAATTCATTAACGCATTTTTGGTCAACTTTATTATTTTTGTGATCATCATACATGTCAAACAGCATATTGAAAAAAAATTCAATAGTTTATACAAAGTATTGTCACTTTAGCCATTGTGTAGACATGTTTCAGGGTGATTAGTTTTCTATGATTTCCTGAAAACAGTTTGAGAACATGTAGAAGTTCAAACTTGTAGGAAAAAACACATCTTGTAGAAAATAAGAACTATTTAGTAAAAAACAATATTGAAAGAGTTTGAGAAATTTTATATCAATATGAAGATTTTAAAGTTCTAGCAACCAGTGGAGAATTAACATGGGTAAACATAGCTATGTTAGAGTCTTAAGATGTCATTATTTGTGCACCATTGAGAAAAGAACAAAAAAATCTGCCCAGTACTAGAACAGTTAGAACCACACCTCCAACAACTGACTGGGTCAAAACTGAAAAAGGAGCACGAATCTGTATATTGTCACCCTGCTGGCAGGTGTGCTAAGTTGCTTCAGTCACGTCCAACTCTTTTCGACCCTAGGGACCACAGCCCACTAGAGTCCTCTGTCCATGGGACTCTTCAGGCAAGAATACTGGAGTGGGTTGCCAGGCCCTCCTCCAGGGGATCTTCCCAACCCAGGGATCAAACCCATGTGGGTTCTTTACCACTAGCACCACCTGGGAAGCCAGTCACCCTGCTTCTTTAACTTATATGCAGAGTATATCATGCGAAATGTTGGGCTGGACGAAGCACAAGCTGGAATCAAGATTACCAGAAGAAATATCAACAACATTAGCTATGCAGATGATTATCAGTGAGGGTGAAAGAGGACAGTGAAAAAGCTGGCTTGAAATTCAACATTCAAAAAACTGAGATTATAGCAAACAACTCCAGTCACTTCATGGCAAATAGAAGGGGAAAAAGTAGAAGCAGTGACAGATTTTATCTTCTTGGGTTCCAAAATCACTGCAGATGATGACTGCAGCCATGTAATTGAAAGATGTTTGCTCCTTGTAAGGAAAGCTATGACAACCATAAACAGCATTTTAAGAAGCAGAGACATCACCTTGCTGACAAAGGTCTATATAGTCAAAACTAGAGTTTTTTCAAGTATTCATGTACAGATGTGAGAGCTGGACCATAAAGAAGATTGAGCCATGAAGAATTGATGGTTTTGAGTTGTGGGGTTAGAGAACTCTTGAGAGTCTTCTGGACAGCAAAGAGATCAAACCAGTTGATCCTAAAGGAAATTAACCTGAATATTCATTGGAATAGAGGTGGCAAGAATACACAGAAGAACTATACAAAAAAGATTTCATGACCCAGATAGCCAAGATGGTGTGATAACACACCTAGAGCCAGACATCCTGGAATATGAAGTCAAGTGGGCCTTAGGAAGCATCACCATGAACAAAGCTAGTGGAGGTGATGGAATTCCAGTTAAACTATTTCAAACATTAAAAGATGATGCTGTGAAAGTTCTGCACTCAATATGCCAACAAATTTGGAAAACTCAGCAGTGGCCACAGGACTGGAAAAGATCAGTTTTCATTCCAATCCCAAAGAAAGGCAGTGCCAAAGAATGTTCAAGCTACTGGACAATTGCACTCATCTCATACGTCAGCAAAATAATGCTCAAAATTCTCCAAGTGAGGCTTAACAGTACATGAACTGTGAACTTTCAGATGTTCAAGCTGGATTTAGAAAAGGCAAAGGAACCGGTAACCAAATTGCCAACATCCTTTGGATTATATAAAAGCAAGAGAGTTCCAGAAAAGATATCTGCTTCTGCTTTACTGACTACGGCAAAGCCTCTGACTGTGTGGATCACAACAAACTGTGAAAAATTCTTAGAGACAGGAATACCAGACCACCTTACCTGCCTCCTGAGAAATCTGTATACAGGTCAAGAAACAACAGTTACAACTGGACATGGAATGACAAACTGGTTCCAAATCGGGAAAGGAGTACGTTAAGGTTGTATATAGTCACCCTGCTTATTTAAATTATATGCAGAGTTCATCATGAGAAATGCTGGGCTGGATGAAACACAAGTTGGAATCAAGACTGCTGGGAGAAATATCAATAACCTCAGATACTCAGATGACACCATCCTTATGGCAGAAAGTGAAGAAGAACTAAATAGCCTCTTGATGAAAGTGAAAGAGGAGAATGAAAAAATTGGCTTAAAACTCAACATTCAAAAAACTAAGATCATGGCATCTTATCCCATAACTTCATGGCAAATAATGGGAAACAATGGAAACAGTGAGAGATTTTATTCTGGGGGCTCCAAAATCACTGCTGATGGTGACTGCAGCCATGAAATTAAAAGACATTTGCTCCTTGGAAGAAAATCTATGACCAACGTCGACAGCATACTAAAAAGCAGAGACATTACTTTGCTAACAAAGGTCTGTCTCATCAAAGCTATGGTTTTTCCAGTAGCTGTGTATGGATGTGAGAGTTGGACTATAAAGAAAGCTGAGTGCTGAAGAATTGATGCTTTTGAACTGTGGTGTTTTGGGTTTTTTTTTTTTTTTTGAACTGTGGTGTTGGAGAAGATTCTTGAGAGTCCCTTGGACTGCAAGGAGATCCATCCAGTCCATCCTAAAGGAAATCAGTCCTGAATATTTATTGGAAAGACTGATGCTGAAGCTGAAGCTCCAATACTTTGGCCACCTGATGCAAAGAGCTGACTCATTGGAAAAGACCATGATGCTGGGAAAGATTGCAGGCGGGAGGAGAAGGGGACGACAGAGGATGAGATGGTTGAATGGCGTTACAGACTCAGTGGACATGAGTTTGGGCAGGCTCCGGGCATTGGTGCTGGACAGGGAAGCCTGGCATGCTGCAGTCCATGGGGTTTCAAAGAGTCGAACACGACTGAGTGAATGAACTGATACTGAATTAACTGATTCTGATTCATCGGCAGGACTGATGGCAAAGCTGAAACTCCATTGGCCACTTGATGCAAAGAGCTGACTCATGGAAAATACCCTGATATTAGGAAAGATTGAAGGCAAAAGGAGAAAGGGGTGGCAGAGAATGAGTTGTTTAGATAGCACCATTGACACAATGGACATAAATTTGAGTAAACTCCAAGATACAGTGGAAGACAATGGAGCCTGGAGTGCTGCAGTGCCTGGGGTCGCAGAGAGTCACATAGACTTAGCAACTGAACAACAACAGCATATAGTATATCCTGGGTTTCACAGGTGACACAGCAGTAAAAAATCCTCCTGCCAATGAGGAGATGTGGGTTCATTCTTAGGGGTCAGGAAGATCCCCTACAGGAGGAAATGGCAATCTACTCCAGTATTCTTGATTGGAAAATCCCATGGACAGAGGAGCCTGGTGGGCTACAGCCTATGTGGTCACAGAGAGTTGGACATGTCTGAGCTACTGAGGACACACACATACGTATAGTATATCATCAACTCTAAGATGCATTTCCTTTTCTCATTTTAAACAGATCTAAAATCAGGGTAAATCTTTTGCTTCTCTCAAACACTCTGGCCTAGTGGCAGTCATAACATTTTTGACATCACTTGGTACCTCTGGTAAGATTAAGAAAGCCCAGGCATCAAACGTTACAGAATAGCGTTGATGGTGTCTTCGAGGAGAAAACCTCGAAGACAATTGTGGAGCCCTCTTTTAATAAACGCTCTATCATCAACACTCTTGATTGCCCAGAAAATAACATTATGTTAAAACACAGAGTCTAATAATTCTCAACCAAAAAGCAACTGGGCAAAGTTGGGTTCTGGTTGGAAGTTGTTTCAGGAATATTTAAACCAATGTGTTTTGCTAAGATTTTCATTTTTATTTATTTATTGTAAAAAAATATATACACGTTAATCAGTTCAAAAGAGTTCTTTGAATAAACATAACATTTTTAAAGATAACAAAGCATTGATTAATTCTGGTTCTAACTGTTGCTTCTTGCCCTGCATACAGATTTCTCAGGAGGGACTCTCAAGAGTCTTCTCCAAAACCACAGTTCAAAATCCATTGATTCTTCAGTGCTCGGCTTTCTTATGGTCCAACTCTCACATCCATACATGACTACTGGAAAAATCACAGCTTTGACTATATGGATCTTTGTTGGCAAAGTATCATCTCACCTTTTTAATATGCTATCTAGGTTTGTCATGGCTTTTCTTCCAAAGAACAAGTATCTTTTAGTTTCATGGCTGCAGTCACCATCTGCAGTGATTCTGGAACCCAAGAAAATAAAGTCTCTCACTGTTTCCATTGTTTCCCCATCTATTTGCCATGAAGCGATGGGACTGGATGCCATATTGTGCCACAAAAACAATTACATCAACTTTAATGCATCAGGGAAAATATATATGTAGTCATGGCACTATTCAAGATTCCGGCCAGATTAAGGAGAAAGGCAACCTGCATTTTTTTTTTTTTATTCTCAATATACGATCATTCTTGTATATGCCTTAGGACTACATTAAGAATGCTGCTGTGCCCTAGTGGGAATCTACACAACACTTCTAATGACTGAAAACATTTGAAATGGATCTGAAATAGAACTATTAAAAATTTGCAGCTGTTATGTATATGATAGGATTGTTGTTCAAAAACTAAATAATCTTGGGAGAAATGTGATCATAAAATTATAAATCCTAGAGTTTGAAAAAAAAGTTTAAGGCCTTTTAAAATTCTTCCTTAATTTTCAAAATTCATTTTCAAAATTCTGAATATTTATGCAGTTCCTATGATAACACTTTTAGTAATTTAAAAATAAAACAACTTCTGTCTCAAGATTCAATTCATTCCACTCTTAAACAGGTCAAATTATACAGTGTATCAGTTGGAATGTGCCTTCTGCTAAACTCCATCCATTACCTCTATACACAGAATAGAAAAGAAAGTTTAGTTACTCTACTATATAATAGATTCTCACATCTTTAAGTACTTGAAGGTAGTTTTTAGGTCTCTCTGCACCCTCACCTCACCTCAATTCTTCCTACAATCCCATTCATTTCAAGCCTTTATTTTTATAATTCTTAAGAAATGATTTCTACACAAATACTTCACTATTCTTGTACCTTCATCAGTATAAATATTAATTTTTCTGCTTTTATATAATATATGGCAAACAGATTATAATTGGACAGACTTTTTTTTCACTTCACTGACCTGAAATGCCCTACTTCTTTCCTCTGGTTTCCCACATCCTTTCTTGTCACATTTTTATTTTTCTTCATTTTATTCAGTCCATTCTTGAGACTGCATCTCATTGATTATTATACATGAATACAGTGAGCTTGCTTGTTTCTTCAAAGCTTTCTGAGAGGTTTTAAGTTTAACTGTAGCCTACTTAAAACAAGAAAATCCAATAAATAATTTGGACCACAGATAACTTCATTACTTTCAAAATGGCCTGTGCTCAAGCAAATGTAATCATGGAACATACGGCATGACCTTTCAAAGATGCCCATATTATATTATACTTTAGGGTAACTTGAGGATTCTTTAATTAGTCAGCCAGAATACAATACTGAAATATATAAGATTATGCTGATGAGACTAGTAAATATTGTCTATCCTTTATCAAAACAGTCCCTTTTTGTAGAAGTTTAAATTTTTCAAATGAGGGAGTTTGTCAGTCTTTCTTCAGGAAACAAATTTCTTATGCCTGCAAAAAAAAAATAAATAAGTAAGTAAAAGGAACAGTAAGTGTCAGAGTCTAGTGATGTGATTTATTTCACTATGTTAGTTATTCAAAGTATTCATTTTGTACAATACTTTCAGCACTTATTTCTCTTCTACTGTGCAACTTAAACATAAGGAAGGGATTCTGATAAGATAACTAAGATTTCAGAATACAAAGCTAAACTTGGGAGTTCCCTAGTGGTCTGGGGGTTAGGACTCTGTGCTCCCAGGGCAGACAGCGTGGGCTCAGCTCCTGGTGAGAGGACTAAGATCCTGCAAGCAAGTCAGGTGGCAGGACCAATAAACGAACAAATGCAGATGGAGCTTAAACAAAGAAGCAAATACTGTCTGAAATTGAAAGGCTTTAAAGAAAAAAAGAAAAGATGTCCTTGATCTCAGACTCTTAAAAGCGATTTCATCAGATGAGTTAAAGTAGCTGAAAAAAAAAAAATCTAGTCATTAATAAGAGCTAAATACTTACTCAAATTTTAAATATCATCTTATTAATAAAGTTAATATTGGATCCACTGAAGAGAAGAAAAGAAGAATAAATGTATAATATGGAATCCCAAGAGATATAAATATAAAAAAAAATATTTTCTTGATTGAATTAAGCTCTCAGTCAACCAAGGGAACAATTAAAGACCTGAATGCCAATTTCTTGCTCAAGAAATAGCAAGGTAAGAGGAAAACTTAAAGAGTAACAGTGCGCTGGCTATAAGCCAATCTCATAAAGATAAAAGTGCAGAATCCTGAAGGAGACTGGCAGCCATCCCAGATCCATTAAGGAAGAAATCCTGCAGTATAGACAACATATTTATCTTCGAAGACTTAAATTTAGATAATGTAGCCCAAGAATGGATAAATGGACATAAAAATATAACAAAACTGAAAAAGAATAATAGATTTGTGGGGACTCTTTTATATGATAAATGTGTAACTCAGTGACTCATTCTATTAAACTGTATCACTGGTTAATTCACTGAAGTAAACTATCGGTTTTCAAAAAGTCAAGTTGCCAGTCTCACCAACCACTAATTTTAAAATATCAAATCTGGAACCTCGTGCTCAAAATGTATCAACCTGACATCAAATGTATTTGACATTGTTATTTAGAAACCTAGAACAATACGTAGTTCATATATATATGTATATAAAGTAAATTACAAAGTGTAGCGTAAAATGAGCACATCTGAGGATTGAACTGTATTGATACCATGATTATCTTCAGGTTAGGATGCAGAAAATAGAAATAGGCACACAGTTGAGTCTATCAAGTAGAAAGAAATATCACTACCAGTTGTCATGTGTTTTTACGGTGTACAGTTAGTATGTGCCACTGAAGTCAGAGTTGTAAAGATGAATACTTAATGAGAAGGATCTCAGTGCCATGGCCTGTTGTGGAAAGACAATGTTCAGGACACGGGATCCCTCATCAGTAATTGAAAAGAGTACATTAATGCTGCTTTGGAGCAAATTAAATAAACCTACAAATTTCAGTCCTCCAAACAGCCCTTTATTCCAGAGTCATTTAATTCCTCTTTAATCCTTATTTAAAGGAAATACACTTAAATGTCTATATACAATTTATTTTTCATAATAATGGGAATAAAAAGATACACATGACAAATAAGTTGGTTAAAAATATGAGTTCAGCAGATAACTTTATTGTTAAAAGAATCATTTGATTAGTTAAAAATGGTGTTCTATTTGTTGATGAGTCAATAAAATTTAATAATACATTTTGCACATACTTGATATAAAATATTATGTAACCATCCTTATATTCCAGATCTTTAAAATCATGTAGAACTATTTTTAAATGTACTGAAATTTGTCAACTTATAAATATTTAACTTCATTCTTTGGCACCTAAAATATTCAAACAACTTTTTATTTTGAATACAGAGTTTAATCCATTACTTTGAGGCAAATCATAGGTCAAAATCATTTTGTTATATATCTTAAAGTGTCAGGGTTAATTATATCTCTTATCTAAGTTTGTCATAATTTTAGTCAACTGTATTTCTTCTATTTAGTTCCTTCTACCATTAAACCATGTTATCCTTACCTATGCTTTTATAGAGCTGAACCATTGATTTCCTTAAAAGAAAGTAAAATTTTGAAAATAAAAGCATTCCTGCTAGATAATAAACCAATCTTTGAGTTATCCTTTTATTATAGTTATTGAAATATCAAAACATGAGCTTATTAAAATTTATAGAAAACTTCTATTTTTGTATATAACAAAATTTTCAACAACTATTTAAAATTCATTTGAGCTTGACAAAGCTACATATATATACCACGTGGTAAAAAATTATAAGAGAAGGCAAAATTTTAAAAATAAAACAAAATATTCAGATTTCTGAAAGATGTCTTTAATAATCTAGTATAATATTCTCATTTCATAGAAAAGGATATAATCCCCATAAAATTCAACATTGACCAAGTTCAATAGCCTAGGAGCAGAGTAGAAATTAGGATGTTATGTCGAACTGTTTCACTTTTTCTGAGATCTAGTGAATAGAAGATAAGTAAGAAAATGATGTGCTCTTTGAATAAAGCAGGCTTCATCTAAAGTCAGCAGAGGTTTCGTTTTTAAAGGCAGCACTGTTGTGATTCACTTGAAATGAAAGGCTTCAGAAAGGTCATACTGCATTTCATAACTTTTTCACTATGGCTTGTTACGAGTTAGTGAAAGAAGCCAAGAGTATTTGAAAATGTAATAGGAAACACCATTCCTGTGTCTATTAATCCAAGGAAGAGTAGATGATGAAAATAGTGTCATTTTCTAACCTACTCTTTTATCAAATCATCACTGCCAGAATATTTGAAATAAATGTCACTTTATAATAAAAGGTAAATGCATTTACCTATCACTAGTTGGGCTTCCCTGGTGGCTCAGCGGTAAAAAATCTGCCGGCCCAGCGGTAAAAAATCTGCCGGCCAGTGCAGGAGACACAGGTTCATTCCCTGTGAGTTATGAAGATGCCCTGGAGAAGGAAATGGCAACCCACTCCAGTGTTCTTTTCTGGGAAATTCCAAGGACAGAGGAGCCTGGTGAGCTACAGTCCATGGGATTGCAAAAAGTTGACTTAGCAACTAAAACAATAACATTGTTAGTTGCCTTCATTTGAAAAGTTTTTCCAAATAATACAGGTTTCTTTTATACTTAAATGCCATCAAAAGTCAAATAAACATAAACTAGATGATTTATATTATTATAAACACTATAGGAGTAAATTTTATAGATCTGTTTTCATTGAGGGGCCTCATATTCTTCTAATTGACCTATAGACATTTGAAACGTGGTGACTTTCAACATTTTGGTAAGTTAGTTTACGATACATGTGAAAAATAAGTTGGTGCAATTTTCTCTTGATGCCAGACCTTTCCCATTCTTTCAATATATTTTTATTAAGTTCTATTCTGTGCACAGTGATACCTTCGTTGCTATAATCGACATAATTTATAAGGATTTTTTTAATACATATTTATTTTTGGCTGCCGTGGGTCTTAGTTGTGACTGGGAGGGCCTTGTGTTATTGCTGTAGCTTGCAGGCTTCTCTCCAGCTGTGGCGCACACCCATGCGAGTTCCAGAACGCTTGGGCTCAGTAGCTGTGGTTTCTGGGTCTAGATGATCAGGGGCACTTGCGATCTCAGTTCCCTGATCAGGGATTGAAACTTCACTCCCTGCATCGGAAAACAGAGTGTCAACCACCGGACCACCAAGGAAGAATTAATTGTTAGGTAATAGTGAAAACCAGATTCAAAGCAATTGGTTAGTCTCGGGTGCCTAATTTTTGGTTTTGTACTTGATTGGGGATATTTATTGACATTAGAAATGAAGAATACGTTGCTCACGTGTGACGTCCTTTACTATTCTCAGGTAATTATCTGACACTATGAATTAATAATGCCTTGAGAGAGCACAGTATTAGTATCTTAGACAAAACTACTTTGAATATTTTAAATTCAATGTTTTATATATTTAGATAAATAAACCTCTTTAGTATTCTTATACTTGTCATAATAACATAAGCCACTTGTACATTTTCTCTTGTTTCCTATATTCTCATGTCAGGAGCTATGGATGAAATTTCAAGAGTATGCCCAACAACATTTTAAAAGTAGCATCATATATTTTAATTACTCCCACCCCATCAATCTCCAATCCTCTTCTCTTATTAATACATATATGTACCTGTTTATGATCTGTCAAAGAAAGAGCAAAGAAAGATCTGCTCAAAGAAAGCAGACAGATTCTCTCTCATGTTCACTATTTTATCCCACGAGTTTTTAGACTTAGAGCACGGAAAAAGGGAATTACTAATGCTTAAATAAAACTCGCTGGGTGAATAAATGACTGAATGCCAGCCTAGGTTTTAAGTCCCTCCTTGCTCCCTCTTTCAGGGATTGTTTATATTTTGAGACTTCTTTTCCCAGTGACTTATTGAATGCAAACTTTTTGATCACGTCCCACAGAAATACCTTTTATATCCCTATATGTTTGTGTATCTATAAAGCAACACAGTTATGAAACAATGCAACCTTACTGTCTGTAATGAACCCTGATAATTAAATTTCTAAGCTATTGTATGCCATTCTATTTATTAAAAAAATAATGCTGTAGCAGAGGATTTTCAGAGCAGTGAAAATACATTGTATGGTACCATAATGACGAATGTGGTATGAATATTGGCAAATACATAATATTTAATGGCAAATATTCCATGATGTATTTGCCCAAACCCACAGAATGTTCAACACCAAATGTGAACCATGATGTAACCTTTATGTGTACCATATGTAACCAAGAGTGTACCAGGTTCATCAATTGTAGCAAATGTACTTCTCTGGTGGGTAGCTCTGCTAGTCTGGGAGGCTATGGTTCTCTGGAGGCACAGGGGAAATCTCTGTATCTTTCTCTCAATTTTGCTGTGAATCTAAAATTGCTCTTAAAAAAAAAAAGAAATATCAATTTAAAAAAATAATGCTGGTCTTGAAATTTATTTCACAATGCACAAACCCACAGTTTGTAACACTGGTTAGACAGAAATGCCAAGAGATGAACCCACATTAATTTCTGAGTATGTAGAAGGAACGCATATATCCTAGTCAGCCTTGGATGGTGTAATCTCGAGTTTAATTTTCCTGAACTTCGTAGGCTTCTTAGTGCTTCTGGCTCTCTCTATACATGAATATCATATATAGAGATATTCTCATACTCCAGACTTTCAGGAGCCGAAAGGCCTGAAAGAGATCTCATCCTTGAGCAGCTGAGAATTTAAGTAAATTTGGATTTGGATTCAGTTACAACAAAGCAAAATACTAAAGTTCTTTCATATAAGTATCACCACAACCATACAAACTTAAGAATGACTACCCTCCGTGTGTGTGTGTGTGTGTGTGTGTGTGTGTGTGTGTGTTTTAAAGTAAAGAAACTGAGGCTCAGGAGCTCAAATGACTTAAGGTGACAAACCTAGTGACCAGCAGAGTCTTGATTCGCTGTTCCTTTTCCAAATATAGTCCCCTACCCATGGGGGCTATAGACATGATTTAGAAGTTCCTGGAATCCGCTGGGCATTTCCTCTGCACCTCTGCGCTTCCACATACTCAAAGTAGGGCGGCCCCAAGGCCAGGATGTCCCTGCCGCTTTTTGTGGACCATGAAGACAATGCCCCCTCACCTTCTTCACCTTGCCAGTCTGAACTGGCTCAACCCCACCCAACTTCTATATCTTTCTACAGTGCAAGGGGCAGGCGGTGAGACGCATGCAAACACCCTTGACAATTTATTGTTACACTTCATCACGTGCAACCCTCACACCTAGAACACTCTGTGTTTCACTCCGAGAAATTAACCTGGACTTGGCTAAGGCCACACCTACTGCAATTCAAGGGTTTCCCTGGTGGCTCAGCTGGTAAAGAATCCACATGAGATGCGGGAGACCTAGGTTCGATCCCTGGGTTGGGAAGATCTCCTGGAGAAGGGAAAGGCTACCCACTACAGTATTCTGGCCTGGAGAATTCCATGGACTGGAGACTGTATGGTCCATGGGGTCGCAAAGAGTTGGATACGACTGAGTGACTTTCACTTCACTGGGGTTCAGTCAAGATCAGAATCAAGCTCCCTGCTATTGAGTTTTTCCATTTTTTTTTGTTTTTTTTACTCAGCAAAATCTTGACTGAGCAGAATCTGATCTTGGTTCTTGTAAAGGACGAATTTCGAACTGCAACCCTTCTCCCCAAATCCCCCCACCCCGCCCCCATCACTAGGCAGGAGCCTCGTCTTTGGGTCGTGGGGGTGGATGAGCCCGTCAGCTCTGCAGAAGTTTGGGGATTCTGCCCTCTCGCATTCCTCCCAGCCCCCCGCTCCCTGGTTCCCCTCGCCTGTCTGGTCTGAAGTCGAGGGCTGAGCCCCGCGCAGTGGGGGAGTCGCGCCCCAGGTCGCCCGGGCAGGCCCGGCGGCGGCGCGGGGCTCGGCCCGGACGCCTGGCGCGCCGCGGCGGGGAGCCCGAGTGCGTGCAGCCCGGGGCGCCGCCGCCGGGCGGGGGCCGCTGGTGCTCCGCTCGGCGCCCAGCCGCCTGTGCTGCAGCTGTCGGCCACCGGAGGGGGCGAACAAACGTCAACCTGTTGTTTGTCCCGTCACCATTGATCAACTCTCCGTGCCACGAGGAAGTGCGGCCGCCCCCCGCGCGGAGAGCGCGGCATGCAGGAAGTTTGCGGAGAGCTCGGCGACTAGCGCGGAGGCCAGGCCAGCGAGCGCGGGCGCGCGTCCCGGGAGCCTGTCCCGGCTTTTTCTTGGAGCGACGCTGTCCCCCGGTCTCTGATCCCAATGCACCGGCTCATCCTTGTCTACACGCTAGTCTGCGCAAACTTTTGCAGCTACCGGGACACTTCTGCCACCCCGCAGAGCGCATCTATGAAAGCTTTGCGTAACGCCAACCTCAGGCGAGATGGTAAGAGACTCAGATTTTATTTAATTTTTTTTGAATTAAATAATTACTTTTTTGGTTGTCATCACTGTGGTTCCCCCCCCCCCCGCCCCTTCGGTTTCTTTCCTACGAACCAAGGCGTGTGTGTGGGAGGGGGTGCAGAAGAGGAAGAGGGGTCCGGCGCCTGCCTCCATCCCTGAGAGCCCCTTCCTGGAATGGGACTGAGGGTGTGGATGGCAGTGTGCGGGAGAGGACCCGAGAGCCCCGGTGACTCATCTCCCGGACCCTAGGGAAGTCATTTCGGTGCCATCCGTCCACTGATACGAGGACCTCGGGGCTGGAGAAAGTCGCAGGCTGCGCCTCCCCACAGCCAGGGTCTTAACCTTTTGGACTCGAAACGGATAGATGGGGCATTTGCGATAGGTGGACGAACTCAACAGTGGCCTTCTCTGGGTGATTTATTTATATTTTTTAAGTGGGAGGAGAGGGAATGATTCGTTCCAGAGGAAATGAGAGCCGGAGCATAGGGCGTTTATATATTATTTACCTTGAGAGGCCAGGTGCGCAGCCTGTTGCCCTGTTCATCCCCAGAGTGGCTTTCCCAACGGAGTTCAGCATGGCTCAGAAACTCAGAATTTGGGAGGAAATGCCTTTTTGAGTTTCATCTGGATTCCAGGGGGTCCTGATTCCTGCTATTAGTTTTCTTTCATAGAAGTCTTTCCAACTGTTTGCAAGAAGCAAAGCTCCTTCAACAGCCAAGTCTTCAAGTCCCCAAAAGGCTTGTTTGTTTTCCTTTTATGGAAGACACCTGGGCCATTGGAGGCCAGTGATTTTAATTGAGTTTGTTTGCTAACTGGGCCTCCACCAAGATCTGAAGCTAATGTATTCCTCAATTCTCAGCTACTGCTTATGTTGCCAATAATTTGCAGCTGCTTCCACCACCTACCTGAACTGACCCATAGGGTTTTTGTTTCATTTTGTTTTCCCTTCATCAGATAGATCTTTCCTTCTGCTTACTTAAAGTTCTGACACATCCCCTGGGGAGCTCACTAAGCTATTCTTAAAGGCTTCACTCTTTGAGCTGGCTTCATTTGACTGCTGGTAAATTCATATTAGCCTTCTTATTATCTGTTTCTCTCTTGGCATGTCCTTAGTTTGGATATCACTAAAAAGCTTCCGAGCTTTGAAACACGCAAACAAAAACTTTGTTATATTTTCTGACGGCAAGTGGACTGTGGCTTTCAGTGTGCTGAAGTCATCTGAAGTGGAGGGGGTATAGGGAAGCCACAGAGTCACCTCCAGGCAGGTCACCCTGTATTATAGTTACCTTATTATAGTATTTTATGTAAAATATGCTATACTAGCAGTGCATTTCTGATAAGCCTTCATCTTAAAAAACACATTTTTTAAATTGAAATTTTAAAAAGGTTTAGGCTCAAGACTTAACTTTTATAGTTTTGTTTCACTCATTAAGTTTTCCACCAGGGACACTCTTCTACTCATAGAGTTTTTAGATTTGTTAATGTTTGCACTTTATGTGCCCTTTCAGCTGCATGGAGTAAAATGCCATTTATAATTTGCATGACTTCATAGCCATAATTTTGTAATCCTTAACTTCCCAAGTATCAGTTACAAGAAGTCAAGGACAGAAAATGAAAAATGTGTAACCATTGCCCATTAACCCAAGATTCTGACTGAAACCAAGTCACACAGCTCATATCTCTTTGTTGTTGTTGATGTTGTTAAAACTCGGTACATCTATCTAGTCTATATGAATAGTGCTAATGCTTTAATTTATTAAAGTTTGAAAACTACTCTGGATTTATTCCTTCATATTTGAGCTAGAACTGTTGTGTAATCACAGCAGACACACACACACACACACATTTTTATTACTTCAGACTGCTCAATACTTTCCTCAGTGTCAATCTCAGTTACAAACAAGGCTAGGAAAAGGAGAAAGATAGTTGGATTAAAAGAAAAATGTTGTATACAGAGTAAAAATAATTAACACTCATAGTGGGCTCTTGGTTGGGGAGAATTTTCAAAAGGCAGCTTATCTTAAGTGTTATAGACACGCATTCTCAGAAAAAAAAAAAATAATATTGCCCCAAGGGGATGCAATTGGATCTTAGGTGGTGAAAAAAAGTTTTAGATATTACAGCGGTTTGTGGTCTTCCAAAGGGCCAGTGCATGTAAACAGATATATAGTATATCTGTAGTATTAACAATTCATAGAGAGTATATGTGGAAACGTGTCTAAAAAGACTCATTAGATTGGCATTAATGAAGAAAAGGTTGAGAGACACCTTTGTAGAGTTTTGGTGAGGACTATAATAAAGGGTTTGATAAAGTCTAGACATCATCTGGGAAATTTTAAAGGCAACAGCTGAGCTGACCAGAGAAGTTAATAACTTATTCAATTAAATCCTTGTTCTGATCTGAGACATTTTAAACTTGCTCTCTCAAAGTTCCCCAGTGGCTCATTACAGAGGACAATATTCTTGATCCACTTCAAACAGGGTATAAGTTTGGAGAGGACACACACAGAGGATACAATAAGGGGAAAGAGGAAGATAAGTGTTTCCAAATATTAATTCAGGGTCCTGAGAATATTTGACCCTCAGATTACAAATTGTAGGAAATCACAACAAAAGATTAGATGTGGCCCTTGATAGGGGTTTGAAGCCACTGTCCAGTGATGGAACTGTCCTTATTCTTGGGTGCCATGGTTTTGTCCGTGCTGAGCCTGTCAGCTGCCACCTGATGTTGCGTCTAAGAAAGGAACCGAGAGGACAGGCCTCCCCAGTCCTTGGCATGAGGTGTGTTGGATCCTGTCCAGCCTGCTACAAAAATCTTGTTTTTTTGATCTCCCTGTAACTAGTAGCTCCAGTAGTTAATAAATGAATTGGAGATAAAGTGTGAAGGTTGGTAAGTGATAATCTCCATCTCCTCAGTGTAGGAGTCCTCTCTGCTGAAGTATCCTGGCCTCGCAGAACTCTTTATCACTTTATATTCTTGCTCTAAAAGGGGTGTCCGGAGAGCCCTTGCCAGCACTTGCCGAATGGCCAAAGGGGACCCACGGAGGAGGGTGGTTGAATTTGGTCTCCGTCCCCAGGAGGAAGCTAGGTTCTGTGGCTGGAAAGAATTAAAATGTAATAGTTGGCAGTGCTTGATTGAATATCTATGCTTCTTTATATCGTATTTGTTATTCTTTCTCAAAATGACTTACTTTTGATACCCATTCCTGACCCACCAGCTGGCACAGAGAAAATCTGCCTTTAGCAATAGCATCCGCATATTGTTATTTTGGGTTCTGTGCAGTTGGTGCTTCTGTTATAATAACTGGCCACAACTGCTGTTTCTCAGAGTGTGAACCAAGAAGTGTGAAGGTAGCAATTAACTGACAGCATTGCTTACTTATTTTTAAATCTAACTAGATAGAGCTTCCTGCTTGGGCAGTTAAGATTACAGATGTATTCTTCATTTTCTTGACCCTTTTTTGCTTTCAGAAAGTACAGCTGTTGGTGGCAAATGATTCTGAATATAGTTCTGCTTGGTTAATATGCCAGGACTTGTATTGTGTATTGTCTATTATCATTATCTAGTGAGATGCCTACAATTTTAACAATTGTGGTCTTAGATTTTTTTTTTTTTAGGTAGTCAAGCTTATTTCTTAAATAACATCAGTTTCTATTGTCTTCGTTGATGACAGCACATTGATTTTGATTCAAAGATCAGAGCGTCAAGGAAAGGGGCCAGAACAGAGGGCAATATAAACAAATTGGGCTTTCCAGGCGGCACAGGGGTAAAGACTCCGCCTGCCAATGCAGGAGAAGCAAGAAATGAAGGTTCAGTCTTTGGGTTGGGAAAATCCCCTGGAGGAGGCCATGGCAACCCACTTTCGTATTCTTGCTTGGAAACTTCCAGGGACAGAGGAGCCTGGCAGGCTCCCATCCATGGAGTAGCAAAGAGTCGGACACAACTGAGCAGCTAAGCAAAAGCATGGGAATATAACCACATCACTTTTCAAGTGAGAGCCGATATTCTTCTGTATTTATATCTTCACTCTAAGTATATTAAAAACTCATAATTTTACAGAAAATAATGGAGAGACATATTTTAAATGCAACATGACTTTGACTTGCCACCATAGGTCATATTACTTAATAGAGGTTTTTTAAAAAGGTGAGTTTAGCCAGATATATACATATTGTGCAGTGAAAGATGTCGTAAGGTTGTGAGTTATGCTAGCGTGTATTCATTAAATGACAGTGATTTTGGAATACAGGGTTTTTCCCTTTTAGCAAATGAAAGCAAAATGTTATTGTTTTAGTACAATAGGGTCAAACAGTGAAGCAACATCCCCAGAGTCACTTACATGGGCTCCTGAGTGTATGTGGTCCCAGGAATCCCATCATTCTGAGGGTCTGGAGGATGTGGACATTTGTGTCTCTGCCCTTGAGACCTGAGTTACAATGCCAATCATCTTCCTTCTGGAGCTTACTCTTGAGCTTTCTTTGCTGAAATGATGTGATTAGTATAAAAAGGCATTAGCTGAACATTTTAATAAAATTCTGCCTGTATTAAGATAGGAGCCTAGTCTGAAATTTCTGAATTTACAGTGCCCAGAATCTGGCATCACTGAGGTCTCATCACCCTGGAAGCCCCTCTGTAGCTGAGCACACTAGATATTAGATTCTGTTAACTGGATCTGAGGTCTCATTAGGGTAATGTAAATCACGAAAGTGACCTGGTTAGTGTTTGACATCATTTTAAGTTATTTCAAACTTCTACATTTCAGAATTTATGCAATTTTATGAAGGACATTTTTATGTAACTTTTTCATGAAGGACCATTTCAGCAAAATGCTACAAGGGGATTATACATAATAGTAAAAGGAAAGAATCCAAGGCAAGTGTTGCAGCAGGGATGTTCTGGCTCCCTGTACAGGATTTTAGGACCAAATGTAAGTCCTAAGAAAAGGAATAAGCCCATGTGACCCTGAAGTGCACAAGTGCACAGACAGGAAGAAATATTTTCTTCCAAGAATTTTTCAGTATAAGAATGAAGCATGCCTTATTTCATGCTTATTGATGATGCTTATTGATGATGCATATAGTAATATATCTTTGCTGTTCACCCAGATATGCAGACATTCATATATTTGCTTTAATTTTGATGGATTAATACTGTGTTTTTTTTGTGATTGTGCCATGTGCAGACGGGGAGGTCATAGCACATGAACTGTCTTTCGTTATGAAGAGTGATCTTTTACCAAGTTTGGAAGTTTTTACTTGAACACTTTTTGTAAAGTGTAAAGTTTTGGGTGCAGTGCTTTCCCTATAAATATAAGCCAAACATGATTTGAAACCTTGTATATTAGGACTCTTGACTTTTTAAATCTAGCAGGCCTCCTTTGGACTGAAGGAGCTCAGTGACACAGTGCCTAAGTCTGGACTCTGAGAATGGGTTGAATGTGCCATGTTAGTTTTAAGCGAGTCATTTCAGACCCAGTGTGAGAAGCTGCTGATAAGTTCTGCATTTTGCTGAGACATTTAATTAGCAATACAGAAACAGCTTGCTTTTACAAAATTCACTATTCAGCAGCTTCAGCTATGTAAAATGAAACCAAATGAACTAATAAATGTGCAACAAATCCACTTAAAAACCAAATTCATGTCAATATTTGGTAGAAACAGACACAATTCTGTAAATCAGTTACCCTTCAATTAAAAAAAATTAAAAAGAATCCAAATCTGTATCGCAACGTGTGTAAATGAGTTCACAACGTTTATGGTAGGAACTTAAATACTCTTTTCCTTTCCTTCCATGAAGCTCTGTCTCACTTTCAGGTGTGGCTTCCATGTCCACAGCACAGCCAGAGTGTGGCATTAGGAGAGAGAGCAAGACGGGCTCAATATATTCACACTGTTAGCATTGACAAGGGACAGCTAGTAGTTTTCCTGCCCCCTGTTACTTTTTTTCAGGCTTTGAAAAGCATTCGTAAGACCTGGGCAGGCACAGCTGGCTTCGGTTTCTAATTGAGTCAGACGAGAGTAGTTGCAGTTTGGAATGGACTAAAGGTATGTGTCCTCTCCAAGTTTGTATGTTGAAAGCCCAACCCCCCGTGTGATGATATCCAGAGGTGGAGTCCTTGGGGTTTGATTAAATCACAAGAGCAGAGTCCTCATGAGTGAGATTAGTCCCCTTATGAAAGAGATCCCGGACACGTCCTTTCCCCTTCTGCCACGTGAGGAGGCAGCAGAAAGACATGGAATCTGCTGGACTTCCCAGCCTCTCAAACTGTAAGAAATACATTTCTGTACTTTTAAATCACTCAGTCTGTAGACAATTTTTATAGCATCCCAAATGGTCTTTAACCTATCTCTGTATGTCACCAGGGATATACTATATTACAGCCTAGTAAGACTGATGATTTTTAGAGAATGTTTTTGAATCATAAAGGAAAGTTGAGATTGTATGTTTGGTAGGTTTTTCAGGACCATAAACTGGACATGGTATTAGCTAAGGTATATATGGATTTCAACCAGGAGATTGACAACACTCACTATGACAGCTTTGTGGAAAAGGACAATTGTAGTCTGGGTAATAATGAACTGTTCTTCTTTTAGTGATAACTGATAGATCTGTGCTAACCAAGAGGAAGGTGAACAGGAGTTTTTAATCTGCCTTGTGGACTGGACCCTGTTGCATTCGGAATTCTTAATAACTTGAATGAAGACACAGAAAACACATCTACTTGCATATTTCACCAGGAAAAAATAGTAATAGGTTGGATTAGAAGCAGACTCTGGCTGATTCTGTTCTATAAAGGGCCGGATAGTAAATATTCTAGGCTTTCCTAAAGTCATGGGGTTTCTGTTGCAACTACTCAACAACTCTGCCATTGTGAGCAGCCACAGGAATTCCATAAATGAATGTGTGTGGCTGTGTTCCAGTAAAACTTTATTTACAAGAACAGGCAATGAGCCTGGAGGCTATAGTTTGCTGAATTAGAGGATCTACATGCCTCGTAAGTTGAAATGATGGACTAATCCTATAGAGACAGAATTCAGGGATAAATGCAAAATCTAGCTCTTTGGCTGGAAAATAAAAACAACTGCATTATTATGGATTGGAGTAACTTGAATTAACTTCAGTTTATTCTAGATAGATAGAGAGATGTCTATATCTTTATCTTCTTACTGATTTAGTTGAACACAGCGGATGCTTCAACAAATTGTGTGGTTGCTAAGCAACAACAGTGTGAAACTGGCATTAGTGCTAACGCCCTGTTGGAATCAGGGAGGCAGTGATGCTCTTACAAATCAGACTCCATCCAGTTGTGTGCGAGGGTGCTGTGCTCCTGTCCTGTGCAGGATTCTGCCTCTTTCTGACTCCTTCAAACCCATGCCCTAAACTCAGAATTTACTACTCTTCTGTGTTTAAACTTTCCCTTCTTACTGGCTCCTTCCTGTTAGCCAACACATATGTTACTCACTGCAGTTTAAAGTCATCCCTACCCCTCCGGGTGAGGTCACTATGATCTGTAGTCTCCTCTGTGATTGGCAGGTCTCTTCTAGAAATGATTTCTTCCTTTGGTTTCACACTAGCCCCCTTTGCCTTAACTACTCCTAAATGTAAGTTTGAAATAGTGATAGAAATGCACCCAAAATTAACACAGTACTTATTTTCGGTTCTTTGGAGAAGCAAGATTAGAGAAGTTTTTAAAAGTGGATCTTATGTTTTGTCACTGTAACTATTATGAACAATGAAAGAAGTGGGGACAATCTTAGACTAAAATAGGGATCTTATTAATATAAAAAAAGAACATTTAAAATTAAAAAATAATTTCATAGTAAAACCTATCAAGCTCTACAGTTGCAGTTTTTTGAAGGTAAATATGCACATATACATGTGATAAACATAATATCTTAAAAAGCACAATACTTCTAACTATAGAAATATGACATTGAATAACCACATAGATACTTTCCCTCATATCACTGAGGGCCCTTTCCCTGTTTATGGTTTTTGTCTCCTTGGCTGGGTCTTCATCTTCCTGTCTGCCCTTTAAATACTGGTATGTTTTTAAGGCTCTGACCTTCATTTTTCTCTCTGTTAGTCTCTAGAGAATCTTAGTTTTTGTCCCAAGTGTCAGTTGCTACTTATGTGTGAATGACCTGTAAATCTATTTTTACTGCTTCTGCCTCTTTTCTGAGCTCTCAATCTGTCTTTTTACTTTACTTCTTGAGGTTACTAAATGGGTGATCCCACTGGCACGTAAAGTAAATGCCCCAGCTCAGTAGGCCTCAGAATAAAAGGATTCGCTGTTTGAAATATTGGGTTATACATCCAAAAGTGAATTCCTTAACAGTGTCAATGCTTTTGTTGTTTTTCTTCCGGACATGTTATGATTGTTTTTTAATGAACTGTTGAGTGTGCTAACCAGGCATCCCATTTTAGACGGAAATTGTACCACCCTACATAACCTTTCCTGACTTCTCATCTCCTCTCCAGGTAGAACTGGCTACTCCTTTATTTTTCCCACAATTGTCTGGTACCTATTTGTTTACATATCTGCCATCTGCTGATGTAAGCATACTCATTGCATTTAATGCAGCTGTGCATCCTCATTGTGTGGTGTGCAGGACTTCTCCTCAACAAGGTTTGAAGAGTCAGTAAATCAGCCAGCCACTGTCTTCTTTTTACGACTGATCTTTAGGCCATATGAGCCATATCAGACTGTGAATGAATGGGAGCAAGGATGTTTAACCTCAGTAAAGTTTCTGTTAATTGTCTGCAGGGCTGTTTCTATTATTGAACAGGGTGAGGACTAGAAGAGGCAGAACAGATGAGGGGAGGTCATGGAAATAGAAAATTAATTTGTGGACACTTTAAGCTTTAGGAGCTTGTGCAGTATTCATGTGGATGAGATCTAGAGGAATGAGATAAAAGAGGAGCACTTATTTGCATGAAATGCATTCTCAGTGAACATGAAGTAATCAGCTCTGTACTATCATGTTTTCAAAGTGAGAGGTATTCATGATTGTGGGTACGTCATCATCATCATCGTCATCATCATCATCATCATCACCATCATCATCCGGGCTTCCCTGGTGGCTCAGACAGTAAAGAATCTGCCTGCAGTGCAGGAGACCTGGGTTCGATCGCTGGATTGGGAAGATCCCCTGGAGAGGGGAACGGCTACCTACTCCAGTGTTCTTGCCTGGAGAATTCCATGGACAGAGGAGCCTGATGGACTATAGTCCATGGAGTCACCAAGAGTCGGACAGACTGAGTGACTAACACTAACTAGCTAATAATAATACCTGATATTCCCTGAGTTCTTATAACATGACAAAGTGCTTTCATAGCCATTATAGACAGTGGTTTGGTAGGAAGAATTGGTCATTTCCAAATGAGTTTATGGAAAATTTCAAGATCACATATTCTTTTAGACTGCTGCCTCAGACATAAATGTGGCATTAGGGATTAATTTTGGACTAATATCAGTGAAATGTGGAGGATCTTCAGCTGTTTCCCCTGCACCCCAAGCCTGCCTTCCCCTACCAAAAAGCCTCACGCATACTGTGACTAGAATCAATCCATTTTGGTATCTTTCCTTTCCAAAATTAGTATTTGAGCACTTCCACAAGAATTTCCCAGTACTTAATAAAAGCTCAAAAGAAAGGATAGAAATAAATTAAGGATCAAGAAACAAGTCAAGGTTCAGTCAGGATGACTGACTATGGAAAGCTGAGGAAAAATAATGCATCTCCATTCTGTTTAAAGATTTATCTATAGAGAGAGCATGTTCACACTATTTTACTGAGGACTTAACAAGAGAGTTGCTATTGAATAGAATTTTTAAAAAGTACACATTTCCTATGAAAGCCAAAAGTCCATAGATGAAGTTGGAATATGGAATTAAAGAATTTTTTTAGACAGTTGCTAATTAAAAAAAAAAAGGATGGTATGAGAGCCATTTGCAATTTAAAGTGCAGCATATTTGGAGATTATCTGAATACTCTGGGAAGAGCCACTGTGATTTTATATTGTTTTGATTCAATTTTTTAGTTTACTACTTTTCACCAAACTCAACTGCAGGAACATAAATACTACTTATTTGTTCAACAAATATTTATTGAACACTGACTACATGCAAACCTCTGGATTAACCACTGAGGCAGAAACAGTTAAGCCTAAGGCACACTCTCTACTCTGCTAAAACTTATACTTTAGTTGATGAGATAAAGTATGCTTGGGAATAAACAAAGGACAAGACAGGGCCATCTGTGTGCTGCCCTCATGGGACGTATTTTTTAAGATTGTCTTGTTGAAATTGTGACTCTGAGTCATCTGATGTTTAATTCAGAAAAAAATGATATTGACTAGGCTGCTGTTGAGCATAGTACTGTTTGAAGATTGAAAGACAAATCCTTTATTGATTATTAATATTACTATTATTATATCAAGGATTTGAGCAGAAAAGTAATTTTAACTGTAGGACTGGGAGTCATGCGTTCTTGATATTAGATGTTAGACTAAATATTTTTGAACCATAAAAGCAAATATACAAGGTCACTTGCCCATCCAGTATGACTTAACTTTTTTTTTTAATCAGAGTATAATTGCTTTACAAAGTTGCATTAATTTCTCCTTTACAGTGAAGCAAATCAGCTATACGATGTATGCATATGTTCCCTCCCTTTTGGACCTCCCTCTCAACACAGCACTCAGCTAAGCTCCCTGGACTTTGCAGCAGGTTCGCACTAACTATCTATCATAACGGTGTATAAATGTCAATCCAGTTTCCCAACTCACCCCACCCTCCCCTACCCACCCCTGTGTCCACAAGTCCGTTTTGTACATCTGCATATCTTTTCCTGTCCTGCAAATAGGTTCATCTGTATCATTTTTCTAGATTCTACATATGTGCGTTAATATATGATATTTGTTGTTCTCTTTCTGACTTACGATAGCCAGCACATGGAAACAACCTAAATGTCCAATGACAGATGAATAGTAAAGAAGATATTTGTCTTGTATACAATAGGGTATTGCTCAGCCATAAAAAGGAATGAAATTTGGTCATTTGTAGAAATGCGGATGGACCTAGAGTCTGTCATACAGAGTGAAGTCAGAAAAACAGTATCAACTTCACTTTTTAACATGTGATATGCTCTATGATTATTTGACCACTGGATGGCAGCAGAAAAAGGACTGGTTTGTGCATCTTATTTTTTTTTAACTCCCTTTCTTGGTTGGGCATGTCAGCTCAACTAAGGAAATTTTATATTTTCCAAATACATTGAAGACAGCAAATTATAAATCTTGGTAATCTATCATTAATGTATAACTATTGCAGTTCATATGAGCTCAATAAATTCTAGGTAAAAATAGAATATGTTGAAAATGTGTGACTATTTTACTGCTTTGTATCCTTTTCACTGGTGGCTCTGTGGTAAAGAATCTGCCTGCCAGGGCAGGAGATGTGGGTTTGATCCTTTAATCCTTGGTCTGCGAAGATCCCCTGGAGGAGGAAATGGCTACACACTCCAGTTTTCTTACCTGGAGAATCCTATGGACAGAGGAGACTGGCAGGCTACAGTCCATGGGGTCGCAAAGAGTTGGACATGACTTAGTGACTGAACAACAGCAACCCTTCCTCATCCAGTTTGTGTGCATGTATAAAATTCTTGAAAGTCCAATTTAGAAACATTAGTTGAAGATCGTTTTCTGAGTAATAGTTGCATGTACACAGCCACTGGTTGACAAATTTCCTTGGAGCACATGGCCAGCTTGTTGACAGCTCTAGACTTGCAGTGGGCTCCTCATTACTTGTCAGATGAATGAGTTTATCAAAAATAAGTTACTCTGGGGGACAAGAACATTATGATCCGAAGTGAGGAGTCATCTCTAAATGCTAGAGTTTCTTTCTAAGTCATCTCTAAATGCTGCAGTTTCTTTCTAAGTCATCTCTAAATGGTACAGTTTCTTTCTAAGTCATCTCTAAATGCTGCGGTTTCTTTCTAAGGAGACACAGGGCAGAGTGGCGAGCATGTGAAAGTGTAGGAACATGAAACCTGCAGCTCTCTGTCTAGACGCAGAACAGTAATCAGTTGCATATAGTCACATTATTGCTACATTAAGGAAATGGTACAGTTAATCCAGCTTTAATAAAAATTGCAAAAAACATTGTTGTTTCTGTTGTTGTTTAGTCACTAAGTTGCACCCGACTCTTTTACAATCCCATGGACTGGAAGGCTCCTTTGTCCATGGGATTTTCCAGGCAAGAATACTGGAGTGGGTTGCAGTTTCCTTCTGCAGGGGATCTTCCTGACCCAGGGATCGAACCTGTGTCTCCTGTATTGGCAGGCAGATTCTTCACCACTAAGCTACCAGGGAAGCCCCAAAATTGCAAAGTGGTATATAAAAATGAATGCTTTAGAGCATATTGGAAGACTATGTATTGCAGTCCGTATGAGGCTGAATGATGATCCTCAGGTCCTAATTCTAGCGTGTCTAAGTGCTACAGTATGTGGCAAAGACTTTGCAAATGTGATTTTGCTTTAGATCTTGAATGGTGAGATTATCTTGAATTATCTGACTGGGCCGTGATGCAATCACAAATGTCCTTTCAGGGGAGAGATGTAGGGAGATTTGACACAGGCAGAGGAGGGGGCAGTGTGACCACAGAAACAGAAATTTCAGTGCTGTGGCCACAAGCCAAGGACTGCCAACAGCCACCAGAGGCTGGAAGATGCAAGGTAGAGATTCCCCCCTAAAGCATCAGAAGGCGCAAGACCTTGCCAGCACCTTGACTTTGGCTCTCTGAACTGACCTCACACTTCTGGCTTCCAGACTCTAACAGCATGACCGTATGTGTTTTGAAGCCAGCAAATCTGTGGGAATTTGTTACAGCAATCACAGGAAACTCATGAAAGCACCTTTGATGTGAAAGATGAATGGTTGAACTGCCTATTTGTTAGTTTATCAAATTTCATTGACCAATACAGCTGTATTGACAAATGATGAATTTAGATCTCTGCCCTTGAGAATTCTCTAGTAAGACAAGCCTTGCTTCTGCTCTAGTTCTATGTGAGGATATTTAGGAAATTCTGGTTCCAAATCTTACCTATTTTTCAGATAAGATTAAGTCCTGACATGATGGGAAAGCACAATGATCCTATTTCATCAGATTTTCATTGATCCGTTAATATTTCCCTTTACCCAGATATGTCATGTATGCATATTTAGCTCATAGTTTACTCTCTTGTTTTTGCCACAGACTTTTGTTGTGAGACTGTCATGTGTCACTTTCTGTACTAAACTCTGGGGAAAAGTGTTGAAAGAGATGTGATAATAATTACTTTGTTAATTAACTATGTGTTAATTATGTGATAATAGCTACCATCCACAGAGTACTTAATGGTATAGATAGGATGCTGATAATAATACTATATGTGTTACTGCAGTCACGATATTATATGTTAGGTGATGGGACACAGATCTTTCTAGATGACATATTTGCAAATATTAAGGTTTATTAGAAATTTGGACCTTAGGACAGAATCAGAGAATTCCAGTTGAATACCTGAGCCCAGTTCCCTTAACTCAAATTGAACCCAACTCTTACCACTGTAGGCCATCACTGTCCAACAGAAATATAATGCAAATGAAAGTTATTTTAAAAATTAGTAACCACAGAAGAAACGAAAAAGCAGAAGTTAATTTGAATAATATGTTTTATTCAATCCAGTCTGTCTCCAAATAGTGTTATTTCAATGTTTAATAAATATTTTAAAAATACTGAGATTTCTTTTATATCCTTATTATCATATTGAACCTTCTAATATGATATGCATTTTATGTATACATATAACACATCCTATTTCAAACTAGTACATTTCAAATACTCAGTAACCACATAATGCTAGGCATTACTGATTTGAAGCAGCACCGTTATCTTAAGATCGCTTAATTAGACCAAAACAAGTTACCATTTTTTTCAACTTAAAAAATATTGAGTTTATTCAAACTGTATCTCCCTCTGTTTGTTGCAACATGTTTAAATGGACTATATCAGTTTTTAGGGAGATTAATAACCTAGCATAGGCAAGTTTTATGGGGTTTAGATTTTGTTTTCTTATTATGTCAACATTGTTATAGTTGATGTTCCTGGTTATTTTCATGTAATCTCTTTAAAAACATTGCAGTTATCTCATAAACTTGCAGTCAACCGGACTACTCAGTTTATATGCAGGTGGAAAATTTCTGATTTTTGAGAAGCTTCTTTTGAAAATAGCAGAAGTGAAAGGTGATTAATAAAAGTTGTTACAGAAACAAAAGTAATTTCTACTTTTGCTAAGTGATGCATTTTTACCGGTCTTTTGGTGGGCAGTTGGTTGGCACGGCCTTGTAATCTGTTTGTAATTTGGGCAAACAGAAGCATTCTACCAAGTAAAATGACTTGTAAAGGTGTCTTGTTTTTCCCTCACTGAATAGAGACATCTCATTGAATTGTGTTCTTGTGAGAAGCGTATAAGCAATGTGGTCAGGTAAAACTCTTTTTGCTGTAAAATTGATTTCTTTTACTGGGAATCTCAACCTGAGTTTCCCGTTTTGACCTCTCATCCCAGGAAGACTTTAGCACGGTGTGCCTTGTTTTCAGAACAAACACCCAAGATTGGAAAGGCTGAGGAAGGCTGAGAAAGGCACTGCTTCAGGAGCTCAGAATCTCTTCAGCAACCCTTGATGTCAGGACACAGCATGACTGTTGTTATGGAAAAACTTATTCATAAGGAACTTTTTGTGTTTAGTGAAGAAGTGGTTTTGAAAACAATGACTTCTTTTGGTATGCCCGGTGCTTGGTGTTCATCCTTCTGACTCACCTCTACCTGAAATTGTATCTTTTGTTTTTACTGGTGTACCTTCTGCCTTCTCCCAAGAATCTAATCTCTGTTAGGATAGATACTTGATCTCTTTTATTCCCTACTGTATCCCTGGCTCCTGGAATAGTACCAGCTGCATAGGAAATCCTCAGTAAATACTTGCTGAATGATTGGATGAACATCAGCAGAGTGCAGTTCAGATGAAGGTCTTGAAGCAAGAGCATGGTGTCTGTGGGTAGCAGTGGTGGGCTGATGGTGAAGCTAATAAAACTGAAACTTCAGAGTCCTTCCCTTACTAGGTCCCTTCCAAGGCCCTGTACCTAATTTTATATTGATAACATAAATTGTTACTTTTCTTAAAGAGAGCATCCCAAATTGTATAAGTATCAGGCTCGACAAAATCTGGATGATTCCCTGGTATTAAGGTACCTATCTTGTCATTTGAGGTTTGCTTTGAAGAAATGTAAAAATATCTTCTACCAGATGAGCAAATTAATCCTGTTCATTAAAAGGGGCTGTTACCCCAAGAACTGGCTTAGTTACATGGTCTAGTCTTAATTTAAAACAGTCTGGCAGACGAATGAGCACAATTATTGCAGTTCTTCTGTATTACTTACCTTGTATGCATTTCTGCTTACACACACACACACACACACATATATGTATATATATGCACACCCATATATATACATTTATATGCACACACATCACAGGTCTGTTGCATAGCAGTACCTGTTACCTATTATTTTTCTTTCCATGGTTTCAGTTGCACACAGTCAACTGCAGTGAGAACATATTATTAAATGGAAAATTCCAAAAATGAAAAAAAAATGCAAGTTCTAAATTGTGTGCATTTTGAGTAGCATGATGAAATCTCACACTATCCCACTGGAGTCCATTGACAAAGTGAATCATCTTTTTGTCCAACATGCCCTGCCCATTATCACTCAATAGCCGTCATAGGTTATGTTGAGATGTCACAGTGCTGTGTTCAAGTCAGCCTTATTTTATTCAACAATGGCCCCAAAGCCCAAGAATAGTGATGCTGGCAATTCAGATATGCCAGAGCAGCCTTGAAGTACTTCGTGTAAGTGAAAAGGTGAGATTTCTCAATCTAAAAAAAAAATCAAATCATATGCTGAAGTTGCTAAGATCTATGGTAAGGACAAATCTATGAACTTGTGAAGAAGGAAAATGAAATTTTGCTGGTTTTACAGTTGTATCTCAAACTATAAATGTTAAGGCCACAGAGCATGATATGTGTTTAGTTAAGATGGAAAAGACATTCTATGTGTACAGTAAGATATCAAGATAGAGTTAGAGAGAGGCCACATTCACATAATCTTTACTATAGCATGTTGCTATGGTTTTTCTACTTTATCATTAGTTATTGTTGTTAATCTCTTGAAAAGAAAGTAAAAGTGAAAGTTACTCAGTCGTGTCCGACTCTTTGTGACCCCATGGACTTAGTCCCCATTTTTCCAGGCCAGAATACTGGAGTGGTGTAGCCTTTCCCTTCTCCAGGGGATCTTCCCAACCCAGGGATCAAACCCAGGTCTCCCACATTGCAGGCGGATTCTTTACCAGCTGAACCACAAGAGAATCCCAAGAATACTGGACTGGGTAGCCTATCCCTTCTCCAGCGGATCTTCCTGACCCAGAAGTCAAACCGGGTCTCCTGCATTGCAGGCAGATTTTTTATCAGCTGAAAGAAGTTCTTAGGCCTTAGATTTTTTAAAGTGCGGTAAATCATATCTCAAACTCTCATTTAATTGCATCAAGAACTTGGAGACTTGGTGATAAGAGAACTCACAGGAGATTTGAAAACTTGATTTATTTGACAAATACTTCCTGAACATCTGTTGTTAGTCGGGCACTGTGTTAAGTAGATAAGGTAGACTTTTAAACAATCTATTAGATCATCTATGCACATGTATATTATGTATATGTATATATTATGTATATATTCACACATATATACATATAACCAAATGCTATGATAGCATTTTAGATATGTGTTCAATATATACACAGGTATGCACAGAAATACACATTTATTTATCTGTTCAAATGTGTTATATATTATACATATCATAAATATTCTTATGCATGACCTAAATATATGTGGTATCATTAATGTGGCAGCGTTAAAACACGATGCTGTAACAGTTCTAATTAGGAATAGTTACCAACCACAGAGAGTCAGGAATCCTTTTATGGAACTGAAAATGGTGGGAAAGTGACAAATAGATTCAAGGGATTAGATCTGATAGACTGCCTGCCTGAAGAACTTTGGACGGAGGTTCATTACATTGTACAGGAGGTGGTGATCAAAATCATCCCCAAGAAAAAGAAATGCAAAAAAGGCAAAATGCTTGTCTGAGGAGGCCTTACAAATAACTTAAGAGAACATAAGAGAAGTGAAAAGCAAAGGAGAAAAGGAAAGATACATCCATCTGATTGTCGAGTTCCAAAGAATAGCAAGGAGAGATACGAAAACCTTCCTAAGTGATCAATGCAAAGAAATAGAGGAAAACAATAAAATGGGAAAGACTGGAGAGCTCTTCAAGAAAATTAGAGACCAAGGGAACATTTCATGCAAAGATGGGCACAATAAAGGACAGAAACAGTATGGACTTAACAAAAGCAGACGATATTAAGGAGAGGTGGCAAGAATACACAGAAGAACTATACTAAAAAGATCTTCATGACCCAGATAATCACAATGGTGTGATCACTCACCTAAAGCCAGACATCCTGGAGTGTGAAGTCAAGTGGGCCTTAGGAAGCATCACTAAGAACAGAGCTAGTGGAGGTGATGGAATTCCAGATGAGCTCTTTCAAATCCTAAAAGATGATGCTGTGAAAATGCTGCACTCAACATGTCAGCCAGTTTGGAAAACTCAGCAGTGGCCACTGGACTGGAAAATGTCAGTTTTTCATTCCAATCCCACAGAAAGGCAATGCCAAAGAATGTTCAAACTGCCACACAATTGCACTCATCTCACATGCTAGCAAAATAATGCTCAAAATTCTCCAAGCAAGGCTTCAACAGTATGTGAACCATGAACTTCCATATGTTCAAGCTGGATTTAGGAAAGGCAGAGGAAGCAGAGAGCATATTACCAACATCTGTTGGATCATAGAAAAAGCAGGAGAGTTCCAGAAAAACATCTATTTCTGTTTCATTGACTGCTCTAAAGCGTTTGACTGTGTGGATCACAACAAACTGTGGAAAATTCTTAGAGACAGGAATACCAGACCAACTTACCTGCTTCCTAAGACATCAGTATGCATGTCAAAAAGCAATAGTTAGAACTGGACATGGAACAGACTGGTTCCAGATTGGGAAGGAGTATGTAAAGGCTGTATATTGTCACCCTGCTTATTTAACTTTTATGCAGAGTACATCATGCAAAATGCCAGGCTGGACAAAGCACAAGCTGGAACCAATATTGCCAGGCAAAATCAATAAACTCAGATATGCAGATGACACCACCCTTATGGCAGAAAGCAAAGAGGAGCTAAAGAGCCTCTTGATGAAAGTGAAAGAGAAGAGTGAAAAAACCGGCTTAAAATTCAACATTCAAAAACGAAGATCATGGCATCTGGTCCCATCACTTCATGCCAAATAGATGGGGAAACAGTGGAAACAGTAACCGACTTTATTTTCTTGGGCTCAAAGTCACTGCAGATGGTGACTGCAGCCATGAAATTAAAAGATACTTGCTCCTTGGAAGTATGACCAACCTAGACAGCTTACTAAAAAGCAGAGATATTGCTTTACCAGCAAAGGTCCTTCTAATTAAACTATGGTTTTTCCAGTAGTCATGTGAGAGTTGGACTATAAAGAAAGCTGAGTGCCAAAGAATTGAGGCTTTTGTTTTTTGTTTTTTGGTTTTTTTTTATTTATTTTTTATTTTAGTTGGGGGCTAATTACTTTACAATATTGTAGTAGTTTTTGCCATACATTTTGCCATACATTGACATGAATCAGCCATGGATTTGAGGCTTTTGAACTGTAGTGTTGAAAACTTTTTGAGTCCCTTGGACAGCAAAGAAATGAAACCAGTCAATCGTAAAGGAAATCAGTCCTGAATATTCATAGGAAAGACTGATGGTAAAGTTCCAATGCTTTGTTCATCTAATGCGAAGAATTGACTCATTGGAAAAGACCCTGATGCTGGGAAAGATTGAAGGCAGGAGAAGGGGACGACAGAGGATGAGATGGTTGGATGGCATCACCAATATGATGGACATGAGTTTGAGTAAACTCCAGGAGTTGGTGATGGACAGAGAGGCCTGGTGTGCTGCAGTCCATGGGATCACAAAGAGTCGGACACGACTGAACTGAACCAAGAGAACCCAGAGAGTCACGAACCCTTTTGTGGAATTGGAAATGGTGTTTGAACCAGACCATAAAGGCAGTGTGTTCTCTAGGGCTATTGTGTCTAGTTTCTACATCCTTCTTGACTAAAACAGCAGTAATTGTTTCTTTCACAGTTCTGGAAGCCAGAAGCCCAGCAGGGAGGTGTCAGCAGGGCGGTGCATCCGGAGGAGGCTCTCAGGGGGAATCTGCTCTTTGCCTTCTTGTGGCTGGTGGCTGTCCTTGGCTTTGCACACATCACTCCAAATTCTGCCTCCCTGGCCACACTGCCTTCTCCTATGTGTCCACTACCTCTTGGCTTCTTTTATAAGGACAGTTGAGATTTTTATAGGATTACATCAATAATGCAGGAAAATTCCTCAAGATCTTAAACTTAATCGTACAGGTCACAAGTTTTGGCTCAGATTTTAGTCTGTGGTCATATTTTCAGAGGCCACCATTCAACTGCCTATCGGTGAGATCCTTCAAAGGCTGATTTTGAGGAAAGCATCACAGGCTGAGAACCTAGACTAAGCAGAGATATAGGGGTCGGAAAAAGAAGGTATGTTGGGTACAGGAAGGAGCGTTGGGGAGCAGCGGTATGCAGAGGAGAGGAGAGGGAGGGGAAGGAGGGTCAGGGAACTGCGGGAGCCCTCAGCCCTTGGAAAGCCGTGTTAAAATGAATGGAGAAACAGAGAAGACGCTGTTAACGTAGCCTAGGTGAGACCTTGCCAAAGCCTGCATGAAGATGTTGGCCGTGAGGACAGAAAGCATTGAAGAGGACTCCAAATGTCTGTTTAATTGGAAGGAAGTTAGGATATGAACAACAACAGGGAAATTAGAAGACAGAAATGATGTTTGGGTTTGGATGCTTGCTTCAGTTTCCAGCGTGACCTCTGGAGGAAGGTGCACTTAGAAATGTGAAGTTGATCTCCCGAGGGTTCGGCATGGGAGTTATCCACACTGAAGGGTGAGGCTCCCGAAGGAAGACAGGGAAAGGGAAGAAGAGATGTCTCCAACGTCACCATCTTGGAGACCTCCTTCCTTCAGAGGCTAGGGGAACTAAGCATCCTTTTTTAACTGTGTTTTAAAATGTGCATTTTTAACACAGTGGGTTCTTTAATGTACAGGATTTTTCAAGCACTGACTGTAGGTGAACTCAATCTCTCTGTTGTGTCTCCTGAAATACTGTTATGTGAACTGTGCTATGATTCTTTGCATTTTGTGCTAAAGTAATTTACTCTAATTATGACCTTATTAAAGGAACACGGTTATATTTGCTCTTTGTTTTATGGTAATGACTGATCAACAAAATGCTAATTGACATTACAATTTTGTGCTATATTTGTTCTGATATTCAAGTACTTTAATTAGTATTTAATTTGCGTACCAGCCTGAGTTATCTATCCTGATATTACTTTTGCTTTTTTGGTTCAGGGAAGTTATTTATTAAGACATGGCAAGGGTCCAAAGTTGTGTTACTGTGTGTTGTATTAACAGTGGTTTTCAGGGAAAGGAGTTTTCTTTATTAATCAAGGAAATATGCAGGTGATTTCAAGTATGTCATTGAATGTGAAGTGTTTGTTGTTTTAAATTTAAAAAATCATTGGACTATCCTTTGTCCATTTGAAAACAATAGCTTCTAAACATAACCTTGGTGTTAGTCTTTAGTTTTTAGTGTTTGTGACTGAATTGTTGTCCCAGGAGCTTATTTCTGGTTCAGTTCAGATTCATATGTATGGTTCATATATCAGTTCAGATTCATATATGGTTTATCAGACATTTAACTTATCAGACATTAATTTCTCCTGGAGCACCAGGTACTCACCTTTTCCCATGTATTTCCTGTTACTTTTATTCCTTTTTTTAAGGAGGAATAAAAGTAAAACTTTTATTTTAGAAGGTTTTATAAGGTTTTTAAAAGGTTTTAAAATCTTTTAAACCTTTTCTATTAGAAGTTATATCCCTCTCTCCCCCAACTATTATGCTCTGAGGTCACAATAAAGTCTTCAGATTTCTGCATTAGGAATTAGTTGCCCTAGGCTTCAGTACCAGCTTTCACGGACTACATAATTCTGGGTCATCTGTTAATTAGAAAAAAACTATTCTGTGGTATCATTAAACCAGATAATGAAAGAATCAAGAAGATCATGTGTATTTAAAAGTACTCTGAAAAAATTCAAAGTAATATAAAATGCATGGTAGAATTATACTATATGTTTAATTCTATAGATATTTAGTTATTTTATTTTGAAGTGACATATTCTAACCACAGAGAAGGGAAGGTAGATGGACGAAAGTTGTGGATCTCAGCGTACATGTGAATCACCTGGGGATCATGCTGAAATGTCTAGTCGGAAGATTCAGGAGGCTTGTCGTGGGCCTGATATGGCGGATTTAACAAGCCACTGAGTGATGTCCTGCAGCTTGTCTGTGGAGCACAGACATAGAAGCAAGGAGCTGAAGAACTAATGCAGCTTTCTTTCTAGTCAAATATTAGGAGAACTTAAAAGTGCATGTATATATATATATGTGTGTGTGTGTGTGTATAAGTTTATACCATTTGTGCATTCAGATGCATCCATGATAATACACATAGATCTGTGAGAAAGCATAAGAAAAAATTTAACCTCCCTGGAGAATAAAAGCATTTAAAAACTGGAAAAGAAAATTAATCTAACTAGGGATTTTGCTGTTTAAAAAAAAAAGAAAAAAACTTTGGAGTGATAACCTCTTATAATGTAAATTTCTGTCTCAGATAATTGCTTTGTAAACATGGATTTCCTCCTGGAGTTTTCTTAAAGTGAATTTTTTTAAAAAAGAGTTAATATGTAAGTTAGAATCTGTTGTTAATTTTTCTCTGTTCAATAAATATGATAACTTTGATAGTTACATCATTTCATTTTTTTTCCTTTACCACATAGAATTATACTAGATTAGGTATCATGGATTTATATCATTTGCTTTTAATAAGAAAATTTTCAGAAATATTAATCTCTGTAACATAGGCCAGGTTATGGGATGCCTGCAGTGTATCAAGAATTAGCTACCTGTTGCAGATGTAAGATAGATGAGCCTGGTTTTTGCTTTCATGAGCTCATTTTCTTCTGGGGAGACCCAGGCGCTTGTGTACCAGCACTGACAAACCCTGGCATCTGTCTGCAGAGTGGAAGCCGTGTACTCTCGACAAGGGCGCATGTCAGGAGGGAGTTCGGTTTTGGCAGACAGCACCTTGAGCTAGGTACTAAGTGGGCCTATTTGGAAGGGCAGGAAAGGCAGGCAGAATTCCAGACAGAGAATTCTAGACAACCAATAAGTAAGGAGGCACAAAAAGATAACGTTCGTTGCTAGCTGAATAATTTTAGGTACAACGGAAGATCATAATCAGTCATTACAGAACTTGCTGCGTGGAAGTCAGCCAGTCAGTCTGTGACCAAGTCAGCATGTCGAGATGGTCTATGGCAACAAAGTGAGATTACTAAATTGACTGTAACTCTCCAATACGGAGTACTAAAAAGGCTCAGAACTCTCTGCAACGCTATAGCTTCTCCTTCTGCTGTTGATAAAATTTGTCAAATAAGCTTTACTTTTATTCTAGAAACAATGCTATAAATTTTGTATCTGTTGGCATATTTGTGATTTCAGATTTTAGCAGAACGTTCCAGTTCCCATGAAGATCATCCTGTGTTGGCTATCACACTTCATTACATTTTTTGGCTTAATCCCATTTTCTCCTGCTAGAGTGTATGTTGACAAGTTATAGGGTAAGGATCGAATCTCTTATTCACAGCTATGTAATGAGAAGAGTGCTGGAGCATATTATTCATTAGGGATGCAGTCCTGTATTAGTCCAATGTTTAAAGGTCCTTTTAGTTACTGAAATTCTAAACAACAGACGAAGTTTGAAACGTACTTAATATCTACAATGGTGTTACTGCTTTGTGCAGGCCCGTTGGTATAATGGGCTCTAGTGCCCAGTGGACAGGAGCTGGAGAAATGCTGGGTCAGTGGAGCAAAGAGTGGAAGGAAGGAACTCTAAGGGCGGCACTGCTGAGCTGTTTGGCCTCTGGCGAATTCCTTAGTATGGCACTTAGCTATTCCATATGCAAAATGAGGATCTTGCGCTAATTGCACTCTAAGTCTCTTCTGGTTCTAAAACTTTATGGTTAAGTATTTTAGGAGGGTGACCCCAATGTTTGAGTGTTTCTTATAAGCACTTGGTCTAGCAGACTGGATAATGCTTTATACTTTATCTGCAATAAAGCATAAAAGTGATGACAGATATCTGTTGGTGGGGACTGAATGTGCCTGACAGAGCAAATGTTGACATAAATCTGGTGTGACATAATCATGCTTTTCGTGTGATTTGTTATTGGAAGAGGTGTATTTGTGAAAAGTTACATGCCAGCTGAACCTCGTTCTCATGTCATTGATGTTGTAATTTATAGAATGTTTACTTTTGCCAGGGGGTACATGTATATAGTTAAATAATCAAATGGAAATCCCTCAGGGTTTACAATAATGAACAGTTGTCCTTCCAATCCCTTCTTATGCACAAATCCCAATTCCCCAAGGACTCTGTTTTTTTCTTTAATTGACATGTGTTTGGTAATTTCTTTGCATATATTTCTGTTTCTAGATTTGTCAATTTTAGGCATCATTTACTGTCTTTTTATACTGAGAGGGGATGATTCATGAGTTTTGAGAGGAAGTGAAAGTAAACAGACTTATTCAATCTGTTATGCTTAATGGGAATACTGCTAATTTGCCTTTGTGCACGTGCATGCTAAGTCGCTTGCAGTGCAGGGGACGAGGGTTTGATCCTTGGGTCGGGAAGATCCCCTGGAGAAGGGAATGGCAACCCATTCCGGTATTCTTGCCTGGGAAATCCCTTGGACAGAGGAGCTTGGCTGGCTACAGTCCATGGGGTTGCAAGAGTCAGACATGACTTAGTGACTAAATCACTACCACTACCACCAACCTTGATGGACAAATATGATTGGAAGAGAGTATGACTCCAGGGCAGCTGGTGCCTCCCTTTTGAAATGGCTGCATGTGAGATGGAGACTATGCTTGGATCTTTTACTTCATGATATCAGACTTAGTTCACCCTGGCAGCCACCCATGTGCTCATTTCACTGCATTCTGTCTGCATTTTAAAGCTTCAGTTGTGTCTGACTCTTTGCGACCCCATGGACTATAGCGCACCAGGCTCCTCTGTCCATGGGATTCTCCAGGCAAGAATACTGGAGTAGGTTGCCATGCCTTGAGAGATGTTTTATTTTTGTTTCTGTAGAATCATTATGGACAGTAGCAAGATCATTAAGTCATAGGCAGCCTTGGCCCTCTTGGATGTCTAGTCTTCAGAAACTGAATTGTGTAGACAGTTTTAGGTCTTCTCCTATGTACATGAGAACTGAGTGGTGCCTGACCTCTTCCTCCTTCAGATTCCAAAGAGGAGTCTTATGGAGTTGCCTCTGCATTTACCTCCCTTCTCTTGGAAATGCCTCTCTCTCCCTCACCATCCTGTTGCACCCGTCTGCCTGGAGACCCTTCTCCTTGCAATTCAAATCCAATATTAGCTCACCTTCTCTGTCTGAGAGCACTGCCTAGCCTTTCCAAGGGTTTATGGCTCCATCTCTAATTCGCACAACTCTTGGTGTGAGTATTTTTGCCTATTTTATTTTCTTTTTAGTGTTCCATGCATCTCCTAGGCCACTCTCTTGAGTGCATACTTTTACCTTTAATTCTCTTACAGACACCTTATATTTGTCTCTCAGGTACCTCAGATTCATTGGGCACAGAGCTAAGCTCATTCCAGCCTTTTCTGGAGTCACTTTCCCTTCAGCACTCTGTATCTTGGTGAATGGCACTCCTGCTAAGGAGAGCCCCACTCCCTTCATGCTGTCATCTAATCTGAAGTCCTCCAACTCTGCAAGGAGAAATCAGAGCAGGTCCCTCCTTTTTGAAAATACTCGTTTATGCAACACCCATTTATGCAACAGAATAGCCTTGAGTAAGGCTCATTTGTTGACTTACTCAAACCCCTCAAGCCTTTGCACAGACATCCACCCTAGCCTTGGCATATTGAACCACTTGGAATTTCTGGAAGATAGCATTTCTCTCTTCTCTGGGATTTTATATTTACTGCACCATTTTGGAAAACCCCCTTTACCTTTACTTCCTAGACAAATTCCCATCATCACCTTTATAGTTCCTCCTCTGCTTTCACCAGTTCATCTCACAAGCCTTTCTGAGATCCCTCAAACTGAGATGAGTGCCCCTGTAGTGGGCTGCCTCTGTCTCTGGGCTTATTTTATGCATAACACCTGACACTGTGATGTAATAAACACTAAGAAGCATAGCCAATGTTCATTTAGGACTTATTTTGATCAAGGAATTGTAAGAAGTGTTTTATGGAGAGCAGGCTTTCTAAATGTGGTTGTTTTATTACTAATATAACAGATGTAGTTGTCAGTTTACCTGCCTTACACGTGACCCTCCTTGACACTAACCATCGCCCCTGCTGAGAGAGCAGTGGATCCCTTGCCTGCCCCGCTGGCCTCGGCGCCCTGGGGGAGCGCAGACACTTGATTCAGTCTGGGTCATCCGAATTCTCTATCATTGAAATCTTGAATTTGGACTCTGAATGATGTAGGAGGTCACTGAAAGCTCAGCTGGGAGGAATGACTACTTTTCATCCTGTGGGTGCAGAATAAGGCCAATCAGAAAGGAGACTGAAGCTCTGCAGCCCATTGGGTCCTGGGGAGGCAGAGAGCAGACCTCTGGTTCTGACTTCAAGCTGATGGTTTCAGCCCCTCGTGAGGCCTGAGTAAACATACTGCCTTGGGGTCCAGGAGACCTCTGTGTGTCTGCCCCTAGATTCTCCTTCTTACCTAAGCTAAATGACTGAGTTCTATTGCTTGAAATCAAAGTGTTCCTAATTAAGGTATTGATCTTTACCACAATACTGACTATGAGCCTCTTAAGGACATGGAGTGTGGACTGGGTACCTTCAGATAGTAAAAGCCAGTGTGGCTTCTTATAGCTGGTGTTCTGGGGTTGTACCACTTGAATCGGGCTTTTTGTGAAGCTTTTTACTCCAGTTTAGAGTTGCATTTTGTATATGTGATAAATTTTCTAATCCAATGCAATCATTTCTTTTTAATAGTATACTTAGGATGTTCTAACTATGATTAATGGGCTGTACTTCCTAGAGCTGCTTAGCATCTGAAAAAATTAAGGCTAATGTTTAATGTGTGCAATCCATTGTTGATTTTGCAGTAGTTACCTGGAATCTAGTATTCCAAAGATGGTATTAAATGTGTGTGTGTGTGTGTATTTGTAATCTCTAAACACCCATTTTGGTACACACATCTGAATTTCTACTTATAAAGGGTAACAGAAACAGAATTCTTAAGACTTTTAATTGGTACTTTCATGCTCCCTGTATACTTCACTAGTGGGTGATCGAGATGATTAATATTACAGAAATGCATGTGGTTGTCAGAGATGCACAGATGTCTGTTCTAACACAGGGCCCTGTCAGTAATTAAGAAGTACACATTCTGGTGGCGACTATGTCTCTTAAGGTTTTCCCAGATCCTGTCTCTGGTGAACAACATGCATAGATGGACTCTGGTTACAGGATATACCAGGCCTTAGGCTACGTAATAATAGGTTATGTAGCCTCTTTGAGCCTCAGTTTCCTTCTTGTTTTGTTTTCTTTTTTTAAACAAATTGCATGGAATTCATGACACTGATCTTGCAATCATACATCAGATGACTTGTCTATATAGTCTTGTGCATTATATGAGACATAGTAGCATCTCAGTAAATGCTAGTGATTATTGTTGCTGTTTAAGTCAAAGTTAATTTGTTACTCTGAATTAAAACTTGAATAACATAGTGAAACATGTCAGTCAGGATAGCATTTGCAGACTACTAGAGCATTTGTAGCAGGTAGCACCATCACACTTGAACATGCAGAATGTCTCCTTTGCATACGCGACAACTCTTAAGCGTGTACATGTATGTGGGCATCCTTGCTCAGTTCTCTTCAGTGCAGGAACTGAAAGAATGTTGAGAACTTCAAGACTTCACTTATACCTCATAAGTCTTAGCTTATAAAATCCTACTAAAATCTTGTTGATAAGGTTATTCACAATTCCTATTTCATTGTTAGTGAGTTAAAGCAATTCAAATTAATCAAAAGTAGACAAATGATCTTTGTTGCATGCCATTTATTAGACGCTGGCAATGATTTAATCTTCTATTTATTTAACAAGTATTTGAGTGCTTACCATAGTGCTAAGCACTATTCTAAGTCCTGAAAATATAATAAGGACCAATAAAAGCAGATCCCTTTCTCTCATGGAATTAGCTTTCTAGTTAGGGAAGAGGCAAAGTATTATTAGGTAAACAGGATGGTCTCCAAAGTTTAGAAGCACCTTGGAAAAAAATAAATAGGGAGCTGTGACAGTGAGTGAGGGTAGATAGGTGGCAATATTAGATGGGTTGTAGAAAAATAAGCTCTCAGGATGGTGATGTTTGAGTAACATCAAAAATAGGCTTTGTGATAATTTGGAGAAGGAGCATCCCAGGCAGTAGGAACAAGTGCACACCCCTCTAGGCAGGAGGACAGAAGGAAGTCCAGTGAGTGCACTGTGTCTTGAAGTAGTAGACCAAACAGCTCCCACCCAGAGACGGCAGGTCCTAATCCTTGGCACCTATGAGTGTTACCTGATGCAGTGACCTTTGTGTAGATGTGATTAAGGATTTTGAGATGAAGAAATTATTTTGTATTGTCCAAATAGGCCCCTAAACGCATCATAAAATATTCTTATAAGAGAGAGGTGGCAGGATATTAGACACAGACCTATAGAAGAGGAGGAAGTGATGTGAAGATGGATGCAGAGGTCAGAGTGATGCAACCACAAGCAGAATAATGCTGGCGACCACAGCAGCTGGAACAGCAAATAATGAATTTTCTACTAGAGCCTCTGGAGGGAGCATGGCCTTCTATCCACCTTGACATCGGCCTTCTGGCCTCCAAAACAGTGAGACATAAATTCTTATTATTTTGAGCCACTAAATTTGAAATCATGCATTACAGCAATCTTAGGAAACTAATATACATGATGTGTGAGAACTAGAATGATAAGGGGCTTGTAAACTGAATTTGATTGTTTTCTGTGTACAGAGAAACGGTTCTGCATTGCATAATTTTAAGCATATCAGTTCGGCTCCTGGCATTCAAAGTAAAATAGATCATGATGGGGAAAGGTTGTGGATGGGGACAGCAGTTAGGATTCAGTGGCAGTCATCTAAGCAGTGTCTTGGTTTTGGATACAAGCAGTGGAAACAAAAAGAAGTAGATGAATTCAGATAATATTTCAAAATTAGAGACAACAAAACTCACTAAGGGATTGGTTGTAGAACCCAAAGACAGAGGTACCTTGATCTGAATAAAAGTAAAATTATAAAGTTAAGGACAAAATAATTGTTCATCCTGTTGATAGTAAATACAATCTGATAAATTTTAACAATTCTGTCTTTTATTTTTAAATAAACTAAATTATGTATGAAATGGGTATCTTAAGGACTTTTCCTAAACTATCTTAGGAGTCTTCAGCTCACTGTAATTGGAAGACAAGACTGCTTGTATATGAGAGTGATGAGCAGAGTAGGTACCTCTTCTGGTGCGTGTTGAGGAAATGTGTTCGAGAATACTGCAGAATGTACCAGTCTTTGCACTCTTCCCCTGAAGATACTAGCATGACTCCTGTTTTGAAGTTTTAGAATCTCTGTATCCCTGCATGATCAAAAGCATATGTGGTACAAATATTACAAGGACAATTAGAGGACAATTTCATTTCACATTTTACCGTTATTTGATGATAACCCAGCATTGTGGTAAAAGTGGCCGACTGATAAAAAACAGTTGATTAACGTTTAATATTCAATATTAATATTTAAAAAGCACTTACTTTTCTTTGTTGTAGTTCACTAACAAATGGTAAAACTGAAGAGCCTATATGTTTTATTATCCAAATAGGATGTATTATTGATGTCCAGAAAAATATTATCCACGATAGTCAATTTTCATTACTTAGAAAAATAATGTGTAAAATGACAAGGGCTCAAATTCAATCTATGAAACCAAATTGTTTAATAATAATAATAATAATAATAATAATAATAATAATAATTAATAATAATAATAATAATAAAATTGTAATATTTAGGTATTAATATAATAATGAATTAGTAAAACCTAAATATAATATGAATTTAGCAGCTCAATATCAGTGATTGTCACTGTGGGCTAAGTATTACTTTATGAGTTATTATTTATTTAATCTTCATAACTAATTCTAGCCAATTTACAGTAGTTGAAGTGGCATTTGTCAAATCTGGGCTGAGGCAGTTAAAAGTCAAGTGTGTCTCTTGCATCAAGTTCTTTGCCTACTTTAGTAACCGTGGCGTTCCCAATGGGGCATCTACAAGAGGGTCACCCAAACTGCTTTGTATATGTATGAGAAACAAGTTTAAGGTACACTACTGAGATGTCAAGGTTATTTTGTTATACAGTATGATCTTTTCTACCTTACATTTAGTAATAGTATGTTATGCAGTCACATTGCTCATTTGGTAGCCTCTTGGAACATAATGGAATGATGAGTTTGGTAGTAAAGAAGTATGTTTTATTTTTGTGACAAATCTTAAAGTCTCCATGTAAGACTAATTGTTGGTTACACAAAAAGATAATGGTTTCAACAAGAATATAATATTCAGCATCAATAATTCTTTAAAATAATGCTACATAGAATTATATTATCTATACTAACTGACTCATTAGATAACTTTCCTTACAAAAGGGTTCTGTAACACTGCTTTACCTCATGTTATAGAATATAAAGAGAACATAAGATAATAGAGATATGTGATACTAGGAAAAAAAATCTACCATGGAAGAGGAACCTCTGTATAAAGAAGTTTCAAAAAACGCTAGTGGAAATCCATACTGAGGCCACTGCATGTTTTATGTCTAGCTGCAGGAAAGTAGCTAAGTTTATTGTTACATTGCAGTACAAAGAAAGGAAAAAAGGAAAAGAAAACATGAAGTTCTTGTAGTAATACCTGAAATTCATTTGGGTATGTTACCTGTGAAGAGTATGTTATTTGTGCAGAATTTTGAAAAAAGAAGCATAGTTTTCATTGTGTATTGAAGCATAGTTTTCATTGTGTATTGAAACTCTTATCTATGCCGTATATCACAATGAGGGAACTACAGAGGGAGAGTGACAGAGAAAGCAACAAGAATTTGACCTAAGCATGAAAGATTTTAATTAAATTATTCAAGTGAATAAAAGGATGAGAATTTTATCTAGGACTGCCTGAATTTCTGATAATTTCCTGTCCTTTGGCATGCTTACAATGTCAGATGGTATTTAGGTCTTTATATTTCCTGTACCAGAAGAAGATGCTATATTTTTAATGGAGTTTCTGTGGTATGTACATCCAAAGATTCATCCTGGTGTCACTTGTTGATTTTATCTCTACTAAGCTTCTGCAGAAGTAGATGTTTTTCTGCAATTCTTTTGCATTTTCTATGATCTAACAAATGTCAGCTATCTGATCTCTGGTTCCTCTGCCTTTTCTAAGTCCAGCTTGAACATCTGGTAGTTCTCAGTTCATGTACTGTTGAAGTCTGGCTTGGAGAATTTTGACCATTATTTTGCTAGCATATGAGATGAGTGCAATTATGTGGTAGTTTGAACACTGTTTGGCATTGCCTTTCTTTGGAAGTGGAATGAAAACTGACCTTTTTCAGTCCTGTGGCCACTGCTGAGTTTTCCAAATTTGCTGGCATATTGAGTACAGCACTTTCACAGCATCATCTTTTAGGATTTGAAATAGCTTAGCTGGAATTCCATCACCTCCACTAGCTTTGTTTGTAGTGATGTTTCCTAAGGCCCCCTTGAGTTCACATATGATGATGTCTAGCTCTAGGGAGTGATCATACCATTTCACTCCTGAGAAATCTGTATGCAGGTCAAGAAGCAACAGTTAGAACTGGACATGGAATAACAGACTGGTTCCAAATCAGGAAAGGAGTATGTCAAGGCTGTTTATTGCCACCTTGCTTATTGAACTTCTATTCACAGTACATCATGCGAAATGCCAGACTGGATCAAGCACAAGCTGGAATCAGATTGCAGGGAGAAATATCAATAACCTCAGATATGCAGATGACACCACCCTTATGGCAGAATGTGAAGAGAAACTAAAGAGCCTCTTGATGAAAGTGAAAGAGGAGAGTGAAAAACCTGGCTTAAAACTCTACATTTAAAAACTAAGATCATGGCATCTGGTCCCATCACTTCATGGGAAATAGATGGAGAAACAGTGGAAACAGTGACAGACTTTATTTTCTTGGGCTCCAAAATCAGAAGATGGTGACTGTAGCCATGAAATTAAAAGACTCTTGCTCCTTGGAAGAAAATCTATGACCAACCTAGACAGCATATTAAAAAGAAGAGGCATTACTTTGCCACCAAATGTCCGTCTAGTCAAAGCTGTGGTTTTTCCAGTAGTTATGTATGGATGTGAGAGTTGGACTATAAAGAAATCTGAGTGCCGAAGAATTGATGTTTTTGAACTGTGGCGTTGGAGAAGACTCTTGAGAGTCTCTTGAACTGCAAGGAGATCTAACCAGTCAATCCTAAAGGAAATCAGTCCTGAATATTCATTGGAAGGACTGATGCTGAAGCTGAAGCTCCAATACTTTGGCCACCAGATGTGAAGAACTGACTCATTGGAAAAGACCCTGATGCTGGGAAAGATTGAGGGCAGGAGGAGAAGGGGAAGACAGAGGATGAGATGGCTGGATGGCATCACTGACTCAGTGGATATGAGTTTGAGCAAGTTCCAGGAGTTGGTGATGGACAGGACACCTCGGCATGCTGTAGTCCATGGGGTCACAAAGAGTTGGACATGACTGAGCAACTGAACTTAATTGAACTGAAGCTTCTGCTAATGAGAATTGTAGCCTGTCGGTTATCTCATCAGATGGTTTATACAAGCCCATTTTTTTTTTAAGTTCATTGCAGTCTAGTATACTTAAAAGGAAACACTAGGATAGTTTCTCTGTCTATGGAGGTTATACAACACTTCTCTCATTGGTGACAGCAAACTGGACAAGAAATGCCCACTGTTGTTCTAAGTTGATAGAGAAATTGCATTTTTAGTGGTTATCTTGTCCTACATCATTCTGGATGGTGAAACAGCAGTACATCTCATTCTTTGAATAAATATTTTTTTGAATACCTACTATTTTCTGGGTTTTAGAGATATATGGGTAAGCTTCTGTTTTCTTTTAAAGACATAGAGGCTATGTGAGAGATGGTAAATTATCAGTTAGTTTATTGTGGTAAAATACACATTATGTTCCACATTTTAGCAGTTTTGAAGTCAGATGCAACTCATAATTCAAGATGTCTTCCCTACCATTGGCCAGGAAGCAGCCTGACATATCTATCATTTCCTGCTTATGCCCAAACTTGTTAAAATATGGACACTTTGTTGCCAATTGAGTTGGGTCATTATACTGTTAGTATTACACAGGTTTAGTTTAATACTGCCATTTAAAATGTCTTTGAGATTACATTGTGATTTGACATTAAAACAAAGTTGTTACAGAAAATCTAGAAAAGAGCACTTAAATTTGATATTAATGAAGCTTTTTTGAAAGAATGACTACAATTTAATATTTTATTGAAAACAATAAACAACAGATCTCATTTACATTTTGTTTATGTAGAAGGGTGATAAATGATGAAAATCAATGGTTAAATAAGTCTATAAGAAACTTTCTTAAATTATCTCTACAGTCAGAATTCAAAATGGTAAGAATATATTGTGTCTTACTTTAATCGACAGCATTTTGCTTTGTTAGGAATACACATAATAATAGTACATCTTATGATTGATGGCTTCTGAGTCAATGAAATAGGATTAGTAAGCCAGAAAATATTGAGAGGTTATGAGGTTTATGAAAATAGGATGAGGTGCTAGAAAATGGCTGAATCACTTCAGAGAGGTGATCTGAGAAGGTCTTTCTGAGGATGTATGAGCCAAAACCTGGATGAGAGAAATGAGTCATGCTCTAAGAAGAGCATTCCAAGGAGAGAGACAGCAAGTTCAAAGGCCCTGAAGATGATTATACGTGGCATCTTCAGCCAGCAGACAAGGCTAGTATTCTTGAGTACAGAGAAAGCTGATATAACGATATTTTTTATCTTCTGTTTGTTTCAGCAGCTGGAGAGTTACTTATGCAATTCAGATGTTGCCCTTCTCCTAGTAATTGAGGTCACCTCTCTGTGCATTTGGAGAAAAGTGATCTCATCACACATCCTCTTCCAGTTAGTTCCGCTTTGTGTCGTATCACCACGCAGAGACCCACCGACATCCCTGCAGTGGTCTATGACGTCTGTGTCCCTGCCACAGCCCAGTCTCTGCATTCGATTTTACTTAGGATTTTTGTAGAGAAAACGGGGATTAAAAGAGACTTTAGGATTTAGATGGTCTTTTTGCCTCATCTTATATGCCTGTGAGCCCCCATCCGCCTGCATTTCTGCAGACTGCAGCCTCCTCTTATGCTTCTCAGGACACACCTGTCTCTTTCTTTCTCTGTTCCCCACCCACAGTCCCCCTTTATTTTCCTATGCTGAGTGGTTTGGCTATTTCTTCTTTTTGTTATGTCCCTTCAGCTTTTGCCTTCATGTCTCACCTTCCACCTCGTAAGAAATTGATCAAAGTAGTTTATGTGAGGTTTCTTTTCAAGAAGAACTCTGGTACCGACCTTTAAGCTGGTAAATTCCATACCTTGCTGCTCGAAGGATGCATCTGATAGTGGTATGCAAGATTCCCTGCCATCATGATAGCAATGTTTTATTCTACTCCTTTTCCCTTTCCCTATGTAAGTAAAAAAGAAAAATAGTGTGTCCCTAGGAGACATGACTGAGAAAATATGTATTTATAAGCATGTATTTACTTCCATGTATCTGCTCATGACTCAGAATGATAGCAGGAGGAAATGTTGCAGGTTAGGGGGAAAGTTGACAAGAAATGCTTTAACATTTTCATGCCAATTATTTCAGGAGATGGAAAGTAAGTGTGTCTAGGATTCCTCATCTTTCAGCCACTCTCCAGGGTGCCTGAACTGCTGCCACACAGTGCTACCTGGAAAGATAAACAGAATTATTTGAAATTACCAAAAGGATAAAGAAAAAAACAGAAAGAGATGACAATGCCTGAGATCCTCTTTGTTAGGAAAATATAGTTTGAATTGGAGGCAGCTCTCTGCATGTGCTCTGCCAAGTTCCTTGCAGTTTTTTTTTTTTTTAAGATTTATGTAGATTTCCAGTTTAATTTCAAACATTTCAGTATACACCTGAAGAACATTTCAATGTTGACTGTAAACCTGGTGGTCACAGAGCTGATTTGAAAACTGCTGAATCACTGGATGTTTGGACTTTGCATTTCTAGGTCACCATGAGGATAATTTAATTTCTGAATGCAGTATTGTCATTAAGAATTATGAGCCACAATATAGCAGCAACATCAAAAATAATAATTCTTGCCATTTATTGAGCATTTTTTCATGTGGTCAGACAGTGCCAAAGACCTCGTGTGCATTATCTCATTAAATCCACACAGTAAATCTCAATAACGTGCAAATTTTGCCCTCATTTTAGAGTTCAATAAACGAAATTTCCCCAAAGAGAAGCCACACTTTCAAAACAGATTTTTCTCATAACAAAACACTATAGCACCTCTTCTAAACTGGCATTTTTCTAATAGCAAATGTCTCTTCTTTATTGTTTATGGCAGGCTTACAAAAGAAAGGAGAAGTACATTGTTAGTCATTCGAGGAGTTAGCCATTTGTGACAGACTTTCCATGTACCAAGAGAGTCTCAACTGGGAGTGACACTATTATGCTAGAGATGTTTTGGTTGCTGTGATGAATAGAGGTGTTTAGTGGACGTGGACCAAGGGAAAGGGCATCTGCCTTCCATGGGGATGGGTTTGGGCACGAATTTTAAATGAAACTCTGTAGCACATTTTGATAGATTAAGCCATTTCTTTCTAGACCAGCATTTAATCTCTCTCCTTTCCCTTTATTCAGGATGTCAGAGGCGTGACTGAGGTATGATCAACCTAAACCATGTTTTAAGGGAATTCCCAGGTGGCTCAGTGGTAAAGAATCTGCCTGTCAATGCAGGAGGCACAAGAGATGTGGGTTTGATCCCTGGGTCAGGAGGATCCCCGGGAGGAGGAAATGACAACCCATGCTAGTTATTCTTGCTGGGAAAATTCCATGGGCAGAGAAGCCGTGTGGTTACAGTCCATGGGATCTCAAAGAATGGGACACGACTGAGCACGCACGCATACCGTGTTTTATCAGTGAGCACAGGTAACCTCCCCGGTGTACCAGGGTGCATTTAACACCAAAGGAGTTGTAATGGACAGAAACGGGAGTGGAATTTTGGGAAGTGGGTTGTTACTCAGCTAATGATAGCAGTTCCTGGTCATGAGTAATTATTCATGTGAATTCCTAAGAACCAGCTGAGGTATCATCTTCCTCCTCAGAATTTGTAACAGAAATCGATAGAGAGGCACAGTGACCGAATGCACTAGAATACTAGAGTGCTAATACAAATACTGACACTAAATAACTGGTAAACAGCGGTGCTGCTCACTGAGAGAAAGTCCATGCATTTTTGTGCCCAAGTTCTCAGAGCTTTCCTGGATCCTGTTCTTGCCAGTATTGGTTAGATGTTCATATTCTTCTTTCAGTTTTGGAGCTCTGTGTGTATACGTGTGTATTCTATATATGCATACACATATTTTTTAATTGAGCCATAACCATTGCTTGCAAAAACAACAAACAAAGCTGGCTAATACACAGTTGTCCCAGGACTGGAACATGATATTTGAAAGCCGTTCTTTATTGTTACCTTTGCATAGATACTTTAAAATTGAATAAATGTTTAATGTTAAGTACTTGTTAGAACCAATTTAGAATCTAGGCTTCTACCTAGCATAAATGTGACGTCTTTGACAAGTGAATCTGGTTTTGTTACTTCATTGCCCTTGACTTGCTACATATTAGAACCACCTAGAAACTGATATCTCAAAGTCCAGATTGTACCCATATTAATTAAATTAGAAAGTCTGAAGGTGCCATGTAGGCATCAGCAGATTTCAAAGATGCCCAAGCAACTCCAAGTTGCAGCAGAATTGCAGCAGAATTGGGGAGTTACTTGCCTAAAAGACAAACCGTTGGTTTCCTTCTCCGGCTTCTAGCTCCCATTCCAGCCTCAGCTCTGGCCTTTTCCTTCCTCATACTTCAGTTCTTACACAATGCTTTCCTATCGTTCTTCAGCTTTTTTTTTTTTTTTTTTGTGTCAGAATAACTTAATTTTGGAATCACAGTATATAAAATAGGAAAGAAAACAGAGCTAGTGAGGTGACGATGGCATTGGTGCTGCCAGAGGGTCTTGAGCCCCTGGAGATCTGTAAAGCTCCCCCTCTTCCACCAAAATAAAACATCAACAAACTCCAAAGAGCCAAGTTCAAATGCCATTGCTTTAGCACTTTCAGTTTCAGATAAAGCTTCATGCGCAGTTGGGAGAGCTCCTGTAATTTGTTACCCCGAGGGTTCTATAGTTTGCAAAATTTTTTTTCTTCTAAACTAGAGTTCTTGCACAGTTCTGTAACTCCTTTTATTTGCATTGCAGAGATCCTTACTGTGTGGGAGGCAGAGGGGAGGAGTTGTAGCAGGTGCCTGTAACTGAGCAGGACTCACAGCCTGTTAGACTATCCTACGGGTTGCGCAGTGTGTCGGATGTATAGCACTTGCCACATTATATTGATATGCTTTATATATGTGTGCCTCTTTTTCTAGACCTTAATTTCCTTAAGAACACGAATTGCATTTGGTTGTTTCTTTCACATCTCACATAATGCCTGGCAGGTAGTAAGTGCTCAGCAAAGGTTGTTTTTCTCCTTAAAAATTAGCTGAATTAACAACTGAGTTTATTTGAGTTTAAAGAAGCCCATTGAAAATATTTGCCCTTCCCACCTGATTTTTGATAAAACTGATATTGAAGGATGTCTTCTAGTGTGGGTTTCTTGCCGCCTATGGAACCCAGTTGCACACCCCAGCTCTGCTGGGCTAGGTGAGGGGGCACCTCTCCAGTGCTGCTCCCAGGAACTCCAGGCAGTGGGAATACTTGCTGCAGGCCCAGCTTTCCATTCTTAACTCTTCAAGTGTTGACCCAGTTACTCTTCTTTGAGAATCAGCAAGGGAGATGCACAAAGAATTAGCCTGCCAATGAAGGAGACTCAGATTCTATCCCTGTGTCTGGAAGATCCCTTGGAGAAGGAAATGGCCACCCACTCCAGTATTCTTGTCTGGAAAACCCCATGGACAGAGGAGCCTGGAGGCCTACAGCCCATGGGGTTGCAGAGTCAGACATGACTCAGCACGCGTGCACTCAGGGAGGTGCTAGAGGCTAGAAGGATTCTCCTGGAGCTCTCTCCACTCGGAAGGCAACACTCAGAGTTGGGTGGAAAAGGATCCCTCCCGCGAAGCCCCAGCACCACCGTGACTGCACTCTGCAGTGCTGCACCCTCAGCCAGTGAGCTTTAGGCTTCACTCTACAACGTGTATGAGATTATGCTCATACATGCTCTCTGTTATTCTAGGTCCTGAAATGAACATGTTGCACCTTAATTGTACAGCGACAGTGCCATCTGTGGTCATAATATGAACAGCTTTACCACTGCCTAACTCAGCATCAAGAGTACTCATTCTATGCATTTGCTAACAAAATTATAGGGACTTTTATATTTTTGCAGATAAAATTATGAGAATATTTTCACTGTTATGGAGAGTCATTGGTAAATACACAGCAGTATAATAACATGTAATTTGATTCTTTAAGTGCTCCTAATAGTGGGATATTTTTGAGAGTCTGTAAACAACAAGATCCATTTGGGGATAAAATCATGTGGTTTTAGTTGAATCCAGGTCTGAATACATGTAATCTCTAATTACTATCTTAAATTAACTGTGTCCCTGATAATTTTCATGTGAACAACTTAAAAAGTCTAAAACTGAGAACTCTCATAAACACTTTAAGGTAGAAATTCTCTCAGTATAATGTAATAATAATAATAATAAAACAGTACATGAATATTTTCTTGATATGTGCTACCCTTTATATGTATTATTTTATTTGATCCAGAAAACAACCCTATGAGGTGCATATTTAGCCTTATTATCAAAGTAATAAATTTAGATAGTTGTTCAAGGTCAATTAGATGTTAAGCAGAAAATTCAGATACCAAAGCAGGTGCTTCTTTACGTTTAAGCCAGGCTGTGAAGAAGGCTCGTTTCTAACCCTCCCTGAGGCTTCTAAGCAACCAGCAGGTTGATTCATACCAATCATTCTCCTCCACTAAGTTTAAAAGTCCTGGCTACTCCTGCAACTTAGGACTGCCTATGGAAGAAGCTGGAATTTGTTTAGTAATGAAGATCAGCAGAGTACTTCTTTGCTGTAGCAATTTTAATAGTAAAAGGGAATTATCAGTCTAAAATTAATGTTTCTGTTTCATCTGCTTTAAAAGAAATGCAGCTAAATGACTGTTTTTATTGTTTTCTGCTTGACAGTGTATATGTTATTTTACTGACTCATCTGTTCTCTTCAAGATCCTTTATTTTACATTTTTAGATAGTTTATGTGAGGACGAAAGCCTGCATGTAGTGCATCTTTTCTGGAGAATGAGAAACTCTCATTTTTTTTAATCCTCATTTTTTGTAGAGGTTTTATGAAAAGGTATGGTTTGGATAGGAGACAATACTGAAAAGGATTCATTACATCATTAATATAGGTGTATTTGCCCATCAAAACTTGGCTTCATTATAAACCAGTACAAAGCTCTAAACTTTTTCTAGCCACTTTGATAAAATTCATAATTTTATGAATCTTTTCTGAATAAATGAGAAAGAAATGAACATAAATACACTTGATTTAATGAATATACACCGTTATACTAATAATTAGTGACAATGAGGGTTAAAGATTATCTGCTGGTCTTCTAATCATGGAGGTCTCGTCTGTGACCTCTCTGATGCGTGTTGATTCAGGACTTTAAGTGCAGGGGACTCACCACCACTTACATGCTCATTCACAGCTACTGACTTCAGAGGAACAAAGTCTTTTCATGCTTTAAATCGGAATCTACTTCCTAGAAGTACCCACAGATTGTTCTGATTTAACAGATGAATATGCAAGATAATCCTTTCCTCCATCCTGACAACTCCTAAAATATACTGGTGTTTATTTTGTTCTTTGCCTTTTATACTTGTTATGTTTGTGATCAAGAGCGAAGCACAGAGATTCTCTATGGCTGAGGTGGGAGGGAAGAAGGAAGGTAAGGATTTTTGTTAGCTTGAACCTGAAAACAAAATACCTGGGAAAACAAAGCGTTGGGAACCTGATAAGGTCCACTTGAAAGCACTATTGATATCATATAGGAAAAGGTTTGATAAATTCAAGGTCGTTTTTCTCCAGGAATCTAAGCCCTCTGTTCTTCCCACTCTGCAGACTTTCTTTAGGGGTAATATTATTAATACTCATCCCTGCAATTACCCTCTATCTATTACTGATTCTTAGGTCCTGAACTTTTATGTCTGACTGCTTACGGGGCATCCCTATTTGTGTATTTCACCAGCATCATGTAAATGCCATATCATATAAATTGATCGAGCAAAAACCAGTCATCTTTTCCTTCAAATATGCCTCTCCTCCTTTTTTTCCCCTATCTTATTGAGCAGCTATGACTCAGACAGTAAAGAATCTTCCTGCAATGCAGGAGACCTGGGTTTGATCTCTGGGTTGGGAAGATCCTCTGGAGAAGGGAATGGCAAGCCACTCCAGTATTCTTGCCTGGAAAATTCCATGGACTCAGGAGCCTGGCGGTCTACAGTCCGTGGGGTCACAAAGAGTCAGACACTGAATGACTAACCCTCTCACTTTGCCACCGTTCAGTCAACCACTTAATATGGACATTTGAGAGGGCTGCTTGCTTCTTCCCTCTGCTTCACTTTCTTATCTTATCCATCAGTAAACTGGTTTTCACCTCCTAAATAGCTCTCAAAGCTTCCTCTCTCCATTCCCACTGGAGCCACCCTGGTCTAAGCTCCTATTCCCTCTAGCCTGCATCACTGTGGAACCTGCATGGTGCTTCTCCATGTTATTCTCCACCTCCATGCAGGCTTCAGAAGAGCCTTGAACGTTCTCTGCATATTTCTAACTTAGGTCTTTTATACACACTTTCTTCTGCAGAAACCCCCCGTCTGGCCTTGACTGACCCTAGGGGCCCCTTACCCCTCCCACAGTTGCAATTACAGTACAGTGGCTGGTTTCTTAGATTTAAGCTGTCAGCTCCGTGAGTGAAGGACAACCTTTTCTCCATTGTTTCCTAGCAGGGAGTTTGAGATAGACAAGGCAGTCAGTGACTCTTTGTGAGCAAATAAATGGTCAGTCTTTGAGTTGAGACTTGATGGATAGGTTTGGCCTTACCAAGCAAAGAGGACTTTGCAGTCCTCACTGCAAAGTCTGATGCAGAGAAAAACTACAGAAGAACTGTGCCAGTTGGACTTTTGCCAAATATAAGCAAATTTTTAATTATTTTTCTTTATCATCTGGAGTCAGCACCCAGTGACTTTATAGATACTAAGACAGATAAAAGGAAATGTATTTTAGAAAACTTTCAAATCTCAGGAGGAATGGGATTTGAATATAACACAAAGGAATACGGGTATGTATAAAACAAAGGACATTTGAAAAATTTTTCAAAGTCTACATTAAAATTGCAAGCTTTGCTAGCAAGTTATTTATTTTTCCCCTGAATTCATGAATTCAGAATAAAGACAAATGAATACCACTTTAAACATATTTAATTAGTTGAATTCATGACTTCAGGATGTACTGACTCAGAGTTTACTAGGTTTAAGAATTGATAGAAGACGCATTAATAAGCATTAATAATAGATACTTATGCTCATTATTTAACATTCACTAAGCAACCATAGTGTTGTCTCCATAGACAAATAAAGCTGTGGTTTGAGGCAGTTAACTAGACATTTCGAGAACTTTTTACTTGAATTGCCTAGATAATTGCCCGGATATCTTATTTGCTTTTCATGAACAGGCAAAGAGAATGTCAAGTTTTCTTTCTCTTTTAAAGAGCTGTTTATAGAGAAAAAAAATCTTCATGTTCAAAACTGGAACCCAGGCTAATAATTAGGACCTGAACATTCTTTCCCAGGCATCACACAATCACTGTTACAGTCAGAAGTTTTAAATGTGCTATGCTGCTAGTCTTACACTTATTTTATGCTTGTATTTTTTTTACAGTGAATTTCCAAATACAATACCATTTTTAATAAATATTGACTACCGTGGAAGTGCCCAGGAAAACATTCTTTTAAAAAGGAGAGAAATAAAGCTTACCAAAATTTGCAGTGGTTTATACTGTTGAGATTAACATTAGAAGAAAAAAATGTAAACCCAGCTGCGTGGAGTTTGTAGCAGATCTAGGGTCCCCAGATGGTACTAAGAGTAACTTTTCCTTTTTGTAGCAGTTTTTTTGGCCTGTGTAATCTTTTGTTCCATGTTCCTCTTATATAGACAAAATCATCAACCAAGGTATAGTTCTAAGCAGTGTAAATTTTAATATTAAAAAGTCTGAAAGCTAAAATTAAGGGCAGCTATTTTTTTTTTTTTATTTCACAGCCTTGTAAATTAGCTAAAGTGAAAAAAAATATTTGTTTATTGAAGGTTGTGTTTTATATCACATAGAACATGAATAAAAGTGTACCCCTGGTTTTACTGCTAACTATGTTATTCAGTTCTGTTCAGTTGCTCAATCATGTCCAATTCTTTGCGGCCCCATGGACTGCAGCATGGCAGGCTATTCTGTCCATCACCAACTTCTGGGGCTTGGTCAAACTCATGTCCCCTGAATCGGTGATGCCATCCAACCATCTCTTCCTCTGTTGCCCCCTTCTCCTCTTGCCTTCAATATTTCCCAGGATCAAAGTCTTTTCCAGTGAGTCAGTTCTTCACATCAGGTGGCCAAAGTGTTGGAGTTTCAGCTTTAGTATCAGTCCTTCCAATGAATATTCAGGACTGACTTCTTTTAGGATGGACTGGTTGGATCTCCTTGCAGTCCAAGGGACTCTCAGGAGTCTTCTCCAACACCACAGTTCAAAGGCATCATTCTTCCATGCTCAGCATTCTTTACAGTCCACCTCTCACACCCATACATGACTACTGGAGAAACCATAGCTTTGACTAGATGGATCTTTGTCAGTAATGTCTCTACTTTTTAATATGCTGTCTAGGTTGGTCTTAGCTTTTCTTCCAAGGAGCAAGGGTCTTTTAATTTCATGGCTGCAGTCATTATCTGCAGTGATTTTGGAGTCCAAGGAATTAAAGTCTCTCACTGTTTCCCTTGTTTTGCTGTCTATTTGCCATGAACTGATGGGACCAGATGCCATGGTCTTCATTTTTTGAATGTTGAGCCAACTTTTTCACTCTCCTCTTTCACTTTCATCAAGAGGCTCTTAAGTCCTCTTTGCTTTCTGCCATAAGGGTGGTGTCATCTGCATATGTGAGGTTATTGATATTTCTCCTGGCAATCTTGATTCCAGTTTGCTTTTCGTCCAGCCTAGCATTTAGTTAGATGTACTCTGCATTTAAGTTAAATAAGCAGAATGACAATAAACATTCTTGACCTACTGTTTTCCCAATTTGGATTCAGTACATTGCTCTAAGTTCAGTTCTGTTGCTTCTTGACCTGCATACAGGTTTCTCAGGGAGCAGGTAGGTGGTCTGGGATTCCCATCTCTTCAAGAATTTTTCACAGTTTGTCGTGATCCACACAGTCAAAGGCTTTGGTGTAGTCAATGAAGCAGAAATAGATGGTTTTTTCTGGAATTCTCTTGCTTTTTATATGATCCAATGGATGTTGGCAATTTGATCTCTGGTTCCTTTGCCTTTTCTAAATCTAGCTTGAACATCTGAAAGTTCTTTGTTCATGTACTGTTGAAACTTGGCTTCCAGAATTTTGAGCATTACTTTGCTGATGTGTGAGATAAGTGCAGTATTTTGAACATTCTTTGGCATTGCCTTTCTTTGGGATTGGAATGAAAATTGACATTTTCCAGTCCTGTGGCCACTGTTGAGTTTTCCAAATTGGCTGGCATATTGAGTACAGCTCTTTCACAGCATCACCTTTTAGGATTTGAAATAGCTCAATTGGAATTTTATCACCTCCACTAGGTTTGTTCTTAGTGATGTTTCCTAAGGCCACTTGAGTTCACTTCCCAGGATGTCTGGCTCTAGGTGAGAGATTGCACCATCATCGTTATCTGGGTCATGATGATCTTTTTTTTATATAGTTCTTCTGTGTATTCTTTCCACCTCTTAATATCTTCTGCTTCTGTTAGGTCTATACCATTTCTGTCCTTTATTGTGCCCATCTTTGCATGAAATGTTCCCCTGGTATCTCTAATTTTCTTGAAGAGATCTCTAGTCTTTCCCTTTCTATTGTTTTTTTCTATTTCTTTGCATTGATCACGTAGGAAAGCTTTCTTATCTCTCCTTTTTATTCTTTGGAACTCCGCATTCAGATGGGCATATCTTTCCTTTCCTCATTTGCCTTCGGCTTTTCTTCTTTGCTTAGCTATTTTTAAAGCCTCCTAAGACAACCACTTTGCCTTTTTGCATTTCTTTTTCTTGGTGATGGTCTTGATCACTGCCTCTTGTAGAATGCCAGAGACCTTCATCCATAGTTCTTCAGGTGCTATTTCTGTCAAATCTAATCAATCTAGTTGTCTTTTATACTGTATAATCATAAGGTATTTGATTTAGGTCATAAATGTATAGCCTAGTGGTTTACCCTACTTTCTTCAATTTAAGTATGAATTTTGCAATAAGAAGTTCATGATCTGAGCCACAGTCAGCTCCCAGTCTTGTTTATGCTGACTGTGTAGAGCTTCTCCATCTTTGGCTGAAAAGAATAGAATCAATCTGATTTATTTATTTATTGACCATCTGGAGAAGTCCATGTGTAGAGTCATCTCTTGTGCTGTTGGAAGACGGTATTTGCTATGACCAGTCCATTCTCTTGGCAAAACTCTGTTAGCCTTTGCCCTGCTTCATTTTGAATTCCAATGCCAAACTTGCCTGTTATTCCAGGTATGTCTTGACTTCCTACTTTTGCATTCCAGTTCTCTATGATAAAAAGGACATATTTTTTGTGTGTTAGTTCTAGAAGGTCTTATAGGTCATCATAGAACTGTTCAACTTCAGCTTATCTGGCATTAGTAGATGGGGAGAAGACTTGGATTACTGTAGTATTGAGTAGTTTTCCTTGAAAATGAACAGAGATCTTTCTGTCATTTTTGAGATTTTACCCAGGTACTGCATTTTGGACTCTTGTTTGCTATGAGGGCTACTCCATTTCTTCCCAGGGATTCTTGCCCACAGTAGTAGATATAATTGTCTTCTAAATTAAATTCGCCCATTCTGGTCCATTTAAGTTCACTGATTCCTACAATGTTGATGTTCACTCTTGCCATATCCTGTTTGACCACTTCCAATTTACCTTGATTCATGGACCTAACATTCCAGGGTCCTATGCAATATTGCTCTTTACAGCCTTGGGCTTTACTTGCATCTGTAGTCACATCCACAACTGGGCATTATTTTCATTTTGGCTTCATCTTTTCATTCTTTCTGGAGTCATTTCTCCACTCTTCTTCAGTAGCATATTGGGCACCAACCGACCTGGGGAGTTCATCTTTCTGTGTCCTATCTTTTTGCCTTTTCATACTGTTCATGGGGTTCTCAAGGCAAGAATAGTGAAGTAGTTTGCCATTGCCTTCTCCAGTGGATCACATTTTGTCAGAACACTCTACCATGACCCATCCATCTTGGGGGCCCTACAGGGCATGGCTCACAGTTTCATTGAGTTAGACCAGGCTGTGATCCAGGTGATAAGTTTGGTTAGTTTTCTGTGATTATGTTTTTTATTCTGGTTGCCCTCTGATGGAGAAGGTTAAGAAGCTTGTGGAAGCTTCCTGATGGGACAGACAGACTGTAGGGGAATCTGGATCTTGATCTGGTGGGCGGGGCCATGCTCAGTAAATCTTTTATCCAATTTTCTGTTGTGGATGGGACTGTGTTCCCTCTCTGTTGTTTGGCCTGAGGCAAACTATGGTAGGGGTAACGGCGGTAATGCCGACCTCCTTCAAAAGGGCTTGTGCCAGGACTGTTGTATTCAGTGCCCCTGACCCCACAGCAGCCACTGGCAACCCACACCTCCTCTGGAGATTCCTGGACACTTGCAGACAAGTCTGGCTCAGTCTCTGGTGGGGTCACTGCTCCTTTCTCCTGGGTCCTGGTGCACATAAGGTTTTGTTTGTGCCCTCCAAGTGTCTGTTACCCCAGTCCCGTGGAAGTTCTGTAATCAAACTCCACTGGCCTCCAAAGTCAAATTCCCTGGGGGTTCTCAGTCCCTTTGCCAGATCCCCAGGTTGGGAAATCTGTGTGGGTCCTAGAACTTTTGTAACAGTGCAAGATTTTCTTTGGTGTAATAGTTCTGCAGTTTGTAAGTCTGCTTGTTGGCTCTATGGGTGGGGCTACGGTGACCTCCTCCAAGAGGAGTGATGCCACATGTCGCGTGTCCCAGGTCTGCTGCAGCCAGAGCAACCGCCCCTGTGGCAAGCCACTGCTGACCCATGCTGCCACAGGAGACATGCAAACACTCAGGCAGGTCTGGCCCAGTCTCCGTGGGGTCTCTGGGACTGGTGGACACAGGTTTTGTTTAAGCCCTCTAAGCATCTCTGACAGTTATGGGGTTCGATTCTAAACGTGATTTCACCACACCTACCATCTTGTTGGGGCTTCTCCTTTGCCCTTGAACATGGGGCATCTTTTTTTGGTGGGATCCAGCATTCTCCTGTTGATGGTTATTCAGCAGCGAGTTGCAGTTTTGAAGTTCTCACAGGCAAAGACAAGCACACGTCCTTCAAATTGGGTTTTGACCAACATCCAGACTTAATCAGTGCCGGGAAGTATCGTGTCACAGCACATCTGAAGTCCCAATTGGGAAAAGGTCTCAGGCACCATGTCCGCTCCATTGGGGAGACTTCGTTATTAGATGTGTTAGATGTTTTAGATGTTACTAGGTGTGTTAGTATTATTAGATATGTCTTTTTTATGGGCATTAGTATCTTCAGCTATGTAGGGATTATATTTAACAGGTAAAGGTTTTTTTGAGGACTAAATAAATTATGTGAAGAATCTAGATCATTGTTATACAATCAGTTTAAAAAAAAAAAAGAATTTTTTGTGGTTCTCACTTCATTCATCTATAAAGTAAAGGGACTTTACAAGTGACACTCCAAGTATAATTTGCTAACCAGTAATGACCCAGAACCACCACAGTGTTCTTGCCTGGAAAATCCCAGGGACAGAGGAGCATGGCAGGCTATAGCCCATGGAGTCCAAAGAGCTGGACATGACTTAACAACTAAAAACAACTAACAATGACCAGTGAACTATCTCATTTAAAATAAGTACAGATTGAGAGTGTTTGTTATAAATTTTACATAATTTGCCACAGTAATTTTATGTCTGTTGCAACTAATGATTAAAAATGGAAATATCTCTTCTTTTTATTATTTTATATTAGTGATTCATATTTATTATATTTTACAAAATTAGTTGCAGATAGAAAAACAATGCAAGGTGTAGAGGTAGTCTGAGTAACAGTGGATACTGTTAGATAGTAGATAGCCTCTGAGATAATCTCTCTAGCTCTTAATTTCTAATATTCTGGATAAATTATACAATTTTTTTCAAAGCACTATGAAATATACTCACAATGCATATAGGTGTTTTTTAAAACATTTCATTTAGTGAAAACAGTTCCGCTAAATTAAATTCAAACATGTACTCCTTAATAGTTATTCACATTGTCACCTGGATTAAAAAAGATGTTATAGGTGGCCTGAGGGAAAGAGAAATGTGTCTGAATTGTTGGCAATCAAATTAAGCTTTCAATTTGTTCTTTAAAATCTAATTTATTTGGATTCAAGGACCTGTTTTTAATGAAAAGCAGAGGGAGATTATAAAGTGATGGTGCCATGTGCTGTCACGTGGTGTCGCCCACCACTCCTGTTAGACCGGAGTGTTATAAACCACTGCTCATAATTTAAATGGGCTTCCCTGGTGGCTCAGATGGTAAGGCATCTGCCCGCAATGCGGGAGACCTGGGTTTGATCCCTGGGTCAGGTAGATCCCTTCGGGAAGGAAATGGCAACCCACTCCAGGACTCTTGCCTGGAGAATTCCACGGATGGAGGAGCCTGGAGGGCTACAGTCCATGGGGTCACAAAGAAAACGTTCTGCTCCAGCTGGTTAGTTTGGAAGTAAGGTTCCAGATGCAATTAAAGTTGCTAATCAGCTGCCTTTCAAACAGGCAGCTTTACACAGAGTATCTCATGGGCCCGGGGTAATAACAGGGGTCCTTGTAAGTAGAAGGAGGAGTTAGAAGAGTGAGGACCACAGGGACAGCAGCGTGACCATTTTGCCCTGACATGCATCACTGGTTTTGAGATTAGAGGACCAGAGCCGGCAGCCAGGGAATGTAGGAGGCCTCTAGCTGCTGGAGGACGTGCCCCAGAGCCCCCGGGAGAACGCAGCGCTGTCAACACTTTGAGTTTAGGCAGTGAGGCCTATTGTGGACTTCCGGCCTCTAGAACTATAAGATAATAAATGTGTGTTCTTTTAGACCACAAAGCTCATGGTAGTATGTTACCGTAGCTATAGAAAAAGAATGCAGCCAGGCATTTACCAGAGACAAGGCTGCCGGTTCCACCTTTCTGGCTTTGCATGGGGCCACCAGCCCAGCAGGAGGAGATGTACCACTCTGAGCGCAGTGACAATGCTGTCTTTCCAAAATGTCTGTTACTTGGTAAGTCACAGAACAAAGAGCTGCAGAAATGAACTAATCTCTCCCTTTCTCCCATCCTTCTACAGTTTGCATATGAATTAAACATTATCCTTAAAATTACCCATCAGATTTTTTATATGAAGTCATTATGAGAAATATGAACCATGAATGGACACGGTGTAATCCAGGGTTTATGTAGCTGTAAGCTTATACAATTTGGAGGGGGGGTGTTATTTAAAAGAAAAAAATAGAAAGTTAAGTATGAAAGTGAATATGTATATGGGATAAGAACAAATGAAAAATGAAAATGCTAATAAGTACCACTAACATTAAAAAATTAGAAAAATCATATGCAATTTTTGAATTAAATGTCTGACATGTCTTTATAATCTTTTAATCTATATTTTGACTATGTGTTCTGGATTATTTCTTCATATGACTGATTTTTGTCATTCCTTTTCTGTAAAGAGTATTGAAAGGTCAAGCAGTCTGTCTTCTAGCATGGCTAATTAAAATTTGTTGGGTTTTTTTTTCTTTTATTGATAATTTGCAAAATTTCCTCTCAGTGTCATAACTTGTAGTTAGCAATGACATGCCAATTTTAAGAGTGTTTTAAACATCCATCAAGTGTCTTTCATATATGAGCTTAAAGATTTAGAAGCTTTTTTTGTAGTTCAGTTTCTGGCTCCACGTATTTCAAACTGTACTTCTCCACTACCTCTGTTCTTCTGGTTACAGGCATGAAAATACCTTTTCGTATTTCTGAGGAACCTCTAGCTTTGCAGCTCTGTGTCCTGATAGTCTGTGTGGGGGGAGTCAACCCAGCAGATGGTAGGATATTTCTGGAAGCCATTCCTGCATTAGGACAGCAGGACAGTCATCAATGACTTGACTATACAAGGTCGTGGCTGTGGATGGACCACATAAGTGTAGCCATTAAACCCAAACTAAATTTGTTCCCAGCTCAACTTTCCTTAACAGCACTTGCAGTGCCTCCTCATAATCCATCACCCCCAACCTGAGAGGGAGCCTACTGGAGCTTAAGTAAGAATGGAAAGAAAAAATGATCTTAATTGATTGCATTCAATGTATATTTCTTTTGCAAATTTTGCTAAAGCATATGATTTGGTAAACACACTATTAGGACTCTGCAGGGCCTTGGAAAGAGCCCTTGCAAGGGAGGGATCCTGAAGCTTAGTTGGCTTCCCAGTAAACACATCTCTAATAGGATATAACCCCATACACTGGCTGGATTCTGTAATTTTTTTATTTTTGACATTTTCCAATCCATGATTCTGAAATTCCAAATATAGAAGTAACTGAGAAGCACGGGCCATATCCCGTTAAAATATTTATTCCCATAGGCTACTTTATTGACCTTGAAAGACCCAGCTGTACACTAGGATTAAGCTTTTAGACCAGTTTCTATTTGAAGAAGCTTCCTTGTGTGCTTTCTGTGGAGTCAACTAAAATAGATATCCTTAAAGCATGTATCTCCCTTTGTGTGTTGGGTTTTGTTTTTCATTAATTTTATCATAGCTAGGTTTGATTTAAAATTGGTCATTTTGCAGATTCCTACTTATTTGTCATTTGACTCAAGTTAATAAGCATTAGAAATTCTAAAAATATGAAGGAAAATGGAAAAAAAAAATGATGTACCAAGATTTCTAGTTAGAGCAGAAGGAATGGATTAGAGCCTTCATTTAGCCATGGGAAGGAGATTTCACAGAACTGGTGGCTTACATAGCTGAGTGAACATCGAGAGTAGTTCTTACTTTTCACTGCTAAGGAAGATGAGCCCAGAAAGAGAAAATGTTCCATCATTTCTGAATAGGTATTTCCCCTCTGGATTGATAGAGCTTTCATCATTATTTTTAAATGTTCCTACTTTCATCTGTTGATAGTATGTGTAAGGAAGTAACTAATTTGCTGAAATTTTTCATCCTAGGAGATAGACTTTCCCAAGTTTGATGGTGTCACTTAGAGTTCTTGACAGTTTTTGTTTTCATTGGTGGGAGGGTGATGTGGAACATGGGAAAGTCATTGGAACATTTGTCAGTCTCAGGGTATGATGTTTTTGAAACCTTTAGATGGGAGCAAGATATGAAATTAATCACTCAAGTTTTCTAAACTGTGTTGTACCTTTAATACAAAATAGATTGGCTCTTTTTATGTGAAGTATGCACCTGCCCTCCTCTAGTTTGCTTCTGTTAAAATAGTGTTCTCAAATACAGTCTGTGAGATGCCAGTGTTAAATATGTATTTGATGCCACTTTGAATTGAGAACTTGCTCTTGCCAAACTTCTGAAGAAACAGCTCAGGTTTAGAGTTCTCTGGATCTCAACCTCAGATCACCCAGAGACTTCCATAGCACACTCCCTTGTCCTCACGTATAAAATTCATGCAATCATAGCTGACTACTTGTTCCTCCCTAAATAGGCCTTGCTAATTCTTTTCTCTGTGCTTTAGAAAAAAAATGTATTTATTTTTGATTGGAGATAGTTGCTTGATGATATTGGGTTGGTTTCTGCCATTCATCAGCGTGAATCAGCCACAGGTATACTTGTGTCCCCTGCCACTTGAACCGCCCCCCACCTCCCACCCCGTCCCACCTCTCTGGGTTGTCAGAGATTACCAGGTTTGAGCTCCCTGTGTCTGCGTCCTACAGCAGATTCCTCTCTGTGTTGTTTAAATTCCTGTTCTATTTGGTTTACTAATACTTGGTAAAGAAAAAATCGTTTGGTCAAGGAAAGGGTTTTTATCATACCTTTTGTCCTTCTCACAATGCTTTCCAAAATCCTGCCATTTCCAGATTACTTAAGAGCTATCTCCCTTTTGAAGTCATTCTTGACTTTCCCTGTTAGAGTCAACCAGTAAATGCACTTTGTTCCTTCTTTTTGCTTATTCTCTTCCCCATGCTTGAAGAACCATCCTTGTTTCATTCTACCATGTTTTATAAATAGTTACTGCTTCTCCTGACTGGCCTGTGTGCTACACAATGGAAGAAATGGTTTCCTGGGGTTTTTTTTTGTTTTTTGTTTTATCCTTCCTTAGTGATTGGAATACATAAAAGGTCAGTTTTTTTGCTTGTTTTTGTTACTCAACAAATATTTATCAAAGACCTACTATTTGCCAGATACAACTCTAAGCATTTGAGACATAGCAGTGAACCACACAGACAAAAATGTCTACCCTAATGAAACTTATATTAATGCATTGGATCCTGCATTAATTAGATTATGCTCATATTTTAGCCTTAAATCTGTGGTATGTTCTTTGATTTGTAACATTTTAGTCTTGTTCTGTAGACTTGAGCAACTCCTCACGTTAATGTGATTCTTGGTATATGTCATTAGTAGACCTAATCCTGGAAGATATATTTTTTCTATATTGGCAAAAATAAAGTTGTATAAAATCTATTTAAATTAAGTCAAACAGTGGTTTAGTTGACTGATCTGTAAGGTTTGCATATTATTTATTTACTTACAGATTTTAGTACTTTCTTAGACAGGTCTTGCCCAACCACCATTTTCTTACCCAATTTTTATGCAATCACTCTTTACTCTCCACCCTCTTATTCTGTGTTATTTTTCCAAATTACATGTATCCCTCTCTGTATTCTGTCACTGGGCTACAGATTTATTATCTGTCTCCTTCAGTGGAGTATAAGTTTTATGTGGTTAGGAGCTTTCTCTTGGGCATGGCCTGCATCCCCAGTGCTTTGTATTATAATGTCAAGCAAAAAGGAAATGCTCAATCAGTTTTCTTTTAATGATTGAAAAATAAGTCTGGGAAAGTTATGTAACCTTTAGTATAGATACTCTCCCTTGTGCAATTAATTTTGGTAACTTGCCCCTTCTGACAGACTATGTCAATACTGGCCAAACATTTCAACTGAACAGGGCCTCTTTCAGGTACAGGTCCTAGTCTTAATTTTTTAAGTCTCATGATTGGTTCTTATCCTTCTAATTCTGCTTTATATTTTTTCATTAATTGAATTAATTAGGAAGTATAATAAATACCTTTACATTTGCAATTTTATGAAATGACAGCCATTATGCAAATGACAAAAACTGAAAAAGAAGGTAAGTTCTTATTTAAGATTCAGATGTAATTAGCATTGTAGCAATAAAAAGCATTAGTCTGAAGACTTGAAGATGGAAGTGTTTTTTTCTGTAGCAAGTTATAACAGATTGCAAGCTACTTTTTGGAGAAGATTTAGATGTGGTAATAATAGATGTATAAATATGTGAGATGTTTTACCCCGACATACCATACTTAATTTTATAATTCCTACTTAATGAATTCTTCATTTTATGAAGTCATTTATTATTTATCCTGCTTCCCTATGAAATGGATAATTTATCTAAACTGTGAAATGAGCATATGTCTAAAATTTGCCTTTTCCTTGTCATCATCAGTGTTTCTTGACTTTTTCCCCAACCTTATTAGTTTCTTTCACTAGATTATTGCCTAAGTTATCCAGAACCTAGATTTTTAGAGAATGGGATCTAATTGTTCATGGAAAAGTAATTAATATACAGAGCTTATAGAATGGATTTGTTACTAATGCTGTTAATGTGTAGAATTTTAGTTTCTCCTGCCTGAGAATTTTAAGAAGGAGAAAGGTAAGAAATAAACATTGAGTGTATTAGGAATTATGCTGTGCGTACGGTTATAGTCATCGTTACTGCTACATGAATAGGGATTTAGAATTCTTCTACTTTTAAATAATAACTACGAAACATTTTCTTTCGTTAGAGTTTCCCTCAATAAACAGAAGGAATATATTTCTTAAGTTGAAATTGTTTATACTAGGATAAAATAAAGCATTTTTTGTGATGTACGTAATAATTAAAGAAAATTTATTTTGCCTTTATACCTTCTTCCATTCCAGTTGTTTTCAAAATATCTTATCCTGAGTTTCTAGTTCTCCCTGGAATCTCCTAAAACTTTCATAATCTTCTTACCATTGATAAGGGGGACAAAAATACAAATAGACCACACAGTTAACCTCACTGATGCTGCCATTACAAAACCACTTATGTAAATTTAAGTTTAGTTTTCCCTCCATATTTGTTGTGGCATAATTGAAATAACATCATGGAGATTTAAGGTGTAAATATTGATGTATATGCTTACATATTGCCAGATCGCCAGATCATTAGCACCGTGATACATAGCTAACATCACCATCATGTCACCTAATTACTATTTCTTTTTTGTGCTAAGAACATTTAAGAATTACTTTCAGTTATATAATAGAGTGTTATTAACTGCAATCACCATCTATACATTTGATGCCAAAAATTTATTCACCTTAGAGCTGAAAGTTTTTATACTCAGACCAACATCTCCCATATTCTCCACCCCACCTCCCAGCCCCTGGTAACCACTGTTCTTTTACTATAAGTCTGACTATTTTAGATTTCACATGTAAGTGATCTCATACAGTATTTGTCTCTCTCTGATTGATTTTTTTAGTGTAATGCCCTCAAGGTCCATACATGTTGTCACAAGTGGCAGAGTTTCCCTATTTCTCATGGTTTGTGTGTGTGTATACATACATATATATATACATAGGCTTCTCTGATAGCTCAGCTGATAAAGAATCTGCCTGCAATGCAGGAGACCCTGGTTCGATTCCTGGGTCGGGAAGATACACTGCTGAAGGGATAGGCTACCCATGCCAGTATTCTTGATCTTCCCTTATGGCTGGTAAAAAATCCACCTGCAATGCATGCGACCTGGGTTTGATCCCTGGGTTGGGAAGATCCCCTGGAGAAAGGAAAGGCTACCCACTCCCATATTCTGGACTAGAGAATTCCATGGACTGTATAGACCATGGAGTCACAAAGAGTCAGACACCGCTGAGCGACTTTCACTTTCACATATATATGTGTGTATATATATATATATATCTTATATGTTTAATATAGACGTATATTTGCATATGTATACATATTTATGTATCTTTATATGTATATGTGTGTGTGTGTGTGTGTGTGTATTCTTGATTGATTTGTCCATGAAACATTTAGGTTGTTTCCATATCTTGGTTATTGTGGTTAATGCTTCCTTGAACATGGAAGGGCACATATCTCTTCAAAATCCTGTTTGTTTTCCTTTGGCTATATATCTATAAGAGAGATTCCTGGATCATATGATAATTCTCATTTTTAACTTTTTGAAGAGGCTCCACGGTGTTCTCCACAGTGACTACCAATTTGTACTCCTGCCAACAGTGCACAAAGGACCCTTTTTTTTCCACAGCCTCCGCAATACTTGTTATGCTCGAATCTTTTTGAAAAGAAAGATCTGCTGTTAATCTTATGAGAGCTCCCTTGTACATAACAAGTTGCTTTTCTTTTACTCCTTTTAAGGTTCTCTCCTTGTCTTCAACTTTTGACATTTTAATTAAACTGTGTCTTGGCATGGGTCTCTTTGGAGTCTTCTCTTTTTGGAAGTCTCTGTGCTTCTTGGTTCTAGATGCCTATTTCTTTCCCCTGGTTATAAATGTTTTCAGCCCTTGTGTTTTTTCAAATAAGCTTTCTGTCCCTTTATCTCTCTCTCTCCTCCTGGGATCATGGTAATGCACACATTGATCCATTTTATGATGTACTCTTAAGTTCCTTAGCTGTCTTCACTCCTTTTCATTCTGTTTTTTGTTGTTTTTTTTTCTTTTGCACCTCTGATTGGATGAATTCTACTGCCTTGTCTTCAAATTTGCTGATCCTTCCTTACACTTGATCTACTCCACTCTCAGTCCCCTGGTAGAATTTTTGAAACCATTTATTGTATTCTTCAGTTGTGTGATTTCTGTTTGTAACTGTCTTGTATTTTCTTTCTTTCTATCGATATTCTCACTGTGTTCATTGTTGTCCTGACCTCTGTAAGTGTTCTTATGACTTATTCTTAAACTCTTTTTCAGGTAATTTATTATCTCTGTTTCACTGAGACCCGTGTCTGGAGTTTTGTCTTGTTCCTTTCCTTGTCATATGTGGCTCTGTTTCTTCATTGTCCTTAACTCTCCATGTTTATTTCTGCATGTTAGATAAAACAGGTGCCTCTCTTGTCTTGGCTTAGTGGTTTCGCATGGGAAACAGACCTTGTCAATCAGTCCAGCCTGTGGTCCTCCTTGTTTCTCAAGCCTTTTGGATCACCTGAGCTGGCTTGTTGTTCTTAGTGGCTCTCAGTAGTTCAGAGTGTGCCAAACCCGCTGGTGTCTCAGAGGGGAGGTTTACTCTCAGCATCGAGATGCAGGCTGGTTGGAATTTGGACATTCAGGTAGCACCTAGGAAAGTATGTAGTCAGGCCACTTCTAGGGAGAAGATGGGAGATGGGCATTTTTGTCTCTTCCCTCTGAGCTGAGCCTGGCTGTATATATATAGAGAGGAGGATGCTCCTGAGCCCACTAAAAATTATTTGCTGCAGTCCAGTGGAACTCGTGAATGCAAGTCCTGTTGGCAGAGCCAGGTGACCCCACATCCTGTTTCTCAAGTGGCAGCCACAACAGCTGGGGTGCCAGATGTGTGTACAGGTTTTTCCCAGGGAGACATTGGTAACTTGGAATGGGCTAGAGGGTGCCTTCTGGCTTTCCTGGCCTCCAGTAATCCCTAAATGCATGCTAAATTAGAAGCCTGATCCTCAGGAAGCAGCCTGTAAAATAACTACAGTGGATTTTAGGAAGCAGTAGGTAAGGGCTTGGGAAATAGACACAGTATGGATGGCTTGGTTCACAAAGAATAGGACACAACGGAAGTGACTGAGTACACAGCACATGGATGGCTTGGTTCACAGGTTCCTTTGCCCATAAAAAACACAGCAAGCTGTTGTTGGGCCCTTCAAATGTTGTGAAGCTTTCCTAGGCTTCCTATCTCAGTCTGGTCTCTAGTTCCAGCATAATATCTCAGTTTCATCTCAAATGCCAAGAGTTCTCAGTTATACCTGCCCAGAGCATTGTGATGAAAAGGATTGTGAAGGGCTCAGTAATTTTGTTTTAATGAATAAATGATTTAAAAGCATGGCTTAGAATTCTGGATACAATTACTTATATAATAAGGAGGACTTCTTTTCGTTGCTACTTCTCTGTATGAAGTTTGTGAAAAGCCTAGAACTAGCAGTTTTTATTTTGCCTGCTACATACAGCAAAATGCCTTGCAGGGAATAGGCAATCAATATCAACTGAATTCACTGAATGGGTGCAATTTTTATCTTATGCATGTCAATTCCAGTAATTCACCCAGAGTCTTATTGGTATATGATCTTTATTAATATAAATTATGCCTATTTTTAGAAACAGAGGTCTCTGCCAACACTGTTTGAAAGTTATGCTAATGCAGAGATAGTTATTTTGTCACTTAAAAAAAAAGCATGTGTTATGATGTAATTCTGGCTGTGTCTCTAGGTGGTGTGCTGACATTCTTCAGAGCTGAAAAATGTAAGCACGTGCCATCAATTAGTGGGCTCATGAGGAAAAATCAGAATTACCTCATCTTGTTTACAACTGGGCTTCATGGAAGTTTGAGATCCCACAATTTGCTAAGGCACATTGTCTGAATGCCTTAAGTTATCTATCAAGGATTGATTCTTCTCAGAGCCAAAACTGTTATGTTTTTAATATGTGCATAATTTTAAAATCTCTATGTTGCTGGTATCATTTTTAAGCGAATATTTTAACAAAATTTCTAAAGTAACTCTTTTATAAACCTTATACATTTTTTTAAACAATCATTATATCAGGAATTTCTGACAACTACACATGTTATTCTGGACTTCTTTGTAGCCTTGTCACAAACGTACGTTTTTTTCCCCCTAATTCATGATGTTATAAACATCTGCTTATATGTACCAAACTTAGAAGTTTACTTTTTCTTTGAAGGAGTATGAATTTTCCATCAAGACCCAAGAAAAATTTCCAAGAATTCTTTTATGTGAATACTTTGTACTTCATCTTTTTTACTGTCCCTCTCCTTTGTCTTATTGTGACATTATTTTCATGTCATTTTGGAAATTACAAGCTTGCGCAGTTGAATATGAGCCATTAGCTCTATATAGAATATCACTGACTCCACATGTCCATTGACATGTCATTCATGTAAAGCTGAATAAGCATTTGAATAACATGAAAATAGTTACAAGACAGTTTGCATAACTGGAGACACACCCCTCTTCTTTCTTTCTTTTATAAGAATGATCTTATGTGGGTTGAGAGAAAACTGACGAATACTGTCTTTTACCCAGATGGAAAGGGTTTACTTTCCTCTTTCCCATAGTTTATTCTCAACTCTGATTCCTTGGTTTAAGCGAAGTGACTGTACCCAGCAGGCATTTTACTAGGGCCTATGACTTAGTAGATAACTCATGTGATTTGAGAAAATTAGTTGCTAACAGATAGAGCGTAATGAACAGTGGATCATAATGAGAACCAAAACTTACGGACCTGATTTTAGCACTCTTTCCTCCCTGCTATACCTTTGTCTTGGGGAGCAAAAGCTTCCAATCAGAGGCCTGGATTCAGTACGAGCCCAGCTGTTAACTCCCTGCGTGATCTCAGATGAGTCTCCCTTAGGTGATCCTTGTCTCTGTTTCTTCATTTTATAAAATGATGATCATGGAGCCCCTCCCCTTGCAGGATTTCTGCATGCATGTCAAGTGTATAAATGGTTCATGTCAAGTGCTTAACACAGTGATGGGCTTATAAGTTGTTTCACTTAAATAAGGAGGTTATTATTGTTACATTTTATCTTTTATGATGAACAGCATGAAGGAAGTCCTTACTGGTGAAGAATAAGAGTTTTCTGTATAGTGTTCTTGAGATATATGTAAATCTGCATGTGGTATCAGTGTTTGAGGTAACAAACAACTGATTTACAAGGTACTTTTGAATACTACCACATGTTTTCAGTGAGGCATAGCACTCAGAGACTTAGAAGATTTCTTTGAAGAAGTTTTTGTATATTTCAGTTCAGTTCAATCACTCAGTTGTGTCTGACTCTTTGCAACCCTATGGACTGCAGCACACAAGGCGTCCCTAACCATTCACCAACTCCCAGAGCTTGCTCAAACTCAATGTCCTTCGAGTTGCTGAAGCCATCCAACCATCTCATCCTCTGCTGTCCCCTTCTCCTCCTACCTTCAATCTTTGCCAGCATTAGGATCTTTTGCAAAGAGTCAATTTTTCATATCTGGTGGCCGAAGTATTGGAGCTTCAGCTTAAACATCAGTTCTTCTAATGATTATTCAGGACTGATTTCCTTTAGGATGACTGGTTGGATCTCCTTGCAGTCCAAGGGACTCTCAAGAGTCTTCTCCAACACCACAGTTCAAAAGCATCAATTTTTCGGTGCTCAGTTTTCTTTATGGTCCAACTCTCGCATCCATACATGACTACTGGAAAAACCATAGCTTTGAATAGACAGACCTTTGTTGGCAAAGTAATGTCTCTGCTTCTTAATATGCAGTCTAGGTTGGTCATAGCCTTTCTTCCGAGGAGTGAGTGTGTTTTAATTTCATGGCTGCAGTCACCATCTGCCGTGATTTTGAAGCCCAAGAAAATAAAGTCTGTCACTATTTACCTTGTTTCCCCATCTATTTGCCCTGAAGTGGTGGGACCAGATGCCATGATCTTTGTTTTTTGAATGTTGAGTTTTAAACCAGCTTTTTCACTCTCTTCTTTCACTTTCATCAAGAGGCTCCTCAGTTCCTCTTCACTTTCTGTCATAATTCGGTGTCAAATGCATATCTGAGGTTATTGATATTTCTCACAGCAATCTTGATTCCAGCTTGTGCTTCATCCAGCCCAGCAGTTCTACATGATGTACTCTGCATATAAGTTAAATAAGCAGGGTAACAATATACGGTCTTGATGTGCTCCTTTCCCAATTTGGAACCAGTCCATTGTGTTCCATGTCCATTTCTGTTGCTTCTTGACCTGCATACAGATTTCTCAGGAGGCAGTTAAGGTATTCCCATCTCTTGAAGAATTTTCCGCCGTTTGTTGTGATCCACACAATCAAAAGGCTTTGGCGTAGTCAATAAAGCAGAAGTAGATGTTTTCTGGAAATCTCTTGCTTTTTCAGTGATCCAATGGATGTTGGCAATTTGATCTCTGGTTCCTCTGCCTTTTCTTAATCCAGCTTGAACATCTGGAAGTTCTTGGTTCATGTACTGTTGAAGCCTCGCTTGGAGAATTTTGAGCATTACTTTGCTAGCTTGTGAGATGAGTGCAATTGGGTGATAGTTTGAACAGTCTTTGGCATTGCCTTTCTTTGGGATTGGAATGAAAACTGACGTTTCCAATCCTGTGGCCTCTGCTGAGTTTTCCAAATTTGCTGGCATATTGAGTGCAGCACTTTCACAGCATCATCTTTTAGGACTTGAAATAGCTCAAGTAGGATTGCATCACCTCCACTAGCTTTGTTTGTAGCAATACTTCCTAAGGCTCACTTGAATTCACATCCCAGAATGTCTGGCTCTAGGTGAGTGATTGCATCATCATGGTTATCTGGGTCATGAAGATCTTTTTTGTACAGTTCTTCTGTGTATTCTTGCCACCTTTTTGTAATACCTTCTGCTTCTGTTAGGTGCAGTCCATTTCTGTCCTTTATTGCGCCCATCTTTGCATGAAATGTTCCCTTGGTATCTCTAATTTCCTTGATTATTCAAGTTCTAACCATATAATGCATCTTCTTTTAGCCTGTCTGGTCACATCACTACTCCTTAACACAACTGGAGTTTTATGCCTTTTGGAGGATTTTAAGTCATTGGATAAACTGTACCATGGATTTTTTCTTCCACAATTATGTCTGACACCAGTCCCATATGCTAATGTGCCTAGTTACAAAAGATAGCTTGAATTGTTGTCCAAGTTATTAAGTACTGACCACTCTTGAACGAGGCAGCTTAATCAGTGATGCCAGAATCCTCTACAGAATAAGACAGTTGTAAGAGATGCTTGCATGATATGTATTGAATGAAAGAACATATGTACCTTCTATGTATCCTCTTTCTTTCCAAGCTGAGTGCCTTGTGTTTTGTAGGGTCTGAAAATGTTTGTTGAATGAGTAAATGGATTTTGGAGACTTATTAATAACTGTAATCCCCACTGCTTCTTCTTTTTTTAAAGGCAACTTTTTTATCTTTCCTGAAATTGTTTATTTACTTATTTATTTATCTGTGGCTGTGCTAGGTCTTTGTTGCTATCAGGGCTTTTCTCTAGTTGCAGCAAGTGGGGCTCTTCTCCAGTTGTGTGCACAGACTTCTCACTGCAGTGGTTTCTCTTCTTGCAGAGCATGGGCTCCAGGGCGTGAGGCTTCAGTGGTTGTGGTCCACGAGCTCAGGAGTTCTGGGCTCTGGGCTCCAGGGTGGGAGGCTTCAGTGGTTGTGGCCCACAGGCTCAGTGGTTCTGGGCTCTGGGCTCCAGGGTGTGAGGCTTCAGTGGTTGTGGCCCGTGGGCTCAGTGGTTCTGGCTCTAGAGCACAGGCTCAGTAGTCGTGGCTCTCTGGCTTTTTGCTCTGGGACATGTGGCATCTTCGCAGATCAGAGATCAAACCCGTGCCTCTTGCATTGTCAGGGGATTCTTTACCCCTGATCCACCAGGGAAACCCTGCCCATTGTTTCTTTGTCATTCTCGGTTGAAATCGAGTTGAGTAAATGCATCAGTCACATTTTTTATTATTCATTAACATTTGCTTTTAAGTTTACACAATAAATTCAGTGCATTACATTTGCAGTTTTCCCATCACTCCTAAAATTTTAACCAATACCCATATTATGGTAGCTATAGATAAGAGAACTTCTTTTGTATTTTTTTCTCTTTTACAACCATATAACCTTCTTCTTCTTCTTTTTTTTTTTACAGGAAAATAAGATAGTTATTGAACATTTAGATTCTTGAACAAGTGCTTAGGGAAAACTGAAATTGTGACTCATTTTATAACTTCAATTAGTAATTTTAGATTGAAATTATTATTTTTCAAGGTACCCATTATAAAAACTTAACTGCAGTAATAACTGGAGTTTTAGAACTTAATGTTAGATTCTTTAAGTGTCTTAGTAATTCTCTTGGGAAATGCTTAGGCACATCTGCAGATTGTATTACTTTTTCCATGCCCCTGGGGGAGTATTGAATGAGTTATTGTTTCAAAGTATGGGTTGTGAAATAATCTGCTTCAGAACTAATAGAGCTAACTCACATTTTTATCTCTTCATATATCAGTAAGCAGGATTTCATTTCTAGTGCTAAATACATGAGGAGATAATTATGATACTAGAGTTTGTAGGATGCTTCCTTCTAAAGATGGGAGCTGTATGTCTGGTCTTTGCAAACATTACCGGTAATGGAGATTACATGTGCCAGTATTCATTATAGAGATGGTAGGCTTTTCAGTGGAGTGTGTTTTTATAGGCAGACTCTTAAAGGAAAATGGTGAGAATATTTCTTACATATCAAATCTGCTTCAGCTATGAAAATTAAATATTTTTCTCTTTCTCGTCCTCTCATTGTCTCTGTCTTTTTTTCATCTCCAGGCAGTCAGTGATGATGTGAAAAAAAATAGATATTATAATAGGAATTGTAGGTGTGGATGGAAGAGTCTTGCTGTGAATGAAAACAGGAGCTTGTAAATCTCCCACCAGCTTCCTTTTTATAGGGCCCATATTAGAGTTGAGGGGGCTGCCCTCTTCAGTGGGAAGAGTTACTTTAAATAGTCAAAATCTGTTCTGTTCTTAATTTATATGTAATTCTCTATCACCTCCTGCCTGCACTGTCATAGGTGCTGGATATACAACATTTCAGAAATATCTACTTCTTGCAATCATGGAGATTGTAGTTTAGTTAGGTGACAAAAAGCAAACAAAAAATGAATAAATATACTGAAATAAGAGAGTAATGGGATTAACTTAGGTTATGTGGGTTGTCAGACCAGACATTTGAGGGTGTAATATTTGAACTGAGATCTGAAGAGTAGGAAGAGGTGAATGAGATTAACAAGAGAGGGAAGATATTTCAAGGTAGAGGAATCTACAAGAAAGAGAAATATTAGCTAGGAATAATCTTGATGCTTTTGAGTAACTGACAGGGCACCCGTCTGTCTGGTGTGCTGTGAGCTGGGAGGAGAATTAGAAACCTAGGCAGGAGACAGTTCAGTTCAGTCACTCAGTCATGTCTGATCTTTGCAACCCCATGGACTGCAGCATGCCAGACTTCCCTGTCCATCACCAACTCCCGGAGGAAGACAGATCATGCAAAATTTTGTAGGCGTATTTAGGAATTCTAACTTTGTTTTCAGTTTGGTAGAATGTCTTACTGAACTTTAAAAAGGAGAGTGACATAATCTGATGTACTTTTTAAGACTATTACTCAACAGTGTGAATTGGAAGGGGGGAGGTGCATAGAGAAACCAGCCAGAAGACTACTGCCTTTGTCTGTGTAAAGGATGATGTCATGGCTGAAGTTTTGGTAGTACAGATGGAGAAAGTAAAACTGAAAAAAAGAATATATGGATATAGGTATAGGTAACATACTGGATGAGATTTGGCAAACAATTGGATGAGGATGGTGAGAGAGAAGGGAGATCTCAGTGCTGAAGATTAGATTAATGCTGTTTATTGAACAGGAAGACATGCTTTGAGGAGGAAGGTGAAGAGTTCAATTTAGAAAAAGGTATATCTGAGATGCTTGCGTCTCAAGTAGGTTTTGGGATATATTATCCTGGTCCTCAGGTATAAATTCTGGCATTCTTGGCACAGAAATTATGTTGTATGGATGAGGCAATCTAAGAAGGCTATATGCAGAGAGAGAGAGAGAGAAGGAGCCAGGACTGATGACCAAGGAATTCCAACATTGAGAGTTGGGTTAGAGGAAGAAGAGCCAGCAGGCGCTACTGAAGGATGGCCGGGGGAAGCCAAGAGAGGTGAGCGGGTGGTCAAGAAGCTGAGCTGATTCAGTGACTAAGATGACGTCAAGATAGAGGGGTGGCTGATGTGCCAAATGCTGCTGAAAAAGTTGAGAACCCAGGAATCAAAGCAGGTCCAATCACATCTAACAACATGAAGATCGCTTTGTAACATAGGGAGAACTGGTGAAGTTATGGAGACTGATGCAAAGCTGGAGGGAAGTCAAGGATGAACAAGGCAGGAGATAGATGACAACGTGCGTAGATAAGTCCTCAAAGTTTTTTTTTCTCTGAAAAGCAGTTGAGAAATTGAGACATGGCAGTAGCTGAAGGAGATGGTGAGATTAAGAGGACATTTTTTAAATATGGGAGATGTTAGAATGAAAAGAGGGAGGTTAACCCATACAGCAAAGGCCTTGCAAAGAGAATTAAATAATGAGAATCAGAGGCACATGAGGGCTTGGACTTTATTAAGAAAGGAGAAAGAGAAGACGGGTGGAGACCCATAACAGTTTGTAATTTGGTGATGTAATTAGGTAAGGGGTGAAAGGCTTTGGGAGGTTTGCGGAAGAAAAAAGCAAGCTTACTAAGAGAATATTATGAAAAGTGTACCTATGTAAGAGCCTCCCCTTCCCCCGTTTGAGAACTGCTCCACAGAATCTTGATATGTAAAGCTGGAGGAAGAAGAGAGGCTTTGCTTCGCAATGAGGAGGAGGAACACTGTTTTGCCCTTTCAGTTTCTTGGCACTCCAGGGGTAGCCCCAGAGGAACTCTCGGGCTGCAGAGCTCTTCATCTGAAAACACTGACACGGGGGAAAATGTTCCTGGCAAGGCACACAGAATTCTCAGTGAAAATCAAATTCTGGAAGAGCTGCTGGCTTGTGAAACTCAGAAGCATTTAGGTGTCAACTGACAGAAAGCAAGATGAATGCCTGTGCCTGGACCTGTGAGACCGCAGAGTGGGGACGAGAGCCACTTGGAAAGCAACTCCATTGACTTGATCATTCTGGAGTGGATGGAATTTGCTTTTTCTCAGCGATTGTTTGATGTCACAGGAAGATGTGGGCCCTCGCATTGCTCTCAGCCCACCTGTGCAGTGACTCATTCTCTCCCTGGATCAATCTTAAAAGCATGAGGGGATGAGGATGCAGGACACGGTTTTCAAATCCCAAGATGATCTTGTCTTGTTTTTTTTTCCATAACCAGTATTGATTTTCTGCTACTTATGTAATTCAACACATTTATCTTGTCAGAAAAAGCTAACACCAGCGAAGTACCTTTTATAAAAAGGGGATTATGTGTCTCACAATTTTTACAATAATTACTTATGCATGTACCGGTGATACAATTTTCTTTCAGGAAGATTAGACTTAGTGTTTTTTTTGTTTTTTTTTTTCTGAAGAAATGTTTAGTTATAAGAAAAGGTATTAGTTTTATTTTTACTTATGGTAAAGCTGTAAGTATTAATTATGAAAAACGTCCTTTGGCAGTGACGTTTTCTAATCTGTGAGGAAAGCTATTATTTATGACTTATCATTCTAACTGAGTTTAAAGTGGTGAAAATAATAAGCTTGATGTCTGTTTTGCTGTTTTTGTACTTAGTGGTTCAGGAAAGTGCACCATCCCCAGGGCTCTGCTGGGTGTGAGCACAGGTGCTTTTCTCTTTTGTAAAATGCGAGTTATAATATCTCCTTTCTCACAAGGTTGTTCTGTGAATTTAATGAGTTGGTATACCTCAAACACCTAGCTATTGCCTGATAAACAGGAACCATACACTGAATAGTTTAGACACACAAAGAAGCTACAGAACCCACCGGGAGGCCACATGATATTGATGAAAACTCTGCTCTGAGTCAGACTTGTAGGGATTCAAATTCTGGTGCTGTCATGGATCAGCTGTGTGATCTTGGGAACATCACCTTGCTGTCTGAGCCTTGGCTTAATCTCACTAACCTGGTGACCCCCCTGTTTTTGTCTAAGCTGTAGTTTTTTTCATCTCTAAATTAGAAATAGTCATTCTTCCTTCATTGGACTGATGTGATGATTATGTGGGATATTGTATAGAAAATATATGGAAAAACATCATATGTAAGGCTTGTTTGACAGTTGCTGGGGATGCTTATATAAGTCAGCCTCTGCTTTACTGCTGGCCAGATTTGCTTCCATCCTGACAGATATGACTGTAGTTATTTCTGACAGCTTATTCATTTCTCACAGTCTGTCGCACCTACAAGTCTCTAAATATTAGGTCATTTTTGCAATGGTGGATAGATTTTAGAACAACTCAAAATCAAAATTATGAAGCCCTTAGCTATATAATGGTGATTGTCATCTTGTTTTATATAAGCAGCATAGGCTTTATTCTAAAGTACATAAAGCATAACTCCTAAGGAGTAAGTCTTAGCTTACTTCTCATTCAAGGGCAATCTTGGGACCCTTTCAGCGGCTGTGAAAACTGACTCATTTAAGACAATTTGGTAGCCTACCTCCAGCAAGTGTACAGTACCATCTCCCTGAGCATTGTTGTGGCTGTGAATCAAATGTGAATCAGTTTAGGATACAAACCCTAGAGGCTGTGAGCTCAGTCACACTGGGCGAAGTGTTTCCTGTGACTAGCTCTATCTGGGTCATGTAAAAATAGAGAAGGGCGGAATTTGGAAATGTATGGAATGGAGGACATGTCTCTTCTGTAGATACCAATTAAGGATGTTATGGTATCTATGTCTTGAATTCATAGTTGAATCTTTAGTTTAATACTGTATATATGTATATGTGTGTGTGTGTGTGTGTATAAATATTATATACTATGTATATCCTTTTTTAAGAAGGGAAAGGCAATTAACATGATTCTAGTTTTTAAATATGTTCAACTGAAAAACCATTTATAAAACTATTTCTACAGTATGCTTACACACATATAAGCAAGCTTGATTTTGGCTAAAGACTGTCAGAGAGTCTATTTTAATTTACAGTGCTCCTTCCTTTCCATACCTGAGGCATCAACTCTATATCTGTGGAAATTACACTGTTTCAGCTGGCTTAGAGGCCCTAGGGAATGCTTTAGGATTTTAACATTAGACCCGCTATTTTGCCCAAGGGGCTTCTGAGAGACTAGTCGCGGGCCAAGTTACTACATCTGTTTTAAAGCCTTAATATAAGCTCCGTCATGGTCACAGTGACTGCTGCAACTTCCACAGGCACAGTTCCTGGGTGAGACCCAGCAGATCAATAAAGTGCACATTCCAGGCAGTTGGAGGAAGGCGCTGGCTTAGCCATGGAGCCTGCCTTAGTAATGTGACACAAACAGCAAGAGTCATTTATTCCATTTAGATGTCTTTGTCCATTGCGGGAAAATCTTATTGAAATATTATATTTTAAAAAATAGTGCTGTGTTTTTTTTTCTTTTCAATTAATGCAAAATTTTCCACAATGACTTGTTCTGCTATACTATGTCTTAAAAGAAATTCATAGTTGAATCTAAAGTTTAATACTGTGTGTGTGTGTGTGTGTGTGTGTGTGTGTGTATATATATATATATATATATATATACTATGTATATTCCTTTTTAAGAAGGGAAAGGCATTGACTGAGCACTAAAAGTTATCTAACTAATGTTGAATTTTAATTGGAAATTTTGAAAGCCGCAAACCCAAATGTGAAAAGGGAAAAATCAATTTTTGTAAGATTCATAGCTTGTTACTACTGGTGTCGTAATGGTTCCAAATATGGTTGGAATGGTTCCACATACGGTTCCAAATGTTTTGAGGGAAAAAAAGAGAGGAAATATAATTTAAGATGTCTTTTTCTTTTCTACCTTCCACACTGTCTTTTGAAGAAGAGATGACACTACAATCAATCTAAAATTATGGTTTTTATTGATGGAAACATGAGTAGCTTGTCAATATTGATCTTAACTAATTTGGGACAGAGAATTGTATTAAGATGTTCTACTCTGTATTGTCTGGATCTCAGGCAGGGAAACTGACTCTTAAATCTCTGTATCTAGACAGTGGATGACTCAAAGAGAATCTGTACTAGTTCTGAGTCCTTTGCTATGATACGGAGAAGGCAATGGCACCCCACTCCAGTACTCTTGCCTGGAAAATCCCATGGACGGAGGAGCCTGGTAGACTGTATTCCATGGGGTCGCAAAGAGTCAGACACGACTGAGCGACTTCACTTTCACTTTTCACTTTCATGCATTGGAGAAGGAAATGGCAACCCGATCCAGTGTTCTTGCCTGGAGAATCCCAGGGACGGCGGAGCCTGGTGGGCTGCCATCTATGGGGTCGCACAGAGTCGGACACAACTGACCTGACTTAGCAGCAGCAGCAGCCTTTGCTATGATAAGTATGTTACTGATAATTTGTATTAATTTTGTTGTAACAGCTAGATTATGCATCAAATATATTAGAGAGGCTTTTATTAAAACATTCTTTGATAAATTCTTAAAGTTAAGAAGCCCACATCTTGTGGTAGGAAGTAAATACAATTTCAAGTCTCGGTGCCCTCATTGGCTGGCCAGTCACAGACATGCATCTTCACCTTGCCAAGACTCATTTCTACAAAGCTTTTTCCCATGAGGATTGGTGAGGATCAATTGATGTGATTCTTGCAGTAGCACTTTGTAAACTCTAAATTCTGATATGACTAAAGTTCTATGTGATTTTATTTTATTCTTGCAATTGAATTTTTACTTTGTATAAACTTGAGATTTCTAACTCAAAACTGCTTAGAAAAAGGCATAATCTCCTGCACTTAGAATGCTGTATGTGTGTGCGCATGTATGTGTGTCACTCAGTCGTGTCCAGCTCTTTGCAACCTCATGGACTGTAGCCCACCAGGCTCCTCTGTCCTTGGGATTCTCCAGGAAAGAAAACTGGAGTGGATTGTCATTCCCTTCTCCAGGGGATCTTCCAAACCCAGGGATCAAACCCAGGTCTCCTTTATTGCAGGTGGGTTCTTTACCATCTGAGCCAACAGGAAAGCCAAGAATGCTGTGGTCGTCTCTTAACCATTGCTTAACAGTGTTGCTTTCAATTATTTTAGCTTTGACAATGCAGAGGCTGCCTCCTAAGGATTCAAGCTCTGAATCCCTCTGATTCAAGCTCAGAGGAGAGAAGACCTTCTTTTGATTCTTCTTTTTCTAGTCCTTGTGGTCCAAATCCATTGTAAATTAATTCCTTGATACTCAAGCTCATTTTTTTTTATCACCTATTCACATTGTTCCTATATTTCAGGGTCCTGTTCAAAACCTCATCTTTCATGAAATGCTCTCAGTGACTCCAAAGTCTATCACCTACTTCATGTTTGAAGGCACTTTTGGATTCCCAGTTTATGACTTGCAGATACATATGTTTTTTACTCTACAGTGTTAGCTTTTGGAATTCCTCAAATACAGTTCATGGGGTTGCAAAGACTTGGACACAACTGAGCATGCATACACAAAGATAGAGGTAACTGTAATTCTTTGTTTCTCTTCTCAATGGATTTTTCCCTATAGTTCTTTACTCTGCTTTGATGCTCATGCTTTGAATGTGATGTAGCTAATGGCCAGTTGCACTTTTAGCACTTTCCTGGATGTAGAGGGAGGACTCTTGCACCAGTAAGTACTAGGAGTGCTTTCCTGGCTGAGAGAGTGATCTGGCTGCTCTGATATCATGTAGCCTCACTCTTCCTCAAAGCTGATGTGGCTGACTCAGTTGTTGATCCAAGAAAATCTAAACATTCTCTGTCAATGTTCCCTGTGAGTGCTTCCAACAGTTGCCACTTCTTTGGAGCAGTCTGCTTTCCCTTCTCCCAGAGAGAAGGCATCTGTTATTCAGGAAACCCTGAATAACAAGTTATATTAATAGTATCCAGACAAAGGGTCCAAACTCAAGAGTTTTCATTTGGAATGTCATTTAGAAAAACATGATATCCCTTAAATTTCAGAAATCTTTTGTGTGATGCATCTATGTGTCCATGCATTTACACTTTGTGTTATTCTAGATGATGGAGGTTTTAAATATGAAGAAAGGAATCAAGTACTTGGAAGTGATTGTTAAGCAGTAAACAAATAAGTGATATTGACCTGCATTGTGATGTGGTTTATATGGAGAACTTTCAGTAAGGCAGACTCAACATTATTATTTAATGAAATGTAGCTATACATTTTTAAAATTGCCTGTGTACATGTGTGCACAAGAATGCACCTGCCAATGCAGGAGATGTAAGAGACAGGGGTTCGATTCCTGGGTCAAGAAGATGCCCTGGAGAAGGGCATGGCAACAGACTCCAGTATTCTTTCCTGGAGAATCCCATGGACAGGGGAGCCTGGCGGGCTTCAGTCCATAGGGTCACAAAGAGTTTCACACGACTGAAGTGACTTAGCATGTGTGAGTACACGTATATGTGTGAAGGCAAACTGAGCACCCACCATGCAGAAGTGTTTGCACGAGCTGCAAGTAGCATAGAAGTAAGCTAGACACAGGCTCGGCCATAAAGGAACTCAGTCTACTCACTGGCTCGTTTTAATATAGCCAAGAGGCAGTTGTTTGCACAATGTGAGAGAAGCACAGAAAAAAAAAAAAAAAACTGACTAATTCTGTGGAGGAAAGAGATGTCTTCACAAAGAATGTGAAGCTTCAGTTTCCCTTAGGTGGATAAATAAGCTTTCACTTTTTTTCAAGAGTAATGTGTGAAAGCTATACAACATTTTCAGGGAATAATTTCTTCAGTCTGACTGAACCAGGGAGTATATAAGAAGCCCCATCATAGAATTTGATTAAGTAGCCCAAGCCTCCCTGCCCTTTATTCCAAATAAAAACAGTGTAGGTCTCTTTTTAACAGGTAACTAACAATCTACCTCCTTAAGGCATAATACCAAGGCATTAGCCAAACACCCAAATGGAAGCAAAGTTTATGTTGGGGATAAAATATTTAAAAAATTGTCCCTGGACACCCTGAACCAAAGACTGTACTGAAATGTTGTTCGGGAAAAGATGTGGAAGTGGTGGTGAGCAAACAGTAATCTGTGGATAAATGGATTTGCCTTTGGATTCTGTGTGGTCATAATCTGATAATCTAGGAATAGGTTTTGTTTTCTAATACCATGTGTTAGATTTGAGGTATGTTGAAAAGATGAGGGGAAAAAGAACCCTAATAGTTGAGATGCAAAAGGAAAATTGCTTTCTCTCTTTCTGTATGTCTTTCTCCCAACTGAATGATGGTCACTGCATTATAAGATGAAGCCTACCATTCTAACTTTGTGTTTATAATTTATCCTTGAAGGATTTAGATAGTACCTCTCCCATGACTTGGAATCTGTTATAGGAACATTCCTTGGCACTCAAGGAACACTCTAATTATCTGTTGCTGATACTGAGGCATCTCTGTTTATATCTGGGTCTAAATATATACCTCAGTTTTTACTTCAATAAAATAATTTTGTTTACATAGTATCCTTTGGAGGAATTGAGCGAGATGAGTATCTGAAAAAAGTGAATATTATTATGCTGCTTGAGGGATATGTTTGCCTAGAGTTAACATCCTTTGGTCTGACTCTGCCGTGTTTATTCCTAACTAAGGTAACAACAACACGGAGAGGAAAATGGAATCATTAAATATTTGTGCATTCCTACTTATAAAACTTGTTATAAAACTGCTTTAAAAATCCAGACTTAGTTTACACCGGGTCAAGCTATTGTACTTTATTTTTGTGGGACTGTTTTGATTTTGCTTATGGGTGTATATGTATATGTGTATATTCAGTAACACTTTTTATTTTTGTTGTAAACCTCTGCCTCTACGTTGGGATTTTGCAGTTCGATGGAGTTTTCTTTTTCTTTTTTTTTCTTTCGTTCTTTCTTTCTTCCATTTTTTTTTTGTTATCTTTTCTCTTTTGTCATTTTAATTTTTAATTTTTTGAACCTATTATATTTTTCTATAATTATTCCTTTCTTTTCCTTTCTTACTGTTCTCTTCCCCCTGCAGTTAATCTTTAATGTATATAAATCTTCTTCATCTACCTCTGTTTAACTTTGCATATCTATTTTCTTTCTTCTCTTTCTTTCCTTTCCTCTCAACATATTTGTCACTGTGATTTTCATGGCTTTATTCCCCAGTTGGCACCTTGCTCTAGTTTTGTTTTCCAGTTTGTGTTTCAGTTAGTTTTGTTCTTAACTGGTAAATGTAAGTTTTGATTTCATTTGTTAGCCATATCTATCTACTGTACTTTATTTTTGTTGGACTGTTTTGATTTTGCTCATGGATGTATATGTATATGTGTATATTCCATTATTTTAATTATTATTTGCCTGATCTTGTAACTGCCATTTGTCTGGGGTTCATATTTGGTTTCTCATTTTGGGGTATTTGTTTTAATCTCACTTAATGTCATAACAAACCACTTGCGGAATCTTCGTTCCTGACCAGAGATCAATCCCTGAGCCTTTGGAGTGGGGAGCACTGACTCCAGACCCTAGACTACCAGAGAACTAACCCTAGGGAGTATGAAATAGTGAGAACTCACACAAAGGAAACCACTGGGATACAAGACCGGGCATCACCCAACCACCACTAACACCCTGTGCAGGACGCCTCATCTAAAGAGCAAACAAAACTAAAATACAAACTCAATCTTCAGCAGACAGGATGACCACCTCACTCAGCCTTGCCCATCAGGGGAAAAACAAACAAACAAACAGAAACTCAGCACAAATCTCACCCTATATGGAGCTCACACAAAACACTGGACCAACCTTAGGAGGGCAGAAACCAAAAGGAAGAAAGAATTCAACCTTGAAGCCTGGGAGAAGGAGACCTCAGACACAATAAGTTAAAAAAAAAATAATGAAAAGGCAGAGATATACTACATAAGTGAAGGAACAAACTAGAAACATAGACGTCCAAATAAATAAAGAGGAAATAGAAAACTACCTGAAAAAGAATTCAGAATAATGATAGTGAAGATGATCAAAAACCTTGAAAATAAAATGGAGAAAATGCAAGAATCAATTAACAAAAGAATTAAGCCATAAACATACAGACAACACAAATACTGAAATTAAAAACACTCTAGAAGGAATCAATAGCAGAATATCTGAAACAGAAGAATGAATCAATGAGCTGGAAGATAAAATGGTGGAAATAACTTCTGAAGAGCAGAATAAAGTAAAAAGAATTGAAAAAACTGAGGCTAGGCTCAGAGACCTCTGGGACAATATCAAACACACCAACATTCAAATTATAGGGGACCCGGAAGAAGAAGAGAAAAAGGAAGGGTATGAGAATATTTTTGAAGAGATTATCATTGAAAATTTCCCCAGCATAGAAAAGGAAATAGTCAATCAAGTCCAAGAGGCACAAAGAGTCTCATACAGGATAAACCCAAGGAGAAACATTCCAAGACACATACATACTAAACAAACTAACAAAGACTAAACACAAAGAAAGAATATTAAAAGCAGAAAGGGAGAAGCAACAAGTAACATAAAAAGGAAACCCCATACACTTAACGGCTGATTTTTCAACAGAAATTTAAAGTACTGAAAGGGAAAAATCGACAACCAAGATTACTGTACCCAGCAAGGATCTCATTCAATTGATGGAGAAATAAAAAGTTTTTCAGACAAGCGAAAGTTAAGAGAATTCAGTACCACCAAACCAGCTTTACAACAAATGTTAAATGGACTTCTATAGTCAAGAAATACAAGAGAAGAATAAAGATCTACAAAATCAAGCCCAAACAATTAAGAAAATGGCAATAGAAACATATATATCAATAATTCCTTTAAATGTAAATTGTGTTAAATACTCCAACCAAAAGACACAGACTGGTTGAATGGATAAGAAAACAAGACCCATATATATGCTGTCTACAAGAAACCCACTTCAGACCTAAAAACACATATAGACTGAAAGTTAGAGGATGGAAAAATATATTCCATGCAAATGGGAAGTGAAGGAAATCTGGAGTAGCAATCCTCATATCAGACAAAAAAGACCTTAAAATAAAGAATATTACAAGAGGTAAGGAAGGACACTACATAATGATCAAGAGATCAATACAAGAGGAAGACATAACAATTGAAATATCTGTGCACCCAACATAGGAACACCTCAGTACATAAACACTGACAGAAATAAAATGAGAAATTGATAGTAATAATAGGAGACTTTAAGACCCCACTCACACCAATAGACAGATCATCAAAACAGGAAGTTATTAAGGAAACACAAGTCTTAAATGATACATTAGATGAGATGGATCTCATTGATACTTTCAGGACATTTCATCCAAATGCAGAAGAATACACCTTCTTCTCAAGTGCACATGGAACATTCTCCAGGACAGAGCAAGTCTTGGGTCACAAATCAAACCTCAGTAAATTTAAGAAAATTGAGATCATATCAAGCATCTTCTCCAACCACAACGCTATGACACTAGATATCAATTACAAGAAAAAAAAAGTGTAAGCAACACAAGCGCATGGATATTAAACAACATGTTTCTAAATAACCAATTACTGAAGAAATCAAAAGAGAAATCAAAAAATTTCTAGAAACAAATGACAATGAAAACACGACTACTCAAAACCTATGGGATGCAGCAAAAGCAGTTCTAAGAGGGACATTTTTAGCAATACAATCCCACCTCAAGAGACAAAAAAAAAAAAAAAAACATTGACTAGACAACCTAACTTTACACCTAACAACTGGAAAAAGAAAAACAAAAAAATCCCAAAATTAGTAGATGGAAAGAAATAAAGATCTGAGCAGAAATAAATGAAAAAGAAATGAAAGAAACAGTAGTAAAGATTAATAAAACTAAAAGCTGGTTCTTTGAGAAGATAAACAAAATTGACAAACCTTTAGCCAGACTCATCAAGAAAAAGAGAAGAATCAAATCGACAAAATTAGAAATGAAAAAAGAGAGGTTATCACAGACAATGCAGAAATACAAAGAGATTAGAAGAGACTATTATGAACAAGCTATATGGCAATAAGATAGATAACCTGGAAGAAATGAACAGATTCTTAGTAAGGTTCAACTTTCCAAGACTGAACCAGGAAGAAATAGAAATGATGACAACCCAATTACAAGCACTAAAATGGAGGCTGTGATAAAAAATCTCCCCAAAAATAAAAGCCCTGGACCAGATGGCTTCACAGGAGAATTCTATCAAACATTTAGAGAAGAGCTAATGCCTATCCTTCTAAAACTCTTTCAAAAAATTGCAGAGGAAGGAACACTTCCAAACTCATTCTACGAGGCCACCATTACTCTGATACCAAAACAAGACAAAGACAACACAAAAAAAGAAAACTACAGGCCAGTATCACTGATGAACATAGATGCAAAAAGCCTCAACAAAATTTTAGCAAACAGAATTCAGCAACACATCAAAAAACTCATACGTCATGATCAAGTTGGGTTTATTCCAGGAATGCAAGCTTTCTTCAATATACACAAATCAATCAATGTAATACATGTATTAACAAATTGAAAGATAGAAATCATATGATAATCTCAGTAGATGCAGAAAAAGCCTGTGACAATATTCAGCACCTATTTATAATTAGAACTCTTCAACAAATGGGCATAGAAGGAACCTACCTCAATATAGTAAAGGCCATATATGATAAGCCTACACCATTGTTCTTGGTGAAAAACTGAAAGCATCACCCCTAAGATCAGGAACAAGACAAGGCTGTCTACTTTCACCACTATTATTCAACATAGTTTTGGAAGTCCTAGCTAGAGAAATCAGAAAAGAAAAATAAATAAAAGGAATCCAGATGGGAAAAGAAGTAAATCTCTCACTGTTTGCAGATTACATGATGCTGTACATAGAAAACCCTAAAGATAGTATCAGAAAATTGCTAGAGCTAATCAGTGAATTTAGCAAAGTTGCAAGATACAGAATCAACACAGAAATCACTTGCATTTCTATACACTAACAATGAAAAATCATAAAATTAGGAAATCAATCCCATTCAGCATTGCAACATAAATAATTAAATATCTAGGAATAAACTTATGTAAGGAGACAAAAGAACTGTACACAGAAAATTAAAAGACAGTAATGAAAGAATTCAAAAATGACATAAACAGATGGAGAGATATTCCATGTTTCCGGGTAGGAAGAATCAATATTGTGAAAATGACTATACTACCAAATGCAATGTACAGATTCAATACAATCCCTATCAAATTACCAATGGCATTTTTCACAGAACTAGAACAAAAAATTTCACAATTCATATGGAGACACAAAAGACCCCAAATAGTTAAAGCAGTCTTGAGAAAGAAGAATGGACCTGGAGGAATCAACCTTCCCGACTTCAGATTATACTACAAACCTATAGTCATCAAGACACTATGTTACTGGCACAAAAACAGAAATCTAGACCAGTGGAACAAGATAGAAAGCCCCTAAATAAACCCATGCACCTATGGGTCCTTATATTTGACAAAGGAGGCAAGAATATACAATGGGGCAAAGACCGACTCTTCAGTAAATGGTGCTGGGAAAACTGGACAGTTATATGTAGAAGAATGAAATTAGAACACTTCCTAACACCATAAACAAAGGTAAAATCAAAATGTATTAAAGACCTAAATGTAAGACCAGAAACTATAAAACTCTTAGAGGAAAACTTAGGCAGAACACTCGATGACATAAATCAAAGCAAGATCCTCTATGACCCACCTCCTAGAGTAATGGAAATAAAACCCAAGGTAAACAAATGGGACCTGATTAAACTCAAAAGCTTTTGCACAGCAAAGAAAACTATAAGAAAGGTGAAAAGACAACCCTCAGAGCGGGAGAAAATAATAGCAAATGAAACAACTGACAAAGGATTAATTTCCAAAATATACAAGCAGCTCATACAACTCAATGCCAGAAAAACAAACAACCCAATCAAAAAGTGGGAAAAGATCTAAACAGACATTTCTCCAAAGAAGAAATACAGATGGCTAACAAACCTGAAAAGATGCTCAACATCACTCATTATTAGAGAAGTGCAGATCAAAACTACATTGAAATATTACCTCACATCAGTCAGAAAGGCCATTATCAAGAAGTCTACAAACAATAAATGCTGGAAGAGGGTGTGGACAAAAGAAAACGCTCTTTCACTATTGGTGGGAATGTAAATTGATATAGCCACTATGGAAGACAGTATGGAGATTCCTTAAAAAAACCTAGGAATAAAAGCACCATATGACCCAGCAATCTCACTCCTAGGCATATACCCTAAGGAAACCAAAATTGAAAAAGACATATGTATCCCATTGTTCATTGCAGTGCTATTTACAATAGTGAGAACGTGGAAGCAACCTATATGTCCACTGACAGATGAATGGATAAAGAAGTTGTGGTACATATATACAGTGGGACAATGGAATATTACTTAGCCATATAAAGGAATGCATCTGAGTCAGTTCTGATGAGGTGGATGATCACCTCATTATTATACAGAGTAAAGTGAGTCAGAAAGAGAAAGATAAATATCATTTTCTAACACATATATACAGAATCTAGATGAATGGTACTGAAGGACTTATTTACAGGGCAACAATGGAGAAACAGCCATTTATGGACATGGGAAGAGGTGAGGAGAGGGTGAGATGTATGGAAAGAGTAACATGGAAACTTACATTACCATATGTAAAATAGATAGCCAAGGGGAATTTGCTGTGTGGCTCAGGAAACTCAATCAAGGACTCTGTATCAACCTAGAGGGGTGGGATAAAGAGGAAGATGGGAGGGAGGTTCAAAAGGGAGGGGGTATGTGTGTACCTATGACTGATTCACATTGAGGTTTGACAGAAAACAGCAAAATAACATAAAGCAATTATCCTTCAATAAAAGAAAAAAAAAAAAAAGAAGAAGACCCAGGGTGGGGGGAGTCTATACTTAGTTCTAATCTGTATTTAAACAATATTAGAATAGAGAAGATGTGTAGTTCCTTATGTATGAGATGTCATTTAATTTAAGAAGTACCCCCAATTTTAATACAGCTTTGGAAGAGGGAGGAAAAATATGAAAGTATATGGCTCATTAAATGCACACACTTTTATCTTTTGCCAAATTCACCCTAAAACTTGCTGTTCCTCCTGATTTTATCATACTCTTACACACTAGTGATTAGGTGCAATATATGTGAGGGATTCCTGTTTCCTCTCTGTTTCATCTTCCACATCTGCTTCATGATCAAGACCTTAAAAACACACCATATTACTGCTGCTTTCACTGCCACCCTCTTCCAGAGTACCATGGTGTCTTACCAGGAGCCTCCTAGTCAATCCCTCCATAAACCCTCCCATGTTCTTTGCTGTCGCTAGTCACCCCAGTGACATGAGAGGATGAGATGGTTGGATGGCATCACCAACTCAATGGGTATGAGTTTGAGTAAACTCTGGGAGTTGGTGATGGACAGGAAGGCCTGACGTGCAGCATATCCTGCTGCTGCTGCTGCTGCTGCTAAGTCGCCATGTCCAGGGGGTCACAAAGAGTCGGACACGACTGAGCGACTGAACTGAACTGAGCCACCCCAGGTATTCATTATGCACCGAGACACTAGAGGAGTGATATATCAGAAAAGTATAAATCAAATCAAGCCACTGCATGCTTAAACTCAACAGTGAAATTTCTTTCCCTTAAAATCCAGCCTCTATGTTACCCAAGACATTAACATGGTAATTCAGGACGTTTTGAGAATCCTGGAGACCTTTCCAGGTGGTCTACAAGGTCAAAAGCACTTTTGATCTTCAAACCACGACGATATTGACTTGTTCTCTCTCATTCTCTCACGTGTATTTTGAGGAGATTCCCAGAGGTCACATGGCATGTGATATCACAACACATTGAATGGAGAAATGCATATGAGAATCCAGCAATCTTCTATTAAGCCAGATATTAAGTAAGTTTGCAAAAATATAAAACAATGCCATTCTTCTCACTGATTTTTTTTGTAGGAAAAAATATTTCTCATAAAAATAGTATCTTTCTATGAACCTATAATAGATTTCTTACTGATATTTTAAGTGAATTAACAAATATTTTGAAATGCCTATGTTTGAACCCCTAACATGGTATATATCACTGTATGTGACATGCATAAACAAAAACTATTAGGTATCTTCAGTAATTTTTAGTAGGAGTGTAAAGCAACACTGGTGTCCTTCAGTGAGTAAATTGGAAAAGAGGCTGTGGTCCAGCCATACCTGGAACACTGCTCAGAATTAAAAGGAATGAGTTGTTGAAACATGCCAGCAATTTGGATGCATCACAAGGACATTATGCTGAGTTAAATCAAAAAGTCTGTCACACAGAGTGAAGTAAGTCCGAAAGACAAAAACAAATATCGTATATTGATGCATATATGTGGAATCTAGAATAACGGTACAATTTTACAGGAATAGAGATGCAGACGTAGAGAACAGATGGGTGGACATGGGGTGAAGTGAATTGGGAGATTGGGATTGATGTATGTGCACTGCTGTGTATAAAGCAAATAGCCAGTGGAAATATGCTGTATACCGCAGGGTGCTCAGCTCAGTGCTCTGTGGGGACCCAGATGGGTGGGATGGGGGAGGGGAGGGGAGGGAAGCCCATCAGGGAGGGGATGTGTATACACACAGACGATTCACTTCATTTACGGCAGAAACTAACGCAACATTGTAAAGCAACTATACCTCAATGAAAAACAACTTATATGACATTATCAAATTAAGAACATTATAGAAAACATGTCCCTGGCTTCCAGGGAGCTTTTTTGTGTGTGTGGGGGTGATAGAACAGTTCTGTAATGATGGTGATGGTGGTTACACGAATCTACACATGTGATAAAACCTAATAGAAATACATACCAGAAAAAAAATCAAACTGGTGAAACCTGAGCAAGGTTTGCATTTAAGTTAATAGTATTCTACCAACACAGATTTCTTTGTTTGGAAATGTACTATAGTATCTAAGTAAGCAAGGAGGAAGGGTACCATATGGCTCAGACGGTAAAGAATCTGCCTCAATGCGGGACACCTGGGTTCGATCCCTGGGTCAAGAAGATCTCTGGATTAGGGAATGGCAACCCACTCCAGTATTCTTACCTGGAGAATCCCATGGATGGAGGAGCCTGGTGGGCTACAGTCCATGGGGTCACAAAGAGTCAGACATGACTGAGCGACTAACACACACACTATATATTTTGTATATATATTATCAGTATTATATATTATTTAATATGTTATATAATATAAAATATGGTATTTGTATTACATTTTTTTCTCTTTTTTAAAGAGTGTGAAGGAGCTCATAGAAAAAAAATGGAGAAACATTATCATGAATAAATCTAAGACCTGCCTGACTTTTAGACCTTTCCTCCTTCTACTTATTACATTTCAATTGCACTCCTCTTTCTTCTGTTCCTTCAGTATCTGGAGCTCAGCATCTTTGTATCAGCCCTTGCTTCTCCCTGGAAATCACATCCCAGATCTCTTCCATGCTGCTTCTGTCTATGATTCAGTCTCAGCATACACTTCATTTTAGTGGAACGGGTTTCCCTGACTGTGCAGCATGGAGCAGCTGCCCAGTCACACTCTGTGCCCTCCGCTCTGATTTTTACTCTAATGCTTTCCACCCCCTGACATTTCTTCTTTATGTATTGGTTTGTTGCCCATGAGCTGGGCTGTGAGCTCACGAGTGCAAGCATATTCTCTGAGCTTTCACTGCTGTTGCCGGTGCATCAAATACTTGAAACAGCATAGGAACTAAATACATACTTGCTAAGTGAATGCACTGCTACATACAGGTTCTTCTTCACTGTCACATCAGAGTTTGAAGCTGCAGTTTGTTCACATGCATCTCTAAGTCTGAAGGGTTCATTTAGTCAGGTTTCAGGTATTTGACTTCTTTTAACAAACCTGAATGTGAAATCTTGACCTCTTTAGCACCTTCAGAATTTTCAGTGTACTTTTGAGACACATTAAAGAATTCCCAAGCTATAACTGCATTCTCTCTTGTAAAGCCAGAAATACAACCCAAATGCCTGTCAAGCTGTCTCTGTAATTTGAGAATACTTTGGAGGATAGATTACAGGGGAGCAGGACCAAAGTCACCATATGGAGATGATCATAATGGTTAGATTCCTCATCAGGGTCAAGAACCTAGAATTCTGTAGAAATATATTAATTTTAGAATATTGTCAATTAAATTTTAATTAGCTTTAAGAAAAAGCTATGTGGATGGAATAACATGTATCTATGTATCAGATTTTGTGGTTGTTTCAATTATAGTCTCTGTATTAAATTTATGGGTTTTGTTTTCTACACTGTGTCTGTAACTATATATACCTGGCAGAAAACACAAGTACTTTTAAAATAATCTGGAAATTTTTCATTCCCAGATTGAATAATACATTTTTTCTTTGATGTATATCATTCGGTCCTACTTCTAGTTTCAGAATCAAGTGACTGATTATAAGAGACTTAGTATATTCTATTGCTGTCAATGAATTTGTCTTTTATTCCAGTGCTAGTTTAGTGAGTAATGAATTTGAAATATTATATATTAACTAATTATCTTAATAGTTTCCATGCAACAATAAATTTATACAGTTAAATTCACATCTGTCTAGTCAGTCTCAACTGGGTCACAACTCACATGCCTGGGATCAGGCAAGTTTCTTTTGATGTTGACTGTAATTAACACTGTGACTTTGGAAACTTTGAGACAAAGTGCAGCTTAAAATTGAGTCAATCTAGTCATTGTTAGTTGAGCTATGTTGAATTAGAGCTGAATTGCTGTTACTCAGGATATTCCCTGACTAGATACTTTTCTTTAAATTTTTATATCTAGCAAGAGGTTGGGAAAGTTACCTTTCTCCATTCCAAACCATCTGTTGATAATACTCAAATTTGAGTACCATGGGGGAGTACCATGGAGGTCTGCCATTTTCTAGTTTTATGGGTGCAATTTTTTACATCCTACATCAGGAGTTCAGGATTAAAAAAAAAAGTGTACCCTTAAAAGTAGAAAATGATAGACCTCCATGCTACTCAAATTCGATAACTGGAGTTCAGGGCTTCCCAGGTGGCTGAGTGGTAAAGAATCTGCTTGCTAATTCAAGAGATGCAGGAGATATGGGTTTGATCCCTGAATTAGAAAGATCCCCTGGAGGAGGAAATGGCAACCCACTCCAGTATTCTTGCCTGAAAAATCCCATGGACAGAGGAGCCTGGCAGGCTAAAGTCCATGGAGTTGCAGAGAGTCAGACATGACTGAGCACATATATGACTGTGAGCTGGAGTTCAAGTATTCATGAACATGTAGTTTAGTAAAATAAAGGTTATATTGCAAAACATTTTGCCCAGAGCAACTGAATATAATAATTCATTAGAGTATATGAATATATTATTAATAGAAGTATCAACATTATTAATATTATTCTGTTTCTGAGAAAGATAGGGAATTTAGCAAATAAAAATACAGGACTTTCAGATGGTATTAGTCAAGGTTTCCCAGATGAACATTTTATTGTTTAATAGAAGTATGAAAGCTAAGACATCCCAAGATCTATAGACAGTTGGCAATCTGGAGACCCAGGAGAACCAACAGTGTGGTCCCAAATGTCAGTCTGAAAGCTTGATGTTAAAAGTCTGTACTGATGTCTTCAGCCCAAAACCAACTGAATAGCAATGCCTTCAGCACCAAGATAGGCAAAAGATGCTCCCACTTACAAGCTGGAGTACCAGTATTTATGCTGTCTTTAGGCCTTCAACTGACTGGATGGGGCTACCCACACTGGGGCAGGCAATCTGCTTTGTTGAGTCTACACATTAACTTGTAATCTCAATCAAAAACACCCTCACACACACACACACACACACACACACACCACACAACACACACACACACCCCTAGAAAAATATTTGAATAAATATCTGGGTACCCCAGGGCCTACTCAGTTTGACACAAAATTAAACATCACACAGACTGATTTAAATTTCAAATAAATAATGAGTAATTTTTAGTATAAATATATCCCACGTATTATTCAGAATACAATTAAACTAAATAATTACTTGTCTGAAATTCCAATTTAACTGTCCTGTATTTTATCTAAAACTGCTGGATGCTGGATTACATTGTGTTCCTTCTTCTCAAAGTGGATGGACTGATTTGTTTGAGTGGCAGAATGTCAGCTAATGTATGAAACTCAAAACAGTATGATACAGTACCGGCACTGTCAGGGTTTTGTTTGAGGATGCATTTGAAGATTTTGCAGTGTTCCAAGATTTTGTCATATGCATACTCTAATTAAATAAACACAATCCAGTTTTTCTGTGTTGAAACAATACCATATTTTGTTTGTTTATTTGTTTTGGTTGTATGAAAGCCTAGAGAATAGACAAATATTCTGTTGAGTTCAGTTCAATTCAGTCGCTCAATCATGCCTGACTCTTTGTGACCCCATGAACCGCAGTATGCCAAGCCTCCCTGTCCATCACCAATGCCCAGAGTTCACCCAAACTCATGTCCATTGAGTCAGTGATGCCATCCAACCATCTCATCCTCTGTCGTCCCCTTATCTTCCTGCCTTCAATCTTCCCCAGCATCAGGGTCTTTTCAAACAAGTCAGCTCTTCACATCAGGTGGCCAAAGGATTGAAGTTTCAGTTTCCACATCAGTCCTTCCAATGAACATCCAAGACTGATCTCCCTTAGGATGGAGAGGTTGGATCTCCTTGCAGTCAAAGGGACTCTCAAGAGTCTTCTCCAACACCACAGTTCAAAAGCATCAATTCTGCGGTGCTCAGTTTTCTTCACCAACCAACACTTACATCCATACATGACTACTGGAAAAACCATAGCCTTGACTAGATGGACCTTTGTTGACAAAGTAATGTCTCTGCTTTTTAATATGCTATCTAGGTTGGTCATAACTTTCCTTCAAAGGAGTAAGCATCTTTTAATTTCATGGCTACAATCACCATCTGCAGTAATTCTTTGGAGCCCAAAAAAAATAAAGTCAGCCACTGTTGCCACTGTTTCCACATCTATTTGCCATGAAGTGATGGGACCAGATGCCATGATCTAAGTTTTCTGAATGATGAACTTTAAGCCAACTTTTTCACTCTCTTCCTTCACTTTCATAAAAAGGCTCTTTAGTTCTTCTTCACTTTCTGCCATAAGGGTGGTGTCATCTGCATATCTGAGGCTATTGATATTTCTCCCAGCAATCTTGATTGCAGCTTGTGCTTCATCCAGCCCAGCGTTTCTCATGATGTGCTCTGCATATAAGTTAAATACGCAGGGTGAGAATGTACAGCCTTGACGTACTCCTTTTCCTATTTGGAACCAGTCTGTTGTTCCATGTCCAGTTCTAACTGTTGCTTCTTCCTGACCTGCATACAGGTTTCTCAAGAGGCAGGTCAGGTGGTCTGGTATTCCCATCTCTTTCAGAATTTTCCACAGTTTATTGTGATCCACACAGTCGAAGGCTTTGGCATAGTCAATAAAGCAGAAATAGATGTTTTTCTGGAACTTTCTTGCTTTTTGGATGATTCAGCAGATGTTGGCAATGTGACCTCTGGTTCCTCTGCCTTTTCAAAAACCAGCTTGAACATCTGGAGATTCATGGATCACGTATTGCTGAAGCCTTGCTTGGAGAATTTTGCATTTATTGATGCTAAAGTAATTTAGCATTACTTCACTAGCATGTGAGATGAGTGCAATTGTGCAGTAGGTTGAGCATTCTTTAGCATTGCCTTTCTTTGGGATTGGAATGAAAACTGACCTTTGCCAATCCTGTGGCCACTGCTGAGTTTTCCAAATTTGCTGACATATTGAGTGCAGCAATTATTTTGGGGGCTCCAAAATCACTGCTGATAGTGATTGCAGCCATGAAATTAAAAGACGCTTACTCCTTGGAGGGAAGGTTATGGCCAACCTAGATAGCATATTTAAAAGCAGAGACATTACTTTGTCAACAAAGTCCATCTAGTCAAGGCTATGGTTTTTCCAGTGGTCATGTATGGATGTGAGAGTTGGATGGTGAAGAAAGCTGAGCACTGCAGAATTGATGCTTTTGAACTGTGGTGTTGGAGAAGACTCTTGAGAGTCCCTTGTACTGCAAGGAGATCCAATCAATCCATCCTAAAAGAGATCAATCCTGGGTGTTCATTGGAAGGACTGATGTTGAAGGTAAAACTCCAATACTTTGGCCACCTCATGCGAAGAGTTGACTCATTGGAAAAGACCCTGATGCTGTGTAGAATTGGGGGCAGAAGGAGAAGGGGACGACAGAGGGTGAGATGTTTGGATGGCAACACTGACTCGATGGACATGGGTTTGGGTGGACTCCGTGGGTTGGTGATGGACAGAGAGGCCTGGCGTGCTGCAATTCATGGGGTCGCAAAGAGTTGGACACGACTGAGCGACTGAACTAAACTGAGTGCAGCACTTTCACAGCATCATCTTTTAGGATTTGAAATAGCTCAACTGAAATTCCATCACCTCCACTAGCTTTGTTTGTAGTGATACTTCCTAAGGCCCACTTGACTTCACATTCCAGGATGACTGGCTCTAGGTGAGTGATCACACCATGGTGATTATCTGGGTCATGAAGATCTGTTTTGTACAGTTCTTCTTTGTATTCTTGCCACTTCTTCTTAATGTCTTCTGCTTCTGTTAGGTCCATACTATTTCTGTCCTTTATTGAGCCCATCTTTGCATGAAATGTTCCCTTGCTATCTCTAATTTTCTTGAAGAGATCTCTAGCCTTTCCCATTTTATTGTTTTCCTCTATTTCTTTGCATTGATCGCTGAGCAAGGCTTTCTTATCTCTCCTTGCTATTCTTTGGAACTCTGCATTCAAATGGGAATATCTTTCCTTTTATCCTTTGCTTTTTGCTTCTCTTCTTTTCACAGCTATTTGTAAGGCCTCCCCAGACAGCCATTTTGCTTTTTTTTGCATTTCTTTACATGGGGATGGTCTTGATCCCTGTCTCCTGTACAATGACATGAACCTCTGTCCATAGTTCATCAGGCACTCTGTCTATCAGATCCAGTCCCTTAAATCTATTTCTCACTTCTACTGTATAATCATAAGGGATTTCATTTAGGTCATACCTGAATGGTCTAGTGGTTTTCCCTAATTTCTTCAATTTAAGTCTGAATTTGGCAATAAGGAGTTTGTGATCTGAGCCACAGTCAGCTCCCAGTCTTCTTTTTTCTGACTGTGTAGAGCTTCTCCATCTTTGGCTGCAAAGAATATAATCAATCTGATTTTGGTGTTGACCATCTGGTGATGTCCATGTGTAGAGTGTTCTCTTGTGTTGTTGGAAGAGGGTGTTTGCTATGACCAGTGTGTTCTCTTGGCAAAACTCTATTAGCCTTTGCCCTGCTGCATTCTGTACTCCAAGGCCAAATTTGCCTGTTACTCCAGGTGTTTCTTGACTTCCTACTTTTGCATTCCAGTCCCCTATAATGAAACAGATGTATTTTTGGGGTGTTAGTCTGAAAGCTCTTGTAGGTCTTCATAGAACCATTCAGCTTCAGCTTCTTCAGCATTACTGGTCGGGGCATAGAGTTGGATTACTGTTATATTGAATGGTTTGCCTTGGAAACAAACAGAGGTCATTCTGTTGTTTTTGAGATTGCATCCAAGTAGTGCATTTTGGACTCTTATGTTGACTATGATGGCTACTCCATTTTTTCTAAGGGATTCCTGCCCACAGTAGTAGATATAATGGTTATCTGAGTTAAATTCACCGATTCCAGTCACCTTAGTTCTCTGATTCCTAGAATGTCGACGTTCACTCTTTCCATCTCCTGTTTGATCACTTCCAATTTGCCTTGATTCATGGACCTAAAATTCCAGGTTTCTATGCAATATTGCTCTTTACAGCATCGGACCTTGCTTCTATCACCTGTTTAGTTAGTAATTGGAAAATGTCATACATTCGTGTCCTCAGAAAATCTAGTGGTATTAACATGAGCTTTAGAGTATGTTTACTCTGTCCTGAACATGTTTGTTCAGAACTCTGGAAAGTAAAAGATGATGGAATATCTGCCTATTGTAAGAATGTTCCATTTCTTAGAATGCCCTCAAAAATTTTTACAGACAATTTTTATATATGTTTTTGTCTTTTATAAACCAGGTACTTGGTACTTTTTATCAAATATATTCCTTACATGCATTATTTCAGCTTTCCCCACTTTTGCCAGATCAAATATTTTGTATGCAGAATGACATCCGTTTTTTATTCCACTTCTCCTTCAATTCAGTTCAGTTCAGTTGCTCAGTCATGTCTAACTGTTTGTGACCCCATGGACTGCAGCACTCCAGGCTTCCCTGTCCATCACCAACTCCCAGAGCCTGCTCAAACTCATGTCCGTCAAGTCGGTGATGCCATCCAAGCACCTCATCCTCTGTTGTCCCCTTCTCTTCCTGCCCTCAATATTTGCCAGCATCAGGGTCTTTTCCAGTGAGTCAGCACTTCACATTAGATGCCTGAAGTATTAAAGCTTCAGCTTCAGCATCAGTCCTTCCAATGAATATTCAGGACTGATCTCCTTTATGATTGATTGGTTTGATCTCCTTACAGTCCAAGGGACTCTCAAGAGTCTTCTCCAACACCACAGTTCAAAAGCCTCAGTTCTTTGCTTCTCAGCTTTCTTTATGATCCAACTATCATACTCATACATGACTACTGGAAAAACCATGGTTTTGACTAGACAGACCTTTGCTGGCAAAGTAATGTCTCTGCTTTTTAATATGCTGTCTAGGTTGGTCATTGCTTTTCTTCTAAGGAGCAAGTGTCTTTTAATTTCACAGCTGCAGTCACCATCTGCAGTGAATTTGGAACCCAAGAAAATAAAGTCTGTCACTGTTTCCATTGTTTCCCCATGTATTTGCCATGAAATGTTGGGACCAGATGCCATGATCTTAGTTTTATGAATGTTGAGTTTTAAGCCAAATTTTCCACTCTCTTCTTTCACTTTCATCAAGGGGCTCTTCAGTTCCTCTTTGCTTTCTATCATAAGGGTGGTGTCATCTGCATATCTGAGGTTATTGATATTTCTCCCTAAAGTCTTGATTCCAGCTTGTGCTTCTTCCAGCCTGGGATTTCGTATGATGAACTCTGCATATCAGTTAAATAGGCAGGGTGTCAATGTACATCCTTGACGTACTCCTTTCCCAATTTGGAACCAGTCCGTTGTACCATCTCTGGTTTTAACTGTTGCTCCTTGACTGCACATAAATTTCTCAGGAAGCATGTAAGGTGGTCTGGTGTTCCCATTTCTTAAAGAATTTTCCACAGTTTGTTGTGTTCCAAAAAGTTAAAGGCTTTGGCGTAGTCAATAAAGCAAAAGTAGATGTTTTTCTGAAACTATCTTGCTTTTTCTATGATCCAATGGATGTTGACAGTTTGATTGCTGGTTCCTCTAACTTTTCTAAATGCAGCTTGAACATCTGGAAGTTCTTGGTTCACATACTGTTGAAACCTGGTTTGGAGAATTTTGAGTATTACTTTGCTAGCATGTGAGATGAGTGCAATTGTCAGTAGTTTGAAAATTCTTTGGCATTGTCTTTCTTTGTGATTGCAATGAAAACTGACCTTTTCTACTCCTGTGGCCTCTGCTGAGTTTTCCAAATTTGCTGGCATATTGAGTGCAGCACTTTAACAGCATTAAATTTTAGGACTTGAAATAGCTCTACTGGCATTCCATCACCTCCGCTAGCTTTATTTGTGGTAATGCTTCCTAAGGCCCACTTGACTTCACATTCCAGAATGTCTGGCTCTAGGTGAATGATCACACCATCGTGGTTATCTGGATCATGAAGATCTTCTGTGTATAGTTCTGTGTATTCTTGCCACCTTTTCTTAATATCTTCTGCTTCTGTTAGGTCCATACCGTTTCTGTCCTTTTTGTGCCCATCTTTGCATGAAACATTCCCTTGGTATCTCTGATTTTCTTCAACAGATCTCTAGTCTTTCCCATTCTATTGTTTTCCTCTATTTCTTTGCGTTGATCACTTAGGAAGGCTTTCTTATATCTCCTTGCTTTTCTTTGGAGCTCTGCATTGAGATGGGTATATTTTCCTTTTCTCCTTTGCTTTTCACTGCTCTTCTTTTCTCAGTTATTTGTAAGGCCTCCTCAGACAACCATTTTGCCTTTTTGCATTTCTTTTTCTTGGGGATGGTCTTTATCACCACCTCCTATAACAGTGTCACAAACCTCTGTCCACAGTTCTTAAGGCACTCTGCCTATCAGATCTAATGCCTTGAATCTACTTGTCACTTCCACTGTATAATCATAAGGGATTTGATTTAGGTCTTACCTCAGTGGTCCCTTTTTGGAAAACCAGTAGATCATTGAGGTATGACCTAAATAAAGTTAGTTTAAAAATGACCAAGATGCTGAGATAGTTTTGCAAATTTGATACCATTCTTTATCTAACTTTTGGAAATGTCATGGATTTTATTTTCTACAAAAATATGAATATGAAGCCAATATATTATGAAATCAATACATTTTATGGGCAATTTTTAGCAAACTTCAATATCCAGGAGTCATGATTAACAAAATGAGGATCCTAAAAATATTTACAGTTGGATATAAATGGTATATTTCATAGAATGTTTTTAAAATATGATTATGTATTTCAGTTAACTGGGATGATAACAAATAAACCTAAATTTTAATGTTTTGAATTGATCTTTAAAACAAATGAACCATAAAACCAAGCACACAAATTTTGGACAAAGGTCACTAGTAATTTTTGTAACTAAAGAGAAAAGATCATGACTATAATTTAGGTAAAAAAAAATACAACCAAATCCAGAAAGTAATATTCTTCTTGGAATTTTTCAAGGCCAATTTCAGAATAACCTTTGAAAGTGACATTCACTTAAAGGGAAACTATTTTGTGAAACCTTGGATATGAATAAGGCTCAAACTTTTCTAGGTCAAAAAATGTAACCACTGAGGAAAACAAACAAAAAAAGACCCTTATTAACACCATCAGAGTCTCTATACCTAAACCCTTAATTGAGAGCTTGAGTTTTTACTGGTATAGCTAGCTCTGTGATTTTAGAGTGATTAGAGTCAACACTTCAATGGACTTTCTTCATGTATATCATGTCATCAGGAAAGACATACTGAACTTCATATCGCCCAATCAATAAATGTGTGGGAAAAAGTTTGGCAATAATTGACAACTCTATTCAGTTCAGTCGCTCAGTCGTGTCCTACTCTTTGTGACCCCATGGACTGTAGCACACCAGGCCTCCCTGTCCATCACCGACTCCCGGAGTTACTCAAACTCATGTCCATTGAGTCGGTGATACCATCCAACCATCTCATCCTTTGTCCTCCCCTTCTGCTCCCACTTTCAATCTTTCCCAGCATTATAGTCTTTTCAGATGAGTCAACTCTTCACATCAGGTGGCCAAAGTATTGGAGTTTCAGCTTCAACATCAGTCCTACCAATGAATATTCAGGACTGATTTCCTTTAGGGTGGACTGCTTGGATCTCCTTGCACTCCAAGGGATTATCAAGAGTCTTCTCCAAAACCACAGTTCAAAAGTATCAATTCTTCAGTGCTCAGCTTTCTTTATAGTCCAACTCTGACATCCATACATGACTACTGGAAAAACCATAGCCTTGACTAGATGGACCTATGTCGGAAAAGTAATGTTTCTGCTTTTAATATGCTGTCTAGGTTGGTCATAACTTTCCTTCCAAGGAGTAATTGTCTTTTAATATCATGGCTGCAGTCACCATCTGCAGTGATTTTGGAGCCCAAAAATAAAGTCTGCCTCTGTTTCCACTGTTTCCCCATCTATTTGCCATGAAGTGATGCCATGATCTTAGTTTTCTGAACGTTGAGCTTTAAGCCAACTTTTTCACTCTCCTCTTTCACTTTCATCAAGAGGCTCTTTAGTTCTTCTTCACTTTCTGCCATAAGGGTGGTGTCATCTGCATATCTGAGATTATTGATATTTCTTGTGGCAATTTTGATTCCAGCTTGTGCTTCATCCAGCCCAGCTCTATACCAAGACAGCTCTATACCAAGCAAAATTTTGAGAACTCGACAGACTGCATCAAGTCCATTGCTACTTTTAGTAAGAATCATCTGCCTTAAATACTTTGTCCCATGGGTGTTTGAATGTTCTTAATGAGATGATTAAAAAAAAAATTCATGAAATAAAGTGCTTCAATTGCTCGTAATTTTAGACAGATTTTTGATGAAATGTAAGATAAATTTAAAAAGAATAGCTTCTATGTATACATATCTTGAATGAGGTCAGTGGTTAAAATGCTCCAACTTGAATTTAATTTGTGGCTTTTCCTTTGAAAAGTATGGGTTATCATGAGAGAAGGCAAAGACTTGGATAAAAGGCTGATCTCACTTTTCTTATAAATTTGGTTTATTTTTCATTTTTTGTACCTGAATATCCTTATTAACTGGAGAAGGAAATGGCAACCTGCTCCAGTATTCTTGCCTGGGGAATTCCGTGGACAGAGGATCCTGGTGGGCTACAGTCCATGGAGTCACAAAGAGTTGGACACCACTGAGTGATTAACACACACACATATACACATTATTATTAACATCTACAATTGCAAAACAAAACTTCTTTTTATTGTTTCTATCATCATCACCATAATGAAATGAAATTTTATAGTTGGATGAAGAGAGTTGATCATATGGAATATTATATTCTTTGTGACTCTTTGTTCATTTGGATTTGACAGAAATAGGTTTCTTTGTGAAAGGAAAGTAGCTTTTCATGACTTATTTTTCTAAGACATTAAAAAACAAACTGAATGGCGATTCAGAGAATATTTCAGTGTGTCACATAAAACAAGCAATTTTACCTGTTACCAAGAAGATGAACTCAGTAAATTTTCTATAAGCTGTAGCTTGAAAATTTAACTCAATCAATTTATTGTTAGGAACATGCACACCTTTTATTCAGGTTTTTTTCTTCACATAGTTCATGAAGAAGTAAAAATAATTCATTGCCTATGTCCACTTGCATATTATTTATTTATCATGGATAACAAAATATCCCAAAACTTAGTGCCTTAAAAAAAAAAAAACAAGAATATGCATTTTTATCCTAGAGATCTTATAAATTAAGAATTAGGATTAACTTGGCTGGGCATTTCTGACTCTGATTCTTTTATGAAGTTACAGTTAAGATATCATCAAGGGCTACAGTCATCTGCAGATTTACCTGAGGCTGGAGGATCTGTTTCTCTGTGACTCAGATAACCATTGTTGTGGTTGTTGCTGGTGATTGATTGGAGGCCTCAGTTTTTCCCCATGTGGACTTTTCCACAGTGGGCACCTCATGATAGTACAGCTGGCTTCTTGCAGAGTGAACAGTCCTAGAGGCCAGCATGAAAACAGCAATGTCCTTTTTGGCATATTTTGTGAAGTCACACACCATTGCTTCCTCAGTATGTGTTTGTCAGCCAGATTATCCTTTTGCAATGTGTGAAGGTGCTACCCAAGAGTTTCAAGGAAGGATCATGTTGGAGGGGTCAAGTGGAAGCTGTCTACTCCCATCCATGCCAGAGTATCATCACAAAACATTATGATTCCAATCTGGAGACAAGAAATTGTCTAGTGACTGAAACTAATACACAGTGAATGTCCTATCTATTTAATTCAGTTCAATTTTCAGACCTTTGAGACTCAGTACAAGTATATCTTGCATTGTAACCCAAATGATATCAAAATTTCTATTTGCTTTCCAGAAGGTATTTTAAGCCATCATATCAATATTAAGACATAATTGATATATTATGGAGTTGAATTCAAATTTTAAATGAAATTTCTAAGAGATATTAAAATTAGATCATATTTAGGTCAAGCTGGCTAGATATTTTTTGTTGTTATTCAGTAGCTAAGTTGTGGCCAATTCTTTGTGACCCCATGGACTGCAGCACACCAGGCTTCACTATCTCCTAGAGCTTGCTCAAACTCATGTCCATTGAGTCAGTGATGCCATAAACCATCTCATCCTCTAATGCCCACTTCTCCTCCTGCCTTCAGTTTTTCCCAGAATCACGGTCTTTTCCAATGAGTCAACAAGTCTCATCAGGTGGCCAGAGTATTGGAGCTTCAGTTTCAACATCAGTCTTTTCGATGAATATTCAGGGCTGATTTCCTTTAGGATTGACTGGTTTGATCTCCTTTCTGTCTCAAGAGTCTTCTCCAGCACCAGAATTCAGAAGCATCAATTCTTCAGTGCTCATGGACAGTGGAGCCTGGCAGGCTATAGTCCATGGACTCACAAACAGTCAGACGTGAGTTAGTGACTTAACAACAAAAACTAACTTTCTTCGGTAGGGACGTTTGAGAAGCATTTTCCTTTAGGGGATTCGTAAGACAGGTTGGCTACATAACTAATTCTAAATATCTGAGATAAAAGGTGCAGTGCCAGCCTATGTTTTGATGGTGCTTAAGTTCTTGAACATGTTCTCTACAAAATGTCTCTCTTTTTTTTGCATTTTTATGTAACCTAAGCTTTTTTCAATCAGCTCACATCTATAGATGCCTAAATCCTTCCATATTTCAAAACCAATATTAAATGCTTTCTGTTCCACAGAGGCTTTCCATTTGGCCTCCAAAAACCTCCCTAGCCTACTGACTCCTGTCCGCCATGGGTGGGGTGAAGGCCATAGAGTGTATGGAGTTGTGAAGAGAGAGGGAGTTTGGTGATAAGTTAGAAGTAACAACAGTGTTGTCTGAGATTACTCCCATAGTAGCTTTTATGGTGCTTTCATGTCAGTTATGACTATCCGTCTTGTAATATCATAGTCATAATAAGAGACTCAATAATGATTCGTTGAATAATGCTTCTTGAAATAAATCTGTGCTCAATAAATAACTTTACAATGGTTATCATGATATGAAAGTCAGGGCTTGCGTGTGATGCTTTTTATATTCTCTCTGAGAAAGAGAAAACTCAGCAATTAAAAAGTTCAGCTCTGCTATTTATCATTCATTGATCTTAGTTTAGAATGTAATTGGTTTTAATACATTGAAGATTTTCTGCTTTGGTTCTTCATTCTCATATGATTCTCAGCATTAGTGCTTTCGTTGACAAAAGTATTAGTCATACTGCTGTACATATGAAAAAGGAACACTAGTGATTACTCACTTATTTTTTGTAGAACATGCCACTTGTACCACCCATTTTAAAAGTTAAATTGACCAGTGCCTTAATTAATTCTTATTTTCCTAATTAAACAATAGAGTATTATAAGACAAAGTTATTCTTTAGACTTCCTGAAGCACCAAAACATCATACATTTCAGTTGCTTCGTTTGATTGCACAGGTTGTGAATTACCAAAACAGTTTAATTCTCTTGCTAAAACCCTTTTTCCTATTTTTTTAAATGGCCTTATTCAAATCAACTTCTCTCCCTGCTTCCCCTCTCCCTGCTTCCCTCTCTCCCTTACCTTCTTTCTCCCTCCCCACTTCCTTCCTTCCTTTTATCCTCTCACCTTTTCTTCCTATTTAAGCTAAATAACTTAGGGTTACAACTGGCCCTTTTTGCTATAGTTATGGAAACTCCTTAGTTTGTAAGCTTCTTTAGAACAAAACTGTGCTTGGAAGTGTTAGTCGCTAAGTCGTGTCTGACTCTGTGACCCCATGGATTGTAGCCCACCAGGATCCTCTGTCCATGGGATTCTCCAGGCAAGAATACTGGAATGGGATTGCCATCACCTTCTCCAGGGGATCTTCCTGACCTAGGGATTAAACCTGGGTCTCCTGCATTGCAGGCAGATTCTTTATTATCTGAGCCACAGCTGCTCAAACTGTATTCAGTACAGTATTATATTCCTAACATTGTGCCTGAATAAAGCAGACATTTATAAATATTTGCTCAATGAATGAATTAGGTGGGTCATACATAATAATTGAGTGTCATATGTGATTTTAAAGCTCTTGAATTTCTGGCCTATAGGTGATGGTGGATATTACTTGAAAGGTCTTTTGTTTGGCTTAAGCATTATTATTTACCATTGATAAGCGTGTATCTCATAACTTACTCCTTTGCTGATAGTATCAAAAGGAAGCAGTGTTGAAAGACCAAAGGGGCCTTGAACCTCTTTGAAAATTGTGCCTTCAAGTCAGGGCAGTGCTAGCTAACAACAGATTTTAGTGATGCAGACCTAGAAAGTCCTCTCTTTTCTCTTGATAGAAGATACATATACCAATGCTCTCTTCACTTTATTTAATCCCAATTACTGTAGAATTAGTAAGGAAGATGAAGAATAGTTTAGCAAGTTTTCAGCCACATTTATATGCGTAGGCAGTAATACTGTCAGTACTATTACCTTTTAAATCAAAGAGTATGACATACACCTCAGAGCATGTACAAAACATAAATTTAAAGAGATTCGCCACAGGGCAATGAATTTAGTGTAAATAAATATTATAAATGTACATTTATACTGTGCATAAATACCATTAAATCATATGTTCAGCCCTTTTCTTTATATACTTGCCATTAATAATTCATTTATGAATGTGGTATATATATATGTATATAATATATATTTATTTATGTAAAGATTAAGGTTTTAGATTACAACTACTTTATCACTATGCACATACTGGGATAATTGGAAGAGCATTCACAAAAGGAATTGTCAGTGGAAATTGAAAGCGGACCTTAGGCCAAAATCAGCAATCTAATTCAAAGTACCAACAGGATAATCATTTTAGGAGAGTGAGGTGACAGGCTTATTGTAATTCCACAGATCTTTCTTTAGTAAATACAATACTATCACCTACAAATTGTGCTAAAGTGATTAAAGTTAGAAAAATACTAAAGCAAACTACTTATTTCACTTTCCTGGGTAATGGATCCTGAATTATCCAATGAGTGCATCTACATTAGTTTAAATTAACTGGATGAATTGTTGTTGTTTTTGCAGATTTTCAGATCTGTGCTTGTTATTGTCAGAATTGAGAAAATTAAATTATTGCTATCTGTTAAAGTGAAAATAGCAATTTAATCAGTTATTTTTAGCAATATCCAAAGTAAATGTTAAGAGACATCAGAGGGAAAAACATTTCCTAATCTACCAAATTGCTAAATAAAAGCTTTTTTAAAGAACAAGTAAGCCTAGAAAATTTTCAGTCTTACACCTATTGAGGAAATGTATATAAAATATCTAAAGAAAACAATGCAACTTGTCATAATATTTCTGCCCTCATTGGTAAACAGCTGACTGCTTAACATTAAATGCTTTATGGGAGCAATTACTTTAAAGACCATGTTTGTCAAAACATGGTCAATTTATTAAAATGAAATAATATTTTGGTGGATTGCTTCCAAGAGTAACATGGATTACATATTGATTACCCCACATTTACATACTCAAAAGCATTTTTGAAAGACTTTTGTTGAATTTCCAGTTTGTGGAAATAAACCATGTGGCTGCTAAGTCACTTCAGTCGTGTCCAACTCCGTGCGACCCCATAGACGGCAGGCCACCAGGCTCCCCTGTCCCTGGGATTCTCCAGGCAAAAACACTGGAGTGGGTTGCCATTTCCTTCTCCAATGCACGAAGGTGAAAAGTGAAAGTGAAGTCGCTTAGTCTTCTGACTCTTAGTGACCCCTATGGAATGCAGCCTACCAAGCCCCTCCATCCATGGGATTTTCCAGGCAAGAGTACTGGAGTGGGGTGCCACTGCCTTCTCTGAAAACATGTGGAATACATAACAAATCCATTATCTATAAAAGAAGAAATAAAAAATACGTACTTTCAAAGTAGTGTAATAGTCCAAAGAAAGAAAGGATGTTCACTAAAATGCTAGGGCCACAAAGGCATAGAGCATCTTTACCATGTGTAGGCAGCAGTTGGTTGCGTAAGAGGGGCAGTGGCAAGTGCTGTAATAAAGTCCTTCTGAAGCTGTGATGTTTCCTTCTATGTGTGGTCTAGCCAGAGCAACACAGCCAGCCATGTCCTCCTTCAGCGGTCCACCAAACACAGCGTGAAGCAGGGAAGTAAGTCACCTTTGCCATCTCCTGTATCTCGTTTCATTTCTGAAACTTCTGCTCTGGGAAAGTGGGAAGTTCCTTCATCATGTTAAGTCTCACTTTCTTCATTTGTAAAAGAGAACAAAAATACTTAACTTTATAAATTTATTGTGAGGATGATAAGGATATTTTTATTTCCTTAATGAATACGTTTGTTTTTCCTCCTGTTCAGTTCAGTTCTGTTCAGTTCAGTTCAGTTCAGTCTCTCAGTCATGTCCGACTCTTTGCAACCCCATGAATTGCAGCACACCAGGCCTCCCTGTCCATCAGCAGCTCCCGGAGTTTACCCAAACCCACGTCCATTGACTTGGTGATGCCATCCAACCATCTCATCCTCTGTCGTCCCCTTCTCCTCCTGCCCCCAGTCCTTCCCAGCATCAGGGTCTTTTCCAGTGAGTCATCTCTTCGCATCAGGTGGCCAGAGTATTGGACTTTCAGCTTCAACATCAGTCCTTCCAATGAACACCTAGGACTGATCTCCTTTAGGATGGACTGGTTTGATCTCCTTGCAGTCCAAGGGACTCTCAAGAGTCTTCTCCAACACCACAGTTCAAAAGCATCAATTCTTCAGCGTTCAGCTTTATTCACCATCCAACTCTCACATCCATACATGACCACTGGAAAAAGCATAGCCTTGACTAGACGGACCTTTGTTGGCAAAGTAACGTCTCTGCTTTTAAATATGCTATCTATGTTGGTCATAACCTTCCTTCCAAGGAGTAAGCGTCTTTTAATTTCATGGCTGCAATCACCATCAGCAGTGATTTTAGAGCCCAAAAAAGTAAAGTCTGACACTGTTTCCACTATTTCCCCATCTATTTCCCATGAAGTGATGGGACCAGATGCCATGATCTTAGTTTTCTGAATGTTGAGCTTTAAGCCAACTTTTTCACTCTCCTCTTTCACTTTCATCAAGAGGCTCTTTAGTTCTTCACTTTCTGCCATAAGGGTGGTGTCATCTGCATATCTGAGGTTATTGATATTTCTCCCGGCAATCTTGATTCCAGCTTATGTTTCTTCCAGCCCAGCGTTTCTCATGATGTACTCTGCATATAAGTTAAGTAAGCAGGGTGACAATATACAGCCTTGACGTACTCCTTTTCCTATTTGGAACCATTCTGTTGTTCCATGTCCAGTTCTAACTGTTGCTTCCTGACCTGCATACAGGTGTCTCAAGAGACAGATCAGATGGTCTGGTATTCCCATCTCTTTCAGAATTTTCCAGTTTACTGTGATCCACACAGTCAAAGGCTTTGGCATAGTCAATAAAGCAAAAATAGATGTTTTTCTGGAACTCTCTTGCTTTTTTTGATGATTCAGCGGATGTTGGCAATTTGATATCTGATTCCTCTGCCTTTTCTAAAACCAGTTGGAACATCTGGAAGTTCACAGTTCATGTATTGCTGAAGCCTGGCTTGGAGAATGTTGAGCATTACTTTACTAGCATGTGAGATGAGTGCAATTCTTTGGCATTGCCTTTCTTTGGGATTGGAATGAAAACTGACCTTTTCCAGTCCTGTGGCCACTGCTGAGTTTTCCAGATTTGCTGGCATATCGAGTGCAGCACTTTCACAGCATCATCTTTGAGGATTTGAAGTAGCTCAACTGGAATTTCATCACCTCCACTAGCTTTGTTCGTAGTGATGCTTCCTAAGGCCCACTTGACTTCACATTCCAGGATGTCTGGCTCTAGGTGAGTGATCACAGCATCGTGATTATCTGGGTCATGAAGATCTTTCTTGTACAGTTCTTCTGTGTATTCTTGCCACCTCTTCTTAATATCTTCTGCTTCTGTTAGGTCCATACCATTTCTGTCCTTTATCGAGCCTATCTTTGCATGAAATGTTCCCTTGCTATCTCTAATTTTCTTGAAGAGATCTCTAGTCTTTCCCATTCTGTTGCTTTCCTCTATTTCTTTGCATTGATCACTGAGGAAGGCTTTCTTATCTCTCCTTGCTATTCTTTGGAACTCTGCATTCAGATGGGAATATCTTTCCTTTTCTCCTTTGCCTTTAGCTTCTCTTCTTTACCCAGCTATTTGTAAGATCTCCTCAGACAGCCATGTTGCTTTTTTTCATCTCTTTTCCATGGGGATGGTCTTGATCCCTGTCTCCTATACAATGTCATGAACTTCTGTCCATAGTTCATCAGGCACTCTGTCTATCAGGTCTAGTCCCTTCCTCCTGTACCTCATATGTATTATGGTCCTGGAGAGGGAGTAGGGAAAACACCACCCTGAAAAGGAGGTGGAGAAAGCACCTAAGAAGATGTAAGTGGGAAGTAAAAGGAAGTCTGATCAGGGAAAGTGATGGGATAGGGGAACAGTAAGAAAGAAAAGGTAGGCGAACCCATCAGATTAGAAACAGCCTCCTCAGTAAAGGCAGAATCTGAGAACTGGGTCTTTAGCGGCTGGCTTCCTGAAGCATAGTGTTGGTGGATGTCTCAACCTTCTAGAGAGACACTGTTCAACATGTCTCAGAAGCCGTAGAGAAGCACGAATGGAAAAAGATGTCCATGTGCCTAGCCTGAGTTAATGCAGCTGATTAGCTGGCACACCTGTGTTGTGCACTGATGCACAAGTCCCCCATCACACAGACACTAGCCCACCCCTCTTGTCATGGACACGAGGATGTGCTTAGGGGATTGGCCAACCAGTGCAGAAGAGGAGGACACCAAAGCCAAGAGACTCAGTGACACGGTCCAGAGTGGACAACGGCAGGCCTTTGTGCAACAGGCCAGAGAGGACCAGTGGCATTGCTCACCTGTGTCTGGTGCTCAGAGACAGGAAGGCCGGCGGGCGTGTCTGTAGACCCCGAAGGACAGCGCTGATGACTCCTAGTCAGGCCCTCAAAGCCCACGAGCTTTCCCCTTCACCCAAATGCCATTTCGAAGGAGGGAGAGAGGATGAAATAGCAGCAACAGAACAAGCATTTTCAGGGAACCAGAACTTTGAATTGATTGAATATAATTGATAGATGAGTACAAAATAATGCTCTTATCAAAAATGCCAAAATACATTTAACTAGCCTGGTAATTTTTTTTTTCCTTCTGTCCTTTGGCTTGGGGGACCAGGAAAATCTAGAGCAGTTACACAGAAGGAAAGAAGTTACAATAGTTTGCACAGTCATGTACACCACAAGTAAAATTTTGTTCTGCTATATATTTTCAATACTGATTCCCCCTGGACTTCTGCATTTGGGTGTCCCGCAGGTGTGTCAGAAATCCTGCACTTAACATTGAACTCATTACTTCATTATTTCTCATTTACCTTTCTCCAGATCCCTACTTATTCTGCTGTTCTCTTTGGGGGGAAAATGACACTACCAGTTGCTCAAGCTAGTGTCTTTCTCTTAGCCATGCTATCTCTCCCTCGCCCCCTCCCACTCTACCCCTCCTCCTTCCTCTCTCTCTCATAATTTACTCTCCGTTGCCACTGACACGGCCTTAAATACCCTCCTCTTTGTGTCTCACCTGACTGTTCCCCTACCTTCTTGGCCTCTTGGCCTGCAGGTTTGTTACCAGGTAATCCATTACCCACAGAGCCATTAGGAGTGCATTTTCAAATGTAGATCTACCTTTGTTTGACCTCTCTCTTAAAAATCCTTCCAGAACAACCCATTACCTAGAGAATATAATCCAAATTTTTGAGCATGATACATTTGGCCTTTCAAAACAAATATATCAGAATATCTGGGTTCAAACCTCCTTGGATTGAAATTTTTTCAAAGCTTCCTTAGAGATTCCAGTGTAATGTAAGGTTAAGGGGGAAAAAAAGATCCAATAATTCATGACATATATTTTTAAAAAGATGGAGCTGATGTGAAAATTAAAAAAAATTAAAAATTGACATACAACTTGAAGACCCAAGACCTGTTTTTGGCAAGGAGCTGGAGAGACTCTTTTGCATCCTAGGATGTAAAACATTTGAAGGTTTTTAAGCCAAAGAGTGATATGATCATACTAAATAATAATAGTCATAGTGGTAGCAATAGTAGGAATTCTAGGAGCAACTGTATTGCTGGATACAGAGAACACAGAGCTCTTAGGAGGATGTCCTTCAATAATCCAGGTGCGAAATGCTGTTGACATGAAGACATTGTTACATAGTTTGGTTGCTCAGTCGTGTCTGACTTTTTGTGACCCCATGGTCTGCAGCATGCCAGGTTTTCCTGTTCTTCACCATCTCCCGGAGTTTGCTCAAACTCATGTCCATTGAGCTGGTGATGCCATCCAACCATCTCATCCTCTGTCATCCCCTTCTCCTCCTGCCTTCAATTTTCCCAGCATCAGGGTCTTTTCCAGTGAGTTAGCTCTTCACATCAGGTGGCCAAAGTATTGGAGCTTCATCTTCAGCATCAGTCCTTCCAATGAATATTTAGGCTTGATTTACTTTAGGACTGACTGGTTTAATCTCTTTGCTGATCAATGGACTCTCAAGAGTCTTCTCCAGCTTGAAAACTGATGACCCTGGGTCATTAAGAGAAAGTTGGATGATAGGCAACATACAATGTATGTTGTATATCATAAGCACACTTTCCTGCTTTCTTAGATAGCAGAGCACTTTTAGTCCATGAGTGGATTGGTTTTACTGAGTTATTAATTTTTAAATTAGTTTATTCAGTATTTTAATAATGAAATAAGAACTTGTGAATCCACTACACAAAACAAAAGCTATAAGCTTTATAATGAGCTACATTTAACCGTATTTCCCCATCCACCAGGTTACTCCATCCCAAGGAAGCAGCATTCTCAACCCCCTGCTCGTCATTGCCTTGCTTACTTTTTTACATAATTTTGTTATAATCACACTTTGGATACTCTCTCTGGACTTACTTTTTCACTTGGTGTTATTTTACTAAGATTCAAGCATGTGGTTGTCTGTTGCTTTATTTATTCATTCACACTGACACCTGTGAATGCACTGTGACTTATTCTTTTTTGGTTAATTGTGTGAGCTAGTATATACTTATTTATAATCAATCTTGGTATCTGCTTCTCTTTACAGGTATATGTGTGATTCCTTATTTATATGTTTGGGCTTCCCAGGCGGTGCTAGTGTTAAAGAACCCACCTGTCAGAGCAGGAGATGTTAAGAGACATGGGTTTGATCCCTGGGTGGGGAAGATCCCCTGGTGGAGGACATGGCAATCCACTCCAGTATTCTTGCCTAGAAAATCCCATGGACAGAGGAGCCTGGTGGGCTACAGTCCATAGGGTTGCAAAGAATCAGACATGACTGAAAAGACTTAGCACACACTGATATGATTAAATTTTATAATTGTGTTATCAACTTCCGTGTAAAAATCTGTTGGAAATAGCACAGCATTTTTGAGTTCCTGACCCCAGGGAACATTTAAAGTGACCTTCCTTAAAGGAAAGTGTAGGCATTTTCTTTCATTAATATATTACCACAACAGTATTGTAGTGCAAACTACCTCAAAATTTAAAGGCTTCAAACAACCAGCATTTATTGTTCTCATGAGCTCACTGGCCAGCTGGGTGCTCATGCTGACCTGGGCTGGACTGACTGCTCTAAGCTGGCCTCATGCAGGGGTCTGTGGCAAATGATGGGTTTCCGAGGATCGACTGGGTTACGATCAACTCTGCTGGGACTGCCCAACTCATCCTCCTATAAACAAGCCCAGGCTCACTGTCATGGTAGTAGCAGGAGTCCCAGAGAAGAAATGGAGATGGGCAATCTCTTTTCCATACTTCTGCTATGTCGAGTTTGCTATTAGCTAATTGACAAAACAAGAGGCATTGAGGCAGAGTCCACTGACGAACACTGTAAGAGCGATTGCAGCCATTAATGCTATCAGTCTGCTACACATTTTTTAAAAAATCAGATATTAGTTCTTCTTTACCTTATGAAACTGTTTCATATTCATTGTATGATTGAGAAAATAAGTAAATATATTGTGGATAATGGGAGCCAAGTTTCTCATTATTGGAGAAGGAAGTAACAAATATGGAAAGAAGGAACAGCAGAAAGAACCCTGTGGTGTTAGATTTGTGTTTAAGGTATTACTGTGAAATAAAGGATTTAATATACAGTTGTTTGATAGCTATTTCCTAGCTTTGTTCTCTGAGAAGGCATAGAATCCGTGACGCTACACTAGGAATGAATACACTTAGTACCTAGTATTTGATTTCTACCTACCATTGTCCACTATAAAGGACCAGGGCTCCTTGGAGAAATGGCTGATTCCAGGACTGAGGTAGGGAAAGTCCAATATTAACCTGGAAAATCCTGTGTGCCAAAGGTTTAGAAAGTAGTCAAAGAAAGATGGATATATATCAAAAGGACACGGGAGCCAATGTGAAGGAGCTTCCACTGAAAAATCTGGGGATAATATGAATGCCAAACTCATGATACTATTAAATAAAATTATAATCTGGGAGGGCTTCCCTGGTGGCTCAGTAGTAAAGAATCCACCTGCCATGCAGGAGATATGGGTTCGATCCATGATCTGGGAGGATCCACATGCCACTGAGTGCCTAAGCCCATGCGCCACACTGTTGAGCCTGTCTGTGCTCTATGGCCCAGGAGGTACAACTGCTGAGCTCGTGTGTTGCAGCTACAGAAGTCCATGCATTCTAAAGCCCATGCTCCCCAATAAGAGAAGTCACAGCAATGAGAAGCCTGCACACCACAACTAGAGTGTCTCCCATTCACCACAACTAGAGAGAAACCCGTGCAACAATGAAGACCCAGCACAGCCAAAACTAAGTAAACAAATAAATATATTCTAGGAGCCTCTCTGAATTTGAATTTGAATTTGGCAAAATCACAGCAGATGGTGACAGCAGCCATGAAATTAAAAGACGCTCCTTGGAAGAAAAGTTATGACCAACCTAGACAGCATATTAAAAAGCAGAGACATTACTTTGCCAACAAACGTCTGTCTAGTCAAAGCTATGGTTTTTCCAGTAGTCATCTATGGATGTGAGAGTTGAACTATAAAGATAGGTGAGCGCTGAAGAATTAATGCTTTTGAACTGTGGTGTTGGAGAAGACTCTCGAGAGTCCCTTGGACTGCAAGGAGATGAAACCAGTCCATCCTAAAGGAAATCAGTCCTGAATATTCATTGCAAGGACTGATGCTGAAGCTGAAAGTCCAATACTTTGGCCACCTGATGCAAAGAACTGACTCATTGGAAAAGACCCCGATGCTGGGAAAGATTGAAGGCAGGAGGAGAAGGGGACGACAGAGGATGATATGGTTGGATGGTATCACCAGTTCAATGGACGTGAGTTTGACTAAGCTCTAGGAGTTGGTGATGGACAGTGAAGCCTGGTGTGCTGCAGTCCAAGGGGTCGCAAAGAGTTGGACACGACCGAGTAACTGAACTGAACTGAGGAGCTTGTCCAGGGAAGCTCTTAGTTTAGTAGAAATCATCTGACAAATGTGGAAGGAATGATAAAACTAGAAAGCCACCATTTGTCAGTCATAATATAATTATTGGTCTAGGCAAGACATATCAATGGATGCTAAAAAAAATGGGTTAAAGTTTAAGAAGTAACAGAACGCTTAATATAGTCTTAAAATATCTCTCATATGGTAGATATTCATTAAATTTAAAAGGTAAAATAATTTTACAGTAGAAAAACATAGCAGACACCACCTTAATCACATAATAAAAAATAACTTCGTCAGTTGTGAGTCTAATTGAAAGCATGAGCTCCCTATGATGCACGGGAAAGGACACAGCAGTGCTTTTGTGGTATCCCTGCCAAAAGTGCAGAAATGGAATATAATTTTGAAGAAACATCAGAAAACAAAAGCTGATGGTTATTCTGCAAAATAATTGGCCTGCACTCTTCAGGGATGTCAGTATCATGAAAGAAGAAGGCTCAGAAACTGTTTCAGATTAAAAGGAGCAAAAGTATCATGAGAACTGAATTCAGTGTATGATCTTGGGACATTATTGGGACAACTTGGAAACTGGGTAAGTTTTGTAACATCTGTAGATTAAAAGACAGCATGGTATCAATGTCATTTTCCTTATTTTAAAAATTGTTCCATGATTATGTGAGAGAATCCCTTGCTTTTAGCAAATACAGATTGAGGTAGGGGTAAAGGGATATTACATTTGCACCGCACATACATATGCATAAAGGGAAAAGGGAAGAGAGAGAGAAAGCAAAGTAACTGTCATGGAATGCCAACACCTCTGTGAAGGTCATTCACAAATTCTTTGTACTATACTTACAATTTTAAAATTATATCCAAATAATTAGAAAGTGATCAGTCACCAAAAATATATAAACGTGTATTTTCCCATTGCTCATCAATATCATTAATGAATTAATACATTATCATTAATGTATTAATTAATACAATATCATTAATACATATTGTTCAATCACAATTGAGGAAACTATATAATACCTGGGGTAGCTATTTACTGATTACCAGCAATATTAAACTGAAGAGTGGGATTTTAGTTGGCCCCAATTTTGTTAGCTCAACATTCAGAAAACTAAGATCATGGCATCTGGTCCCTCCACTTCATGGCAAATAGATGGGGAAACAGTGGAAGCAGTGACAGATTATATTTTGGGGGGCTCCAGAATCACTGTAGATGGTGACTACAGCCATGAAATTAAAAGACCCTTACTCCTTGGCAGGAAAGTTATAACCAACCTAGACAGCATATTAAAAAGCAGAGACATTACTTTGCCAGCAAAAGTCTGTCTAGTCAAGGCTATGGTTTTTCCAGTAGTCACGTATGGATGTGAGAGTAGGACATAAAGAAAGCTGAGCACTGAAGAATTGATGCTTTTTTTTTTTTTCTTTTAATTTTTTTTTTTTTTTTTATTTTAGTTGGGGGCTAATTACTTTACAATATTGTAGTAGTTTTTGCCATACATCGACATGAATCAGCCATGGGTTCACACGTGCTCCCCCTCCCAAACCCTCCTCCCACCTCCCTCCCCCTCCCATCCCTCAGTGTCATCCCAACGCTCCATCCCTGAGCATCCGTCCCATGCATAGAACATGGAATGGTGTTCTGCTTCACATATGACAATATACATGTTTCAATGTTATTGTCCCAGAACGTCCAACCCTCACCTTCTCCCTCAGAGTCCACAGGACTGTTCTATGCATCTGTGTCTCTTATTCTGTCTCACATATAGGGTTACCATTACCATCTTTCAAATTCCATATACATGCATTAGTATACTGTATTGGTGCTTTTCTTTCTGGCTCACTTCACTCTGTATAATGGGCTCCAGTTTCATCCATCTCAATAGAACGGATTCAAATGTATTCTTTTTAATGGCTGAGTAATATTCCATTGTGTATATGTACCACGGCTTCCTTATCCATTCGTCTGCCGATGGACATCTAGGTTGCTTCCATGTCCTGGCTATTGTAAACAGTGCTGCGATGAACATTGGGGTACACGCGTCTCTTTCAATTCTGGTTTCCTCGGTGTATATGCCTAGCAGTGGGATTGCTGGGTCATATGGCAGTTCTATTCCCAGTTTTTTAAGGAATCTCCACACTGTTCTCCATAGTGGCTGTACTAGTTTGCATTCCCACCAACAGTGTAAGAGGGTTCCCTTTTCTCCACACCCTCTCCAGCATTTATTGCTTGTAGACTTTTGGATAGCGGCCATTCTGACTGGTGTGTAATGGTACCTCATTGTGGTTTTGATTTGCATTTCTCTAATAATGAGTGATGTTGAGCATCTTTTCATGTGTTTGTTAGCCATCTGTATGTCTTCTTTGGAGAAATGTCTGTTTAGATCTAAGCTGTGGTACATATACACAATGGAATATTACTCAGCCATTAAAAAGAATACATTTGAATCCGTTCTATTGAGATGGATGAAACTGGAGCCCATTATACAGAGTAAAGTGAGCCAGAAAGAAAAGCACCAATACAGTATACTAATGCATGTATATGGAATTTGAAAGATGGTAATGGTAACCCTATATGTAAGACAGAATAAGAGACACAGATGCATAGAACAGTCCTGTGGACTCTGAGGGAGAAGGTGAGGGTTGGACGTTCTGGGAAAATAACATTGAAACATGTATATTGTCATATGTGAAGCAGAACACCATTCCATGTTCTATGCATGGGACGGATGCTCAGGGATGGAGCGTTGGGATGACACTGAGGGATGGGAGGGGGAGGGAGGTGGGAGGAGGGTTTGGGAGGGGGAGCACATGTGAATCCATGGCTGATTCATGTCGATGTATGGCAAAAACTACTACAATATTGTAAAGTAATTAGCCCCCAACTAAAATAAAAAAAATAAATAAATAAATAAAAAATAAATAAATAAAAAAAAAATAAATAAAAAAAAAAAAAAATAAAAATTTATGAACTGTGGTTTTGGAGAAGACTATTGAGAGTCCCTTTGACTGCAAGGAGATCCAACCAGTCCATCCTAAAGGAAATCAGTCCTGAATATTCATTGGAAGGACTGATGCTGAAGCTGAAACTCCAATACTCTGGCCACCTGATGCAAAGAACTGACTCATTGGAAAAGACCCTGATGCTGGGAAAGATTGAAGGCAGGAGGAGAAGGGGATGACAGAGGATGAGATGGCTGAATGGCATCACCGACTCAATGGACATGAGTTTGAGTAAACTCACTCTGGGAGTAGGTGATGGACAGGGAGGCCTGGTGTGCAGCAGTCCATTTGGTCGCAAAGAGTCAGACATGACTGAGTGACTGAACTGAAGTGAACTGAATTTAGGTAGCACCCAGATCTTGGCCATTTTCTATTTTTGGAGTGAAGTGACTTTGTATCAGTGAGTAGGGTTGGGAATGCCCCAGACTCCCTTCCTGCTAAAACTACTTGTTTTAGGTGGAGAGCGTTAGCTGCTCTCTACCTCTAGTCATTGCTAGAACATGCACAGAAGCACAGATTTTTGAAGGTCAAATTCTTGAGCAAATCATAATCTGTGTATAGGTAATGGCTTCTCTATGAATATCCCAAGATATTTATGTTATCGTTATATTGGAATCTTAGGAGAGATACTAAGTCGTACTATAGATTCATCTCCACTTTGGAAATAAAAGCAGGGCTATACGCAATGAAATCTTAAGACCTTTTTAAATCCTAAATTATAAAACTACTTGGGAAAGAGATAGTAACAGTAACAGAAGAAAATAATTATTAGCATTTGATTGTACTTTAATGAAAATGTATATTCTCTCTCATTGGGGCTTAAATGTGTCTACTACCTTTAGAAAATAGATACAAAGCAGTTTGTTGTTTGGTTACAAAAACTCTGGAGCCAGATAGATTTGGGTTCAATTCCAATTCTGCTCTTGATCTCTGAAATGGTGACTTTGATTTCTACCACATAGGGTGTCGGTATGGTTTAACAAATAACCTAGAGAGGCGCAGGGTTGTCATTAGTGTTATTGCTCCAGTTTTCTAAATAGTGAGGTGATACAATCAAGCTAGCTGTTTTTTGATCGCAGAGGTCAAAAATAATTGTGTGGGAAAAAAACTTACTCTTTAATGTGTTACCATTTAAGTGTGATAACACATGGTTCCTTTCACCTAACTGAAATGTTTGTGTCCATCTCACATTTATAATTCTCTTTCCCCTGAAATCTTATTAGCATTATTCCCGTGAAACAACCGAAGCATTCTAATTAGCTCAGGTTTAATGTGTTTGCCTTATCTGCCACTGCTGCAGACACCAGATGAGCAGAACTGCTCGGAGTATTCAAAATCTTTTAGTTGATCAAAGAAAGAAAATTCAAGGCTAGAAATTCATTTAGTTCTGGTTAGGTTACAGGCATGAGCAGAGGCCATTTATCTTTCAAAACATCTTGAAATGTATGCTTTGCGATTTGAATCTAATGTTTTCGAGAATTATTCCGGCCTACTCAAGACGCCAGCACACCTGGCTGAACTCCTTGTTTTTTTCTAGTCTCATATCTTATTAATAGGAAAACAGGAGATTTCTTATGATACGTTTGGTAATACTTTGAATAGAACTTAAAGATTCTTGCATGTATGTGTGCATATTTAATTTGGCTGAATTTCAACTTTGAAGTACCTTTTATCTCATAATATATGTGAAACAAGATTTACTTGCATACTTTCAACTGGCTGTCTCAGTATGGTTAGAACAATTATTCAGTCTGTTAAATATTCAGCAAGTATCTACTATTTTCAAAGAAATGAGTAATTGAGAACCACAAGGACTTTTTTGATTCTGCTTCAAAAATCAAATAAACAGCCAAAACTCAGTTATATTCCCCACACTGTTCATACAGGGAAATAACTCTCTTATTTTAAGAAATTTTTGTCTCTTGAGAAGTGTCTGCACTTTTGTATATCATAGGAGCAGAAATGGCAACAATGTACACATTTCATTTCACTTACTATATACACACACACACACGTGTGTGTGTGTGTGTGTGTGTGTATAAGTCGCTCAGTCATGTCTGACTCTTTGTGACCCCATGGACTGTAGCTTGCCAGGCTCCTCTGTCCATGGGATTCTCCAGGCAAGAATACTGGAGTGGCTTGCCATTTCCTCCCGACCCAGGGATCAAACCTGCGTCTCCTACGTTTCCTGAATGGGCAGGCAGGTTCTTTACCAGTAGCACCACCTGGGACTGTATATATTCTATGAGAGAGTGAGTGAGTGCAAGTCGCTCAGTCGTGTCCGAGTCTTTGCAACCCCATGGACTGTACACTCCATGGAATTCTCCAGGCCAGAAAACTGGAGTGGGTAGCCGTTCTCTTCTCCAGGGGATCTTCCCAACCCAGGGGTTGAACCCAGGTCTCCCACATATAGGCAGATTCTTTACTAGCTGAGCCACAAGGGAAGCCCAAGAATACTAAAGTAGGTAGCCTATCCGTTCTCCAGGGGATCTTCCTAACCCAGGAATCCAACCAGTGTCTCCTGCATTGCAGGCAGATTCTTAACTGAGCTATGGTGAAGACTGAATAACTGGCATAATCCTTGCCTTCTAAGTCTTGAGATGAGATATGTCATCATGAAGAGGTTGATTTTGAATAATCACTACCATATTGAATTTGACTTAAGAATTTTCCATTGCCAGTTAATTTTTGGATACATTTTTAAGGGCCAATTTTATTTTAAGAAGTTTTATGTTCATTGTTACTTTATATTTACCTTTGACCAGTTCTTTGTGAGAAATAGACAGTTATAAGTAGCTTAAAATCTCATGCTCCATGATAATAATTTTTTAATACTAAAAATTTGCTAAAAATTCTAAAACTTTTGTAAGATGTGAGGTGAGAGCAGTAGTTTGTTAAAGCTAAGTTGAAGAAATGCACATTTGAGATCTAGAAATGGTGCCCCAGTAATTGTATTTATATTAAATTTAGGTGTTGTTAATTTGCAGAATGAACAAGTTATATATTATGTCAGTTTCAAGTCAAAATCAGAAAATGAAATGTACAAAGAGGTAACATTTACAGAACTAAATGTGAAAATGCAGAGTGCCTGGAACCTGGCTGTTGGGCCAGAGTGATGTCTCCAATGGAGACACCTCATTTTCGCCGTCTTTTTCTCTATTTCATGTTAATTTATATATAACAGTTTTCTAAACATTAAAATCCAAGATACTTTCTTGGAAACGTGTAGGGAAAGGGCAAATTAGCCAAGATGGTGTGGTCAGGCGCTCTCGCTCCGCACGCTCTCGCTCTTGTTCCACGCTATGTAAATGGTGATTACGTAACAGTTGAGGTTGCTTATAGCACTGCGCATGCGTGTCAGGAGGCTCTCGCTTGGCCACAGGCTGCTTTTGTTCGGCAAGCATATATAAGCTCCACCTGGAAAGCCCTAGGGTGTGTTGTTGAGGCTGCACAGGCTCCGTCCGCGGGGCCAACTGGAAGAGAATGCCGCGTGTCTGTTGCTATGGCTGCTGTGCCAGTCAGGGGAGAAGAAAAGTGTTTGTATCCCTATGGCTCCTTCCTCTTCCAGCTTCCCCGCGCACGCCTCGCCTTCCCTGGGTTCAGCGAACAGTGTGAAGAGCGATACAACATGGAACCCCTCCTTTGTAGAGTGTTTGGCCTGCCTCTTCTATGTACTGTGCTGACCACGTAGGCATCTTAAGTGACTCTGTGTCTGAGAATATTATGAGTATGTCTAGTGGCCTTGAAGAAAGGATAATTATATAATTGTCACCAGGCGCTTCTTAGGTGCAACAGGCATCTGTGTAACGTATGCTCATCAGCATTTCCACTGGGTCGCCTCCTAGCCCCCGTCAGGGTACTTCTCAGATAACGTTTTGATGAGCCACCATGACACATTAACATAGTTTGAGGTGATCTCTCTGAACTGTTTGAGCTCAGTGAGAAAGGACGTGTTGCAAAGACAACACTTACTCTATTTTCTGTCTTATAAACACAGTCAAATTCACCACGAAGGTTGTATTTTGATGTTATGAATGTACACTGTACTTTTATCACTGACTTTATGTTGAAAATCACAAACTATGGCCTTAATGGAATAGGTTCAGAGTTAAGTCTTTGAAGCTGAGCGGCTATACTCAAATCTAGACTCTAGCACTGACCATAAGGCACCAGCAAGTTATGCACCTTTTCTAAACTGGCCTGCATCATTCCTCTTCCCCCCCACCGGTGCCCTACTCTCCTCATCCTCGACTCTTTGAGGCAGCAAAGAATTTTTGATGGGGTTGGGTTTAGTGATTAAAAAAGAATAAAAAACTTAAATTTTAAGGATGAGGAGTCTGTGATTTAGTAATGTCCCCAAGGAACCTGTATCTAATTATTGCAGAACTCAGAGTCACTACTCTTCTTCCTCTGCTTCTTTATCAAGTCTCTCTCTCTCTCTCTCTCTCTCTCTCTCTCTCTCACACACACACACACACACACGCGCGCACACACACACACACACACACACACACACACACACACACACAGATCTAAAACATCATAGAAGCCTCGAAGACAAATCATTACAGGAAGCATCCTGGAAGCATCCCATGTTTCCTAATGCTGGTGATGATGTTGGAGTCTGTCTCTTGAGTATGTGTACTTATAGAAAGGCCTCAGGATCTTTTGCTTTAGGGGAAAAATACTTTCCTTACTGCTTGCTCCCCTTCACTCTCATTCTGTAATATTTAGCGGCATAATTGAGTGGATGTCTATTAGTCGTTTTCAAAGCTTGGAGTCTGGGGCGGTTGCCCTAGTTTGCTTGATCTCAGGGGAAGCTCCTCATAAAGTATTTATATAACCCACAATCATGGAGGTTTGAAAGAAGAGGATTTTGTTTTGTTTTTTGTTCAGAGATGATAAATGTTCACAAAATTTGATGAGAATATGTGGGAGAAAAAATTAGTAGCCCTGACAGATAGTCTGTATCTCTAGAGAAAGCTATGAATCTGATCAGCAAGTTCATTAGCATATCTGTTGTGGATACTAGTGATTAATCTGATTGAAGGCATTTTTATTTTCTCCCCTTAACATGCTTTTTCAAACATGCCCCCTTGTCCCCAGGAAATAGGTTTGAATTGACTATTTTATTGCAGTTATTTAGAGGATATTTGTAGTAACACAATAATCTATTCATTTTTTTAATGTCAATTCTCAGCTGACTTGGATGGATAAGCATATTTACTTAATGTAGGTAAGCTATTTCTAAGCTATTCTGAAGTGTTGAGCTGCCACCTGGTTATATTTTTCAATCTCACCAGAAAAACATAATTTAATTCAAAACATAAATGGATTGTTGCATATGTTGATAACACTGATTATTCATTTTCACATACTTTATCTGAATTCAGAAAAATATTTTTTATTAGATGAAGTCAGTGAGAAGCAATGCACAGAGCCAGACCAGATGACACATTAGGAAAGAACAGGAGAGTTTTTGCCTTTTCTGTGGCCAAGAAGAACAACAGGGATGAGAAACATCCCAGGAAGAATTGGCCAAAGATTTTAAGTGGAATGCTGGTTGAAGGTATTTGTTTATGAGTGACAGGGAGAACACAGGGCGCTGTCTGGAACTGCTGGGGAGGGAAGGCAGCAGTTGCTAGCTCGTATTCTTCGGGTCCAACAAAATGTCACTGAAAAACTTCCCCATCGCCTCCTCCTCTGCATTAGAAAAGCTTAGCTTTGATTTTTTTAATCAATTGATTATTTATCTTTGTATTAATTTATTTAATTGGAGAATAATTACTTTACATATTGTGATTGGGTTTTGCCATACGTCAACATGAATCAGCCATGGGTGCACACGTGTCCCCCCATCCCTCTGGGTTGTCCCAGAACACCAGCTTTGCGTGCCCTGCTTCATGCATCGAACTTGCACTGATCATCTATTTTACACGTGGTAATATACATGTTTCAATGCTAATCTCTCAGATCATCCCACTCTGTTGGCCTTCTCCCACAGAGCCCAAAACTCCGTTCTTTATATCTGTGGCTCTTTTGCTATCTTGCATATAAGATAATCATTTCCGTCTCTCTCAATTCTATATATATGCATTAACGGCATTTTAAATATAGTAGTGTGTACATGTCAGGGCTTCCCCAAAGGCTGAGCAGGTGAAGAATCTGCCTGCCACACAGGAGACATGGGTTCAATACCTCAGTTAGAAAGATCCCCTGGAGGAGAAAATAGCAACCCACTCCAGTATTCTTGCCTGGAAAAATCCCATGGACAGAGGAGCTTGGCGGGCTAGTCCAAAGGGTTGCAAAGAGTCAGACATGACTGAGTGAGCACAGACACACACATCACAGTGTGTACATGTCAATTCCAAACTCCCAGTCTATCCTTCCTCCCAACTCTTCCTCCCGGAATCCATAAATTCATTCTCCAACTCTGTGAATCTATTTCAGTTTTATAAATAAGTTCACCTGTATCATTTTTTTTTTTAGATTCTGCATATAATCAATATCATGTGACATTTACCTTTCTCTGTCTGACTTACCTCTGTAGAATTACCCATAGCAGCCAACAGTCATGGGCAGTACACTTAGGTCTCAGTTAGTGACTCAGAGGCAGTCTTGCAGCTCCTCCCACCCCACTGGGAAGAGGAGTAAGTAATGAGACAGTAGTGATGCCTCTTCCCGCTTCATTGCACGCAGATGGGGACCCAGGCCAAGTGTAACAGGACTGTGCTCATCCAGGCTTCTAGGCCAGCCATGTGGCCCATACCTACCTGGTCTATAGAAGCTGATGAGACCTGGCCTGCGGAGGAGGAAGCCACATGGGTCAGAATGCTGTCACGCTACATGTGCAGGGTCTGAAAAGTAAAGTTACACCCAAGTGCACCTGATACCTGGGGCCTTGCTGGTTGCTGACCTGGAAAAAACCCAGATCTAGAAGTGAGATGCCAGAACATGGTCAGAATGTTATTCATAACATAGCAGATCTGTATAATCCTTTGCAGTTCTAACACTGCACATTTCTGATATAACCCCCCGTTAGTAGGTCTTTGGGGATGACAGAGTGCCTTTATGAAAAAGAAAAAATAGCCAACAAGCAAAATCAAATTAGGATTTAGTCTATTGTCCTTCAAATGCCATTTCATTCTGAAATCTCTTCTTGGGCTATGGTCCATTTTGGCCAGTCTCCTGCAGGGGCTGTCTCCCATACAGTGAAATGACAACTGATGTTCAGGATACGATGTATTTTCAAAGCTAGACTTGTATTTAGCACCTTCTAGATGTTAGACACGTTGCTAAGAGTTGGGCAAATAAAGAGATATAAACTAGAATTCCTAGTTCTCATTTTAGTAGAAGAGACAAATAAATGTCAAAGGAGTGCTATCCTGGAAACAGATTAGATGCCCTGGAGCTCAGGGAGAAACCGGTGAATCAGCCTGACACAGCACCAGTGTTCGGGGAGGAAGGCTGCTGGAGCTGTCTTGAGGGATTAGTTGTAGTTCCTTAGGCAGAGAAGGTCTCAGAAGAAAAAACAAAAATGCAATAGCATGTGCAAAACTGCTCTAAACTGGGAGGTTTTACAATGTAAATTAGAAAAGCTCAGTAAATTAGAGAACTGGACTTGGATTAACTTACCTTATATAATAACCATAACAATGTAGAGCTGAAACTATGAGCTGTTTTCACCTTGGAGCAGCTGTTCCACTTGTGAAGATGTACTTTTGTGCTTGGTTTATCAAAGCAAGACATTTAAGAATCACGTGGTATTGCTAATGCTGACGGTCATTTTTAAAGGCTTTTTTAGTAGAAGATATATATATATATGTATATATATATATATAGTATTTGTTTGGGAATGTTTCAAATTTGTATTTGCTTAGAAATATTAGTGTAAACTCCGGGAGTTGGTGATGGACAGGGAGGCCTGGCATGCTGCGATTCATGGGGTCGCCAAGAGTCGGACACGACTGAGCGACTGAACTGAACTGAGAAGTATTAGTGTTTTTGAAGAACATACCCGTGTTAATTTAGCTTCAGAAGAACCAATGCTCTTGTACAGCTACTCTGAAACTCCCTAGTTTAAACTCTCCTCTTTGCCACTGAAATAAAATTGTTAGTCAGATTTTTTGAGGTATCATTTGCACATAGTAAAATTCACCATTTTTAGGTATATGGGCTGCATTTTAACAAATATAAACAGTTCTGTAGCCATCACAACCATCAAGATATGGAACTTTTTTGTTACCTGAAAGCATTTTCTGCTGCTTCTCTGTAGTCAGTCCTCTCGCCAAGACCCCATGTTCTGTCAATTTCTGATCTACTTTCTGTGCCTTTCATGAATCTCATATAAATGGAATCATGCAGCATTTAGGCTTGTGTGTCTGGATGCTTTGCAGATTATCCATGTTCCTGCATGTAGCCATAATTCATTCTTATTGTTGCAGGGTTGTCCACTGTTTGGAAATTCTGTATTTGGTGTGTCCATCTAAATGCCCACAGGCATTTGAGTGTTTCTGGCTTTCGGCTGCTATGGGTAAAACTACTGTGAACATTTGTGTACAGGCCTGTGATGTTATTTCTTTGCCACAGGTATCTGTGAGTGTGGTCAGTATTTGTTTAACTGTGTGAAACTCCAAACCATTTCCCACAGTAGCTGCCTGTTTGTGTATCAGGGTTCTAGATGTTCTGCATCTTTGCCAACACTCAGTGTTGTTACTGGTGACATTGTTGTATAATCTTAGCCATTTTGGTAGATGTGTCTTGATATCTTGTGGTTTTCTTTTTCATTTCCCTTGATGAAAGTGAAAGAGAAGAGTGAAAAAGTTGGCTTAAAGCTCAACATTCATCCCGGTGCACCAGCCCCGAGCACCCGGTATCATGCATTGAATCTGGACTGGCGATTTGTTTCACATATGATGATTTACATGCTTCAGTGGCATTCTCCCATACCATCCCGCCCTCGCCCTCTCCCATCAAGTCCATAATACTGTTCTATATATCTGTGTCTCTTTTGCTGTCTCGCATACAGGGTTATCTTTACCGATTTACTAAATTTCATATATATGTGTTAGTATACTATATTGGTGTTTTTCTTTCTGTCTTACTTCACTCTGTATAATAGGCTCCAGTTTCATCCATCTCATTAGAACTGATTCGAATGTATCCTTTTTAATGGCTGAGTAATATTGGGGTGGGGAGGGAGGTGAGAGGGGGGTTCTGGAAGGGGAACACATGTACACCCATGGTGGATTCATGTCAATGTATGGCAAAACCAATACAATATTGTAAAGTTAAGAAATAGATAAATAAACTAATTTGTAAGAAAAAAAAGCTCAACATTCAGAAAACAAAGATCATGGCATCTGGTCCCATCACTTCATGGCAAATAGATGGGGAAACAGTGGAAACAGTGGCTGACTTTATTTTTCTGGGCTCCAAAATCACTGCACATGGTGATTGCAGCCATGAAATTAAAAGTTGCATACTCCTTGGAAGGAAAGTTATGACCAACCTAAACAGCATATTAAAAAGCAGAGACATTACTTTGTCAACAAAGGTCTGTCTAGTCAAGGCTATGGTTTTTCCAGTGGTCGTGTATGGATGTGAGAGTTGGACTATAAAGAAAGCTGAGCACCAAAGAATTGATGCTTTTCAACTGTGGTGTTGGAGAAGGCTCTTGAGAGTCCCTTGGACTGCAAGGAGATCCAACCAGTCCATCCTAAAGGACATCATTCCTGGGTGTTCTTTGGAAGGACTGATGCTGAAGCTGAAACTCCAATACTTTGGCCACCTGATGCGAAGAGCTGCCTCATTGGAAAAGACCCTGATGCTGGGAAAGATTGAGGGAGGGAGGAGAAGGGGACGACAGAGGATGAGATGGTTGGATGGCATCACTGACTCAATGGACATGGGTTTGGGTTACTCTGGGATTTGCTGATGGACAGGGAGGCCTGGCATGTTGCGGTTCATGGGGTCGCAAAGAGTCAAACATGACTGAGTGACTGAACTGAACTGAACTGAATGACTGATAATATTGAACATCTTTTTTTTATGTTCTTGTGTACCATTCATACCTCTGTAGTGAACTGTCTTTCAAATCTAGTGCTCATTTTGTATTGGGTTGTATCTCCCATTATTAAGTTATAAAAGTTTAAATATCTACATATAATTGAATATTTATCAGATTTATATTTTACAAATAATTTCTCCCTGTCTGAAGTTTATCTTTTTGGTTTCCTATAGTATTTTTTGAAGTTTTTTAACTTTGATGAGGCCAATTATTTTTTTAATGGTTCACGCTTTTTTGTGTTCTAACTAAGACATCTTTGCCTAATCTTTGCCAAGAAAATTTTCTCCTATGTTTTCTTCTAGAAATTTTAAAGGCTTTACGTTAAGGTCTGTGATCCATGTGTTGTGTGTGTGTGTGTGTGTGTGTGTGTGTGTGTGTGTGTGTGTGGATGCCTTACTGTTCCAGTACCATTTGTTGAAAAGATAGATCTTTCTGCACAGGATGACTTTGGCATCTTTGTTGAAAATCAGCTGACCATATATGTAAGGATCTGTTTCTGGACCATATCTATGACTCCTCTAGGTATGGATATATATGATGGTCTGACTGTGTGCTAAATCAAATCATCTTGATTACTGCAGCTTTGCAGTAAGTCTTAAAATCAAGTATTATGAGATTTTCCAACAACTTTTTTCTTTTTAAATTCATTTTAACTATTTTAAATCCTTGTTTTACATATAAATTATAAAATCAGATAGTCAGTTTTTACCCACAAAATTTTCTACTGGATTTGGATTGAAATTACTTTGATTCCATGTATTAAACTATGAGGAACTGACATCTTAAGAATATTGGATCTTCTAGTATTTAATTTTTCTTATCAATGTTATGTAGTTTTCTGAATACAAATCTTACACATGTTTTGTTAGATTTATCCATAAGAGCTTTGTGTTTTTTATAATATTAAGCAATTTAAAATTTGATTTCCAAATGTTTATTAGTAGTACATAAATATGAAGTTGACTTTTGTATTAAATAATAGTTTTAAACTTTTTATTAAAATATAAATACAGAAAGAAATGACTTTTAAAATTCAATTTTGGTGAGTTTTCTTAGAAGTACCTGTCATGGTATACAGGAAAAATATTTTTACTAAAGTGTGTAGTAGTTACTGGCTTCCCCAACAGCTTTTGGCAGTAAAGACTCCTCCTACAGTGCAGGGGACCCAGGTTCAATGCCTGGGTTGGGAAGATTCCCTGCAGAAGGGAATGGTTACCCACTCCAGTATTCATGACTAGAGAATTCCATGGACAGAGGATCCTGGTGGAGTCAGTCCATGGAGTTACAAAGGATCCAACATGACTGAGCAGCTAACACTTTTGCATAGTAGTTATAATGCCACTGAACAATGTCTTACTTTAATCCATAATTATTTAGAATTAGTGTGCTGTTAGAATCTAAGAGTGGTAATAATACTAGAGAAAGTTACTTCACTGAGCCTCAAATTCTTCCCCTGGAGAAGGGAATAATTTATTTTTTCTTCAGAATTTTGTGAGAATAACGAGATTAAATGCAAAACAATGTGGATTTTGGTGCATAGTCAGTGCTCACCAAAAGTCAGTTTCCTTCACTCTCTTCACCTTGTTGAAGGCTGTGTTCGTTTCCTGGTCTGCTGTAATAAATTACCACAAGCTTGTTGGCTTAAAACAATAGAAATTTACTCTCTCTGGAAGACAGAAGTCTGAAAGCAAGGTGCCATCAGGGTTGGTTCCTTCCAGAGACTGGGAGGGAACATCTATTTCATGGCCCTGTCATGGCGGCTGCACAGTCCTCGGTGGTCCTGAGCTTGTGGCTGTATCACTCCAGGATGTAGTGACTGCTTGTGTTCTCATGTGAACATGCCCTGTGTATCTCTGTGTACCAGATCCTTACTCTTGTAAGGATGCCAGTCAGGAAGGTCAGGGCTCACCCTGAACTCAAATGTTGTTAAGTTAATTACATCTGCAAAGACCCTATTTCCAAATAAGGTCCAGCCCCTGAGGGGCTGGACTTGAACATATCTTTTCTGGGGATGCTATGCATCTCACTATGAATGTGCAGATAAAATTAACGGCACAAAGAAATATTTAATATTCTGTTATGTACAACATAAGTAAAGAATATAGGAAATCGGTGCCCACTGTGGGCCAGCCGTGGCTAAGCTCTACCACCAGAGCTCTGCCAGCTGCTGCCTCGTATCCTCTAGGCCCATCAGGATGGCATAGGACAGGGTGAAAAAGAAAAGAATATGGAAAAGACACAGACGGGATATATGATGGGTTCATATTTGTGGATAATCTGACATGTACATGGATTGCTTTGTCCCTCTTTTCCATCTACATTTGAAAAATCTGTATTTTTTGATCGATTTATATAGGTAAAAACAACAGTCGGATTTGGGATAAGTGGGTTTTTACTAATTTTATATCATGTTATAATCTGTTAACTTGAAGGTTGTGGTGAATAATCTGGCTCTGCTTGTTGATTTTTGTTTTTTTATTAGGCATGTTGTTTTAAAAGGCAAAAGTAAATTAATAAAAAAGAGAAATTACTCTCAGTGTTATGTGTGTGTGAGTGAAGGTGTGTTTTCTCTCTTGAAGGAAGAACATTGAAATGAGTCACTCAAAGGAGAGAAATGTCATTTCTATGGCAACGGTGCTGTTATACTTGTGCTTCAGTAGTAATTTCTGTAGCACGTTGGATCACTGTAGTTGGCACCTTCAAAGGACTGAAAGTGAGGAAGGAACAACAATATTGATTGTCACTGTAGTGAAAATTCTGGAAAAATTTCTTCAAGTAAATATTTTCAAGTAATCACAATAATGGTATATTTTAGATTTTAATAATGAAGTTCTGATTCATTAAACCTTTCTGTTAATTCTTTAAATTATTTTTTATTTTTACTAAAGATTGATATTTGCCTCATAGCTCCAATTATGTCCCAGACACTGTATTACTTTAATATGTTATTTCTATCCCTTGTATCACATTTGACTTAGAAGTATTATCGGGCTTTGCAGGTGGCTCGAGCGGTAAAGAACCTACCTTCCAGTGAAGGAGACATAAGAGATGTGGGTTTGACCTCTGGGTTGGGAAGATCCCCTGAAGGAGGGCATGGCAACCCGATTCAGTCTTCTTGCCTGGATAATCCCACAGACAGAAGAGCCTGGTGTGCTATTGTCCGTGGGACCACAAAGAGTCGGACACTGGAGAAGGAAACAGCAACCCACTCCAGCATTCTATTCTTGCTTGGGAAATCCCATGGATAGAGGAGCCAGGTGGGCTATAGTTCATGGGGTCAAAAAGAGCAACTGAGTAGCTTTCATTTCATTTCCTTATATACATAACTTTAATATCATACCCATTGAGCAAAATAAGTTTCATAAAGGTGTTTCAGATCTTATTTAAACTAAATTAGATGTTTTGTTATTGTATTAGTCCAATGTTAAACATTTAAAATGCCTGTTCATAAGACTTGTTTTTGATAAGTTTATCTTTAGTATATTGTTTTCCAAATAAATACAATAAATAAACATTATGTTTTCTTAAAAAAAAAAAAAAGAGTCGGACACGACTGAAGTGACTTAGTATGCACAGATAAAAAGTTAAGAAAATATTATTCATGTATTCCTTCAACAGTATTTATTGCCAGCCGCTATTCTAAATGTCAGACATAGAGCAGTGAGTGAATAAGGAAGAGCTAGAAACTGACAGCGCCGGAATTCAAACCACCTTCTAGCATCTACACTCTTCCTGATAATGCCTGCTGCTGAGTCTACTCCACTTGCAGACTGTGTGTGTGTGTGTATATATATGTTGCTGCTGCTGCTGCTAAGTCACTTCAGTCGTGTCCGACTCTGTGCGACCCCATAGACGACAGCCCACCAGGCTCCTCCGTCCCTGGGATTCTCCAGGCAAGAATACTGGAGTGGGTTGCCATTTCCTTCTCCAATGCATGAAAGTGAAAAGTGAAAGGGTTATGTATATATAAATATAAATGTTACTTATATTAACTAACATGGTATATATATTCAGTTCAGTTCAGTTGCTCAGTCGTGTCCGACTCTTTGCGACCCCATGGACTGCAGCACGCCAGGCCTCCCTGTCCATCGCGAACTCCTGGAGTTTACTCAAACTCTTGTCCATTGAGTTGTGATGCCATCCAACTGTCTCATCATATTAATTCCTTATAATTAATTCTTTTAAATGAATTTCTACCAGAAAATTTGCCTTTGAATATATATAATATTTGTATAAAAGCCACTGGTAGTGACAGGTGTGTGCGTGTGTGCGTGCAGTCGTGTCCAGCTCTTTGTGACCGCCTGGACTATAGCCCACCAGGCTCCTCTGTCCATGGAATTTCCCAGGCAAGACCACTGGCACGGGTTTCCATTTCTACTGTGTAGTAACAGGTTGTGTTTGTATTAAATTTTTTCATTGAAATGAACTTTTCTAAGTCCGATGCTCTTTGTATAATTTTTCTAAATTACCGATATTGTTCTTAATTTAAAGTTAAGAAATTGGGCTTTGGAATGTTAAGGTACTTGTTCTACCCAAGGCCTGGCTGCCTAAGGCCTTCTTTGTCATCTCCTCCTCTCCGAGATGCTCACCCTGGTACCACATCTGAATCCTTTGTCTCAACGTTACCGGCCACTTCTTTCTGCATTTTAACTTATTCTGGTGTCTCCCATCTGAAAGCAGATAAATACTCTTCCTCTGCCCATCTGTTCCCCTCTAAGAGGTGCTCTTCCTTTGAATCTAAACAACCTGAAAACATTCTCTACGTTTGCTGTCATTGCTTTCTCCTCTCCTCTTTAATCCTCACCATCTTAATCTTGTTTCTCCACTTCTACTCTAAGTGCCCTAACAAAGAGGTTGCCAGCCTGATGTTGCAAATGATACCTCATTGCCCATGTGTCTAATATTATTCCTAATATGATTGAATATGCTTTTTATCCATTTCTCATATATGTGTTTGACTTTCCAGCTCAAAACATGTTTATCTTCTTATGATTGCCCTATTTCTTTTAAATTACCACATATTTAATGGGGGAAATAGATTATTTAATCACTTTTGGCCAACATCAGGTAGAATTAAGAAGCTGAAACAACATCACTAAAGAAAGGTCAACAGTATATATATGATTAAGAACATTGGACAAACTATGAAGGATATCATGCAAATAAGCAGCTGTCATTTTACCAGAACTTTATTCCCCAGGAGCATGAAGCTTTCTTCCTCCTTCTTAGTAATCATTTCCCATTGGTCAGAGTCCATTTACGAAGTAAACATGTAACCCACATGTGGCAGTGTTTGCCCCTGCAGTATCTGACATAGAGCTCCCTGGAGACCACCTGTCTTCCTCATTGTGTTGTGTTGGAGGGGTGGACATGTGGGCTCCCAGCAAGCTGGTCTCACGAAAAGCACCACGACTCCTCTTCTGCCGGCCTCTCTTGTTCCTTTCATAATTTGTCCATCATTTACCTTGATAAATGTAGAGACGTTACGTGTTCTGCCTCATGCTATACTGTAGATGTCTTTTACTGCTGTGATGTGGCAAAGTGCTATCATAACCAAGACTGCCCTGCAATTTGGAAGCTTCCAAAGAGTATAGCATTGTTCCAAGCAACTTTATGGATTTATCAAATTTTACACTGAGCCTGTGTTGTTTGTGTCTCAAAGTCATATCTGGTTTGATTTCTCTGGATTATGCAAGTGTTTATAAAATCCTGATATATTGAAATATGTTCTTCTTGTTCTGTATTGTGTGGTTCAAAAGTTCATTTTTTGTGGCTGAAATTGGTTTTACAGATGACTGCAATTACATTAAAGGATGCAAATAATTTATCTTCAGCTTGTACCTATTACAGCTATTTAACATATTTCCATAGGAACAGTATACCAAACCTGGAACATTTTTGTAGTAAGTTAATTATATTCTTACAAGTTTTGCGACTACCTATTAATTTCTGCAGGAATAACTTATCATTTCACTTAAGTGAGTAAATAAAGTGGTCACAGTTTTAAAAATACAGATATTTGAAAGACAGACACAAAGAGTTAAATTTCAGTTATTTTGCATAGTGTTTTTCCCTAACTATAAAGTACAAGAGAGAACAAAATAAATGTCTCCTTGGAGGAAAATTTATACATTGTAAATGGATTCTCAGCTTCTTAGTATTCTTTCTGAAACTCTTGCAATACAAAAAGGACTTTTTATCCCTCAAAGGTATCATTAAGAACTAAAGTTAGATTACTATCTTACTTCAGTTCATTGGACTGAAGTTCTTAAGAGCAGGTCACCATTCCACATTTCATAATAAGAAAGTATTCATTCAACTAAATCAAAAGCATATAAACTGAATAATCATAAATGTTTGATTTAAAATAATAGCGTGGAAAATCACAGTTAAGAACGATATTCTATCTCATAAATTACCTCACTGTGGCTGACAGTGAATAAAAATATAGAAATTCTGTGCTAGATATAGATTTAATGGAGATCCCACAGTATATAGATGGAGATTTTACAAAAGAAGAAGAAAAATCCTTTCTGACTTTTTCTATAGCGTACTCAGGACATTTCATAAAAAAGCAACCTGTTCCATCAGCCCCTGTGTGGATCAGGCTACCAGTTTAGAAGCAGGGTCATGATAACTTTGAGAATTAATCTGATCGGCACCAGAAAAAGAATTCCCTCTGCTCGCTCAGGTCAGCCACCTTGCATTAGCCCTAGTTGGATAGAAAAGAACAAATAAATAAACAAACACCAAAAGACCCACATACTCCGATTCTTACCGCAGTTTACTCAACAGCCATTTACTGAGCATCTTCTGCATCCTAGCTAGGGAATTCCGAAGCTTTCAGCTCATCAATAATTAATGCAGGTTTACTATGTCTTGTTAGTAAAGATCTAAGTGTCACTTAAGTAAAGAAAAGACCTTCTAACAGTACCATCTTCTGTTTCACGAAGAATTCCTAATAGTAAAATTAATAAAATAAGCCCTTTTCTTTTCTCTTCTTTCCTTAAGACTTATAATAATTAAGGTAAGTTAGGTTTTGCTGGATTTCTGCTGTTTTCTGCTTGTTGTTGGCACTCAGAACTGAGGGGTTAGCTCCATGCCATGTTTTTAATTAACATTGTAATTATAAGTATAGACTTCCGCCACAAAAAGAAATGAAGTACTGATATATGCTTCAAGGTGGATGAGCCTTGGGAACATTACGTTAAGTGAATGAAGCCAGACAGAAAAGGTTATGTATTGTATGATTCTATTTAACTGAAGTTTTCAGAATTCAGTGGTCCATAGAGACAAAACCAGAAGCTAGGAAAAGAGCGGCAGGTAGAACAACTACTGATATGTACAGGCCTTCCTCTTGGAGCTGAAGCTGGGTAGAGGTGCTGATTGCACCGCATTGTGACTACACTAACCGCTGCTGAATAATTCTATTAAAATGGTTAATTTTATGCTATATGAATTTTATATTATATGAATTGCACTAAAATGTTATTTTTTCACATTTTTGAAAAGTCAAAGCACATTGGCTATTTGTATTCTTTTACTATATTGATTACATGCTATAGATGAAGCAGTAGTTACAATATCTGGCAGGCATTCTTATTTGACAAATGTCACTGATAAAACTATTTGAGAAACTATGTGATCACTGATTCCGCACCCCCAGGAATCGCCATCATATTATTTAAGATTTTCACCTAGAATTTTCCCTATCTGTCTGTGTTATCTCACTGCATAATTGCCTGCCTTGAATTTTAAATCCTATGAGGAAACTCTGTATTCTTTTCTACTTAAGTTATTACTGTGATGCTGGAAGCTTGCACTTGGAAAAACTCCCAAGGTAGAATCAGTTTTGCAAATCCATCTACCTGCTGGTTTTCCTCTTACAAATCATTAACGAAGGTGTCAGCTAGAAAGATCACTAACAGCCATGCCTGCAGCACCCCACTGATCATCTGGGTAGAATGTGATATATCACCTTTAGTAATACAGCCTTGACCTTGTCAACTAATTCTCAGTTTATGTTGGGGCCTTAATGGTCAATACAGATAAAATCACTTTTTCTCATTTAATGGTAGTGAGATGCCATTGCCAACCTGGCAGCATGTGGGTATCAAACTTTCTTTGCTGCTATTAGACACTGTCACTGGCAGCACTTTTAATTATTGTGACAGCTAATGACAGTGTTTTCTGAAAATGCAGAGCACTGGTTTTTCATTTCTGGATCACCCTGTACTGGCTCTTCCTTTCTCTGGCAGTAATCTCTAGACTCTGTCAGTGCTCATTAGTACCTTAAAAAGGCCTGAGGAAGTAACAAGGGTAAATTCAACATGTTTACATTTTGTCTGGCTGGCAGCCTGTTTTCAGTCTAAAAACACCTCAGGGGTAACAGACATGATTGTTGTTGATAAATTAGGCGGATATATGAGTAGCTCAGTGGTGAAGAATCCACCTGCCAATTCAGGAAACACAGGAGACACAGGTTCGAGCCTTGGGTTGGGAAGATCCCCTGGAATAGGAAATGGCAACCCACTCCAGTATTTTGGCCTGCAGAATTCCATGAACAGAGGAGCTCGGCGGGCCACAGGCTATTGCAGAGACAGCCACAACTGAGCGACTGCGCACACACGTGGTTTTGTTCATCCCTGTGAGCTGGCGCTCCCTGACTTCAACACCTAAAGTTACAGTTAGGGTCTCGGACTTGGCACAACACCTGGTGTGATCCTTGATCTCCTGTGTTTCTCGCCAGGGCTGGGCATCGCTGGAGATCTGGGAGGGAGAGTCATCTGTCTTACAGGGTCATTCCATGCACTAAGGAACTCGGAGCCTTCTGGACGTGGAGTTCTAAGTGGCACTCGTCGCCAGGACAACCCAAAGTACCCCACACCTTTGTGGGTGCCCCTGAGGGGTGCTCATCTGCATCTTGCCACTTATGAGCAAACTGAGACCCAGAGAGGGATTTGGTGTTTTGCATACAAGTACATATCCAATAAGAGGCAAAAGTGTTGGAATGACAATGTGCACTTTCCTTGTCCAGTTTGCCTGCGAAGGAACCCTTTCATGCTATAAAATGGCTATTTCGTACCTCTCCCAACTTCTTTGTCCTCCGACACTCCCTGCTTTCATGTCACCCTTAACCAGGGCCCTTAATTCACTGTGAAACTGGAAGGTTGAGGAGAACCAGCTCATCTTCACACCCTCCAGTCTGCAGCCTGTCTTACACGTGTGTGCTCTGCTCAGCTTCCCGTCACAAACAGTGGACCCTCGCTCTGTCTAGGGCCCACTTCCTCCCTGAAGGACTGTACTCATTGAGTTACCCTTGTTCTCTCTTGCTTCCTCAGTTTCCCTCCCACTGGTCCTTCTCACCATATCCGAGGTGCAGTTACCCTCACAGGAAAAGCAATGCTCTCGCAGCCCCTTCATGTTTCTTTGCTTCCCTGAAAGGGTTGTTTCCTAAGAGAACAGGCAGCACTTGCTCTCTTGGCAACCCTGGTCCGGTGGGCTGGCCAACCCCCTCAGACTAGGCTTTCTTTACCCACCACACCCACAAACACACTCTCGTTACCGACAGGCTTTCCTTGCCAGATCCAGTCATGAGTTCTCAGCCCTCTTCTTAACCTTCCAGCAGTGCTGGACACAGTGACCACACTGCTCTTCAGGAAGCAGTTTCTTCATCCGGCTTCTTAGATGTGATTTCTTTATTCTCCTCCTACCTTTACTGTTTTGGGGCTCCTCCCCTGGTGGCCTAGAAGGCAAAGTATCTGCCTGCAATGCGGGAGACCGGGGTTCGATCCCTGGGTCAGGAAGATCCCCTGGAGAAGGGAATGGCAACCCACTCCGGTACTCTTGCCTGGAGAATCCCATGGATGGAGGAGCCTGGTAGACTGCAGTCCATGGGGTCTCAAAGAGTCGGACACGACTGAGCGACTTGACTTTCACTTTATTGCTTTTCCAAGGTCCCCTTTGCTGGCTCAATGTCAGCTCTGCCTGCAGATACTGGGCTCCACAAGGGCCCAGTCCTCAGCTTTTCTATTTTTAACAGAGCAACCAGAGAAGAGTTTAAAAATAAACCAGAAGTCCTCCCTTGGTTAAAAGCCTGTAAGTGGCCTCGAATGAAGCCCAAACCCTTCATTCAGACTACAGGGCCATGCATACTAGCCCCTTCGGGTTATTCCCTCTTTCCCCAACCACTGACCTCCTCACTCTTCCTTGACACTCCTAGTTCGCTTCTGTTTTGGAGCCTTTGTGTTGGGTATTTCTTGCAATGCTCTCTGTCCAGATCTTCTTAAGAGTTCCTCTCTCTCACAACCCAGGTTCCTTCTCAAATATTAATATCATCTCCTTGGAAAGATCTTCTCTGACAGTTTTTCTAAAGTAGAACCCTTTCCTCTTGCTCTCTATTCTTTTATGGTATTTTACTCTTATATTCATATAATGCATCTCCACTACATTTTATATGTATTTTACCTGCTGTCATTGAGAAGTAATATAGTAGAATGATTAAATATATAGATTCTGAATCCCAAATTCCTAGATGCAGGGACTTTCTGACTCTGTGACCTTGGACAACTTAACCTTTTTTTCCCTCTGAGTCCTAACCTTTAAAACGGAGATATTGTTTAGTACTTCTGTGTTGTTTTAAAGATAAGTGTTAGTCAGTTGTGCCCGACTCTTTGCAACCCCATGGACTGCAGCCTACCAGGCTCTTCTGTCCATGAGATTTTCCAGGCAAGGATACTGGAGTGGGTAGCCACTTCCTTCTCCAGGGGATCTTCCCAACCCAGGGATCGAACCTGGGTCTCCTGCACTGCAGGCAGACTCTTTACCGACTGAACTACAAGGGAAGTCTTTTTAAAGATAAAATGAGCTAAAACATGTGCTTGGGATAAATCAATCACCTAGTACTATGTAAATGATAGGTATTAACATTGTTACGTTTTATTATTGTTTGAATCTTCCAATGGGAAACACCACTATTTTTCTAACTCTTGGAGCAGTGAGAGTACCTGGGGCATTCATGGCCCTTCATGTCTAGTTACTGAATGAACAAATGAATGCATTGCAGCTAATTGGGTTTGGGTCTCAGTATCCTCTCAAATGAGTTTTGTACGGTCTGAAAAAAAGGTGACTTTAAGAATGGCCTATATCAGTAGCAAAGGATAGTCTTTCAGGAGCTAAAAGTGAGTTAGAATGCTTATGTAAAGTAAAACACCCACATCTTCCTAGCTATCAGTTAAGGTATTGGTGACCTTCCATTTAGTCTGCTTTCCATTTACATGGACACCATAGGGAGAAAAAGGAGGTACAAAATGTTTGAGGTGAAGTATGAGACAGAACAGCTAGTGATACATTAAAAGCATAAACTTTGCTTATTTAAGGAAGAAGATAGCAGAAAAATAAATGAATGACAGAATAAGAATCAGGGTTCTAATGTTTGGCTTTACCTTTTTGCTGCTATATTATTTTAAATGTTCTCTTAACAATTTGTCCCTCAATGTTTTCTATTTAGAGTTGTATTTTTCCTTCTGTCTAGTTGAACAGATTCCTCTGAGTAAGTCACCCTCAAGATAAAGACAGAGTCTCCTAGAAACAGAGCTGTTAAATGCCTATGTTTTGTAAAGTATTAAGTAAGATTATTAAAATACAGCTAAATCTAATTCAGAAAGTGTTCTTTTGAGAGAAATACTCCCAGAATTTCATTGATGAGAAATTATACATGGAGTCCAGGAGCCTTTGTTGTCCTCTCAGAAATGTGTGCTAAATTTGTTCATTTGTATCTTGGTAGACTGAAATAACTCAGTGCTTCTTGCTGCTGCTGCTGCTAAGTCACGTCAGTTGTGTCCAACTCTGTGCGACCCCATAGACGGCAGCCCACCAGGCTCCTCCGTCCCTGGGATTCTCCAGGCAAGAATACTGGAGTGGGTTGCCATTTCCTCCTCCAGTGCATGAAAGTGCAAAGTGAAAGTGAAGTCGCTCAGTCGTGTCCAACTCTTCATGACCCCATGGGCTGCAGCCTACAAGGCTCCTCCGTCCATGGGGTTTCCCAGCCAAGAGTACTGGAGTGGGGTGCCATTGCCTTCTCTGCAGTGCTTCTTAAGCACTATCAAAACTACAGCAAGCTTTCCTTGGCTATGCAATAGAACCCTTGGGGCCAACTGTCCATGAACATAGTGAGCATAATGCATTCAATCTCATCCCCTCAGCTGTTCCCCATAGCATGTCACCTAAGGATACTGATCACTAACCTATTCTCTGAATAGGACTTAAACCCATTCATTTTGTTGACTTGCAAGTGTTTTAGACGCCACAAACTATGGAAAGTTATAGTGCAATGGAAATTTGAGACTTCCACGTGTGTCTTTATAGCACTTAGCTACAACCTGAAATATATTTAGAATGTTTTTCAAAAGGATAAAGCATTTAATAGTGCATACTCATGGTGCTTTTGAAATTTTTCTAAATCACTTTTTAAAAATTAATTAACCTGAATAGCAGAATATTTAGATAGCATTAGTTAGGTAACATGAAAAGTTTTGCACTTTTCATAAAACTTAGGTTTGCTAGTTATTGAACAGTTAGAGAAAAAGAAGAAACACTGTTTTAGTTTCCTGTATTAATGAAGACGCTTTCAGACCAGACCCTCAAGAATCATGATATAATGAGGCTTTGACAGTAGAACCCTTGCCGTATGGGCACATGGACTCCCATAGCTTATGGAATATCAGTGAGGTTGCTTTCTGTCAGGTACTGCTCTGGAGACAAAATGATGGCAGTTGGCAGTTTTTGAACAGAGAATATCTTTGTTTCTGTCTTACTAACTGCCCATCTGTTGCTGTCACTCTATGCAATTATTTCTGACAGCTTGAAGCTTAAAACACTGGTTCCAGTATATTTATGTTAATTTTTTCTTACTATTATTCATTTCTAAATTCTTGATAACATGGGTAAGAGGGAAGTTATTAAACAGCAAAATTATTAAACAAATGAATTGATTCAACTGATAGCAAAAGTTGCCTTCTATATGTTTCTGATACTCGCTGATGCCATCAACTTCTCTGGTTCTGCCAAAGCTACCCTCATCACCGGTTGTATTGTCCATTCCGGTGGCGCTTTGCCATTTTGCTTTCCTTCAGCTTATTTGGTGCACCCGCTGTCAGTGGCTGACTTGCTTCTCCTTAGAAGCTCCTCGGACGTCTGCCTCCATGGCAGCATCACAGTCTGGCCACACCCCCTCCTCCTGCTTCCCAGCCCCTGAACCCCGCATAGCTTTCTCCTCAAGAACCCAGGGCTCTCCATTTCTGCCTCAACCGTGTCCTCAGCAAAGCTGCTTCTAGGCCTCATCTACAGTTTGTAAGGACAACTCTTTATCAAAAGCCCACTCTTCCTTTACTCTTCCCCATCGCACAGACCTGTTTGACACCCTCTTCATCATATTTTGACAGTTTAAAGTAAACGTGGAGGTGACGTCATTATTTATGTGTGCTTCCTTCTGAAGTTTTTTTCTGTTCCTTTGTTCAAATATTCCCTTAAAAATTCAAAACCTAGGATTTACTTTGAAACTTAGATTTACTCTATCTCTATCTTTACTCTAAGTATAAAAAACGGTGTAGTTTTGTTTTATCAGTGCTTTGTCAGGATAATCTGAATTCCCGGATAATTTAAATATTTTATCTCATGCCTCCATATTTTGGTTGTGTTGGTTGGGTCCAAGATGGCAGGTGACAGATTTTCCGATATGTCTGACTGCATCTCAGAGTACTAGGTGAGCACCAGAAGACTCTTCCTGCATCAAGGTAATCCAGTCTCTAAAATGGTGCCTTCCATAGAGTAGCTGCTCAATAAAATTTTGTCCAATAGCTCTTGCCCTGCTATAGTTACCATCTCAAATGAGAAATGGTTCATTCCCCTGAACTCATACTCTGTATCTCATGATTCAGCACTAAATTAAATATTTCTGCATTACTTACTTTGCCTTTTTTTTTTTCCAGTTCCTCTAAGAGGACTTTTTTAAAAAAATTAAAATCTAAGGCTATAATTTACATTTCCTTTGTCTCTCTGAATGATAGAGGACAATGGCAAGACTCTTGAAAAACTATGTTGGGTTTTTAGTGACATCAGTGAATGCAAAGAACTGATCCTTTTTGAACAATAAACCAATCAAATCCCTAAACATGACATGAGTTTGGAAGAGAGAATAGGCAAATTAATGTAATTTTAAATTATTTTTTCTCTTCTTCTCTATGGGTCTCTGTTAGAGTGGTGAATGATGTTGTATGGTAAGAATTTGATGGATTTAAGTGATTATTTTACCTAGAATATGCTTATGCTGGTAATTAGCATCTATTTTATTTGGACAGAGCATCAATATATCAACAGTAGGAAAATATACACTTCGCTCTTGTGTGGCGCACGACCCATGCCACCTCCTGTGGACTTTAACATAGGAAGAAATTGCCTTGTGATACGTCTGATGATATTCTTAAAATAAACCTTACTCATTAGAGTATATAAAAGCTGGATTTATGCAAGTCTCTCTCTAAAGTAGGAGGAGGAGGAATGGGGATGAGGAAATAGCAGCCACAATCATCAGAAGCATTCAGTGTAGAAATAAGAGCTGAAACCACACCAGGCGTGCCCATCTTGACAGTCTGCTAAGTACACGGAGAGCACAGCAGGACCTGCAGCCTCATTTTTCTGATAATAGACCCTAGAAACTCTAAGATTCTAACAGATGGACCCAAATATGCAAACAAGATGGAGTTCAAAAGCAAGTTTGACTCAAGCTCGAATGTGAAAATATTTTCATTTTTAGATAACATGCCAACGATAGATGAAGAATTACAGAAATGTATGCGATCCTTAATCTCAGCCCAGTCCCCACCTACTTTATGAAAGAGTACTTAAACCAAGACAGAATTATTTAAAAGCAGCCCAGATTTCTCTGGGTTTTCCCCTTCTTCCTCCTTTACTTCTCTTTACCTTTGTTCCTCTTCCTTCATTTTCCAGCTCTTGTTTATCTCAAAGAATAACTATAAATGTCAGCATTGATTAATATCTTCATCAGCAGTTTTCTGCTGTGGATCCCAGATGACTTTCTCATCCTTTACTCAAGTGTTTCTTTATGGAATGTTGGATGTCAGCAAATGGCCTCTGAAAGAAGTGCAATGTTCTCTTTAAAAAGGCAACATTTAATACCCGCAGTTAAGATGAAGTCATACATGCAGATATTCATTTGCTTTTCTCTCTTGGGGGAGTGGATTTTCTTTCAGAAGCAAGAGAAATTTTATGACCTGATGTTTTAAGAAAGAAGTTAGAATTTTGTTAATATATATGCTCTACTAATATCAAATGTTATCAGTCTTCCAGTTTAACTGCAGCAAAATGCATTGCTGTAATTTCAAATGCATGTTTATTAACGAGAGGGATTTTCTTTTAGGTAGGATGAGTGTTTGGGCATTGAGAAAGCAAGAGCTTGATAGAATTTTAAAATGGCTTATAATTTTAAAGAAGTTATGTCTGATTCATCATATGGTTTACTTTATCATCATTTCCAATGGGAAGAAAGAAAAGGAAGAACTGTTCATCATTTTCTGGGTAGTAAACTCCCAAGGGTAAATATTTATAAGTTGTGTATTATAGCAATCTGAACTTTCAGAGGGAAGTTACATTTGTTTTTTACAGCATCAGTTTTGGCCATGTAGACATATTAAAAGTACATTTCGTTGGCTTGCTTATTTATATTAAAAGTAACTCACCAATTAAAATGTATTCCTTCATTGATACCAAAATAGTACTGATTGCATGTCTACCTTTTGGTTTAGTTGGTTACAAGCCTGTCTCCTACCCCTACACCAAGTGTAATCACCTGAAGTCTGAGACTACCTCACTTATTTTCACGCTCATAAACGCCTGGCGCAGTGATTGTTTCATGCATGTTCAGTGAATATCGCTGACTGTATTCTGATTACTACTACTTTGTGGCCATGTTTACTGGTAGTGTTTTGGTAGTCTTTATAAAATGAAACTTTCAACAGTTTGTACCAGTCTCTCGAGTTAAAATGGATTATGTGAAGAAGGTTACATTTTAGAAAGAACGTGGCATTTGAAATCAGACTTGAATCAGGCAATCTAGGAGGTCAGTGTGTTTCAAATTGCAGATCAGGACACCTTGGGTATAGTCAGTGGGACATGTCCAAAATGTTTTTAAAATAATAAAATACAACTTTTTAAAGAAATAGACTAACAAAAGATTAAGCATTTCCTATTATTTCAAGAGTCTCTGTTTCAAAGATAGATGTGTGTGTGCTTTTGCATGTGTGTATGTAATATGAAACAGGGTCACAATTTAAAATGTAGATTGCTGTCCAACAAAGCTTTAAAAAAAGTAAGCTTTAGGTATTTGAATATTTCACAATAATTCTGAGCCTTTAATTTCTTATCTGTAAAATACAGTCAATGATCTCTTTTGAAGGTCAGTTCTAAGGGCTAAGAATACTAGTATATGTAAAGTACCTTACATAGCTCCTGATTTACATAGGAGACATGCAAAACGTGTTGCCCTTTCCTAAAACTAATCCATTTAAAATTTAATTGATTGGGATTTATTCACATATACACAGGATTGAGTCAAGATTTTAAACTCATAAAACTAATTTTCAAAATACTTTCTGATTTAAAAGATAATGATCTTAAAAAATTTACCAGCAAGGACATTGCTTAATTAATTAACTCTTTATTGATTTTTCCTTGAGATAATTTATTTTCATTACAATAAAAGTATTTTTAATTTACCAGTCCATCTAGTCAAGTAATGTTTTTAAGAACTGGAATATGTCCAAAGGAACACAACAGAAATTTTTAAGTGGTTCCAAACTTATCCAGTGAGGAACAGTGAAAGAATCTGGTGAAAGCCTATAAAAGAGACTGTTTCAGATGACATGTATTTCCTATATTAAAAAGATTGTCTCATGCCAGAGAAATTAAATGTGTTCTTGACAAAGGGAAGAATAAAGACCAACTTATTGGAAATTATGGATTAATAGAGTTCAATTCAAACCAAAACTCAAACAAAAAACAAAGACTTGAGTCTGATCCTAAAAAACATCATAGTTACATTAGAAGTGATGTTGCTCTGAGAAAGGCAAGTGTGTGTGATGGGATTTGATATCATGCAGTGTCTTTTTAATTTAAATACTTGGTGATTTTTGATTGACTTTCATGGGTTAGATATCCTGATACACAGTATACTCAACCTTGGTCAGCCCCATGTAACATGTGCAAATGAGATATGTTTTTCATATAAATGGATCTGAAAGCTGAGTCTTGCAGAAAATACTGAGGAGTTTGCAAATTTTTATCCATGAAGGAGTCCAAGCATTTATCAGGTCAGTTCCCATTTTTCATTGGCATTTAACTGCTGACCCCTGGCTTTACTCTGAATTTCTTCCTTTACTTTGTCAACTACTTTTGTCTTTAGTTCTTAATTAGAAGGAAAAGTAGAAAAGAAGTCTACTCATTGGTCATTTTTAGTAACTCTACTGGATGTAAAGTGAAAGTGAAAGTTAGTCGCACAGCCGTGTCCGACTCTTTGCGATCTCATTGACTGTAACCTGTCCAGCTCCTCTGTCCCTGGAATTCTCCAGGCAAGAATACTGGAGTGGATTGCCATTTCCTTTTCCAGGGGATCTTACCAACCCAGGGATTGAACCTAGGTCTCCTGCATTGCAGGCAGATTCATTACCAACTGAGCCACTAGGGAAGCCTTGGTGCAAATGTAGACAAGGTTGGGAAAAATCATATGAGCGTAGGAATTCTTATAGGAAGAATGCTGGGAGGCAAACTGATGATGGCTGGAGGGAAAGAGGAGACTCTATAAAAACATAATGAAGAAGCCGATCAAGAAAGGGAGACTTCCAGGGTAGGACTTTTTCCTATAGCCTTTCGAAGGGCTTTGGGTGGCTTTAGATCTTGTTGGGAAAACAAATAAAGGATATCCTGGTTCATAATGTAGTCTTAGTAGCTGAAAATGACTCTCCCATCTGAAAGAGCTTATAGATGAGAAATCTGAGGTGTATTATATGTGAACTGATTTGCCTAATTAATATAGAGCTAAGATCAGAATATATTTTTGAGTTTGAACCCTGTGTTCTATTAATAGTACTAGTCTTAATGAATTGTTTTTGTTCAGTTGCTAAGTCATGTCCTTAGCGACGCCATGGACTGTAGTATGCCAGGCTTCCCGGTCCTACCCTATCTCCTGGAGATTACTCAGATTCATGTCCATTGAGGCGGTGATGCCATTGAACAATCCCATCCTCTGTCATTCCCTGCTTTCCCTTGGCCTCAGTTTTCCTTAATGGGTTACTGCCCTGGAACGTTTTCTGTGAGTCTGATGGCCTCAGGCAGCTGAACCTTTTCTCTCAGGTGTTATAGCCATGGATTGTAATTAAGTCTGGAATATTCCATCTCCCACTATTGGCAGTAATGGAGAATAGCTTTGTCAGAGTGGACTGTATTGCTGAATGAGGCCTTAGAGATCTCATTCAGAAATTTTTAGATGCCATTTTAAAAGTGAAGCCCTTGGTTTAAACCATACTTATGTAGTAACAGCTTAATATATAAACCCAGAAAGATAATTCAGGGACCTAGACGCTGCCTGCTCTTGACTCTCATTTTCACCACAATTTAACCACTAGGTTCCCAAGAAGCATGATAAATAAAAAAAAAAAAAACTCTACTTGATTGCCTTTCTTTTATGACCAGAATTTCTTGGAATGTAGAGGAAAGAAGAAATTATTTTAGGACATCCTGGGAGAAGAATTCACTTTCTCAAGTATAGCAGAAATAGCCTTTAGAATGAATTGCAGTGAGCATGCCTCCACAGGAGTCATGAGGAAATTGGCCGCTATACTGCCCCAGACAGACATTTATATGTATTAATCAACTTGAGTACAATTGACCAACCATTTCTAGTACCTTTCCTAAAAAAAAAAAAAAAAAAAAAAGGTCTATGAAAATAAATGTATTACCCTAAATATACAATTGTTACTGCTGATTTAAAATAATTTGTGTAGGTGCATTGTAACATCTGCAGCAATGGCTTTTTCCAGGGAATTCTGCAAAATAGCAACAGGTTTGGACAAGCCATCCTATAATTTCATTGGACAGTGTCTTCATAGAGGCTGGTTTTCCTTTCATGGATTATCTGAAAATCAGTCAGAGCCTCCAAAGCCTTCTCTGGATAAGGTTCAGTGATTTTTGGATAAGGAAAATGGAGGGACCAAGATCAATCAATCACAGTTTACACAGAGATGGCTCTGAGAACATAGTCCCAAGGCCAGGTTTAGTGGTTACTGATGTTTTTAATGATTACACTGCCAGTGAGCTCATGTCTTATTCCCGAGACCTGAGACTCCCTCAAGGTGATAGCATATGTAGAGCCTGTTTCAATGCTTTTTTCGCCCTGAATCCATGACTGAATGTTTAATAGCGTTTGCTATTTCCTTATCTGAAGACTCCTCCGGCCCCATCTCACTTACCAACTTAGCACATGGAGGTAACTCTCCCTCAGGAAGGAAGGAAGTCTGTGTACCAGTTGTGCCGATCACCAGCACGTTTCTCTTGAGGTCGATGGAACACTGATGTCTCCTGAGCATATCCAGCCCGAGAAGCATGTCCATGGGCTGCTCCTCCAGTATAGAGAAGGAGCATTGTAAGAAGTCGCCTTCGATCTGAATCTGCGCCAGGTGGACTCGGCCGAGAATCCGCTGCGTGCCCACGCCTTTAGCGACCCCAGCCCACCGCCGATCCACCAGCCGTATGATGTTGCATCTCTCCGCGCAGACTTGGCTCATGATGGTCATCTGGGCCCCCGAGTCGACGAAGGCCTTCAGAGGATGCCCGTTGACTCTGCAGTTGATGTAGAGCATGGCCACCTGGCCGAAGCTCTCCGGCGCCTCCTCCATGGCTATGCTCATGTTCTCCTCGATGTTCTGCTGCCGGATCTCCTCCTCGATCTTGGCCTGGGCCTCCAGATCGAATGGGTCAGCCGAGTAGAGGTGCAGTCGCTCTTGCTCTCTCAGCGCCCTCTCCCTTTGCTGCTCCATCAGGACCTGGGAAAAGCTCTCCAGGTTTCCGCTGAGCAGTGCTTCGGCCAGGGCAGGGTTGCGCTCCTTCAGCAGGGACAGGTCGTGCGGGCTGGAGAGCAGCATGCTCCGGACCAGGGCCGGGCTGTCCAGCCCTTGACCCCGGCCCGCCTTCTCCCCGGAGCCGCGGAGGCCGGAGTGCTGGGCCGACTGGGCACGCTGGTGCGGCGGCCGGGAGCTGGACGTCCCTGGCAGCGCGGGACCCGCCGGCTCCATCAGGGAGAGGCTGGCCGCCCGGCCAGCGGAGGGCAGCTGCGCGGCCTCCTTCTGCAGTAAAATGACCATGTCTCCGTCCTTGAGGCCGTAGGAGCCCAGGGAGCAGCGGTCGTCGACGAGGAGCCGCTCCATGTAGACAATCTGGGTCTCCTCGGCGGGAATGCCGGACTCCAGCTCGCAGAGCACACGTAAGTTGTGAAGCTCAAAGTCAGGGCTGACCTGCAAGGAGAAGGCGGCCTCGGAGAGGTCCCTCCGCACGCAGTAGACCGTGAGCAGCATGGCCCGGGCCCGGGAGGGCCGAATGGACAGAGGGCATCAGGCGGCTTGCTGTCTTGACTGGAGCTGGCCTCCGTGGATGGCTGGGATGCTTCTGGTGACTTGGTGTCTTGTGCATCCGCCTCCCAAGGAGATGCAGCCACTCACCGGTCTGGGGGCCACCTGCCAGCCTCAGTGCCTGCTGCTTGGCCGCATGGAACCTTGCAGGGGCATTTGTGTTCCAAAGTCCATTCGTATATGTGCTGCTTGGAACTTAGACCGCTTGTTCCCATAGAAACAAAGCCACTCCAATCCATTTAGTTCTAAGGCTAGTCCTTCAAAGCCTATTTGACCTATGGTCTGAAAAAGATTGTTTCAACTTTCCCTAAACAACATATTAGCATTCTGTTCATTTGAGAATTGTATTCTATGTACTTTTATTTACCCCCGAAACAATGAGTACTTGTTTCCTACATGGCAAGTATCAGGCTATGTGGTTGGTATAAAAAATGATGGATGGGACACGGTGCCTTCCCTTGAAGATCTCATATGCTAGGGGTATACTGATGGGAAATGAGTAAATCACAGTTCTGAAGGTCAGTACTTTCAGACGTGTTCAGCATACTGAGGGATTCAATGGAACAGAGGATGTCTCTCTAAGGAGACAGGTGGATGTTGAAGGATGAGAATTTCCCATGTGAAAAGTGGGGAGAGTCACTCTAGGCAAAAAGAACTGTATGCATAAAAGCAAGAATTCATAACAAGGTCTGTTCTTTCCAGAGAAACGTGATACATTAAATGTAATAGGAGAAAAGTGTCCATGAATTTGAATGGCAGGCTATGAAGATGGAAAAAATTCATTGGAGCCAATTTATAAAGAGCCATATATGAAACCAAGGAATGTAAGCACTATCAATAAACAAGAGTCCTCCCCTCCCCAATCCCACCCCCAAAAAAAGGTGGGGAAAAAAAAGAGAAGAGAAAGGAAATGGAAAGGATTTGAAGTAGGTCTTTGTGATGTTTGCTTGTTTTATTAGTTGATTTAAGAGTTCTCTCACAACAAATGAAAGATGTGATTTGGCAGGAGGGTCAGCTAGAGGTCTTCTCAAAGGCTCAAAGAGGGAGCTGTTGCTGGAATATGAAAATGTAAGAGCCAGTGGAGAATTATAGTGTTTCCTGAGTAGAATGTGTTTACCCGTTGGATGTGGGAGCAGAATTGTGTGGAAAATACAGAAGTTCTCTAAAACGAGAGACTGGTTAGAAATAAGTCATTACTTGGAACGGATCAGTGAGGTGAACCTAGAGGAGACCAATTTGACATCAGTCCTTTAGGAAAGAACTTCCCTGGTGGTTGGACGGTAAAGCACCTGCCTATAATGAGGGACACCTGGGTTTGATCCCTGGGTCGGGAAGATCCCCTGGAGAAGGAAATGGCTACCCACCCCAGTATTCTTGCCTGGAGAATCCCATAGACGGAGGAACTTGGTGGGCTACAGCCCATGGGGTTGCAGAGTCAGACACAACTGAGCGACTTCTCTTTCTTTCTTTCTTTCTTTCTTTAGGAAAAGGCAGGGTAAATGCCACACTGCCTCGCTCTCTGACCTGAGGGCACAGCCCCACTCCATACCGGGCTCGAGACCCAAAGGCAGGGGTCATGTGGTCCTTCAAGGAAATGGAGATTGGGTAGAAAGCCTTGAGTGCCAGTTGTTTTTCTCTGTGTTTCACTGTATGTTTCACTGTATGAAGAGGTCATGTCTTCCTAGCTTGGTCTTCCCAGGTGCACGTTTTTATGAACCAGAAGATAGTTGACATCGTCTGCCTCATCCCCTCTCCTTATTCCAAGCCTTGTCAGAGGATCTGCATTGTTACTTAGAGAAAGACGTCACGTCAGTCTGAAGAATTTGGAGAGGGCTCTGTTTCTGACCTGTTTGTCTCAGATGGAAGACTATATCTGCACTCACTCTCTAATATTCATTTACATTGAGAATGTTGGCCAAATGCCTACTGTGTGTGGAGAACGTGCAAAGTTTTGGGGGTGCACATAAATAGTGTTAAATACAAGCTGTGTTCTTACAGGAACTCAGTCTAAAATAGAGAACATACACACATATACCTACACATTGGGAGTTAAAAATGCCACAGAATCTGGCAGAATGTTGGAGAAATTAGTAGTATCAGCAGAACAAATGCAGAATACGGATAGGACTATCGGGCACGGAAGGCTTCCTGAAAGAGCTGGGTTCATGAAGAAGATAAGTTGGTTGTGTGCGAGTAGGCTAGCAGGGAGAACAAGGCCAAGAAGACTGCCTGGCTGGAGAGCTTTTAGCTGGAAAGGCAGCACCTCATGACAAGGAGGCCTTTTCAAAATTTTAGGGGAAAAAATCTAGCGTCATAATGTTCTTATAGAAAATCATGAATTATTTAGAATTATCTTTCACTGTTTATGGAGATGAATGGCCCTTTGGCCTAATAATAATATGTTAATAAATTTCTTCTGTGGTTCTTAGTGTCCAGATAAGCCCATCAGAGATCAATAATGGTTTCTCCTGAGTTTGGGAACAACTGTAATGAAGATCCCCTAGAGAAGGGATAGGCTACCCACTCCAGAATTCCAGGTTTTCCCTGGTGGCTCAGAAGGCAAAGAATCTGCCTGCAATTCAGGAGACCTGGATTCGATCCCTGGGTTGGGAAGATCTCCTGGAGGAGGGTGTGGCAACCCCCTCCAGTATTCTTGCCTGGAGAATCCCCATGGACAGAGGAGCCTGGCGGCTACAGTCCATGGTGTTGCAAAGAGTCAGACATGACTGAGCAACTAAGTACACACACACAAATAATGTAAGACATGTTCATATGTAAATTACTCTGCTAAGGAGCAGCTGAGAAGTTGGTAGGGCTCACATTCCATATTCCTTTCCCTCTACCCAACCAGCATTGAACCATGGTTCTTAAAATATTAATAAGTTGCAAAGGTAATACTGGGGCTTTTGTTTTTTTAAGCAGTGAATAAAATTATTTTTGCAGAATAAGTCTTTTTTTTTTTTCTTTTTAGCAAGCAAGTATTCAGAATTTACATCAAAAGCAGCCAGCGTCTTTTTTCATGTTACCTTGCCTTGATACTGAATGTCATTAAAGTTTACATAGTGTCTTTTATTATCTTGTAGTTCTTTACTTTTGGTGGCATTTTGAATTTATGTGCTTTTTTACCTTTTACTGAGAACACACAGTGGAAAACAAAGAAACTCAAGGTCTGGCCAATTAACTGTCATCATTAGGTAGATCACAGGATGTCAGGATTGGCAGAGAGCCTTCAGATTCTGTGGTCCAGTCACTCATTCAGATCTTAAACCTTGGTTGCCAAATAGTCTGGGAAGATAAATACAGCCTCCTGTTTAGTATTTCAGTTTGTATCTTCTTTGATTTTTTTTTTTCATTTTACTCAGTATTACTGGTGATTCAAATACTATATGTATAATTTTATTAACCTCAAAATTTTAATGAAAAACCTCTTCTAATTATGTAATAAACTGGGGAATCATCTGGAATATATAAAAATACTCATAAATGTAAAATATTTTTAAATGTATAATCCTTATTGCACAGATCAGTTGGAAATGGGATCTCTGAATTATCTAGGTGTGCTTATATGGGTAACTGAAGGTTATTGAAACTTTTCTTTAGGAGATTTTGTGAAGTATAGTCCCTTACTTTTCTTCCCTGGTAAGTACAATGTAGGAACATAATTGAATCTTTCTTTGATAAGTGAGACTCCTGCAAGGTCTCAGGGCTATCACTCAGAAAATCAATTCTCATTGTATAGCCTAAATACCCATAAAATAGAAAAGATGACACTCATTTCATACTGGCCAGTAAATAACCCCAAAATTATTTTTTGAAGTAAATCCATAATAGTACCTTTTGTAATTTGCTTCTTTTTAAAAACATAATGCAGCAAAAATCTGGATGATCGATGGTTCCACTTAGTGCAGTGAGTTGATTTTTAAAGTACAATCTCTTGCTTTACAGAGCAAAATAAATGTCTTCTATCTGAAACAATAATACAGCAACATGAGTGTCATTATGTAGTATATGTAATAATTAAGCTGCATTAAGAAAATATGATCTTGCTATATTTTGTTTCCTTTAAATATATGCCTGGTGTTACTTTAAAAATACAGTGTAACTGAGACTTATTAAAACAGTAATACCATCACTTGAGATTTTCAATGCTATTTAAGGGAACATACAGAATTTTTAAAGCTGTATTCATAGGCTGAGCAACTGAGTTTCCCTTTGTTTTCATAGGTTAAACAACTAATTTTCCCATTTTCCTGTTTGCAATACAATATTGTGCCAGAACTGCTAGTAATGAATAACACTGATTCTTTCAGGAAGCTAATCATTTAATAGATACACTAAAATGCTGCTTTGATGGAAGTTCAAGCTTTTATTAGTTTGTTTGGAGGTTTTCCCTAATAAAAAGGCTTAGCATTGCCCATTTTTGAAACCTAAAGACCACAAGACCTCTTAAATATGTAAACAGATATATAATTGAAGAAACTCTGAGAAATTAGTATGTCTCAACCTGCTGGGAACTCAGCTAGTGGTTTTTCTTTATTGTAAGAAAAATAAAGAGTATGAACAGAAGACGCACACATACTTGTGTGCATGTGGTACACACATGCCCATGCTTGGGGAGAGGGAGCAAGCGCACACTCAGAACACATTCTCAGTGGTTTTGAGAATGCAATGAAGATGATGTCACGTTCCAACAGGGAATACTTTATCATGCCTTTATTACTTTTTTTATAGCATAACATTTTAACACCATATAGAGAGAGGCATTGTGAGGTATATACTGTGTATTTAAGACAATATAATACCTTGTTAACTTTTAGTGTTTTCAATACATATATTTTCCAAGTCTATATATACATGTGTATATTTTCATTTTTAAGAAAATTTGCTGCTACAATTTGGTACTTTATGATCCCTTTCAGTGTGTTAAGAATAGGAAAAAATATTCTGATCTATGGGATGCCCACCTTGTTTATTGAAGGTTTGAAGATTACTTATATTTTGTGAATTGTTTATAGATTAAATAAAGCTAACAAATTAAAAACAAGATAAAAACAATTTATTAATATAATTTTATGGGTTGATAGTTACTTGTCTTGGGACTTCCCAGGTGGCCCAGCGGTAAAGAATCTGTCTGCCAATGCAGGAGATGTGGGTTCCGTCCCTGGGTTGAGCATATCCTCTAGAGAAGAACATGGCGACCCACTCCAGTATTCTTGCCTGGAAAATTCCATGGACCGGGGAGCCTGGCGGGCTACAATTCATGGTGCTGCAAAAAGTCAGACGCAACTGAGCACACACACTTAATTTTCTTAAATTTCAGTGTACCTTGGACAAGGAATGTTTTTATTTTCCTGTTTCTGCTGTGAGAATAACCGTGTAAGACAAAATGTAACAGTAATGACAAACAGGGTCTTATGTTTTGAATTCAGCTGTGACTGAGGAAAATTATTCAAACCAGTTTTATTGTTTATTCTGTTACAGTAACTTGTAATCAACTCATCTCCAAAACAATGTCACTGTAGTTTAGAAATACCAGTGGGATCTATTTATAAGTTCAAATACACTTTAATAGTTCTAATTTAGTTGTGATTTATATACTTTTCTGTTTTGTCCTTCCTGTATAGTTAGTCCTAATTGGAAACCATGGAAGTGTCTTGACTCAGTTAAATTAGTTACAAAAAATATGTATTTAGAAAGTTGTAGAATTTTTTGGTTCGTTTTCTGCCATTTGAAGATGAGCTCAGAAACATGTTAATAATTTCTCATAGTAAATATTTAATGACTACATCCTATGAGCACCTCAATGGACTAGGGGCTTTGAGGACAAAGATGAATAGGACTCACTTTTCTCCAGAGAACAAGGTAGGTCGTCGGCCAGATAAGACTCACGCATTTTGGATCATTTTATATAACAGAATGTAGTAGGGGTTGTAATAGATGTGTGAATAAAATGCTGTGCTTGCTCAGAGAAGACAAAGGTCACTTGTTTGGGTGAGGGGTACAAGGAGTGAGTAGGAATATGTAGAAAGCTCACTGGTGAAATTGCTCCTGAATTCAACTAGAAATATGACTTGGTCACAGCCATAGTTAAATTCTACCCAGCTGACTTTGGAGGAATAATGCTTTGCTCAATGTGTCATAGCATGAAAGTGAAAAGAAAGTGAAGTCGCTCAGTCCTGTCCGACTCTTTGCGACCCCCTGGACTGTAGCCTATGAGGCTCCTCCATCCATGGAATTTTCCAGATAGGAGTACTGGAGTGGCTTGCCCTTTCCTTCTCCAGGGGTATCATAGCATACACTTGACTTTTTTCTCCTCTAACACACATGCATTTTACTGTTCCTTTTTTTCCCTTGTAGATGCTATTCATGGAAGCATACAGTAGGATGTTAGGACTGGTGCAGGGAAGGAATACTAGTCTAGCTTTCTGCCCAACCCTAGCATTCACACAGGCACCCACAGAAACAAACAGAATGAATGTCCATGTTTGTTTCTGTATAGAGCCTGGCTGGTTGAACTAACAGTCAGTCTTTATCATGAGGCGAAGCCAATGCAGTTCCTGGGTTGACATCTGCATAGATCCTCTTCTTCCTCTGCTTTAGAGTTAGTGAAGATTCCTTCAATATTTTGACATTGTGCTGCCTGTCAGTCTTAGTTTATATTGCTCTCTAGCCTGTAGAGATATTTCATTAGGATATTTCCTTCATGTGTAGTGGCTGCATTATGAATTTCCAAATGTCCTTGTAAATGCTTTCAATGTGGATGCATATAATTAGTTAATATTATAGTTTAATTTTTTAAAATGTCTTGATGCTATCCACATATGTGGATAATATAGTGCAAACTGTTCTGAAAGTAACCAGTTTCTGAATTGTCCACATATATTCACTTTGACAGATGAAACATCTAACTCCAGGGTACATGCATGCAGTCCCAATAGGAAAGATCAGAGAATGCCTCCAGTCCAGCATGCCACCCCAAAAGCTAGCTGTGTATCAGGTCACTTCATTTATCATGACCTTTTAGGCCAGATCGAATGGATGCATGTTTCCTGTTAGGACAGAGGTATATGGTAAAGATCTCAAATAAAGAAAGAAGCCCATTGTACCACAGTAGCATGGTCGTTTGGATATTTTACAAATTATATGCTTGATAGGTTTCTACAACTGTCTTAGACAAAATTTCTAGGTTGTTGTTTATGTAGCTTTCTCTATTCTAAACAGAAGCTGAGTTAATTGATCACCATGGTAATTAGCATGGCTGAAGCCCATCTGTCTATAGAATTTAATTGTATTCCAACCATGAAAATGAGAAAGCCTGATAAACAAAAGCTTCAATTAAAAAAAAAATAACGAATAAAAGAGAAATCAGCTCACCTATTTTTCCCAGATAAGTTAAATTTAGCAGTTTTGCTACAAGGAGGCTTCTTCCTTAGGCCATCTAATGATGTCAGGCTCAGAGAGTTTCCCTCCTTATTCTGAGAGTGGTTTGGAGGTGTTGCTGTCCCCCGGGCTCTTTCTCTGTTCTGAGAGACGTGAGGCTCCCAGCTCTGTCCTGTATCCATTGTCATCTCCACTCCACTTAGGAATATTCTGTTTCGCTCAGCTCATAAAATGCATTTAACTGCTGATACGCTTTTGTTTACTCAGATATTGGTGAAGCATTTCAGTGCTGCTTATTCCCAGAGCATGAATAGTCTCTCTGGAACCCTCCAAAGGACATGAACTGATCAGAGAAACCACATACCCTGGCTTTCAAAACAAGAGGTCCAATTTCAGATGCTGAAGGGAAAGAACATCAGATCATTGATTTTTTTTTTTTGTCTTTACAAACTGTACATGAAATGAAACAGAAAGGTCTGTGGCAACCCTAACTAAGTTGTTTTTCAGGCTTATTTTTCTGTATTTCCTTATTTTCCTTCAAAACAACTTAAATTACTATTAATCTCGAGCAAAGACGGGTTTGATTTCATGTTCCCACTGTAGTGTGTTTTCTCCGGAATGTAGGATGGTGGTGGGCCCTGCATGCCTGTGGCTGAGAGACACCAAGCCAGATGTTCCAAGGGTAACTCATAAATTACTGCTTATACAACATGAAATATACTGACATTAGATTGACATCCAAAAGTGGATCCCCACTGAAATCGTGGTTGCTGATATTAAAGTTGAACTCTCAGATTATGTCTTTGTAGAAAAATTTAAATCAAGTCGGACCTTAAAATCCTCAATTTGCAGTAAACCAGCCTGAATAAAAAAGCAATGACAATTTCAGGTAGGAGGTATACTTTGTGTTTGTCGGGATGGATATGTAGCCAATTTATCTAGGAGTTAGCATCAGGTCTCTACATTCTTTTTTACAGTCTTAAGTAGATCATTTCTTTATGGTATTGAATTCTTCATCTAAAATATCTGAGATCATCCTAGATATAAGATACCTCAATAAAAGAAAAAGAATTTATCTTATAATAAAATAGGCTCTCGGTGAATCACTTCTTGCAAATAAGGCTGCAAGCTCTTTTCTTTGAAAATAGCAACTCATTCTGCCTCTGTGACCAAAAAACATCAAAACACAAGCATTTTAAAAAACCAGTATCAAAAATTTAATCAAGTTATGTTATTCTATCCTTTTATAAAGCAACAGTATTCTATATCTCGGGTAGTGTACAAACAGTCACACACACACACTCACAAACTGGGTTGTATACACAGTAAGATAGAAAGCCTGGTGTGACTTTGAAGTAAAGAAAGCAAGGCTTATGCTCACTGGGTTTGTCACATTCTCTGAATGTCCTTGGATGAAGCATCTATTTCTCTGAGCCTCATTATCCTCTTATATAAAATGGGGATGATGGCAATGATCTCTTTTCCATAGGATTTTGGTGTGGGCTTAATGGATAATTTGAATTTGTCCTGTAAATAGAAAAACACTCTACCAAAGTTATCTTTCCCTCAATGAGTAGAAGCAATACTTAACAACCCAGAAAAGTCAAGGAGAATGGAACTTATATATCCTGAAGATGATATGCAGATTAATTTTAACAGCTAATTGACTCAAACTGGGTGCTGTTGTGCATTTAGAACCATCCCTACTGTCTTCAACTTGCACTTTAGGCTTCCCAGGGTAGTAGTGAGAGTCTGCTACTCGCCTGTTTAAGAATCCCAAGGAGTAACCTTTAAGAGTTGAGAATAAATCCATCCAGAGTTCTTTATTTCAACAACTTACTCACTGTCGTTTTGAACCAAAGCAGTCTGTGAGCTGTTCTTGCAGGTTAAAGGAAGTAGACAACAAGCGTCTGCTTTTAAGGTGCTTACAGAATTATTGAGCAGATGGAACATATGAAAAGACAATCCATTCACCATAATTGAAAGGGTTGCAAATTAAGTCTAGTTAGTAGGCAACCAAATTGTTGAGGCATATGCCAAGAATATGGTTTTTCCCATAAATTACAACTTGGAATTATTATTGTGGAGGGTCATGTGTTAGATGGAACGGTAAGAGAGCTTCATTCCACATACCTTCTTTAAAGGCCTTTTTTAAAAAACCCAACTCGCAATGCAATTTACAGAGCTAAATCAACACTCAGGGTGAATGCCCAGAGTCATTTGGACTGAAGAATATAACCACGAGGCCTTGAGGTTTGCAAACTAGGTGTCTCCTCAGGACAATTGATCGCAGCCTTCTAAAAGTTCCCTTGAAGAACTGCTGTTTGTCAGCGGGCATTGGCCTTGTGGCCATGAAACAGCAGATGCAATCTCTCAGAGCAAATCCTTTTGATGGTGCACCTCATTAGTTAAAAAGAATCAGCAAGAAACTTTTATCACATTGTCAATATGTGTATATATATTTATAAACTATATATAGTACTATATAACTTTATAAAATATTAAAGGGATAGATATTTTAAATGGACCAGTTAAATACTACTTTCTGCTACTTTTTGTCTACACTTGCCTGTGCATCTTGAAGTGTAAGAACCTTACTTTTGAGACTTTTAGAAAACAATTAAGTCTCTGATACTTTGAATATACCCAAGGAGCAGGCTTCCTTTCAGGTTGGCATAGGTTAGGAGCAAAACAGAAGGCAAGAACGCAAAGAAAGCCTAGTCTTAAGAGAGCTTGCAGAGAATCACGTATGCAATGCCACTTCATGGGCTGAGACCAACCTCTCCTAAGACAGTGACCAGCAGCTAGAGGTCAGAAGACAATGTGACAGCCACAGCCACGGAGTCGGGAGCAGCAGGAACACAATCCTGCCTGTCCTAGATTTCCCACCTCCTCTACTGACTTTGGGGGCAAAAATGCAAAGGACCCTTGAAAGCCACTCTGGAGAGTCCATGTGGGAAGTGACAGACAGGTGATGAAGATGGAGGCAGGAGAAAAGAGGGAGATGAGGGGGCAGATTCTGAAAGTCTTTACCTTTGCTGCCTAGTGGCATGGAGTTTATCAGTGCTTTAGAAAGAAGCAAGTTCGGTCCCTGGGTTGGGAAGATCCCCTGGAGGAGGACACAGCAACCCACTCCAGTACTCTTGCCTGGAGCATCCCTTGGACAGAGCAGACTGGCAGACTACAGTCCATAGATAGGATCACAAAGAGTCGGACACAACTGAAGCAGCTTAGCACACTTGCACGCACTGCTGAATAAACAGAAGCTGTGATTTTGTGACGCTTGTCCTTTTGAACATGCTGCTGCTACTCCAGCTCCTGGGATTTGGTGGATAAATGCCCCAGATTCTCCATTTTTCTGTGGGGCAATTCTTAAGTATGTTCCTCATGTTTCCTCAGATGGCACATGGCGATGATGTGTTCACTAGATTTTCTCCCTTTCTTGTCCAAGTATAACCAATTCTCACTTGTGCCTCCTGGAATACCCTCCCAGATAAACACTGTCCGCACCCATAACCTTGTCTTGTGCTAAAGTCCAAGGAGAAACAACCGTAGATGAATTTGAGCTGGTGGGGTTGGTGGTGGTTACATCTTCATCTGTTGCATTCTGTGTGGTTTTATTTCAGTCATTTCTTTTGGATTCTCAAAAAAATCCAAGTACATGTTGCAAAAATATAAACACCATGGATTTACACCTTACATCATCGGGTCAAAATCTTGCTGCCTGGATCTGGGTTCAAGGTGGACACAGAGCTTTTACTATTTCTACATATTTTGTAATGGTGTTATCAATTGTTGCTCTAAATTGGCTGATTCACATTCAGAAGTGCTCTGTCAGTTAAGCTCACAGCTTTATGTATTTGGTAATTATAATATATAATAAAATGTAGACAGTTTGACGTAAGTCTTAAGGGCATGCACTGCCCATGTACTGAGATTCAGTTCCCCACTTTGAGGCTTTTATTTCTGTGCATAAATTTATTTATATTTTAAATAAGAGTCTTAGTGTTGATATCTTGTTGACTCCTGAGAAGCACACCTAGCATTGGTTTGTGGGCTTATTTTTAAGCGTCAATCACATTAGGATACTTGACTAAGGATGTGTTCTATATTCTGCTTGCAAATCCTTGAGATCAGTTCTTCAGTAGAGATTATACAGATTTGATACTTATGTGTGCAAATTGGTAATTTGTATGCACATCTATGACAGAGGTCTTATGTGTATTTCTCATTGTTTTGACAATATTAGCAAACATTAGAGACACTGATTAAGTATCAGTTATTTGTATGCAATCCAGGAGACTTCCTGTGGTTCTTTGAAGAAGATTCATATCCTCTGACCAATTTGTTCTAAATCTGAGATATGGATACAATAGCAGCATGACAGGTAATGAATAAAAAGTTGTTTCTTTTGTGTTTGTATCATATTATCATGTTCAAATGTATTCTTAAAACATATACTTGAAAATATTCTTTTAATTTAGCTATTTTATCATCAAAATTTGTAGCCCAAGATGAAAGCTCCCTGACACCAAATGCCAAATTATGTATTTTGTGAAACCTTTTTGTTCACAAGAATCACAGTGGAAAGTATCTCTTCACTCAAGTGATTTTTATTCCTCATAGCCTTAGTTAATGTTATAGTATCATACATGTGTTCAAGTTTATGAGGTTGTCAAAAGCAAAGATGTTGAAGGTACATTTGAGATAATATTAACACTTGTCACAAGTTTGTACAATCTTTTCTTCTTAGGTTAGCAATATTTGTATAAAACATGGCCAGTGTGGTAATTTCACTCTGAATATAGCTTTTAGATACAATAGGAAAATGATTTCTAAGAGAATTTCTGCAGTAAATGTATAAGTTGTAATAGGCATTTAGCCAACATATAAAATTTCATTTGAATGTCCATGGTGGCCATACTCATTCATTGTTGAAAAAGAAATGCTGAGTGTCTGTTTAGCACATCTCTAGATCGTTTTACATGATCTCTGGTCAATGGCTACATAATGTGTTTCAAAGAAAAGCTAGGTAACGTTTCTTAACAGTGAATTGTCCTTGCATAATATTAAGACTAGACATTAAGAAAAATTGTGAAATTTACCAAGAATGAATCAGTAGTGTGCTTTTTTGTTTAAAAAAAAAAAAAAAAAAAACTACTGATTAAAGAATAGTTAGTGTCATCTTTTTCCCCTTGTACTCAAATTCAACACTTCTTAAATATTACCCAAGAGGTAGGAGCATTTCTAGAATGATTATATATCTATCTTAGGTGAGTTGAGTGAGATGAAAGAAACTTTGCCTTAATTGAAAAAGGATAATTGAACATGTTGATATCAAGAGCTTCCTGAAAAGAGAGGATTCTGTTTGAAATGCATTAGAGCAAAGAAGTTTGTAGTTCAGAAAGATGTAAATAAAACACTGCTCCGAAGACATTTTTGTTGCTTACTTATAGCTGTTATTTACTTGAGATTTTGATTATTTAACTATACTTTATTCCAGAAGATATTCAAGATCATAGTTGTGGCAGATTCTTGATTATATACAAAGCTATGCCAAGTGGAACATTTCACCCTGGGGAACACCCCAGAATGGCTGGAGCCACTTTATTAAGTGAGCTGCTGCGGTTAGCTCTGGTTGCTAAATCAAAGGTTTTATTTATTTATTTATGTTTTATTCCTTTGGGCAATAGTTGTTCCATAGTTTTCATTTTTGACTAACTGGAAGTACAAACAAATAAACCTTTGAAGAAATAAAAACAGTTTTTACATTTTTATATAGTTATTACCCAAATGGTATTGAATAGTATACACAAAACTTTAACAACAAAAATGGCCTGTAAATTTAGTGTGTGTGTACAGACCTAAATTTACCTTAATGCTTGATAAGGTTCAGCTATATAGACGAAATTTTAACTTAACATTATAAAAACAAAAACCTAGATAAAATACTGTTTCACATTTTTAAAAATCTTAAGGTCATAGTTTTCTTTACTTGTGGAGTGGTTGGAGCCATCTGACTTAGGAAATTGGGGAGGGGTAAAGTCTATTTCATTCGTAGTGCTACAGACAGTATATGTTATTATAATATCACACTCAGTAATAATTATGAAAGCAATTTCTATAAGCAGTCCTTTTTGTTCAGTCTATTCACAGAAGCTACATAAAGTAATGCAGTTGTCTCTCTCAGCTGTTGAGTCCAGCTATCAATTTTGGACATGGGATCTGTTAAGTTAGAACTTGAAAGAAAAATACAAAGAACGATAGTAAGTCACTTGAATCTGATTTAGAGTGGCTATTTTAAGGAAGCAAACTGAAGACACTGTAACTGTATACATGTCTATTATTAGCTGAAATTTTTCCTTTAGTAAGTGGTTGAAGTCTGTTATATTTCAGTTCAAAACATTCTTCTTTCATTAACAGATTTCTGGTCTTTGTACATTACATTCTGTTTTTGTTCCTTGCTATACTCACTGGGGGAAAAATAAGGAAGAATGGTCCTTCCTTGTATCAGAGCCCTGACGGGGATCCTCAGAACTTGTGAAATCAGGAGTTTTTAGAATCTGTTGAATGAGCTACTCATAAACATAGTCATTAATACCTTTCCATTCACACTGTGAGTATGAAGCAGCCCTCCACCACCTTGACTCTTAAAAGTTTCCCTCTGTATAGACATTAAACAGCCATTTGCAGAATAATCTGTGTAATAACTGTCCCAAAACTCGGTGGCTTAAAACAAAAATTATTTATTTTCATTCGTGTGTCTGGGATCAGAGGGATCTTGACATACATAGACTAAGCTTGTATGGTGTTTACCCCCTAAGTTCAGATTGGATCTACATCTGTCTCTCAGCCTTGGTAGCCTAACAAGCTACCCAGTACATGTGTTTCTTAGGGAAGTAGCAGAAGCAGAGATGGCTGAATAGAAACAAAGTCACAAGTGAAAGTGAAGGCGTGTCCAGTAGGCTCCTCCATCCATGGAATCTTCCACGCAAAAGTACTGGAGTGGGTTGCCATTTCCTTCTCCAGGGGATCTTTCCCACCCAGGGATGGAACCCAGGTCTCCTGCACTGCAGGCAGATGCTTTTACCATCTGAGCCACCAGGGAAGCCCCTAAATGTAAACACAGGATGACTCCTAAGGCCTAGGCTCAGAATCAGCACACCAGCACGTCTTCCTGAACTCTGCCATCTCAGTCAAGTCATATTCCCCAGTGCAGTATAAATGGGACAGTAAAATGAAGCGGTTGTCTCAAGAGCAGGGATCCCCAATCAGTTGGTCCTCAACCTGTTAGGAAGCAGGCCGCACAGCAGAAAGGAAGTGGCAGGCTAGAGAGTGAAGGTTCATCAGTCGCTTCTATCGCTCGCATTATCCCCTGAGCCACCCCCACCCTCCACTTCCATCTGTGGAAAAATTGTCTTCCGTGAAACCAGTCCCTGGTGCCAAAAGGTTGGGACTGTTGCAGAATACTCCAACTAATTTAGGCTAGTGATTCTATAAGTCAGACTTCAGAGAATCATTCTATTTTGGGGTTTCCCTGGACCAGTGAAGCTCACATGTGATCCATGGACCTGCTGCCATTCCAGGAACCCTTTGTTCATAGTCTACACTTGATGTAGATTAACTATGGCCCTGAGTGCATTGTTTAGTTTGGTAAAATTGTTTTTTTAAATAGCAAGACATTTTTGACAAAGGAAGCAGTATGTTGATTTTCAACCCAGTTCAGGCTCCTCATCACATAGCAGACAAGCACTTTGACTTAGCTTTGCCTTGAACTTGTTTAGAAAAATGAATCCCTTAATCTAAGATTTTGATGCTTTCACTAATTATAGATCCAGAACTGAAGTTAAAACATAATGAATTCAACACCTATATATTGTCGTTAATGTTCGTATCTTTCTAAAACTATTCCATTAATGGTACAAATGCATGCATGACATAATATATTAGGATAGACATGAAACTTAACAGTTATGTAAAGGCATAAGAAAAAGTGAGTTTAAAATATGACCATATCCTAAGGTCCATACTCTTAAAATATAGTCATTTTTCTAGATCTAAATCAAAAAATATGCTTTCAATTGCCTTTTCAACACATTCTAGAAACATTTATTGTTTCCTGATTTTGTATAGGTACTTATCAGAACACAGCTGTGATAAAATGTGAAGTGAAAGTCACTCAGTCATCTCCGACTCTTTGTGACCCCATGGACTATACAGTCCATGGATTTCTCCAGGCCAGAGCCCTGCCTTCTCCAGGGGATCTCCCCAACCCGGGGGTTGAACCCAGGTCTCCTGCATTGCAGGCGGATTCTTTACTTATATGCTTTGTCATCGATATTATCTCATTCATATTATTGAAATATTTTTCCATTTTTAATTTTAATTTAGGAGCTATCAATAAATCATTTGTAATATCTTTGGGAGATTAAATGGATAAAGTAAGTTCATACTTTATGAGGTTTATATTTTCAGTGTTATGTCAACAGTCACAGTTTTCTCAGACTTATTAGGAAAAAAATTAATGAAATAGCTCTAGGGTCTAACATTCCTAGAATTGTGTCAAGAAAAGCCAGATTTAAAATATTATGTGTATATCTCCATCTCTACATTTTATTACACATGTTATTTCTTCTCTTTGAAATAATAAAATGGACTGTGCTTCACCATCCTCCAAACTCCTAAAATGTTTGCTGCCTAGAAATCGTTGTTTGTTTGCTTCTTTATGTTATTACTCTGTGCGTCAGTTTAACTAAATGGCACTTCTGCCATTTCTGCTTTAGATTTTATAAAGCATTGCTGTGTGTCTTTTTGCTTATTTGTTTCTTTGGTTTTGGTCCTTGGAATCCTGTAGACAACTTAATGTCCTCACTATTTTCAGACAACTGTCACTTTAGATTAGGTAATCTCCTCAAAGACACACAGCTAGAAAATAATACAGAACACAACCTTCAAACACACTTATTTTTAAGAAAGCTCATTCGCTTTATCCCTTTTACTGTTCAGTTCAGTCGCTCAGTCGTGTCTGACTCTTTGCGACCCCATGGACTCAGCACGCCAGGCCTCCCTGTCCATCACCAACTCCCGGAGTTTACCCAAACCCGTGTCCATCGAGTCGGTGATGCCATCCAACCATCTCATCCTCTGTCGCCCCCTTCTCCTCCTGCCCTCAATCTTTCCCAGCATCAGGGTCTTTTCCAATGAGTCAGCTCTTCGCATCAGGTGGCCAAAGGATTGGAGTTTCAGCTTCAACATCAGTCCTTCCAATGAATATTCAGGACTGATTTCCTTTAGGATGAACTGGTTGGATCTCCTTGCACATAGAGGTGGCAAATATAACATGTGTATGACTATATCCCCTTTTCATACTCAGGGTAGGTGCTAGTAATTATATATAGTAGTCTTTCCCCTAGAGCATACCTGCAGTCTTAGAAACCTTCTCAAAGCTCATAAGGAAAAGACTCATAAGTGTTTTGGAGTTGGCATTCAAGATTAAATATATTTGATTTCCATCTCTATATCTTACTTTGTTAGGATTTATGTCTTTTGTGTTTGTGCCCTATAATATCTACTATTGTACTTTACACAGAATAATAAAGATTAAATAACTGTGCTGGAAGAAAAGTTATGACCAACCTAGACAGCATATTAAAAGGCAGAGACATTACTTTGCTAACAAAGTTCTGTCTAGTCGAAGCTGCGGTTTTTCCAGTGGTCATGTATGGATGTGAGAGTTGGACTATAAAGAAAGCTGAGCGCCGAAGAACTGAAGCTTTTGAACTGTGGTGTTGGAGAAGACTCTTGAGAGTCCCTTGGATTGCAAGGATATCCAACCAGTCCATCCTAAAGGAAATCAGTCCTGAATATTCATTGGAAGAACTGATACCAAAGCTGAAACTCCAATACTTTGGCCACCTGATACGAAGAACTGATTCATTGGAAAAGACCCTGGTGCTGGGAAAGATTGAAGGCAGAGGAGAAGGGGATGACAGAGGATGAGATGGTTGGATGGCATCACCGATTCAATGGACATAAGTTTGAGTAAGCTCCGGGAGTTGGTGATGGACAGGGAGGCCTGGCATGCTGCAGTCCATGGGGTTGCAAAGAGTCAGACCCGACTGCATGACTGAACTGAACTGAATAATTTATGGTTAAATGGGTATAAGTCATAATGTGGTAGAATTTGATTTACTGTAAGGAAGAATCTTTTCTTTTATTATCATTGAATAATTTATTTCTAGATATTACTCGACCTCATCTTGTGCCAGGCACTGTGTTATGCATTTGAGACTCAAGGATTAATTCATTGACTGGGGCCTGAAATGGAGACGGAAAAGGACATGCCATAGCAGACAGGATGTCTGCCCAATGATGGGTTATAAACGTTTCTGGATGCAGCTCACCACTGAGGAGTGGGGGCTGCCTGGGCACCTACCGGATTGCTATTCACAAAGAAAAGGGTATCATGAGTGACCGGACCCCCAAAATACATCTTAGCTTACAGGAGCAGACTAGCGGGAGTACATGTCATAGGTCTGACTGCAGGGTTTGCAAATTGCAAATGAACGTACTCAGTCATCACATGGATTAACTGCTTGTCTTCTCTTGTACTGCTTCCTCATATGTAAATGTGCATAAATATCTTACTCAAGAATACTCTTAATGTCATTCATTCAAAAAATGTTTATTGAAAGCCTCCTATTAGCTCCCATTATGTCCTGATATAGCAACGAATAAGACGCAGTCATTCTTTTCCAGAAGCTTTCACTCTGGGAGATGGAGGACAGGAAAAAAAAAGAATATTTTAGGCAAAGACAGGAAGGCGGCACATGCTGGTTTTTGTCACAATGCTTGACCCAAGAAATTCTATTTCCCTTCCCCCATTCCCACCCACCGTATCATCATGATGCACTCTATGCATTTTTTAAAATCTAAAAACCTCTCTGTTCCATAATTGCTAGTGAGAACAGCAGTTGTCACTGTAGCTTTCAAATCTTCCTGGAGCTATAAATGACAGTGGTGCACCTGTGCCAAATGGCCCATCAGCAGATGCCAAGGATCCTGTCTGCAACACCCATAACAATTAAATACTTTGTACTTCTATAAGGCTCTCATGGGTAGCTCTGTAAGACTTCAGCTCTTCTTCACAAAAGTTAGTATCCTTATAAATATAACAAGATAAAGATGTAGGTAATGTTAGCTGAATAAGTCTTTGTAAGACATATGTCAGGCACCCCCCCCCCAAATAAATCCTGCAGGTGAGAGAAAAGATCAAAGCTTCTGAACTTCAGTTATTGTTTATTGAATACTTAGGTGATTAAGCAGTTGGGGTTTATGAAAATTCCTAATTTTAGGTGAAGGGTTGGACAGGACAGTGATGAAGGCTATGCTGAATGCTAGACTAGACACTTAAACTGAGAAAATATTATTAGGAGATGAAGGCTAATATTTGGCTATGTGGAGCAAGACAGTTTCCAGTGAATAAAGTCAATCTTCCTTCCTATCTGATGTCCCTTGTATTTGTTTCCATATACTGAATAATAAAATGGATAGGAAAAACACCCCCAAAATGTTAACAGATTGTTTTAAGGTGAGAGAGATTGCTGAGGGCTGAAAATGTCAGTGATTTCCTTACAAAATTTAGTTTAATATGACCTACATTCTTGAGTGGAATTACATGCTATGTGTGGAAGGAAAGGTTTTTTCTACAAACATCCCTTCCCAGCAGATAGATTATAAACAACACTTTTCAGAGCAGGTACTGTGTCATATTAATTTCTTCATCCCAACAGTGGTTCTGATGCCCTGTCCACATTGAAGTAGCATGCACTCAGGAAGTGTTGGTTGCATGTATATTTCCAGTGGCCTTGTATACCTTGATAAAAACACAGACAAGCATATTAATTCTTAAATCACTAACATTAGTGGCCACTCCAGCTGCTTTCCTGCCCTCTTTTGGTTACTCCCTGAGCCATGATGAGTGGACATGGGCTTCAGGGGAGGGAGGCTCAGCTGCTCCCTGGACTTCCCTGGTGGCTCAGAGGGTAAAGAATCTGCCTGCAGTGCAGAAGACCTGAGTTTGATCCCTGGGTCAGGAAGCTCCCCTGGAGAAGGAAATGGCTACACACTCCAGTATTCTTGCCTGGAGAATCCCATGGACAGGGGAGCCTGGTGGGCTACAGTCCATGGGGTCGCAAAAGAGCTGGACACGACTGAGCTATTAACACTGTGTCTGTCAGCTGCTTCCAGCCCAGGCAGTGTGCTGCGTGCCTGTGAACCAATCATGGTAACTCCACTGGGGCTGGAGTAGGCCCAGGAATGTGCCCAGCAAGACAGAGAGAAGGAGGGGATGCCAGCTTGGGGGTGGGCATCGGGTTTCCAGAAAGCTTTCTGCTCTCTTAAAAAGAAAAGTCCTTTCTTTGGGCTCTGAATCCCACCCTGTGAGGAGGAGACAGCGGGCGGAGAATGTCTTGAGAGCAGACACACTGCAGATGGCACCGCAGAGAAGCAGACGCCCATGACTGCACTGCAGAGCCCTGAATTAACCCACCCTGAATATACTCTAACTCTTCATTGCCTTTGTGACAGGATACAGTTTCTTTTTTCTTACCTTTTTAAAATTGTTTTATGTTTTATTGGAATATGATCGCTTTAGAGTGTTGTGTGAGTTGCTGCTGTACAGCATCAAGAATCAGCTACATGTATCATATGTATCCTCCCTCTTGAGCCTCCCTCTGAACCCACCATTCCACCCTTCTAGGTCCTCACAGGGCATGAGTGTGTTCTCTGTGATGTACAGAGCTTCCCATTAGCCATTTTACACGTGGTGTGTGTATATATCAATGTTACTTCCTCAGTTAATCCTCCATCTATTAGCACACACATATGAAATCTATAAAAGCGGTACTGATGAACCTATTTTCAGGGCAGGAATAAAGATGCAAACTGAAGAGAGCTCAGAGGGGAAATCACAGTTAATTTATTAAGTCATTTTTCAATGTGGTCATCTGTTACTTGCAGCCTAGATTAGCTGGTAAGATCAGTGGATTAATTAAACATATGGTACTGTGCACATAAAGTAAAAGACCTCTCCCTGTGTGTAGAATCTCAGAAGGATTTATTCAGCAAATATTTCTTCAGAGCTTGCTGATTTTCACAAGCTGATAAATTGAGAGATAAATTGATTCTAGTGAGGTTTTGGACTCTAGCACAAACATGAAATAGATAGTAAAAAACCAGTTGGTATTCAGTGTATTTTCCATGCAAGTTCTTTATATGCATGAAAGGTTTGTCTTTGAAACACTTTTTTAAGCCAAAAGTGAAAAATAGAAATAGCTAAATTGGGATAACCATGCAGAATTCTCACATGATATCATAATTTTGTGAAACATACCATCCTAATGATTTAATGAATACTATTATTCTGATACTTTTTAATTTATTCAGTTTTTGCACTTCCCAAACCCTATTTTATTTATACATGTCCAATGTAGAGAATTTAGAAAGTCATGCTTTTGAATATGCTATTTATTTAAGGAAAATGTTAAATAGATAGTTATCCTATGTGGACAGGTGTTTTAAAATGCTGTTTCTATATATTCTAGATGCAAAGGCATTACTGTTTTTACTTCTCTTTTTAATCTTACAGTACCAAAAGAGATGACCTGTAGTTCTTCCTTCCTCTGAAATTGGTATTTTTCTAACTTAACATGTAGTTTTGTTCATACCTGAGACCCTTTGAGAATAAATAAAATCTGCATTTCTTTTCCAAGCAGTAGCTTGTCAACCTAAGGAAAAAATAGAAGCGGATTTCAGTCACTGGCTTCTCATAGCATGGCATTTGTAACAGTCTCAAAGATTAGTAACTTTAGCTCCATTTAAAGGTTAGCATTTTATTGTGTATGTTTCAGAATAAAAACTAGTAAGATTTAAAAACACTTACTCATGGTTTATGATTAAAAAGTATAAAATAACAGTTCAGAGCAACAGATAGACTGGCAAGAAAGACTTGAGATGATGTGAGCAGAACGTTCTATCTTTTCTCTTCTTTTGCAAAAACAGTAGTAACAGAAGAACCTAGAACTTGCTTTCCCTGCCTAGTGACATCATACTTAGTGTGAAAACATTACACATCAGGCTCCACTGTCTAAACAGCCGCTTTTGAGCTCCATCCATCATTCGTTAGATCTCAGCCAGTGCTTGTAGAATTGTGGACCACTGTGAGTCTTGACCCAGAAAATAACTTCAGATTTCTTTTCCTCTGGTCATGTAAGAGATTAGCTGATTATTGTTAATATGTGGGTTCCCGGGGAAGCCAGACAGATGCTGGTATACCATTAGTCCTTGTTTGCTATATCAGTTCAGTTCAGTTGCACAGTCGTGTCCGACTCTTTGAGGTCCCATGGATTGCAGCACGCCAGGCTTCCCTCTCCATCACCAACTCCTGGAGCTTGCTTAAACTCTGTCCATGGCATCACCGACTCAATGGACATGAGTTTGAGTAAACTCCAGGAGTTGGTGATGTACAGGGAGGCCTGGAGTGCTATAGTCCATGGGGTCACAAAGAGTCAGACACAACTGAGTGACTGAACTGACCTGAATTGAGTTGGTGATGCCATCCAACCATCTCATCCTCTGTCATCTCCTTCTCCTCCCGCCTTCAGTCTTGCCCAGCATCAGGGTCCTTTCTAATAAGTCGTTTCCTCGCATCGGGTGGCCAAAGTATTGCAGTTTCAGCTTTAGCATCAGTCTTTCCAATGATTAATCAGGATTGATTTCCTTCAGAATTGACTGGCTTGATCTCCTTGCAGTCCAAGAGACTTTCAAGAGTCTTCTCCAACACCACAGTTCCAAAGCATCAATTCTTCAGCGCTCAGCCTTCTTTATGGTCCAACTCTCACATCCATACATGACTACTGGAAAAACCATAGCTTTGACTAGATGGACCTTTGTCGGCAAAGTGATGTCTCTGCTTTTTATTACACTGTCTAGTTTGGTCATAGCTTTTCTTCCAAGGAGCAAGTATCTTTTAATTTCATGGCTGCAGTGATTTGGAGCCCAAGAAAATAAAGTCTGTCACTGTTTGCCATATAGTCTTCTAGTTTTCTGGCATAAATTAGAGTTCGACTCTGACAAAGCCTATTTGTGTTCACAGATAGATTTATATAAACACAATTGCATCACTCTCAATATTCATTAGATACAAGTATGAATTGTTCTTTATTAAAAGCCACACTTTTCCTTCTATTTCCTCTAAAAAAAAAAAAAAGATTCTAGATTACAACAGGAGTGGTCTGACAAGAAAACAAGCTGAACTTATATTGACATATATTGTATAAGCCAAAATACATTGCCAGCATTTTTATTGAGAAATAGTTGATGTATAACATTATATTAGTTTCAGGTCTAGAACACAATGATTTGATATTTGTATATACTGCAAAATGATCACCACCATGTTTCATTAACATCCATCACCACACATAGTTACACTTTTCTTTATGTGGTGAGCACTTTTAACACCTACTTTCCTAGAAACTTCCAAATGTACAAGTGTTATTAATTATAGACACCATGCTATATACATTACTGTCTTATAACTGGAAGTTTGTGCCTTTTCACTACCTTTGCAGATTTTACAAGCATTTTTAATGGTGGGAGACAGTATCTTGTGAAGTATTATCTATCAGCTCATACAACGTCTTTATTCATTTTATATCTGCTAAATGTTAGGGATGGTGGCTCAGATGGTAAAAAAAAAAAAAAATCTGCCTGCAATGCAGGACCCCTGGGGTTAGATCCCTGGGTTGGGAAGGTCCCCCAAACAAAGAATGGCAACCCACTCTACTATTCTTGCCTGGGGAATTCCATGGAGAGAGGAACCCGATGGGCTACAGTCAGTGGGGTCACAAAGAGTCAGATACGACTGAGCAACTAACACTAACAAATATTAGGGACTGTGTGTGGTGCTAGCACCAAAGAGAAGCTTGCCTGCGCTGGTGACCGGCACCAGGACAACTGGATGTATAAAGTGTTAAAATGAGAAAAAGATCCCGTGAGTATTAGCCTCATTTGTTCATTTCTTCCCTCTTGATCTACTTAACTGATTAGATAGATCTGATTGTCTACTATTAAAGTTACAGTAGGTGATGCAAATAAGTCATGATGTCATAAATAAATAATAAAATAAAATTTATCTCTGCTACAAACAAGCAAGTAACTTTCTGTTTTGGAAGAAGTGGTAATAATGAAGATGAATGCATAAGGTTCCCTTGACTTTTAAAGACTAATAAACATTAAGCATTTATGTAATATTGTTGTTGTTCAGAGGCTAAGTCATGTTCGATTCTTTGCGACCTCATGAACTGCAGCACACAAGGCTTCCCTGTGCTTGTGATGAGTTTGCTGAGTTTGCTGAAACTCATGTCCTCTGAGTCAGTGATGCCACCCAAACATCTAATCCGGTTGCCCCCTTCTCCTCCTTCCCTCAGTCTTTCCCTGCATCAGGGTCTTTTCCAGTAAGATACTTCTTCACATCAGGTGGTCAAAATATTGAAGCTTCAGATTCAGCACCAGTCCTTCCAATGAATATTCAGGATTGATTTCCTTTAGGATTGACAGGTTTGATCTCCTTGCAGTCCAAAGGAGTCTCAAGAGTCTTCTCTAGCATCACAGTTTGAAAGCATCAATTCTTTGGCACTCAGCCTTCTTTATGGTCCATCTCTCACATTCATACATGACTACTGGAAAAACTATAGTTTAACTATAGGGACCTTTGTTGGCAAAGTGATGTCTCTGCTTTTTAATACACTGTCTAGGTCTGTCATAAGTTTTCTTTCAAGGAGCAAATCTCTTTTAATTTCTTGGCTGCAGTCACCATCCACAGGGATTTTTGGAGTCCAAGAAAACGAAATCTGACACTGTTTCTACTTTTTCCCTATCTATTTGCCATGAAGTGACGGAACTAGATTTCATAATCTTAAGTTTTTGGAATGTTGAGTTTTAAACCAGCTTTTTCAGTCTCTTCTTTCACCTTCATCAAGAGGCTCTTCAGTTCCTCTTCACTTTCTGCCGTTAAATACCATTAAAGTGGTTTCATCTGTGTATCTGAGGTTGTTGATATTTCTCCCAACAATCTTGATTCCAGCTTGTGAGTCATCCAACCAGTGTTTCTCATGATGTACTCTGCATATAAGTTAAATAAGCAGGGTGACAATATACTCCATAACATACACCTTTCCCAATGTTGAACCAGTTGATTGTTCCATGTCTAATTCTAACTGTTTCTTCTTGACTTGCATACAGGTTTCTCAGGAGGCAGGTAAGGTGGTCTGATAGCCCCATCTCTTCAAGAATATTCCACAGTTTGTTGTGATCTGCACAGTCAAAGGCTTTAGCATAGTCAATGAAACAGAAACAGATGATTTTTGGAATTCCATTGCTTTTTGTATGATCCATTGGATGTTAGCAATTTGATATCTGGTTCCTCTGCCTTTTCTAAATACACCTTGTACATCTGGAAGTTCTTGGTTCACGTCCTGCTGAAGCCTAGCTTGAAGGATTTTAAATATAATCCTGCTAGCATGTGAAATGAGTGTAAACGTACAGTAATTTTTCCATTCCTTGGCATTGTCTTTCGTTGGGATTGGATTGAAAACTGACCTTTTCCAGTCCTGTGACCACTGCTGAGTTTTCCAAATTTGCTGACGTATTGAGTGTGGCACTTTAACAGCACTTTTTTAGGATTTGAAATAGCTCAGCTAGAATTCCATCACCTCTGTTAGCTTTATTCATAGCAATGCTTCCTAAGGCCCACTTGACTTCACACTCCAGGATGTCTAGCTCTAGGTGAGTGACCACACCATCATTGTTTTCTGAATCACTAAGAGCTTTTTTGTACAATTCTTCTGTGTATTCTTACCACCTCTTCTTAATCTTTACTACTTCTGTTAGGTCCCTACCATTTCTGTCCTTTATTGAGCCCATCTTTGCATGAAATATTCCCTTGGTATCTCCAACTTTCTTGAAGAGATCTCTAGTCTTTCCCATTCTGTTGTTTTCTTGTATTTCTTTGCGTTGATCACAGAGGAAGCCTTTCTTATCTCTCCTTGCTATTCTTTGGAACTCTGCATTCAAATGGATATGTCTTTCCTTTTCTCCTTTGCCTTTTGCTTCTCTTCTTTTCTCAGCTGCTTGTAAGGCCTCCTCAGACAACCACCTTGCCTTCTTGAATTTCTTTTTCTTGGGGATGATTTTTGTCACCACCTCCTGTTCAGTGTTATGAACTTCCATCCATAGTTATCTGGCACTCTGTCAGATGTAGTCTTTTGAATCTATTTGTCACCTCCACTCTCTGGGGATATATTTAGTAAATGCAGCTTTGTGAAAAACATTATTTTAACCTAACATTCATTGATATTCTGAAGAATATGTAAATGATGTGGTATATAGCTTTAATTTGCCCAGAGATTTCTTTGCTTCTGGACAGGTAAACCACACAGTTTTCCTACATTACTCCCAAGCAAATATTCATTCAAGTAGTATTTATCAGGTCCCCAATATAAATGATAGTGCTATCCAGAAATTCATAATCTTTTTGAACAAGGAAGAGAAAAGCTAAATATAGGGTAACAAGGAGACTTAAAATATGATTCAGTGTTAAAGTGAATGGTATAAACCAGGGCGGCTTCCCTGTTGGTTCATAGAGTAAAGAATCTACCTGTAATGCAGGAGATGTGGGTTCGAACTCTGGATTGGGAAGATCCCCTGGAGGAGGGCATGGAAACCCACTCCAGTATTCTTGCCTGGAGGATCCCATGGACTGAGGAGGCTGGCGGGCTACAGTCCACAGGGTCGCAAAGAGTCAGACATGACTGAAATGTCTGAGCACACACGCGCAGAAGCAAGGGGCACTGCTGTCCCTGTCCCTGTACCAGACGCTGTTCTTCATGTCCATTCTTCCCCATTCAATACAGAAACATGCTCAGAACCCTTTTTAAGATGGTACTCCAGGAAGCCATTACCTTTTAGTTTACCTACTGGGTAAACTGTTTGCCGTCTCTAACAGGCAAGTTCTAAAGAAAATCAAGACCGCTTACTCTAATGTGTTTTATGGTGCCTACAGTTTTTCTTCCTTTGTAGTAATAATAAAGTTGTCCTCTATGAATATCTTTCCCTACTGACTATGTCTACCACCATCACTGCAATGGTTTAGAGCAAAATAACAATGAGATCTTATTTAGGACATGCATAGCTAGTGGTCCCAGCTGGAAAACAAGATGAGTCGAGCCATCATGTCAGTGTGTGGGCAGCAAGTAAACACCGCAGTGGTGACTGGCCTTGTCCATCAATATCCAGTTCTCCTTTTCTTTCAGTTACCCACTCTGGTAGAAGTTAAGCTCTGGCCATGAGATTAGCTTTAGTCAGTGAAATGGAATCAGGAGGATTTAAAAAACCAATGGGCAATTCTTCATGTCCTGATTTCTCCCTGCTATAAATGTTAATTTTATAATGAGCCTCATTAGCTCTGGTCCCAGAGTAATAACACAGGAACAGGGCCCCACTGACCCAAAGTGGATGTGAAGTATGAGCCAAAAATAAAGTTTTATTGTTAAAACCACCGAGATTTACGCCAGCATGATTTCACCTCTCATGACAATAACACTCTATTACTATGTGTAGGTCAAGGGAAGAATCCATGGTGAGCCTTCTCAATAGTAACAATATTGAAGGGAATCTATAGTATGAGATTTGCTTGGGAAACGAAAGTCTCAACCACTCTAAAATCTGTCCATTGTAAGACCCAATATCAATCTAGTAATAGCTTTTGTAGGGAAAAGAAATTCACATTGAAAGTAGACAAAACTCTTTTTTAAAAAAAAAAATAATAGCATGAATTTATCCATTAAAGTAAAAGATCTATTTTATTTATTATCTTAGTACAAGGCTTTCTTTTAATTGTCTCAGAGTCTTCAAATTATTAGTTCTTCTGCATAGACACATAGTTTCAAGGTAACATGATCTTTCTTGTAACCTCTGTGTGTGTGTGTGTGTGTGTGTGTGTGTGTGTGTGTAAAAGATAGAAAGAGAGGTCTTGACATGCTTAGCTTACCACTTTTAGGGACCAAAAGAATTTTAAAATTATTGAAGAATACTGGGCATTCATCTGCATTTTTTGTTTAATAAATTGTATCATTTTTCATATGAGTTTTTGCTGTTGTTGTTCAGTTACTAAATCCCATCTGACTCTTGAGACCCCATGGACTGCATCATGCTAGACGCCCCTGTCCTTCACTACCTTCTGGAGATTGCTCAAATTCACGTCCATTGAGTCAGTGAAACTATCTAACCATCTCATCCTCTGCCACCCTCTTCTCTTTTTTTCCTTCAATCTTTCCCAACATCAGGGTTTTTTCCAATGAGTCAGCTCTTTGCAGCAAGTAGCCAAGGTATTGGAGCTTCAGATTCAGCATCAGTCCTTCCAGTGAATATTCAGGGTTGATTTCCTTTAGGATTGACTGGTTTGATCTCCTTGCAGTCCAAGGGACTCTCAAGAGTCTTCTCCAGCGCCATAATTCAAAAGCATCAATTCTTCAGCGCTCAGCCTTCTTTATGATACAACTCTCACATCCACACATGACTACTGGAAAAACCATAGCTTTGACTATGTGGAAGTTTGTTGGCAAAGCAATGTTTCTGCTTTTTAATATGCTGTCTAGGTTTGTCATAGTGTTACTTCCAAGGAGCAAGCGTCTTCTGATTTCATGGCTGCAGTAACTGTCTGAAGAGATTTTGGAGTCCAGGGGGAAAGGAAATGTGTCACTCTCTTTCCCCTTCTATTTGCCATGAAGTGGTAGGACCAGAATCCATGACCTTAGTTTTTTGAACGTTGAGTTTTAAGCCAGCTTTTTCACTCTTCTTTTTCACTTTCATCAAGAGGCTCTTTAGGTGTTATTCTCTTTCTGCTATTAACATGGTATCATCTGCATATCTGAGGTTGCTGATATTTCTCCCAGCAATCTTGATTCCAGCTTTGATTCATTCAGCCTGGCATTTTCCATACTGTACTCTGCAAAGAAGTTAAATAAGCAGATTGACAATATACAGCCTTGATGTAGTCCTCCCAATTTTTAACCAGTTAGTAGTTCCATGTCTGGTTCTAATTGTTGCTTGTTGACCCACATACAGGTTTCTCAGGAGAAAGATAAGGTGGTCTGGTATTCCCATACCTTTAAGGATTTTGCACAGTTTGTTGGGATCCACACAATCAAAGGCTTTATCATAGTCAATGAAGCAGAAGTAGATTTTTTTTTTTTCTGAAATTCCCTTGGTTTCTCTATGATCCAGTGGATTTTGGCAATTTAATCTCTCTTTTCTCTGCCTTTTCAAAGCCCATTTTGTACATCTGGAAGTTTCTAGTTCACATACTGCTGAAGCCTAGCTTGAAGGACTTTTAATATAAATGAGTTATGTATATTAAACAATTATCTTAAAAGCTACCAGCTTTTGATATATAGGTGTTTATCAACATCAGAGTGCATGAATTGTTTGCATTAATATCTCATAGCTTTGACAATTCTTTGACCTATTCTGAGATATATAGTAATTCTTCCTGCCTTTATTTTCATTGTCCAAAGTGAGAAGGGAATTTGTTTCCTTGAATCTCAATGACAAATCAAAATTCAGCTTTATTTACTTGCATACATCTTCTCAGCTTTGGTTCTCTAAAGCACTTGATTATTCTTTACAAGAGAATGAGGATGAGATACCATTACTTTATTATATTTACATTTGATATCGTTTTTGTACTCAGTTATATACATAATTTTTTTTATTTTAGTGATGCATCATAGTGCAACGTTGATAAAGCCTTTTTGAATGACAGTAAGATATCCAAATATAAGCTATAATTCATCTCTACATATGGTGCTACCAGTGAAAATATCTGAGATTGAAATCAGATGAACAGTTATCTCCTAAATAATGCTAGATTTACACACACAAAAGCTATGACAGTTGTGTCCCAATTTGCTCTATGTTCTAACAACTGGACAGTCACTTTCAACAGTATTCATAGGTTATATCTCAAATTTGAAATATTAATGTGTGAAGTAAGTGTTCTAGAATTCAGTGAACTTTTATACTGAGTCTATAAATAATACTACAGTCATATAGTTTAATAAACATTTAAGTTCAATTATAGATATATATGGAGAAGGAAACGGCAACCCACTCCAGTATTCTTGCCTGGAGAATCCCATGGACAGAGGAGCCTAGTGGGCTACAGCCCATAGAGTTGCAAAGAATCAGGCCCAACTGAAGAGACTTAGTACACGTGCATGCATTGATGTGTATATTTTTAATATGTATATATTAGATATAACTAATATACATGTGAAGTAATACAGTAATTTATATTTTGATAATATAATTTTGTATATGTATATATATAAACCACAAATAATAAACCATGTGATTCTTACATTAACTCCCAATTAGTTTTCTCTTAAGAATTGATGAACTCTTTAGTTAGGTGTGATTAGCAAACTGTTTTGTTTTTGAATACAAATCAAGTTTCCAGTTATTAGGGTATTGCAAGATCATCTTCTCTGTGGCACACTGTTCAATTCCATATCAGCTTTGTTGGACTGATTACTTCCTCCAGAAACTTACCCTGTAAAATAAGTTCAGAAAATTCTCACTCTTTGTGAATAAACAAAGTTCCTACTTTAAGTAGCTTTCCTTCACAATGTTTGCAAAAGTATTGGTTTTTCTATAGTAAGTGTTTTCAAGAAAAAATACTGAATCTACTTTCTGGAAACGACATTTTTTTTTTTTTTTTAGTTTTGCCTGTTACCTTCCTATATATCAGAGCTATGTTCACTTTGGGCTTCCCTGATGGCTCAGTTGGTAAAGAATCCACGTGCAATGCAAGAGACCCCAGTTCGATCCCTGGGGTGGGAAGATCCACTGGAGAAGGGAAAGGCTACCCACTCCAGTATTCTTAGGCCTCCCTGGTGGCTCAGCTGGTAAAGAATCATCTTGTAATGCAGGAAACCTGGGTTCGATCCCTGGGTGGGGAAGATCCCCTGGAGAAGGGAAAGGCTACTCACTCCAGTATTCTGGCCTGGAGAATTCCATGGACTGTATAGTCCATGGGGTCGCAAAGAGTCGGACACGACTGAACGACTTTCACTTTCACTACGTTCAGTTCAGTTCAGTCACTTAGTCATGTCAGACTCTTTGTTATGTTGGCACTGGGAAAAGCGATATTTTTGTCATTAGGTTTGCCTTATTTGCTGGGTGTTAAGTTGGTATGGTTGAAAAGATCTTGCTCTTTAGCAGCCTCATCTATAGTGCTTTCTGTCAACCTTCTCTACAGTCCCTTCCCCCAGTTCTGAATGTTATTGTCTCATTTTTTTTCACATCCTTTACATGGTAAACAACATCCCAACACAGAGAGACTACAGCATAAGAAGAATTAGCAGAGAAGTAATTAATTTGAATTATCCTAAAGTGATAAAAATGGCTTCCCTTGTGCTTCAGTGGTAAAGAATCCACCTGCTAATGCAGGACATGCAGAAGATGCAGGTTCAGTCCCTGGGTCTGGAAGATCCCCTGGAGAAGGAAATGGCAACCCACTGCAGTATGCTTGCTGGGAAATGCCATGGACAGAGGAGCCTGGCAGGCTACAGTCCATGGGATCACAAAGAGTCAGACATGACTTAGCGATTGAACAACAACAGTGTGATAAAATATAGCCTGGTTATTTTACAGCAACCATTATTTTCACTGATTTCAATTTTCAAAAAACTTAGACCAAACATAGTTTCCATTTTAATATAATTTGATAGTCTCTTCTACGTGTGTGTGTGTTAGTAGCTCAGTTGTGTCTGACACTTTGCAACCCCATAGATTGTAGCCCACCGGGCTCCTCTGTCTATGGAATTCTCCAGGCAAGAATGCTGGAGTGCATTGCCGTGTCCTTCTTCCCTGGGATCAAACCCAGGTCTCCCGCAGGGAGATTTTTTACCTTCTGAGCTAGCAGGGAAGTCTCAATCACTTCCCTAGCCTACCTATAAAATACAAGTGGTTTTGAAGGAAATAGTATAATTGTTCACTGTTGTACAATAACAAGACAAACCTTTGTTCCTTAAGAGATGCGTGAGGTGAGGAATAATAAACACCAGTGTGGGCATTACCACCCCCTGGTAATTGTAACTGGAAAATGTTCAAAAGGACATTGATACTCTTTTTTTTTTTTCTTTTTTGATGGATTCAGATTTTTAAAGAAGAATAATTTTGAGTTCAGGGAATTTTCAATTGATTACAAAAATATTGTCTCCACATTGTTACTCTAAAGAATGTTGTTTATATAACACTAATACTTTGTGTGAAAAGGAATTATAATTTAAAAAAAAAAAGGATATGTAACTGGCAATCAACCAACTCCCTCCTCCTCAAATCTTTATAAACAGAAAGATTTTGTATTCCTCCTGAGTTCTTAGAAAAATCTCTGCTAGAGAATTCTAAATAAATCCTCATGCTTAATCGGCTTTTCCCTTGAGTTGCTTAAAAGCAGAGTGATCACGGGGGATGTTTGTTTTTAGAGCTGTTATATAGGCTTTTGGAAGACTGATTCTTGCCAAGACCATGTGTCAGATGTTAACCAAAAATTCCTTAATGAAAATTGGCCCACTAGCAGTCCCTGGGGGAAGCGAGTTCATTGATTGCAAGCTCCAGTGCCTTAAGAAACATGGAGGACAAAGAATGTTGAAAATGCTTTCACGCTAATTTTCAAACTAACATTGTTAACAAAGTCTAATTTTCACCTTTAGCAGTTCACAGGGTGAGCCAACCTTGTGCTTTTTAAATTAGGAGATAAGTTATGAAAAAGTATCTAATTAAATTCAGTTTAATCCCAATTGTGTATTTTATGGCCTGTTCTACTAATTGACATTCATTTTAAAATTAGGGGCTCCTGCACTACCGTCTGTTATGTTCTCCATCACTCCCTTGCTTCTTTTTCCCTCTTCAGCAATACATTGTGCGATGTCTCACCGATAAAGGTACTGTTTTGCGTTCTAAGATACTTTTGTATAATATGCTGTGATTCGTTGAGGGGGAATGCAACGATTATTAGAGGTAGTTAGTAGTAATAATAATCATGCATTCGTCAGTCACAGGTCTCACTGTTGATTAGCCTTGCTGAACTTTCCATTCTAAATTAGATGGCTGCATAAGACGAGAACTTTGGGAGACTAGCCCGTCACCCGATTTTCATACACCGCTTGCTCGATCTGAGAGTAGATACCAGCTACAGCAACAAATTCTTCGCCTTTAGTGCAGCGTTGTTATTCTTTCTTGGTCACAGGTTTTTAAAGAGTGGAGTGGACTGACTCTGCTGAGCTTGGTGGTACATGTCTTGCTGGAAATAGTGCAGAAAGAGAGGCAGTTCTTTCAGAATTAATGTCTGAACTGGATGGCAAGCAGCATCATTTCAATGCGACTCTTTCCAAAATAGTCCTTTAACGTTCATGCAAGATGTGTTCCCACAAACGTCAGGCACACTTAGAAATAACCTATTTGGGCATTTTAAACTGCCTTTTATTTATTATCTTACTTTAAAACGCTTTTCGGTGTTTAAGAATTCTGCCTCTTCATTTTTCGCAGTAACCATATATGTATTGGACAGCTCTGCTTTGAAAGTCTCCATGTGCCCAGACTGGTGAGGTCTGAGGTTACCTTGGGAAACAAGACATTGTCCTTTCCCTCAAGATATATAATATTCTGCATGTGATTTTTTTTTTAACTTTTCTGTGAAACTTTCAAAGAAATTATAAAACATCTTTTAGTAACTTTAGTTTAAGTCCCTGTACCCAATCAGCTTCAGACAGAAGCCTCTACTTAAGTTTTTAAAAAAGCAAGATAGAATACATTGTGTCTACTTTAGAGGATTTATTTACATTCCTCCATAATGTGTTGAGCACAAGTTGATGGGCTAAGTGGCCAGTTCTGTGCCTGGGGCACTTTTCTAGTTAATAAGAAAGATTTTCATACATATGTTTGAAAACAATTGATAAAATATCCATTTGTACACCTATTTTAGATGATAGCATATAACTATACATACAATCACTGATAGATGGGAAAAGTGTGTATCCCGCTGAAGATTTTGGATTTCAGATTCCTTTGCCTCATTATTGCCTCGCTCACATCTGTCAGTCAAACCACCGGCAGTTCTGCTTTCTTGAAGGAAAATCCTTGAGGTGTCCTGTGATTTGGACCTGAAAGCAATCTTAAATGTCATATTATTCAGCCCCTAAACTATTAGTTCAGGAAACAGAATCCAGAAAGATGACATGGTGTGTCTGATGCTGCTGTTGATTGTAGTGAAGAAAGTCACCACCATGATGAAGCTGCACTCAAAAACTTCACTCTTCCATATACCAGCCAGCCTTCCATTCTCTTGACTTACAACAAATCACTTTAACTTCTGTGTGTTGGTTTCATTACCTGTTAAAGTAATATAACAGATTAAATTTAAAAGAAAAAGCAGAATGAAAGTAGTGGTAAGTACTGCAATGTTTACTTTTATCAACTTATGGTAGACTTACAAAATTGGATGCTTGTAAAGTATATTGCACCCACAAAAATTAAGTGGTTGTAATGTGGTTGTTTGGCAGCAGAAGTTTGGTTTATATAACACTTAACTACATGCTCATCAAACATTGTTCATATGATATATGGTATGATTGTGAAATAACCATTTTACAAATGAAATTTTATAATAAATCCCTTTGCAAATTGGGAATTTCCCGAACCAATGACCATTCCTTTATTTTGGCTTATAGCTGTAGTATATTGGGTTTGTGGCTAACAGTCATGATACTGGCTCCTGGATGTCTTAGAGACACAGTGGAGCAATGAGTATGCCTGTATGTTCCTCTGAATTTGTGTGAGGTGCCACGGTCTGCAGAGATCACTGTTTATTCCTATAGAATCAGTGATGAAATATTTTAATTCTTACTTTAATAACTGAGCATTTACCATTTGGATCACATGCTATCATAGATACTATTATGATCTGAGAAGAAAAAATAAACCATTATGTGTGATTTCATTCCTCCTTAAACATAACTTGAAGCAGTAGGTTACCAGATGTGTCTGTTGGAACCAGGAACGACTATTCCATGAAATGGCTAGATAAGGTAATTATCAAAGTAGATAGTTCTTACCCTAGTTCATTCTGTACATAATATGATGTCTTCAAGAAGGTTTCAAGGTCAAAGACAGGAAAGTGGGCCCAAGACAGGTAAGAGGTAAGATGAAAATTTCAGATATGAGATACAGAGTCAAGCAAGGCAGTGAAGGAGCCTGGGAAGTCAAGAATGAGAAGCAGAAGAGTAGAGAGAATGATATGGTCGGTGGTTCTCACAGTTCAGGGAGCTCAGAATCACCTGGAGGGCTTATTAAAATAATAGTGCTGGGCTCCACCCCCAGCATTTCTGCTTCAGTAGGCCTGGGATGAGGTCTGATAATTTGCATTTCCGACAAATTCCCAGCTGATGATGCTGATCTGGGGACCACACTTTGAGAACAATAGTTGTTCAAGATGAATCCCAGAGTAAGTGATAGTGCCTCCAGGGATTTAACGAGCTCCTGGGATACTTGGTTGCGCGAACTTAGTTCGCCTAAGAGTTAGGGACAGAATGAAAAACATTTTTACTTTTTCTTTCATTTTAATTCGCTTTTTTAAAAGCCTCAAATTCATAACCCAGAGTTATGACTATGTGAACCTCTTTCTGTATTAAAATGTAAAATAAGAACTTATATTCTTGCCATATAAAACATAAAATTATTCCCTCTCTATGAAAAATGATATATTTCATATTTTTGTAGTTTAACAACTCATACAGTGTTCTAGTTAAGAATGTGTGCTCTGAAGATAGTCTAGGGTCAGATATTGATTTCATCACCTGCTTTGTGCCCTGAGGTCATAAATTTCTTGAACTCTCTGAGCCGTCTTTGTTTGCGAAGTGGGGATATTACTAATTGCATACACTTGTTTTGAGGATTAAATAAAGTAACAAATTTAAACAACTTACTGGAGTTCCTGGCATACGGTGTTAGTTATTATTGGAACACCAAAGTAAATGCCTTCATTGAGGAATGTGACTTTGTATATAACACTTCGGAGTTATCTCAGGTTTAACCTGATAGGTTCCTCTCTGTATCTATAATTCATTACAGCTCTTCTGCCAAGAATAGCCCTGAGTTTGGCGTGAGGTTATAAATTATATATAAACAATGTGATTCAGAAGTCAACGTGATTATAGATGGCAAAGGATCTAAAAGTGCCTCTAGCAAACTTCAGGCTAAGAAGGAAAACCACCTTCTATTACAGACAGTTAAGAGCATCAGACCTGGGACCGGAGTGCGGCGACACAGCTGCAGAGCGGGTGCTCTGGCCTCCTAGTTGGGAGGCTGGGAGCAGGGACGTCTGCTCCTCGAGCTACCTTTGCTCTTCCCAAGGCTGTCTCCCACACAAAAGCTAGCCGGGCAAGCACAAAACACTAAACACTGAATTAGCCAAAAAAAAAAAAAAAGAAAAGGAAAAGAAAAATTGAAATTCCCATCCACATCAGAACGTTTGTAAAAGGGAGAGAAGCCTTTGCGTCTCACATGCTGACTCCTTGTTCATCTCCCTTGTCTTATTTTGGAAGCTTTAACAACCACCCTCCGCAGCCCAATCTTCCAGTGGTTTCCACCAGCAATTTAGGCCTCCCTGACCGGGCTCACTGAATTATAGGCTTCAGAGTCAACTCTCTGTGGGAGAAAGCAAATAGACTGTGGCTGCAGTTCTGCTTACAGAGGGGCCTAAAATGTCAAAATCTAAAATGCAGAGAACTCTGGACACTGGGAGATAGGAGAAACGGGCCCACTGAGCAGTGCAGTTCTCATACAGACCACCTGCAGTTAGGTCAGAGGCCACGGGTTAAGACCCCAGGTCCCAAGACTGAGCTTCAGTCACCTGCTGAAAATCGTGAGGTACCCAGGTTACCCATACTCCTTACCAATTGACAGTAAATCGAGGGCTTCCTATAAGCCCCTCAGATGTGATAATTTGCTAGGAAAACTTATAGAACTCAAGAAAGCACTGTAGTTATAATTACAGTTTTACGATAAAGGATACAAATCAGGACCGGCCAAATAAAGAGACACTTAGGGAGAGGTCTGGGAAGGTCCAAGCATGAAGCTTCGTGTCCTCAGGACATGTCACTCTCCCAGCATATCGGTGTGCCATGAACCAGGAAACTCCCTCAAGCCACAGTGACCAGAGTTTTCATAAGAGGCTCATTCTGTAAATATGATTGATTGGATCATTAGCAACAGGCTAAGACTCCAAGATACCTTAACTCCAGGGAGGTTGGGAAGCCAGACTGGTGTCAGAGCTGAAAGTCACATGCTTAGTCTTTCTATCATAGCCAGTCCCCATCCTGAAACTATTTAGGGGCCCACAGTGAATCACCTCATCAGCATAAAATCAGGAATGGCCCCAAGGGCCTACTATAAATCATAAAGACACTTCAGAATTCTAAGGGTTTAGAAGTTCCGTTTTAGGAACCCTGGACAAAGGTCAGACAAGTTCTTCATTATACAACATACAGAAAATAGAATTAACAACATTTGTGGTATCTTAGTTCCCTGACCAGGGATTGAACCCATGTCTCCTGCATTGGAAGGTGGCTTCTTTGTCACTGGCCCACAACAGAAGTCCCCAGAAGCCTTACTGCTAAATAGTTGATTAACACATATTTTGTATGTTATATGTATTATATATTCTACAATAAAATGAACTAGAAAAAAGAAAATGTTGTTAAGAAAGTCAAAAGAGAAAATGCATTTACAATGTTGCTGATGAATTTCTGGTTCTTGCTTTGTCATGAAAGAATTCAGAGATGAAGTGGTAGTAAATGTATGTATTTAAAGGCAAACACACTTCACAGAGTGTGGGCCATCTCAGAAAGCAAGAACCTCAGTATACAGTGTGGATAGTTTTTATGGACTGGATAATTTCATAGGCTAATAAGTGGGAGGATTATTCCAATTATTTGGGGGAAGAGGCAGAGATTTCCAGGAATTAGGCCACAGCACAATATTTGCCCTTTTATGGTTGGCCTCAGAACTGTCGTGTGCTAATGGATGTGTCAGAGATGAAACCATCCAGGTGACCGGACACGGCCACGTACAGAGTCCCCGCTTCCCAAACAGCTACCCTCGGAACCTGCTTCTGACCTGGCGGCTCCACTCCCAGGAGAAAACAAGGATACAGCTAGCCTTTGACAATCAGTTTGGATTAGAGGAAGCGGAAAATGATATCTGTAGGTGAGTGTGAAATCAAATCCATATTAGGGTAAAATTCCCAGGTGAAAAAAAGATTTAAAACATTGCATCAAAGTTCTCATTTGGGCCCTATCCAAAATATGCGACTTCTTTTTCAAAAAGCCTTTATGTTCGCCCTAACTTACAACATAAATTAAAGCCTCTATGGAGGCCTGGTAACCTGGCATGCCTCACAGACGCTCGCTCCTGCAGCTGGCAGAGCCAGGCTGTGTGATTTCCAGAGAAGGGGGATCTGGGTGACTCTTTTTTCTGGGCCAGGCCTAGAACCAGCTTTGTGAGCAGCTGGACACATCCGGTGTCCCAGGTCACCTGCAACCATGTCCCGTGGCTCAGGTACGAGCAGTGTACCCCCTGCTGGGCTCCAGGCACTGACCCGGCACTGGGAGAGGGTGATGGCGAGGACCCTGCCAGGGCCTCACCTGAAATCATCACTTTCAGGCCTCAGATACGTGTAAGAAGAAAGAGAAGGCGAGCGCCCAAGGCCCGTGTGCTCCTCAGAGGCTCGTTCCTTCCTGGAGCTTCTGGATCAGCAGCAAATGAAAGCTGCACTGAGATAATCCTCTCCCTTTTTAGCATATTTTTCAGAGCAAGTCTTGGCTGTTTTTCTTCAAACTGAAATTGTCTGCTCACAGCATCTTATTCCCTTAATTAGCATGTGTAAGATGCAGAGGATTTTTTTTTTCCTCCCTGTACACTTGTTCTGCATTGCCAATGAACTACTACTAAACTGCTAAATCCTTTCAGCAGGTTTATTTTACTTTGAATAATAAAAATCAGGTGCCTCAAATTTGGCTCTCCTTTGTTGCATGTTTATTACGCTGACAGCTTTTATTATGTTGCTATTTTTTTCAAGAATAATAGCACTCATTATTACTTTCTAGGACCATAGAGGGTAATGTATGCCAGAAAGTAAAGATGAATACATGCAGGAAGAGCCAGTTAATATTTACAGAGAGAATAAGCTTGAGGGGATCTTGTGTCTTTTCAACCTTGAAAGGGAGAACTCATTTTCTGTGCTTAAAAAAAAAAGGGGAAAGAGAGAGATCATGGAAACAAACAAAAAGCCACTATTAAAAGATTATTAAAGATGATGTCATTCAAGATACTGGTCTCCACTCCTGTGCAGGATTTTAATCTGGTAGTGGCTAAGCCCTTTGGGCGTCCTGACCTTAAAAATAAGAGAGGAAATTAAGGACAATTTTTCCCCCAGTTGTTGGTCAGTTGCTAAGTGGTGTGTGACTCTTTGCAACCCCATTGACTGCAGCACACCAGGCCTCTCTGTCCCTCACCGTCTCCCATAGTTTGCCCCAACTCATGTCCATTGAGTTGGTGATGCCATCCAACCTTCTCATCCTCTGTTGTCCCTTTCTCCTCCTGCCTTCAGTCTTTCCCAGCGTCAGGGTCTTTTCCAATGAGTCGGCTCTTCGCATCAGGTGGCCAAAGTATTGGAGCTTCAGTTTCAGCATCAGTTCTTCCAATGAGTATTCAGGGTTAATTTCCTTTAGGATCGACTAAAGGATCCCCAGACCATTCATCAAATCAAGTTGCTCCTAAAAATTTATAGAGGGAGGTAGAGGAGAGAGGAAGAAGGCAAAGAGATCAGGACCCTCCCTGAAAACCAAAATGGAGGTTTGAGAGTGAAAATTGTGCTATTAGGTTATCTAAAAAACAAAAGTGACCTCTTGTGTTATTAAAGTTTCAAGTATACTCTTGCTTAGTGTAGTGAATATGATTCACATATATTGTATATAAAAGGAAATGCAGTTGTTTCTTCCCATCTGTTGCAAAACTTCCTTGATGTCTACACTGTAATATTTATTGCTCTAATGATGATTATATCTTAGTACTTTTCACTTTCCAAGCACCATATATCAAGTAGTTAATTTGCACAGCGCTCAAGAGATATTCAGCTGGTAAAATTACATAAGCCTTCTTATTTTGCTCATTAGGAAACTGAGGCAAAGGAGATAAAGGCCCCAGATTATTTTCAATAAAACTGAGTCATCATTTTATCATGCTCACCGGCTCCTTAGATCACCCTGCCCCATCCAATAAGAGCTCTGAGGTGCATGCGTAAAACTAGTTAAATCGTATTGGGTTTTCTTCATATTCAGATGTGATGGTTCTCATGCTGAGTCCTTTTGGCAATCATGACAGGAAAACATAAAGTAGATGTGAGACTTCTACCACTGTTCACCCCGAATGTCTGCCCTGAGTGTTCATCGTTTGCACTGTGACTTTAGCATCCGAAGTCATATGGGGGAGAGGTAGATTGAAGGACTGAGACACTGATGGAAGCAATTGAGCATGCATGCTCGCACACACCTGGAGCTACATCTCCAAAATATGACAAGAGATTATATTTATTGGTTTCTCCAGGAAAATCTTTATAAGCTAGATGCCTAGAAAGTAGCCTATTTTGATTTTTAACAATTTAGGAAGAGTTATGGGGCTTCCCTGTTAGCTCAACTGGTAAAGAATCCGCCTGCAACACAGAAGACCCCTGTTCAATCCCTGGGTTGGGGAGATCCCCTAGAGAAGGGATAGGCTACCCACTCCAGTATTCTTGGGCTTCCCTGTTGGCTCAGATTATAAAAAATCTCTCCACACACTGTTTACAACAGCTAGGACATGGAAGCAACCTAGATGTCCATTGGCAGACAAATGGATAAGAAAGCCATGGTACATGGAATATTACTCACACAACTGGAGTTGTCCAATATTACACAATGGAATATTACTCAGCTATTAAAAAGAATGCATTTGAGTCAGTTCTAATGAGGTAGATGAAACTGGAGCCTATTATACAGAGTGAAGTAAGTCAGAAAGAAAAACAGCAATACAGTATATTAATATATATATGGAATTTAGAAAGATGGTAACGATTACCCTATATGTGAGACAGCAAAAGAGATACAGATGTGAAGAAAAGACTGTTGGACTCTGTGGGGGAAGGTGAGGGTGGGATGATTTGACAGAATAGCACTGAAACATATACATTACCATATGTGAAACAAATCACCAGTCCAGGTTCGATGCATGAGGCAGGGTGCTCAGGGCCAGAGCACTGGGATGATCCTGAGGGATGGGATGGGGAGGGAGGTGGGAGGGGGGCTCAGGATGGGGAACACATGTACACCCGTGGCTGATTCATGTCAAGGTATGGCAAAACTCACCACAATATTGTAAAGTAGCCTCCAATTAAAATAAATTAATTAATTCTAAAAAAAAAAAAAAAGAAGAAGAAGAATCTGCCTGCAATGCAGAAGACCTGAGTTTGACCCCTGGGTTGGAAAGATCCTCTGGAGGAGGGCATGGCAACCCAATCCAGTATTCTGGCCTGGAGAATCCCGTGGACAAAGGAGCCTGGTGGGCAACAATCCATGGGGTTAGAAAGAGTCAGACACGACTGAGCAACTTTCACTCACTCAAGGAGGATAGGCTGAAAGTGTATAGAAGTTTTTCCTCAGATTGTTGACGTTTGAATTTGAGAAATCTAATCCAAGAACTGGTTTTCCTTCTAAACTTCATTTCAGATAATAGGTCATGAGAAATCACATATATTAGTTTTAATTTCTCGGTGAAAGTAGGAATTTCAAAGTCTATTTTAATCAAAACTTATTTATGTCAAATTGGTACCAGGTATGATTTTGTAGAAGTTGAAGACATATCTGAAACCAGTACTGTTATTAGAGGAAGATGGTGTGGACACAAGGAAGCCCCTCCAAGGATAACATCAAGAACAAACCAGATTAAAATAACTTTCAAGTCTGATGACTACTTTGTGGCTAAACCTGGATTCAAGATTTATTATTCTTTTGTGGTAAGTAGCTTAACCACCCTGTGATTAAAGGCAGACACTGGTTGAATGAAGTTTAGAGATCATTTTCTGTGATTAAATTCAGTGGTGTGAAACTGAAGGAACTGTGTTAATTGTCTGTGGTATGCTTTGTCCCTGCCTTGTGGCCAAAATGTTCAAACTTTTCGTTAGTGAGGATGCCATTTTAGACCTGTTAAATCAATGCTTGGGGCCCAAGCATTTTGAAAGAAAGCACAGTGAATAGAAAAAGTCAAATTGTTTACAGTAAAGCACATACCATTTTCCCTTTGATTCAGCTGAAGCAAAATAAATGTATAGCCAAAGAGAAGGTATGTGATATTAGAGAAATTTTCTATGTAATTCCAATCACAGAAGAGTTCCAATGATTTTAGTTTAAATTATGACCCAAATTTGGGAATGATCTATGTTATAACCATAGAACTTCAGAGTTAACAAGCATCTTAAAGATTGGAATATAATTCAGGACCCAAAGATTGATTTTTGCTTACTCAACCAATGTTTATTTTTGCTCTCACGTCTGCTTAAGCACCTCAGCAGCCATTTTAAACGTGAAATGCTTCTAACTATTAGAAGATGTTCAACCTCATATTGAGGTATAACCTACCTTGTAGTTAAGTCTGCTTGTTATGGATATTCTTTACTCGGTCATTCATTAGTAAAGCAATATAAAGTTCCTTGGAGGAGGAAATGGCACCCTACTCCAGTATTCTTGCGTGAAAAATTCCATGGACAGAGGAGCCTGGCGGGCTACAGTCCACAGGGTCACAAAGCAATGCTTATTATCAGACACTCTGATAGGTGTAGTAGATAAAAGGCAAGCAAGAAGACCAGGGGTCTTGAACCCACTGGAGCTGATAGTCTGTGGCAGTGACAGCTAAAGAGCAGTAACAACTAAGAATGATGAGTAATAAGACAGAAGGACTGGGTGTTGCAGATGAAGCTCAGGCAGAAATGGGGATAATTTTGCCTTTGCATTACCTTTAGGATAGATTAAATATCTCTGAATCCTTGAATCGTTCATAGCATATTGCCTCTTGCTCACCTGGCAGCATTGTTAACTCAATCAGTTTATTGCTATCCCTTTTCAAAATGTCGTTGCCAAAATAGAACACAGTACTACAAATGGAGTCAATTTGTGGGTTTTTTCCTCTTATGAGTTAAATTTGGAGTAGGAAAAATCTGGATTTTTTTCAAATCTAACGTGGTTTCTTCCCTTTTTTTTGCATTATGATGAGTTATTAAATACTAAGTGAATTCTACATCAGAATACTATAAATTAAAAAATAGCATGTGGTGATACTGGTTCTACTTTAATTTGGGAATAATCCATCAAGCGTGATATACATTATTGCATACTCATGCAGTGCTGCTCAGCCTTAAAATGGAAGTATGAACCTTTGGTTTCTGCATTTCTCCGCGGTTAATGTGTTCAGTGATGCATCTGTTCTCAATTTTTCGTGGACAAAGCGGTCTCAGCATGTTGGAATGGTGATGTGGCAGAATGGTTTCGTTAAGGACCTGTTTTATTCCCTCAACGCATCAAGGCCTGTTCGTGCTCATGTATGTGCTTTTTGTGAAGATTTGGTTATGATTAAGTTAAATGATCCATAAGTCAGTTAGAAACACACTAACTCTAATATTATGTCTTTAAGGCAAAATAACTCCTTTTCATTGAAAAAGGCAGTGCAGATGTGGATTTAAGGAAAAAGGAGTATTTTCGTCTGAGGTGTTCTGGCTTGTAGCGCAGGCTCGTCCCTCATTTCCTAGCTGCTGTTGAGCGGAGTATTGGACAGACGGTAGTTGGGATGTAAACTCTTTGGCATAACTCCACTCACTCACTTATTCACCTCCACCAGTACATTCAGTTGTGTTTTTTAGAAATGATGGTGGTCGTAACTTTTTGTTATACCAGCCTCTTGGTCTGCATTCATTGCAAATAGCTCCGGGCTCGCTTTTCACTCCTAATAGGCTTCTGGCACTAAATATGATCAATTAGGGCCAAAGTGCTTTGGTGGCTGAATTCCAAGAGGTAGAGTGAGCGTAACCTTCAGGTGTATGTAAACTCTAAATCTGTGTGACTTTTTGATAAACTCTTCTATTTGAACCTTGTTCAACAGGGATCATTTATGGCTTGACCAATGTTTTGGAAAGGTCATTTTATTCATGTTTGAATTTTTCTTGGAGAAACTTTAAAGCAGAGTTTATGAAATCAAATGCTACGGAGACCAGACTTAAAACTCTTAGTGAGCCCTGTATAAAATTAGAGGGAGACAGTAGGATTAAAAATAGCAAGCCCTGATGTATATAAGTCATATCATTATGCTGCCCGCATTATACGGTGCTGCATGTCAATTATATCTCATGAAACGAGAAAAAATGACAAGCCTTCTTTAAGTGTATTTAAATAATGAATTTTAAAATCTTGTACAGACCTACAAAGCCTCTTGAATTTGTAGGCAGCTGTTTTGCAATTCCTCCTTTAAGGCATGGCAGGTGCTGTGGAAATTTGGACTTATAATAGTTCCTGAGCAATCACAGTGCTCTTAGAAAATGGCACGTAACTATTTGGATAGGTCAAAACCACCTCCCTTCTCATCTCCACCTTTCCACTTCTCAGCCCTCCATCAAACGCCTCTCTCCTTCCTACTTCATGACTCTCCGGTTCTACAAGGGCCTCCCTTGAGGCTGTAAGTTACAGGTACCCAGGACCATAAGAGCCCACTATACTAGAATCACATCGACATGCTTCATGCTTATAACATTTTTAGAATAAGTCTGGTGTACATTTTTAGTCAATTTGTTACTCCAGGAAAGTGTAGGAGACTGACTAATGGGACAACATCATGATCACTTAGTTTTGGTCAGCAATCATTCTTATAATTGCTACAATTTTGTCTGATGTGCTAATTCAGTCATCTAGCTTTTTTTCCAACACCTATCACAGTCTGTCTTAGGGCAAAGCGGCACAGCCATAGAGGACCACATTGCTATAAAGTGTATTTTGATTCAAAGAATGTTTCCCCAATTATTAATCCGTGATGTAGAATGAGTCTCTTACTTTTTGGTTTTATATCCATAAAATGGGGATAATAATTGGAGTTGGTGTGAGATTTTAAACTCACAGCAAGTATTTATCATAGCACCTAGGATATAGTGGAAGTGCTCAGTAAATAATGGTAATAATGATCCTATCTTTACCATCACTAATTGTGTGTGTGTGTGTGTGTGTGTGTGTGTGTGTGTGTGTTTCCTCCAGATATAATAGATAGCAATGAACTATTTGAGGGTAGGACAAGCATCCTGTGTGTGTTTTATTGAACCTGGGTCTCCTGCACTGCAGGCAGATTCTTCACCTTATATGCGGCTAGTTACGATGTTTGTTGAATTGACTCCTACTGGGAAAATATAATTCAATTTCATATTTCATTTTTTTGTTCTGCTACTGAGTTTTCTTTCCTAATTTCACTCAGCTGAGGAGGATAGATAACCATCAGGGCTTCCCAGGTGGCACAGCAGTAAAGAGTCTGCCTGTCAATGCAGGAGGTGCAAGAGACGTATGTTCAGTCTCTGGGTTGGGAAGATCCCCTGGAGCAGGAAATGGCAACCCGCTCCAGGATTCTTGCCTGGGAAATCCATGGACAGAGGAGCCTGATGGCCTACAGTCCATGGAGTCGCAGAGAGTCGGACACGACTGAGCACACACTCAGTAAACGCAGCAGATGCCATCAGAGAGCACAAGGAAGCAGAATGGGTGATGTTATCAAACTGTGAGCAAACGTGTCTGTCTGAATAAATTAGGCTCTGCCATCGCAAATTTAGTTTACTGGGGGATGAATAGATTGAGTGGATTGTTAGGAATCTCCTTTTGAAGACCATTAAGTAGATTATTGGAAAGGTGTCCAATTATTAGACTCTAAGCGTGTGGTGTGCAAAGAAGTCTGCAAGCATGTGTATGAATTTCAGCTCGGCTTCTTACTGACTGAAGGCTCAGTTTTGTCATCTGTTAGATTGTGATCATGCTGCCTGATATACAATTAACTAGTTATTGGGTTAAGTTAAGTAACTTTTGTAAAGCACCCTGCCTGGAACTTAGTAATTACACAAATATCTACTGCTTTTATTGATACCATTATCACTGGTGTAATTACTAATGTATCATCAGGTGATAAGTGAACTTGGCAGACCTGTACAAACAGTCCAGTTGTCATTGTGTGTATATTTGGAGAGGGAAATGGCAACCCACTCCAGTATTCTTGCCTGGACAATCCTGTAGACAGAGGAGCCTGGTGGGCTGCTGTCCATGGGGCCACAGACTCGGACACGACTGAAGCGACTTAGCAGCAGCAGTAGCAGCATACACATTCACTTCCATCCCCAAAGTAAAAGCGTTTTACTTTATATTGTGACAAACATTAGAAAAGCTTTTTATTTGTATATATGTGTTTAATGAAAAGTATATTTTAATTCAAGAAATTATTTTTTTTTAATTTGTACTGAAATATAGATGACTTACAGTATTAAAATATTAAATATTAAAGTAAAAATTAAATTACTTGAAAGCTAGTCCAAACACTTTTGTTTTATTAACAAACTCTAGTTTATTTTTTAATTTAATTTAATAATACATTATAAACACTTTCTAAGATTAAAAAAGCAATTGTATCTGTTACTTAACTGTGTACCTCTGTAGTTTGACTCAACTTCAAGTGGCACACTTAAAATTTCCATTAAGGTTTAAACTCCAAGTGAATCATGGTTTTGCATTATAAATAATTATTTAAAATAGATGCAGAAAGGGGTGGGGATGGCACAGGAGAAGATGAGAATGCAAAGAAAAAGGAAGAATAAGGCCAATGAGTTAATAACGAAGATTCTCATTTATAAGAACTTTCAAGAATCTGTTTTAGCTCACCTAAAATTACCAGTTGGTGAAACAAAAACAAACTAATGATGGGCAATTCATTATTATTCCCATTAAACTAAATTATCAAAGCTAGAGAGTAAAGGACCTCATTCATTTTCTCTACAAAGTGGAAATTTCATATTTATTTCCATTGTCAGATAAAAATTGTTGCAGGGTTTTTGAACATCCCTGGTTGTTCTGACTACATTAGCCAGGACCGTATATAGAGCCAAGGATTGTCAAGATGAGGATGGTGATCACATGGCAGATCCTGTTGCCCCCAACGTCATTTCAGTATATCCTACTGAAGATTTGGAGATATGAAAGATGCAGTATTATTTATTAAATGCCTACTGTATGCCAGACCAAGCTCAGTCTAGGGTCCTGGAGATAGAGCTGTGAGAAAGATAGGCAGATCTCTGTCCTCAGGATCTCACATAGTTGTTGTTGTTCAGTCGCTCAGTCATGTCTGACTCTTTGTGACCCCTTGGACTGCAGCACGCCAGGCTTCCCTGCCTTTCACCATTCCCCAGAGCTTTCTCAGACTCAAGTCATTTGAGTCAGTGATGCCACCCAACCATCTCATCCTGTGTTGTCCCCTTCTCCTCCTGCCTTCAATCTTTCCCAGCATCAGGGTCTATTCCAATGAGTTAGCTCTTTGCATCAGGTGGCCGAAGTATTGGAGCTTCAGCTTCAGCATCAGTCCTTCCAATGAATTTTCAGGACTGATTTCCTTTAGGATTGACTGGCTTGATCTCCTTGAAGTCCAAGGGACTCTCCAGAGTCTTCTCCAACACTGCAGTTCAAAAGCATCAATTCTTCATTGCTCAGACTTCTTTATGGTCCAGCTCTCACATCCATACATGACTACTGGAGAAACCATAGCTTTGACTATACAGACCTTCGTTGGCAAGCTTTTTAATATGCTGTCTAGGTTTGTCATAGCTTTTCTTCCAAGGAGAAAACATTTTAATGTCATGGCTACAGTCAACATCTGTGATGATTTTAGAGCCCAAGCAAAAAAAGTCTGTCACTGTTTCCATTGTTTCCCCATCTATATGCCATGAAGTGATGGATCCAGATGCCATGATTTTAGGTTTTTTTTTTTTTGAATGTTGAGTTTTTAAGCAGCTTTTTCAGTCTCCTCTTTCACTTTCATCAAGAGGCTCTTTAGTTCCTCTTTGCTTTCTGCCATAAGGGTGGTGTCATCTGCCTATCTGAGGTTATTGATATTTCTCCCAGCAATCTTGATTCCAGCTTGTGCTTCATTCAGCCCAGCATTTCACATGATGTACTCTGCATATAAGTTAAATAAGCAGGGTGACAATATACAGCCTTGACGTACTCCTTTCCCAATTTTGAACCAGTCCATTGTTCCATGTCTGGTTCTAACTGGTGCTTCTTGGCCTGCATACAAGTTTCTCAGGAGGCAGGTAAGGTGGTCTGATAGAAACAAACAATAAACATTTATGTAAACAAGAAAGTAAGTACATATATACAAACATAAATTTTTTGAGGTTCAATAGTAACTATAAAGATGATAAAAGAGAATACTGTAACAGAGGATGACTGGAAAAAGACCCACTCCACTCAGAGAGTCAAAGGAGATCTGTGTGTGTAAAATTTGAATTGATACCGAAGGAGGAGCCAGCAGCACCAACACCATGGGGAAGTATGGGAGAAATGCTTTAAGAAAAAAGACAGCAAATGCTAAACCCTGAAATAGAGAAAAGAAGACTCTTTTCTTTGGTAGCAGTGGTTCTCTTGGCATCTTGGGCTTCCAGCCACTGTAAGGAGACACATATAAGAGAGGGAAGTAAAACAGTAGCTGATTCCTCTCTCGGCCAGGTGTCAGAAGGTTTTCTTCTCCTCATCTCAGCCCATCTTAGTCTGTGTGTTTCTCAAATCTTTTAGTACTTAGGCCAGGTGAGGCAGCTAAAATCATAGAGTTAGCTCAGGGCACATACTCAAAAAGTATCAACAAGATAGGAAAGTGTGGAGCAGAAAGAAAACCCAGGGTCATGGTCAGTGTCAGACAGGAGGGTAGTACACGCGGGCCCCCAGAGCCCCAGGGGAAGGTCGTAGCAGTAGGATGCCACATTGGCAAGCCCAGGAGTGTCACAGGACTTTGGTTGAAGCGATCATTCCTAAGGCCAGAGTCTTGTTGCAACGTCTCTTAGGCAAAGGTAGATAAGGATTCCTATTTAAAGTGTTACAGATGTTCTAAAATGTCACCAATTACAGAGATCATTTTTTGATAAACTAGGAGTCTCATTGGGAAGGTTAAGTGAATCAGTTATTTTAATCAGCTTGCCTTCAGAAAACCCGAATACATAATGAGAACTTTGATTGAGTTCTTAAGAGAGAAAAGAGCAAAATTCAATATAGTCCTGGGGCAGAGGATAATTTAACAAGGAGTATGGCTAGGTCTAGAAGCAAATGAGAATTTGAGGAGAATAAAGGGAAGTGGGCTCTTGCAGATGGGGTAGGGAGCAGAAGAGGAGGAGCTAGGTAAAAATAAGATTACGGAAGCAGGGGAAGACAAGAAAGTGAAGTAGAATGAAAGCCTATGACAGTATTTTCCCCTGTGGAATTCAGGGCATTTTTGCTAATTGTATATTCATTTCAATGCATTATTCAAAGGACTTTTTATTTGGCTTCTATTATTTCTTGTGCACTTTGATAAATACTGGATATAGGGTAGTGAACAAAACACAACAACGTTCCTACCCTCGTAGATCTTACAGCTCGGTAGACACAGTCCTGATGATGATGATGATTAAAAAATATATTATAAAATGATAATAAAAAGAAGCATATAACTCTTTGGGTTATTGTGAGAAATAAATATACAGGACAACGTATGTGAAGTGTTTTAAGGCAGCATGTGGCATATTGTAATCTGCTGCTATTAAACCTTGCATTCCATGAAGACTGATTGTAAGAAAAATACAGAATCTTGGAGAACCAGTGCTTAGACCAACCCTCTTCTTTTTATAAGTGAGGCGGGGAACTCAGGTTAGGTAACTTTATTAGTGAAACAGGGAACACAGCTTGTGAGTTTGTGATCACAGAGCTCACACGTATGTGTTATCCAAGAGATAGGAAAACTGTGAAAAAATAAATTTATCTAAAAGTTTACACAAAGTACCAGGGAAACCCCCAAATCTTCTCTGTGATGGCCCTTAGATGCAGTTAAGAACCCCACATATATTGCCTCGGCATGTTCTCTGATTTGGGGAATGTTTTCTTCCATGTTGGCTAGTCCTGCCCAACATAAGCAGTGTTTGAAATAGTACTTTATTACTGTAATTAATTTTCCTCATAAAACCCATGCACTAATCACATGAGCAGATGACTCCCCAGGTGCTGAGTAAATACATTTCCAATTTTGAGGGGATGCTGTTTAATGATACTTGGACAGTCCAGTATCCTGTTTATCTAGCATTAAGTTATACAGACTTGCCACAAGTAAACTTTTATCCTTGAAAATCATAAAGATGCACTGATATTAAATAACTGGACCTCTTTACATACATATCATCTTTTCTCTATAACTGTGCTTTTTCACGTACTAATATCTTGGTAGATGAAGAAAGTGAGAAGGTTGAAGAAGGAAAAAGCTCTTCAGTTATATTCGAGAGTGATTTGCATATTAAAATATGCTTAAAGCAGAGCAGTATTTCTTTCTTAAAAAGCTTTGAAGAAGTGAATCTCAGTAAGAAAATATCTGTACCTAATGTTCACTTATCAATTCAACAGATAATTCTGAAAACTTACTGTGGATAATAAGAAGAAAATTATATTCCTTTGAGGGAGAAAGACATATTAATTATAAAACACCGTGAATTGCAGTGATGAAATGTGCATGGCATATTCTGGGCACACAAGGAAGAAGAACGCTTAATCTCACAAAAATGGGACTTGCTGCTGTAAGGAAAGAAAAAAAAAAGTTGTTTTTTTTTTTTCCTCTACCTTCCTAGGTTCTGTTTTGAACTGTGTAAATTAGACTGACAGAAACCAAATTAACAAGAAAGAAGCAAACAGATTATTCACACATACATATCACACACACATCGGAGCACTCAGTGATGAGTGACTCAGAGTGATGGTTAGAACCTGGGCTTATATAACGTTTTAAACAAAGGATAATACATTTTCAGAGAAGTGACAAGGCAATGGAAAAGGACTTTGAAGATTCTAGGGCAGAAGATTTTGGAAAGGTAAACATATGGGAGAACAAATGGAAGCAAAGGATTAGTGAGAAAAGTTTGTTATGTGGATTCCTCTGGCGCCTCACTAGGCAGCTAAGGGTGGAGAGTTGTCTCTGATGAAGGGAGAGGTGCAACCTTTATGAATTTATGTGCTTCTAGGCACACGGGGGAGAACAGAGACCTTTCCTGAGCCTGCTTCTCAGTTGCCTTCAGCTCAATATAATTCTTAGGCCTAAATGGCATATTTGAGGATAGCGTACTCCACTACCCGTCTCTGGACTGGGTCAGGGAGGGGAGGAGACCCTGAGAAGAGAATGTTGCCTAAACAAAAGCAGGAAGTCAGAGAAGCCAGGCATTTCAGAGTATTCTGATGAGCTAATTCAAAGGGTTTCAGCTTGAGGCTGCTTAGCACTTACTACCTTTCTTTATTCTTGCCAGGAGAAAGGAGATGCATGCATGCATGCTAAGTCGCTTCAGTCATGTCTGACTTTTTCGACTCTATAGACTGTAGCCTCCAGGCTCCTCTGTCCACGGCATTCTCCAGGCAAGAATACTGGAGTGCGTTGTCATGGCTTCCTTCAGGAGATTTTCCCGTTCCAGGGGTCAAACCCGCATCTCTTACTTCTCCTGCATTGGCAGGTTTTGTTTTGTTTTGTTTTTTAATCACTAGAGTCACCTGGGAAGCCCAGAAAACAGAAGAAGTCAAAAGATGATCAAAGAAGCAACTTTATTAATGGTGGTCCATAAAATGCCAAAGCTCAGGACTTCCTTATACAACTAGAGTGGAGAATTTGGCTGTGACCCAAGGCCAAAGTATGGGTGCAGCAATACTGTGATACAAATTCAGAATCAAGGATTCTTTCCAGGCTCTAGGGGATATACTTATGTGCCCCTCCAACTGCATGGAAGGTCACAGGCCTGGCTACAGATAGTCACCACCAGTGGGGAGAGGGTACTGGGGACAGGACAGCAGACTCCAGCCCCAGCTATGCTTAGCAGATGGAGCGGAGGAGAGCTGAGGCCCTTTCCAGGGGCTGACAGCAGAAACAGGCAACCCCAGAGAGAAAACGGGGAGAGGGGGTGGGGATGGGAGGGAAGACAAAAGAAGCGTCTTTATGTCTGTGGGCTGAGGCAGGAACATGGAGAGAAGCATTTCTCCTCCGGAAGAGCAAAGCTCCTTGTGCCCCTGAAGAGTCCAAACCCACAGTGATTTTTGTGGGCTTTTTCAGTCATCTTTGTTAGCAGTCCTTGGGGACTCAGTCCTACCCACCTCTGGTCCTAAGGAGAACTGGGCGACCCCCTTTCCTCTATATAAGAATCAGCCATTCCGTATGGGAAATTGAAGAATCCTGGAACACTGGGGAGACACCAGTCTTCTCTCCCAGGTGAACCAAAGAATGATTAATCAACCATACAGACGGGACTCATTTAGCCTTGAAAATAACCACTCGTAACATCCCTTTATCAGTGGGAACGTGGCGGATTAAGGCTGACCTCCATTCAATATTGCTTCTTTCACCTGTGAGAAAATTGAGTTATGTATTCAAAGTGACTCTTCCCTTATTTTGCAATTGAAAATAGGAGCCAGGCAGGAAAAAAAAAAAAAATTAAAAGAGAGATTGAAAAGGCGTGGAAAAAGAGAGATACATGAATACATGATCAGGTAGTCAGCACTCCTTGGCTGGGCCCTGCCCGCTGCTTCCTGACTGGTCTCCCGCCTCCTGTCTCCCTGCAGTCTCTCCTGCATGTGACTGCCAGAGGAAGAAGCAGAGCTGTAATCAGGCCACTTCCAGCTGAAAACTCGCGAATGAGTTTCAGTTTCCCGTGGAGTAACGTGCAGATGCCTCACTCAGACACTGAGCCTCCTGTGCTCTGGTCCTCCTCACATTCTAGCTCCGGTTCTGTCCTCTGCTCCTCGGATTGCTCAGTCCAGAGGGCAGCCGTGTGACCAGGCAGTCCACGCTTCATGTCTGCCCTCCTCTAATCTCTGCAGTTGACTTTCCCACAGATGCTTCCTCAAGAATCCAAGCCCTCCTCTCTGTGAGACATGTTCATGTCAAATATACCACTTGTCCTTAGCTCCTCAACCACAAATACACCTTCCCTTTGTCAGGCACCCATCTCGCTAGTCTTTATCAACATTATGGTTTTTCAAGGAAAAAGTACTGTGTAGATACCCCAGCTATTTTTGAAAATACATAGAAAAGTAAAAAAAGAAAATAAAAACCCACCAATAGCTTCCACCACTTAAGTACAACCACTGTGAATATTTTAGATCTTTCTCTCCGGCTGTTTTCTTAACCCATAGAAACCTGTGTACAGGTCTCAGTGTCTCCATTGGAGTGAAAGGTCCTGGAAGGTTGGGAACACCTTATTCCTATAGGTCTATCACAGGGAATTATACTAAGTAGGTCTTAACATGTTTCACTGAGCTGAACCAACAGGTATTCATTGAGAATCTGTGATGCCTCTGATCGCTTGGAGCAGAAGCAATATACTGGCTTGGCCAAAAAGTTTGTTCGGGTTTTTGCATTGGCTGCTACAGAAAAGCCTAAATGAACTTTTTGGTCAACCCAATATAAAAGCAATCCCCAAAGATCTATAAAGAAGCAATTGATTGTCTTTTTTCAGGCTTAGGGCCAGAAAAACTTGCTTGCTCTCACTCTATTGTTATAGTCATATCAATTTACCAACAACCCTCAGCTGTTTGGTCCAAGATTCACTGGGCATTGGAAGGGGTAGGGGTGTGAATGGAGGAGTAGTGGCCACTATAGGGGTCAAATGTCAGGGGAATTGTGGAATGGAACCAGGTATCCTTATTCTAAAATCTGCCTCTGCTACATTTTAAACTCAAGGAGAATGTAATTGCATATGTAACAGCCTGACCTCAGTGTTTCTTATATCAGACTATGTAATAGTGATAATCACAGCAGACGTGGTTCAGATCCTCTATTGATGCAGCTTCTGGGCTGTCCTACCTCATGAACAAAGTCAGCAGGCTTGAAAGACTTAGGACTGCTTGGTACTATGCTGTTCTCAGCTGCTTGGTCATGTCTGACTCTTGGAGACCCCGTGGATTGTCATCAACAGGCTCCTCTGTCCATGAGATTTCCCAAGCAAGAACACTGTTGTGGGTTGCCATTTCTGCCTCTAGGGATCTTCCTGACCCTGGAGAGATTAAACCAGCATCTCCTGCATTGGCAGGTGAGTTATTTACTGCTGAGCCCACCTGGAAAGCCTATCAGGACTTCTTATTAATTGTGAAAAGGTCTTTGAGGTCCTGATATCTGTCCCACCAAGGGTCTTTGCTGAGCCCTCAGGAGCTTTCTAGGTTTTAAAAATATTCCAGAACTATTTATTTGGGGTTTTTTTTTGTTTTTCTTTTTGAGGTTTTCTGTATAGGTTTGAGGATATATGAGTCAGAAACACTCAAATTCAAATCTATGAATTGATGTATCTATGAGACCTAGGACACCTCATTCAAACTGTCCAAGCTGCTGCTCCTTAATTCATAAAATGAAAAGGAACCACATGCATCATAGAGCTGCCTGAGGATTACCTTTTAAATATATGGGTTTGATAAACTATGTACAACAGACGGAACTATTATTATTACTGTTACCATCTAAATGTCTTTGGAGAATTAGAATCCAATTAAGTATATCCCAGGCCTTTTAAGAGATTTTGTGTCTTAGTTCATCTGGAGAAGGAAATGGCAACCCACTCCAGTACTCTTACCTGGAAAATCCCATGGATGGAGGAGCCTCGTAGGCTACAGTCCATGTGGTCACACAGAGTCGAAAACGACTGAGCAACTTCACTTCATCTGGGTTGTCATAACAGCATATTATAGCCTGGATGGCTTATAAGAAACAGAAATTTATTTTTCACAGTTTTGGAGGCTGGGATATCCAAGTTCATGGCACCAGGAGACTCAGTGTCTGGTGAGAGCCTGCTTCCTGGTTCAGAGACAGTCCTCTTTTTGCTATGACCTCACATTGCAAAAGGGGGCAGGGAGCTCTCTGGGGCCTCTTTTATTAGTATAAAAACACTAATCCCATTCATGAGATTGCCACCTTCATGACCTACTCACCTCCCAAAGGCCCCACTTCCTGAAACCATCACATTGAGGATTAAGTTGCAACATATTAATTTTGGGGAGACACACTAGTCAGTCTCTATAGCATGTTGGAACCTGACGGACACTGGGAACTTGAAGTAAGGTCAGGCCTAGGAACAGTTATGCTGTATGATTCCAGTTCTGAGTAAATCCTCACTGAGGCAGAGTTGAAAGGAGAGAAGGCCAAAACCTAATAGCTCTGTTCGGCTAAACTACATTAAGTGTATATTCTCGTCATCCTTTTTGAACTACTCAGCAAAATATCTTGAACTATACCTTGAATGTGAAGATTCTAATTTTAGTATATTTGGAGTTTAAAAGTTCCTTGATGTCACTCTTATAGAAAGATATCCGTTCCTCACCTACAAAATCCTGTGCAACAGCCCCTTTGGCTCAAAGACGAGCCAGGCCTCTGAAGTCTATAGCTTTCCAGGCTGTGAGTACTCACTGTCATATTCTGGCTTTTATTTTTCTTGAAGTGTTAAAAACAGTTATTTTTACAAGGAGAAAAAGACACTAAAATGCCCTAGTATTTTAATCTCTGTAATATATCTCTCTACAACAGATAACAAAGAAATATGAATTTGAAATAGAAACATTTCTTTTACCCATGTGAGACAACCTAGACAAGGAAGGTGTTTTTAAATCATTAAAGAACAGAAATGTGGATATAAAACCTTAACCAAAAAATCAGTCCTGGAGGAAAATCCGTTATAATGGTGGAGCTCTAAGTTAAAATTCAAGACCAGTACCTCATTTTTATTTAATAGTACAATTAGTTAGAATAAACAACTATCAATGATCTATTTTCTTCTGCTCCTTTTATAAGAACTTCCCTTGGGTATCAAAAATATATGTTATTTATCAGTATGAAAATAAAATGATTTTTTTCTAAGTCCTGTTGTGGGCAGAATGGCAAAGTAGATCTGATTTTATGTGTCCTCAGTTTCCTTTTGGAATTCTCTAAATTCAGTCTCTCATTCATTCTACATATATATATATATATTAAATGTATTTATTTTTTATTGAAGGGGAGAGGGGAGGAGAGGGTGAGATGTATAGAAAGAGTAACATGGAAATTTACATTCCCATATGTAAAATAGATAGCCAAAGGGAATTTGCTGTGTGACTCAGGAAACTCACACCAGGGCTCTGTATCAACCTAGTGGGGTGGGCTGGGGAGGGAGATGGGAGGGAGGTTCAAAAGGGAGGGGATGTATGTATACCTATGGCTGATTCATGTTGAGGTTTGACAGAAAACAGCAAAATTCTGTAAAGCAATTATCCTTCTACATATTTTTTTGTGTGGATCTCCATCTCTATGTCAAGTTCCAATTCCTGGGGATACAAATAAGATGGGAAACCTACCCTCAAGAGAGTAAAATTAAACAGACCTGCAGTGATCAGTGATAGCAGAAACATACTCGAGAAGTCCTGGGAGGGGAGACGAGAGAAAGCTGATAATTTTGTCTCAGGGAAAGAGAAGGTGGTCAGGAAATGATTCACAGAGCAGGCAGGGACTGACCCAAGGAAGAGGTGGGGAATCACTCAATCCAGGCTGAGGGAGTAAAGTGAGTCACTGACTGATAACAGCTAAAAGCCTTACCCACCCAAGTCATTTGCATTTAAAAGTGATAAATCCTAAAGCTAAAAGGGAGAAAATTGGCCAAAAGCAATTCAGGCTTAAACCATAGAATATAATTTAAACAGCATGAAGCATCACAGTTCAAAGAAAATTATTCTGAATCAAGTGTTTGCAGTAGAACCATCTCAGGCTTTTTCTTTTTTTAATATAGGTGCAGAGAATTTACCCCAGACTTAGTGAATCAGAATCTCAGAGAAAGGGCCTGTAAAACTATTTTTTAAAAGTGCCTCAATTGATCCGAATGTGCTGCCCTGATAACTATTTCCTTTGACAAGAATTCTTAATTTATAAGCAGAGCCCCAGAATCTATACTATTCTTTAAGGATACTATAACTTCATGTTTGCTACTGAATTCACCACTTCAACAGCACTGAGTTTACCACAGGTTTTTGCAGCACTTACGTGTTGACCTTTCTTGTTCTGGTTTTAACTGGACTAGGAGCACTTTAAGAGACAACTACAAGCCTTAATTATATTGTCTGTTGCTTAATCATGTCACTTAGTCAGATGGCACTTACTCACTAAGTGTTCCTGGATGAATTAGCATTCTGTAAGCTTCCAGAAGTCATTACAAACGTATCTAAAGCACCTACTATGTAGCAAGGGCATAGTAGGATTGAATGAGATAAGATATGGGAAAGTCTTTTGTAAAATGTGAATGCGTCGCATGGTTTCCAAATATTGTAACAAACCACCAAGTATGCTTCTTAATTTCACTAAAAACTCAATAGGCTGAATTTACACTTTTACATCAATGTAAATACATTTAAGCCCCATGAAAAGAGACCTCTAAATTAATTACTTTTCTTAACTGCTCATAGCAACAGTCTGCTAGTTCACGTCTTCCTTTAGTCTGTGTTCTGTGTGGAGACCATAGGAGAGGCGTGCACAGTGGCCAGTCTCAAAGACAGTATTCATGTTGTGATCTATTCGTGAAAAAAGAAAGCAAAGCGACTTCTTACCTCAAGCACAGCATCTCACACATAGCCCATCTCGTCTCTCAGTAAACCAGATTGCATTTTGAAGGCGCTATTGTTCCAACCTTCTGTTAAGAGAAAATTTCTTCAATTTCTGTTTTGGAAAACTGGTTTGCTACAACAGAGAAAATACACCTAACAAGGTCTGTTTGCTCATCTGTTACCAATGATAATGACAACTTTTACGATGTGAATACTGTTGGAGCCTACAGCTTTTGAGTCTCTCACCCTCCTCTGGGCTGGGGAGTGCCTTGACTTTGTTTTCAGTGACTTGCTATACAGTACCAGCCTTCTTTCCCCATGTGCTAGCAATTCTATAACCTCTACTTTAAAATTCTATAAACTCTGCTGCTCAACGCATGCCAGTTTGAATGACTACTGCCTCACTTTATTATTTAGACTGCTGGTCTCAGTTTCTGCTGCTGCTAAGTCACTTCAGTCATGTCCGACTCTGTGCGACCCCATAGATGGCAGCCCACCAGGCTCCCCCGTCCCTGGGATTCTCCAGGCAAGAGTTCTGGAGTGGGTTGCCATTTCCTTCTCGAGTGCATGAAAGGGAAAAGTGAAAGTGAAGTTGCTCAGTCGTGTCCGACTCTCAGCGACCCCATGGACTGTAGCCTACCAGACTCCTCCATCCATGGGATTTTCCAGGCAAGAGTACTGGAGTGGGTTGCCATTGCCTTCTCCGGCTGGTCTCAGTACCCATATTTTAAAGAAAAATAAAAATTTCTAACCACAATTCTTTTAGGTATATTGAGACCCACTTTCCAACATGGAGTGGAGGACTCCCCAAACCAGCAAACAGTTCTTGCACACCAGAAAAGTATCCAGGAATTCAACTCCGTTCTGGTACTATCTACTTAGAAAAAGCATCAGATTTCACAGGTTAAGGGCTCATCCCACAAGATGAGCTTCAGACTGTTCATCTGTGCTTCTGACAGACTGGCTGTAGGTCAGAGGTTCCAGGGGTTTGATTAATTTATTTGAGAAGCTCAGACAACTTAGAAATATTTCGCTTACTAGATCACTGGTTTATTATAAAAGGATGTAACTCTGAAACAGCCAAATGGAGGAGATTCCTAGGGCAAGGTACTTGGGAAGGGGCAAAGAACTACCATGTCCTCCTCCAACGCACCACTCTCCCTACGTCTCACTAGCCCAGAAGCTCTTTGACCTCTGTCCTTTTGAGTTTTTATAGAGGCTTCATTACATAGATATGATTCATTGAATCTTTGGCTGTTAGCAGTTGATTCCACCTCCAGCCCCTTTTCAATTCCTGGGTTGGGAAGATCCCCTGGAGAAGGCAATGGCAACCCTCTCCACTATTCTTGCCTGGAAAATCCCATAGACAGAGGAGCCTGGCAGGCTATAGTCCATGGGGTCGCAAAAGAGTCAGACATGACTTAGCAACTAAACCATAACAACCAGCCCCTTTCCCTCCCTGAAGGTCAGGGGTAGAACTGAGTATTCCAACTCTCTTGGGTCTCCAGGTGACCGGCCTCCATTAGGTGTGTTTAAAAAAAAAAGGTCAGATTTTTAATGTAACAGAGAATTACTACTTTTAACTGTCCACATTAGGAAACTCCAGAGTTTGGTAAGCTGTGAGTCAGGAACTGTGGATAAAGAGCAAATGAGAAACGTATTTTGCTCATCTGAATGCTCAACTCTATATTTATTGTAAATCACAAAATCACAATAATGTATTCTATTATCTTCAAATATATTTGTTGTTGTTCAGTTGCTCAGTCATGTCTGACTCTTTGTGACCCCATGGACTGTAGCATGCCAGGCTTCCCTGTCCTTCACTATTTCCCAGAGGTTGCTCAAACTCATACCCATTGAGTCAGTGATGCCATCCAACCATCTGTCCTGTCATCCCCTTCTCCTCAGTCTTCCCCAGAATCAGGGTCTTTTCAAGTGAGTTGGCTCTTCATATCACATGGCCAAAGTATTGGAGCTAAGCTTCAGCTTCAGTCCTTCCAATGAATATTCAAGGTTGATTTCCTTTATGAGTGACTGGTTTGATCTCCTTGCAGTCTAAGGGACTCTCAAGAGTCTTCTCTAACACCGCAGTTCAGAAGAATCAATTCTGTGGTTCTCAGCCTTCTTTATGGTCCAACTCTCACATCCATACATGACTACTGGAAAAAATAGCTTTGACTATATGGACCTTTGTTGGCAAAGTAATATCTCTGCTTTTCAATACATTGTCTAGGTTTGTCATAGCTTTTCTTCCAAGGAGCAAGTGTCTTTGAATTTCATGGCTGTAGTCACCATCTGCAGTGATTTTGAAACCCAAGAAAAGAAAGATTGTCACTGTTTCCATTGCTTCCACATCTATTTGCCATGAAGTGATAGGACCAGGTGCCATGATTTTAGTTTTCTGAATGTTGAGTCAGCTTTCCCACTCTCCTCTTTCACTTTCATTAAGATGCTCTTTAGTTTCTCTCTGCTTTCTGTGATAAGGGTGGTGGCATCTGCATATGTGAGGTTATTGATATTTCTCCAGCAATCTTGATTCTAGCTTGTTCTTCATCCAGCCTGCCATTTCACATGAAGTACTCTGCATAGAAGTTAAATAAGCAGAGTGACAATATACAGCCTTGACATACTCCTTTCCCTATTTGGAACCAGTCCACTGTTTCATGTCTGGTTCTAACTCTTGCTTCCTGACCTGCATACAAGTTTCTCTGGAGGCAGGTAAGGTGGTCTAGTATTCCCATCTCTTTAAGAATTATCCACAGTTTGTTGTGATCCACACAGTCAAAGACTTTAGTGTAGTCAGTGAAGCAGAAGTAGATGTTTTACTGGATTTCTCTTTCTTTTTCTCTGATCCAACCAGTGTTGGCAATTTGATCTCTGGTTCCTCTGCCTTTTCTAAATCCAGCTTGAACATCTGAAATTTATTGATTCATGTAATGTTGAAGCCTGGCTTGGAAAATTTTGAGCATTACTTTGCTAGCATGTGAGATGAGTGCAATTGTGCAAATGTGTACATTTTTTGATATTGCCCTTCTTTGGGATTGGAATGAAAAATGACATTTTCCAGTTCTGTGGCCACTGCTGAGTTTTCCAAATTTGCTGGCATATTGAATGCAGCACTTTCACAGCATCATCTTTTAGGATTTGAAATAGCTCAGCTGGAATTCCGTCACTTCCACTAGCTTTGTTTGTAGTGATGCTTCCTATGGCCCACTTGACTTCACCCTCCAAGATGTCTGGTTCTAGGTGAGTGATCACACTGTTGTGGTTATCTGGGTCATTAACAGCTTTTTGATACAGTTCTTCTGTGTTTTCTTGCCACCTCTTAATATCTTCTGCTTCTGTTAGGTCCATACCATTTCTGTCCTTGTGCCCATCTTTGCATGAAATGTTCCCTTGGTATCTCTAATTCTTTTGAAGAGATCTCTAGTCTTTCCCATTCTATTGTTTTCCTCTATTTCTTTGCACTGATCACTGAGGCTTTCTTATGTCTCTTTGCTGTTCTTTGCAACTCTGCATTCTGATGGGTATATTTTCCTTTTCTCCTTTGCCTTTCGCTTCTCTTCTTTTCTCAGCTTTTTTTAAGGCCTCCTCAGACAACCATTTTGCCTTTTTTGCATTTCTTTTTCTTGGGGATGGTTTTGATCACCACTTACTGTAGAGTGTTATGAACCTCCGTCCAGAGTTCTTCAGGCAGTCTGTCTATCAGATCTAATGCCTTTAATCTACTTGTCACTTCCACTGTATAATCATAAGGGATTTGATTTAGGTTAAAATTTAGAATTAAATCCTCAAATATATAATAAACAGTAATTGACCCTCCCATTCCTGCCCTGATTTTGTAGGTGAAGAAGGACTGCCAGTAAGGTTCATGTCTACACACTCTTGGCATATTTAAGTGAAAATATAACCAAAATAGAACAAAGTAATACATATATCATTTGATTCATCTATGCACACTCACTCATATACTATAACTACCAGGAAGGAATTGAAGCAGCTGATTCAGCAAATAATTACGAAGAACCTGTCGTATGCTTGGTACTGTGGGGGATTCAGTGGACCTAGTCCAGCTTTTGAAGAAAAAACACTTGTCAATGTTAACACTTAGGATGGAATAAAGGTTGTGAAAGAAAGATGGCAAAGCGCTATATGGTCAGTTGCTCTGTTGTTGGAGGTGGCAGTAGGTCAGGAAAGAGGAGCACTGCTTCAGAGAGCTCAGATGTCCCATGTTTAGCCTCATCCATCCTGGTGCAGTTTGGGCACAAGGAAACCCTGGGAGAGTCGGGGCATTTTTCTCTTTCCATGTAGAAAAGTGCTAAGACTTTTCTTCATTAATGAGCACTCCCTTTTTACCTCCCTAATGCCTCAGTATCTTTCTCTATGAGCCCCTGTTTTCCTCCCTTTTCCTGTTAGTCTGGATATAACTCCCAGAACCTCTTCCCTGGGCGACACACAAGAATCTCTTTCCTCCCTTGTTTCTCTGCCTGTAGGACGGCCATTGATCCTCTTTTCCCCAGAGCAGCCAAGAGACCTTTCTAAGGCCCGTACCCAGACAAATCTGCCGTTGCTCTTTTTATAGACCTTCAGTGGTTCTCCATTGTGTGTGATGAAATCCAAATCCCAGCATGGCGACAGAGCACCCCATGGTTTGTCTCTGTCTGTTCTTTTGCCTTATCCTTTACCCTGGCTCACTCTCATCCTGCCTCCAGCCACACTGAGTGTAACAGAGTTCTAGGAATAGCTGTGGCATGTTCGTAGCCTCTGCTAGTTAATTTGTGCTTCCTTTGCTTAGAGGAGGCTCCCTCAAGCCTCTGGAATTTGAATGCAGACTCTTCTGCTTACTTATTGTAGACCATCAGTGAAGCTTTCAGCTCTCCAAGCCTAAAGGTTCTCCGAAAATGCAAATAGTCCGTTGTGGAGTCCTTGGTAAGACCAGAGACAATCTGTCCTGGTGCAGAGGGTTACGCTTAGTAGTAGTGCAGGATTATCACCTGCTGCTGACCTTTCAAAGCTCTTTTCTAAGCATCACCTCTTAAGTTGGGCTTCTTATTTCTACCTGTGTGTACCACACTTTTGTTCTTTTGAAATTCATCTATAACAATTTGTGGCACTTGTTTACATGTTAGTCTAACCCCCAGATTCCATGAAGGCAAGGGTCCTGTCTTATTGATTTCCTTAGGTCAAACCCCTGCCAAAATTCCTTGCATATAATTGACACTCCCAGTGTATCTTGGACTTCCCTGGTGGTTCACAGTAAAAAATCTACCTGTAGTGCAGCAGACCCAGGTTCGATCCTTGGATCTGGAAGATCCATGGAGAAGAAAATGGTAACCCACCCCAGTATTCTTGCCTGGAGAATTCCTTGAAAAGAGGAGCCTCGTGGACTACAGTCCATGGGGTTGCAGAGTCAGACGCAACCGAGCAACTAACACTTTCACAGTTTATCTATATTGGTCAAATGAATGGAATGTTGGTGCCAGACTTTTGTAAAAGTTTCTTTTGATATTGGCCAGTTCATTGAAGCTTAACAGATAAAAACTAGAAGCAGTCTTTAGAGTTCTCCACACGACATCCCCATCTTGCAGTTGAGAACACTGTATCCATGAAACAGAAGTATATCCACCTTTATACTGTTAGATGGTAAATTTCTCTATAAGCATACATGTTTTAATGTGCATTAACATTCACACCATTTCACTCCAGCTTCCATTATTGGTGAACTTCTCACTTGTTGTTTAGTCGATGAGTCATTTCCTTTTTGTGACTCCATACTCCATTGCCTTCCAGGATCCTCTGTCAGTGGGATTTCCCACACAAAAATGCTGGAGTGGGTTGCCATATCTTTCTCCAGGGGATCTTTCAACTCAGGGATCAAACCTGCGTCAACTGCATTGCAATCTCGCTTCTACTGCATTGTAGGTAGATTCTTTACTGCTGAGCTACCCAGGAAGTCCAAACTTAACACATTAAGTTAAGCACATTCTCAATAACAGGGTAAGAGTGAGATTAGTATAAATTACTGAACAATTATTTTTGATATACAAAAACTATCAAATATTTCTGCTCAATATTCATCATCTTTAATCCATTCCTCATCAATTAAATGCCCACGAGCAAAAGAATTGGGGTTTAATAAAATATGAAAAAGTTACATATTTAATTTATGAATGGTTGAAAGAGAAGATTTCTAATATGGGATTTATAGCAATAAATAAATTAGAAAAATTTCTTTTTGCTGTCAAATCATCTTTCAGAGGCTGCAAGTTTAGGATTGGATGTATACATTTAAAGATGCATTATAAAGTGGATTAATATTTCCACTGTCTCTGTTGCTTTTTCCTCAGAGAAATTTCCTCACCGAGACTCAGGATATTAATGACAAACATGACTTTCACAACAGGCAAACCAAAGATTTACAACCTATAGGCCTTTTAGGAAAATAAAATTAAAAAGATATTGAAATAATAAACATAAAACGGAAGCTATGAAGATAGAAGATAGAACCATTGTCAGGTTAATAATTTAATTCCTCTGAAATGTATAGTGTATATAGTTAGCACAGCCATCTTTTCTGTTTCTTTCAGATTGATTCTGCATGATCATCTGTGTTGGGAAGACTCTACTTTCTTTTAAATTTCTAAGGTTTTCTTTTTAATATTAAGTGTTACATATCTTATAAGATGTTCTTTCCTTTTCACATCATTCAAGTTTAAGAGTTCTCCAGATAAACCCTCGGAGAAGGCAATGGCACCCCACTCCAGTACTCTTGCCTGGAAAATCCCACGGATGGAGGAGCCTGGTAGGCTACAGTCCATGGGGACGCTAAGAGTCGGACACGACTGAGCGACTTCACTTTCACTTTCCCCTTTCATGCATTGGAGAAGGAAATGGCAACCCACTCCAGTACTCTTGCCTGGAGAATCCCAGGGACAGGGGAACCTGATGGGCTGCCGTCTATGGGGTCGCACAGAGTCAGACACGACTGAAGTGACTTAGCAGCAGCAGCAGCAGATATACCCTGAGTGAAAAAGTTGTAATGCTCCTAAAAGCAGAAATGGAAAACTCTTGTGGGTCATTCATTATACTCTCCATCACAACAGTGGGGTAGATTTCTTTCCAGAGGTATATCTTTTAATACTTTGTCTACTCTGATGTGAAATGACTTACAGGATGGCTTTTCTGCAACTTCCATTGTGAGGCCATTTCACAATTTAATAGATATCACTACTGGGGAAACTTTGTAGATGCAGAGGCTACATTTTCTGTTACTCAATTTCATGCCCTGACTTTTGGTTATTGCCCTCAGGGAACATGGTAAATAATTCTTTCCCTTCATGATGACACATTTTGGATTCTTAGAAATTTGTATCATACCCCTAAGTCATTCTCTAAAATACTTTATATGTAGTGTACATCAAAGTGCTTAATTCTTCTGTCAATGAACAATATATTTAGTTTTTATAATCTTGTCTCATAAGTCATTTTTCTCAGCCTGTTAATCAATCAGCTCTTCTGTAATCAATAGTCTATGAAAATACTTACAAAATGATTTGGTAACCTCACTCCCTCTCACCACTGCACGGCAGAGATCAACAATTGATCCTAGTTCAGACTGGAGTACTCTTGTATTTTGACATCTTTGCAATATGTTTTTTTTTTAATTAGTTTATTTATCTATTTTTTAACTTTGCAATATCTTAACAGCTCCCTCCATAGCTTTTTATCACTTGCTGTATTTCATAGAAATTTCTCCACTGAAATCTTAGGTAAAGTAATTCCACTACTATGTCCGTGATATCAAAGGAGTTCTAACATTTTTTTTTATTAAAACTCATTTAATCTGTACTACATGTGATATAGTAGCCATGTGATAGAATAGCTTTGCAACAATTGTTAATAGAGAGATAGATTTAGTAATTTCCATGTTCTTTTTGCTCTGAGATAATCTGTATCTAAATGCAATATCAACATTTCCACATAAAGAAGTCTAAAATATGCTGCAAAATCTGCCCCCACAAAGACCCTATACATGTACATTATACAAGTTATTGGAGTTACTGAGGGACCATTGTCAGGTTAATAATTTAATCCCTCTGAAATGTATAGTGTATATAGTTAGCACAGCCATCTTTTCTGTTTCTTTCAGATTGATTCTGCATGATCATCTGTGTTGGGAAGACTCTACTTTCTTTTAAATTTCTAAGGTTTTCTTTTTAATATTAAGTGTTACATATCTTATAAGATGGTCTTTCCTTTTCACATCATTCAAGTTTAAGAGTTCTCCAGATATGCCCTGAGGAAACCAAAATTGAAAAAGACACATGTATCCCATTGTTCATGGCAGCACTATTTGCAGTAGCTAGAACATGGAAGCAACCTAGATGTCCATCGACAGATGAATGGATAAAGAAGTTGTGGTACCTATACACAATGGAATATTACTCAGTCATAAAAAGGAACACATTTGAGTCAGTTCTAATGAGGTGGATGAACCTAGAACCTATTATACAAAGTGAAGTAAGTCAGAAAGAGAAAGATCAATATCGTATTCTAATGCATATATCTAGAAAAAATGGTACTGAAGAATTTATTTACAGGACAACAATGGAGAAACAGACATAGAGAACAGACTTATGGACACGGGGAAAGGAGAGAAGAGGGTGAGAAGTATGGAAAGAGTAACATGGAAACTTACATTCCCACATGTAAAATAGATAGCCAATGGGAATTTGCTGTCTGGATCAGGAAACTCAAACAGGGACTCTGTATCAACCTAGAGGAGTGGGGTGGGGAGGGAGATGGGAGGGAGGTTCAAAAGGGAGGAGACATATACCTTTGGCTGATTCATGTTGAGGTTTGACAGAAAACAGCAAAATCCTGTAAAGCAATTATCCTTCAATAAAAAATTAACAACAACAAAAAAAAGAGTTCTCCAGTTCCAGAATTAACATTACTATGAAAGTTACTGGTGTTGTTTTGTCTGAGTATTTTATTGTTATCAGAATCTGCATTTTTTATGTTAAAATAAATCAAATATGGGTAATTAATAAATTTTAAAAGATTTTGAGCCTGTTACCAGTGGAATCTACAAGAATCTTGGCAATATCTTGAATTTCAGTACTAAAAGCCCCTGAATAGGTAGCTCTGATATCAAAGGACAGAAATACAGAGAAAAAAAAATTTTTTCACAGTGGCCTTAAAATAATTGAATTAATCACCTGCTGCCTAACCTTCATAGTATTTATGTTAAGGATAGTTTACCAAGAAGAAACCACTTTTGGAGACAAAACTAAATGTCAACAGCTCTCTCATTGCCAAAAAGGTGACTTTAGAGAATCTTTAATTGTTACACATTTTAAAATGTTTTTTGAGAAAAGAAATAGTCATTAACTTATAAGCCAATCTTTAAGTTACTAGTGTGAATAAAGATAGCTTAAAAATGAATAGGTCACCTGAATATATGGTCTTTTAACTTAAAAATTAAATCCCCCACTGATAGATAATTGATCTTCATTAAGAATCTGAGAAGGACATTGTCACATTATGTCCTAGAAGCCTAATTAGTTTTTGAGTCTTTATTGAGAGCCTAATATGTCCCAGGCACCATACTGGCTCCTGTGGAAGCATGAAAGTCAGAAAAAAGTACACTGTAAAAATATTCGTATACTCTGGAAACACAGAGGTGGGAGCATCTACATCAGAGCTAATGATGCTTCTCAAAGGGAGTGATTCAATTTGTGTTCTAAGTGATGAGGTAGAGTTGGTTAAATGGGAAAGAGAAGGGAGAATTTTCCAAGCAAAGGAAACAGCCTCTTCAAATTTGAGAGGGCTGATAAAGCATGAAATAATTCTGAAGGTTTGGGGGAAAAAAATTAATGACTGGCTAGAAAAGTTATTGGAGAGGTTCTGTTGTACTCGTCAAAGGACTTCAAGTTGTTCAGAGACTCAGAGATTTGGAGCTTGGAAATCACATAGATAGCAGTCCCTTTTGTTTTGATTTTACGTTTCAAGACCAATATGGCAGGTCAGTGGAGGACAGATTGCAGTTGGGCAAGAATGGAGAAAGACTAATTAGGAGGGTAACATAGTCATCCAGAAGAGACATGGCAAATTCTTAAAGCATAGAATAGAAGACACAGTTTTGAAAAATTTAGAAAGTATAATCTGAAGGATTTAGTGACTAATTGGGGAATATTTCGACATGGCTCCTAAATATAGGATGTACACAAGTAAGTGAAGGTGGTTTTTATTTTTCTAGGAAGGAAAGACAGGAAGATGAGCAGGTTTTGTGGAAAAACTGATGAGTGCCATTTTGAACATGTTGAGTTTATGGAGATTATGGAATATCCAATGGGAGATGACCAGAAGAAATTGAGCAAAATGATTTCAACAGAGATTTCTTGGCCTGGTATATGGAGTCAGGCACCATACATGTATGAAAAGTGAAAGTGTTAGTCGCTCAGTCGTGTCCAACTCTTTGCGACTCCATGAACTATATACCCCACCAGGCTCCTCTGTGCATGGGATTTTTCAGGCAAGAATAATGGAGTGGGCTGTCATTCCCTTCTCCAGAGGATCTCACCGAGGTTTGATCTCTGGGGTTCAATCCCTAGGTTCCCCGCATTGCAGGCAGATTCTTTACCACCTGAGCCACCAGGGATCTGAGCCATCGTTCATGTATAAATTATTGTTAAAGTCAAGTCAAGTCAAGGCTCGAAAGGGTACATTGGCTTTGGCAACTCAAGAGCTATTAGAAATGTTAATAGTCTTTTCATTAGAGTGGTGGAGCGAGAATCGGGCTGCCGTGAGATGAAGAGTGAATCAAATTTTCAGTTAATGACAAATGTAAACTGCTGTTTCAGGAAGCTTCAATGTAAAGGGACACAGATGTGAAAAAATGATACCTAGAGAGGTTAAATGAAGAAAATACCTCTTTAAATGATACAGAGACTCAAATATTTTTTATAGGTTACATGGGACTGGTAAGTAGAGGAAAGGTTAAAGATACATGAGAAAGAAAGCTAACACAGTGTGATGGGTTTGTAATTTTACTCAAGCAGAAATCCAGGCGAAGAATGATTGGACTGCTCTAGAATAAATAGGGCTTTTGTAGGATGGGCACCAGAGGACAGCTGAGTGTTAAGAGACTATCGATAAGAGAGAACCTGAAGTGATGATTGGTTGTAAGGTCTCTAACATCTACAAGAGACTGGTACTCTGGAGGAACATGTAAATATTAAGTGGAAGCCTAAGTGAAGAAGAGAGAGAGACAGCAGCAGGTAATTCAAGGGCATCCAAGGATATGGAAGGCATGGCTGCAGAATGCACTGTGCATTTCAGATTTCAGAGGGAGTGGCTAAAGTGAGGGTAGGTAAGAAAGGACACTCGAGTTGGGAGTCAAGGGTAGTTTCTGTGCTGTCTGACGTCATCCAGGATGGCAGTGATGAAGTAGAGAGAAATAGCAGAAGCAGATGCTGTGGCCCTTAGTAAATAAGGGGAAATGGCCAGGACTTTAGTAGCAGCAACAATGCGTAGAGAGAAAGCAGGGACTAGTAAGTGAATGTGTTTCAAAGGGGCTGATTGTAAGTTTGCTTACCTATGCCCACCATGTCTTTAAAAGAATATGTAAGAAACATAATGTTGATTGCCTCTGAGTGGCATCTTCTCTGTTAGATTGGGGGCCGTACGAATGTTTTGTATTAAAGCTATCAATGAAAAATGATAAAAAATCATACTGATGAATGATAAAATGAAAAATGATGAAACTGTCATTCTGAAAGTTTCAGAAAGGAGTCAGAAGAAAGGCAACCCACAGCCACGTGCCCAGCCTAGCAGGGTTTCAGAGTGGGAGCTCTCGTTAGTCAGGCCCGGAGGAAAGACTGTCTTGAGGGTAGAAAGGGAGAGTGATCAGTGAGGGCTTTGAAGGTGTTGAGGTTGTTGGTCCACAGTGATGCATGGTTCTAAATGACACTGCAAAACAGAAGTCCTATCAGAAGTGACACTGTGCTTATGTGTCCCATTTTAAGATTAATCTGCTCAATAGTTGTTAGACTAAAACCATCCAACCAGTGTCAGAAATCCAATTTAAAGTTTCCTTTTTTATTTTTGAAGAGAGTATGGAGTACGAGCTAGCACAGCACCCAAAAGCAATATTCTTTACTGTGTACAATAAATCATCAGCTTTCTATCCCATCAGTGAACCAAAGAAGCTGGCAGAAGATAATGTAGTGTTCTCATGAGAGAAAAGATTCTTGTTAACCTATGTTCTTATCTTCTATAAAAGTTTGTGGCTTTCTTTGGTTATTGCCGCTCTTGAAAGGATAGTATCTTCCACTTAACACAAGAGACTTGGTGGTGTTTTTCTCTTCTTTATCCTGATGAAATCTGATGTATGCATTGACTGAATAGTGACTGTAGATGTTGACTCGCCCTAGCGAGGATGAGCAGAAATAAATGGAGCCGTAGAAAGCAGTAAAGCAAACATCTAGCATCCTTAATGTAGCTTGATTTGACGCTGTGGTTAAATTCAAAATTGCTTTGCTCTGAGCAGTCTCGCTTCCCGCCCTCTCTACCTCCCTATTACCCTCCATTCTCAATAGGAAGCAGCCCAGACATAGCTGGGAATAAAATGATTCGAATTAAATGGTACTTCCCTGACCCAAATCATCTTTGGCTTTTGTATATGAGATGTTATTGCACAGTTCTCTCTTCGCATCACAAGGAAATATGAACGAGTCTCTTCCCTTTTCTTGTTCTCTGAGAATAGCTGTGTGCTGAAGACAGAAGTGCTCAGTACTGTCAGCTTGCTGAATCGGGGTCTGTGAGAGTCTGCAGCCAGCCACACATGTTGCCACTATTTCCTTCCCAGTCTGCTGGGAGAGAGGTCAGGGGGCTTTTCTTTCTCCCAACCTGAATATCAAGAAGTTGTTGAAGTGTCAGGGTTTTCCATTCTGTTCAGCAGAGATGTTGCTGTTATTGAGGAAGCCTCCTCTAAACCTTTCAGTCAGGATGACAGTTCACCAGAGACCTCTGAAAGGCAGTGGACTTCACATTAGGGTTAAGACTAGTATGGTCAGCATTTGAACACTATAGATGCTGGGAGTGGGACCATTGATTCTACGCAATTCCCAACCCACCTTCCCCGATAGGCACCGGATTCTTTCCTGCCTGTAAATGAAGGTGTCAATTTCATCTGTATTATTTCTAGCCAGTGAAAGAAAGTGAAGTCGTTCAGTCGTGTCTGACTTTCTGTGACCCCCTAGACTGTAGCCCACCACGCTCCTCCGTCCATGGAATTTTCCAGGCAAGAATACTGGAGTGGGTTGCCATTTCCTTCTCCAGGGGATCTTCCCCACCCAGGGATCAAACCCAGTCTCCCGCATTGCAGGCAGACACTTTACCATCTGAGCCACCTGGGAAGCTGCCTAAATATCTGGCCATAAATATCCTAGTAAATAGCAGTATACATAGTATTGTGCAAAACACTGCATCCAATTCAAATAAAATTGGGGAGTTTTACAGTGGTTAAATTTATTTTAAAATGGAGCTTTCATAACTTTAATAAAGGCCACTGGCTGCTGTGTTTGATGATTACGAACAATGTTGCATTTTGTAGACTGTGAACTGAATGACCCATAATATCCCCCATAACTTATTACTTTATGTAAAAGGAAATAGTATATGCTAATATAGGATGTGTTTATTGCATCTGCAAAACATCACTTAAAGGATGATTGTTAATGAGATGAACTAAATTGTACAAAGTTTCCCCTGGCTTCTCACCTGTCAAATGCAGAGGGAGCAGAGTGAATGCAGCTCAGTATCTGTGTATCAGGGTGTGTGAATCATTTTACACAAAATCAAGTTTTCCTATACAGAGAAATTAGTTTAAATGCCCATTTTTTTTTTCTTGAGAGAACCTACGCATATACTGTTGATAAAATATTGGAAGAGGACAGTGTTTTTCAAATGCATCTAGTATGGGATTAACCACTTCTCAGTGCCAACAAAGGTCCATCTAGTCAAGGCCATGGTTTTTCCAGTGGTCATGTACGGATGTGAGAGTTGGACTATACAGAAAGCTGAGCAACAAAGAATGATGCTTTTGAACTGTGGTGTTGGAGAAGACTCTTGAGAGTCCCTTGGACAGCAAGGAGATCCAACCAGCCCATCGTAAAGGAGATCAGTCCTGAGTGTTCATTGGAAGGACTGATGTTGAAGCTGAAACTCCAATACTTTGGCCACCTCCTGCGAAGAGCTGACTCATTGGAAAAGACCCTGATGCTGGGAAAGATTGAGGGCAGGAGGAGAAGGGGATGGTAGAGGATGAGATGGCTGGATGGCATCACTGACTCGATGGACATGGGTTTGGGTGGACTGCAGGAGTTGGTGATGGACAGGGAAGCCTGGCGTGCTGCGGTTCATGGGGTCGCAAAGAGTTGGACACGACTGAGCGACTGAACTGAACTGAACTGAACTGAATGCACCACCCTTGGGAAAATTTCTGTCTTTTTAAAATATAAGTGTAAATATTACCTGAGATAATATTGGCCAAAATATCATGAGAAGTATGCAGTGTATTGCAACAATAATGCGGTCAGGGCACAAAGACTGGGATAAGCTTTCCGGTAGGGCCCACCCTCCAACAAGAGTGCCACGGCCGCCAGCTATCCTCAGGGGAGCCTCGCCTGTTCCCTGCACACAGCAGAGGACAGCCACTGCTCCCTCCAGTATTTTCAGGTGCCCCTGAAACCAGCAAATGTTTCGTTGTCTTTCTTCAGTAGTGATAGACTGGGAATAAAGCTGGCTAGAATTTGGGAGAGAACTATAGAGTAATACAGTGTGCATGGTAGCCACTGGAGGATTTGGGGAAGAAAAAAATGTGTGGCTAGAAGTTACTCTAGAGGTCTGAAGAACTGCTTAAAGAAGGACTAACTTTTCTTGATGCTTTTGAACTGTGGTGTTGGAGAAGATTCTTGAGAGTCCCTTGGACAGCAGGGAGATCAAACCAGTCAATCCTAGAGGAAATCAACCGTGAATACTCATTGGAAGGACATGCTGAAGCTGAAGCTCCAATACTTTGGCCACCTGATGGGAAGAGCCAACTCATTGGAAGAGATCCTGGTGCTGGGAAAGACTGAAGGCAAAGAAGAGGGCAGCAGAGGATGAGATGGCGGGATGGCATCACCGATTCAATGGACATGAATTGGGCAAACTCCTGGACACAGTGAGGGACAAACAGGCCTAGAGTGCTACAGTTCATGGGGTTGCAAAGAGTCAGACATGGCTGAGTGACTGAACAACAACAACAAGCTTTTCCTGAAGCATGTGCTAGTGTGAAAAAATCTCCGAACTAGGAGTCAGGAGACATGAGATCTACTTCCAGCTTTCTCATGAGTTAGATGTGTCCCCATTGAAAAGTCATAGTTCTGGACCTTGATTCCTGAAAACAGTCATGCATGTGTGTGTTAGTTGCTCAGTCATGCCTGACTCTTTGCAACTCCATGGACGGTAGTCCGCCAGACTCCACTGTCCATGAGATTCTCCAGGCAAGAATCCTGGAGTGGGTTGCCATTTCCTCCTCCAGGGGATCTTCATGACACAGGGATTGAAAATAGTGATAGTTTACAAAATTATGCTGCAGTAACAACAACCCCAAAATTTCAGTGGCTAATGCTGTTAGCTACTCATTACCTAAACCTGTGCTCTGCTTAAGGCTCAAGGCCTGAAGGATCAGCTTCATATGGGACATGCAGCAGAGGGAAAGAACAGTGGAAGGACAGCATGATGTGTTTTAAAGCTTCGCCTCACAGTCCATTGGTCAAAGGAAGTCACATGGCCTAGCCTCCCTTAAGAGGAAAGGGAGCACACTCCTCCTATAAGCAGAGCCCCCAGGAGAAGCTCTGAGAAGGCAGACCCAGGGGAGAGGGGCAGCACAGTGCCTAGAAGTTGAAAGCATTGGTCGATGATTTGTAAAGCCTCTTCCAGCTCCAAAATTACACATTTTAATTCATACAACTCTTTTGGTTGTAGAAATATTTTAACAAGAAATAAAAGACTGATTTTTAAAACGACCCAATCCAAGAATGGGCAGAGCACCTGCATGAATCAGTACATTATGCACATATAGGTTTTTATATTTAAGTTACTTCAACTATTTTTAAAGCAAGTTCCTGGCCTTTCAAAAATTTTTGTTTGATATTTTGACGAATACATAAATAACACTCCTTTACATATGTGTAGTCAATATGTAGCTCCAATACTTTGGCCCCCTGATGTGAAGAACTGACTCATTGGAAAAGACCCTGATGCTGGGAAAGATTGAAGGCAGGAGGAGAAGAGGGCAACAGAGGATGAGATGGTTGGATGGCATCACCGACTCAATGGACATGAGTTTGAGCAGGCTCCAGGAGTTGGTGACGGACAGGCAAGCCTGGCATGCTGCAGTCCATGGGGTCGCAAAGAGTCAGACATGACTGAGCGACTGAACTGAACATATGTTTGTTAATTTATTGTTGTTGTTTAGTTGCTAAGTCATGTCCAACTCTTTTGCAACTGCATAGACGGTAGCCTCTCAGGCTCCTCTGTCCTTGGATTTCCCAGGGAAGAATACTGGAGTGGATTGCAATTTCCTTCTGCAGGAGATCTCAACCCAGGGATCGAACCCTTGTCTAATGCATTGACAGGCAGGTTCTTTACCACTGAGCCACCAGGGAAGGCATTACTTTTTATCTGAAAAAATAATTTTACATACATCTGTTCCTATCTCATCTGTTCCTCATATGGCCATGTTTGTTTCTTGACTCCATATTCCCTAAAGAACATCTAGAATGGTATCTAACATGTAGTAAGCACTCAGTAATTTTCTGGGGAATGGCACAGAACTACTTTTGTAGGGAAGCTAGCAGAGACAGTTATGGGGTAGGAATGCATCCTAGCCCCAAGAAAAATGTCTGTTGGTAGCAGAAATGACAATGCAGGAAATCAGGAAAGTTCCTCTGTGAGTAGACCCAAGACAATTACTTTAGAGATCAAACTGCCAATGATCTGTTGGATCATTGAAAAAACAAGAGAATTCCAGAAAAACATCTACTTCTGCTTTATTGATTATGCCAAAGCTTTTGATTGTGTAGATCACAACAAACTGTGGAAAATTCTTAAGAGATGGAAATACCAGACCACCTTCCCTGCCTCCTGAGAAATCTGTATGCAGGTCAAGAAACAAGTTAAAAGCAGATGTGGAAAAACAGACTGGTTCCAAATTGGGAAAGGAGTACGTCAAGGCTGTGTATTGTCACCCTGCTTATTTAACTTATATGCAGAATACATCATGTGAAATGCCAGGCTGGATGAAGCACAATATGGAATCAAGATTGTATGAAGAAATATCAATAACCTCAGATATGCAGATGACACCACCCTTATGGCAGAAAGCAAAGAGGAAATAAAGAACCTCTTGATGAAAGTGAAAAAGGAGAGTGAAAAAGCTGGCTTAAAACTCAATATTCAAAAACTGAAGATCATGGCCTCTGGTCCCATTACTTCATGGCAAATAGATGGGGAAACAATGGAAACAGTGAGAGATTTTATTTTCTTGGGCTCCAAAATCACTGCAGATGGTGACTGCAGACATGAAATTAAAAGATGCTTGCTGCTTAGAAGAAAAACTATTACCAACCTAGAGAGCATATTAAAAAGCAGAGACATTACTTTGCCGACAAAGGTCCATCTAGTCAAAGCTATGGTTTTTCCATTAGTCATGTACGGATGTGAGAGTTGGACTATATAAAAAAAGCTGAGCACCAAAGAACTGATGCTTTTGAACTGTGGTGTTGGAGAAGACTCTTGAGAGTCCCTTGGACTGCAAGGAGATCAAACCAGTTAATCTTAAAGGAAATCAGTTATGAATACTCATTGGAAGGACTGATGCTGAAGCCAAAGTTCCAATGCTTTGGCCACCAGATATGAAGAACTTACTCCTTGGAAAAACCCTCATTCTGGGAAAGATTGAAGGCAGGAGGAGAAGGGGATAACAGAGGATAAGATGGTTGGATGTCATCACTGATTCGATGGGCATGAGTTTGAGCAAGCACCAGTATTGGTGATGGACAGGGAGGCCGAGCATGCTGCAGTCCATGGGGTTGCAAAGAGCTGGACATGACTGAGCGACTGAAATGAGCTGAATGGATCTGTGCTCAGTTCACATGATGGTGCACGTGTGCTAAATCACTTCAGTCGTGCCCAACTCTTTGAGACTCTATGGACTGTAGCCCATCAGGCTCCTCTGTCCATGGGATTCTCCAGACAAGATTCTTGGAGTGGGTTGCCATGCCCTTCTCCACGGGATCTTCCTGACACAGGGATCAAACCCACATCTCTTATGTCTCCTGCTTTGGCAGGTGGATTCTTTATGACTAGCGCCGCCTGAGAAGCCCTCATGTTGTGGTGGGGAGAGTGAATTGAGATGAGAGGTTAAAGTTTTTTGAGAATTACAAAATTCTAATGCACATTTTAGGCAATAATATATTGGACCATTGTAGGTTGTTGGATAGACCAATCAGCATTTCTTCCAAGGGAAAAAAATGGGTTAAGGATACAGATTTTCTTCTATGCATCAGGCACTTTCATGACTTAACCTATAATGATCTGTTTAATCCTCAGAGCATCCCTTTAAGATAGGAATTACAATGATTTCGCTTTCAGATACGAATATCAAGGCACAGAGAAACTTAGTAGGTGGTACAAGGAATGTAGCCGATACGTGGTAGAGTTGAGATTGAATCCAGAGTCAGACTCCAGAATTTGTAACCATTCATTCCCATCTTTGCAGAGGTTTATAGGGCCATCTTTCCAGTACAGAGATAATATATGGGAAAGGCAGTACTAGTTTCAGCAAGTGTGCAGTTAAGTGTCCACCTGGGCCAGTTTCACATGAGTTATCTCATGGAATTCTCAACTAAGCTTGTGGGGATGAAAGAGGTATTTTTCCATTTTACAAATCAGGACTCTCAAGCACAAAGAGTTTTCCTTGCCCAAGGTCATATAGCCAATGCTTCACATAGAATTTGATTGTGAGTGCTCTGTCTCCAAAGCAACATTTTAAGAAATGATTATCAAATCCCTTCTACCAACCAAAATGTTGGCAATCCTCATTCAGCAAGGTGAATAGCGAAGGAGCCTCTCAACCTCCTTGCTTTTCACTTAAAGGCATGTGGTTTGCTTTTCTTTTGTTTGCACTTAGAGGCCGTCTGGTGAAACCCATCCATGCTTATTTGTGTTCTAGCATCTCTGTGATCCCTACTGGGTTTAGACATAGCTTTTAGTAATCGCACCAAATCAGTCCCTGCTGACCAGCCCCAGGGGTCATCATAAAATACTTATGGGGTTCTCATCTATTGAATCCTCTCATCAGGCAAACATTCTAACTCTTCTTTGAAAAAAAGAAAGGTAATTTTGCATCCTGCTGAGGGATAAGATAGAACTAAATTTTATTTGAGTAGAAAGTGTTGGTTATCATTTTAGGGGTTTGATTACCAAAATAAGGAATGCCTCCTAATTCTAAGATTGGCTGAGAAGATTATCGACATTCCTAAAAGTTTTTCTCAAACCAACAGCAGTGGATTTCTGATCTCCGATTTTCTCCACTATTCTCCTCTCTCAGAATAGCCATCTTCCATTTACTATTCTTTCTCTAGGAATTTTATTATGTTGCTTAAGATCACCTGAATCCAGAGGAATTTTTCTTTTTTTTTTTCGTATACACAGAAAGCAATGCATGTGAGCAAGAGCAAGGGAGACGCAGCTGTGTCTGTAACCAGCTTCCTACGAGTTAGTGCTCCGCACTACAGTATGTCCAGAGACGCCCGCTGCAGGCTTCAGATCTGCTGATGATGCTGACACTTGACCTTTTGAGGGGTTGATTTGCTCACATATAGGCAGAGGATGGTCAGATTGAAAGCTCTCTGAGAGTGGTGACCTTGATGTTTTTTTCATTTGTGTGTCTGCTATAACTTAAAGTCATGTAGTCACTAATAATGGAAGTCCACAAGTACCTCTTGAATGAATGGTTAAATGCCCTACCTCCCACCACCCCCCAGAAAAAAAAAGAAAATAGAAAAGAAAGAGCCAAGTCCGACATTTAAGACTGTCTGATTTGTCTTACTTTTTTGATTTGTCTGATTTGTCAGCCTCATTTTCTGCCTGGTACTTTGGACACGTGGCAGGCTCACAGGTCCAAGATCATGCCACTCTGTTCATGCCTTTTTTCCCACCTGCCTGCTCCCTTTACTGTCAGAAGCCCTGATCATCATCTGAAGGTCAATTCCAAGGCCACTTCTTTTGAGACATTCATTTCTATAGATTTTGTGTTATTCATTTATTCATTCCACAGATATTTATTAACATTAACTGTGTAGCAGTCAGCATGCTAGGGCTTTATATGAAGCACCTCATTTGATCCTCACAGTAATTCAGTATCTATTTATTCTTTCCTTTAACCAGCATTTTTTGAACACATGTTAGTTAGCAGACCCTGCTGTAAATGCTAAAGGTTGAGTAGTGAGAACATTAGAAAGCCTCACATGTTCCAGGGCTTATATTCTAATGGAGAGATACAAACTTGGGAAACAAATACAGAAATAAATGAACAAGATAATGTCATGTAGTGGTAAGCCATTATAGAGCTAAAAGCCGCTGATGTGAAAGGGAGTGACAAGAGTGGGGAATTAGAATTAATCCAGGTGATATTAAATAAGTTCCTCAAGGGCAGTTTTACATCTGATGCAACTATGCATTATCCAGTGCCCAGCACAGTGAGTTACAGGCTCTGGCCATTCAAAATAGTCAGAGAACTTTGAACCTAGTGATCTGTAAGGTTCCTTTCAGCTCTAAAACTGTGCTGCTGAAAGAAGTAGGTACAAGGTTTATGTGTGCAATATGAAATCCCCCTTAAAAAAAAAATATGCAGGGGATATCTCAGCTCACCTTGGGCCTGGGCAGCAGCAACATAGTCTGCTCTGACTTCTACCAATCCTGTAGAGGAGAAGCAATAGTTTACCCAACCCCTTGAGTATTTTCCCTTTGACTTTGGAATGCACTGTATTTTTTTTTCCTTTGGAAGCAAAAATACCTTTGTAATTATATTTGGCTTAGATGAATGCAGCAGTGAATTGTTAAAGTGCACAGCATGTGATAATACAAAAGAAAGTATAGCAGGAAGCCAAGGAGAGCCAATCGGGGATTAAGATTTTGCTTGCAAAGCCTAGTGTTTTCACTCACGGAAACTACTGCTGAATATTGCTAATGTAATGACAGGCAAAAGTTAACTGATGATAAGCGAAAGTAAAAAAGAATTGTAAAACCCCATGAACACTAACTAATAAGGTTCAAATTGCAGACTCTCTCACCTAAATACCATTTATCCTATTCAGAATGATTTCCCCACCAGCATGAGAAGACTTGGCGTTGCCTGCTCAGGAGTGGTGACGAAGTTATATGGACTGAGGCACACATCTGTTCCTAGGAGGGCTCCTTCACTGGCTTTAGCCAGAGTCTGGCCACAGTGTTTAGTTTTCCTCTGGGTGAAGCTTTGTCAGCCTCAACAGGGTGAAGTCCACAATGTGTGCTTGGCACTCTGCTCCAAGCAGCTCAACTAACGGACCCAGACAGCAAGCCCGATTTCTTTAGAGATCTGAAACCTGCAAACTGCTTTGATTAATTTCTAGTTAGCTGCAGAGTGGAAAGAGGAACTGCAAGGTCAAGAATTTGCTAATCTCAACCTTTTTTGTAAAGTGTGATTTGCAGTAGAATGGGTGCTACATTTCTGCTTCAGACTTTACTGTAACCAGTTCTCTAGTTTAACCACGTAAATAAGTGTGGAAACCCCCTTACAGTCAGCTCAGGAAAAGCTTGTCCTTTGAATTAACTGTTATGTAATTACATAGTTCTCTGATATAAACATGTCTAATAAATATTTTATATTCAGTGTATCCTGTAGTGCCAAATGATAATTATGATGGTTTGCAGCTCCAGTGAAAGCATGCAGGCCCAGTGTAAGGATGAAGATTAATATATACAGGATGAAATGTGTCACAAAAGCACAATCACCTCCCTAGGCAATATTTACATTTTTAAAAAGAATGAACAGCTTTTTAAATGCTTTATGCTTATATTACCCCTGAATTTTTAATAAGGTGTTCCCCTTTATAAATCTATCACTCTCTGAATAACATTTAATGAGTGCTTTCTTTTTCCTGGTAGTATGACAAGCTATGTTGACTGTTGGACTTTGAATGGTATTTTCCCCCTAAAGTAACATATTAGGCGTTTTAATTAGCAATGCAATAATTTTAGTTCAGAGAGGAAATGTTTTAGCTAAAGGATTTTAGTGACATGGCCTTAATCTTCATAGTGTTTGTAATTACCATTTTTCCAGCTATTTGTTTTAATAATATAACTAGATTTTGGCCACCATGAGGATAATCTATTTAATGGCGTTTGTATAACGTCATTAAAGTAGAGAGGGATTTCCCTGCTCAAACAGTAAAGACTCTGCCTGCAATGCAGGAGAACAGAGTTCAGTCCCGGGTTGGGAAGATCTCCTGGAGAAAGGAATGGCAATTCACTCCAGTATTCTTGCCTGGAGAATTCAATGGATAGAAGAGCCTGGCAGGCTACAGTCCCTGGGGTTGCAAAGAGTCAGACCTGAGCAATTAACACTTTCACTTTTCACTTTCAGAGTAGAGAGAAGTTTGGTAGTTCTTAGGGGTGTGGATTTCAGCACAGAGTCATCCAGACAAAGTGAAATGGTTTCTTAAATTTTGAGTATGAAGCGTTACTTCCCCCATCAACAAAAACAAAACAGTGTTCACTCTGTACCAGGAGTTGTGCTAAATGCAAGAAAATGAAAACATGAATAATTCAGGTCAATATTTCTCTTCTTCATTTCAAACTTGTAATTTTCCTAATGTAGCAAAGTAATTTCCTCAGCCACCCATTTTAGCTTGGTAGTGTAAATAATCTTTAAGATTAACTTAGCACTATCAAAAGCATAATCTTTAATAATATTCAGGCTACTGATGATCTAAGCCAATTTTTTTTTTTGAAATGCGTTTAAGAAATGTATGAAAACCTATACTTAGTATAAATCAAGGGTATTTGTTTAGGTTATAAAAGGATTCTTTATAAATGAAGAGAGAAATAGTTCAACAGAGACGAAAGAGCAGGAAGAGTCAGCCTCTGGTCCAGGTGTTTGTGGAGCCTCTTAAAACCAGGCTTGATTCCACAGGCAGGTTCCTTTTAAGCATCTCTTCTCCCTACTTACTCATCTCCTAAAGCTACAGAAATGATGAATGGGATGCAAGAATACTGGAGTGGGTTGCCATTTCCTCCTGCAGAAGCTCTTCCCTATCTAGGGATCGAACCTGTGTCTCTTACGTCTCTGGCACTGGCAGGTGGGTTTTTTACCACTAGCTCCACCTGGGAAGCCCCTGACATGTGGAAGGTTTCCTATAATGCTAGTCACATATTCTACGCTCCAAAAAAGCACCTGTTACTGCGACATAACCTAGACAGCATATTAAAAAGCAGAGACATTACTTTGCCAAAAAAGGCCCGTCTAGTCAAGGCTATGGTTTTTCCAGTGGTCATGTATGGATGTGAGAGTTGACCTATAAAAAAAGCTGAGCACCAAAGAATTGATGCTTTTGAACTGTGGTGTTGGAGAAGACTCCTGAGAGTCCCTTGGACAGCAAGGAGATCCAACCAGTCCATCCTAAAGGAGATCAGTCCTGGGTGTTCATTGGAAGGACTGATGTTGAAGCTGAAACTCCAATACTTTGGCCATCTCATGCAAAGAGTTGACTCACTGGAAAAGACCCTGATGCTGGGAAAGACTGAAGGCAGGAGGAGAAGGGGACGACAGAAGATGAGATGGTTGGATGGCATCACCGACTCGATGGACATGGGTTTGGGTGGACTCAGGTAGTTGGTGATGGACAAGGAGGCTTGGCGTGCTGCAGTTCATGGGGTCGCAAAGGGTCGGACACAACTGAGCGATTGAACTGAACTGAACTGAACTGCCAGGCAATTAATCATAGAATTTTCTTAATACTAAACAGTTTTATTGTGTTTATAAGAGCTAATCACAAAATTTAAATCTGCACTAGCTTTTCAGCAACACATTGTGGAGAGACCTCTGGCAGTACTTTTCGAGATGTAAATTAAATGTTCATGTGTCTTTGTATGTATCAAACACAATGAAAGCTACTAGCAGGGTTGCATTTTGCAATTTTCGATTTACTTTTCAGCCCTTTGCTGAGATGTCCTTGTTTGGCAAACAAAGGCTTTAGCCGTTTCATTCATCCGTCTCTCCTCTCCAGGATCCTCATGTTTTCCTCAACATAATTATTGTATACAGACGATAATTGCTGGTTGTTCATCCTTTTTCTATTAGAATAGACCCCCTTCTCTCTGTCTGCAAACACAGGTCAGACTTTCTGTAATTCTCAAGACGACTCTCATGACAACCTTCAAATTGATGATCTCTTTTCTACTTGTCAGAGGAACTTTCTTCTTTGCCCATCAGACTGATGTTTGCTCAATTGTGGCTTGTCCTGTTGAGAACAGCTTCCCAGACTAAATTCCATCTGAAGAAATCAGAAACTAACAAGTATAAAAAGTTTCTTATAAGAATAAAAGTGAACTTAAAAAAAAATCTTGACCTTAGCATTAAAAATACATGGATGACAGAAAACAGCAAAATTCTGTAAAGCAATTATCCTTCAGTAAAAAATAAATCAATTAAACAATTAAAAAATAAAATAAAAAGCTAAAAAAATACATGGATGAATCCTAGGAGTTTTAAATTAAAACATTGTACATACTTTATCATCAATAATGATAAATGAAAAGGTGATAAAATTAATTCTTAAGCCAGTGGAAATCTGCAAGTGTGTCTTACCTACAAGGACTATTTTTTTAATTAAAGATATATTTGTTTTATTAAATATATATCTTATATTTCCAATAATAGATGATTCATGCCATGGCTTCTTATAGCTCTAAGAACATATGTTATTAAATTTCACAGGAAAATTCTCTAACTTTGAAACATGCTCTTTGATTCTTATTAATTATTGATCCTTGAGCTCTTGATATCCTATGTTAAATGTTATTGCCAATAAAAGCTGGCCTCAAGCCAAGGATTTTTCACTTAGTACTTGTAAAAGAGCTGGTTTGATGATGAGCATATAATGAATTATACTTGTAAAGATTTCGTTGGACCACAGAGTTTGATTGAGCCTAAGAGTTTTCAGTACTTGCTTTATTCTATTCCTATAGACATTAAGACACCAGTGTATCATTTCCACATATATCACTTGGATTACATGCCAGAGATCCATGTACTGGAGCATCAAAGTCTTTGTTTTAAATGGTCTCACCTGTAGAGTGATCCTAAGACTCAGGGCTCCAAGTTTAGCATTATTTGCATTTCACTCAGCGGGTCCTGAACTGAGGACAGTGTCATGAAATGAAGAATACAGTAAAGGAATAAATGTTGTAATATGTTTGCTCATTATTGTTTTCTGAATCATGACAAATCCCTCTGTATTTCTTACACATTTCAAAAGAAACACCTTTAAGCATTTGTTCAGTCAAAAAGCACAGACACAATTAGGAGAGATATTTCTTTAATGTTTGCTTGTGTGGAGTGAATATAAAACAGCAAAGAGAAGAAACATTGTTTTTTTTAATTAGGGAAATGCCTTTTAAAGCTTTACTAAAATAAATCATCCTTGGTAAGTTAAAGCTTGTTTTGGTTGAATGCTTTTTAAAAACCGCACATAACGGCATATATTTTAAAAGATGGTGGAGGACAACCTCTGAGCAATGAACAGTTCATGGCTCATCTGTTCACGTACAGCATAATCACCTAGGATAAAAATGAGCAGCCATCCTCTGAGAGTTCCAGAAACAGGTGGTACAAATAATCATCCCAAATGTTTGGAACACTGTCCTACCAAGCAGATTCAAAAGACAAGTGTCCCAGCTCTGCTATAAAGGAACAGGAGAAGGATTCTTTTGCACATCCAGTGTAGACATTCAATGAATAAATGTGTACAGGCTTGCCTTGGTGGAGAAATGAGTAGGTTATTTACTTAGCTTGTGATACACCACCTGCCCTGTGGGATGAGCTCAAGGTGAGTGATGCCAAGTAAGGGTTATCTGGAGATATCTTTTCTGAAAATGGAAATTTCCATTCATATTATAGTCTTGAAATACAGGAGATTAATATTGAAACCATTCATTACTTATAATGCTGTTTTGTCCCCAGCTGTATCTGCTTTCAGCCTGTGCGTAAACTGTCTGCAAATAGAGCCAGAAAAATGTCTGTCTGACCCTGAACTGATTTCATATTTCTGTGGCTGTTTTTAAATACTGCCTGTTTCTGACAAACAACAAGGTCCTATTGTATAGCACAGGGAGCTATATTCAATATCCTGTAATAAGACATAAAGGAAAGGAAAAATAAATGAATAAAAAAGAGAAAACCAAAAAGTGAGATAAAATAAAATGGTGTTGCTTGAAAAAAAATCTGCATATTTCTGTGACAGTTTTTAAAAACATCAAAGTTTGTGTTGCATTAGCCATGTTTTAGGTGCAACCAAATGTGATCGTTCTAGAAGTCTTTGTTGTTTCCTCTTTGAGAAATTCTGTATTTAGTAACTTATGAGAAACATTTCTATAAAAAAGGCTTTGATTTTCCACCAGGAGATACACGGGTAATACCACTCAGTCCAGGAAAATGGAGGCCCCACCCTCCAATCCACGTTTTCTCCCCACCGCTGCTCCATCCCGGTGCAGTCAGATAATCTGCACAGGTTTCTAGCAAACTGCATTATATAGAACATGCTGTTTTTTAACCTTTTGATTTATGAGTTTATTTTATTTTAAGGATATTAACTTTTTATCTGGTGTATCTGCTACCGGTATGTTTGCTAGTTGTCATTATGCTTTCAATTCTGTTTTTGGTATTTGGGGAATTTATACAATGATTTGTATATGTGACGTGTATTAGTTTTTACGTTTTCTGACTTTAGCACACATACTTAGAAACAAGTCTTCCACACTACAATTATATAAGTATCTACCTGCATTTTATGTGGTACTTTCAGATTTTACTTTTATATACCTTCCCAACATTCTTGTCTGTAATGCTTTTCTCATCCAAACCAAACCTTACATACTAAGCTGTTTAAAAAGTGAAGATCTGGGAATCATATCTATGTTTTTAGAACTACTCCAAATAGTATAATGCAGAGAGTGAGGGAGTTTCATTTCAAAATGCCAAATAATGAGTTTCACTGCCAAAATATAATTAGGAACTAATTTAATGTGAGGACATGAACTGAGAGTAATTTGTTATAATTTTAATGATATAAATTATTTCTCATTATATTAAGACAATGCAGATTAAGATGCCTATAATTATAGAATGATACATATCATTATTTGGTGAATTGGGAAAAAAAAGTGACTAAGAGATAGAGTAGCTTATTGAGTTCTAGTCCTGACTTCAGTAATACTCAGTTTGGGGGGATGGCCAATTCCTTTTCTCTTTGAGCATCAGTTTGCTTATCTCTCCAGTGAGGGCATTGGACTTCTAGATGACCTCAGTAAGGTAACCACAGAACCTAAGATTCCTACCTGGACTAAGGCAATAATGTAGCCAAAATATCAGCTTCTTTCTTCTAGGATCAAACATACCACTTTCAGGAGCATGAGCTAAGGAAATCGAAGGCTAAATATGTCCTAACTTCTTGGAACAGTACTCTCTCCTCAGATGAATAGGACATGGCTTTTAAAGCACTTATCTAACTTTGCTGTAACAAAGAACAGAAATGTGTTTTTGTAAGCTGGACTATTTTAATACATTTTCAATGATTGGCCACTGTCCTGTTTTAGCATTTCTTAAAGTAATGCTAAAGGCACTGCTCTGCTGAGAACACTCATAAAAAAAGGAGTTTGTCTTTAATTAGCCTGCAGCTTGGAAAACTACCAGTCTCCCCAGGATGATATTAAAAACATGTAAGAGGCTTGCTCCTTGGAAGAAAAGTTATGACCAACCTAGACAGCATATTAAAAAGCAGAGACATTACTTTGCCAACAAAGGTTTGTCTGGTCAAAGCTATGGTTTTTCCAGTAGTCGTGTATGGATGTGAGAGTCGGACTATAAAGAAAGCTGAGTGCCAAAGAATTGATGCTTTTGAACTGTGGTGTTGGGGAGACTCTTGAGAGTCCCTTGGACTGCAAGGAGATCCAACCAGTCCATCCTAAAGGAGATCAGTCCTGACTATTCATTGGAAGGACTGATGCTGAAGCTGAAACTCCAATACTTTGGCCCCCGGATGCAAAGACCTGACTCATTGGAAAAGACCCTGATGCTGGGAAAGATTGAAGGTAGGAGGAGAAGGGGGTGACAGAGGATGAGATGGTTGGATGGCATCACTGACTAGATGCACATGAGTTTGAGTAAGCTCCAGGAGTTGGTGATGGACAGGGAAGCCTGGTGTGCTGCAGTCCATGGGGTCGCAGAGTCGGACACGACTGAGCGACTGAACTGAACTGAACTGAACAAATAGTATGACACAGGCACCAACTGCTCAGAAAGGACCCTGGCTATTAAACTATAGATCTCCCTTAGCTTATGACAAGATTACATCCAATAAATCCATTGAAAATACCACATCAAAAATGCATTTAATACATCTCATCTACCAAACATCATAGCTTAACCTAGCCTGCCTTCAACATTTTCCAGAACACACATTAGCTTATGCTTGAGCAAAATCACCTAATACAAATCCTATTTTCTAATCATAAAGTGTTGAGTCGCTCGTGAAATTTATTGAATACTGAAAGTGAGGAACAGAATGACCGTACGGGTCCAGAATGGTTGTGGTGTATCAGTTGTTTACCCTCATGATTCTGTGCTTGACTGGCAGAAAGTATCCTACCACATATTGCTAGCTAGAGAAAAGATCAAAATTCAAAATTTAAAATGCAGTATTTTTTTTACTGAATGTGTATTACTTTTGCAGCCTCATACAGTCAAACCACCTAAGAACTGTCTGTCTTGCTTGCCTATACTGGGGGGGTTAGGTAGCAGCTGAACATCTTTCCTGAATATACGCTGGAGACCACAGCAATTGGAGTGTGTACCGAAACGAGCTAGGAACTTGGGGCAGAGTAGAGAGCAAGCAACAAGGTCCCTGTCATTCGGTAGCATACTTTCTAGTTGGGGAAAAAAAGATAATCAGCAACTAACAGATATAAAAATCACTTCTGTTCATCCTAAATGCTTTGAAGAAAATTAAGCAAGATAAGTGAACAGAGCAACCAAGAGTGGAAGTATTTTAAAGAGAGTGTTCAGAAGAGGTTCTCTAAATATATGATACTTGAACAGAGAACTAAGAGTTGGAGAAAGATCATCCCAGCCATCAACAAATTTAGACCCAAGGGGAGAAGAAGCTCGGAATGTTATTTGAAAGACTATGAGAAGGCCAGTGTAGCAGAGGAGGGGGTTGGTGAGAACTGTAGAACATCAAATCAGAGAAGACTCCAGGAGATATGGTAAGCAGTGACCAGCTTTTATGAAACCAGATTCTCTGAGTGCAATGGAGAGCTGTTGCTTCTTTTTTAAACTGAAAACAGAGTGACTTGACTTACAGTTTAAAAAGATATCAATGAAATAGAATTGAGAACCAAGAAACAAATCAATATTTGATGGTGGAATCAAGAATATTCAATATGAGAGAGAGAGTATTTTCAATAAATGATGTTGGGAAAACTAGACACTCAAATGCAAAAGAATGAAATTAGACCCCTATCTTATACTACTCACAAAAACTAACTAAAAATAGATTAAATACTTAACTTTAAGATCTGAAACCATAAAACTCCTCGAAGAAAACATAGGGAAAATGCTCCTGACATTGGCGTTAGCAGTGATTTTTTTAATATGACACCAAAACCAAAGGCATTATAAAAATAAGCAGTTAAACCAAATCAAAATAAAAAAGATTCTACCCAGCAAAAGAAACAGCCAACAGAATGAAAAGGCAGCCTGCAGAATGGGAGAAAATATTTGCCTAACTATGTATCTGATAAGAAGTTAATATAAAAAATATATAAACAATTCATACAACACAATAGTAAAAAAGAAAAGAAAAAGAATAATAATCAAATAATCTGATTTAAAGTGAGAATGGCACCTGAATAAACTTTTTTCCAAAGGCATATAAATGGTCAATAGATACATGAAAAGATGCTTATTATCACTAGTCATCAGAGAAATGCAAATCAAAACCATGGTAAGATATATCTACCACCTGGTAGGATGGCTATTATTAAAAAGATAAAAGGTAACAACTGTCATTGAGGATGTGGAAAAAAGAAAGCCCTAATGCACTTTTATGGGAATGTAAATTGGTGCAGCCAGTATGGAAAACAGTATGGAAGTTCCTGAAAAATTAAAAATAGAACTACCATATGATCCAGGAATCCCACTTCTGTATATACATCCAAAGGAAATGAAATCTCTATATTCAGGAAATATCTGCATTCCCACAGTCATCGCATTGTTCACAATAGCCAAGATATGGAAGCAACATAAGTGTCCACTGATAGATGAATGGATAAAGAAAATATGATATATATTTAAATTATATATTATATGTTTGTTATATATATCATATGCATTTTGCATTATATTTATGTATTTTTTTCAATCATAATAAGAAAATTCTGCATTTCTGACAACATGGATGAACCTTGAGGACATTATCCTGTGTGAACTAAGTAATCAGACAGAAAAAAGACAAAAACTATATGATCCCACTTATATGTGGAATCATTTAGAAAAAAAACAAAATTTATACAGAGACAAAGTAGAATGGTGGTTGCTGGGGGCAGAAGAATTGGGGAAAATGTGAGATATTGATAACATACTTCTAGTAATAAGATTAGTAAGTTCTGGGGATCTAATACACAGCCTGCTGACTGCTGTATTATGTACTTGAAAGTTGCTAAGAGAGTATCTTAAATATTCTCACCACACACTCTCTCACACACACACAACTTGTAATTATGTGAATGATGGGTGTGTTAACCTTACTGTGGTAATTACTTCACAATATATACATATCAAATTGTCACATTATATACTTTAAACTTATACAGCATTTTATGTCAACTATTTGTGGAAAAAAAAGATAATTCCAGCTGCCTTATGTAATGCAGACTCTAAGGAGGAAGAAAGAAGCATGGAGAAAGTTAACAGGCAGTTGGGAGATTTACTGGTATCTTGGATTTGGGAGATTTTGATGGAAGAAGTGAGAATTATCCTAGGAGTATAGACTTAGAAAGTAAAATTGCTCTTTTCTTTCCCATGCCAAGATTCTCTTTTCAGGGCTAAAATTTGGAGGTTCTGTATTTTATTTTTATAAGAGATGTCATTCCCTTTTACAAGCTCATTTTAAATGTCATTCTCCTTTAATACCAAAAGCATTTTGTATTGGGGTATAGACAGTTAACAGGGTTTCCCGGGTGGCTCAGATGGTTAAAAAATCCGCCTGCAATGTGGAAGACCTGGGTTCGATCCCTGGGTTGGAAGATCCCCTGGAGGAGGGCATGACAACCCACTCCAGTATTCTTGCTGGAGAATTCCCAAGGACTACATTCCATGGGTTGCAAAGAGTTGGACACAACTGAGCAACTAAGCACATAGCCGATTACCAATGGTGTGGTATGCTGGAACAGCAAAGGGACTCAGCCATACACATACATACATACATACATGTATCCACTCTCCCAAATGCCATTTATAAATAATGGCAAACTTTTGAAATAACATAAAAGAAAGTTGGTTTCTTTTAAATGTCTAATATTCATATCGCTAAGAGAAGATAAATTTATTGATATATTTTATATAGGACTTAATGAAGTCCTTTATCATTTGTTTCTATTCAAATTTCTAACTGGAATTCTGTAGCCCGAATAGTGAAGAAGATAGTCTTCAATAAATGGTGCTGGGAAAACTAGATATTTAAAGGTAAAAGGATGAAATTAGATTTCTATCTTTCTCTGCTTATAGAACCTGCGTGTGTGTGTATGTGTGTGTATGTGTGTGTTTGTGTTCGGTCGTGTCCAACTCTTTGTGGCCCCATGGACTGTAGCCCAGCAGCTTCCTCTGCCCATGGAATTTTCCAGGCAGGAATTCTGTAGTGGGTTGCCATTTCCTACTCCAGGGGCTCTTCCTGACCCAAGGATCGAACCCACATCTCTTGCGTCTCCTGTATTGGCAGGCAGATTCTTTACCACTAGAGCCCCTGTATAGAACCTACAGTAGAAGACTCTCCTTTTGGACTCTGTTCCATTTTCTTCCCCCAGGCATGCAATTACACATGCTAGCTGCAATAATGTGAAAAAATCACCGAACAGTTTTTACTCCTGAGGAATGGGCTCTGATGGTCCAATCATTCCCAGAAGATGGCTGTGTAATATAGAGCACACTGTCTGAGAATTGGTCTTCTAAAATTGTAAATAAAATAAAGACATCATCCTTCATATTCTTTTATGATTTTAGATAATCCTAAGAGTTCTTTCCACTTCCAAAATTTTAAGATGGTTCCTCTTCTGATTTTCATAGGCTGTTGACACAGTCCATTGCTTATTTAGTTAATTACACAATGCTATATATGTCAGCCATTTTTCTGCTGATGATTTCCCAGTTTTATATCTCAAGTTCAGGATGCTCTCACAAGGTTTATTCTCGTATAACAAATGGCTTCCTGAACATGTCTACCTGTATGTTATATCAGTACTACAAATACTTTATGTCCAACATGACTGATTCATTAGCTTTCCCCATCAGCTTGCTCCTTTTCCTGTATACTCTCCTCATATTGTTTAGGTGGCCCTCTCTGATTGTCTTCTACTATGCTGCTGCTGCTGCTAAGTCGCTTCAGGCGAGTCCGGCTCTGTGCGACCCCATAGATGGCAGCCCACCAGGCTCCCCTGTCCCTGGGATTCTCCAGGCAAGAACACGAGTGGGTTGCCATTTCCTTCTCCAATGCACGAAAGTGAAAAGTGAAAGTGAAGTCGCTCAGTCGTGTCTGACTCTTCGCGACCCCAAGGACTGCAGCCCACCAGGCTCCTCCGTCCATGGGATTTTCCAGGCAAGAGTCCTGGCATGGGTGCCATCGCCTTCTCTGGCCTTCTACTATACCATTCTAGCAAATAACCATCTGCTTACTTGTCTACTTACCCGAGTCTACAAGACTCAGCTCGAGTTACCTTCTTATGCAAAATTTTTCTAAGCCCACTTCCTAGGCGAGAAGAATTTCTTACCGCCTGTGGTATCTTGATTAATATCAGAGCACCTGCCTGAGTTTGTTCACCTGTTTATTTCTTTGTCTACATTTTGAACTCCTTGAGGGGAATTATAGTTTCTTATTTCCTTGTGATTCTATGCTCAGTTTAGGATGTATCACATTAGATGATTAACAAATATATCATGAATGAGTAAAAATGAAAATTCTCTGATCTGAGAATTGCTCATGTCCCATTTTTTAATCTGGAATATATTCTCACACGAATACTATCTCCAAGACAGGGAGAAGCCATTGGCTTTCTTGCTTATTTTGACTTGTTTACCAGTTTATGAAGACTCATATAAATGTTTACCTTCATTTGTTTGCACCCATCCTTCCATGAGATACCAGTGTTCTTTCCATGTACATTCTGTCTTGCAGAGTGTAGAGACTTTTCTTTTTCCTCTTTTCCTTGAGATTGAGATTAGAATAATGATGCCCAGCCAGTTTTTAATAGATGTTCTTTCCTGAACCCCACATTTGCCTTAGTACCCTCTGGAAAACAATTAAAATTTCTTCTATGTAGACATTTATATATAAACCAATTTTATCATCAGCAGTTAGCAAATACACTTCCAGCTCTTCAAAATGTTAATGAAATTTAGACATGATTCTTAGCTCTCATTCAATAAGCACACTTGGGTCAATAAGCTGTCAAATTAGAGTGGCTGAATTTTTCTCAACATTGTCCTACTCACTGATCAGGCTAGAAGAAATTAACCAAAGTGACTTATTTTAGCAGTGTCAAGAAATCGCGTGTGACTTGTGAAAATGATAGAGTCAGCTTTCCTTCCCATTATGTTTTTAAAACTTACAGATACTGGAATAATTAACAGACAAATCAGAAAGAACTTTGCCTTATAAGAGAAGTTTCTTTCTCTGAGGTCACAAATCCTTTAAGACTTTGAGTCTGTTCTTCACTTTCTTTCCTTGAGTGGGTAGTGCTTTGTCACTTCCACAGCCATTTTCTTCCTCCTGCAAGTCTTCGTGACATTTCTTGATAGAGTCAGGAATAGCATTTTGTCAGTTAATTTATCTTTAAAAGATCACAGATTATCATAGACTAGCTCGGCAGAAATGAACGTGATACAGAATGTAGTTCAAACCAAGTAAACATTAATACTGATAATAATTATTATTAATCTTTATTAGGCTCTAGTTATAATTACATAATTGATACAGTCAGTCCTCAAAATGGCCCTGTAATTTAAGCATCCTATGTCAGCCTTTTACAGGGACTTCCCAGGCAGCTCAGTGGTAAAGAATCTGCCTACCAATGCAGGAGATGTGGGTTTCATCCCTGGGTTAGGAAGATCCCCTGAAGGAGGAAATGGCAACGCACTCTAGTATTCCTGCCTGGAGAATCCCCATGGACAGAGGAGCCTGGCGGGTTACTGTCCACGGGGTTGCAAAGAGTCAGACATGACTGAGCATAGCACCGCACGTTACAATGCAAAAGCACATTCCTTTTGCAGAGAGGAAGAGAAGGATTGGAGAGGAGGCCATGTGGCCAATGGATGACTGAGTTAAAATTTGAACTCCTGTCCTCACATTTTTCACCAGTGTTTATAAGAATATGTGAATGCAATTGTCCATGTCTTGAATGACAAGGGCTCTTGAGGAGAGGTGCTTAAGGCAGATGGTGATCTGTTCAGCAGGCGCATAGCCTGTATTCCCATTGTCACATAGTTGGAAGAAGATTCAGATGGCTGAGATGAAACTGTGCATGTAATGAGTTGAACAGGGATTTGCCTGACTCGCTTGGATGTTTCTTTGCCTTCTAGGAAGATTTCCAACCTGCAGCAGCCTCGGAGACCAATTGGGAGTCAGTCACAAGCTCTATCTCAGTAAGTAATTTATTTTTCTGTTGCCTGCAAAAACAACTGATGTAGTAGTAGCTAAGGTCAGTCCTGGGATGACTTCAGCCGCGTGAAGGATCTATGGCTTGATCCAAAGCCAGATCTCAAGCACGATGTGTTCTTCCATTTCTTTTAGGTTACAGTGGGCTATGTCAGATGCCCTTTTGCCCTCTCTTTCAGAAAGGTTTCCAGGAAATGTCAGTACCCATTGTAGGAACACGGGAGACAACGACTTAAGTATTTATGAGTTTCAAAGCAGAACATTCGAACTAAAGGACTATCCAGACATCTAAAATATATGAAACAGATCCAGGGCCTGAGCTCAAGTTGGGAATTTTAAAATAGTTTTTTGAATATTCCAGGGGAAGCTGTTAACCTTTGCATTTTCAATGGTCTTTTCATATATGAAAAAGCCCCAGGGTTAATCACAAGATAAAACTTAAGTGCAAGCCAGGCTTGTGTTCTGTGTGTCTTAGCAATAAAACATAACTCACCCTGAAACTTAAAATGGTTCGTGCTCCATTTATTTTCCTCCAAATTTAGTCATTCCTCAGTATTCTGTCTACTTATCTACTTTGTACAGAAAGAGCAGGTTTTGTTTTCACCAGTCCTGTGGGTAGCACTAGTGTAGCAATAAACTAAAATATGATAAATGCAGTTGTTCATTATAAGATTAAGAGCCTGGAGAAAACTTGGCTATGGTTCTAAAGTCTGTTAGTGTGACTGAGTCAACGTTGATTTTTTTTTTTTCCCTAAAGTGATAGTCTATCTTTTATTCTTGGGGGGATTTTTAAAAAATATCCTGAGATGCCAGGATTTCCTCATCTATGGATTCTGTGAGTCTTTAATTCACCAAGTGTGGCTGCTGGACTAGAACATGATCTGATGGAGACAGTGAGGTCTCTAATGGTGATTTTACAAAAACTTTGCTCATCTCTGACCGCTGAGAATGCATTCTCTGAAGCTAGCTGAGTATAGGCAATTATTGTCAGGTAGGATAAAATTAAAATAATGCTGGGGTACTGGGGAGCTGAGAGGCTAGGCAGGAGGTGTGGGCCGTTAGTGGCTGAGACTGACAGTTTAAGGTACATGCCTGTGGCAGCTTTTCCACCAGGACCCAGGGTTCTGTTCTGTCAGGAGGTCCTCTGGCTTCTCACGTATCTTATGCATGATAGCTCAGGGTTGTCTCATTATTCCTTGCCCCAAGGGCAGAAATTAATACACTTAAAGGCCCCTTCTAATACAGGATAGCCCAGTTCAGTTCAGTTCAGTCGCTCAGTCGTGTCCGACTCTTTGCGACCCCATGGATCGCAGCACGCCAGGCCTCCCTGTCCATCACCAACTCCCTGAGTCTACCCAAACCCATGTCCCTCGAGTCAGTGATACCATCTAGCCATCTCATCCTCTGTCATCCCCTTCTCCTCCTGCCCCCAATCCTTCCCACATCAGGGTCTTTTCCAATGAGTCAGCTCTTCGCATCAGGTGGCCAAAGTATTGGACTTTCAGCTTCGACATCAGTCCTTCCAATGAACACCCAGGACTGATCTCCTTTAGGATGGACTGGTTGGATCTGCTTGCAGTCCAAGGGACTCTCAAGAGTCTTCTTCAACACCACAGTTCAAAAGCATTAATTCTTTAGTGCTCAGCTTTCTTTATAGTCCAACTCTCACATCTATACATGACCACTGGTAAAACCATAGCCTTGACTAGACGGACCTTTGTTGGCAAAGTAATGTCTCTGCTTTTTAATATGCTGTCTAGGTTGGTCATAACTTTCCTTCCAAGGAGTAAGCGTCTTTTAATTTCATGGCTGCAGTCACCATTTGCAGTGATTTTGGAGCCCCAAAAAATAAAATCTGACACTGTTTCCACTGTTTCACCACCTATCTGCCATGAAGTGATGGGACCAGATGCCATGATCTTAGTTTTCTGAATGTTGAGCTTTAAGCCAACTTTTTCATTCTCCTCTTTCACTTTCATCAAGAAGCTCTTTAGTTCTTCTTCACTTTCTGCCATAAGGGTGGTGTCATCTGCATATCTGAGGTTATCGATATTTCTCCTGGCAATCTTGATTCCAGCTTGTGCTTCCTCCAGCCCAGCGTTTCTCATGATGTACTCTGCATATAAGTTAAATAAGCAGGGTGACAATATGCAGCCTTGACGTACTCCTTTTCCTATTTGGAACCAGTCTGTTGTTCCATATCCAGTTCTAACTGTTGCTTCCTGACCTGCATACAGATTTCTCAAGAGGCAGGTCAGGTGGTCTTGTATTCCCATCTCTTTCAGAATTTTCCACAGTTTATTGTGATCCACACAGTCAAAGGCTTTGGCATAATCAATAAAGCAGAAATAGATATTTTTCCGGTACTCTCTTGCTTTTTCGATGATCCAGCGGATGTTGGCAATTTGATCTCTGGTTCCTCTGCCTTTTCTAAAACCAGCTTGAAGAGAAAGATTGTGCCGTCCATTTGGTGCATCTATGCAAGCTCAGCCTTATGTCTGAATCCACTGGAAACTCTTCCAGATTGAGTTCTATGTCCAGGTTCTGCTGAGTCCTCTTGGAAGACGAGGGATACCTCATTCTTTTCTCAGCATTCTGATTTTCATTCTGAAGCAGGAGCAAGAGCCCTTGGATTTCCCATTAACTTCTATGTAAACCGTTCTTTGTTTCTGTTGAGACTGGTTTACAGTTTTCAGAACATTTTTTTTTTACAAATTTTTATCATTTTAAAGTAATTCACTTAGCTTTTAGTTTGATTTTTATGAACATATAACAAAATCTGAATGAGATCAAATTTATAGTGCTATTGAAAGAAGCACAATCAACTAGTATTTCTCTCAAAAATAGTTTTGAAATAATTGCCTCAGAAACAAAAATGTTCTCCTTTGTTGATTAGGTCATCTAGTCAGTCATAAATATTTTCTTAACCATCACTAGTGTGTTAATTGCTCAGTCATGTCTGACTCTTTGTGACCCCATGGACTGTAGCCCACCAGGCTCCTCTGTCCATGGAATTCTCAGGCAACAATACTTGAGTGGGTAGCCATTCTCTTCTCCAGTGGATCTTCCCAACCCAGAGATCAAACTCAGGTCTCCTGCATTGTAGATTCTTTACCATCTGAGCCACCAGAGAATCCCCAACCATCATTAGTATTTCAAGTCAAAACTTGAAAAGAGCAGCAAAACTCATACACAAGGTCACTTTTACATTGTACCTATAGTTTGTACTTGCTCTTCAAACTAATATTAGAAGAGCTTAGATTCCCTCCTCACCTTCAGGGGCACCTCCACAGCTTTCTCTTGGAGAGACATTTGAATACACACTACACCTTAGGTACTGTTAAGACTAAGCCCAGGAAGCTCCTTGCCAGGAGGTCCCCAGAATCATTTTGGTAGCTTTGCTTACAGTTGAATGGCTGGATTGATGTACCTGCTTTTGTCCCAAAAAAGAGGGGAAAATATAATTTAAAAGCTTTCATACGCTGTCATGCAGCTGACTTTGGCCAGCTCATTTTGATTTTGTGGATCTTAGACCACATTATTGTGATACAAAGCTAATTGTAAATCATGTGGTCAGTAAGAGCCAAGTAGACTGTAGATCCAGACAATACAAAGTTGAGTGGGAACTTGGACTTGTGTTACTGAATCATAAATTTAGCTGCCTTAAGCATAGTGTACCAAGAGGGTTATGAAAGACAGAAGTAATGTGCTTTAATCAGGGTTCAGCTTCTGTGAGCCAAGCACACACACACACAAACACAAACACAAATACACTCCTAGATTAAAGAGCTAGACTGGTACCTTCACCAATCTATCTCCTGTCTCATACTTTACACTCCAAACCCCATCTGCCACTTACTCCATTTCCCTACAAGGTGTATTTGAATTACAACAAATTATAACAATAGTAGGTATGCTTTTTTAAAAACCTCTTAACAATATTGCATAGGAATATTGCATAGGACAATATTGCATAGGAATGTGGAATGTTACATCCATGAGTCAAGGCAAATTGGAAGTGGTCAAACAGGAGATGGCAAGAGTAGACATCAACATTTTAGGAAGCAGTGAACTAAACTGGACTGGAATGGATGAATTTAACTCAGATGACCATTATATCTACTACTGTGAGCAAGAATCCCTTAGAAGAAATGGAGTAGCCCCCATAGTCAACAAAAGACTCTGAAATGCAGTACTTGGGTGCAACTCAAAAATGACAGAATGATCTCTGTTGGTTTCCAAGGCAAACCATTCAATATCACTGTAATCCAAGTCTATGCCCCATCCAGTAATGCTGAAAAAGCTGATGTTGAATGGTTCTATGAAGAACTACAAGACCTTCTAGAACTAACACCCCCAAAATATGTCCTTTTCATTATAGGGGACGGGAATGCAAATGTAGGTAGTCAAGAGATACCTGGAGTAACAAGCAAATTTGGCCTAGGAGTACAAAATGAAGCAGGGCAAAGGCTAATAGAGTTTTGCAAGAGAGCTCACTGGTAATATCAAACAACCTCTTCCAACAACACAGGAGAAGACTTACACATGGACATTGCCAGATGATCAATACTGAAATCAGATTGATTCTATTCTTTCCAGCCAAAGATGGAGAAGCTCTACACAGTCAGCAAAAACATGACCAGGAGCTGAATGTGGCTCAGATCATGAACTCTGTATTGCAAAGTTCAGACTTAAACTGAAGAAAGTAGGGAAAACCACTAGACCATTCAGGCATGACCTAAGTCAAACCCCTTATGATTATAAGGGTGAAGTGACCAACAGATTCAAGGGATTAGATCTGATAGAGTGTCTGAAGAACTATGGACAGAGGTTCGTGACATTGTAGAGGAGGCAGTGATCAATACCATCCCCAAGAAAAATAAATGCAAAAAGGCAACATGGTTGTCTGACGAGTCTGTACAAATAGCTGAGTAAAGAAGAGAAGCTAAAGGCAAAGGAGAAAAGAAAAGATATACCCACTCGAATGCAGAGTTCCAAAGAATAGCAAGGAGAGATAAGAAAGTCTTCCTCAGTGAACAATGCAAAGAAATAGAGGAAAACAATAGAATGGGAAAGACTAGAGATCTCTTCAAGAAAATTAGAGATACCAAGGGAACATTTCATGCAAAGATGGGCCCAATAAAGGACAGAAAGAGTATGAACCTAACAGAAGCAGAAGATACTAAGAAGAGGTGGCAAGAATACACAGAAGAACTGTACAAAAAAGATCTTCATGACCCAGATAACCACAATGGAGTGATCACTCACCTAGAGCCAGACATCCTGGAATGTGAAGTCAAATGGGCCTTAGGAAGCATCACTACAAACAAAGCTAGTGGAGGTGATGGAATTCCAGTTGAGCTATTTCAAATCCTGAAAGATGATGCTGTGAAAGTGCTGCACTCAATATGCCAGCAAATTTGAAATACTCAGCAGTGGCCTCAGGACTGGAAAAGGTCAGTTTTCATTCCAATCCCAAAGAAAAACAATGCCAAAGAATGTTCAAACTACCACACAATTGCACTTATCTCACACGCTAGTAAAGTGATGCTCAAAATTCTCCAAGCCAGGCTTCAACAATACATGAACTGTGAAATTCCAGGTGTTCAGCCTAGATTTAGAAAAGGCAGAGGAACCAGAGATGAAATTGCCAACATCTGTTGGGTTATCAAAAAAGCAAGAGAGTTCCAAAAAGACATCTACTTCTGCTTTGTTGACTATGCCAAAGCTTTTGACTGTGTGGATCACAATCAACTGTGGAAAATTCTGAAAGAGATGGTAATGCTAGACCACCTTATCTGCCTCCTGAGAAATCTATATGCAGGCCAAGAACCATCAGTTAGAACTGGACATGGAACAGCAGACTGGTTCCAAATTAGGAAAGGAGTATGTCAAGGCTGTATATTGTCACCCTGCTTGTTTAATTTATATGTAGAATACATCATGAGAAACGCTGGGCTGGATGAAGCACAAGCTGGAAGCAAGATTGCCAAGAGAAATATCAATAACCTCAGATATACAGATAACACCACCCTTATGGCAGAAAGCCAAGAAGAACTAAAGAGCCTCTTGATGAAAGTGAAAGAGGAAAATGAAAAAGTTGGCTTAAAGCTCAACATTCAGAAAACTAAGATCATGTGCCTAGTCCCATCACTTAATGGCAAATAGATGGGAAAACAATGGAAACAGTGAGAGACTTTATTTTGGGAGCTCCAAAATCACTGCAAATGGTGATTGCAGCCATGAGATTAAAAGACACTTGCTCCTTAGAAGAAAGGCTATGACAAACCTAGACAGCATAATAAAAAGCAGAGACATTACGTTGTCAACAAATGCCCAGCTAGTCAAAGCTATCATTTTTCCAGTAGTCATGTATGGATGTGAGAGTTAGGCTATAGAGAAAGCTCAGCACCGAAGAATTGATGCTTTTGAACTGTGTTGTTGGAGAAGACTCTTGAGAGTCCCTTGGACTGCAAGGAGATCCAACCAGTCCATCCTAAAGGAAATCAGTCCTGAACAGTCATTGGAAGGACTGATGCTGAAGCTGAAATTCCAAGAGTTTGGCCCTGATGTGAAGAGCTGACTCATTTGAAAAGACCCTGATGCTGGGAAAGATTGAAGGTGGGATGAGACGGGGACGACAGAGGATGAGATGGTTGGATGGCATCACACTCGATGGACATGAGTTTGAGGAAGATCCGGGAGATGGTGACGGACAGGAAGCCTGGCGTGCTTTAGTCCGTGGGGTTGAGAAGAGTCGGACATGACTGAGTGACTGAACTAAACTGAAAACCTCTTAATTTTTCTAAAAGCTGACAGTTCCCCCAAGAGTAAGTGTAACTTTGGGGATCTTTGGATCTTGATTTGTTAAAAAGCATTCACCTGAAAGTCTGAAAATAATTGTGGGTCTTTGCTCTCTGGGACTCTATAACGCATATGCATATTATTTCTCATTAGGAATGCAGCTTACGTTTTAGAAATGTTAGTTTTCATTAATTTTTATTTTCCTATAGAGATATGATATACTTGCCCTTGAGGGATATTATTTGTTTAGCAGTTTCTTTAAAGACATTTAGAAAACATTGGCAACTATGTGCTTTCCATTCCGTGATAATGGGTCATGAATTTTTACAGAGATGTTTGACTCATGGCTCATTTACCTCTAGATTGTACAAGGGTTAGTGAAGTAAGTGCTTAGAAACTTATATGGGAATATATTCCATGGCAAAATGCATAATCCCTTCCAGACTTTCTATGATGTTGCATTCCCTACTTAAAGAGTATTCCTGAGAATGTTTTAATGGCAACATGGATCCTTAGCAATTATAGCACTTAAAATGCACACACACACACACACACACACACACACACACACACAATACATATACACACACATACACACCCAAGTGAATCTTCCAGTCTTAAGTCAAGGGAGCCAGTTTCATGTCTTATTATTCTGGTTGACAATAAGCTGCTTAAAGTACCAAATTTTATCAATATGTTTCCAGATTAAATTTAAACACTGCCCAGAGAACGTCTTTTGTGCTAAGTGAGCTATAAATAGGGGGCATTGAGGCTAAGCAAGGGAGAATGAAATAGATTACTCACGGTTTGCATGGAAGATGAAATGAGTTCATAATTTACCTATTACCATTATTTGTTGATATGGATATAGTGATCTGGGACTTTGAACCAAGAAATTTAATGACTTATTTTGATATTTCCATTTATCTGGTATCATTTTTAATGATTAAAGTTCAGATGACCTGAGTATTTTATGATCTTCCTGGTTTTGATTTGCAATAAAGCAAATGACTATGATTTACCAATTAATTATTTAGGAATATGGCAAGACTATGGCATAGGGACTTAGCATGATATTTATATACGTGATGTCTTACAATCGAAAGTCTGTGTTCCCTCCATAAGGTTGTGTGACTTGTATTTCATAGCAATGCACTTCTTCTGAGTACACTGAGCTGTATGTCACTCTTAGGGCGTATCCTATCACTCTCCATCAGTAACGGACCCCACTCTCACTGCGGATGCTCTGGACAAAACAGTTGCAGAATTTGATACTGTGGAAGAGCTGCTCAAGCACTTCAATCCAGAATCATGGCAAGAAGATCTTGAGAATCTATATTTGGATACCCCTCAGCATCGAGGCAGATCATATCATGACAGGAAGTCAAAAGGTAAGAAACAGATATGGTTCTTCATAAGCAGATACAAGTGCTAATCGTAACAAGTAAGAATTTGCAATGCAATATATTTAATACACTTAAATCAGATGAGTACTGTTAGCCCATTATTATATATCTTTTCACAGCACTTTCAAATGATATTCTGTGTTTTACCCAAACTGTGTTGTTTGTGTGGGACTAAGAAACACTTGAGTCAGTCAAAGTTTGGAGCTAGAAAAGACCTTCTAAAATCATCTGGATCAACTTTGTGCTTCTTGGCAAACAAGTCATTATTAGTCCCACCATAAATAGTAGAGGTGACCAAAATCAGGGGAGCTGAAGAACCCTTCAATGGCTGCACGGAAATGGAGAGGAGACGAGAATCCTGGTCTCTTGCCTCCAATGGCAGTGTGTGTGTAGGTCTCTCTGATGGATGTGAGTGCTGGATTAGCCCAGGACTCAGTCAGTGTTCGCAGGAGAGTCTCCTGGTAAAGCAGTGGTCGAAACTCGGGAAGATTCCAACTCTACTCATTCAGTGTCCATTCGAAAAAAATTTATAAAGTCCTACCATAGGCTTGGCATCCTTGGTAGTTCATGGGATGTAAAGGTCCCAAGAAAGAAACAAAGATCTGGGATATTTTGTCCAAGTGTGAGGGCATATATTCAGTTGGAGGGTTCAGAAAAACACAGTGAAGGGAGAAGAAAAGAATATTCAGGCAGAGTCAAAACATCAAGGGTTAAAACCGTAACACCTAAACTCTTAAAAAGTAGGATGTTGCATCTGGATGATATGATTTTAGGATGTGAGTGTTTATTTGAATGTTTAACTCAAATTAATAGAGAAATCATCACCTCTTATTGAATAAAAGTATAATCTAGTCTGTTATGTTCTTGCCTCATTTGGTAAGATTTATTATTCACATTTTCTCTGGAAGTCTTGTAAGGCTGACTTGCATCACAAATGTAAAGGTGTTTAGTACAGTACAGCCTATTTCTTGTGCTTTGTAATAACAGAGGTACTTTAAGGAGAAGGGACAGGCTGCCCACCCCAGTATTCTTGGGCTTCCCTGGTGGCTCAGATGGTAAAGAATCTGCCTACAATGCGGGAGACCTGAGTTCGATCCCTGGGTTGGGAAGATCCCCTGGAGAAGGGAATGGCTACCCACTCCAGTATTCTGTCCTGGAGAATTCCATGGACAGAGGAGCCTGGCGGGCTACAGTCCATAGGGTGGCAAAGAGTCGGCCATGACTGAGCAACTTTCACTTTCAGGAATTGTGAACCTGGGCCCTTTTACAGATAATGTTTGGTAAGGGCAATCTGTCAGAACATGTAGGCTGAAATGACTAATTAGTTAACTCCTGCCTGACTCTGCTACTTATGGCTTAGGCCATAATCTTACATACTTAAATTGCACAGCTAAGTGGGGACAACAGAGTCACTGGTGGCCCTGATGTTATGGAGATATGCCGCACACCTGTGTGAGTGCTAAGTCACTTTAGTCATGTCCGACTCTTTGTGACGGACATGTTGAATTAGAGGCAAGGCATCTTGGTTCAAATCCTAACCCTGCCACTTACAAGTTTTGTGATTATTTTCAGCTAATCACTGATTGTTCCTGAGCCTCAGTTTCCTCACTGGCAATGTGGGTATGATAATAGCTACTTTCAGGAATTGTTAGAGGTGCCATCCAAAGCACCTGACACATAGTACTTGCTCAAGAGACGTTAGCTAGCTGTAGTTACTGAGATCTCTGAAATGACTGTATCACTTCCTTGATGGAGCCTTTACTGTCTCTTGTCATCTCTCTGCGAAGCCCACCACTCCAGACTTCTAAGATTGGAGTACTTGAGATGCCACAGCATTTATTTGCCCTACTAGTGCACTGCCGTTGTATCTCTGTATCTTCTCTAAGGGGGCTTCCCTGGTGACTCAGATGGTAAAAATAATCTGCCTGCAATACAGGAGACCTGGGTTTTATCCCTCGGTCGGGAAGGTTCCCTGGAGAAGGGAATGGCAACCCACTGCAGTATTCTTGCCTGGGGAATTTCATGGACAGAGGAACCTGACGGGCTACAGTCCATGGGGTCGCAAAGAGTTAGATACGACTGAGCAATGTGAGATCCTAGGACGTAAGTGTTTCAACTGTGGCTGAATATTAAGTCACCTGGGGAGCTTTAACAAACTACAGGTACCTAGGGCTGTCCCAGTCACACAGACTCAGAAACTCTGAGGGCGAGCCTGGGGCACTGATATTATTTTATGGCTCCTAGGAGATTGAGAAGATCCCCTGGAGAAGGGAAAGGCTACCCACTTCTGGCCTGGAGAATTCCATGGACTATAGTCCACGGGGTCTCAAAGAGTCAGACACGACTGAGTGACTTTCACTTTCAGGAGATTGAGACCGATCCTTAGAGGCAGTCAGAGTGCAGGGATTGTTCATCCTCTGTCTTCAGTAAACTGGTACAATCTCTGACACATTGAAAAAGACCCTGATGATGGGAAAGATTGAGAGCAGGAGAAGAAGGGGGTGACAGAGGACAAGATGGTTGGATGGCATCACCGATTTAATGAACATGAGTTTGAGAAAACTCTGGGAGATGGTACTGAAGGACAGGGAAGCATGATGTGCTGCAGTCCATGGGCTTGCAAAGAGTCAGACATGACTTATTGACAACAACTGTAACAACTGACACATTTTAGCTGCTCCATTAATGTTTGTGAAATTGGAGATGTTAATAATTCAGTATCAGTATATTTCTAAAGTTTATAGAAACCCACCCCATAGAGTTAGGCTTGTACCTTTATTAAGAATGCCTTTGGTTACTGAAATAACCTTTCTAGAGTATTCAAGGCAACATTCAGCGGATTTCTGACAGAGTAAACATTTATCTCCCCTGTTGGCTTGGATTCCATTTCTCAGTCTCTTATTTGAAATGGCCCTAAGGCAGATCTGTACCCTTTCATTGAACACTGGCAAGTCACCATTGTCTCTACACTGGTATAACTGTGCTGATTTAATTGTTTATCATTCCCCCGATGCTGAACCACCTGTGTGAATCACAGAAGCAAATGAAGTCACGTTTGATATTTCAGCTGTTATTGTCAGCTTTTGCAACTTAAAAAATATAAATCCATGGTTTTTATCCTGATATATAAGAAATGGGATAGTGAATAAAAGAGTGAAAACTAAAAAAAAAAAAAAAAGAGTGAAAACTGAAAAATAGTTATAGATGATGGAGGTCCATTAAGTGTCAAGTAAAATGTGAACTTCATAGGATTTCTAAAAAGTTTTCAACTACCAGAATTTGTTGCTGATTTTAGTTGCTGAGTCATGTCTGACTCTTTGAAACCCCCCTGAACTGTAGCCTGCCTGGCTCCTCTGTTGATGCACTTCCCAGGCAAGAAAACTGGAGTGGGTTGCCGTTTTCTTCCCCATGGGCTTTTCCTGACCCAGGGATTAAACCTGCATCTGCTGTATTGGCAGGCTGATTCTTTACCACTGAGCCATCTGGGAAGCCCCTATAATAATCTTTTAGTGATGCCGTGTAGAAATAGACTTGTCATTTGTGAATATCGACTGAGCATCCTTTATTTCTGATTTGCCCAGACTGATCAAACGTGGAATTTTTCATGATATCAAAGAACAAGATTCTGAAACGACCCTTGAATGTGAATATATAGATCACATATTTATATAAACACTAAAATAAAATACAAATACACTAGGTGAAGAACTTATAAAGTAGAAAACAGTTAATATATTTAAATTAAATTTTCTGCTTTGCTTCTACTGTTATTTGAAGGGAGATTAGGTGACAGTGACGTTTTACCTCTCCTTAAGAAGAGACTTGAAAATGGGAAGTATGAGGACATTAAAAGTTTAGAGAGAAGAGGGAGGGAGAAGAGACATAACACTGCCAAGTACTGAAGCCAGAATTTCAGTGCATAAGGTACACTTTTTTTCAAATTCCCAAGTAATAGATAAGCAAAATCTTGTCTGTAAAAGCTTCTGGACTGATGATATTGGGACAAGTTAATATATCCAACTTACAGTTTCCTAGGGGGTAATGGAGAAAAGGGTAGCATGGATAATTGAAATCTATAGATAACTGCAGTTCCAAAACCCAATTTTTGCCAATAATTTCAACCTTAAAGCTTCTCAAAATTTTAAAATAAGTCATTTGAAATTCAAGTTGCATTTATTTCTTCTGATGAACATGCTAATAACATAGCAAATTTGCACATAATTAGGTAAAAATTATATGGATGTTCTACAAACCATGTAATTACTCTCTGAATCCTTGCATGACCACTGTGTTCCTATACCTGTGTTCAGTCACTAAGTCATGTTCAACTCCTTGTGACCCCATGGACTAGAGCCCGTCAGGCTCCTCTGTCCATGGGATTCTCCAGGCAAGAATACTGGAGTGGGTTGCCATTTCCTTCTTCAGGGGACCTTCCCAACCCAGGGAACAACCCATTTCTCCTGCATTGGCAGGTGGGTTCTTTACCACTGAGCCACCAGGGAGGTCAAGGAAGCATGACCACTGAAGTTAACAGAAATTATACTATGATTCCTTGAAAAAAAAAAACACATCCTTTGAATTATGGGCAGTGTGTATTTACTCAAGTATATAGCACAAAATCTGACATCTCAACATGGAAACACTGCTGGTCTTAAACTCTACTAGACTGGGCATTGAGAAGTGACTTATGGGAATTAACAACGTGAGATCCATTTTTTTTTTTTTTTTACTTATTCCAGGAGAGCACAACTTTCCTGAATTATGGTGTGTTTATGTGGCTGAGCTGGTAAAGAATCTGCCTGCAGTGTGGGAGACCTGGGTTGGGAAGATCCCCTGATAAGGAAAAGACTACCCACTCCAGTATTTTGGCATGGAGAATTCCATGGACTGTGTAGTCCATGGGGTCGCAAAGAGTCGGACACGACTGAGCAAATTTCACCTTCATTTTTGCTATAGAAAACCCAATAGTAAGAGGAAAACCCGTTTTCATAGTTTGTGTTGTGATTGAAATATGGATATAATTGTTGAGACCTTCCAACTTAGTAGTTCTGGACAACAATAATGCTTGACAAAAATACATTTTCCCCAAAGATTTGCCATTTATTGATACATGAGCCAAATTTGATGTGCATTCCTCTTTAAAAATCAGTAAGTTAATATTGAGTGAATCATGCATACTAATATTAAATTGATTCCAGATGACAGAGTTTGAAATATATGATTTTCACAGACTCTAAATGGTTAGATGTTGTAGCTCTGGGACAGTTACCAACCCATTCCCCAGGTTCTAATATCAATTCTGTGATTTCTTACATGACATTATTTTTCTATAAGATCTAAAACACTCTTTAATATTAAAACAATTTACTGATAAATAACTGGCATAAGAAGCTGAGGATCAAATTAAATAGATATGTTTCATATAAAATGTTAGAACTGGCTCTGAAATCTTTTAGATGCAAATATATTTTATTTTTAAATTAGTCACTTAGTGCAAGCATTAATAAAAACCATATTGTCATATACAGTGCCGCATGCCTCTTCAAGGGCACACACATAAAAGTTTGAAGAAAATCTCAGCACAGGATCAAAGCCTTTCTTTGGCTGTTTATTCTCTTAGTGCCAGTGAAATGTCTGCTTTTCTCCGATAACGGTTGTCTATATTTGTGGATATCCTAAGCCCACTTTCATTATCAAACATTCCTCACATCTAGGCATATGACTTAAGTGCAAATTGATTGGAAAATCCATTTCACAATAGAAAACCATAGGTAACTTTTAATGTCTTGGTGGACAAATGTGCCTTTTCCACAACAGTCACTCTTGATAATATGAATGGGTTTGCCTTGTGGTTCCTATACCAGTTTTTACCTGTGCGGCATTGAGGCACCCCTGCAGTATCCCTGTGCTCAGTGCCCTGATGGACTTAAGGAGACAGCACCCCCTTCCTAGAACTCATCCTCATGTGAAACTGCTGGTGCTGGGAGATCTGGCTCCCTAGGTGTCTTTACTTGCAAGGGACTGTGCTTCAGTGCTATGTCTCACTGAATTAAGCTAAACATACATCATCATTCCTTTCTGACATTGTGATCAAAGCGAGCATGATCTTCCTTTCCTTAGCAATCACCGATTGCAGAATCCTGACTACTTCTGGTTTTAGGTGATTCTGTTCTTAACCTTATTTCATTGATCTGTTTTACTCATTTTGACACTAATGTGAGGCATACCCACTGGGAGCTGAGGGTTTGGACCTCACTTCAGACACTTTTAACTTGTTCAAGATTAACGAATTCCTTAGCAGGAGGGTACTGTTATTCCCATTTTATCTAAAGAAACAAATGCAGAAAGGTTTAGTGACAGCTATAAAATAGAGAGCCGTGACATGAACCTGGGTGTGCTGACTACGAGGTCAATGCTGTGAGGAACCCAGTGGTGCTTAAAACTCAGAGACTCATAGTCTAGTAAATGAGAGAAAGACAGACATTTAAAGGTCTCCTTGGTTCTTATTCATCTCCTAACCTTGTTCTTATTTTTCATGAATGAAATTCTTATATTTCATTCTGTGAACCCCCCTAGAGTTCAGAGAATTGCCTTATGACAGTGTCAGCTGCTTTCCCGCCTAATCCAATACCTTGTAGATATCCATGTACTCACCTATTCATTTCGCATCATATATTTGTCAAATGTCTACTATATCCAGTGACTGTAGGCAAGTCCACTCAACTTCTCTGCATCTCAGTTTCCACATCCATCAGATGGGAAAAGTAGTCTCTAAGATGAAGGTTTGTTACAAGAATTCCAGGAGACTTGAGTTTGTGAAAGCATCTTACATAGTACCAGGCACATAGTAGCTGCTCAATAAATTTCCATTCACTCACCACTTAACAATGTTTTTAAACCCTGACAATGAGAAATTGTCTGACTGGGATCCTTTTACTATGATTTAGGTTAATTTCTATAAATACAAGTGGTGAATATTTCCATTCTTGAGAAGTTAAACCAGCAAATGGAGTCATGAGATTCATGATTTTAAGTTTAAAATACCCTGATATTCCCTCATTAAAAGTTATAAAATAATTGTTCTTTCCAGATTCATTTGCACTTGAAAACTGAGTTGAAATGTGGAAACAGTTTTCACAATTAGGTGCTAATTTATAGAAGTGGGAATCTGAAAATCACAGTGAGGTTGTAATGCTCATAAAGATGAGCAGACTCCTCCTAGGAAACTTATGAACCTTAAAGAAGGCTGAGAGCCCCTAGTTTCTTGGTATAAAAATACTACAATTATTCATACACTCCCCTTACCTCCCACCCCTACCTAAAGCACCATAAATCTGGTCTCGTAATATCAAAGTCAAGTTTATAGCACTTTATGTAGCAGGGTGTGGGACTATCACCCATCTGGCAAAAGACATACTCCTGAGCACCTTGAGATGCGTATCGGAGAGCCAGCCTCCCGGATGCCATTCCTCACCCCATGTAAAAGATGTGGAACAGCTTCTAGGGCCCGTGGGTCTTGGTGCCAGTCTTCCTGCATCACAGTTCATCTGTCACCGAGCTGGTTCTAGAATCCTAGCTTTTCAATTCTAACCCAACAACAATCAGTAGTTTGATTCATTTAGTCATTATGGAGTACCTATGCCTTACAAAGAAAACTTGGATTGTTTAGTAGGTCTCTAAATGGCCTAAACTTTTTCTAATTTTGGCTTTAAGTTTATTGGTGTCCCACAAAAGATAGATAGTTAAAGAAAATCATAAATGTTTGTCTAGGGAATCCATAGTGATTCCTGTTGTTATTTATTGGACTTAATTAGTTCAAATATCCTGAAATGGCACATATTCTGAGACTACCAAAAAATGTATTTTTTTTGGCACTATGCAGCTTCTAATTGTTGAAACTAAATGGTTTTAGGAGCAGTGCACTTCACTGACCTACAGATACTTCTTCCATTAACGGCAAAGCACTATGAGAGGGGGGATTAAAGATGATTAACTCTGCTTCCAAGAACCTTATGGTTTAGTGGATGAGAAACACCTAAATAAAGAGAAGGATATCCATTCATCTGCCACTGGACATCTAGGTTGCTTCCATGTCCTACCTATTGTAAACAGTGCTGCAGTGAACATATAAGAAAGCTGTGGTATATATACACAATAGAATATTATTCAGTTATATAAGGAACACATTTGAGTCAGTTCTAATGAGGCAGATGAAACTGGAGTCTATTATACAGAGTGAAGTAAGTCAGAAAGAGAAATACAAATACTGTATATTAACACATATATATGAAATTTAGAAAGACAGTAAAATGATCCTATATGCAAGGCAGCAAAAGAGACACAGATGTAAAGAACAGACTTTTGGACTATGTGGGAGAAGGCGAGGGTGGGATGATTTGAGAGAATAGCATTGAAACGTGTATTACCATATGTGAAATAGATGAACAGTGAAAGTTTGATGCATGAAGCAGGGCACTCAAAACCAGGCCTCTGGGACAACCCAGAGGGGTGGGGTGGGGAAGGAGGTGGGAGGGAGGTTCAGGATGGGGAACACATGTGCACCTGTGGCTGATTCATTTCAATGTATGGCAAAACCCATCACAATATTGTAAAGTAATTATTCTCCAATTAAAATAAATTAATTTAAAAAAAAGAAAAGGATAAAGCAAGTTCTACAAAGTGCTACAATAGAAGGCAGAGAATGGGAGGTAAATATATAGCGAATGGGTTAGGGGAGATGTAGGGTGACTGTGCCTCTTGACTTAGAAGATTAAAATGACATAGTGGACTGAGATGCCCGAGAAGGTAAACTAGATTGACAGAAGTTTGACGCTAGCAAAGCATGGCCCTCCTTCAGGCGCTTGCTCTTCTAGCCCAGGACCATGTGCTGAGTCTGCATGAACAGAGGCTGCGGTGAGTGCCTGCTGAGAGAATCCTTAGAGGATTTTAGTACTGTGAAGGTCTTAAGTGGATTATATTAAAATGATTGCTTGGAGAAGAGCATGGCAACCCACTCCAATATTCTTGCCTGGAGAACCCCATGGACAGAGGAGCGTGGCAGGCTACAGTCCATGGGGTTGCAAAGAGTTGGACACAATTGAAGTGACTTAGCATGCATGCATACAAGATGATTACTAGCTAACTCCAAGAATATATAGAAGTTTACTTGGAGAATAGCAAGAATATTCAAGACTGGTAACACACATGACAGAAGACAGATCAATGAGGGAACAGCATAATAAACTTGGTACCCAGAAGAGACTAACTCAAGGAAGTTCAATCGTTCAGTTGTGTCCGACTCTTTGCGACCCCATGGACTGCAGCCAGGCTTCCCTGTCCATCACCAACTCCCTGAGCTTGCTCAAACTCATGTCCATCAAGTCGGTGATGCCATCCGACCATCTCACCCTCTGTCTCCCTCTTCTCCTTCTGGCTTCAATCATTCCCACCATCAGCGTCTTTTCCAGTGTGTTACCTGTTCGCATCGGGTGGTATTTTTCAATACCAAAGGAAAAAACTAGATCTGTGCAGTTACCTGCTTTATTAGCAAGACTATGGTCAGTGTACATTTTTGGTAGAATCTGAGAGATGAATGTTTGTGCCCATGAGTACATGTTTGGATATATGTAATTGACAACATCTTAAGAGTGGCAGGTCAGTGCCTGGCAACACATCTAGGAAGCCAGGTCATTGACAGGAAGTAGACCTCTAGTAGGAAAGCTCCAACAGGGCTCACAGAATCTGCTTGCTGCCTGCACCCTTCTTCACGTCTTCAGACTGGAGCTTCAGAGTGCAAGAGTGATGGAAAGGCTAGATTCAGACTGGCTCTTCTACTGCCTGGATGTGTGGCCGTGGAAAGTATTTTCCCTTCCCTTTCAGAGGTTCAATTGTCTCAAGTGTAAATATGAGGGTGACAATAGTATGTAATTCATAGCATTGATGGGGATTTCATGCAATCGTATTCATGAAGAACTTTCATATTACCTGATCCCTGGGATGGCCAATATCAAAAAGACCAGGCTGACTCTCCTTCCTCCCAAATCTGAGCCTTCATAGACTAGAAACTGATGAGGGTGTGCGTTCAACAACGTCCCGTCACTTTACACGTCCCTGCCCCAGTGCTCAGGCCCCAGCGCACATCCCACAGCCCAGGAGCCTCTGTGACTACACTGCGCTTTGAGGCCGGCACTGCGGAAAAACGGTGCTTCCTGCGGCTCAGTGCAATGGCCCACGTTGGATTCCTGTGTCCAGAGGAAGGCTTTGACAACACTGCAGCCCTGTCAGCCTTTCCAGCAGATTGTCAGTGCAGAACACAAAAATGGAAATGATGTCAAAGATCCACAAGAAGGCAGGACTCAAATTCAAAAGGACAGCGAAAGAGGGATGATGACATTATGTACACCTGAGTGAAATAAGGGCAATTAGATGAAATTAATGGGCCTTTGAATTAAATTTGGTACATCCTGGCTCTCGGTGATATTCCACTGTGGAGACTGAATCAGGAATGGGAAGGGTGGCTCTTCTCCCCAGATTTGTGCTGCGTGGCTGGCACCCCGCCCCCCACAGGAGGCTCACACCAGAACCCCCCTCAGACCAGAGCTCCAGAAGCCTTAATTGCCACCCAGTCCCCTGTCTGGCTCCCCGCTCTGCTGCACTGCCTAATCAGTCTTCTTTGACTTGAAATTCAATATCCCCTGTAGCAAGTCTGCAGTGGTGCTTTAAAGTTATTTGCATCCACTCTGAAGAATGTTTTTAGTTCTAGTTCTAAATTGAGTGCCTTTGTGGTTTCAGTACCCCCGATAAGCAGGGCAGCTGGATTCTACAGCAGTCACACAAGGCCACAGTTCTTAGTCATGTCAGGGAATTGGTGCATAAATAACTGACAGCATCGTAAATCTCTTCATGGCCGGTAGGAAACGGAAGTAACCAGTGCTAGTCAGTAAAACAGTTATACGACGTGAAGAGTTTTGTTCCAAGACAAGTAAGGCATGCATGCCTATCCTGATTAGCGGAGGGCTCTCTAAGCGATCAACTGAGTTCCCACTAGAAAGCACACTATAATTTGACTTGGACATATTCTGTACATAAGGGTGTAGCCATTCACCACCCCAGTCCTAGTACACCGCCATACAGGAAAGCTTAATATCATGCCAGGGAGATCAGTCTTCTTCCTTCAACTCCAGGTTGCCTGCCAGCCCCCATTCTGCCTGATGTGGCAGAAACTGGGCAACAAGAGGGAGAATGACTTCAGGCCCAGTTTTCCTCCTTAGTATTCACTTTGAGTAAGTAACACATCTCAAAAGGGTGGGAGCAGCAGTAAGTAGGCCTACGTGTCGGCTGCCTGCCAGAGGACTGGCTGAACCACCTACACTCAGTCTGTCCCTTCCTTCCCATCCCTCGTGGCCTTCCACACTTGACCACGTGCTCAGTGGCTCAGTCATATCCAACTCTTTGCAACCCTGTGGACTGTAGCCCGCCAGGCTTCTCTATCTGTGGGATTCTCCCGGCAAGAATACGGGAATAGGTTTCCAGTTCCTCCTCCAGATTATCTTCCCAACCCAGGGGCTGATCCTGAGTCCCCCGACATCTCCTTGCATTGGCAGACAGATTCTTTACCACTGAGCCACCTGGGAAACCTCACACGTTACAACCCCTTTCTGCAAATAGCACCTCTTGCTCCTAGATGGTGGTCAAAATATATTCCCAGCATCACCATCGGCAGCTTTGGCCCTCTGCATTATTAGCCCTGTCTGTAGCCCAGTAATGCACAGCCAGCATCAGTATTTATCTCAAGGTGACACTTGTAATGGATGATTGCAGCACTTCTTAATCCATTTATGTAATCCTCTCTGCTTTGCTTGCAGTTATTTTCAGGGTTTTAGCAGCAATGAAATGGTTCCTTTCCCAAGACAGAGTTCATTTAATTTAAAACTGGATTGATTATAGCTAAACTTATGATATGTCTTTGCAAAGGAAGAAAAAAACAGCCATCAATTATGCACAGTAATTATTTAGCATTTATGCAGCTCCCACCGTGTCCTGGCCTCAGCATGTAAGAGTTGGGGTAAAATCCCTGCCCTTGAGAATCAAAGGCACTCAGGGTAGAGCGTGAGTCCAATTGCCATTTAATTCTCTATTCAAGGGGGTCATTGACCATATGGCCAGCATTTTAGCTGACTTCATGGGGTTAAGTGGCATCTTCATCCATTTGTGCCTTCTTTCATTTCTGTCTCATTCAGATACATTCTACTGACAGCATCCTTAGCCTTTGACCTCTACCCCAAAAGAGCACTCCTTACTACTCCTCATGCAGTTTTGGTTTAGGACTAAGACATTTAATGGGGCTAAAATCAGAGTAAGTCTGATGACAATTGCCTGACGTGTGTGGGATTCCTCCTGCAGTAGCCTGACTGGCGACCAGGGAAGCTCATTCAGAAACGGTGGGAGCCCGGGAAAGGACAAAGGACTTTCCCCTGACTGCATTCTTGTGAGGAGATATTCATGTGCGTGCTCACCCGCCAGAGGATTTGAATCCCAAAGAGATGGATGATTAGATGGATTTCGAGACCACAAGTTAAAATATAATTTATATAGTACAATAATACAAATTTAACGCAAGTAAAATATTAATGACTAAAATCTGAAAATTTAATGTAATGCTCTTAATTCAAAGAAATCCTGAGAGCCAACGCCTCAGATAATTATTTACGTAGAATAATGGCCAAAAGAGAGAAATAGAAGGGGCAGATCTGAAAAATAAAAATTTTTTTTTTATTTATTGACCGTTTGACTTTAAAGGGAAAAACTGGAGAAACTGAATCAAGATGAATGATAAAAGCCAGACTGAACACCAGGCACACTGCATTCAGTACTTCAAATATTGCTGAAATAAGTAAAGATACACAATTTGCATTTTGTAGATGAAGAAACAGAAGTATACAGGAGTCAAGTAGCTTACCAACTAAAAGGAGATAGAGCTGTGAGTTAAATGCTGCTGTAGATTAACTGCAGAGCCCAAGCACTTAACCACTACGCTATACTGCCATCTAGGATGCAATGCACGAATATGCATCATAGTCACAACCTCCAAATTCCTTGTCCTTTGACATTCTGCTTAACCTTGGAGTTACAATGAAGCTAAACATTTTTATTCATCACATTTACTTGTAGAATTTCACTGTCGGATCAATAAATTAGAATAATTCTCCCTAATGTGTCCGTGTTATAATTCAAATTATATTAAGTAATGACTTAGAGTCAGGAGTTGTTTAAAGTCAAGAAGATATATATATCTTCTATATATATGTGTATATATATATACACATATATAAATCTTCTGTATATATATGTATATATATATACATACACACACATGTGCGTGCACGCACACACACACACATATATATATATGTTTTTTTAAGGTAAAGACAATTAGTTTAAATTGCTGAATGTTTCATTTACTTTCATTAGAACTTTTTTTTTTTAATTACAAAGGTACAAGAAAAAAAACGAACCAAGAATTAGTGAAGTTTTTGAAGATCTTTTTGTTTTCTCTTTGCTGTTGTTGATTTTTTTTTTTTTTGAAGGGGAAGATATGATCAAAAGAGAAATTAGATTTTCTACCTTTGGTATTGGAGAAGGAAATGGCAACCCACTCCAGTCTTCTTGCCTGGAAAATCGCATGGATAGAGGAGCCTGGTGGGCTACAGTCAACGGGGTCGCAAAGAGTAGGACACGACTGAGCATGCGACACTCACACTCACCTTTGGTATTTGGGGTAGCAGTTGAGATCCCATGAATAGAGTCAACCCCTGGGTTAAGGCTGTCCTCACAGAATTTCCCCACCCTGCTCCCAAAATGCATGCTGAGTGTTTATGCCACAGTCACGCACTTGATTACCCAGCACGTATGTTTCTTACAGTCGACCTGGACAGACTCAATGATGATGTCAAGCGTTATAGCTGCACTCCCAGGAATTACTCCGTCAACTTGAGGGAAGAGCTGAAGCTTACCAATGTGGTCTTCTTTCCACGCTGCCTCCTTGTGCAGCGCTGCGGGGGAAACTGTGGCTGTGGAACTGTCAGCTGGAAGTCCTGTACGTGCAATTCAGGGAAAACTGTGAAAAAGTATCACGAGGTATGCCGTTTTCAGAATTTTTTTGTTGCAGTGCTGCACTTAGTCCTTTTGGAGAAGGAAATGGCGACCCACTCCAGTACCCTTGCGCGGAAAATCCCATGGAAGGAGGAGCCCCGTAGGCTACAGTCCATGGGGTCGCAAAGAGTCGGACACGACTGAGCGACTTCACTTTCACTTAGTCCTTTAGCAGCTGCAAAACTCCTGTAATCTCTAGGGTGCTGGGAAACTGGGCCATCGCATTGGTTGTTCAGGTTGTTCAATGCACAGGGGCACCTCCCAGTGAGATGACTGCAAAATTGTACTTGAGCTTAACTTGCAAAGGCAGGTCCCTGGGGAGGGTGTAGGTCCATCCTAAAGTAGGGATTCCTTTTTCTAACCCTTATTCATAATGTATATGTGGGTTGACAACAGTCTTGTTAGTATACACAATCAAATGCATGATGCAATAATTTGAGAGCTTACTTACAGAAATATAATGGGATTCACTTACAACATATGACTGCAAATCTAGGTTACTTTAAGAGAATACTAAGAGCCAATCTTCAATCAAGTCATTGAAAAATGAATCAGGGTAAAAATAGCAAAGTATAAATTGTCAGAAAAGATACTTTGTCAGAGACTTTTTCATTCTCTAAATATGGAAATGTCTTTCTTCCAAAAGTACTAATTTTTCCTAAATATAACTGAGTACTCTGGAGAACCAGCTCTGAAATTATGCAAAAGTAAACAAAAGTAAACACAGAGATGTAAGAGGAATGAAAATTTAGGGAGAGCAGCAACTTTTAATGATAATAACAGGAAATACACGTAAACCTTTACGGTGTACCAGACGTCACTGGAAGCAATCACTGGCTCACTTGGCAGTTTCTCCACGTGTTGTCAGGGGAGTGCTCTTTGTATTCCCTTGTTATAAAGGAATAAACTGAAGCCTGAGAGAGCAGTGGACTGACGAGTGTGACTTGGTCAGTAATTCAGAGAGATGGGGCCTAAACTGATTCCCTGTTTCTAAAGTCTATATACTTATCAACGGTAACACTGAGCGCTCTCATTTTAAATATATAACACGTTACTGAAGATTAAAGAAAGAGTGGACTTAAGGGGAGTTAGAGCTGGTCTTGACATTGACAGCAACTCTATCACTTCCTGATTACATAAGTCACTAAAGTTTAGAGAGCCAGTTTTCCTGTATGTGAAATAGGATTTAAGAAATTATATCAGATAATCCCATACAGGGTGGTTCTGGGGAGTCAAATAAAGCAGTGCATATGAAGTGCGTTTTGTAAGATGTAAAATACCATATTGGAATACGTTTAAAATATAAAATATGAACAAAACACTATTGTTAGGAATTATTGTTTGAGTTGCTTTTCATCAGTATCCATCAAAACAAAGGAATAGATGGTGCTCCATAAATATAATCTCACACTTTATACAACCACTTTGTTATCCTGAAAACAATAAAACAATAATCAGTTAAGAGGTAATTACTGAGCTAAATGAAAAGGGATTCGTCATAAGTGGTATTTTCAACGTGGGAAAAGTAGGAGTTTAGAGGCCACAATAACCCTGCTTACCTCAGATAGAGGCAGACACGATTTTAGACCTACACAGAGCATGTTTTCTTGGTCACAAGAATTTCTTACTCCACCTCACATTTTTCAAAGGGAAAAAAAATCTGTTCTCATATCCAGAGAATGCTGTTGTCTGTGTTCATTGTGTTTTATTTTTGTATGACCTGATGAACTCTAGATTGGACTTTGTCCTTTGTGTCTAAGAACCTGAATTTTGTAATGTTGAGTCATACGCTGAGGACAAACGCAGAATGCAATAATTTGGTTTGCGTTAAAATAAGCCAAGAAGTGACACGCTCTCTACATAGTCTTTACTATGAGGAAAAACATGTATGTTCAGGGCTTTGATGCCTTGTTTTCATCTTGACTCTCCTCTCAGATAGGAGTTGTAGTTTGATTTTTTTTAATTGCTTATTGTGGAAACACAGAGTTAAACATACACCCAAAAGGGCCCTCACCTCCCAGACAGTTAACTCCGAAAGAATCTGAAGGGTCCTTTTCTTAGGTCTATTGTCTCTCTGCACAGAGGCTGTTACCTATAGATTTCTATTCACAATTAATATCTAGGAGGCAAAGCCCTTGATCTCTTTGTTCAGTCACATGAGTGGGTCTAAAATGTTGAATCTTTTTGAAACTGCTATCTAAAGCATCTCTGTGAAACGTGTCATGATATTTTTACTTCTCAGAGTCTGCTGAGCTCTGTGCAAAATCACTCTGCTGAGTTCTGAACAAAAGGACAAAAGAGCATCAATCCGTCAGTCACTGCATACCTGGAACACATGCGGCTGGCACGTTTTCCCTTGCCTCCTAAAATACCCCTGAAATATGTCCCAGGGATGACTCTGTCCAGTGCTCTGGAAAAGAGCAGGAGACTTGTTCCATTTCCAGAAATAGGGGTTGCTTGGGCTCAGTCTTGTGAGGGAAGAATCCTTGTCCTCTCTTCTGTTAGTTTTGTGCCTGTATTCTTAACTCAGAGAAATGAGAAACTGGTCTCCCCCTCTCCTAGCTGTAAGTGGTGAGATGGGAAATGAGTTTTTATGAGAGATGAGCACCCTTAAGGGGGTGACTAGAACTTGCCCTCTAAGCAGGCCTCTATGACTCTCCACAGATATTTCAAGGCTCAACATTTAAGGAATAAAATCCAAGAAATTAAACTGTATAATTATAAAATTATCAATAATTAGAAATTATAAATAAAAGGAAGTTAATATCATTGCTCTTTCCCCAGGTCACATGACTTCTCCTTGTACAGATCTGAGCATTTTGCACTGTGCAATAAAATGCTCCATCTGTATAATTTCCTCTTCTGAAGAGTTTGTTGGTACCCCGCTAAAGAATTTTTCCTTTTTCCTAGCAACCATTCCTTCCCTTGGAATATATAGAATATAAAAAATACTTTCGGTGGTGATTTTTAAAAAGAGAAAATTCCAGAAAACATACTCTGTAGACAATTAGACGATGCTTTTGTTTTAGTCCTTATCTTCCCTTGATAGTGTATAATGAAGGGAAGTTCCCTAGAAATATATTGACCTTTTAGATTAATATTTACCATTGTATTTTTTTAAGCATTTGGTCTCCTGGCTATGTCCATTCAGTCAAAAGCCAAAAGCTTAGGAGGCACCAGAGAAAGACAGCAGTTAGTTTTCTTTGTCCTTCCCCTCATGGATGTGTCCTGGTGCTGGCACACCTGCGCTATTGTTGGAACGTCCTGCGGTGAGGAGAGAGTTCCGTATCTGTACCATCCAATCTGGTAGTCACCAGCGACACGTGGTTACAGAGCACTTGAAATGTGTGTGATGCAAATGAGAAAATGAATTTTTAAATTCTATTTAATTTAAACTAATTTGAATGTAAATAGCTGCACATGGTTAGGGGCTCCGATAGTGAACAGCATAAGCCAAGACACAACTCTGTCTCTGGCACTTATAGCATCTAAATCATTCCAGTCACTTAAACAATGAAAAAATTACTTTGGATGATTTTTTTTAACTTTACATTAAATATAAGAATTTTGTATTAAAAATGTGTTGCCCATTAAATGTAAGAGGTAGAAGCTATAAGCAGATATTTATATGTGAAACAAAAGATTGATTGGAGAGAATAAAATATTGAGATTTAGACTTGAGATAAAAGAATGGTACTTTTAATTTTTACATGTTTTAAGCATCTGTCATTGAAACAAATTTAGCTAGAATTTCAAACTGAGACCAAGAAGACAGGAAAACAATATTTTTCCAAAAATTTGAGGGTTATGATTATAACAAAAATCTTTATTCTTTTTCTGGAAACAGCATTTCTAGAGCTTATGTAGAGTCTCCCTACTTCTTTCTCCCTCTTTGAGTGAGACCATGAGAAGATTCTCTTGCAGGCCTTTCCTGTCTGTTCTTATATGAGACAAGACAACAGAGAAAAAGAAAATCACACAACTGAAGACAGAATATGTGGATTCACATGAGAGGCTACCTCAGACCAGCACCTAAAACTCCCCAGGGCCTCGGGTTTCCTCTTTTACTCCCTATGATAACCTACAATTTTGAGTTCCCAGACAGATCTGAAATTATATGATATCTATTCACCACTCCCTAAATCTTATCTTGCCGAGATTGTGTTAGGATAAACAAGTTGGTGGTTGAAATGCTAAGAAAATACAAAAGAACAAAGATATGATCTAGAACATTAAATGTGTATGAAAGTGAAAGTGAAGTCCCTCAGTCGTGTCCGACTCTTTGCGACCCCAAGGACTGCAGTCTACCAGGCTCCTCCGTCCATGGGATTTTCCAGGCAAGAATACTGGAGTGGGTTGTCATTTCCTTCTCCAGGAGATCTTCCCAACCCAGGGATTGAACCCAGGTCTCCCACATTGTAGGCAGATGCTTTACCATCTGAGCCACCAGGGAAGTCCTAAATGTGTATAGACTATGTATAAAAGAAGTTACCCACTCATCATTAGTAACACCTGTGCTGCTTATCTCTTGGGCATCCTGGGACAATGAACGCCTCTGAAGGCTGTAAAGCACTAGACCGATGTAGGTGGAATATCATCCTGAGAGTGTGGTCAGGCTTGCTCCCTTCTGACTCCCTTACAGCCTTGATGACTCACTGGTGCCAGGACCCTCTAAGTACAGCAAAGTGCATACATCCTTCTCCTTGTAGATCTGGATTCATATTAGGCCTTCTTGCCAAAGTTTAGCAAACCTGCCTTCGGGCATGACACTCCCCAACTAGCCAAAGACCCCTCGGTGACACGAATGATACTCAGTGTTAATGCATGCTCTGAAACTTGGTACCCAGCTAAGCTTCCAGCAGGTTTTCTGCAGTTGGTGGGCTGAACCTGTAGTCCTTAATCCTCTAAAATACTGTCAAAATCACTTACCTATTTAAGTACTCTAAAGGTAGAACTGCGGCTGAATACACCCCAGAGTGCTCACAAGAAAATTTCGATTATAAGTAAATGTCCACAGACGTCAAGATTGCATTTTCAAAATTCATGAGGGTTGTATAGACCCACACTATAAGCCCAGCCTTTAGTCACCTTCATGCTTAGCTTGTCAGAGAAACGTTGCTGAACTCTGTTATTTGTGTCTTTCTTACTGAGGACCGTATCTCAGGACTAGGTATCACTCCTTCCCTTAGAATCTCAATCTCCCTTGACACTATTGCCTTCAAGTTGTGCAATTACCCAGGTAGAAGATAATATGTTTTCTCATCTCAAAATATTTTTGCTTGTAGTCACTTTAGGTTTCAGAAAGGTTGACTACCAGACCTTAAAAATCTTAACTGTATGCACATTTTTATAAAGTCTATAAGCATGAAAGAAATCATAATGTAGGGAAAACTATGAAGCTTTTTTTTCTTAAGAAAGTATGTATACTGAATGCTGCCTGCTTTAGAAGATGGGTGAATCTTAAGTAAACCATTAATGATTCCGGTTTATACAGTCCTAAAATATGTACTTGTATTCCTACATCAGCCACTAATTTGAGAACTGTTACAAGGCCTTAATGACCTTTCTTTAATATTTCCAATAAACAAGAACCCAGCTCAGCAGGTAGATTTTCTGTCTAGTACTTTTATTAGTGTAATAACTTTATGGCAATGATTCATTCAGTGGTTTATTGGCAACAAAGAGAGTAATTGTAGTAAATATCTTTTGTGATATGGTAATTTGCAAACTGAGCATCTTTGATTTTGTGTAGTGATATGAAAGCCACCAACTGCTTCAGTCATTCTCCATTTAATAAAAATCAACTTTCCCTGGCTTCTTGCGGTTTTCCAGATGGTGGAGAAGGGTCAAGAATGCCATTTTCACCCATAAGTGATAAGAAATGGCTGGCTGCTCCTCCATGGATTTTTACTTCAGTGTGCGTGCTTGCAGCAGTGAATCATAGAGCAGAAAATAGGAAAGCATTTTGTGAAGGTACCTATTAGTGAGTGTCCTACAGCGACTGTAATTAATTCAATGGTTCCTTCCCTTTAAAGGTGACCAGATAACCCAGAGACAGTTTGCTTTCTCAGATAAAGGCTTTTCAGTTTTCTTTTAACTTTTCATGCTCTCTCAAATCAGCTTTGCTTTCTTCTTCCTTTCAATGCTGTGTACCTGAACCTAAGACTATTACATGGTCTGAAAGCTTTGAACATCAGTGCTGTGATCAGCCAGTAAAGCAGTCCAATTTCCACTTTGTTCAAACAGTGCTTTCCTGTCTTGTCTGGAAAAGTGTCTGCCAATTCATTTTTCTCCTCTTATCAGCAAAACACATATATACTAGGCTAACGTGGCTTAATATAAAACACAGGGAAAATCCCTAAACAATCAGGAGACCAGTTAGAAAAAACTGCCAGGCTTGGCTCTCATCCCAAAGCACACACTTTCATTTCTCATCAAATGAGGAAGCAAACCAACAGAGCACTGATTTTATAGATCTCAGTCATGGCAACTTATTAGGCACTGATAATGGTCTTTTTTAAAAAGAGAATATTTATCATCTGCGCAGCTTCTAAGGAATCATTTTCTTACCCTGAATAGTTCAACCTGCAGATCTGGTTTATTAGGGTTGGAAAATAGTGACTAATATTGGAGAAATTCTTGGCACAGTTGCAGGAACCTGAGCATTAAGCTCCTTCAGGGCACTCTGACCAAGTGTGGCAGAGTAGGGCTTTCCCACCGGTCATAGCAGGGTATTTAACATCCCAAAATGCAGTATATGCTGAATCCATGGTTCGGTTACTCAGTCTTTCATGGAGAAGCAACGGTTTTTCTTTTCTTTAGAGACCAAGCAGGAGTGAACACGGGAGCAGGGAAAGGAAAATATCATTGTCACTCTGCTCTCAATACTTGCAATTCTGTTTCAGAATTGTAAAAGCCTTGCCAGTGATGCAAAGCATAGGCCTCTTCATTGTGGCCTCTGGCTTGGTTTGTTTTGCGCCCCTCCCCTGTTGGAGGTTGGGGTAGAAGTGAGGTAGGGGGCCGACAGGAAAGAGAGGCCCTGAACATAGGTTCCCGCATTGTGAACTGGCAGCGCTACCCACCACATCCACCGGGGTGCATCCTGCTGGAATCTTACTGTGTTCCCAGTACACGGCTGAGCAGAGCAGAGGAAACTTCACCTTTCCGGCAAGGGCGTGTGCTGTGCTACGGGGAGACCCTGCTGACCGTGGCCACTGGCTCTGCAGCCTCAGTCTCGCTCTTTCCTTATCTGAAAACAGTATCAGAAAAGTACCCATATCATGGAGAAGGAAACGGCAACTCACTCCAGTACTCTCGCCTGGAGAATCCCACGGACAGAAGAGCCTGGTGGGCGGCAGTCCATGGGGTCGCAAAGGTAGACACGACTTAGCGACGAAACCACCACACCACCTATATCATAGTGTTACACTGATACGCAAGACATTTAATAGTTCCAGTCGTAACAGTGTGTGGCATCTAACAAATACTCAATAATATTAGTGGTTATTTTTGCTATCCTTGCCCTCAAAGCATTTGCTAATAGAGAGAAAGCATATATCATATGAAACTATGTGATGAATAGTGTTAAGTTCAGTAGAATGTAGGTAAAGAGGATAATATAATTAGCTATCAAAACTGGCAATGGGACTAGCTTTACCATAATCCAGTATTTTTGTGCTTCCCTCATGAACTCTTCTAGGCCATTCCTTCCCACTCCATCCCCCAACCCCAGTTTGTACTCACAAAAATACAAATGTCCTTTTGAAGCTCTTCTACAAATGGGACAAGGTAGTTCACTCTGTGTTATCAGAGCCCGGGCTCCTTACTTTAGTGACCATTGAACAAATGAGCTGCACCGCAGAACTCTTATGGAAAAGCAGGCTAAATGTTGGGACTTACCTGGTGGTCCAGTGGTTAAGAATATGTCTTGCAATGCAGGGGACACAGGTTCAGTCCCTGGTCAGAGAACTAACTTCCCACGTGCTGTGGAGCAATTGAGCCCGCGTGCCGCAACCCTCATAGCTCAGTTGGTAAATCATCTGCATGCAATGTGGGAGACCCAGGTTCAATCCCTGGGTCAGGAAGATCCCCTGGAGAAGGAAATGGCTTCCCACTCCAGTACTCTTGCCTGGAGAATGCCATGGACAGAGGAGCCTGGCGGGCAACAGTCCATGGGGTCGCAAGAGTCAGAGATGACTTAGCGACTAAACCACCAACCACCACCACTGAGTCCAGGCACTCCGGGGGCTGTGTGCCACACCCAGAGACTCGGTGGGGCCCAGTGAAAGCTCCCGCGGGACCCAGTGAAGACCCCATACGCCACAACTAAGATGCGATGCAGCCAAATAAATACATATCACCCCCTCAATGTCTTAAAAAGGCAAACGCTAAGGTAAAGTGGATGCATGGGGACTGAGGGCTCTAGGCCTGGTTTTCCTACTAGATGGTTTTGATTTGCTTATAACTTGAAACAGGTAATGTGAGGATGAGGGCATTGCTAGGAAGACAATCCACAGTAAAAAAAATTGGCGGGGGGGGCGTGCCATGAAAAGTTATACAGCCTGGAAAACAAGATTTCCTCGCATCTAATCTTCATCTTGGGGCACAGTACACCAAGCGTCAGGGCCCCGTTTCAGTTCACACCTGTGCCTGACACACCTTTGAGACACAGAAGGAAACTGCCGCCACACCAGAGAGGCGCTGGTCCTTGGGTCCCAGTGTGCTGGAAGCCCAGAGAGCAACGCACTACTCTCAGGCCCCCGTTGACAGAAGACCCTGGCCCCTGGCCTGCCTTATACTCTCAGTTCTCCAGCCTGTAGACTGTGAATAAAGACGCCTTCTCTACTGTATGACAAGGTTTGTCTTGGGGCAGACGAAATAGTGCATATGTGCAAATTTTTTGAAAACTACAAAATGCTACATAGTTGTATGGTAGTATCATGCAGAGTTTAAAGTCTAAAAGGGAAAATAGAACAGAATCAAAAATGAAGGCTAACAGGAGCCTAAGAATATAAATAAAGAAGCAATTAAATTGACTGTATATGGAAAACAAGTATTTATGTATATGATGGCAAATATTGACTTCAGTGAAGGCCACACTAGGAAAGAAGGTTTAGCTTCAATTTAAACTTAAATTTTTTTTTAAATTACATTTACACCTATTAATGTAAAAATTTAAGGATGTGATTTATACAACAGATGTTGGATTGTTTTAAAGGCATTAATATGCAAACATTTTAGCGGAACATGATCTGTTTTGAATTGTAAAAGGTATTATTCAATATACCTTAACAAATATGTAAGAACATACACACATTTTCAGTTATTTATGACCACTGACGAGGCAAAAGGTCTCACCTCACCCGCCGCATTTAGTTAGCCACGCCAGCATCTTTGCGGGGCGTGGGTGGTGCGCTGGTTCTCTGTTGCTGCGCGGGCTTCCTCTGGCGGTGAGCAGGAGCTGCTCCGCAGGGCAGTGCAAGGGCTTCTCACTGCGGTGGCCTCTTGTTTACAGAGCACTGGCTCCGGGCGCGGGCTTCCATGCTTGGGGCACAGGGTTTAGTTGCCCTGTGGCACGTGGGATCTTCCCAGACCACTGGCGGGCAGATTCTTAGCCACTCTCCAGGGAAGTCCCCATACCAGGGTGTTAGGTCATAACTGTATTCATTGTCCTGTCTACAGAGATAATAATATCCTCAGCATTGTATTTATCCATAACACGTGCTTTAGTCAGAAGACTTTGTGATATTAATAATATTTGGGACAGCACTTGGCACAAAGCAGGCCCTTAGAAAGTTATCAGTAAATATCTGCTCAGATACCTGAGGTCCCCATGAACCTGCAGGTAGGTAATGCAAGAGGCATTACTCTGTGATCAGTGGATTCGATGACTTTAAGGAGTTGGTGATTGTCTATAACAATATTTGTATGTGTGCATTCTAATAGTGAGCCTGTAGATTTCATCGGATCCTCAAAGGCTTAAGAAGCAGTTGTCATAAAGAGAATAAGTGGTATATAATTGAGTTAAATCCCAGGTACTTTCTAACAGGAAATGCTTCTTGTCCTAGGTGTTAAAGTTTGAACCTGGCCATTTCAAGAGGAGGGGCAGAGCGAAGCACATGGCTCTCGTTGACATCCAGTTGGATCACCATGAGCGGTGCGACTGTATCTGCAGCTCAAGACCACCTCGATAAGAGAATGCTCGTGTACTTTCATTAAACACGAAAGAACCTTTGTTTTAAGGAGGGTGTGGTAAGAGACCCCTTAACTACCAGCAACCGAACTTACTATTAGCCTGCAAAGCAATGAATACAAGTGGTTGCTGAGTTTCAACCTAGCTTTGTTAGTGCCATGACAAGTAGAAAGGTGTATCATCAACCTTTATATCCAAGAATATAGGATTGCATTTAATAATAGTGTCTGAGGATATATATATATATATATATATATATATATATATATATATATATATATATCATCTCCATGTCTCTGTGTAAATAGACCAAATGGTTTACTCAATATATATAACCAGGTACACCAGAGCTTACATATGGTTTAATTATTTAGACTCTTAAAATCTGACAAAATAAGGGACATAGTAAATACATTAAAATGTCTTTGGAAGATTTGGAAGATTAACTTGTTTATTTTTAAGTTTTGAATCACAAAACAATTTTGGATCTTGCTCTTTTAAAGAAAGTACCATTAATATTAAAAATCCAATAAATGAGGATTTCTTGTGTATACATCTTAATTATAAAAAGAGAGAAATATGGTTTCTGGGAAAAGATACATTTCTAGCCATTTTTCTCATGAGATATACTACATACTTGCCTATATAGACAATAATTACCTGTCTCCAAAAGCATGTCATCATAATATAGGTGCTTTAGAAATAAAGCCCTTAAGTCTTCTCTTAGTGTATCTTGCTGAGGCATGCAAACTCATTAACGCCTGTCTTCAAAAAATCCTCACAAGGTTTATTATTATCCTATGAGAGACAATGTATAAGCTGAAGCAGAATTTTGAATTGTTTCTTCTCAAAACCTCTCCACAAAAGTAACTCCTTTGGAGAATGTCATGGGGACTCTGTATGAGCCTTTCAAAATGATGTTCATTGGCAAGTTTGAGCAGTTGAAAGTAAAAAAATGTGAGCATTGAAATATTAACATAACTGGGAGTGGTGTGGAATATTTGATTGGGATCCATATTTAATAATGACTCATACTCTCCAGATTATGCCAATTAATTTTATGTATCTTGCTTTTGTGTTCCTATCTCTTCCATAAACAGACACACACACATATATATATATATATATACACACACACACACATACATATATATATATGTGTGTGTATATATATATATATATATATATATATATATACAACGGCATTTTATATTTGGCAAGCCTTCATGGATTACTTATAGCCCAGAAGCTTTTGTGCATTAAAACAACCCAATTTCACTGACGTAAATTCCTAAATGTGTACTCCCTGTTCAATTCAGTTGAATTCCTGTTTCTTAACTAAGTGAAATCAGACCTGGGGTCTCTGGTTCTTTCCAAATCTACGGCACTTGTTCTAAGAAGCCACACTACAAATTGTGAGAGCACAAGGTTGGCCCTGCACTACCCTAGGAAGTGGTTTTTGCATTGGTAGCTATTATTGGTACTTAGAGTAATTTTTCCTCCTTGGCTCCTTAATGTCTGTTAGGGCCTCAGGGACTGACTGCAGGCATAGGAAGTGATTCATCACTCTCCAAAGCAAGCCTCTAAGAGAGCAGTACTGAAATCAAGATAGCTCTGGAGCCGCTCAGAGAGAAGGACATTTTCTCCTCGCCTTGAAAGAATAAAGGAGAGCCAGTTTCTTCCCTGAGTCTAGGGCCCTACTGAACACAGCCAAGTTGAATGAGGGATGTGTGACTGGGGCTCATTAAGTCCCAGTGTCAGATGAGCAGCCTATATATATTTGGATTTCTGATCATGATGCTTTCAGGACCAAGTTCTCAACTGTCTTTAGGAGCTCATTTCTGCTCAGCTCTCTGAAAGGTCAATGCTTATTGAAGATATTCCTTCAAAACTTCCCTGAAAGTGTCCCGTGTTTTTACTTCAAAGGATGACTGTTAAAAATAAATACTCTATTGTTGAGTTGTCCAAAATCCAGAGCACAGTCAGAAAGAGCACAGGCAGACTCTCTAATAATCAGGAACCACTCTTCGCCTGCAAGCCTCTTGCAAGCTTCCTGTGAAAACATACGATTCCTGGACCAAAACCAGAATTTGAGTTATATCACTCTAACTTGTTCAAAGGTTAAGTATGAAAAATTAGAGTGTTCTACCCAATTTTCAATAAACCTTCCAGGCTGCAATAACCAGGATGGTTTTCAGTTAAAGCCCTATCTCAACTTTTTATTTATTAGCTGCCATGTAAGCATGCATTCTCACTCACTTCTTTTTTTTTCCTTTCCTGAGTGTTTTATTAAAACTTCTCCCTTGGTTATCTGTTATCTATTGCGCTTCCAACATGTAGCCAATAAATCTGTTTCATTGCCATCAAAGGAATAAAAAGCTCACCATACAAATTACACTTCAAAACAAATCCTAATAAATCCTCATTTCTGCATGACTCACTCACCTGGAATAATGCCTTCTGTTCAATACGTTATAGGGCAGAGCTCTTTCATAAGTAGAATTTTTTCTGGTTTTTTTTTTTTTTTGGTCATATAGGTAACATGCAGCTTTTTCCTCTCATAGCGTCTTCTGTAACAAATGTAATTTGCCTCTTATCTTCATGAAAAATAAATATTGCTTACAAACAAAACTACTCCATTATTTAGTATTCAACTGCAGTTTTAAAAGGTACATAATGATACAGACTTACTTCCCCAAATACATGCAGCTGCCTGGAGTGACAAGGTTGGGTGAGTTCTGCAGGCCTGGTTTTAGAACATTGTTCCCTGAAAACAGGATTTTACCCTGTCCCTTCTGGAAGCCACTGGAAACCAGAAATGAGGTGGGACTTGAGTCGTGCTGTTGTCTTGCTGCTCTTGGGGCTTCTTGGTTTGACTGTTTGTTTCCCTGCAGGCTTTTAGTAGAAGATACCCTCCTCTGACATTCTTTGCTTTGGAGAGTCCACAGGCTCTCTCTCCTCTCGGGCCCGAAATCAATAACATTATGTTCACCCTCACACCTTCACCCATCTAGATGAACACCACAGCTGGTGGGTCAGTGTTAACCAGCTTTTTTTTGCAATATGAGTTTATTTCATTATTTAGAACCAAACCCCTCAGCAGAATGCCTAAACCTGCAACATACTTTAAAATGATCCCAAATATTTCAAAATACTAGATTTGAAGATCATACATAGTTTTCCCTCATAACATGACTGCTTTCAGTAAATTACAAACCATGTAAAATTATGTGAAGGCAGATGAGCAATCTGGTAGCATTTGTAAGGATTCCTGGGAAGTGATCTGTGGGAGCTGGGGGCTTTTCCTCCCAGCAGGTGAAGGCTGAAAGTGTCCTAGTGCATCAGAGAGAAAGCTAGAAGGCCTTGGGTATAGTGACAAATCTGCCACTTTGTGGACCTGCTTAGGGGCTACTCTCCTATGGAGTTTGGTGTGTGCCTTGTTGGTGGGGGAGGCGAAGAGACAAAGCATAAAAAGCTCATCTTGCTGTAGGAACTTGTGCTTTTGCTTGTAGCCTTGGTCTTCATCCCACTGAAGACAGGATGGCAACTGCACCGTGTTGGGTGAAACTCTGCCACTTTATCTAGTTCAGTAGTGTTGGATTTGGTGGGAAAGGGAGTAGAGACATGTATTTTGTGGCAAGAATCAATTTTACCACTGGAAATATCAGCTAATGTGGACTCCAAGTATGGGGGAAAAATGGGGCAAGGATAGGTAGAATAGTTTATTTATATAACTTGGATTTTTATGACAAAAATTGTACTAATCATAGATATATAAGCAGTATTTTAATGCAGATACGTTAAGAATGTTATTTTATTTCCTGAAATACACACATGTCCAGTTTTATATTAAGAGTAACTCAATAGATGTCCAAATTGTTCATATTCTCCTAGGGTCCTCTGGTAGAACATTATGTTCATAGATTAGTATGCATGCCTGAAATCCTAGGAAATACAATTTTGTTTATTGATAGCTCTGATCAAATATGCTGGAAGAGAATATTTATAAGTCACTGGTTTTATTGACATTCACTTAAATTCTGTTGTTTTTAATGATCAACTTAAAGACTACATAGGCCTTTAAAACTTAACATAACACACTGAGATATCTCCTGAATATTGTAGTTAAACATCAGCAACGGAAAGCAGCTAACCACTTAATTTAAGATTTTGAGCTTTCTGTTCTTCTTACAGTTCAGAATTTACAAGTTAATCTTTTATCTTTTTAAGTAAATTTTATTCGCATAGATATCTCTAAGAATTCTCTAGCAGAACACATTAGGTGAGAGTATGGAGCTGAGTCCATAATAAATGCTAATATACTCAGTGCGGCAAGTCATGGGCCAAGAAATCTTCATTTTCTAATAAACGCATTTGATTTTCTAATTATTTTAAACTGTTGAGTGCTGGTTTCCAAGCTTAGTGGCCAGGAACAAAATGTTAAAATCACCCTTGGGTTCAATTTATATCTTAAATAATCCCTGGCATACAAATTCTCTTGTAAGAACTAAAGTCTTCAGGTCGTATTCCTTCATCTCCATTTTTGGTTGAGGAAATATTGCAAATTCATTCTCTTCTAGTATCTTCTAGCCTTTCCTTTTTTCTTTGTGACTTCCACATCCCTCCTCTTCTGACCAATTTCTACCCCCCAGTCTTCAAATTGGAGAAAGTCAGGATGAGTGTGCACTTTAAAAGGCACAGGAGTTGGGGTCATTTGAGGAGATCAGATCCAATGCATGGTTTACCAAGTGAGAAATTTACAGGCTAAAATTGCCAGCTGTTAAGAAATCACTGTGTTTTTGGAGCTGAACACATTAGGTGAATATTTCCCAATATTTTCCATTTTTATATAAACTTGAGAATATGGTGTAGATATTTATTACTTCTATCAAAAGAAATTTGGCCATAGTCAATATGGTTAAACATTTCACATAGTCATATGAGGCATGCTTTAGACTTCAAAACGCAAGATCTACAACAGGGGGTAAAACTAGAGAAAGATATTCTAGGTGAAATAAACAAATAAAAAACCCAAAGATTCCCCAGCAAAAGTACGAGGTAAATGTGGACAGTTCAAAGACTAGTGAGTAAACTATCAGAAAGGAAACGAATCTACATACAGGAACAATGGGTGATATGTTTGAAAAGGTAGACAAGTACCTGATTATGCAAAATATTCTGTGTATGGTTAGTAAAAACTCTGTCTTTTACATGTGGGAGAGGAAGCCACGGAGGCTTCTGGACATAGTGTGAGCTTCAAGTGCCATGCGCATCAGAGACAGAGTTAGAAGGCTTTGGGTACAGTCACAAGTCTGCCACTTTCTGGGCATGTTTCTTATTTACAAATTGCCAGGATAAGATGTTTTCCAGGTTCTTCCCATAGATCAGTTCTGCAGTTCTGTGTTTTGGAAAGTGGCAATTTGCAGGAAGGACAGAGGTGGATACAAGTGATAAACCTCCTAAAGTTGTAGTGAAACCAAGGCCCCCTAAAACTGAAGTCCTCTGCCACCCCTCAAGATGGAGAAGTATCACAGAAAGTGGGGGATTGAAACTGCGCAGTATCCTGTGGTTTCCCCTCCACCCCAGGTACAGAGACCTTTCTTTGTCCCCCATTTCCTGTTTATAGTAAAAAGGTTTCCATCTCCTAGACCTGCCCTGTGTTCCAAAGGGCAGATTCAAACACTTACTATTAAGGGGAATGAGAGAATGCAGGAAGAACAGTGGTGCAGGATGGGACTTGAGCCTGGTTCCTCCTGAGGGGGTGTGTGTAAAAATCTGATACATATCTCTGAGCTCCGCTGGAACTGAGGCTCCCACCCAGGTGGAAAATGATTACCTCAGGCCTAAAATAAACACTTGGACCTAAGACTGATTGGAATCAGAGGCTGATGATTGAGATCTCTGGAACACCACCCTGTTACCTCACCACCAACAAATCAGAGGAGGGTTCCACACCCTGCAGTGCTCCCTCTCCCCAAATTTTGCTTATTAAAACTTTTTCCCATATGATAATTTCAGTCCAGGTTCAATGCATGATACAGGGTGCTCGGGGCTGGTGCACTGGGATGACCCGGAGGGATGGGATGGGGAGGGAGGTGGAAGGGGGGTTCTGGAGGGGAAAACATGTACACCCATGGTGTATTCATGTCAATGTATGGCAAAACAAATACAATATTGTAAAGTTAAAAAATAGATAAATAAACTAATTAAAAAAAAAAAACTTTTCCCCTAAAACCTATCAGTGAGTTCACATCTTTTGAATGAGAGTGGCCCCATACTCCTTGCATGGTTCTATAACAGATCATCTTTTCTTGGCTCCATACTCGTCTGTTTTGGCTTGTTTGGTCTTAGTTTATGTCAGGCACACGAACTTGGGTATGACAACATTAAGAGTGAGACAGAACAAAAGTGAGACCTCAGACACTAGAAGGTGTGTAGGTCCTGTGGTTATCCAGGATGGGTATTAAAAATATCTGTCGTTGTTGTTGTTCAGTTGCTCAGTCCTGTTGGGTTCTTTGCAACCCCATAGTCTGGCACAGCATGCCTGTCTTTCACCATCTCCAGGAGTTTGCTCAAATGCATGTGCATTGAGTCAGTGATGCCACCCAACCATCTCGTCCACTGTCACCCCTTCTCCTCCTACATTCAATCTTTCCCAGCATCAGGGCTTTTTCCAGTGAGTCATTCACATCATGTGGCCAAAGTATTGGAGCTTCAGCTTCAGCATCAGTCCTTCCAATGATATTCACGGTTGATTTCCTTTAGGATGGACTGGTTTGATCTCCTTGCAGTCCAAGGGACTCTCAAGAGTCTTCTCCAGCACCACAGTTCAAACCCATCAATTCTTCAGCGCTCAGCTGTCTTTATGGTGACATGCTCACATCCCTTCATGACTAAGGGCTTCCCTGGAAGTTCAATTGGTAAAGAATCCGCTTGCAGTGCAGGAGACCTAGGTTCAGTCCCTAGGTCAGGAAGATCCCCTGGAGGAAGGCATGGAAATCCACTGCAGTATTCTTGCCTGGAAAATCCCATGGACAGAGAAGCCTGGAAGGCTACAGTCCATGAGTTGCAAGAGTCGAACATGACTGAGCGACTAAACCGCCACCATACATGCCTACTTGGAAAACCATAGCATTGACTACATGGACTTTAGTCACCAAAGTAATGTCTCTGCTTTTGAATACGCTGTCTAGTTTGGTCATAGCTTTTCTTCCAAGGAGCAAGCATCTTTTAATTTCACAGCCGCAGTCACTGATTTTGGAGCCTAAGAAAGTAAAATCTGCCACTATTTCCATTGTTTCCCCTTCTATTTGCCACGGACCAGAAGCTGTGATCTTCGTTTTTTGAATGTTGAGTTTAAAGCCAGATTCTTCGCTCTCCTCTTTCACTTTCATCAAGAGGCTCTTTAGTTCACCTTTACTTTCTGACATAAGGTTGTTGTCATCTGCATATCTGAGGTTATTGATATTTCTCAATCTTGAATTCAGCTTATGCTTCATCCAGCCTGGCATTTTGCATAATGTACTCTGCATACAAGTTATAAGCAGGGTGACAATATACAGCCTTGATGTATCTCAGAAGGCAGGTGAGGTGGTCTGATAATCGCATCTCTTAACAATTTTCCACAGTTTGTTGTGATCCCTACAGTTAAAGGATTTAGCATAGGCAATGAGCCAGAAGTAGATGTTTTTTCTGGAATTCTCTTGTTTTTTCTATGATCCAATGCATGTTGGCAATTTGATCTCTGGTTCCTCTGCCTTTTCTAAATCCAGCTTGAACATCTGGAAGTTCTCAGTTCACATACTGTTGAAGCCTGGCTTGAAGGATTTTGAGCCTGACCTTGCTAGCGTGTGAAAAGAGCTCAACTGTGTGGTAGTTTGAACATTCTTTGGCATTGCCCTTCTTTGGGATTGGAATGAAAACTGACCTTTCCCAGTACTGTGACAACTGTTGATTTTTCCAACTTTGATGGCATATTGAATGCAGTACTTTCACAGCATCATCTTTTAGGATTTGAAATAGCTGAGCTGGAATTCCATCACCTCCATTAGCTTTGTTCATAGTGATGCTTCATAAGGCCCACTGGACTTTGCACTCCAGGATGTTTGGCTCTAGGTTAATGATAACACTGTCATGGTTATCCCAGTCATTAAGATCTTTTTTGTACAGTTCTGTGTATTCTTGCCACCTCTTCTTAATATCTTCTGCTTCTGTTAGGTCCATACTGTTCATGTCCTTTATTGTGCCCATCTTTGCATGAAATATTCCTTGGTATCTCTAATTATCTGAAGAGATCTCTAGTCTTTCCCATTCTGTTGTTTTCCTCTATTTCTTTGCATTGTTCACTTAGGTAGGTTTCTTATCTCTCCTTGCTATTCTTTGGAACTCTGCACTCAGATGGATATATCTTTCCTTTTCTCCTTTGCCTTTCACTTCTTTTCTCAGCTATTTGTAAGGCCTCCTCAGACAATCATTTTGCTTGGAGATGGTTTTGGTCACCGCCTTCTGTACATTTTTATGTACCTCCGTCCATAGTTCTTCAGGCACTCTTTCTATAAGATCTAATCCCTTGAATCTGTTTATTACTTCTACCTTATAATCATAAGGGATTTGATTTAGGTCGTACCTGAATGGTCTAGTGGTTTTCTCTACTTTCTTCAATTTAAGTCTGAATTTGGCAATAAGTTGTTCATGATCTGAGCCACAGTCAGCTCTCAGGCTTTTTTTCTGCTGACTGTATAGAGTTTTTCATCTTCAGCTACAAATATAATCAGTGTGATTTCAGTATTGACCATCTGGTGATGTCCATGTGTAGAGCTGTCTCTTGTGTTGTTGGATGAGGATGTTTTCTATGACCAATGTGTTCTCTTAGCAAAACTCTGTTGTCTTTACGCTGCTTCATTTTGTACTCCAAGGCCAAAGGTGCCTGTTACTCCTGGCTTCTCTTGACTTCCTACTTTTGCATTCCATCAAATGCAGTGCAAAAGTAGGAAGTGATGATAAGGACATCTCTAGGAGGTGCTATTTCCATAGACTAGGATCAACAAACTGCAAGAGAGATTAACAAGAGCATTCAAGGGTCTTGATTGCTGAAGGAGAGTGGCAGTGCTGGCCGGGTGGTATCCTGAAGGAAAGAATCACGTGGGTTAGAATTTTCACAGTATTCTGAGAAAACTAGGAAGGCAGAAAAGAGGTTAATTTTGAGAGAAGAGATGTCTCCCAGAAGAGCCAGGTCTTGTAATGTTGACTAGGAATCATCCTTAAAGTGCCAAAGCTGAATTCATAAGATAAAGAGCAGAATCCAAAGGCCATCCATGACCACAGAAAAGAAGGAAAAAGGAATTCACAAAGCTCACAATATATGTTCCGAAAATTTGATAAATACTAACCCAGGGCTAGCTAGCCCTCATTAAGTGCCAGACATAACAGATTTAGAGTATAATAAAACAGCTGTGTTTCTTACTCTTACGAAGCTAGATAAGAAAGGGTAGATATTGCACAGGTAAGTAAATGATCCTCTGTATTTATGAAAATAAAATGTAATGTGAGATGATATTAAAAGGTGGAATTTAGATCAGGTGCATGAAAGGATTCCTTAAGAAAATGACATTGAAGCAGAAACAGAATAAATGTTAAATAATATTAACTGAGAGGAAAGTAGAAGGAGATTGTGGCATTAGAAATGAAAAGAAGCGTGACTAGATTAGAGAAATATTTTGAATGTTTAATTCACCAGTTGGTGATGGATTGGGTGTTGAGAGAGAAGTGAAAGAAGATGTCATGAATTTTTCCAAGGCTTCTGGCATAACAAACTAGGCAGATAGAGATGCCATTTGTTGAGTCTGGAGATAGGGAAAGAGAAGAAGACTTGTATATCAAGAACTCAACGTCAGATATTAATGCCAAATGGTCTTTGACATGTCCAGTTGAAGATATGAAGTAGGCAGTTAGGTCTGTGGGTCTGGAGCTCAGAAGAGGTGTTTGGGAATAAGATGTAAATTTAGGAATCATCAACATGTAGCTATTAAAAGCCACAGGCATGGTTGAGTCACTTAGAGGAGGGTGAAGATTGAGGAGAAAAAGGATCACAGGGCAATTGAAAGAGTATAAAAATATCCTTCCTGAGTGCCAGAGGGAGAAATTGTTCCAAGAGGCAAGTTTTATCAAGTATTGCAGAGAAGATGTTAGAGAAACCTACTGATACAACCTCCCAGAAACACTCCTCCCTACCCCCGCCTCCACCCTCTTTCTGGGAAAAACCACTTTATCTGTAGTGGCACTGTATGATAGAAATTTGTGGTGATGGAAGTGTTCTAATTCTGCACCGTTCAGGGCTGTAGCCACAAGCTACACGTGCTTGTTAGGCACATGAAATGTGACTGTATAACTGAAGACTTTTTAATTGTACTTAATTTTAGTTAATTTACAGTTAAATGTAAATAGCCACATGTGACTAGTGGCTATAGTATCATACAGTGCAGCTCTAGACTCCAGACGTCACCCACAAAGTTGCAACTGCAATAACACTTCCTAACAACACAGACACACAGGCATGCACACACCCCTCAGCTGAACATCTAGGGTTGTGGCACCTGATCCAAGCAGGGGCCTAAGATTTCTCAGTGTGCATGAAGCTGAGAAGAGATCTGGGCAGTGTTTATTTGGTTATTTGGAAGGTAGGATATAAAACTCATCAGCTATTGGCAGCCACACTCCTTCTAAATAGACCAAAAAGGCCGAAAAGTCATAGTGCAAATGGAGAGAGGGGAAAATGGCACCAGCAGAGAGAAGAAAGCTGAGGGTCCTGCAGGAGACCCTCATTCCTGTGGCTCTAGATTCTGGACAGATCCCTCTTTTAGATTCTCTCAGAATACCAAGTGATGGACGTGTGAGTCAGATGGACAAATATTGTGGAGGGAAGAGCTGTGATGAAATGGAAGAAGTTTCAGAATGAAAACTACTTGCTGGAGAGGTTGATTAGTGATTAGAAGGAGAGAAACAGTCAGTTCCTGTCACCATGAACACTGAGTTAGCAAATACTGAATCACGGCTCCTGGGGAACATATAGGCTTAGGTTCCCAGGAGCCTCTGATCACTACTTTTTCATGAACTGATAGATGCATAACCTTATTTTATGTGTGTTTATGATTAAGGACCTTACTTTAAAAAATATTATTGACTCATTAAATTGAACTCACAGCCAACAGCACTATTATTCATGCCTAAATGAAGCTTGGTTAACACACATATTTGCCTTCTTGTACTTGGGAACACCAGACAGCACTTTAGCTACACTTCAGGGCCGTTTTAGATGATAAAATCAACAGCACAAAAATGTGGAAACTGTGTCGCTAAAAGGATGCTTGTTTATAGGCTGAGAGCTGGAACAAGAGGGCAGAGTGTTGCCTTGTTCAACCTCAGCTGGGAACATGTGTTAGACAGCTCAAAATTTTCACCACTCTGCATGTGTCTGCAACTGACCACAAAAATACTTCATGTATTAAGTTTGGAGTTACATTTAAATTTTAGGGAGTGGGTAAATTTGCAAACACAGAAGCTACAAATATTGGATATTGACTGTAATATCATGTCCATTTAGGGAGTGTTTACAACGTGCTAAAATTTTTCTGATGCTTATACGTATTTGCTTAATTCTCATAATAATCTAGTGATAAATGAGTTTTATAAAATTAAAAAATGAATACATTTAACATTTTTATTGTAAAACAATGTTATCATGTCTATTATGTTTCATAAAGACAAAAAATTGTGAAGCATGGAGAGTTTAAGTATTATTACCCAAGGTCAATGGGCTTCCCTGGTGGCTCAGCTGGTAAAAAAAATCCTCCTGCAATGCGGGAGACATGGGTTCGATCCCTCGGTTGGGAAGATCCCCTGGAGAAAGGAACTATTACCCACTCTAGTATTCTGGCCTCGAGAATTCCATGGACTGTATAGTCCATGGGATTGCAAAGAGTTGGACGCGACTGAGCAACTTTCACTTTCACCCAAGGTCAACAAGTGGTAAACTCCAGACAGTTCCTCTGCAACCCACGTCCTTAATCACACTGCGACACTATTTGTCCAACTCAGGAATACTTAATACTTTCTTCATAAAGTCTTCCCAATTATAATCCAAAACATGGACCTTGAGGTCATCATTGAACATTCTGGACTAGCTCCATTAATTTAATTAATCATAACTGAGCATACGGTAGGTACAATTCTAGGTACCAGGTATAATGAAAAACAAAATGTTCTAGCTTTCAGGAAATTTGTACCAAGTTAGAAACAGAAAATAAAACAACTAACAAAGAATTAATCTTCAAAATATACAAGTAGCTCACGTAGCTCAATACCAGAAAAAAAGAAAAACCCAATCAAAAAGTGAGCAAAAGACCTAAACAGACATGTCTCCAAAGACATACAGATGGCTATAAACACATGAAAAGATACTCAACATCACTCAATTATTAGAGAAATGCAAATCAAAACCACAATAAGGTATCATTTCAGGCCAGTCAGAATTGTTGTTCTGTCTCTTAGTCATGTCCAACACCTTGGGATCACATGGGCTGCAGCACACCAGGCTTCCCCGTCCTTCACCATCTTCCAGAGCTTGCTCAAAACTCACGTCCATTTAGTCAGTGATGCCATCCAACCATCTTGTCCTCTGTTGTCCCCTTCTCCTCCTGCCTTCAATCTTTCCCAGAATCAGGGTCTTTCCTAATGAGTCCACTCTTACCATCAGCTGGCCAAAGTATTGGAGCTTCAGCTTCAGCACTTCCAATGAATATTCAGGGCTGATTTCCTTTAGGATTGACTGGTTGGATCTCCTTGCAGTCCAAGGGACTCTCAAGAGTCTTCTCCAACACCATAGTTTAAAAGCATCAATTCTTCAGCACTCAGCCTTCTTTATGATCCAACTCTCACATCCATTCATGACTACTGGAAAAACCATAGCTTTGAGTATATGGATCTTTGTTGGCAAGGAATTGTCTCTGCTTTTTAATGTGCCTTCTACGTTTGTCATAGCTTTTCTTCCCAAGAGCAAGTGTCTTTTAATTTCATGGCTGCAGTCACCATCTTTAGTAATTTTGGAGCCCAAGAAAATAAAGTCTTTCACTGTTTCCATTGTTTCCCCATTTGTTTGCCTGAAGTGATGGGGCTAGATGCCATGATCTTAGTCTTTTAATGTTGAGTTTTAGGCCAGGTTTTTCACTCTCCTCTTTCACTTTCATCAAGAGGCTCTTTAGTTCCTCTTTACTTTCTGCCATAATGGTGCTGTCATCTGCATATCTGAGGTTATTGATATTTTTCCTGGCAATCTTGATTCAAGCTTGTGCCTCATCCAGCCTGGCATGTTGCATGATGTCCTCTAAATACAAGTTAAATATACAGAGTGACAACATACAGCCTTTACGTATTCCTTTCCCAATTTTGAACTAATCCATTGTTCCATGTCCAGTTATAACTGTTGCTTCTTAACCTGCATACAGGTTTCTCAGGAGGCAGGTAAGGTGGTCTGGTATTCCCAGTCAGAATGGTCGTCATCAAAAAGTCTACAAATAATAAATGCTGAAGAGAGTATGGAGAAAAGGGAACACTCTTACACGCTTGATGGGAATGCAAACTGGTACAGCCACTGTGTAGAATAGTGTGAAGATTCCTTTAAAAACTGGAAGTAGAATGCCATATGACCCACCAATCCCACTGCTGGGCATACACCCTGAGGAAACCAGAACTGAAAGAGACACATGTCCCCCAGTGTTCACTGCAGCACTATTTACAATAGCTAGGACATGGGAGCAACCTAGATGTCATCAGCAGATGAATGGATAAGGAAGTTGTGGTACATATACTCAATGGAATATTACTCAGGTATAAAAAAGAACACATTTGAGTCAGTTCTAATGAGATGGATGTACGTGGAGCCTATTATACAGAGTGAAGTAAATCAGAAAGAGAAAGACAAATACCATATATTAATGCATATATATATGGAATTTAGAAAGACGGTAGCAATGATCCTACATACACGACAGCAAAGAAGACACAGATGTAAAGAACAGACTTTTGGACTCAGCAGGAGAAGGTGAGGGTGGGATGATTTGAGAGAATACCACTGGAACATGTATATTACCATAGGTAAAATAGATGATCAGTGCACGTTCGATGCATGAAGCAGGGCACCCAAAGCTGGTGCTCTGGGACAACCCAGTGGGATGGGGTGGGAAGGATGTGGGGAGGGTCCAGGATGGGGGAACACATGTATACCTGTGGCCTATTCATGTTGATGTACGGCAAAAAGCATCATAGTATTGTAATTATTCTCCAATCAAAATAAATAAATTTTAAAAAATTTATATAGTAAGTGCTGTAAGAAAAAGAAAACACATTAGGCAAGGAAAATCTCTGTCCTAAGGAGGTGAAATATTTGTTGAGCTCTAAAGGAGGTGAGGAAATTATGGGTAGAAATAACAGGGAAGAATATTCTAGCCAAAGGGAATAGCACTTCCTGCACCGAGGCAGCGACAGTCTAGAGAAGTTGTGAGGAACAGCAAAGGGGCGCGAGTTGGATGAGCAAGAAACTCAGTGGGAAGAAAACAGAAGTGAAAGAAGTAATCAGGGAAATGCATGTGGGGTCTTGAAGGTCATGGTAAGGAGTTTCAATTCCGAGTATACTGGAAAGCCCTTGGAGGGCTTTGCACATGGAAATGAAATAATATGACAAGCTATGAAAGATCTCTCTCTATGTAGAAAGTTGATCTTAGGAAAGCAAGAGTTGAAGGTAATAGACCATTATTTAAGGAAACAGACTCAGGAGGGGTAGGAGGCTCCATCTAGGGAGGCTGACGTAGAGATAAAAGAAGCAGACAGTTTCAGGCCATATTTGAAAAATGAAGCTTTATATAGAGAGCATATGGGAAAGAGAGGATGTCTCCAGGGATCCAGAACTTCCAGGTGGACATTAGAATCTTTCGCCTCAATAGGGAAGGTTGGAGTTGGAGGATGGGAGGAAGGGAGGAAAGAGGGATGGGCAATGGGAGACCTCGTGTTTTCCTTCAAACTCACAATCTTTTACTAAATCCTAGATTTCAGGATTGAGATTATTTTTTAAATTCATTTCTATGTCTCTGGACAAAGGATACTCTCAATATGTAGGGGTCAATCGCCTTGGTTATGCTGTGAAATCCTCATTTTCTTAAAAAAAAAAAAACTGATTTTTCCCCCAAGCAAACCTTATCTGAACACCAAATAGATCTTGGTTGTTACATGACTAAAATGAAGGTTGGTGTGATAAAACAAGTCACCCTGTATATGCACACGCCTAAACAGAGACACTTGAGCATAAAACTCTGACAAGAAACGGCATGCAGATTGAAAAATTGGTTTTGCTGAGAAATACGTCTGGCACGCATCCGAAGCCTGCAGTAGAGAAAAGCATGGGCCAAGTCAGCAAGTGTATAAATTGAAAGAAAAAATAGAAGGAAATATTTTGGTCAACTATTTATCCAAACTTAAAATAATTCTCTGAATTCTAACACCTCAAGCTCACCTCTAATTTCCACAGTAACTAAACTCATTTCCTATTTCATCCATAGGAAGAAACATTTCTTTAGCAGACATTTTAACAAAATATTTAAACATTTTCACAAGACTGGGACTAATACGAGTTTCCTTTTTCCTTTCATAGATACTGAAAGGAGACTAAAAGCCACAGAGCTGTGCATAGTATAGGTCTAAATCTGAACATAAACTACAATAAAGGGAGCCAGGCACAGCTTCATCATCATCATAGTACTTACTGGGTCTAAAATATATCCAGCACTTTAATATGACCTTTTTCCCACTAACCAATTCAACAATTAATGTTCAAGAGCCTACTATATTTCAGACACCGTATAAAAGTGCTAGGAATATACCAGTGAATAATAGCATTTCAATTGTCCCCCTTGTGTTTCTTCTAGTCTAACAGTGATATGTAGTCAAACACTGATTATCTGAAGCAATTTTCAGAACAAATGTGATCAGTCAGTCCACCTCCCTTAGGACAAGGTTTCCCAGGTTCAGGGCTGTTGACACTTGGGGCCTGGCTATCTTCGCTGGGAGGGAGTTGCAGGGGTGGCTATCCGGGCATTGCAGGTCGTAGGGTGTGTTACTCATTCAGTCAGGTCCGACTCTTTGCCACCTCATGGACTGTAGCCCTCCAGGCTCCTCTGTCCATGAGATTTTCCAGGCAAGAACACTGGAGTGGGTTGCCATGCCCTCCTCCAGGGGATCTGCCCGACCCAGAGATTACACCTGGGTTTCCTGCACTGCAGGCAGATTCTTTAGCATCTAAGCCATCAGGGAAGCATTGCAGGTTATTTAGCAGCATTCTTGGTCTCTGCTTACTAAATAACAGCAGCACTTTTCCCCTATTAGTGGCAATCCAAAAAATGTCTCCAGATACTGCCAGATGTCCCTCGGAGGAAATACTCATACCTGTTGGAGAACAGCGACAAGGGCCGGGCTTTCTGTGAAGTGTCCCACTTATTCTATAAACTTGCCTTTGCCGAATGATATTGCCTAGAGAAGAGCTTGTGCTTAATGCAGAGGGGCCAGTCAGTCAGACTGGGCTGAATGAGAGCGCAAAGGCAGCAGGACCCCTCAGTCACCTTTTAAAATACAAAGGCAATAATGTGTTTCTGATGACAAAAATATCAGCTTCCAAGGTAGTCATTCATTTCCTTAATAAAAAGTTACTAAATACATACATGTCTATATGCCAGATAAAATTATAGATTTTAGGGATAGTGAACAAAACAGATCGAAATTCCTGTCCTTATGGAGCTTATAGTGAGGCGAGACAAGTAAAATGTATACATGTGCATAAGAAGGAAATGAGTGTTATGACTACAGAGAAATAAATGCAAGGAAAGGGGATCAGTAGTAGGGAAACTCAGTTTTAGATGAGGCATTCATCTAAATTAAAGGTCCAAAGGACATAAGGGAGAAAGTCATGCAAACATCTAATAAATGAATATCCCTGGCAGAATAAATTGTAAGTGCAAAGGCCCTGAGGTAAGAGCTTGCTTGGTGTGGGACTGGAATGCCGTGAGCTAGACTGAGTGGTGGAGATGAAGTTAGGAAGCTGGTGGAAGCCAGATTCTATCCAACATTTAGGCCACTGTAGGGACTTTGACCCATACTGCTGACGATTTTTAGTGATGTTTAGCAAATGTTTTCAACCATCCTTCTAGGCACCCGAGGAGGATTATATTTCCTTGTTCCTTTAAAGCCAGGTGTAGCCACATGTGGTATTTTCTGTTGTTTGCCCCAAGCCTACACTTCTTTGCACCCAGGCTCATCCCCTGGCTTCTCACGGAGTATATTTCTCTACCTATTGACCGTGGGTTTTGATCACTTGATTTAGTTGGGCCAATAGGATATAAGTAGATATGATGCAGGTGAGAACTTGCGATGGGCTTCGCTTCTTGCTCTTCTGCCGTCACCATGAGAAAAACCTGTCCTGCCTGCCCATCACCTTAGGAGGAGGCTGGGAAACGTATTCAATGGAGCTGTCCCAGACGAACTATAACGTAAAGCAGGCCACCCAGAGTAGCCAAGGCTGCAGCAGCTGACTGCATTTATTTACATCAGCCAGTCTGCATTTATGCCTTTCTTGGCCCATGCCACTGAGATCTTGTAGTGATTTGTTACAAAGCAAGGCAACTTTTTTGGCCAAAGAAATGGGAGTGAACGTGGAATGTGACATTTCTGGGTAGGAGTGGAATCCTTGAAAGCCACTGCCTATGTTCTTGTTGCTGCAGGGATGATGAAGTACACGTCAAGGCACAGTCTCTATCACGCTGGTACCCTGAGTGATTATGTTTAGCAGAGCCCCTGTGACCCACACTAGATTTATAGCCTAAGAAAGGAAGAAAAATCTGTGGTATTAGCTGTTATTATTTCGGTTTCTGATACTAAACTATAACCTAGCTTGGCTGATACATGAAGTCACTATAGGATTTTGAGGTGAGAAATTACATGTTTTAGATTAGAGGTAAACAATTCTGGCTATGTTAAGAATACATTGAAGGGGTAGGGGCAGGGATCAGGAGACAAATTTGCAGGTGGTGGTTGTTGTCCTGTAGTCACTCAGTCATGTCCCATTCTTTGCAGCCCCATGCACTGTAGCATCCCAGGTCTCCCTGTCCCTCAACATCTCCCGGAGCTTGCTCAAATTCATGTCCATTGAGTCAGTGATGCCATCCAATCATCTCATCCTCTGTTGTCCCCTTCTCCTCCTTCTTCAATCTTTCCCAGAATCAGGGTTTTTTCCAATGAGTTGGCTATTCGTGTCAGGTAGCCAAAGTACTGGAGCTTCAGCTTCAGCATCAGTCCTTCCAGTGAATATTAAGCATTGATTTCCTTTAGGGTTGACTGGTTTGATCTCCTTGCAGTCCAAGGGACTCTCAAGAGTCTTCTCCAACACCACAGTTCAAAAGCATCAATTCTTCAGTGCTCAGCATTGTTATGGTTCAGTTCACACCCATGCATGACTAGTGGAAAAAACATAGCTTTGACTAGACAGACCTTTGTTGGCAAAGTAATGTCTCTGCTCTTTAATATGCTGTCTAGGTTGGTCATAGCTTTTCTTGCAAGGGGCGAGCATCTTTAAATTTCATGGCTGCAATCACCATCTGCTGTGATTTGGGGCCCCAAAAATAGAGTCTGTCACTGTTTCCATTTTTTCCCCATCTATTTGCCGTGAAGTGATGGGACCGGATGCCGTGATCTTCATTTTTTGAATATTGACTTTTAAGCCAGCTTTTTCACTCTCCTCTTTCACTTTTATCCAGAAACTCTTTATATACTCTTTGCTTTCTGCTATAAAGGTTATTGGTTATATATATTTCTCCCAGCAATCTTGATTCCAGCTTATGCTTCATCCATCTTGGCATTTCACAGGATGTATTCTGCATATAAGTTAAATAAGAAGGGTGACAATATACAGCTTTGATGTACTCCTTTCCCAGTTTTGAATCAAGTGATTCAGTTTTGCAGGTGGATAATGCAATAGTTTTAATTTAATGAAATTAAATGAATTTCATTTAATTAATTTAATGAAATTAAATGAATTGATTTAATGAAATTAAAAGATGCTTACTCCTTGAAAGAAATGCTATGACAATCCTAGTAAAAAGCAGAGACATTACCCTGCTGACAAAGGTCCATATAGTCAAAGCTATGGTTTTTCCAGTAGTCATGTACGGATGTGAGAGTTGGACTATAAAGAAAGCTGAGTGCCGAAGAATTGATGCTTTTGAACTGTGGTGTTGGAGAAGACTCTTGAGAGCCCCTTGGACTGCAAGGAGATCAAACCAGTCAATCCTAAAGGAAATCAGCCCTGAATATTCATTGGAAGAACTGATGCTGAAGCTGGAACTCCAATACCTTGGCCACCTGATGTGAAGAACTGGCTCATTGGAAAAGACCCTGTTGCTGTGAAAGATTGAAGGTGGGAGGAGAAGGGGACGACAGAGGTTGGATGGCATCATCAGCCTGATGGACATGAGTTTGAGCAAGCTCTGGGAGTTGGTGATGGACGGGGAGCCTGGCGTGCTGCAGTCCATGGGGTCACAAAGAGTCAGACATGACTGAGCGACTGAACTGAACTGAACTGAATGCAACAGTAGTGGATGATAGTGGCCTAGAACACTGGTAGCAGTAGGGAAGTTAAAAAAAAAGTACTCGTATCATGGATATATTGAATAGTTGGAAAGTAAAACTGTCAAGATTCCTTTATGGGTGGGATGCAGGATGTTAGAAGAAGGATGAAATTTAAGGATCAAACCTCCTAGGTTTGAGGGTGAGTGAAAGGTCTGATGAATTTGTCACTAACTGAAATGGGGAACATTGTGAGAAAAGAAGATTTAACCGTGGGAGGAGATCTGGACCTTAATCTTGGACGTGTTATCTTTAGGGTAGCTACTACCCATCCATATAAGAGTCAAGTAAATAGTTGGATTTGCCAGTCCCAGGGTTCAGGGAAAGTGTTGAGGCTGGAGATGTGATTTGGCTGTTTGTGATATATAAATTCAGATTGCATATAAAGTCAGGGGATTAGATGAAATTACAAGAGGGCTGAGAGTAAATAGGAAAAAGAATCAAGCCCTGTACCCCCTTGATTAAGAGGTTCAAGGATAGTGAATGAGCAGCAGTAATAGCCAATGATGTGAGACAGGAAACTGGCAGGCCCAGGGCTGTGCTAAATGCCTTGCCTTTGCATGTCCAGACGCTCTCTTCAACACTCTTTACCTGGGTCTGTCCCACAAGACTGATCCTGGTGGAAGAGACTCCACCTTCTGGTTGGCTTGGTTCTTGGGAAGGATATTTTAATAGGGTATTAAAAAGAAGGGAATAAGATCTCATCAGTACTTCAACTTTAAGGATGCATTGAAATCACTGGCAAGGATTTGTATAGAGTGCTGGACCCCATCCTCAGAGTTTCTGATTTTTATCTGATTCTTGGGTGAGATAAGTATTTACATTTTCACATTCCTAGGAGATGCTCATGCTGCTGGTCTGGGAACCACACTTTGAGAACCACTAGGTTAGATTAGGTATTCCTCTGATTTCTTCCCTGAAAGATTTCATCAGCCTGGGTAACCCTCAACATAGGCTTCCTCCCCAGATGGCCTGTACTACATGATTTTATTATCTCTGAAGTTGAAATAATTATTTTTTTCCTGCCTTCAACTTTTCAATGATCTGTGACACCTCCATTTTTGATGGCCCCAAGTTTCTGTTCTTTCCTATACCCTACTCAGATCTTGGCAATTAGTCTCTTTGCAAATATACCCTCCTTGAATTATCCTAAAATGAGTGAGTCACCAGTATCACTGATATAGGGTCACAGAGATGAATGACTAGTACTTTTAAAAGGCACATGTGATCAACTGAGTCAAACGATGCGAAACAGACAAATAGGAGAGAGATTTAGAAATGACCATTGCATTCAGCATTTGGAGGTCATTATGGAATGTTATCTTGGGAAATCCCATGGACAGAGGAGCCTCAGGGGCTACAGTACATGGGGCCGCAAAGAGTAGGACTCAACTGAGTGACTAAACAACAATAGAATGTCATAGACAAAGGCTGATTGGGATGCATTTGAGACAGAGTGGTGGAGGTATACATTGCAAATTAAGTCAGTTCTCACAAAGATCCTAACTAACATTGAAGACAATGGCTGTGAGGCCCTGTGTCATCCGTGGTTGAATTTGCTAAGCATTGAATCAGTTCCTCAGATATCCATGAGGCGCTCTATACCCCTCTTCTCCTTAAGTCAAATCAATTAGCCGTGGTTATTCTATAAATCAGTCTTCCCTTGTGGCTCAGCTGGTAAAGAATCTACCTGCAATGCAGGAGACCTGGGTCCAATCCCTGGATTGGGAAGATCCCCTGAAGAAGGGAAAGGCTACCCACTCCAGTATTCTCGCCTGGAGAATTCCATGGACTGTTTAGTCCATGGGGTCACAAAGAGTTGGACATGACTGAGTGACTTGCACATCACATGACATGACATCCTGTAAATCAGGGCTTCCTAGGTGATGCTAGTGTAAAGAACCCACATGCCAATGTAGGAGACACAAGAGACGCGGGTTCAATCCCTGGGTAAGGAACATCCCCTGGAGGAGGGCATGGCAACCCACTCCAGTATTCTCGCCTGAAGAATTCCGTGACAGAGGAGCCTGGCAGATTACAGTCCATAGGGTTGCAAAGAGTCAGACACAAGAAGTGACTTAGCACTCACGCGTGCATACAAACCAATCTGTAGCAATGGTTCTTAAACCGTGGGATACATCAGAATCACCTGACATGCTTACTAAGCCTGAATGATGAACCCTCCCTGAGTTCTGATTCAATAGGTCTGGGATGAAACCCAATCACTTTTATTTTTAACAAGCTCCCAGGTGAGGTTAATGTGGCTGGTAACAGGACCCACATTAGAAATCGCTCCTCTGTTGGAGATTGTTCCTACCCAACTTTCTCTTTCCATCCACACCAGTCCAGTCTTTGATGACATTGCCTGTGTTACCACCCACACTCCGAGCCGTCCTTCTGTTCCTAGCTGTGCTTCTGCTCTGTGCTAAGAGATCTAAGACATAAGTTTGATTCTATCACTTCCTTGCCCATAACGCAGGGTTCCATGGCCACAGTCTTTGGGAAAAAGAGCAGACTCCTTAACCTAACCCTTCACTCCCGCCTCTTACCATCTCCCACTCTTATCACACTCTTAACATGCTGACTTATTCCATGAATACATTTCTACCTCATACATGACATTTTCTGATCTTTGGCTGTTTCCTATCTTCTTTCCTAAGAGGCTCACCTATTCCAGCTTCCTGAGCAAACACCTGCCTCTCCTGGGCGATCCCCTGACAGGCCCTGGGGGTTACAGAGCTCGGACCCTGTAGCTCCCCCTCACAGTGACAAGTTGTGAGGTCTCCTGGGTTTGTGTCTCCAGGGCTCAGCACTCGCCCGGCCCAGGAGAACAAGCCCTCAACCACTCTGTGTTAAATAAAGAGTAGAAGATCTTATATTGTGTCAAAAATGTGGGCCTTTTAGTAAGAATTTCAATAAGCAAAAAATAGTTTGTAATTATTAACCAGAAAAGTCAAAGAGCTATAGCAATATGTTCCCTGATTAACTGATATTTTAAGACTTGCCTGGTGGCTCAGATAGCAAAGAGCCTGCCTGTAATGCAGGAGACATAAGAGATGTGGGTTTGATCCCAGGGTCGGGAAGATCCCCTGGAGAAGGGAATGGCTACCCACTCCAGTATTCTTGCCTGGAGAATCCCACAAACAGATAAGCCTGGTGGGCTACAGTCCGTGGGGTCACAAAGAGTTGGACAAGACTGATTGACTAACACTTTCACTTTCAATTGATATTTCAGTGACCTAACAATGTCCCAAGGAATAGTGAATCCTGCATTCAGGATTCAATTGTGTTAAGCCATAAATTCTGCAATACAATTCCTTGCTTTTTTATTTTATTTTATTTTCATGATACAAGAACTTTTACACAGATAAATAAAATCAAGATTTTAACTAACATATTTTTCTGAAGTTTATAAACTCATCCAAAAATGCATATCTCTTCATGAGTATGTATAGCATGCCATGTCCCAACATGAGAGGCCTTACAATATCTAACAACTTACCAAGGTTCTCACTAATCACTTTGTGGCAGAACTGGTGTTGGCAGTTAGGAACATTGAATTTTTCTCTAAAAATCACATCTAAGAGAGGAATTAATTGAACAGCTCACAGGTGGACAGGAAGTAAAGGACAGAGTAGGATCAGGGTCACAGAAGATCTGAGTGTCGGTCTGGCCTGTGACCCACCCAGGACTGCCCTTACTGTGTGGGGACTGTACAAACTTATTCTCCAGGCTTACTTTAAAATGTTGAATTAATTGCCTGAACATGTGCATTGACCATAATTTTACATCAGAACTGGAAATCATAAAAGCCTGAGAGCTTCTTAAAAATTATGTGCCAGGGACCTCATAAAGTGGTGGGTCTGAAGATCAGGAAACGAGACTTGCAAGTCATAAGAAAGCAAGTTGGGAAAGTCAAGTCATGGGAATCTGAGGGCCTATGTGCTCGAGTTCTTTGTCTGTTTTTGTTTTGTTTTGTACACTGTGTATGTGTGTGAGAGAGAGAGAGATCTGACTTCACAGACCAGGGTAAGGCTCCTCACCTACTTGGAAAAAGCTATTAAGGTTCACAGTCACCTTTAGAAATGTTAACAATAACACTGAATGCTGAAGCTGTTTATTTGCCTGACAAAACAAACCTCTCTTGAGAACTACTAGGCTTAAGGAGTTTTTTAAATTATTTTTGAGTCCTTTAATCATTTTTCTCACCAGTTATATGATTCATCACTGCTTCAAAGATGCTCTTTCTTCAAAACTCGTCTTGGACAAAGTGTTGCAATCTTTCTGTGAGATAGTACTCATAATTTTAAGGAAAATAAACTGGTCAACTTTCTATAAAACACAAAGCAAGGTTATCTCTGCAGGCAGACTGTATGTATAGGATTAGAGTGTGTTTTTCTGTATTACTGATTAAATGCAGTTGTGCTAAACTGTCAGTATTTCATAGTCAACCAATCTTTTTTTATATTAACTTGGCTTAAAATGCTTTCAAAGGACAAATATTCAATTTTCAAAAATTTTGAGTTATGCCCCAAATGGCCAAAACCAAGCATTTAATTTGTAGAAGGGCTGATGGTTATGTTAAAACTTAATCCGAGAAGGGCAAGAGCCAATGGCTAGGGACCAAAGGCAGAGGGAAGTGGGCAACCCATTAGGGAGAGTTGGGCTATCAGGTTTTAGGTGTCCTGTCCAAAGAAGGAAATTATTGTTGTGGATTTTCTTGCTTTCAAAACATAGTTTGTTCTTCTTTGGTAACAGATGGGTTTATGAAAATCTTAAATTGAGTAAGGCAAAGCAGCTTCAGTATGTGAAAGTGATGAGATGCAGGGAGATTATTGTCAATATAATTTTCATAGGATGCCGTGTTTTTGGTCAGGTGAAAATTTGGGTTGGCGCAGTGAATGGTGATGTAGGGAAGGAGGAGCAAAGGAGCTAAAAGAAAAGGAGTGAAAAGGGGAGCTGAGTGAGGAGCCTGAGCAAGAGAAGGGCAAGGAGACGGACCCGAAGAAGGCTCTGTATGGACTCTGTGCTGACACTTGTTCTGAAGTCAGGGAGGAATCCAGGGTTCTGACAGATGGAAAAACAGGATCTTATCTCTCATGGGCCAAAGACGGGAAGAGGTGGGATAAGAATGCGGTAGAGCAAACCAAGTAAAACCTTATTCTGGAGAGGCTGGGAGGACAAGAAGAGGTAGAGGAACCTCAGCCCCTCCTGAAGCTGAGCAGAGCTAACAGCGGCCACGTGGGACTTGCTGTTTCCCGAATTCCCTCTGGCTGGTCCTCTGAGTTGCCCACAGGTCTTAGTCAGATCTCTGACACATTGTAAAGAGATGTTGGCAAAGAAATGAGTTAAAATAGAAATGGGGAAAGGAGAAACATGCTCCCACATCTTCTGCCCCAACCCCAGGTGGTAGCAGCAAGTTGCAAGCAGCAAGGAACCGTTCTCCCCTTCCCCCACAGAAAGCATTGACTGATCCACCAGCTCATCGACGGTGCCTTGTCTTTCGGGGTCCTGGGAGAGGAGACCACAGCACACATCCTCTGTGAACAGGAGCCAGAAGCGTTTAATACTAGTTAACTCTCACCACGGCCCGAGCATTGATCGCTAACCTGCATGGAGGGTGTGCTAGGAACTGTCTTAAGTACTTCACATCATGCCGTCATTTAACTCTTACAAAAACCTTGTTCTTCCACCATGCACATTCTAAAGATGAGAAAAATAAGAGGCAGAAGATTTTCTATCATGAGCCAAAAAGCTGCAAGGAATTTAAATGCAAGAAGTCTGGTTTCCGGGCTTGTGACCAACATGCTTTCCTGCCACACACACCTTTGAGACTACACTGTTCCTCCAGCTTCTGCTCCTTAGTTAGGAATATGCACAGATGGATCTAAAACAGTAGAATTCAGAGAAAAAGTGAGAGCCATGAACAAATCTCACACATCTATACTTTGTGAGTGCTGTCTCTTCCCTGAAGTCCAGCTCATGTCCATTAACCCTTCTCTGTTTGGTGAGAGCATTTCACATCTTTCAAAGCCCTCCTGAATGCCAGTGCCTTACAAAGTCCTCTTTGTCTCCTCTATCCTACCTCCTGAATTGATCTTTCACTTATGCTGTCATCGCATTTTCTTTCAACCTTTCATTCCTGTAGCACTCGTGGCATTTCACCCATTCATTTATATGACTTGTTATGCTCTGTGCCCTCTAAGCTAGAGATCCTATCTTTCTCGTCCTTGAATTCCTAACGCCTAATACAGTGTGCGACAAATAAAAAAGTGTCCAATAAGCTGACTTAATTAAACAATCAATTAAATGTCCTGAAAATCATTGTCTTTCTTGGCACTTGCGTCCTCGGATTATATTTCACTCACCGCATGCTTACTCTAGACGTCTGCAAGAAAAATGACTGCAGAGGGGTTTTCCATTTTTCACTTGGAAGTAAGAGGATTAAAACCATCAACTCATTTCAACTGTGATAACTCTCTCCACCACTGACTGAAACTGCCTGTGACTAGCTGTGTCTGCCTCTGGAGTGTCAGCTCTCTGACAGCAGAGCCCCTTCACTCCCGTTCGTGGCCACTGCTGTGTCTCCAGAGCTGGGGCAGCGACTGGAACATGGTAAGGTCTGCGGTCACTTTATACGGAGGGTGGGGTGAGCTCTGAACTAAGGAGTAGAGGCCTGGATTGCCACCTTTACTGCCAACTTTCCATGCAACTTTGGGGAGTCCTGACCCATCCTGGCCTGTTTTCTTCCCTTTATAATAGCAATGGAGTTCAAGAAAAGTATGCTTTATGTATGTGGAAATAAAGACAGGAGACTTTTGTCTCATAGAGACGTAGGATTTCATGTCTCTAAAGCTGTATATTCACAAGGCAAGTGATGGTGGTAGACTGATTAAAAGTACTTACCGTGTCCGTGAGACAGGCCCCTGGCGGACAGTACCCTCAGTCCAGCTGTCACTGGAGACAAAGGTCAACAAGGACACTTCAGAGAGGACTCAGCTGGCAGCAGCAACCATTCGCGTGATCTCAGACGAAGACAGACCAGCCACTGCCGATGAACTACGTTAGAAAATGTGAAAGTCCTTCCCGATTCTCGACATCTCTCCATCTAGGAGATACACAGCTAGAATGAGAGATTAAAAAAAAAGCCAAAACAGATTGGATATATAAATTATTGGGTATATAAATTATTATTATCATATTATTAATAGGAAAATAATCATATTATTAATTAGGATTATTAAGATTGGAAGTTATCAGAATCCAAGGACTAAAAGGTCACAAAGGGGTGATGGATGAACATAAAACCATTTCTGCTTATTCCAAATTGAGTTTATCATTTGAAGTTACAATCAGCTTGGGGCAAAGGGAGAACTTCCCACTTCTCCTGTGTGCATATCAGAGGTAGGACTTACACAGAGCTGGAAAAGCGCAGGGGCACATCAACCTTTATTTTATTCTGCCTAAAGCAGCAGACTCAGAAGAATAGAGGCTGAAAAAGTCTTCTGGGACTGATGCAAATGAGAACACCAGACTTCACACTTGGCAGCCTCACATTCCTGTGAAGTGGAAATTTTCTGCTTTGAAAGCAGTGTTGAAGGATTGCAGGAGATGTAAGTGTGATGTCAACTATTTGTATTCCCCTCATGTTTCCTCAAAAGACTCAGGACTCGAAGCCCCGTAACGTTTTGGAAAACCAGCGTCAGAGTTTCAGCAGCCTCGTCTCCAGCTGCTCGGCCCTGCAGCTGGTAGGCAGCCTCTGACACAGCAGCACCGTGGAGTGAGTCCTCCTCAGCTCCAGAGACAGGGCAGCTGCAACTCCTTCCTGCAGTTCACTCTCCTGCCAGGGGGAAAGAAAGCCAAAGAGAAGTGACAAACCAGTCACGAGCTACTGAACACGTAGCTGCAAATTCTGCAGCCTAAGCAGCATCGGGGGCCATCTTCATAAAGCAAACACAGTTCCCCAGGGATTGTTGACAGAAACTTAGGTAAGAAATTTAGTGACCATGTTTTATTTAAAGCCTGTTCCTTAAGTCCCACACTTTGGACCTACAGTATAGAGTTTAAAATGCACACCAAAAGACTGTTTTATACATCTGTGTCTCTTTTTCTGTCTCACATATTTGGACTCTGTGGGAGAAGGCGAGGGTGGGATGATCTGAGAGAATAGCATTGAAACATGTATATTATCGTATGTGAAACAGATCGCCAGTCCAGGTTTGATGCATGAGACAAGTGCTCAGGGCTGGTGCACTGGGACGACCCAGAGGGATGGGATGGGGAGGGAGGTGGGAGGGGGGGTCAGGAGGGGGAACACATGTACACCCATGGCTGATTCATATCAATGTATGGCAAAAACCACTACAATATTGTCAAGTAATTAGCCTCCAACTAAAATTAATTAATTAATTAAAAAATAAAAATAAAAATAAAATGCACACCAGCCTTGCAAAAGAAAATGGCATGTGAATAGAGAAATACAGCTGTATCTAGGACTATGCAGTTCAGTTCAGTCACTCAGTCGTGTCCGACCCTTTGCGACCCCATGAATCACAGCACACCAGGCCTCCCTGTCCATCACCAACTCCCGGAGTCCACCCAAACTCACGTCCATCGCGTCGGTGATGCCATCCAGCCGTCTCATCCTCTGTCGTCCCCTTCGCCTCCCGCCCCCAATCCCTCCCAGAATCAGGACTACTACTGAATGTTAATTTTCCTGTTGGCTGTGGGGAAACTTGAGATGCTTGTTGGTGTTCCAAGCAGCCAATATGTGCCTGCTTTGTGACCTGTGGGAAATACTGGAGGGGTGCTGCTTGCTGTTTTGGCCTGCAGTTCCTACAGAGGCCGAGGGCTTGCTTCTGCCACACCCAGGGCCCAGCAGCCTGATGCTGAAGAGACAGCCCTGAATGTGAGACCCCTGTGGCCCAACACAGGCTGGATTCCATAGGAAAATGATAGAAGCTTAGCAGAATTTCATTATTTGAAAGCTGTGCAGCACTGCAACTGTCCCCAAGAACTCTTTAGAGATACTGCTTTTGAGAGAGTGAGACTTCAGGCTAATCACAAATGAGTCATTACTACAAAGAGACCTTCTAAGACCAGATGGTAAGAGGAATATTGGGACTACTTAGAACTCTAAGTGAGCTTGGGTCCTGTGCTAGAGCAGACAGTCAAAAAATGTAGCAAGAGCCATCCACTCCAGGCAAGCACATTGGAGTGGGTAGCCATTCTCTTCTCCAGGGGATCTTCCTGACCCAGGGATCGAACCCAAATCTCCTGCATTGCAGGCAGATTTTTTACCATTTGAGCCAGCTGGGAAGCCCTCCAAAGAGCCAAGTTCAAGACATTAAGGGGTGTCCAAGGAAAAGAGGCACACTTCTACAACACCTGAACCTCATCTGCTTAGGGACTTTCCAGAGTGGACCCCATTCTTAAGGGGAAATACACGCCAGCTCTTCCTGATTGTGGTCAACCAGGAGGAGGGTAGAAGTCACGCCACCATGCAGCGGTGGGAGGTGACCAGGAGTGCTGGGGATCCGGAAGCCTGGGGAGGTGTAAAGGACGTGAACAGGGCAGCCCCATAAAGTCCTTGGTGGAGAAAGTGTGAAGCTGGTAAAGGTCAGAAGGATTCGGAGGCAGGTCAAGGAGTCTGTTTTGTTATTGTTATTGAAGGAAGTATTTCAAAACAGGCAAGACTTCAGAAACTGTTTGGATACTATTAATGAATAATGGTATTATTATTACTCTTAATAATATCTAAGAATGCACACAAAATGAACCTTTGAGAATGAGATTAATAGTATGTGAAAATGCCTAGCACAATGCCTGCACATGGTAAGCCCTTCTCCTACCCTCCATAAAGTACTGTCCAGAGTCATTTATTCCTGTGAATGGGATCCAAACCAAGATTTTACACTAACCCGCACTAGGAAAACTCCACCAATGACTAGGAGTATCATCAGTCAAATAACTAAAGTATCATGATCTCTTAGTACTTGCCAAATTAAGAATTTAAAAATATCTAATAAACAAGTTGACTCTCAAAGCATTTATAATTCCATCAGTGTAGATCAGTGACTCTCAGCCCTGGATCTAGTAATACATGACCATTAACTAAGCAGCTTTGAAAAATGCTGCACTTGCCCCAGAAATGCTAATTAAATTGGTCCAGTGAGGAGACCATACGTCTGTGCTTTTAAAACTTCTCAAGAAATTCTAGTGTGTCACTTGGTTTATAAACCATCAGTATTGCTTATCTTTTAATCAGTCTTCCACCCTATAATTTTCCTTGAACTCTGCCATCAGAGGACTTTTTCTTTCAACTTTTGTCAAAGTTTCTCATTAAAAATCTTTAACAGCTTTCCATGGTAGGGTAAAATAAATTCTAACCTGACATTCAAGGACCTTAGAAATCTACTTTCAACCTATCTTTGCCATTTTATTTTTTCCTGTTTTCTATGAAGCTATGCAATTCAACTTAACAAATCGTCTGTTCTCCCCAAAGCATATGCATTTCCATGCCTCAACAGTGGCCCCACACTATTCCCCTGTGAAAAGCATTGTTCCTCCACTTTGCTCAACTAACATAACATACTCATCTTTCAAGGCTCCACTTTAATGTCAATTTCCCCAACTCCTCAGCAGACTTAAGTGACTGCATCATTTCTAATTCCTTGACACTATGCAGACACTATAGCCAATTATCATATTTTATTAGATGATCATACGGCAGAGATGATGCTAAGTAGTTAGCACGTTCTATCATTTTTCACTTCCTGAGCACACAGGAAAATATATTTCCCAACTTCCTTTATTGCTGTATTGGGGTCAGATGCTGACTCCTAGTCAATAGGGTATTAATGGAAGCAATGGAAGTCCTAGACGTGGCCCTGAGGATATCCCAATAAGCTTTCTATTTTTCTTTCTCTTACTGGCCAACCTGAGAGTGACTATCAATTTAAGTTCAAAGGCTGTGCCTTAGTCATCTTTGGGCCCCCAAGAACCAGTGAAGTAGTCAACACATATGGTAGATGCTCAATAAGCATTTACAGATTGAAGCTAATATGTGGTACAAGTGAAATAAGTGGAATTAGAAGTTTACAAAGCTGAAATCAGATTACTGATGAGAAGGCAGGACATAGGCCAATAAACAGGGGGTGCTATGGACCAAGAAATAGAAAACTGTTTCAAAAAGGTCCTTGGGAAAGTAGCTCGTATATGTGGACGTCAGAGAAAATGAAAGGCTATGAAATAGGCTTAAAACGATAGTGATGATAAACCTTGTAATTCCTTGTATTTGCTTAATATGCCACATGCTTTCCAAAACATGTTATTACCTATTATTTAAATTTGATTCAGGAGATGACACAGAGATAATTGGGGCAGATATTCCCATTTCTAATGCAGATAATGAAATTGAAGTCCAATGAGATCAAGCACTGGTCAAGGCCACACCTTAAGTGACTGTAGAGATGGAGCGGTGGGCAGTGGGCTGTCTATTCCTCGGTCCTGCCTCATGCTTAGACCTCTCACCTCTCAGTCATCCATGTGCCACATGATGTTCTGTTATCAACTGCAGAAGTTAAAACAGTAACGGTGACTGGTTCATGCTCTCCAGCTACGATGATTAATCAATTCTTAGGGATTGGAGAAGGAAATGGCACCCCACTCCAGTGTCCTTGCCTGGAGAATCCCAGGGACGGGGGAGCCTAGTGGGCTACCGTCTATGGGGTCGCACAGAGTCGGACACGACTGAAGCGACTTAGCAGCAGCAGCAGCAGCAGCAGGGCTCTTACTGTTCTTGCAGTGTTCCTGTCTCTGTGATTAGTAGAAATGACCAGGCTGATTGAGAGCTAAGAGAGCTAGATTTAGAATTCTGAGCAGCAGACACAGTGCCACAGAACACAGTGGTAACTTCTAGGACTGCCTGATACAGGACAATCAGAACCAAAGGTTTTATTTCTATGAGACATTTGATAAGCCTGTAAAAAAAAGAAGCCAAATGGAAAATTCCATGAGGATAAATACAGTGCGTAGAAGGCAGATGTGGGCAGCACTCCAGGAGGTCAACAATGGAGGTGAGATCATGTCGAGGATAAATGAGACAGGCTTATGGGTTCACACCTTCACCTCACAAGGCCACCTCACAGAGATGGAAAGTGCTGGTCAACCAGCCTCTGCATAGAGGAAAAACTCAGAACCTGTATTCGAACTAGGACAGTCTCTTTCATTTGGAGAGGTCGTTCATCATTAGCAACATATCAGGGTTGTCCACAGTAAGGCCACTTCAATAGACACATTTGTATTCCAAGTGAGTCTGCCCTTTTCTCTCCAGGGCTGGCAGTGCATTAGTTTACTAACTAACACATTAACCTTAAAGAAATACTACAATAGTGAAGCTGCCTGCCTGTGAAAACTGCTTTGGTATAAAACATTCTTATGTAATTTTGTAGGTAGATATAATTTTAATAACACTAGCCACTATGTATTAAAAGACTGCTATGAGCTAACTACATTTTGTTATAACTTGCCATATGAGGAAACACAAGCACCAAAATGGTAACTAAGGTCACCCCACTAGAAAGGGAAGATTTCAAAATCTGTTCTTTCAGGAAAACAAAAATAACATGGAAAGATAGGAAGAAAGGATTGGAGATTCCTTTCCATTGTGCAACTTGAAGTATCTGTCATAAGCAAGAGAAGTCACAGACATTTTACCAGATCCTCCCAGCAGCTTCTCCAGCCAGGTTTGTTTTGGGCTTTCTCTCTGGCTGCCTTGAGATCTAGCTGAGGGACCCTCCAGCCTGTTCCAATCTTATCCTCCTTAGAACTCAAGGCTCAGGAACAGGAGTTTAGAGGCTGGGTTCCCAGCATTCATTCCCAATTCTAAGGCTGGGCCTAGAGCTACTCAAGGTTTAGGGTGTGAAATCTGTTGGAGTTCTCCTACATCATGGGTTAAAGAGGCTACTGTGGGCTTGCCTGGGACCTGAATACCACGAGTTACACTGTTGCTATGGGAAAATAGTTCCAAATTCCAAAGTGACTTCCAAGTAAATTCTGGGGACACCTTCATTCATAATTTGGGAGAGCCTATATAGATATGACAAGAAAATCCAATTATTTCTACCTGAATGAAAATGTAAGGGTATGACCATGATATGAACATGGCTCAGAGTTAGGAAATTTAAAGGTTCCATGGGCTTTTGTTACTCACAGGAGGGTAATGTGCTTTTTCTAAGATCCACACACTAGTGATATTATTAAAGAGTTTTATAATAAGCAGCAGTTCCATAAACTGTTCTCTTCTTAGTAAGCACTTTCCGACAGAGTCTAACTGGGCAAGCCTTCTTTTTTCTGCCTTTGAATGAAGAAAATGATTCAAGTGTCCCTGTAACCTCAGACCACAGAGGAAATACTCAGGCCTGACTTGGGCCCAAGTCCTCTGCATTGCCGTGAAGGTCGTGACAATGAAGGTCTCTACTGCCCTCAGTTGCATGAGGGTGCAAAAGTGGGAAATGGGGGAGGGGAGAAGGAGAGACTGAGAAGGGATCTGATTTCTCAAATGCAAGGGTGCCACTAAAGAATTTAATCACAAGCATTTACTGAGTACCTGCTATGTGACCTACATGGGGCTTTGGGAGAAGGAAAATGAATTTATGCTCCAAAACAAATATAAATCTGCTTTTCCCAAGGCCAATATCACTGTTCATGTGACTTTCATAATGTAGCATTTTGCTGAGCTGAATGTTGCAAGTTATATAAAGTTACAACTTTTTTTTTCTACAACACGTGTCCTAAACTCCAGCCAACTACTTCATCTAGATACCAGCTTAAAAAAAAAAAAAAAAGGGAAAAAATAGCCATGAGGGACTGTGTGTCAGTCCAACATTTTCTAAGGAATGTTCTACATAGTTTCCACCTGACATGCTGTCTCTAAAACCCAACCCTTGAGTAAAATGTGACTCTGCTCTGCTGGGTTTGAGGATTCAGTTCTTGAGCCAACTGTCAATTCTGACATTTTAAAATTGAGCTATCAGAAAACATACATAAAATAAAAGCTCAGACACTTCTTGCTTTTGTGTGCTTATATTGCACTGTCATCTTCCACTATGGTTTGCAATTATTTTTGTCTTTGAATTACAAGCAACAAACACACAACTGCAATCCTGCTGGAAACATCAGTGTCTTAATCAATTTGGACTGCTAATAACAAAACTATCATTATCGGGGTGGTTTGTAACAACAAAACTGAACATCTCTCTCAGTTCTGGAAGCCAGGAAGCCCAAGATCACAGTACTGTCAGGCTTCCATGTCTGGGGAGAGACTGTGTCCTCACAAAGGGCCATCTTCTTTGCTGTGTTCTTACATGACAGAAGGCGAGAGGGATATCCAAGGCGTTTATTTTATAATGCAGTGAGTTTCATGGAAAGGAGTGAAAGACATACCATGAGAAAAGAAGCAAGTTGTAGAAATGTAGGAAGTAGGATTTAGGAAATTACTAGTCACATTATGTCAGGTAACATCAAACTGTCCAGACCGAGATGCCTTCTGGGCGCTGAAGATTTGTGGGCAAGATTCTCCCCAAGAGGGATCAATACTGAGAGCCAGTCTGTGGAAACTGAACCCAGCCATCTGTACAGATAATAAGTGTTTCCAGTTCAGAGCAAGAAGTCATTGGAATCAGAAAAGTTATAATACCTTCTAGGAAGATAGGGAATGAAACTTGAGCTTCCAGGATGAGTGTGAGCTTAATAGGTAGAAAGAAACTGAGAAAACTTTTCAAGCTAAGGATGGACTATATGAACATTGGTCCAGAAATTGGCAAAAAAAGCTATCCATTGTGGCAATTTATAGACCAGCTTTTCAGGTGAAATATTCCTAAGAAAGAGGAAAAAAATACAAGATTTCTGGGTGAATGTGGGTTGTAGTAACGGCAGACAGGGACTTGGCGAGGGATTCAGCTGTTGGAGCTTTTGAGAGCGCTGAGACAGAAGTGCATGTCAGGACGTGAGTTGGTTGGAACGGGCACGGCTGTGAGAGCAGAAAGCAGCAGACCTGCCCCTCAGATCTGGGTTCCAATTTGGACCTGCCAAGCGTTAGGTGTGTGACTATGGGTGTTCCACACAATTAAACTTGCTGAGTCTTACTTTTTTTCTGTTAAATGGACATGTAACACCCAAATCTCAAGGTATAGGGAAAAATGCCTGGTACAAAGGAAGCCTGCCATGGTGAATTAAATGACTGGATTGGAAAAGGGAAAGTGTAAAACTGGGATTCTTTAATCAAGCTATTTCAATAATCCAAGTGGAATTGTAGATTATTATTTCATCAGAAAGAAAAGAAAAATAGACATAGATGGGAGAGATGCTCTGAAGAGGAAAAAACAAATGATAGAAATTGACATCTATTGGACTGAGTAAAGGAAGAACAGAGATGAACCCCCAGTTGATTGCCCCACTGGAATGCTGCTGCCTATTGTCAGAAATCAGGGTGTTGAAGGAACTGAAATGTATTGAATTTGGCTTTAGGCTGATTCCATGACTTATATGAGGGAAACTTGAAATAGCATTATTTTCTGTATTTCTAAGTTCAGTTTAACCTCTGTTATAGTTTTTTTTTTAATGACAGCCCTTTTGCTTGACTTCATTATCATTGATTTGGATTCTATCATTCCTTCTTTTAATTTGGCCAGGAGCATAGGGTAGGACAGAGAAATAAATTTATCCAAGGCTGCTAGAAATACTTTTACACTCACTGCTGCAGAAAAGCAACTGCAATTGTTTTCTGACCTTTGGTAACAGTTGCTCTGCTTTCTGGGAATCAAGATTGATTTTCCGCATCAGCGTAGGTGGGAGCCAATCGCCTGAGAGCTGAGATTGATGGTCTATCAAAATGGGACAGCTTTTCTAGAGAGTCTGTGGCAGAGCATCGCAAATGCCAGTAAAATGGTTGCTTATTCTTTGCCTCTAAGGTGATAGTGTAAAGGCGTTCCCTTTGTACACATTGCAAAGTAATAATGAAACTCTGTGTTCAGATGGCAGCTTCTAGCCAAAGAGTTCATAGCATTTATTAACAATGTCACCCTGTTCCATACCCTCTCTAGGACTCAACAGGAAATCATGATCTTTTCTCTCCTACAGACTGACTTAAGGGGCACAGACAAAATTTTGCAGAGAGGCAATGAGTAGGCTATATCACAAGGACAGACTGGCCATTCTTGGTGCCTTTATGTTGAGTCTGAAATAATTATTACATCACAGTCTGAAGAATACTCCGGAATTTGTAAATACATACAAATACATAATCTTAGAGTTCAGAGATGGATTTTGGTACCTAAATCCTACCAGTGACCCCATCTCTCTCACTGTGTTCCTAACCCAAAGACCTGGATATAACAAGGACCAATCACCAAACAGGAAGGAAAGTGCCATTTTATTCACAATATCTGTGCTGAAGCACGTGATCAAAACCAGAAAGTCTGACTGCTCAGCCCCTCTCCTCCTCCCCTGACTTTAGGACAGTTAGGGTTGCAGAGCCTGTGCTGCACTGACCTCACGGGCCTGCCCAGTTTCAAAGGGAGAAGCAGCAACAGATAGCTCTGAGTCTCTGCAGAAAACAGTATATGAGTTTGAATTCTCTCCAATGTATTTCATGAAATTTTATGTGGCTTTGCATGACAAGTTTAGTTAAAATATGATCTTAACTTTAATGTATTCGAACTACTGCAGCATTTGATCACTCACACAATGCCACATCCTACTCAGTCTTAGAAGTGAAATCCATCAGCTCCTTCTCCAACATTTCATAAGAGATGGAGCTGGTAAAGGTAGCACTTGTCCTGCAGACCAATAGGACTATCGAGTGGCTCGAAGTATGAGTTAGAATATCCTGAGGAGCTAAATAAACAAACAGCATCACCCAGACCAACATCATCATCCAAGAGCTGCAATCTGGTGTGGCTCCAGGCAGGAACGAGGCACACAGCGGGCATCACGGTATGGAGACTCGGGTGTTCTCCTCAGCTTTGAGCAGAGTCCAGCCTGTGAGAACGGAAACTGGAGAGAGCCAGGCTGTGAGTCAGGGCCCCAGGTAAGTGGCCCTCGCTCAGGGCGGGGCTGCAGTCTCAAGGAAGAAACGGGAGAGCTCCTCAGCAAACCAGGCCAGGCTGCACCGGTGTCCGTGGAGAAGGAGGCGGAAGTTCCAGACTCCGTCCGTCAAGCTGTACTGAGGGTGGCAAGGCGGACTCTGATGGTGGGTGTGAGCTCTAGATTCACATTTAGAACAGCCTAGCTCTAAAGCGAAGACAGGAAAATATATATGAAAATACGGGAGGACAAACCTGTTCGTCATACACTGTACAGAATTATGGTGTTTAAGTGGGCTGGGAGTGGCCACCAGGGTGCAGGCCTTTTCCCCACTGGGATTCAGAAACATCTGGTAATTTTGGATAAACTGGTAGCAAAGGCCCATCAGGAAGTTACTTGCGTCAGGAGCCAAGGAATCTGGGAGCGATCTAGTTTTATAAAAAGAGAATCAAAGCATTCAGTTCTGCTCATCCATGTAGCCTGAGACAGGGTTGGATGGACGTGGGTAGGGATTCTGCTTTGAGAATATTTTCTGTCACTTGTATTTACCTCCCACCCTGGTCCTTCTGAGAACTTATGTCTGAGGTGGTAGGTTTTAAGTAAAATGTCAAAAGATGGTTTTAATGAACATTCTGTAAAGTACTGAAGCAAAAGAAACACTACATTATACTGTTAATATGTTACAAAATGATGTCCAAGTGAGGCAAGAGATGGTCAGTGAGCCCATGATGGGTCTGCCTCCTGAGAAAGCTGCCCCGCCCTTGAACCGTGAAAGGCTGGAGGCACGTGAGCAGAATCCCTCACGGGAGACAAACCCATCCACTGGGCTCAGCCTGCTGTGAGCGCCCTTCTGTTCAGTTCACACTCCACTGCCAGCTGTCTTTCTATAATAACGCTACTCAACGTGTGACCTTCAAAACAGCTGTGTAAGAATCATTAGATGCTTGTTCAAAATCTCTTCAGTGGCCAGACCGTGAAGAGGGTCTCTAGTGTCATCTGGGTGAACATCCTGAGAACTGACGTTGTAACCGACTGTTAAGTGATTCTTGTATGTGCTCCCCTGAGGGTCATTATTCTAGACCTCACATCATTGTGTGGCGCTCTCACACTTAAAGACTATAAATGACGTTCAGTTGTGTGTGAAACAAATGCTAAGTGGTAAAAATGGCCTCCCACGTCACTTGCAATTGCAGGTACCATACAACCTCTCTGACATCTTCTTGCCGCACCTCACAGGCGTACTGCTCAGACACATTGAGAAATCACCTTTGGCTTCATTGCAATTTCTTGGTCATGTCTCTGTGGATTTGTGGCTCCTTCTGACAAGAATTTTTTGCTTTCTTTGTTTTCTTAGTGGCTTAGTTGATGAAGAATATGCCTGCAATGCAGGAGACTGGGGTTTGATCCCTGGGTCGGGAAGATCCCCTGGAGAAGAAAATGGCAACCCACTTCAGTACTCTTGCCTGGAGAATCCCATGGACAGAGGAGCCTGGGGGGCTACATTGCATGGGATCACAAAGAGTTGGACATGACCGTGTGACTTTTTTGTTTTGTCTTCTTACAGAACAAGCTTCTATTACTTCTTGATGTATCATTCTGTGAGTTTCCTTAAACACAGCATGCAATGTCAGTCACTATTTTTCCCTGGATAATGGTTAATTTTGCATGTCCACTTGGTTAGGATATAGTTCTTTGGACAAACACTAGTGTAGATGTTGCTATGAAGGTATTTCTGGATGTGATTAACTTTTATAATTAGTTGACCTTAAGTTAAGCAGATTAGCCTTTACAGTATAAGTAGGCCTCACCCAATCAGTTGAAGGCCTAAAAGCAAAGACTTAGGTTTCCTAGAAAAAGAATTCTGCCACAGAATTGCAGCATGGAAATCTTGTCTGAGTTTCCAGCCTGGAGGTTCATTCTGCAGATTTCAGATGCAAGACTGAAATATCAATCTTACCTGAATTTTCAGCCTTTCCAGCCTGCTTTCAGTTAACCTCAGTCATTCAGTCGTGTCCAACTATTTGCAACCTCATGGACTGCAGCACGCCATGCTTCCCTGTCCATCACCAACTCCCAAAGCTTGCTCAAACTCATGTCCATTGAGTCGGTGGTGCCATCTCATCCTCTGTCGTCCCCTTCTCCTCCTGCCTTCAATCTTTCCCAGCATCAGGGTCTTTTGCAATGAGACAGCTCTTTGCATCAGGTGGCCAAAGTACTGGAGTATTCAACTTCAGCCTCAGTTCTTCCAATGGATATTCAGGACTGATTTCCTTCAGGACGGACTGGTTTGATCTTGCTGTCCAAGGGACTCTCAAGAGTCTTCTCCAGCACCACAGTTCAAAAGCATCAATTCTTCAGCACTCATCTTTCTTTATGGTCCAACCCTCTCACATCCATACATGACTACTGGAAAAACTATAGCTTTGACTAGATGGACATTTGTTGGCAAAGTAATGGCCCTGCTTTTTAAAATGCTGTCTAAGTTGGTCATAGCTTTTCTTCCAAGGAGCAAGCATATTTTAATTTCATGGCTGCAGTCACCATCTGCAGTGCTTTTGGAGCCCAAGGAAAGAAAGTCTTTTGCTGTTTCCATTGCTTCCCCGTCTATTTGCCAAGAAGTGATGGGACCAGATGCCATGATGTTAGTTTTTTGAATGTTGAGTTTTGAACCAACTTTCTCACTCTTCACTTTCACCTGCATCAAGAGACTCTTAAGTTTCTCTTTGCTTCTACCATAAGGGTGGTGTCATCTTCATATGTGAGGTTGTTGATATTTCTCCCAGCAATCTTTTATTAACTAATTTATTTATTTTAATTGGAGGCTAATTACTTTACAATATTGTAGTGGGTTTTGCCATACATTGACATGAATCAGCCATGGGTGTACATGTGTTCCCCATCCTGAACCCCCCTCCCACCTCCCTCCCCATCCCATCCCTCAGGGTCATCCCAGTGCACCGGCCCTGAGCACCCTGCCTCATGCATCAAACCTGGACTGATGATCTGCTTCACATATGGTAATATGCATGTTTCAATACTATTCTCTCAAATCATCACACCCTCGCCTTCCCCCACAGAGCCCAAAAGTGTGTTCTTTACATCTGTGTTTCTTTTGCTGTCTCACATATAGGGTCATTATTACCATCTTTCTAAATTCCATATGTATGCATTAATATACTGTATTGCTATTTTTCTTTCTGACTTACTTCACTCTGTATAATAGCCCCCAGTTTCATCCACCTCATTAGAACTGATTCAAATGCATTCTTTTTAATAGCTGAGTAATATTCCAGTGTGTATATGTACTAAAGCTTTCTTATCTATTCATCTGCCGATGGACATCTAAGTTGCTTCCGTGTCCTAGCTGTTGTAAAGAGTGCTGTGCTGAACACTGTCTCCAAGCAATCTTGATTCCAGCTTGTGCTTCATCCAGCTCAGCAATTTGCATGATGTACTCTGCATATAATTTAAATAATCAAGGTGACAATATACAGCCTTGATGTTCTCCTTTCCCAATTTGGAATCAAACGATTGTTCTATGTCTGATTCTAACTCGTGCTTCTTGATCTGCATACAGGTTTGTCAGGAGGAGGGTGATGTGGTCTGGTGTTTCCATCTCTTTAAGAATTTTCCACAGTTTGTTGTGATCCACATGCTTTGGTTTAGTCAATAAAGCAGAATAGATGTTTTTCTGGAACTCTCTTACTTTTTCTATGATCCAATGGATGTTGGCAATTTGATCTCTGGTTCCTCTGCCTTTTCTAAATCCAGCTTGAACATCTGGAAGTTCCAGGTTCACGTACTGTTGAAGTCTGGCTTGGAGGATTTTGAGCATTACTTTGCTAGCATATGAGATGAGTTAAATTGTGCAGTAGTTGGAACATTCTTTGGCATAGCTTTTCCTTGGGATTGGAATGAAAACTAACCTTTTCCAGTCCTGTAGCCACTGCTGAGTTTTCCAAATTTGCTGGCATATGGAGTGCGACACTTTCACAGCATCATCTTTTAGGATTTGAAATAGATCAGCTGAAATTCCATCGCCTCCACTAGCTTTGTTCATAGTGATGCTTCCTAAGGCCCACTTGACTTCACACTCCAGGGTTTATGGCTCTAGGTGAGTGATCACACCATAGTGGTTATCTACGCTAAAAAGATCTTTTTTTTACAGTTCTTCTGTGTATTCTTGCCGCCTCTTCTTAATCTCTTCTTCTTCTCTTTGGTCCATACCATTTCTGTCCTTTATTGTGTTCATCTTTGCATGAAATGTTCCCTTGCTATCTCCAGTTCTCTTGAAGAGATCTCTAGTCTTTCCCATTCTATTGCTTCCCTGTTTCATGACATTGGTCACTGAGGAAGTCTTTCTTATCTCTCCTCGCTATTCTTTGGAACTCTGCATTCAGATGGGTATATCTTTCCTTTTCTCCTTTGGCTTTAGCATCTCTTCTTTTCTCAGCTATTTGTAAGGCCTCCTCAGGCAACCATTTTGCCTTTTTGCATTTCTTTTTCTTGGGGATGGTATTGGTCACAGCCTGCCTTACAGAGTTCAGATTTTCCAGTCCCCATAATTGTGTGAGAATATTTCTTAAAATAAATCCTCCACCACACACATATACACCCTCATATATATATGTATATATATACATATATATTTATATATACCTATGATGATTGGTGGTTTGTTCACAAAGTCATGTACGACTCTTGCAGTCCCATGGACTGCAGCCTGCCAGGCTCCTCTGTCCATGGGATTTCCCAGGCAGAATACTGGAGTGGGTTACCATTTCCTTCTCCAGGGGATCTTCCCAACCCATGGATGGAACCCATGTCTCCTGCATTGACAGGTGATTTCTTTACCAACTGAGCCACCAAGGAAGTCCATATGCATGTGTTTGCGTATATATATATATATATATATATGTATGTATATGTATATGTATATATGTACATGATAGATATACTGTTGGTTCTGTTTCTTTGGAGAACCCTTACTTATCCATTTGAGTTTTATTCAGCTTAGAGTTAAGATGAGGAACAACTTGGTGGAGAGAAAGGTCTCCAAGTGAGTACAGCATCTCCATTATCCCTGGAGTGAAGAGAGGGAAGCAACTCCTCTGTCTCCTGGCCTTCTCCCCAGGATGGAGAGGAGGACTGTCTAGGCAAGCAAGAGGCATGCCGTCTCTCTAATGGCTTTAGCTGAGAGGGGAGGATGGCTTTCTCTGCAAACACAGCAGTCTTTCTGGATCTCTCCCAGCAGCTTGTGGCCTGCTTGTTCTTTGTACAGTCACTGCATAGCTCTCCTAACTGCAGGTCTACTCCATAGTTTCCGTGAACAGCCCCTGTATCTGATGTTGCTTGTATTGACCCCCCACATCCCCAAAGCCCAGCTCAGTGACCTGGCATATAACCATGCTTCATGACTGTTGAGTTACTGGATTAAAGACTTTACTTTTTTCCAGGATCTTCCTGCCGGGCCCACTATGACCCGTGCAGTGCTCCTGAGTCGCGCTGTGTCCGCCGCCACGTGTAGGGAGAGTTCAGCACGCCAGATTTCACAGCATTGGTTTTCAACGTTCCACAAAAAATGTCTTTTGAACAAGGTGAACTTCATTTCAGAGTATTGTCACTGCTCCCTCTCTTTCTTCATAAATACAGGCTGACAGATTGATCTTACACTTGATTGTGAAGTCAGAGTGGTGACTTGCTATTTAACCTTTTGTTTGGAACGTGGATCACTTCAGAATAAAAGGTCTGTACTTCCCAAGTGTCATTTTAATCAGAGGTGATTGTGAAATGAATGTGCATTTCATTCTTCTGTTGAGACTTCTATAACCAGCTGCTGAGCACAATAATATTTTTTACCTTCTAGCACTTTATATTGTGTGATGCTCTTTCATATACAGTAGTTCAAAAAACATTAGCTACCCTTTTCTTTAATTCTTACAACAAACCTGAGAGGTAGATATGAATGTCAAATTGTAAAGGCAGCTCAGAGAGGTTAAGAGAATTGTTCAAGGTTAGAAGTTAGTAATTCAAAGGTAGGTATATAAATGTATGTAATAATATCTACTGTTTTGTTAAGTGCTTATTATATGCTAAGCGATTACTAAGAGCTTCACATGCATTATATCTTATAATTCTTGAAATGCCATGATGAAAAAGGTGCTGCAATTATTCCCACTTTATATCTGCAGAAATTAAAGGTAAGTAATTTGCCCGGAGTTCCATGGCCTTGGATCCATCCAAATTCATATTCCACAAGCTTAGTTGCTACCCTCTACTGTTTTTGAACCTAAATAAGCATGCACATGAATGTTTGTCTGTGCATATCGTACTTTATTGTGTTTCTGAAGGCAATAAAACACCTCATGCATTTAGTAAGAGGCACAGCCAGAGTTGAATTAGGCCTCGTATTCGTTATTACATTAAGGCTGCCTTCCTGAATATGGCCGCTGCCTCTTTAACCAACAGGCTCTGTGTCAACACTAGCTTTCAATTAGCTCACGATTGGGGTCAGGGAGAACACAGGTCACTGAAATTCAAAAATAACCCCTCAAAACTATTTTTTGCAATGTCCTGTGTAAAAATACCCTACCCAAACTGTTTCAAGGAGTCCTGTGGATGTGTCTGGCTTCACTCCCTTCCCGTCCTTCCTGGAACAGAGGTTCAAACCAGCTCCCAAATAACCAAATCTGGGCAACACGGGGGAGGCTGAGGAGGCTGCTGGGAAGCAGAGGGAGTTTAATTATATCCACGAGAGGCTGAGGAACTGAGTTTTTGGCTCCATTATATGAGTTTGTAAAAGTCTAAGAGCAGGAATGAGAGGAATGAAGGAGAAGGGCAGGCACACGTGTCAACGTGTGCCTTGGGGCTCAGCTGACCCAGGACAGAATCTGACAGTGTGTCCGTGTTGACTGCACGCATGTTCAGTGGATGACTGACTGGCTGAATGGACAAACTACGAGGAATTGTTTCACCTCAGCCGACCTTCACACCTCTGCTTCAGTGAACATAACCCTGTCACCTGAAACGGAGTATAGTGAATGGAAACTGCTTGAGGAGCCTAGTCATTCTTTGACAATTTAACATCCAGTCCTTCATTCCTATTAACACCTGAAATCTCCCGGAAACCCCACATGGCCTACAGTCTGAGTAAGTGCTTTGTCTCCAAAGGAAGACCCTGCGTCCCCTTGCACCCTCCACTTCCTGAATCAGTGGCAGGCATGTGTGTTAAGTTCGGCCCACCAGCCTCACTCTCCTGGAATGCAAGTCTGAAGTGAGCGACCTGGGGTCTTTAACTGTGAGGCGGGGTGGGAGGGTGTCGTCTTCCCAGCAGCAGCAGACCAGCTTGCGTCTGCTGCATGATCTTAACTGTGGACCCCAGAGCACTGTGGTGTCCACCCACATTCTCACTCTGGGTTTCCAGTCTCAGTTCTGTGAGTCCCTGTTACTCTTCCAACATATTTTTGGCTTAAGATTGCCAGACATTTTCTGCAGATTGCAGTCAAGAACTCTGACACATATAAGTTGCACGAGTCCCTTGAAATAAAAGATCAGTGAAAGCAAATGGCTATGTATTTAACCCTTACTGGTACCACAACCATAAAAGCCAAAACACAGCACCCAGAGTCCGATCTTTTTATTTTTTTATTTTTTCACCTTCCAGAGCAACTCTATCAGATAGCACCTACTGAAGTAAGCATGGCTTCAAAATCACTACACAATTTTCTCACATAGAAATGGCAAGAGTTCAGCCGGGCATCTGAGAGAATGGTTTCTATTGCTAGAAAACCAGTTTGCTTATTGACTCAGAATTGGAAATTGTTTACTTGTCGTTCAGATTGAACACCATTTAACAGAAAAGACCTGTCACAGAAATCCTCTGCAAACTTTTCTCGATCACGACCTCCCACAAATAATTCTTATAAGGTTTACGAGAAATTTGTGTTAGGGCAAAATTCAAGGGTAGATTTTGCAGGGTGAACACAGCTGCCAGTCCTCTGGGAATGACTTAAGCAGACAACCAGAATGAGGAGAACTCCTCTGTTAAACTGGTAACATTGCACAGCACAGCCCAAACCAGGCGATTGTCACAGTGCGTGCATGCTGGTCACTCAGTCCTGTCTGACTCTTTGTGACCCCATGGACTGTAGTTCTCCAAGCTCCTCTGTCCATGGAATCTTCCAGGCAAGAATACTGCAATGGGTTGTCATTCCCTTCTCCAGGGGATCTTCCCAACAGATCGAACTTGGGTCTCCTGCATTGCAGGCAGATTCTTTACTGTCTGAGTCACCAGGGAAGCCCAATTGTGACAGTATTTTGGGCTAAATCCCAATCATTCCTGCTGCAAATCAGAAGGAATGGAAAAGGCATCCTCAGGTTTTTAGAATTTTATTATCTGCGGTAGAGGAAAGCAGTAGAAAGAGATAATTAAGATTGCGACCAATTTTTTTACTACTGGATTTAGCTTCAGTGGGCTTCCCTTGTGGCTCAGCTGGTAAAGAGTCTGCCTGTAATGCGGGAGACCCGGGTTGGGAAGATCCCCTGGAGAAGGGAAAGGCTATCCACTCCAGTATTCTGGCCTGCAGAATTCCATGGACTGTACAGTCCATGGGGTCGTAAAGAGTTGGACATGAGTGAGAGACTTTCACTTTAGCTTCAGTATCATTTAATGAAATTATATATTAACATTTTTGAAAAGTAATATGTTTAGCCTCCCTCCTTCAACTTCCTATCTCCTTTCAGGTGATGGACTTATTGGACTCAGACAACTAGATCGTTGATTGTGTATCTTTGTATGTGTGGCTGGACTAGAGTCACAGTGGAGTGGACTAGGGGAAGAGGGAGGCAAGTGAAGGTCTGAAAGGTCAAGTTCAAAGCAGGAAAAGGGACTCAAAGATGGAGATCTGCATTACTTATCAATTTATTGCTTCTCAGCTCCAAGTCCACCGTTATTACCTGCTTCTGTAGTAATGGAACTAGACCTTCATTAAGCACATCCCTTTTGGAGACAGCATGAATTAGTCTTTATTGAGAGAGCATGGGTGTGTGACGGTATTGCAGAAGGCAGGGCTTCTCCTTCTGGGTCTGGAGAGCCGCTGTTTTGTTTCTTTCTTGTCTGTATCACTTGGCTGCTAGTGATGTGTGTGAGGAAAATTCAGTGACACTTTTTCCCAGCCTCTTTCCTGGAGCTCTCGGGTCCTGTCAAATGTGCAGCATCTACCCTGACTCTGGCCGGGTGACGACCTCTCCATGCACCTCTCCGTGTGGACAACAGGAACCCCAGGCCTCATGTTGCCCTGTGAGTGGGTGGGCTCCTCTTCTAGACTTTTGTTTGCCTATCCCCACCATCATCCCTCAGTACCCCAAAGAGTTGTCTCCTGCTCGCCTGGTACTGGAGCAACTCAGAAAACTTCTCCATCAAGTAGGGAAACCACCCCTCAACCTCCAACAAGGTCTAAATCTCAGCCTTGGAGAAGGGACCTCCCTTCTAAGTTCATTTTTCTTTAGGCATTCTTTCTCAGCCCTAGGGAATTGTTTGGAGTTCTCTTTGCCATAATTATAGTCACTCCTCTATTATAGTGAGTAACGCCTTGCATTAAACTTTACTTGTGTGGTATCTGCCTCCTAACCAGAATCTAATTGATAAAGAACTTGCAGAGGTAGTAGTCTCACAAAGATGGGATTTGGAGATCGGTTTGGTCACACCCTTAGGCTGAAGTGTAGCGTGGAGCTCCTTGACAATAGGGAATAGGATACTAGTAATCTGTGCCATACAGTGATACTATAATTACTTAAGTCATAACCTGTGTTTGAGTTTGATAAAGCGCCAACTGAAACAAGTGCCTTAGGATCCCAAATGTTTGCTGCATTTGACTTTTATAGCAGTAATGATGACTACAAAGACTGTGGTTTAGGATTGATTTTTTTTTTCAATGCACTTTAGCATTTGTAAAAGGAAAACATCATGCTCGGTTCCTTTGACTTTTAGCTTAAGTTATTGTCTGAGCACAGCTATGACAGCCTTTTGAAAAGGTTCCCTTTTGTTATAGCTACAGGGATGTTATAGCTGAAAATAAAATGCAACAGTTCATTATGTGAGCTGTCGAATTACAATAGTCAAATTCAGTCATGTCAAGTTTCTCATGTGAAATTTAGGACATTGATTAGGAAAATATGGACTACTGGTTGGATCCAGATAAAGTTGTCAATCATTAATCCTCAAGTCATCCTAAGTCTCATTTCCCAAGGGAATTAATTTCCTGTTTCATGTCTGAGAAGAACAGCCTACCTTTGCTTGAAAACCCTGTGATAACCTCACCTGGGACAGAAACCTTGAAAAATGAACTCTTATTCCCCTTAAAACACACCACAACCATACTCTACTGCCACCAGATCCTTGGTCTAATCTCTCCATATTCTTAGGGCCCAGGACATACTACAACCCAGGAGAAAATACCGAAGAGTTGAAAGACTTTGTTATAAATATGTGTAGGAACTGAGGGGAAAATGTACAAGAGTGAATTCTAAGTGCAGCACTTAGCTACAAAGACAAGGTGGAAATCTTTACCTTAAAATATAGCATAGATGTACTTATAATCAAAATGGTTTGATCCACAGGATATTCAGATAATTTGGATAATTGATCAGAGTATGCCTAGGAATTAAATGCATTGGTAAACTATTAGTATACTTCTTGACTGATATAATAGGAAAAGATTCTTGCTCTGGAGTCAAAACCCTGAATTGAGTCACCACAGTGAATAATCCTGGCCTCTCACTGTTTCCAGACCATAGTTAAGTTACAGACGCAGAGTCCTTTGATTGAAAGAGAGGCCAATAAACTTGATGAGGGATCCTATGCCATTGCTGAAAGTACCTACTGTATAAAGAATCCTGTAGCTGTCCGTTAGAGTGAAAGTGCTCTGGGGAATTGTCCCCTGATCTTTTAGGGGGTTATCATACAATAGTCCTGAACTGATGCTAATTCCTGGGGACTCAAAATACCTTTGTGATCTGACAATCAAGTTGAGGCTTATAGTGGTCAAATAATAGTTGGAGCTTTATTTCATATTTGACTTACAGTGGGTTCAGCTTAATCTCTAAATTCATTCTCTGACCATATGGCGAGGATCATCTTGGCAGGAATGAGGAAGTGAAAGCCCCTGGAACACCCCATCCTTACCAAGATTCTCATCTAGAGGCAATACCTCGTCCCTAGGAAAATTTCCGACATTAAAGTCATCATCAAAGACTTGAAAATATTAGGAGTGGTGATACCTATCATATTTCCACTTGACTCACATTAGGCCTGTGACAAAGTCAAATGGATATTAGAAAATGATCGGGAATTATTTTAAACTTAATTAGACAATAACTACATTTGCTGTCACTGTTGCAGATGTATTACCTCTACAGGAAAAACGTCAATGAACTCTGGCACTTGGTTTACAACTAGTGACCTGTCCAATGTCTTAATCTCCATACCAATTTATGAGAAACACAAAATGAACTTTGCTTTTACCTGGCAAGGCAGGCTGTATACCTTTGCAGTCCTATATCAGTGCTCAATTACACTGCTCTGCAAGACAGCATAGCCAGCAGAGATTCTGAATGTCTTACTGCAAAAAACATTCACTGGTCTACCATATCAGTGACATTAAGCTCATTAGATCTGACGAACAGAAATTAGTGAGTACTCTAGATCCTTAATTAAGACATGTGCAAAGTAGAAGGTGAAACAAAAGTCCCATAAAAATAAAGTTTCTTGAAACTGCAGTGAAGTTTCTGGTGGTTCACGGGTATGCAGCATGTCAAGATATTCATCTGGGGGTGACATATGAGTTGTTTCACCTCACACTACCTACCATGAAAAATAGGCATAGTGCTTGGTAGGCCTTTTGGGATTTGGGAGACAACTTATGCCACATTTGAGTGTGAAATTTCAACCCACCGTCAGAGTCCATTGTAAGGCTGCCGGTTTCAAGTGGGGACCAGAGTAACAGAAGGTGTACAGCACATTTAAGCCCAGTCACTGCTTGGTCCTTGGTATTTGGTCCAACAGATCCAAGGATACTTGAAGTGACCATAACAAGTAGGGATGCTGTATGCTGTATAGAGGAGCCTCTGACAAGCAATAGAGAAATTGCAATAGAGGAAATCTATGCTATCTTCTGAAGATAACTTTTCTCCTTTTGAAAAACAGCCTTTTATTATTGGGTTTGATCAAAACTGAATGCCTAAATATGGAATATGAGGTGACCATTGGATCTGAATTTACCCTTACAAAACTGCGTGATCTGACCTATAGTCAAAAGAGTAGATGTCATCATGAAATATAAATGGAATATGAAAGGTTGGGCTCAAACAGGTTTTGAAAGTAAAAATAAGCAAGTAGCTCAGACCCCTTCCACATCGACCCTCAGCGCGTTGCTTTCTCTATCTCAGTTAACACCTACGGCCTCTGGGGATGTTCTTCCCACCCCGCAGGCTGAGGAAGAAAATCCTCAAGCCAGACGGGTCTGCGTGACACGATGGTGCCACCAAAAAGTGGACAACCGCAGCCTTAGAGCTTCGTTCAGGCGTGACTCTGAGGGACAAAGCTGGAAGAAAAATCTTCCTAGTGGGCGGAACTTTGGGTGGTGCACATGGCTGCCCACTCTGTCTAGAACGAGTGAGAGGTGGGCAGACATGGGAAGGCACCCTACTCTTGAGCAGTTGCTAGATTTGGCTTGACGGTCAGGAAAGCAACAAGATTGGAAAACTGGGTACCAGAAGCCTAGGGCTGAACCTCTCATATTGGCACAGACTGTGAAGATGTTTATGTCCCCAGAAAATGGTGTCCATTTCAGAGGAGGCTCTAAAAACAATGTGGGCGAAATGCCATTCTCGACTGAGGTCGGCCTCTTTCCAGCCATGTTTGTTTAGTTGCCTAGTAGTGTCTGGCTCTTTTGCAACCCCATGGATTGGGATTGTCCAGGCAAGAATAGTAGAGTAATTTGCCATTTCCTTTCTCCAGGGGATCTTCCCTATCCAGGGATCAAACCAGCACCTGCTGCATTGGCAGGTGGGTTCTTTACCCCTGAGCCCTGGGGAAGCCACATGAGTGCTTGATCAATGGGCCAAAGGACAAAACGGCCTTGATGCAAAGACAGGGGAACTCAGTACCATAGATTTCTCCTTACCAAGACTGACTTGGCTAACGTCACTGCTGCTTGTTTAATATTCCAACATCACAGGCCAAAACTGAGCCCCATATATAGCACATCCCTCAAAGTTACCAGTCAACAAACTGATAACAAGCTGATAACATTTTACATTTTTACATCATGGAGGTGACAGAGATTCATCCTCACTTTAATAGATATACTCTGGAATTGCTTCAAGGAATCAAGGAGTAGGAGTGGCTTCTCTCACTATTCTACTTAATGAGCAACTGTCAGCACTTTTGCTTCTCAACTGAGAGACTTTGAGCTCTGTGAATTTGAAGGTCTTTATTATCTGAAGGGGCAATATTTCTCTGAGAGGACGCAGTGGTGCTTCCAGCGAATTGGAAGATGAGACCTGACCATTTTGGGCTCCTTATGCCACTTGAACAAACAGGCAGATGTGATTCTACTTGTTGGAGTTATGGATCCTGAATACCAAGGGGAAATTGGGTTGTTACTACACAATGAGGTCAAAGAGTATTTTATTTTCAATCCAGTAGGCTTTTCAGAGTGCCTCTGACTATTTCCACATCTAATAGAAAAAAGTTAATGAAAACTGTAGTAGCAAAAAAAGGCAGGTCCTAGATAACTTAGACCATTTGGAAGTTAATGTTTGGGTCACTGTACCAGGTAAAGCCCAACTGGCTGACATTCTGAAGTTGGAAGAAATACAGAATTCACAGTGAGAAAAGGAATAATTAAACATCAAGTGGAGCCCTGTAACCAATTACAAGAATAAGAACTATAGTACCTGTCATATTTTCTATTTGATTTTATTATGTTTATTTGTATAAATTAATTATTTTCCTCTCTCTTGCCGATTTTATTTTATATACCAGTTGTGGGTTAATTTAAAATTTTTCTCATTAAATTTTAAAATTACAGAATATTAAGTGGCACTGTGATAGAATTTGGGAATTATTAATATCAGTTCAGTTCAGTTCAGTCGCTCAGTCATGTCCGACTCTTTGCGACCCCATGAACCGCAGCACACCAGGCCTCTCTGTCCATCACCAACTCCCGGAGTCTACCCAAACCCATGTCCATCAAGTCGGTGATTATTAATATAGCCACATATAAATACAATGACTGCTGAAACTGCATCTCCTCACATTTAGGAAAGGATGTGAGTTTTCCACCTTTAAGAAGGATAGATGTGTCTTTATTCAGGTTGAAATACGGAATTGTTTACATGTTGCATGGAATTTCAAATGTGTGGAGAAGGGTAGATATGGAATCTGAGTTATTGAAAGACGGGCTGTGACTTCAGTGAATTCATTGCTTTTTAATAGATTTATTCTATCGGGGCTCCCCTAGTGGCTTAGTGGTATAAAGAATCCACCTGCCAATGCAGGAGATGCAGATTTGATCCCTGGTTTGGGGAGATACCCTGGAGAAGGAAATGGCAACCCTCTCCATTACTCTTGCTGGTAAATCCCTTGGACAGAGGAGCCTGGCAGGCTACAGTCCAAAGGACTGAGAAAGAGTCAGACACGACTAAATAAGAACAATAGACTCTAGCATACACTATCTGCTCTGTGATGATGCAGCTCCAGCCTTTAAGCATTTCTCCTTTGGAGCAAGCATGATGTTAAATTTTGTCGGTAGAGGGTGTAGGAGGGATATTGCAAGACAAAGGAGTCTTCTTCTTGGTTCTGGGATGCTGCTGTGTTGCATTTTCTTGCTTCTACCATATGGCTTCCAACAATCCCCAAGGTAAAAATCCAGTGGCACTCCACTCTGCTTGCTTGCCCAGAGCAGGCAATTCCTTACACATTCACCGCTCATGCCTTAGCTGGGTGACCACCTCACCTTAACCCTCCCCACAGACATAACACATCTCCAGCTTCCCACCATGCTGCTGGAAAGTAAGTTCCACATAATCACACTCAATAAATTGAATTTTGCCTAGATAAATGGAATGTCCTCTGAACCACTCTGAGGCATTTATCTGGCCAGAGGGTGTTTCAGCTTTACACAGTAAATCCACTCTCAAATGTTCTCTAAGCCTTTTATTCACTTATTCTATAGTCAACCATATCAGTTCTGGCATTTCTACTTCATTTAGTGCATGCTGTCACTTTTTCCAAGTTTTCAAGAGCCATTCTAGGAGTGTATTAGCACCATTTCCTAGGGTCCTTGCGCTGCTGCTGCTGGTGCTAAGTCGCTTCAGTCATGTCCAACCCTGTTGAATTGGTGATTTATCACTCTGAGCCTGTCATATCTCTTCAATTAACTATTGGTGCTTAATATCAACCCCCCCAACTCCATGGTTCTTTCTCATGCTTATCATTTCCTTCATCTTCCTTCAGCACCAGAAATATTATATTACCTTATGAATCCTCTTAGACCACAATCTTATCCCAAATTACCACCAGTGAGACTTAACAACTGCCCTGTTACAACATTTCAGGGGCTGTTCATTCTCCGCCTACCACTAGTGATGGATTCCTCATTGCCGGTCAGCCAGATCTATCTCCAAAGTCCCTTTACAATCTGCTTCCCAGAACAGCTTCCTAGAACCACTTCTGGATTCTCTGGCAACAGATACTGAGAGAGTGAGATGGACTCTCAGGGATGCTGGGGGCAGGAAAGATGGGGGCTCTCAGGAGACAGATTTTAAGAAAGCGAGAAAGGCAAGATGGGCAGAAAGAGAGTTTCTTATTTGCAACCAAGGCCTTGGCTGATTCTGTTGATTTCTGGAGATAAGATGTCTTTCAGAGTGTCTCAGATTGAGTTTCCAGAAGGTTGTCTCCGTACCTCAACATATTTTTGGCTGTAGAATGCTTCCTGGGTAAGCGGTGAAGCTTTGGGACAAGGCTGAACCTGGACACTGAGGGTTCCAATGAGAAATACAGCTGAAGCCATTAACAGCTGATAGTCTCAGAATTCAGGGACTGCATGAATCAGATCTAAACAAGGGATCTGGGAGGAGCACCACCATATTTACTGCTCCAATAGCTGCTGAGTCATATCCTACTAAATTTGCTGCTACTCTGGATCAGAAATGGTTCCGGAATAAGCCCGTAGGTTTCATGTGCTTGGGGAAGCAGATGAGCTTAACTGGGTAACAGTGTGGCAGGGGGCGGGGGGGATGGTGGGGGGTGGGAGGGGGGATACTGACAGCTCGCATCTATTCCAAGCTAAAAGCAAAGGATCATTTAATTCATTTAATTAAACCATCGTTTTTTTTTACATGCATGGCTTTTATATTCTTCTTTTTGCTCCTGCTGTTTGGAATGAAAAAAGAACGAAAAAAAAAAAAAAAGACAGAAGGAAGTTGGTTGGCTTGTTGAGCATAGAGCTATTGAGCTCTATCTTTGGCAACTCTGTTCTTTTGCGGGTAAAATGAAGATGGATGTGAGTTCCAGGCCCACAACATGAATTGCCTCCCTCTTGTCACAGTTCAGTGATAAATCAGCTGTAACTGCAGAAGAAAATGGGAAGTAACTATGGGCACACCCCGGAGGAGGAAATGACAACCCACTCCAATATTCTTGCCTGGAAAAATCCCATGGACAGAGGAGCCTGGCGGGCTACAGCCCGTACGGTCGCGAAGAGTCAGACATGACAGAGCAACTGCGCATGAGCGTATGGTCACACATGGCACGTTAAACCAAGTTAGTCCATCCTGATTAGCACTGGTTCCCTCAGAAGCAAATAAATTAGCACTCACCTCTGACTAAAACTGTGCTCGTAAGCAGGGCGGTCTGAGAGATGTCATGACCGCATTTGAAAGTACTGTTTAGATGAAAAGAAGAGACGTTTGGACTCTGTGGGAGAAGGCAAGGGTGGGATGATCTGAGAGAATAACATTGAAACATATACATTACCATGTGTAAAATAGATGACCAGTGCAAGCTCAGTGCATGAAGCAGGGCACTCAAAGCTGGTGCTCTGGGACAACCCAGAGGGATGGGGTGGGGAGGGAGGTGGGAGGGGGTTCAGGATGGGGGACATAGGTTCACCCGTGACTGATTCATGTCAGTGTATGGCAAAAACCACCCCAGTATTGTAAAGTAATTATCCTCCAATTAAAATAAATAAACTTTTTAAAAATTAAAAAAAAAGAAAGTACTGTTTAAGTCCCTGAAAGTTGAAGAATAAAACTCCCAAGCTTGAAATTCTCCAAAGTTCCAACCTGAGTGCCTGCAGTCAGGGCCTTCTGAGGTTTGTGTGCACAAGGTTCTCTGCCATGTAGCCAGGTGCAAGGTCTCCAAAGCCACTTCCAGAACCACTGTCCTGCTCTCTGCAATCCAGGGCGACATTAAGTTGAACGCTCTGAAGGTCTGTTCTCTCTCCTGGCTGTAAAAGTCTTCTCACAGTGCAGGGCCAGGATATATGAGTTAGGCATTCGCTTCAGGGACAGAATTTACAGGGTCATCGAGAAAACGCTATAATCAAAACAAATATTTTTAAAATTCAAAACTAAGGTAAAAATTTGATGGTGAACAAAATAACTAACTTTTAAATAAAGGCTGAGTCAATTTATTGATTTTAACTTTTGCCTGAAGCTATCTAAAACTATAGCTCATCATTGCACTGCTAAGGAGGAAGCATAGCATTTCAAGGGACTGGATCAAACTGACTTCCTGCTTGAAATTGATGGTCTCCAGAGCGTGCAGTGGTTCCCCTACTTCAATGGTATCAAGATTGCCTAGAGGGCTTGTTGAAACACAGATTACTCAGCCCCAAACCCAGAATTTCTGAGATGGGCCCCAATAAATCGTATTTCTAACAGATTCCAGACAATGGGACTACGGCTGAAACAGGAACAACATGTTAAGAACTACTATAAGACACTTATACAAATAATAAGCCAATAGTGCCCATAGCAGGTACTCATAGAAAAAAAAATATTTTGAGGAGGTGAGTGAGTGCCAAATCATCTAGTGGGTACATTCTGAGTGGGGTTTCATGGGTGAATTTCCTCTCCTGTGTCTTTTTAAGGAGTGTTTCACTAGCCACATGAGTAGGCTCAGGCTTCTCCTGCCTGGTGCAAGGAGACCCATCTCAGACAGACGTGGGGACCAGCAGAGCTCTGATGCCTGGCCCCATGCTCCAGCGCAGGGCACTACCGTGACAGAGCTTGAATCTCAACTTGGCTCCAGAGGCCTCTTTTCTTTATGTTTCCTCCTCTCCTCCCTTACTTTTCTTGCCATCCTTTATCCACATGCCACCGAGCCCCTTCCAGCATGGAACCACCCAGACCTAGTCTCCTAGGCCACTCTCAGAGGTAGAATGGGAGTGGAGGTGGCAAAACAGAGACGGAGGGGACAGTTCACTTCCGGCCAGGCAAAAGGACATTTCAACACCTAGCCATGGGTTAGGCAGTCAATTTCCAGACTCCATTAACCTGTCAGTGCTACCAATTGCAGACCCATTCTTCAGGCATTATTGATAGACATTTCCAAGTCACATCAGACAGGGAACTCAGAAAGGAATTATTCACAGTTGTGCAGACTTTAAATAACTTTCTTCTTTTGATTCAGTCTGGCAGTTCATGGTCTTAAGACATGGTTGGGCACAATCTAAAAATATAAAGGATTGAGTCAATGAAGTAGAAAGGTCAAAGCATAAATTTGGAAGTGTGAGAAAATATTAGCATTCATTGCTATTTTAAAATTTCCACTCTTTCTACTCATATGCCCACCTGCAAATCAATTAGGCTGTGGGTTTATGTTGTTACATTTCCTATTACAATACCGCAGGGAATAGATAAAATTCTGTGGTGGTCATTCTGGAAAGGAGACAAGAAATAATGTTCATCAGGAAGAAATGAATTAAAAGAAGCCCCTTGAAAAAAAAGAAAAAGAAAAATACTCCGTTGTTTTCCCTCATCTCTTCTACCCAACACCAATATGAAGAAGAGGGGGGGAAAAGTCATACTCTACAGCTGAAGAGTTTCAGAAGGAAAGAATAAAAAGCTGTGAGAGATGGTAGAAGAAAATCTAGTGACATCTGTCACCGGAGATGTTCAAGCATAGAGTGGAGATATGAATGAAGAAACTAATTTGAAACAAATGCAGAAGTTCAGACAAGAGTTGTAACCAGTAAATGAAAATTAATGGGAAATTCAGGGAGTGCTTTTCTCTCCATATTATATCTCTCTACTTTGTTGCACTCCTGCCTCATTTTTTACTTTTGCAGATTGGCTCACAGAAGAAGGTAAATGTACTACCACTTCCAAGATGATCAACCCCATTCAAGAAAACAGTCAGACTGAGGCTGTAGTCGCTTCATGCTCATATTTTGTTAAGGAGGAGGGTACTCTGGCTCAGCTTGCTGGAGGTATTCAACTAAAGTCCAATCAACATCAACTAGATAAGGAGTCATGGTGTACTTACTGAGCTACTTGGGTTCTACTTGGTTTGGATGACAGTTTATAGAGAGAGGGGGAAATTCTTGGTCCTTGTGCTGAGAAGGCATACCCAAATTATCCAACACACTGCATGAGCACTTGGCAAGAATGAATATTTGTGAGAATCAAGCATCAGATGTGATTTGCAACTAAATGATCTCTCGGGTACCCTCTGATGCCATCATTCCAAGAATATGATTGACAAGGAAGTACGACAGGAACGCAAGAGAAACACTTGGGTTGTGCCTACCTCAGTGACATTTTGAAGATTAATTAGTTGTTTTTGTAAGAGCTTTGAAGATGATAGAGACTGGAAAAAGCAATAAGTCTTTACTACCAATTCCTAGGTGTCAGTTGAGAAATAAATTAATTTCAGGGCTGTAATTTGTAATGACATTCACTGAAGAATTGCCTTCACTGTGTTTTACAGGGTACCTTTTGCCTCAGAGAAGACTTATATAAGGCCTAAGAAACTGGAGTTCTGAAAGGAAAGAAAATGAGGATTTTAAGACTACCCAATAGCTCTAAGATTGGTTGCCTATATTCATTCAATATGCAATCAAGCCTTCAAAAACAGGGTGTCAGGGCCGGAACGATCCCCGTGGGTGGTCTGGTCTCCAGTCTTCATTTTACAGCTGAGACACACAAGCCTGGGGCTGGTAACAGCATAGCTGGCGCTGCCATTTGAGTCGCTCCATCCCCGTGTCAGCCACAGAACGTGCAGAACACTTCTCGGCATGGAATGATTTGCGATTTGGGAGATTCTGGAAAGCGCTTTCTCAGCAATTTGAAAATATTTTCTGCACTAGCTACTACTCATGCTGGAAGCCACACCGATTCTAATTCTTAAATTTCTGTTAAACACCACTCTTTACTGCTGCTGTGCTGTGCTGTGCTTAGTCGCTCAGTCGTGTCTGACTCTCGCGACCCCATGGACTGTAGCCAGCCAGGCTCCTCTGTACATGGGGATTCTCCAGGCAAGAATACTGGGGTGGTTTGCCATGCCCGCCTCCAGGGGATCTTCCCAACCCAGGGATGGAACCCAGGTCTCCCATATTGCAGGCAGATTCCTTACCATCTGAGCCACCAGGGAAGTTCTCTTTTAAAATGAAAGCTTTGCAAGGAGAGGTAACTGGTTTAGCAGCCTATTATTACATTCATTGGAATAAGACAGGAAATGGACTGAGGAGCTGCATAAATAGAAGACTGACTCAGCTCACCACTCATCAGCTGTGGGACATTTTACATATAGTTTCCATCTGGCAGTGTCAGTTTTATCATCTGTAAAATGGAAAACTGGAATATTGATCTCATAGGGTAGTTAAGAGTAAATGAAATTGCGCAGGTAAAGCCTGACCTTGCTCATAAGATTTGAGGAGATAACATGTCAATGGTAAGCACTAAATAAACAGTAGTTGTTACCATTATCATCATTTCTGTGCATGAGTTTAATTGGAATAGTTTCTTCCCAGGGAGGATGGTCCTGCAGTAATGGACAAGGGAAATAAGAAGGCAAGTGGGTTGTAAAAAAGGGAGGTTTGGATCCCCAAAGAAAAACATCCTTTATGGTTTGGCAGATGATTAGTGTGGCTTATGTTAACCAAACCAAAACTCTTACAGATGCTTGGATCGAAATTTTTATAAAATCATTTGAATTTAAGAAACTCTCAATGACATTTAAGTTTATATCAACATTGCCATCAATCACTTTTCAATCATTTAATTCTCAGGAAATCTCTCAAAAGGAAAACAATACATAGCCTATGTTTTTATACAAACCATGGAAGCTAAAGTGGCTATATATTCTTCTCACTGAGTTTTTCACAAGCAGATGAAGTATTTTTTAGACCTTGTTTCTTGATTTGGGCATAAAAGGTTTTTGAGGACCTCTTGGTTTCATTTTTAGCTGAGGATCTAAGAGTCTACAAAGTGGCCCTGAGCCAATCACATCAAGAGCTACAGATACTTCGTGAGGTCTGCCCACGGCCAGTTCTTCACCTTGCCATGGATCCCAGCTGACCAAATCTGGTTTTCTTAGGAACTAGGCAAAAGAAGTTGAAGCTAATGCATTTTATTTATTTGTTGATTCACATACCCAACATTTATGAGTCACACAAATATCAGATTTGGAGTTTGTTCTGGGACCTCCATCAAAGCACTGGGTGTCTCGAATCATAAACACTCCATGTACCAAAGCTGCTGAATATTTCTTTGCTACATTTTTAAAAAAATTCAAATGCTTCTGTATTTTCCATTTATGCACACAGGACATTAGAAAATGGAAATTCGTTCTATTTCTAGTCCTACATTTGCCCTTACTACCCTCTGTGTTTTCCAAACTTCATGAGCTCTTCTGTTTGTAAACATCTATGGGATTCTTTTTGGCCCTTTAGCAGAGTATATAACTAGAACAGGACTGAACGACCTCAACTTGGGCTCTTCCTTTGGGGCTTACACCCTGAGCTTGGTCCTCTGGATCTTACCTCTCTTTTTGTGAGAAAAGAAAAGTCAAAGGAATGGAGAAAGAAAAGCTTATTCATTTATGTTTTCTGTGAGGCCTAGAAAAAGCTAGCTTAAGATGTATTCTCCACGCCTTCTCTTCTGGATCCTCTTCTGACCCTAGTAGGCCATCCAGTGTCCACTCTAGGCAGCAGGCGTCCGAGGCATATCTTACCACCTTAGTCAAACGTGAACAAAAAATAAATGAGCAGGTAAGGCAATCCACAAGAATCAAGAAGCATGGCCCTCAATGGTAATAGTAAGATTCTTACTCTTCCTACTAGAAGACCTCTCTCAAAACACGGTATCCAGTGTTTTTCCTGGAAGTCTATTCAGTTCTTGACATATAAAGAGGGCTCTTTCCTGCATGGTTGAGCTGAGGAGTTTGACAGGGTCTACAGAGGAAGCCTTGAGTTTTCCTTGAGAGTTAGGATGTGTGATTGGCCCACTGAAGAGGGCAAGTTGAGGATAAGAATGAACTTTACAATGATTATAATCAGATGATAAGGGGCTTTATAAACTTTGCTGAGGGGGTTGAACTCTAGCATGTGTGTGATGGGAGGCTGTAGAAGGTGTCTACATATCTGAGAAGAATAATCTTGGCAAGAGAAATTCACTTTTATAAATTGCGTCTATAAAAATGGCAGGTTTGTTTCTCTATTATGGACATGGAGAGAGGGGAGGAGAGGGTGAGATGTATGGAAAGAGTAACATGGAAACTTATACTACCATGAGTACGATAGACAGCCAAGCGGGAATTTGCTGTCTGGCTCAGGAAACTCAAACAGGGGCTCTGTATCACTCTAGAGGGGTGGGGTGGGGACGGGGAGATGGGAGGGAGGTTCAAGAGGGGGGGATATATGTATATCTATGGCTGACTCATGTTGAGGTTTGACAGGGAAAAAAAATTTTGTAAAGCAAGTATCCTTCAATTAAAAATAAATTGAGTAAAAAAAAAAGATGCAGATTTGATCTAATCTAAAGAGGCCAAAATTGCTCCAGTTGGCAGCTACTCTAAGGTTAAACAGTTGAGTGGTTAGACCCTCCAGTAGAAGATACTTTTTCCATCTATGATGCCATCAAGGAGCCTGAAGTCATCCATCAGGAGAATCTGTGGCAAAGTGAAAAGTATACAGGACTAGGAGGGCGAATCTGAGTTTTAAACCCTAGCTCTAACATTCATTCCCTGTGTGACGGGGATAAAGTCACATAAAATCTCTAGGTCTCGGGTTTCTTATCTGGAAAGTGAAGATAAACCTGTCCTATAGTGCTTAGCTGATGTGTCGATAAATGGGATCATCAAGTGAAAATACCTGGTTGGCATTTTGTAGAGGAAGGTGATGAAGGCTGAGCATCAGCTCTACCTTCTGGCCGTTACTCTACCAGCTAAATCCGCCTCTCACTCAGCTTTCGACGGATTCTCTAAACAACAAAAGTTTACAGAGAGTTGAAGACTGATTTTTTTTTCTATGTGCAAGGTTTATGGAAGTTTCCCAAAGCATTTCTCTGCAAAATAATTTGGTAGCTCACTAACAACTGTAAACTCTCTTGATTCTGTAGAGTGCATGATTTTTCATGATTTTTCTTCCTATTCTATCCACCTCTCAATTTTCTAGTAATGACTGTTCTAGCCACATGACTCAACTAGGACCTGTTATTGAACTAGTGTGTACATGTGACAAAAACTGAATTCCTGAATCATTCTCTAAAATATTTCAAATTTGAACCAAGGAGCAGGAGCCTCTTCCTTCTGGCTGGTACTGGGAGTATTGTGAAGATAATGGTCTGCAGAGCTTGACAAACAGCCAACACGCACAGAGAAGCAGATGTAGTTTAAGGATAAAACTCCTACAGTGGCACTGGATAGCACTCTTAAATAAAGTCAGAGTCATCTTGCTTTTCCTGTGATATGATTCACAGACCTTTATCTTATTTTAGTCTCACCCTTAGTAGCAATAAATTTCTATTATTTGAAAATTTAAAGAATCTCATTATACACTCACCCTGAGTTGCAATCAGAAGTTTTATTCTTTATAATAACAACTTTTAGTGAGTTCTTTCTGTTTTTGAACAAGTGTGGCAATTTTAAACCATGGCCCTCACATATTTTGACATTTCTTTCATCAAGATATAGGATTTATGTCCCTGTCTCTGGAGTCTTGGTGGGCTTCTGATTGCTTCAACCAACAGGATAAGGCAGGAGTGACGCTAGTGTTTCTCAAGGCTAGTCAGAAAGGGCCATGTATTGTAGCTTCTACCTAGCCCTATGGAGCACTTATTCCACGGGAAGCCAGCCATCATGGCGGAAGTCCAGTTATACTGCCGTGATTAAAGAGGCTATATGCAGGTATTTTGGTCATTGGTCCTCTCTGAGCTCTCAGCTTAAAGCCAGCAGCCTCTGCCAGTCATAAAGGTGAGCCCCCAGGACTGAAGCCAAAGGGCTGAAGCCCCACTGCTATCCGGCTGATCCCACCTCAGAGACTGTGAGAGAGGCTAGCCATTGTCTTCCGAATTCCTGACCAACAAATCTGAAGAGAGAGAGTTGTTTTAAACTCCTACATTTGGGGGCAAATTCTTACACAGCAGTAGTAATCACAACCAATAAGTCACTTAAAGACTCTGAGGCTCTGAGAGATTATCGATAAAGCCCCAAACACTTCAGGATCATTGTGAGAAATTGGCGACACCTGAGATGGTACCTGGGTGGTGCTCGCAATGTGTCTCTACATCCCTGACTCTCAATAAGCTTTCCTTCTCTCTACCATCTTTCAACTAAATGAGACGGTCTATCTCTACATCCCTGACTCTCAATAAGCTTTCCTTCTCTCTACCATCTTTCAACTAAATGAGACGGTCTAAGTAAGAGAGATTTTTCAAGCTGTAGATATTTAACCAACATTAGTTATTTTTCCTTTGGTACCCATTGTCCCCAATAATGTATTCCCAGGTACATTCATGATCCTTCTTTTGTTATTGGATCATTTGTCCAATGAACACGATAGACAGTAAGAATTTGTGAACACTTAGAGAAAAACTCATTTATCCGGAGTCTTTTCCTAAGTGTTCACAAATTCTTACTATCATGTTCATATTAATGTTCCATTTTCTTTAATGGAATGTTAAAATGTTAAAATGTTCCATTTTCTTTGGTTGGTTACTTAAAGACAGAGATAATATTTGCTAGAATATTCTTTTACCTTTGTAAGTAGTTCAAGAAGTTATAAATGCTTGCTGAAATTTATGACCAGATATTTGAATTTTCAATGGTAGGAGAAAATCATGTACCTCAATAAAATCAAGGACATAGAGAAACATGATCTCACTTACAGGTGGCATATAAAAAACAGCAAACAAACTCAACACAAAGAACAGATCAGTGGTTGCTAGAGTCAGGAGATGGGGGATGAGTGAAACGGATGAAGGACGGCGAAGTTTCAGACTTTCAGTTATAAAATAAATATGGCATGGAGGTGTAACGTGCAGCATGCTGACTTTAGTTAATGATACTGTACTGCATATTTGAAAGTTGCTGAGAAATTTGATCTTAAAAAGTTCTTTCACAAGATAAAATGTTTTGTAACTATGTATGGTGATGACTGTTAATTAGACTTATTTTGGTGATTGTTTTGCAGTATATGCAAGTATTGAATCATTATGTTGTATATCTGAAACAAATGTAATATGTCATTATGTTTTAATTAAATATGTATGTAATATACATTTTCATCTTTGCAAACATCTTATTTATAAAACAACTATAAAATTTTCCCTTTAAAGATGATTCTCAATATCCATCTAAGAGTTGCCATTCATTTTCCAAATACTAAAACGTCTCAGGAGGAACAAATTAATTTTTTTGTCTTCTACCTGAGAAAAGAAAAGAAACAACATAGTTGTTCCTTTCACCCAGGGTCTTCTTGTTCTACTAGGTTGTGGATTTTGTTCAAGTCATGTCAAAGGAAACTATATTTCTCTTTGCTAACAAATTTCAAAGAAAAACATTCAAGGCTTCTCCTGGTGGGAAAACCACATTATCCGGAGACATTGACAGTAATCAGAACAACACTTCCTCTTTCTCGGGTCAGAAATCCAAGATACAGAAAAGAAAATATATGTAAGTAGACTAAGATAATGATACCTCCCCCGGTTCTCTCTAGTTCTTGGACACTTTAAGAAGTTTAGTGATATTTCATGATGGGTGAGAGTATTAGAAATTTATTTGTTGAATTTATTTTTTACAGTTCAGTGTTGAAAATAACAATAAATTCCACAAATAGATTTCAAGTTGGTCAAGCATTCTGGCTTCGGAAAGTTAATCTCCTGAAGACGAGCTCTGCCCACGCCTGGAAGGGCTCAATACGATAGTGACGTGTGAGAGAAAAACCTCCGAGTCCTGTGCAGTCTGACCCTCATATCACCAAATGGGATTGAGGGGGCGGGAAAGACAGGCTCAGAAGTTATTTTTCTTCTTATTCTTTTAAAGCGCATCTTTCTGTTATTGCTTCCAAAAGCTATGTTGGTAGTACTTGGGCTTTTCAGTGTTTGCATTACCTAGTTTTAGTCAGGGAATCCTGACTTAACCTCCTCTTTCACAGACACAATCCCGTTTTAGGACGGATCCTGGGGAGAGTGCTGATTCGATAGGTGTGTGGCTCCCTTAGGTGCAGAGTCCTGGAGGAAAGAATTCAGCACTCAGGCCCCCTCTCAGCTTCAGGTAGCGCCTTACCCAAACCACCTCAAATACTGGACAATTTACTCCAGTTTAGAAGATTTCCAGACTCAGAGGCTGAACAGCCCCCTTGACATCTAAATTTAGGTTTACAGTCTTTACACCTGGCTTTATCTCCCCTTCCAGCGTGCTTCAGGTAATAACTGTGTGCTCCAATTGACGTTTTTTCCTTTCCTGCCCACGGCAGATTTGAAGCCAAATATGATTTACAGTTGGTTGTGGGCTCAGCATTAAGTCACCCCCCAGACCTCTACGTTAAGAAGTGCTAATCCCCTTAAATTTTCCAGGCATCCTTACTTATGAGAATCTGTCATACACATGTTTTACTTCTATGGAATACCTCCTCATCCAGTATGGAATTTTTATCAATGGGAAGCACTGTTCCCACCTAGGGAGTCTACTTAATTTATACCTTGGCAACAAAAAACAGTAACAACCCTTTAATGGGCAGTGCTGTAGGCAGACTCCTGAGATGACTGCCCACTGCCAAGTCTCCCTCACACTTGCCTATATAATCTCTTTTCCTTGAGTGGGGGCAAACCTGTGAACATGATTAAATAGCACTTTTGTGATTAGGTTACTACTTAGTTGGCTTTGAGGTACCCAAAACGGAGATTATTCTAACGGTTCTGACCTAATCAGGTGAGCCTTCTCTGAAGACACAGAGCTTGAATGTATGAGAGATATTCTATATGAGGGATATTCTCTGATTTGGGCTTTGAATTTGAAAGGGACCATGTTATCCTTATCCTTGAGCATGGCCTCTAGTTCTGAGAACAATTCCCATGTGAAACTAGCAAGGATATGAGATATTTTCTAGACAAGTCTCTAGAGGGCAATGCAGCTAGTCAACACCTTGATTTTAGCTTCATGGGTCCCTGAGCAGAGAAATCAGCCACGCAGTGTCTGGGTTTCTGACTGACAGAATAGTGAGATAATAAATGCCTGTGATTGTAAGCCACTAAGTTCATGGTAATTTGTTATACATCAACAGAAAACGGATACAGTCACTCAACCATGTACTAGACATTACAGTGAAGACATTCATGTACTATCTCACCTAATTCCTGTAGCAGCTCCTGAGGTATTAGCAATTACTATGTCCATCATTAGAGCAAGAAAACTGAAGCTTGGCTCAGTGAACAGAAGGAGATTGGTTCCTTAAATATTGCTGTTTTCACTCTCACTTTATCTGTATTTCTAAGACCTATCCCCAAGCTATGCTCTTTCCTCTGAATCTCTCTTTCTGTCCTTATCATTTTACTGATTCGGGCTGTTGCGTTGGTAAAAGTATTTTGATCGAAACCATTTGGCTTTTTGTAGATACCAGCTACAGAGAAGGTTAATTTTCATTTAATTGTGTTTTTGAAAGGTGAATGCAGACTTGAGTTTTAAAATTATTAAGCATAAACTCTTTCACAAAATATAAATGGAATAATATAGATCTGTCCTTCCTACTAAAACAAGAAAAGTTTTATGAGTGAGCATACCGGCTTACTGATGCCACTGTTATTGAACCAAACTCAGATCCATCTGCCCAACATGCAGCAAAGCCAATCTACTGACACCGGATTGTGGTGAAGTAAAGTACGGCCTTTAGTACAAGGTATCAAGCAGGGAGAATGGGAAGCTTATGCTCATATACCTGAACTCCCCAATGCTTTCAGGGAAGGGATTTTGAAGCCAAGGTGAGGGGTGTGATTTGCAAGGTGCTCAGTCAATTCATGAGCAAGTCTTTAGTTGGATGATGGTGTGGTAACCAGGTGATGTCACAGGGGTCAGCTTATTCAGTCTTCAAGGTTGAGATGGTCTGAGGGTTATGTGCTCATGATCATAATGCAGTTAGCATCTTGTATCTGGAGGAGGTTTTAGCATATGTAAAACAACTAAAGGATATGGCTCAGGATATTGTCAATAGCCTTTGAGGATGAACTTAAGTCCTTGACTTTGCTTTGTGGCTAAACTATTATTGTCTTGCTTGATTTTTTCTTTTGTTTTTTCTCTTATTTTTATTTTACTTTTCCTTGCTATATTTTATTTTTATTGTTTCTTCTTTTATTTTTTCACTTTTCTGATTAAATTTGCCCTTTGGAAGTCCTGGGAGACTGAAGCTCTTCTCGTAAGCAGGAGGCGGGGATCATGGGGGTCTGTCCCTGGGAAGGCTTCACGAGGTCCTGCCCAGTTTCACCCCCTGTCCCTGCCAGCACCCACGCCTTTCCCAGTCCTGCCTATCCCTCTTTGGGATGCTTCAGGGCCACCTGGAGGCTTAGTTTCTACCTGATTCCAGTCTCCATCCCCGGCTTTTTGAGAAAGCTCAAGAATGGATGGACCCGTGGTTTGAGGCTTATAATCTAGTCAGTCTGGCTGCTGGACCTATTCTGACCCAGAACCCTGAACCAGGGAGCGAGTCTTTGTTTTCCTTGTGACCACATATTTACTTTGCATTCAAGTTTCATTTATCAGATTATAATCTGGCCCCATCATGCATTCCTACAAAGAATTACTCTATTTTTAACACTGCCAGAAAATCAATCTTTTTCTATCAAAATACAAGGTTTCCAGAGAGTCTAAATGAATGTGCCCTTGCTCCCATGTGAGATAGTAAGAATGTACAGTGAAAATTGTGGAAAAAAATTAAAGACAGAGAGTGGAAGGCAAGGTGCAAACTGTGGGGGAAACTGGGTTATAAACATGAAGGCAAAATGGAAAATGGCATTGAACTGAAATAGAGAGAAAAAATACAAGAGAAAATAGAAAGAAAGAAAAAAAAAACTTTTTCCAAAGAATAAAAAAAGGGGATTTCAGGGAAAACTGTGAGCACAAAAGACACAACAGTTGAAGAGTTAGGCCAGGAAAACCTTATTGTATTTGAAGTTTCTGAGTTTTGTTTACCTGTAATGGAAACTAAAAGATGCTACATGTGAATAAGCAACAAGGTAATATGACCCTTTTAGAGATTATTGTTGGTTCAGGAGTTAAATCATTAGATACTCTGAAAAAAATCGGATGAAGGTAACAAAAATTATGATAATAACATAATACTGAATATTTTAAATACTGTGTGCAACCATCATTTTAGGTATTTTAACTAGCTTAACCCTAACAATGATCCTCTGAAGTTCTTACTATTATTAAGCCCATTTTAAAGATGAGGAAACTGAGGAACTGAGAACTTAAGTAATTGACCCAAGGGAAACATGGAGACAAAGAGCAAAGAGGAGGTCAGTGTGGCAGGGATGTAGGAAGCAAGTGGGAGGTGAGAGAAGATCAACGTGGACAAGTGGTAAGAGATAAGATTCTGGAGAATCTGATAGGCCTTGTGAGAAATGTGACTTTTATGCTGAGTGAATTGGTGAACCATTGGCAGGTTTTGAGCAGTAAAATGATGCATTTTGACTTACATTTAAAAATCATTCTTTTGGCTGCAAGACTAAGAAGAAATTATAAGCAGAGGCGGGGACCAGGGTGTGGGGAGAAGACGTGTGTGTGTCAGGAATGTAGACAGGTGGACCGGCTAGGAGGCCATTGCAATAACACACATCAGGGTAGGTGGCTTGGTCACTGAAATGACTGGGTATAGATTGACTATACTTGATTGGGCCCATTGTATCTCTACTGACTAAATAGAGAGAGGAGGTGGTGAGTGATGGTATTTAAGATTGCAATACATTTATTGCAACTATATGTGTTCCTTAACTACAGCTTACTTTATATGGATAAATCTATGTGAGTGTTTCCTATGTATGACTTAGTGACTTCATGGTATCCCATGATAATAAGTAAGGCTATGTGTAATTTATAAAGCAACTTCCTGTGAACTTCTTTGGAAGTAACCTGATGAGGTATGTGTGTCAGAAACATATTATTCCTGTCTCTTAACATAAGAGAAAACAGACACAATGAACTTAGAGGTTACTTTGCCCAGTATCACATGAACTGTGAGTCAGAAGTCTGTGGTTTCCCCCCAAAGCCAGTTCCTAAGCTTGTGCCAAGGACGGCCTCAAGATGAAAATGGAAAAGGAAGCCCCCACTCCCAGGATGGAGTCTTAGTTTGAAAGTAAGCTCACAGCAATCCTATTGCCTGGCATTTTGGAAGAATAGCTACCACCTCACTTGGCTCTCAGCTTCTAAATCGTGGGCATTAAAAGTCACCTTTGATACAAGCTGTGAATTACTATACAGAAGACGTATTAAAACAAAATCCAGTTAAACTAATAAAGTTGAATTGTAGCAAAGGCTTCTCTTTTACAGGATGATTGTAAGAAAGAGAAGAATTTTTTGAGAAAGCTCACAGCATTCCTCCTGCTCCCTGCGGCTTCAAGAGGCAGCTCCACATCCACATCCTATTAGCTTTGATTTCCAATTCATGAAAATCCAACCTGGCATTTTTTTCCCCTTTTTCTCAAAACACAGTGGCATCAACTCAGCCTTTTCTTTATAAGTGGTCTCCTTTTCTTAGCTGTTAAATAGATTATCACCTCTCTAATGACAGGGCCAAGCCTAGGGTGAGGTTCTAGTCTTGGCACAAGATTTAAGCGGATGTTAAAAAACTAGCAATCAAGATAAATAATATTTTAATATGATATCTTCAAAAATTAAATTAATGCAAAAACCCTTACAAAAGGGAATAAAATAGCAACATTTTAAACAGAAGCAGTATCAGTACTATTGACTTCTTCTGCCTTGGGCTTCTCTATGGCTCAATATAACACTAGTAAACAATACTGTCTTCTGATGTTTTATGGTTCAATTTTTTTTTTAATGTAGTATTCACTATAAGTCAGAGGTGATTTCTCTTGTGTGAAGCTAAAATATATGAAGAATAAGAACAAGGACAGAGCAAGTGCTGTGTTTTGTAGAATATATTGAGCAACTCTTGATTTCCCTTTAATTTGTTACATTTTTCTAAGGCATCACAAAAGGTAACCTTTCATCATCTTAATCTCCATCACACAGAGTAATACTGAGTAGGCACGACCTCCTTGCACTGAGGGCTGTAATGCAGCATGTTAAACAAAATCACTGGCCAGCATGGCACTGCCTTGCTTATGCACTGAATACTGGAAGTAAACGCTAATTATCTGCAGATGATAATAACATGACTTTTGAATAAACAAAGCACGAACAGCAATCATACAGTTAACACAAAAACTATGACTGTCAGGCAATTGTACTTATCACAATCCTTGAGCCATTAATTATAGCATAGCATTTCCTCTTGAGATAATGCTGATTAAAATGTATATACACTCTGCTGGAAAATAACTTCACTGTTGATGTGAAAATAGCAAAGAGAGATTTCAAGGAAATACCTTTGAAGGAAGGGGCATTCTTGTGAAGAGGAATACTTGTCTCTTTTCCTGCTGGGACCTGTGTCTCCCAGAGCCATTTTGTGGTTGGCTGGGCAAGTTTTTCCAAAAAAAAGAGAAAAGGAATGAGGTGAGTCAGCTAAATTCTTGTTAGCTAACACACAGAATTTTCTTTGGAGATGGCTTTCTTCTCAATCTTTTGTAATCACAGATACAGAATGTGCTTTCATACAACATGCGTGTCATTTTCTCTGTAAACAGGTATAAAGGCAGACCTTACCAATTAACAAAACCCACAGACTCACTACTTTAATCCAGCGTGCATCTAGAAGTCCCTGCAGCATGAGTTAGCTGTGCCTTTTTTATTTCAAGCTGGGCCTTTAAATATTGGCTAAGCAGCATGGCAGTATGGCGAGGAAGAGCTCTGGGGAAGGTAGTGATGGGGCTTTGCTGAGCTGCTCACAGATGGCATAAAATCAAGAAGTAGGGAGCAGTCGATGAGCCAGAAACGTGGCTCAGCCTGCCTTCTCCGAGTCTAGAGCCTCACTCTTCAGTGAGTGGTCTGCAGACCCGCAGCTTCAGCAGCGCCTGCATGCTTGTGAGAATCAGAGACTCTCAGGTCCACAGACCTCCTGAGTCACATCTGCATCTCAGCTGGAGCCCATGGAATCCTTATGTGCACCGGAAGTTTGACAAGGACTTGTCTAAGAATGCTGTGCCCACAAGCCTGGGCTTTCAAGGCCATCTTTGTGCCCAGGGTAAAATATCAAGAGAGTGGCATAATGACCTGCAACTGGAAGCAAATGCAAAGCACAGGAGAGTCATCAAAAGTTTCATACCCCTTCTTGGCAAGAAGGAGTTCACAGGGGTTATATAACTTGATAGGTAGGTAGCTTTGGTAAAAGGGAAGCTTTATTTGTAGTTAAAACTATTCTTAGACTTTTAGAAATTTTGAAGAAGGACATCTCTGTCATTGAGGTTCAATGGAGGCGATTGCTGGAAGCCACTTGAGGGCTGAGAATCTGAGAAGAAAAAAAGAGAAGGAAATATCTTCTGGTTTACTTGTGGCTCCACACTGGGCCATGCCAGACATGCAAGTGAATAGCCCCTGTTGCATCATATTTCACAGAGCCCTCCTGTGGCTCGGAGCTGGTACCTTACTGACGGTTTTCATACATTTCTGCATACATCATTAAACTCCTGGGCTTATTTTACCACAGAGAAGTCAACATAGGTTTCATACAAGTAAATATCAATGATAATACAGTAGCTTCCATTTATGGAGTGTCTGCTTAATACCAGACACTATTCCAGATGATTCAAATTATCTGTTTAAATCACATGGCCCTGAACTGCGATATTATTCTATCTCATAAATGACGAAGTTAAGACGTGGACAGCACTACTTCAATTATTGTCTTGAATAATTTGTTTGAACAAACAGGCACTTGCCCTTCTCTCTCAGGCCCTTCTTCGTCTCTGGTTAAGTCAGTCTTGTCTGTCAGTTCATCCTCTTGGCTCATGTGTGACGTCTCTTTCGTGACCCTGACCAATGACAGGTCGCATCTTGCTATTCCCTGCCACGTGACAACTGCATTTTCTTTCCTGCCTCCACGGTACTAAGGCCGATCACCCCCCTCTTCACATAAAATGTGTCACGGGTTGCCTTGCCTTGCCTGAAAGGTGCACTGTCTCTGCACCGTCTGTCTTTTAGCTCACTTCCTAAGAAGGGCTGTCATGATGACTTCAATGAATTAAAAAAAAAAAAGTCTTCACTCTCTCTATGCCTTCTGTTGAGGTAAACCTTTTCTCTAATCTTCTCCTAGTTTTTCATCAGCCCAGGTATACATAATTTTGGTAACACAATGATTCCTAGTGCAAGAAAAAAGTAAAAGATAATTCATAGTAGTAAGTCAATTTCCAAGCAGGATCAACACTTTGGAGGACCTTGGCTTGTCTCGTTACAAACGAACACAGATTCTTCCTTAAAAAATACCCAGTTTTGTCTAGTCCTGGAATAACTTAGGGTACCCTATCTCAAACTTTCCCCATCAAAGCGGTGGAAAGGACATGCATAACTGCAGGAGATTGCTTAAGGGGGTCTGAGAGCATCATCCCTAAAGGGATTTGATAAAAACGGGAAATTTTTTGAAGCCAGAAGCTTTATCTTTAAAACAGAATGCAAATTGCGACTACCCTCCCGTAACAAGTCTTTATTTGTTCCACTGTAAAAATGATTTGAAGTTCATACCAGATTAAATTACCCAGTTTCACCTCTAAGTTTTTGGGTGAAGTGAAATGATGTATAATGTGCTGTGTTTATTCTGTGGCTTTTGTATCCCTGCACACTGCCATGTAAGTCCCTCAAAAGCCAGACATGAGGATGTTATGATCCCCTGATGACTTTGTTAAATAACTGCCACGGAAAATGGGATAATCATTCAAAGAAGGATACGTTTCTGTTTCAGAAAACTTCAGAGTAGTAGTGAGTATATCTGCTGCTGGACGCCTGCAGTCTTAACCTGTTTCCCAATTGGAGAGCCAGCGAGGAAGGTGAATAAGTGTCACTGAGTCAAGTGAGCCGCAGAGGGTCAAAGTGGCCGGTCTTCAGGACAGACCTCTTGTGAGAGCTTCCTTCTCCTGATCCTTCGAGAAACCTCGTGTGGATATCACTTTAAGAGCAATTTTTCCTGCCTTATGCAGGAATGAGGGAAAGCCACCGAGGCAACTAGACATGTGTGTGTTCTAGTCAATTATCTTAAAGTAAAAAATAGATGCATTCATGTGACTTTAATATTTCAGCACAATCTTCCTTGACAAAGAAGCAAATCCTGTCGTGGAGGAGAAAATTTGAAAATAGTGCTCAAGGACCACCCACGGTCTCATTGTTAAGTGCCTTGTTACGTGGGAGGACAGGTAACCATAGCCAAAAAGCTTCTTAGTTTGAGCCTTGGAAACTTCGTGATTCTTCCTGTTGATGAAGCTATCTTTAGTTATGAAATATTTGGCCAAACAAATGCCTTTGACTTAAGGCACTTAAATAACTCTAGCTTAAAAAATAGTGAAAATATGATTGAAAATATCTTCTAAGTAATTTGCAGGACATTGTGTGTGTGTATTTATATTTGAAAAAATAGAAATTTTAAAGCTAAATATATCTTAGGCAAAAATTTAGTGTCAGAATATGAAAAGATTGGTTGGTGCATTTGAGAAAGAAAAAGAAATTAAAACAAAATCTCAAAAAATATGTCAGAATGTCTTGATGGTACAAAATAAATGAGACAATAGAAACACAGGCAGAAATTTCCCTAATTCATAATATATTTCCTTGTTCTGGAGATTTGTTCATTATTGAGAAAATTAGCCACATTTAATTTTTTTAATGGCTGTTATGAGAATACTTTTCTTCATTTGTTTTGAAATATATCCTACTAAAATAAGTATATATAATAAACACATGTAAGTTCTGGAAAAGAACTTTAAAACCAACTTATATACTTACCAACCTCTGAAAAGAAAAGAACACAAGCTGTTACCTTGCTGTCTTATGCCAGATGTTCCTACTCCTTGCCCTGGCATCCATTATTTTGCATACATCAATTCTTTCCTTTAAAAAATGTTTAACCACATGTGTTTTTAAGTCTAAATGATACGCACTTTGTTTTTGCTTGTTTTGAGCTTCATATATGTTTGTAGTCTTCAGGAAATTGATCTTTTTTCCACTAAAATTAGCTTTATATGAATCAGCCATGTGAGTGGGTTTAGCTGTATAACATTCTATTGTGTGATATTGCAAATAAGAAATTCATTTATATATCTACTTTCTAATAAATGAATATTTGCTTTTATTGTAGATTTTGCTATTAATATTATGAACAGTGCAACAACAAAAATTCTTGTAAATGATTCCTAAACCCATATGCAAAAATTTTCTCTAGTGTATATAACTAATAGTGGAATGGTAAAGTCATAGAGTATATAAAAGTTCAATTTCACATGTTATTGTGAGACTGTTCTCCAACATGGCTATCCTTGCCTCTCCACCAAAAATGCAGTCCAGTTGATCTATATCTTCGAAAGAACCTCATATTTTAGACAACTTAATTTTTTTTCCAGTTTCTGTGGTATGAAAAGCCATCTCATTATCTCATGGGTTTCTCTGGTTAGTAATGAGATTGGTCATATATTCATAGGTTCTTTGTGAAATTTCTGTTGCTGTTATGTAGTGGGAGTTATCTTCCTTTTATTGATATTTTGACTCTCTTGAGGTAAAACTGACGAATAAAGTTATAATATATTTAAAGTGTACAATGTGATTACTTGATATATGTATACATTGTGAAAAGATTTCCTCAGCCAGATCAATTAGCACATGCATAACCCTCTCATATTTATTTATTTTGTAAGATTGCTTAAGATCTGCACTCTTAGCAAATCTCAATTATCTGATACAGGGTTATAAACTATCATCACCATGAACTACACTGGATTCTCAGAACTTACTCATCTTATAATTGGAAGTTTTTATATTTTACCAACCTTTCTCCATTTTAACCCCACCGCTACCTCAGCCCTTGGCCATCACTATTGTACTGCTTCTATGAATTTGACTTACTTCACATATGATACCATGTAGTAACTGTGTTTCTCTACTTCACATATGATACTGTGTAGTAACTGTGTTTCTCTGGCTGGCTTTTTTCACTTAGCATAATGCTTTCCAGATTCAACCATGTTGTCACAAATATCATGATTTCCTTCTTTTTTTTAAGGCTGAATAATATTCATACATATATATTTCATATTTTCTTTTTAAATTATTTATTTAATTTTTGGTTGTGCTCATTCATCGCTGCACGTGGGTTTTCTCTAACTGAGGTGAACAGGGGCTACTCTTGGTATTCCTTGAATCTATTTCTCACTTCCGCTGTATAATCATAAGGGATTTGATTTAGGTCATATCTGAATGGTCTAGTGGTTTACCCTACTTTCTTCAATTTAAGTCTGAATTTTGGAATAACGAGTCCATGATCTGAGCCACAGTCAGCTCCTCGTCTTGTTTTTGCAGACTGTATAGAGCTTCTCCATCTTTGAATGCAAATAATACAATCAATCTGATTTCGGTGTTGAACCATGTGGTGATGTCCATGTGTAGAGTCATCTCTTGTGTTGTTGAAAGAGGGTGTTTGTTATGACCAGTGCATTCTCTTGCCAAAACTCTGTTAGCCTTTGCCCTGCTTCATTTTCCAGGGCCAAACTCGCCTGTTACTCCAGGTATATCTTGACTTCCTACTTTGCATTCCAGTCAAAAGAGGAAAGGACTTTTATTTTTTTCATATTAGTTCCAGAAGGTCTTATAGGTCTTCATAGAGCTGTTCAACTACAGCTTCTTCGGCATTGGTTGTTGGGGAATAGACCTGAATTACTGTGATACTGAATGGTTTAAACGCCTTGGAAATGAACAGAGATCATTCTGTTATTTTTGAGGTGGCACCCGAGTACTGAATTTTGGAATCTTTCGTTGACTATGAGAGCTACTGTATTTCTTCTAAGGTATTCTTGCCCACTGTAGCAGATATGTCACCCATTCTGGTCCATTGTATTTCACCAATTCCTAAAATGTCAGTGTTCACTTCTGCCATCTCCTGTTTGACCACTTCCAATTTACCTTGCTACTCTTTTCTATTCTTATTCTATTATTATTTGCTATTCTATTCTTCAACAGTACGTGAGCTGTGAACTTCAAGATGTACAAGCTGTAATTAGAAAAGGCAGAGGAAACAGAGATCAAATTGCCAACATCTGTTGCATCATAGAAAAAGCAAGAGAATTCCAGAAAAACATCTACATCTGCTTTATTTACTATGCCAAAGACTTTGACTGTGTAGATCACAACAAACTGTGAAAAATTCTTAAAGAGGTAGAAATACCAGACCACCTTACCTTCCTCCTGAGAAATCTGTATGCAGGTCAAGAAGCAACAGTTAGAACTGGACATGGAACAACAAACTGGTTCCAAATTGGAAAAGGAGTCCGTCAAGGCTGTATATTGTCACCCTGCTTATTTAACTTATATGCAGAGTATATCATTGGAAATGTTGGGCTGAATGAAGCAGAAGCTGGAATCAAGATCGCAGGGGGAAAGATCAATAACCTCAGATATGCAGATGACACAACTCATATGGCAGAAAGTGAAGAGGAACTGAAGATCCTCTTGATGAAAACGAAAGGGGAGAGCGAAAAAGCTGGCTTAAACTCAACATTCAAAAAACTAAGATCATGGCTTCTGGCCCCATCACTTCATGCCAAATAGATGGAGAAACAATGGAAACAGTGACAGACTTTATTTTCTTGGGATCCAAAACCACTGCAGATGGTGGCTGCACCATGAAATTGAAAGACACTCGCTCCTTGGAAGAAAAGCTATGACCAACCTAGACAGCACATTAAAAAGCAGAGGCATATCTTTGCTGACAAATGTCCGTCTAGTCAAAGCTATGGTTTTTCCAGTAGTCATGTATGGATGTGATAGTTGGACCATAAAGAAGGCCGAACAGTGAAGAATTGATGCTTTTAAACTGTGGTGTTGGAGAAGACTCTGGAGAGTTCCTTGGACTTCATGGAGATGAATTCAGTCCATCCTAAAGGAAATCAATCCTGAATATTCATTGGAAGGGCTGACGCTGAAGTTGAAGATTCAATACTTTGGCCAAGCGATGAGAAGAATTAACTCATTAGAAAAGACCTTGATGCTGGGAGAGTTTGAATGCAGGAGGAGAAGGGGATGACAGAGGATGAGATGGTTGGATGGCATCACAGACTCAGTGCACATGAGTTTGAGCAAGTTCTGGGAGACGGTAAAGGACAGTGAACCTTGGCGTGCTATAGTCCATGGGGCTGCAAAGAGCAGGACATGACCAAGTGACTGAACAACAATGAAGAAATGCCGTTGGAATTTTGGTAGAGATTTCATTGCATATGCAGATTGTTTTGGGTAGTACACACAGTTTTAACATTCTTTCAGTCCTTGAAGATGAATGATCTTTCATCTATTTTTGTCTTTTTCAATTTCTTTCATAAGTGTTTTATAGTTTTCAGTGACAGATACTTCACCTCCTTGGTCAAATTTATTTCTAAATATATTATGATTTTTGATGCAATTGTAAATAGGGTTGCTTTCTTAGTTTCTTAAATAATTCATTATTAGTGTATAGAAATGCAACTGATTTTTGTACAATGATATGGCATCTTACAAAATTACTGAAGTTATTCATTAGTCCTGATAGATTTTTGGTGAATTCTTCAGGTATTTCTATATTTAAGATTATGTTATCTACAAACAGAACCATTTTTGCTTCTTCTTTTTTGATTTGGTTGTCTTTATTTCTTTTTCTTGCTCAGGTTTTTTGACTAGAATTTCCAGTACTATGATGAAAGAAATGGCAAGAGTGGGTAACCTTGTTTTGCTCCAGTTATTAAGAAAAGATTTCAGCTTTTCACCATTGAGTCTGATGTTTACAGTGAACTTGTCAAGTTAAGTTTGGTCAGTTTTTTAAAATATCAGCTCTTTCCTTTAGTGATCTTTTCTACTGTCTTTTTCATCTCTATTTCATTTATTTATGCTCTGATGTTGGTTTTCTTCCTTCAACTAACTTTGAACCTAGTTTCTTCTTCATTTTCTAGTTCCCTCAGATATAAATTAAAGCAATTTACTGCAATTTTTTCTTTCTTCTTTTTTTTTTGACTCTGTTTTGATGTTTATGCATCAGATAGAGCACCCCTCTCTCTTACACTTGACAGACTCTCCTCATGTAAGAGATGAAGCTCTTTGGTCAACCCAGCCTATGCTCGTGAGTGTCCTTCAAACCTGGGTGACTGTTCCAGCCCCCACCCTTGTCCTTAGTAGCTCCCAGTAGATGACGGTGTGCCAAGACCCTTCAGTGTCCTGAAGGCAGGGGCAAATACCCATATACCTATTCAGCTCCCAGAGGACTATTGATTGCCTGATCCTTCTACTCCCGAGTGAAAGCTAATTTGAAGATCAACATCAATATGAGATGGGGATGTCAGGGGACTGGATAGGCAGTGTAGCTCCTATCAGGAAAAAAAATCGGTGATGGTTGTTTTTGCCTTCTTACTCTGTTTTAAGCCACAAGGAATAGATTCTAGCAGTGCTTGTATGCTCAAATAGAACAACTTCTGTTTTGTGTGGTCCTGAGGAGCTCATCAGTGTCTGGCCTCATCATCTCCCAGAGCTGTGTGATTTGGGAACCAGTCTCTAAGGTAGCAGCTTTAACAGTTGGGGTGCTAGATGTATGGACACGCTCCTTCCACGGAGAAGCTGGAGGTGTGCTTTTACTGCTGGAGTGAGCCAGGGGAGATAGTTTTTTCAGGCCCTTGGGAGAATCCCAGTCAGTGAGTTGATTAGGAGCCGGAAACTCAAGCAGTAGTTGGGAAAGTACAGTCTTATTTCTTCCAGGGATAAATTAGGAAACAGTGATGGGCATTCTGCCCCTTCCTTTTGTGCTGAGTTCAGGTGGAGAGCTTCAGCATGTGCTTGTGTGCTGATTTGAAAATTAACTTCATTTGCCTGTTTGTTTAATAAGCTTATGTGGTGTTTGTAAATGCTGAACTCCATTTACCATCAGCGCTAGATAATTTAGGGTCCTGTCGCTTGGGTAGCAGTCATAAAAGTTAGATGTGTCAACAAGCTCCTTCTAAGAAGATAGCAACCTGGTTTCATTGTTGGAGCAAGACTGAGGGAGAAAGAACGCGGGTGAAGTGTCCACTGAGGTTTTGTTTGGCTTCACTCAGAACCTAGCTGCTGGCTGATTAGAAGCCAGATACTCAGGCTGTAGCTGAGTAAACATGTAGCCAAACCTCTTCCAGGAAAAAGTAGGAAGATGGATATTCTCATCTCCTCCCTCTGCACTGAGCCTGGGGAGGATACCCTCATAGAGTTTTTGTGCACCTGTTCAGGAATCGATTCTTGCTTCTGATAGCCCCATAGGGAGGGCTCATGTGATTTGAGGGGCCATCCCTATAATGGCATCCCTAAATGATGAATCACCAGATGTGTGTTCCAAACCCTTCACTCCTCAAGGAAAAGCTAGATGTTGGGAGTTCCTTCCCAGTTGTAAGGCTCTGTGCTGGGTGTGGGTTTATGGCAGGTACCTACCCAAGTCAATGTGGATATTTTCTCATTTGCCTGATGGGCAGAAGTAACTCAAGCAGTTGCTGGATTTCTCTCAGAAGGAACTGATTCATGTTTAATTGTATATCAGATATGTCTATGGGAAGAAGGAACGTCTCCATGTCACCATCTTGATACAGTCCTCTTCTTGTTGATTTCTAATAGTTCTAGTAGTTGTGTGTACGTGCTAGACACTAGTCTTTTCTTGATCATATGTTTGGCAATATGGCTCACACCTTCACTTCCTCTATAATTTGTTTTGATGAACACAAGCTCTTCATTGTCGAGAAGTAGACCTATCAATGCTCTCTTTTATGAATTGTGTTTTTTTATCTTAATTTATGAATCCTTTCATACAAAGCCTAAAAAAAATATTTTCCAATGTTTTCTTCTAAAAATTTAGAAGTTTTGTCATCTACCTTTGAATTATTAATCAGATGAGAGTTAATAGCTTTATGTGTGAGTTTTCTATTTTTGCTCTTTTGGTCAATCAGATTATCCTTGAATCACTACCTCCCAGTCCTAATTGATATAAATTTGTAACTTTATGTTGGTATGCCAATTTCCCCCAATGTATTCATCCTTCTGGATATTCTCAACCTTTGTTCTTGCACATAAAACCCCAAATCATCAATTTTGTTTAAAAATTTATTGGAATTTAGATCAGAATTTCACCATGACTTTTGATAACTCTTCAAAATTTGACATCCTCATGACTGAATTTTCTTATCCATGAGTTGAAACATCTTTATTTTATTTTTTTGTTGTGTATCTTTTTTCATTCTTTCAGCTTCTCTTTGTTCTGATTTAGATGTACCTCTCAGAAAGAAATACATAGTGAGATTTTTTATCTTTTTGTCTGGACTGACAAGTTTTGCCTTTCACCAGAACAGTTATTTTCTTCTGTTTACCTTAATCATTTGAATTAATTGATGTAAACTTATTTGTGTCTATTAAACTACTTTTTTTGGATTGTTTGCTTTTTATCCTAATTCCTTACAATTTAAATATCGAACTCTCTATTTCTCTTCTTATATTGTTTATCCTAAAACATTCTGGTGCTCATTTAACTTTGCACAATCTAACATTAGTGTTTTTGTTCTCTTTTAGAAAACCAAAAGGACTTTAGATTGCTTTAATTCCTATCATCCTCTTCCGATCTTCAAACTACTGCTCTCAAATAATTTAGTGGTGTTTTTGTTTTTCTCTGTAAATCAAAAATTGTTTTTGCACAGTTCATATTTGTTTTGATTTATCACAGGATTGTATTTTTAAGCTCTATATTCCTTCTTTTATTTCAGACCTTTTTGTGTTTTCTCTTCATCACTCGCCCAAAAGTGCCTGTCTGCACAAATGACACCATCTTTCTTCCAATTCAGTGGCCTGGTGGACTCTTCAAAAGTCAATATATAGACTAGGTTTAGATATCTTGAGATAACTAAACATTGTCTTTAATGGTGTAATTTTGGTATCTTAAATTCAAATAAATGAGAGGCATTTTTTGTTTGTTTGTTTACGAAGCTGCTATTTGCAGAACCAGCCAATGAAAAATTCAATGGATGGATTAGGTTGTTGCTTTCATAGCACTTCTTTCTTGAAAGGAAGACCCACCAAAGCAACGCTGGACCCCACCATGGGGTAGGGAGGTTTCTGGAGGATTCCTTTGCACTGCCAAGAGTTCTTTTCCATTCCTGCTTTTGTTATTGGCAGTATTTGAATATAACAATGAAACTAAGTAATTGTTTCTGAATTCCTACTATACAATTTAAACAGAGTCTCATGGTCCAGACTTGTTGGCCTAGGGAAGTAGCCTGTGGCAATGACTAGACTCTTGTTTTTGCTTATTTGGCCATTCAACCTACCCCATGTCTTTCTAGGGTGTTGCAATTCATGGCACATGCTAACTCTTGATCAGCTGAGCCTATATGCATCCAGATACTGTATAAACATATAAACATGAATTGTCAATGAGACAGTTTAGTATTCTGAGAGAACTATCATATCCACCATCCAAATAGCTGAGTATATTTTTCCAAGTAAAGGAACAGTCTTGCAGCTGATTTCATAACTGAAGAAAACAGGAAAAAGACTGTGAAAAGGGAAGACACTGCAAGGAGAGAAGAATGCAAGCTACAAGTGTAGCATAGGCGGGCCAAAGCGATGCTTATGTATTCATTTATTATTTATCATTCAGTGGAGTACTGACCTGAATATCAAGTCTTTGATTCTATTAGCAGTTCTGCTGCTAGCAGGGTGGTAGACTGGAGACAGCTGTGCAGGTTCCTGAAAAAAACCTGGGTTCTGAAAGCATGTGAGCTGAGTTTCAAATGGTGGCTCTAGTATTTGTTGGCTTTGCAACTGCTAGTAGTTTCTTTAGCATCTCTTGGTCTTAGGTTCCAATTTGTAAAAGAGGGAAAAGCCACTACCATAGCAATGTTATGAGGATTAACTATAATGAAAATAAATGTCTTTCAACACCTACCCTATGAAACACCCTCAGTAAAAGGCAGCAATTATCATGTGACATTAGACTCAGCACTGAATCTCTGTCTCTCTACAGGTTTCTAATATATAAAATGGAAACTAAAAACTAAGCAAACCAAAACAAAACTCCTCGATCTTACAAAATGTCTGTGGAGGTATAAAGGAGCTTGAGCACTTTGTTGACATTTCGGACAACTCCATTTAACAGAGTTCTTTAAGAATCCTATCCCCAGGCCACCGCCCCAAAAAGAAAATAAATAAGCTGGTCTTATTTTAATAATCATTCATTTCATCCAAACTTTAAAATATTTCTAAACTGTGACTATTTCTTTGCTATTTTTCTCATTTTTTATGTTTATAGCATCCACATTTTTTCACAATATTTCCACTTCAAACCAGAAAATATAAAAAAGAAAATATTTGGGGGAAGAATCTCCCTGTGTGATAGTTGGCTTTCTTGTACCTTTTGAAAGCCTGTGTATATTTAAATGTATCATCAGTGAATTACCTGCACCCCACGATTTTCCTCACCGCCTCTCCCAGCCATTCTAAACTACCCAGTCTGGAGTCAATTTCCCTCTATGAGTTGCCCAGTTGCTTCGGGTTTTTTGTTTGAATTTCTTCTCAATTGAGTTTTCCAGTTTCTTTCCTTTAGCTGCCATGGTCAGACTTAGCTTCTGAATAAAATGAAAGGGCATTATAGTCAAGTAAGTTTTATCCTGTGGAGGGCTTGTGTCCAAATCCCTTTGTCTCTTTACCCTGGTGAACAGAGTTAGAAAACGCAGCAGTCTCCTGATCCTTGTCAACCTCTGCCTTGAGGCTGAGCACACAGCCAGCTCGGAGCAGCCAGCTCCCAGCCTCGGTTCTGCTGGACTCTGCCGGCCTGTCCTCCTTGTCTAGAGACAAAGGCACTTCCTGCAGAAGGCACACTCAGCTCCAAATCGTACTACCCCAAATCCTGCTTCCAAAGTAGAAAAAGAATTAAAAAATAGAAGAAAAGAAATAAGAGAAAAAGAATCCAAATTGCTTTCTCAGCCTTTTTTTCTTGTTTGTTTTAGGAGCCAAGGAATGGTGTCTAAGACATAGCAGTCATTGAGCAAATATAGTTGACTAAGTAGGCTATGTAAAGTAGGATGAAGTAGTGGCTTTTCTAAATGCAGCTGTGGTGGCTTCTGTGCACTGGTTTGTTTGGTATCCATTCTAATCTCTTTCTTCTGTGTCCTCATCAAATCTATTGCCTGGAAGGCTGACAGGCTGTCTTTCCCAGATTTCCTTGCAACTGAAATTATAAATGTCACTTAGATGGAGAAAAGACAATCTCTTTAACAAGTGGTGCAGGGAAAACTGGTCAACCACTTGTAAAAGAATGAAACTAGAACACTTCCTAACACCATACACAAAAATAAACTCAAAATGGATTAAAGATCTAAACGTAAGACCAGAAACTATAAAACTCCTAGAGGAAAACATAGGCAAAACACTCTCCGACATAAATCACAGCAGGATCCTCCATGACCCACCTCCCGGAATATTGGAAATAAAAGCAAAAATAAACAAATGGGACCTAATTAAAATTAAAAGCTTTTGCACAACAAAGGAAACTATGAGCAAGGTGAAAAGACAGCCTTCAGAATGGGAGAAAATGATAGGAAATAAAGCAACAGACAAACAATTAATCTCAAAAATATACAAGCAACTCCTGCAGCTCAATTCTAGAAAAACAAACGACCCAATCAAAAAATGGGCCAAAGAACTAAACAGACTTTTCTCCAAAGAAGACATACAGATGGCTAACAAACACATGAAAAGATGCTCAACATCACTCATTATTAGAGAAATGCAAATCAAAACCACAATGAGGTACCATTACACACCAGTCAGAATGGCTGCTATCCAAAAGTCTACAAGCAATAAATGCTGGAGAGGGTGTGGAGAAAAGGGAACCCTCTTACACTCTTGGTGGGAATGCAAACTAGTACAGCCACTATGGAGAACAATGTGGAGATTCCTTAAAAAACTGGGAATAGAACTGCCATATGACCCAGCAATCCCACTGCTGGGCATACACACCGAGGAAACCAGAATTGAAAGAGACACGTGCACCCCAATGTTCATCACAGCACTGTTTACAATAGCCAGGACATGGAAGAAACCTAGATGTCCATCGGCAGATGAATGGATAAGGAAGCTGTGGTACATATACACAATGGAATATTACTCAGCCATTAAAAAAAATACATTTGAATCGGTTCTATTGAGATGGATGAAACTGGAGCCCATTATACAGAGTGAAGTGAGCCAGAAAGAAAAGCACCAATACAGTATACTAATGCATATATATGGAATTTGAAAGATGGTAATGGTAACCCTATATGCGAGACAGAATAAGAGACACAGATGCATAGAACAGTCCTGTGGGACTCTGAGGAAGAAGGTGAGGGTCGGACGTTCTGGGACAATAACATTGAAACATGTATATTATCATATGTGAAGCGGAACACCATTCCATGTTCTATGCATGGGACGGATGCTCAGGGCTGGAGCATTGGGATGACCCAGAGGGATGGGATGGGGAGGGAGGTGAGAGGAGGGTTCGGGAGGGGAAGCACATGTGAACCCATGGCTGATTCATGTCAATGTATGGCAAAAACTACTACAATACTGTAAAGTAATTAGCCCCCAACTAAAATCAATAAATTTATTAAAAAAAAAAATGTCACTTAGGTTCCACCAACCTGGTGAAATCATTATGGGATTTGAATTTGAAGCTCTGTCTAGTGGAGAGTTAAGAGGCCTCCGTTTTGTTGATGTAAACTGTGAGAGGCAGGGTGAAACTGTGGCTAGCAGCTTCCTAATTTGATGACTTGTTACAGTTCAAGTGGAAGCAGTCCCATCATGGGTAAGAGTTCCTGGAAGATCAGTCCAGAACCTGTTATACAGCCTCCAGCGATTTTGGAAGTCACCCAGTGCATCATAACAAGCCTATTTTTGTACAAACTACTGTCTTCAGTGTAACTCTATTGTAGCATATCCACTGAAATATATGACCTCTTTCGCCACTTTACACCAACAGCTAAGGACACTTAGATGTGTATATGTACTTCTCACTCTTTCATTGCTTCAAGCTGTTTAGTGCAGGACCTTGAACCCCCCACCCCACCCACCCCACCCCACCCATTAAAACTTCCTCTAATCTATTGATTTGTGTTCTGAATTCTCAGGCTTTTTTTCAACCTCATCATGAACGATCCTCTTGTATTCTCTCAATATGCTATTTTTATAGACACCTGTCTTCCATGCTACTTGAGGACAGCACCTTCCCCATGACCACTGCTACCTACACGTGAACACTCATTCCTGCCAAGGCTGGGGTTTCCCTAGGTTTCCAAAGTAGCCAATCCTCAAAGTGCTATTATCCCTTTAATTATCACACTGTTGGAAAAATAACTGCTTCAAGAATGAAGGAGAGTATGCCTTTCTCCTTTAACCTGTGACATGATGTATGACCAAAGCAAAATGACTTAAGCCCCATGTCTCACCATAGCCTCCTGAAAACAGCCCCTTCTCTGTAAGAGGCTGAAATTTATGCATGGTGTTTGACAAGGGAATATATACCAGCTATTCTCTGATGTCTTTTGTCTTCTCTTCTTCTGAGCTTGTGCTGCAATCTTCTCCTGTAACCCCAAAATAAAGCCCCTGAGACAAAAGTAAATGTTATCTCAGGCCCATCTCTCATTCATGAAAGTGAAAGTCACTCAGTCCTCTCTGACTGTTTGTGACCACATGGACTGTAGCATGCCAGGCTTCTCTGTCCTTGGAATTCTCCAGGCCAGAATACTGAAGTGGGTAGCCTTTCCCTTCTCCAGGGGATCTTCCTAACCCAGGGATCGAACCCAGGTCTCCCACATTGAAGGTGATTCTTTACCATCTGAGCATTCAGGGAAGGCCAAGAATACTGGAATGGGTAGCCTATCCCTTCTCCAGGAGATCTTCCTGATCCAGGAATCAAACTGGGGTCTCCTGCATCGCAGGCAGATTCTTCACCAAACTCTACCAAAGGACAAGGCCAAAAATTTATATCAACACCACTCACTTCTTTGAGTACCTACATTGCTCTAGGCACCCGCTGATCTGCAGGTGAATTATTCATGGTCTTTATCCTTAAGGAATTTGTCACCTGGTAGTGATAAATTAAATAACCACCTTTAAGATGGAAAAACCTTACATCCAGGGAGTGCCTGTCAGATTTGAACCCCCAAACAAAACCAAAGAAAGTTAAATTTTCTATACTCTATTATTACTTACAAAGTAAACATATCTAGCAGTGAAAAAGGGTGTTAGGCACAAAACTTGAGAAAATAGATTTAAAGCAGCCCTACCTTTTAATGCAAGGGGTTAGGCTGTCGGAGATAACATAGGTGATTATTTGTCAGGTCAGACTCTCGTGAATTTGAGACCTCACGCAGATTCAAGCTTTAGTAATAATTTTAAGGATACAAGTAACCATACGGTAGAGTCAAAGCAGAGAGAGTCCAGGGCCACCACTGCAGGCCCCCAGGCCCTTCCTCCCTGCATCAAGACACACTTCAGCTCAGCTTACTCTAGGAGGTCTCTGAGCTGTGTATGCAGAGATATCACTTACATAGACAGGTGTTGTTTCAGTCAAGAAACATCTCCATTTTAGATTCAGATAGGCATTTAGACTGATGCTGAAGCTGAAGCTCCAATACTTTGGCCCCCTGATTCGAAGAGCTGACTCATTGAAAAAGACCCAGATGCTGGGAAAGACTGAAGCAAATGTGAAGGGGGTGGTAGAGGATGAGGGGGTTAGATAGCATCACCCACTCAATGGACATGAATTTGTGTAAACTCCAGGAAATAGTGAAACAGAGGAGCCTGGTGTGATGCAGTCCATGGGGTCTCAAAGAGTCAGACAGGAACTGACAGAACTTCATGTACAAGATCTTCAATGGTCACGGTCCTAAAACTCCACCCATCTAAGAGTAAGGGTCCAAATACTAATTTGGCCCAAATACTAATTGGTTGTGTACAGAGGGCTCCAGAGTCAGATGCACAGTTGTCCCAGTGAGATACAGTCCTTTCCACCCCTTCCCTCCCTCCTCCAGAGACAGCTGGGCTGGACAGGGAGGCGGGGAGAGCAGGTCTCAGGGAGAGACTACCACACCCGCCTTCCTCAGCAGGCCAGGGGCCTTCTGAGCTCAGGGAAGTTTAAATCCATGAAATTCTGGGGTAGATATTAGAATGACTGGGTTTTTTACATGATTAGTAGATATCCAATTAGGACTGCAAGTGTGGTGGGAACTGTCTAAGATTTTACCCAGATAAAGATAGGGAAGAGCCTGCGAAGTAGGCTTAAAGCAAAAGATTTGAAAATATGGTGCAGCTCTCTGCTTTCATCTGAGCAAGTTTTGATTATCCAATAAATGGGTTTTACAGGCACACTGCTATTTGTGTCCAAGACGGTGTGTGTGTATGTGTGTGTATAATCTGTGGATGTACATAAATTTTCTTTTTTTATTCCCCTTGGTGGTAGTGGGAATTAATCAGTCATCCACACCATGCTTGAGAAACTATGCAGTTCCTTAGGCAAGGAGGAGGCGTTTGGGAGAGAAGCAGTATTTATTAAAGCTATATGCAATTTGTTCTCCACTTTTGAGAAGACGATTCTTTAAAGAGAAAATAAAGTAATCCTTGGTTAAAAGTAAATGCTGGCTAATTTGACCTTCAGTTGAGGAAACTTTACAGAGCTCAAAAAGCATTAAGACTCTTTCTGATGGGCAAGCATTTTCTGTTTTCACAGGTAGGAAAGAGCAGAAAGAATTCAGTCTGAAGATGCTTTGCCCCAAATCCTTAGTCATCTTCAAGAGAAATAAAATCTATGGTCTCTCTGATTCTAAAAAATGTGTTTCAAGCAGATATGCAAACACTTTTATTTCAATGCAAGTTTGATAAAAGGTTCATGTTTAAGTTTGGTTTTCAGTTGTCAGTTTCTCTCGGGCTCCTTTGTTAAAGAGCGTCGACTCCCTTTCCATAGCAGAGTCAGCCATCTGCATGGAGGTATCCCTCACTGGAGCAGGCTCCTGTCTCTTCCATTTTGCTGTCACATTCTTGTAAGTGCTCAGAGAATTTCAGCATAAAATGACTCCTCTGTTCTCCAAGAAACTAGGAAAATCTATGCAGAAAGTGACAAAAGAAGTTCTTATTATTCCTGCAGAAATTTACCAAAGAAGCAAGCCCAAGTAATAGGAAAAAAAAAAAGAAAAGACACCTGATTTGCTAAATCTGCAAATTGATGATTGATAAAGGGCTGATGGCTATTGATGTTTTAATAGAAGACTGTCATTTGGGTTTACCATGAGACCCTACCGCTATCAATATTGACTAGTAAGCAAGGATGAAAATTCAAAATTAAGATACTGACAATTTGCTTTCTTCAAAACAGCATAAAATGAAAACATTCAAAGTATATAGATTTAAAGAAAATACTTTTAATCTAAGAAAAAAATTACAAGGAAAGAGATGAAGAATGAATGTATCCTGCTTATTTTTATCAAGTAGTCCTTATCTCATAATTTAGAATTTCATTTTTAATATTTAAACAAGAGGGAAAGGGTAATTATATAATTGACTATCAGTTTTTCATTTCTCCCATTTTCCAGGTTATTTTTGGTAATGATTAATACCTTTTAATCCATGTTTTACACATTTCACAACAGAAGCTTTCATAAGGACTTATCACTCAGTAATTATTTAAGTATGCTTTTTCAAAGTATGAATACACTGAAAACTATTGTGCAAGGCAGAATTTTTGGTTTTTGATTAATGGTGAAGCAAATGTGACTGAAGCAGATTATACTATTTAATCACACATTGGTTGAACAGATGCTTAAGAATGTAGCATCTGAAGCTCCCTACTTACCATTCACCATGCAAATTTTTTAACAACATAAAGAAATCTCAAGAGAAAAATACATTTTTGTAATGTTATAATCTCTGTATCTATCGTATACACTGGAAGTTCCTTAAAAAGTGGAAAATGTTTAAAAGACCTGTTAAATAAGAGATGATATCTTAATAAAGCAGGACATTGGCTAGATAACCACGTCTAGCTTAGGTTGAAAACCACTTTTACATCTCCCGCTATGTGTATCCTTTTATTTGCTGATGTCATTGCATTCACCCTGCCTTATCCACACACACACACACACACACAAGGCATCTCATTCATTTCAAATCCTGTTGACTCATGGGGAAGCACCCTATATTCTTTCTCACAACCAGGTATACTTTAGTACATCTGTTTATTAGTATATATACTAGTTGGTTCTCCTCCAAAAAAAGTTGCACAAATATTTGAATTTTGAAAATATAGATTACAGTTCCTGTGTTTGAAAAGGGGAAGAAGTAAAGATATACTTAAAAAGAAGAACAAGCTTAAAATTATTTTGTCTTTCCTAGAGTATTGCTGGAGAAGCAAATGGCAGCCCACTCCAGTATTCTTGCCTGGAGAATCCTGTGGACAGAGGAGCCTGGTGGGCTGCTGTCCATAGGGTTGCACAGAGTCAGACACGATTGAGGCGACTTCGCATGCATGCATGCATTGGAGAAGGAACTGGCAATCCACTCCAGTATTCTTGCCTGGAGAATCCCAGGGATGGAAGAGCCTGGTGGGCTGCCGTCTATGGGGTCACACGGAGTCGGACACGACTGAAGTGACTTAGCAGCAGCAGCAGCAGAGCATTGCATGTGAACTAGATTACAACCTATGACTCTGCTGTGTGGAGGAGAGATCATAACAAGAATGAATGTCACACAGTCTAGTCCTCCACTTAGATGAAGTGCATACACTGGACTTCAGTATTCTTGCCTTGAGAACCCCATGAACAGTATAAAAGGCAAAAAGATAGAACACTGAAAGATGAACTCCCCAGGTTGGTAGGTGCCCACTATGCTACTGGAGATCAGTGGAGAAATAACTCCAGAAAGAATGAAGAGACGGAGCCAAAGCAACAACAACACCCAGTTGTGGATGTGACTGATGATGGAAGCAAGGTCCGATGCTCTAGAAAGCAATATTGCATAGGAACCTGGAATGTTAGGTCCATGAATCAAGGCAAATTGGAAGTGGTCAAACAGGAGATGGCAAGAGTGAACACTGGCATTTTAGGAATCAGTGCACTAAAATGGACTGGACAAGCATGCATACGTTCACTAAAGCCCATGCTTGTGTTACTGTCTGTGCATTGGTTATCTGTGCGTCTCTGTATGTGCCTCACAGTATTAATGAACTTGGGTTTTGTTCAGTGGTTGTTACAGATTTGTTTGTGGAAGTTTCCTGGTCCTGCAGCCACCGAGCCTTCTCCATTTCTACAATGTTCAGAAAACCTTAGGCCAGGACTGCAATTACAGAAGTCCTATGTATGGTTAGCAGAGGATTAATGGTCCCAAGAAAAGAACACTCACTTACTCTTTCAGTGTTATTTCTTGAGTGTTCCCTTCATGCCAGATACTGATTGAGGCCCAGCGTGAGCACGGGGACAGGCAAGGCTGCAGACGTGGCACCTGACTGAAACCATGATAACTAAGCCCTGAGTTCCTAGAGGAAGTCGGTAAGCCCAAGCCAACTGCACAGAAAAACACCAAATGAAGCCTACTGCAGATCGGAAGAGCAGCACTAGTTTTCTGATCATCCTAATTACAGAATATGAAACAGGAGTGTCAGTGGTTAAAATTAAATTTGCTCTTATATATTCATAATTAGTTGTAATGTGTTTTCTTTTTTGTCACAACGTTATATGTCAATTACATCTCAATTAAAAAAAAAGCAGGAAAATATACAAATCCGCAGAACTAATGAGCCAGAATTAAAAGCAAGTATTTCACTGTTCCACTGCCCTCAACCCCCTCAAAACAAGAAGAATATGTTCTCTGTCCCCATAATGTCTCCTACATTGGCAGACAGCTTCTTTATCGCTGAGCCACCTGGGAAGCCAAGGAAGCTCTCTGAGGCTTCTTTATTTACTTATTTATTTTGAGATATTATATATTCCTTACTTCCCACAGTAAGTGTTTGAAATTTGATGTGTATTTTACTCTTACAGCGCATCTCCATTTATTTATTTTTTTAATCTCACTTTTATACCTGAAACTATCACAACATTGTTATTTGGCTATAACCCAATACAAAATGTTTTTAGTGTTAAAAAAAAAAAAGTTGTAATGTTTTATTTAGCTATTTGGTAAAAGAGTTGGGCACAACTTAGCCACTAAATAATGATAACCGATTCAGTTCATATGTCAGCATAATGAAGTTATCTCCAGCAAACTCCTTCTTGCCCGGAGCATTTGAGGAAACACTGTGAAGCAGGTTTAGGTTTAAATCCACACAGTTTTAATAATCATTGTCACTAGTCTATCCTTGGGCAAAGACTGGATCTACATTTACTCTGATTATTGGTAGAAAGGAAAAAACGGTTAAACTTTTGGCTTCCTTAAAAAGAATGGTCATTGACGGAGTCAGTGCCTAATACAAGAGATCAATAAAGTGCTGGTGTAGATGATGATAATAACAGTTTACAGATGCTTGGAAGCCCCTGAGTCATCACCATTAATTTAGCTTCACATGCGTGTAGGCAGAATAATAGGATTCAGACAGGCCTCTGAGGGGAAGATCTATCATATTGATCGAGAGCAGCCAGCAGAAAGATGGGCTTTCGGGCACATCTGACAGCGCTATCATGCGGTAGAAGGCAATCGATGGAGCCCTCCTGTCTGACTGGACTGCCCCCTGCTTTGAACACAGCCTCACAAGACGACATCCCCACTCTCTGGTCCACTTTGAGCCTGAAACTGGGCATCAGGTCATCCACGTCATCTCCTGCCCCGAGAGCGGGCTTCTGCCTGGAGAGTAACAGCCCTCTGTGTGCTTTATGCTAATACACGGAACCCTACTTTGCTCTTCGAATTGGGTTTCTCAAATGTCTCAGCAAATTAAATACCCATTCCTTCTAGAAATGTGGCTTTGCGGTTGGTGTCTGGTATTTCTATTTCCTGCCAGGGCTGGAAAGCTGGCCTCTGAACCCCGGGTGGCTGGGCTCCTGCTTAAAGACTGTCCTGCCTGCCCGCCTGCACATCTCAGCATCACCTAGTGCTAATTCTCCGTCACCAAACTCTGCCACTAAACTTTTGATGCTTTTGAACTGTGGTGTTGGAGAAGACTCTTGAGAGTCCCTTGTACTGCAAGGAGATCCAGCCAGTCCATCCTAAAGGAAATCAGTCCTGAATATTCATTGGAAGGACTGATGCTGAAGCTGAAGCTCCAATACTTTGGCCACCTGATGTGAAGAGCTGACTCATTTGAAAAGCCCCTGACCCTGAGAAAGATTGAAAGTGGGAGGAGAAGGGACGACAGAGGATGAAATGGTTGGATGGCATTGCTGACTTGATGGCCATGAGTTTGAGTAAGCTCTGGGAGTTGGTGATGGACAGGGAAGCCTGGCGTGCTGCAGTCCATGGGGTTGCAAAGAGTCGGACACGAATGAGCAACTGAACTGAACTGAACTGAACTTAAACTGCCACTGGTTTGCTTCAAGTCAGAATACAGATGCTAATTGTTTACTGAGCATCACTTGTGATTCTGAGCTGTTCTCACCGGATGCTGAATTCCGTGTGGTGTTCTAGGTGGTTTCTCAGCTTCCACAAATAAGTTGTTTTTCCCTTTTCATCTTTCAATCTACCTAGTGCAGTTAACTCGGCCAAGGCTAGTTCTGTCGTGGAATGTAAGATGGGTAGGAGATGCAAGCTGTCCTTGACCTTAAGGAAGAAGATTAATAGCAGCAACTACAATTTAATACATTCATTTATTCAATTATTATCTTTTCTTAGCTACTACACATTAAATGTTGGAATCAGAGCAACAACAACAAAAAAGACAGGATTCCCATTCTCACGGAGCTTATATTTTCAGGCAAGCATGCACACATTCACGTGTATGTTGTTGTTGAAAAGAAGGACAATGAAAACTAGCATCATGTTATAAATAGCACAGTGTAACCCAACGTAGAGAGTTTAAAGAGCTAGTTCAAACTGGGAGGTAGGAAGTCTCTCTGTGGAGGTGACATTTGAAGTGACATAAAGGAGCCAGCCATTGGCTGATCAAAGAGAACACATTTCTAGGAGAGGAAAAACTGGGCAAAGGTTCAAAACAGGAATGAGCCCAAGGATCTACTATTCAGATCAGAGTGGTTGGAGGTAGTGGACAGGAAAGCAGTGATTAGAACAAGGCTGGCAACTTTGTCAGAAGCTGCATCTTGAGTAGCTTTATGAATCGTGATAGAGTTTGAGTTTAAACACAATACAAAGGCATTTGAGGATTTCAAGGAGGAGAGTAACTTGATTGAGTTATGTTTGTAAATGAGCACAGTGCCTCTGGGAAGATCGTGGATGTGTATGAAGGTCCTGAGAAGCAGCTGAGGCTCCGTAGGAGGCTACCCAGTAGTCAAGCAAGAGGGAGAGTGCTCTGCGTGAGACTATGTAAACATACATGTATAAAACTGGAGGTGTGGAAAGAAGTGGAGAATCTGCAGGACCTACAGAAGGATGTGATGTGGGATCATAAATATTAGACTTTTCTCAGGAGCAAAAGGACTGATGACATTGTCATCTTCTGAGGTTAGGAGAAAAATCAAGTGTGATTTTCTGGCTGTGTAGGCTTGGGTTGCCTGTTAAACATGATGTGACTACAAAGAGTAGGCAGTGGGGTAGATGAATCTGAAGGGCTGGGAGATGTAAGAATTGGAGATGAAGCACTGGAAGCTGTGAACTAAGAGAGAAAATATATGTTAGGCTCTGACCCTGATTCCTGACATAGAGCTCCTAAATCCCCTGGAATTTCCTGCATGATAGAAGCGTCCTTTGTTTTAATGAGGTGACCCTTGGTAGTCTCCTAGACAGTTTCTGGATGGGAGGTGATCATCAGAAAGACCAAATCATGATTTGTTGTTGTTGTTGTTTCGTGACCAAGTCATGTCCAGCTCTTTGGCAACCCCATGGACTACAGCTCACCAGGCTCCTCTGTCCATGGGATTTTTCAGGCAAGAATACTGGAGTGGGTTGCCATTTCTTCCTCCGTGGATCTTCCTTCCTGCATTGGCAGGCAGGTTTTTGTTTGTTTGTTTTTTTACCACCGAGCCACCAGGGAAGCCCAAACCATGATCAGATGTTTGGAATTTTCAGCCCCATCACCCATCCTTCTGAAAGGCGAGAGGGACTAGAAACTGAGTTAATTATCAGTCATGGAGGTGATGAGGCCTACATAAAAATCCTGAAATTACAGAATCCTGAGAGTTTATGGGCTGATGAATATAGCTACATGCCAGGAGGGTGGTTATCCTCAGCTTCACGGGGTAAGAAGCTCCTGTGCACAGGACCTTTCCAGGTCTCACCCTATGTATCTCTTTATCTGGATGTTCATCTGCATTGTTTATTATAGTCTTCATTATAAAACAGACTGATAAGTATAATTAAGTGTTTCTCTGAGTTCTGTGAGCTGCTCTAGCAAATGATCAAACCCAAGGATGAGGTTGTGGGAATACCAGTTTTCATCCTTTGAGTCAGAAGTAAAGGTGACAAACTGGGACTTGCTATTGGCATCTGAAGTGGGGAGGAGGGGAGAGGCAGTCTTGTGAGACTGATCCCTTAACCTGTGGATAATGATGCTTCTCCAGCAGCAGATAGTGCTAGAATTGAGTTAAACTGTGGGACATCCAGCTGGTGTCACATAACTGCCTGATGAGTGGAAAACCCACTCATCTGGTATCAGAAGTACTACCAGTAGAGAAAAAACAGAGAAGGAATATGCTTTTTTGTTGCTTCTGTTTGGTTGGTTGGCTGGTTTTTCACAGCAGTCATCTGCACTGAGATGGTATTTGCATGCTTGGAGTGCAGGAGGCTCCAAAGAGAGCGTGTGGATGGGAAGAGATGAGAAGGAACCAGGAGAGACCTTTGAGACACCCCACCATGTTGAAGTCAAGAAAAGGAAAAAGAGCACGAGAAGTGATCAGAAATGTGAAGGAACTGTATTTAGTAAGCCCTTATCATATGCAAGCTCATGTGCTAATTTAAAAAAAATTAATGTATTGAGGTAACATTACATAAGTTTCACATGTGTGACATTATATTTCAATTTCTGTGTACACTACAGCATGTTTAACACCGAATGTTTAGCTTCTGTCGGTCACCATACCGTTGACTCCTTTGCACGTTTATTGCTTCTCCCCAGTACCCTTCTCTCCTGGTATCCACTACTCTATTCTCTATATGCGTTTGTTTTTGTTTGGCTTGGTTTGGTCATTTTAAAAAATATTCCACACGGTGAAATGTTTATGTAGGCTAATCACTTTAACCTTAAACTTTCAGAGCTAGTTAGAAGGTGAAGCCTGTCGAAGCCCCTCCACCCGCCAGCTGTGTGACCTTAGGCAAGTCAACTAGCCTCTCTGTAACTCAGCTACCTCATCTGCAAAATGGATTTATGAAAACATTTACTTCATAGGCTTGATAGTTGGATTAAATGGATGAATATGTATAAACCCCCTAGAACAGTGCCTGTTATGTATTAAGCTCCCAAAAAAATGTGATGTAGCAATTGGTAAACAACAACTATTGTCTGCCTTTTACATTTAAGTGAGGATCAGGCAAGTCTGAATTCTGGAATATCAAGAAACAGTGGAATCAAGGCTAAAAAAACTGTTTGATACCAGAAGGTACAATAATTCTACATTCCTTTATTTAGGATCTTTAAAATAAACTGACTTACGACCTAGTTATTGTTTTTAATCAACCATGGTGCCACAGTGTGGAAAACTGATATATTAATATTTCATCTCAGATAGAATTTCAACCTTCATTCCTCCCAACCAAATCTTTTTATGGGATGCTGAATATTAAGCAAACTCAGTTTATTTTCTGTCTTGTCTATGGAGTGATTAAGTATATTGCTTTCCGCCTCAAAAAAAAAAAAAAATACTCAGTCAGAGTTGGGATGAGGCAAAAACACTCAAAAAACTAGCTAACCAAATAATCAGCCATTGTGTAAGTATGGGCTTCCCAGGTGGCTCAGTTGGTAAAGAATCAGCCTGCAGTACAGGGGACACAGGAGATGTGGGTTTGATCCCGAGGTCAGGAAAATCCCCTGGAGGAGGGCATGCCAACCCACTCCAGCATTCTTGCCTGGAGAATCCCACAGAGGAGCCTGACGGGCTACAGCCCATAGGGTTGCAAAGAGTCAGACATGACTAAAGTGAGTGAACACACACACATGTAAGAATGTAATGTATTGACCATTATTATTAATTTAAAAAATAAAATAATGTTTAAAAAGCATATTTATTAATTTTAGCTATGTATACCAAATTCCGTATACCAAATAACATCACTGACTCAATGGACATGAGTTTGAGCAAATTCCGGGAGATAGTGTAGGACAGGGAAGCCTGGTATGCTGCAGGCCACAGGGTCGCAAAGAGTCGGACGTAACTTAGCAACTGAACAACAACAACAAATATCAAATATGGGAATCAGTCTCAATAAAATGATAACTTTTAAAGGAAACATTATCTATTAATTTCAAGTAAATAAAGCAGTTCAAGTGAGGCTAGTTAAGAATTGTCAGGAAAAGGCGTTGGCAAGTTACTTCAGTAAATAGAGAAGAATGATTTGTACCTAGCATACTTGTTGTTCATCCATAAACTGGTGCTTTTGTTTGTTTTAAAGCAATTTGTTCTCTTCAACAAATTAAATGTTCCCCTATGCAAGTGTTAGGCTATTTTATTTGCAACTCTTTTATGAAACAAAGTTAGCTTCTGCTTAATTCCTATCCAGATTAATGAAGGTTTCTTTTATTCATGAGATTCTAAATCTTTTCTAATGGTGCTAATTAGGTTCTATTACTAAAGTTGAGAAAGGAGGAGAATTTCTCTGTCCATAATTCCATTATCCAGTTCAATAAATTATGTGAAAAGATTGTGTTACTTCGGAAGAAACTGTGAGGAACATCTGCCAACACTAAGAGGACAGATCTGACTATAATTTTGTCCAGATTATACCACAGTGCATCATCCATCACAGACAACCTCTAAATGTCAGAAATAAGAAGGAAAGAAAAGGAAAGAAAGAAAGGGAAGAAGAAAGGGAGGGAAGCCAGGAAGGAAATAGGGAAGGAGGGAGGGGAAAAGGAGGGGAAACAATCTCCTCCTTTGGTTTGGAAAAATATTTCCTCCTTCCAATTTGGTTTGGAAGCACGAGTTTCTGAACAAGGTCAACCACCAGGGACCAGCTCAACTCTGAAAATTTTCCAAAGTGAGGCTTATGTGCTCTGTTGAAATTCACCCAAGAATTGCACACCTTGCTGCTAGGAAGTCACACCAGATGTCCAGTCCAAGTACTAATAATGTTCGCTCCTGTCGGCTACATCCATATGTGAAGAAGCAGAAGAAAGCGTTTCAGAGCTGGTTAGTCAACTTTAAGTTATGCTTAGCGCACTGTATCGGGAATACAAAAGCATTTTCCAGATGGCATCATACAGTCAGTTCATTTTTGCAAAGAGCCATCTCATTTTTGAGAAACAGACCCTTGTTTTTCATTCCCCTTGGTTGCTTCAGAATTGCTTTTTCTTGACATAAATGCAGCACTTAAACTGGAGGGCTGGGTAAGATATCTGCAATGTAGTATGAAAAATGTCTAACAGACTGTAAGCTTTCAGATATGAATTGACGAGGAAGATGATAATGTATTGTCTTAACCACTGGCCAGGCCATCATGGAGACAGAGTGCCTGATGGATGTTTGGGATTCTACTTCCACTGCTAACGACATCACCTTGTGTTGTTCACTTAATCATTCTGTGTTTCGATGTCTACATATGTATGAGAGCTGTTCTAACCCTCAGAAATTCCTGTGCGAGTCATCCAAGGCCCATCTATCATATGAGTTGTTTCCCTACCTGCTTATCTGCATGAACTCTGCTGTAGCCAAATTGTTCAACTCACTTTCTTCTAAATATGTCTTGCACTTTTCCAAATTCATGGCTTTCATTAAGCCATTTTCTTGGCCTAGAATGCACTTGCTCTTCTTTTCTGTCTGTCCAAATACTACTTGTTCCTTTGAGGCAAGCCCCCTCCTCAATGAAGGCATATACATATTCATATAGTTCTATATTAGGATTTAAACATGTAATTTTATTTAGTAATCAGAACCATACTAAGTCATTATTTTATGCTTATTTACAGATGAGAATCAGTTCACTTCAGCTCAGTTGTATCTGACTCTTTTCGACCTCATGAACCGCAGCACACCAGGCCTCCCTGTCCATCACCAACACTCAGAGTCCACCCAAACCCATGTCCATCGAGTCAGTGATGCCATCCAACCATCTCATGCTCTGTTGTCCCCTTCTCATCCTGCCCTCAATCTTTCCCAGCATCAGGGTCTTTTCCAATGAGTCAGCTCTTCGCATGAGGTGGCCAAAGTATTGGAGTTTCAGCTTCAACATCAGTCTTTCCAATGAACACCCAGGACTGATCTCCTTTAGGATGGACTTGTTGGATCTCCTTGCAGTCCAAGAGATTCTCAAGAGTCTTCTCCAACACCACAGTTCAAAAGCATCAATTCTTCAGCACTCAGCTTTCTTCACCGTCCAAGTCTTACATCCATACATGACCACTGGAAAAATCATAGCCTTGACTAGACAGACCTTTTCTGGCAAAGTAATGTCTCTGCTTTTTAATATGCTGTCTAGGTTGCTCACAACTTTCCTTCCAAGTGATAAGTGTCTTTTAATTTCATGGCTGCAGTCACCATCTGCGGTGATTTTGGAGCCCAGAAAAATTAAGTCAGCTACTGTTTCCACTGTTTGCCCATCTATCTGCCATGAAGTGTTGGGACCAGATGCCATGATCTTAGTTTTTTGAATGTTGAGCTTTAAGCCAACTTTTTCACTCTCCTCTTTCACTTTCATCAAGAGGCTCTTTAGTTCTTCTTTACTTTCTGCCATAAGGATGGTGTCATCTGCATATCTGAGGTTATTGATATTTCTCCTAGCAATCTTGATTCCAGTTTGTGCTTCCTCCAGCCCAGCATTTCTCATGATGTACTCTGAATATGTTAAATAAGCAAGGTGACAATATACAGCCTTGACGTACTCCTTTTCCTATTTGGAACCAGTCTGTTGTTCCATGTCCAGTTCTAACTGTTGCTTCCTGACCTGCATACAGGTTTCTCAAGAGACAGGTGAGGTGGTCTGGTATGCCCATCTCTTTCAGAATTTTCCACAGTTGATTGTGATCCACACAGTCAAAGGATTTGGCATAGTCAATAAAGCAGAAATAGATGTTTTTCTGGAACTCTCTTGCTTTTTCGATGATCCAGCGGATGTTGGCAATTTGATCTCTGGTTCCTCTTCATTTTCGAAAACCAGCTTGAACATCTGGAAGTTCACGGTTCACATATTGCTGAAGCTTGGCTTGGAGAATTTTAAGCATTACTTTACTAGTGTGTGATATGAGTGCAATTGTGCGGTAGTTTGAGCATTCTCCGGCATTGCCTTTCTTTGGGACTGGAATGAAAACTGACCTTTTCCAGTCCTGTGGCCACTGCTGAGTTTTCCAGATTTGCTGGCATATTGAGTGCAGCACATTCACAGCATTATCTTTCAGGATTTGAAATAGCTCAACTGGAATTCCATCACCTCCACTAGCTTTGTTCGTAGTGATGCTTTCTAAGGCCCACTTGACTTCACATTCCAGGATGTCTTGCTCTAGGTGAGTGATCACACCATCGTGATTATCTGGGTCATGAAGATTTTTTTGTACAGTTTTTCTTTGTATTCTTGCCACCTCTTCTTATATTTTCTGCTTCTGTTAGGTCCCTACCACTTCTGTCCTTTATTGAGCCCATCTTTGCGTGATATGTTCCCTTGATATCTCTAGTTTTCTTGAAGAGATTGTTTGCTTTCACTTACATTAACCTTTTCTTGAGGACTTGATTTCCTGTCTCCTGTACAATGACATTAACCTCCATCCATGTTCATCAGGCAATCTGTCTACCAGATCTAGTGTCCCTTAAAACTATTTCTCACTTCCACTAGTCATAAGGGATTTTTTGGTCATACCTGAATGGTCCTACAGGTTTTTTCCACTTTCTTCAAATTTCAGTCAGTTCATGATCCAAGCCACAGTCAGCTCCCGTCTTTTTTTTTGCTGACTGTATAGAGCTTCTCCATCTTTGGCTGCAAAGAATATAATCAATCTGATTTCAGTGTCAACCATCTGGTGATGTCCATGTGTACAGTCTTCTCTTTTGTTGTTGGAAGAGGGTGTTTGCTATGACCAGTGCGTTCTCTTGGCAGAACTCTATTAGCCTTTGTCCTGCTTCATTCTGTACTGCAAGGCCAAATTTGCCTGTTACTCCAGGTGTTTCTTGACTTCCTACTTTTGCATTCCAAGGCCAAACCACTTCAGTATTCTTGCCTTGAGAACCCCATGAACAGTATGAAAAGGCAAAAAGACAGGACACTGAAAGATGAACTCCCCAGGGCAGTAGGTGCCCAATATGCTACTGGAGATCAATGGAGAAATAACTCCAGAAAGAATGAAGGGATGGAGTCAAAGCAAAAACAACACCCAGTTGTGAATGGGACAGGTGATAGAAGCAAGATTCGATGCTGTAAAAAGCAATATTGCACAGGAACCTGGAATGTTAGTTCCATGAATCAAGTCAAATTGGAAGTGGTCAAACAGGAGATGGCAAGAGTGAACGTTGACATTCTAGGAATCAGTGAACTAAGATGGACTGGAATGGGTGAATTTAACTCAGATGACCATTATATCTACTACTGTGGGCAGGAATCCCTTAGAAGAAAAGGAGTAGCCATAATAGTCAACAAGAGTCCAAAATGCAGTACTTGGATGCAATCTCAAAAATGACAGAATGATCTCTGTTCGTTTCCAAGGCAAATCATTCAATATCACAGTAATCCAAGTCTATGCCCCGACCAGTAACACCAAAGAAGCTGAAGTTGAACAGTTCTATGAAGACCTACAAGACCTTCTAGAACTAACACCCAAAACAGATGTCCTTTTCATTATAGTGGACTGGAATGCAAATTTAGGAAGTCAAGAAACACCTGGAGTAACAGACAAATTTGGCCTTGGAGTACAGATAAGAATATGAGACTCTAACTAAATGGTTATTGTTCCTAGGTCCCAAAGCATTATCAGAACCTGGATTAAGTTTAGGTTTCTCAGACACCATAAGCTCCTTTACTGCTCCACACAGTCTCCTAGTAACATTTTTGTTTCCTTTGTTATAGTTGTTGTTATTACTTTTATACTTTTTTAATATAAAAATTCATGTTTCCTTAAATAAATAGTAAATGCCTTGAAGAAAGGAATGGTATTTGTATATTTCTAGAACATAAACACTAGAACATAAACTCCATGGGAGCAGAGAATCTGATTCTGTTATGCACTGTTATTACTCCAGCTGGCAGGTAGTAAACAAAAAAAGGAAATAATTCCTGAATGAATTTCTGTACATCTCTTACAGCATCTGGTCCCAATAAATACTCATGTTTCTGGTTCTATGAGACTGCCCTCCATAACGATTTTAGATTAAAATCTTGGATATTTACAAAATGCTTCCCCCTTACGCCTTTCCATGGCTGTTATTTGCCTTGTGATATGGACCATGTCTAACCATGACTGTTCTCAAATCATTAATGAGTCATTACCCCACTCTTGACTTCTCATGCTAACACCAAATCCTGTCCTGTTTGTCTCTAGTGATGTGGAATGAGAGGCATATCATGAGATAAAAAATTGCTCACTAAATATCATTTATTGACTGATAAATTATCCCCATGCTGAACACTACATTCATATTATTTTATTTAATTCTCAGAGAGGAACAAAGAGTCTTTTTACAGGTTAGGAAACTAGATTTCAAAGAGATTAAGCAACTTGCTCATGACCACAAAGCCAATAAAATGATGAGCTAGGATTAAAGCCCAAGCTCCAAACCATGAGCTCATCGTCATCCATGCATCTTGCAATGTTCTGGGAGAGGAGACTGAATATTCCCATAAACTAGCAGGATCAGATTAGACAAGCCCTAACAGGAAAGTTCAGTAAGTGAATAATGGCCTTGCATTTTAGGGGTTTGACTATTGGGAAAATGTCCAAATTATTGACAGCCTCACAAATACCAATTGCTTTGACTGTTTTGTTGATGTAGTCTGAGAAATTATTAAACACTGAAACTAAAATTTCAGTTCTTAGTAATCTTATGTTATTTGCTGAGCATTAGGTTCAATTCAAGAGTGGAAGAAAATCATTAATATTTAACCTTATCTTCTCTAACTTCAACCTAGTAAAGGCCAGTTGGTATTTATTAATATTTTGAATGTGGATAGTATTTCACCAACATTATTTAGCAAGACTTCACCAGTTAAGTTGACTATAGTTTTGGTTTGGCATTGACTCACATCTTTTGGTTATTTTCAGGAAGTTAGAATGAGTGAATCAGTAGTGTTCAGTGACTATTTAAATGTGAAAATAAAAGCACAATGTAAAACATGACTTCTAAGTATTTGCCATAGATTTTACAGTTGTGATGACTTTGGAGCTGATGAGAGTTAGTTGTTCTGGCTTCTGAAATGAAGTGCATTTGGAAACTTGACTTAAGCCATTTTTAATCCCTTCTGGTAAGTACTGCTAAAGCTTTTATCATTGTTACAACATGAATCAGACAAGGAGGTTTCTAGGTTGCAAATTTTAGATTTTTAGAATTTAGATGCTATTTCTTTCTCAACTACCTACCATATGTAACACTAGAAAAATTTCTCATAAAACAGGTGTTATTTTATTCGACTCTAAGTGGAAGTTAAAATATAACTCAAGGAATTCAAAAGGAATCTATAAACACACAAAGTGCTTAGAATTCCTTTAATCAAATCACAATGCAAATATTAGGTAGAAGATTGTGACATTCTGATATTTTACCCATTTGATTTCTCATTTTGATATCTGTGTAGTATGCACAGCAAGCAGTGAATTTAGTTTATACCTGTTATGTATTCCAGATGATGGGGAAAAAACTGGAGTATAACTTGGGAAACAGTATCATTGCTGTGGCTGTTGTGATATTAATAAGTCGGTAGCTTCTGACAGACTCAAGCAGGAAGCTGGGTTTTATCTTACTGTAGAAGTCTAAGGTCTTTTGATCTGCAGGCTTTGAATCATTGCTTGGAAAGAGATTAAACAATGCCTCATTTTACAGTAAATCAGTAATTAATGATAAATTATTTAAATGACTGCAGACTGCCTTTGGCTTTCTCCTTGAGTACATGTACTGTAACCAGATGAGTCTTTAAAAAGGACATCTGACATCCTTTATCAGCAAAATGATACATTCCTTACGTATTCACTAAATATGTGTTGGACACCTGCTACATGTTAGGGGCTGCATCAGGTACTGGTTCCTATCTTTAAGGCACTCACCCTCGAATGGAAGAGAAAGATGCATCCAAAGCTAATTTCAGTATCCATCCCAATTACATAGTCTTTGTTGGAGGTGTCACAACCAGAAGAAATAATATGGGAAACATGGTAATATACCCAAAGTTAGATAAGAAGGATTATAGAATAAAAATCTGTTGTATAATAATAACCCAGAGAGCATACCAAATTTATTTGTGATAATCTTGATGTGAAAGGAGGTGGAGCAAAGAATCGGACAGAGTAGAGGTGATGAGGCAGAGACCTGGCAAGGGAAGAAACAGGTGGAGAGGAGCTACAGAGGAGGAAGTCTGGGAGGGAAACTGCCTTCTGGTGCTTTCAGGACAAAGCAAGTTTCACACTCCTGAGAAAACTGGGGACAAGACAACACAGAATCTCCCATCCATAGACTGGGAGAGTCTCAGTCCTTTGCCCAAGGAATCAGAGGAGAAGTGGGGAGACTTGGGGAAAGCTGCAGGAGAGGCCGCGGACACTTCTAACATGATAATACAATAGCCTTGCTTACTCATCCCGTATCAGCTTCATAAGCCTTAACCAGGCTTAAATGATGAGCTAAATGCAGACACAACAAAAACGTGGAATTCCTTAATGCTGCAGCATTCTCCTCCCCCTGCTCCCTTTTCCTTAGCTGGGAGACATGAGGCTGATGCTATCCAACAGCAGAATCCCCAAGTCCCAAAATTTATAGTCTCAATTTGAAGCTTAAATGCTTTGGTCTAAGTGAGAGACATAAATATTTTAGAGCAAATTGCTTGGTAAGCTGATTATTTCCTCTTCTCACCAATGCTGCAATGTTTCGGTTTGGATCTGCTGCTGGGACAAGGTAGAATTCCTAAATTTGGCTGAACCTGCTCTTTAAGTGGTAAAGAAATCACTGAGCGACTTGAGTCACCCTAGAGAAACCTACAGAAATAGGGCTCAAGGTAGAAATTAAGTCCAATTTAGGAAAACAGAGAAAAGCATGTTTTGTTTTGCACACCAGAATTTGTGACTTGAGGAAGTTGTATGAGCTAAACTTACTTTCAAAGATCAGTTGGGGACCGTATGTGATTTCATGGACATCCAGAGCCCCCATTTTTTTTCCATCTCTTTTCTGATGCCCTCTTTTTTTTTTTTTTTTTTTTTTTAGTATAAGATGTGTTTCATTCTACTAACAGGGTCTTGAGTTCACTCTAGTCCAGAATATTGGAGTGGGTAGCCTTTCCCTTCTCAAGGAGATCTCCCCAACCCAGAGATCGAACCCAGGTCTCCCACACTGCAGGCAGATTCTTTACCAGCTGAGCCACCAGGGAAGCCCTGAGTTCACTGGATAACAGGAATTTCTATTAATATTTGATTAATTTGTCAATCAATCAGAAAGGACCAGTGATTGATTATCGGGGTCTCTCCTATATTAACCTGTAAAAGAGGATTATATATCAATATTTGGAGATCTTGGATCCCCAGTAATGAAAGAGTTGCAGGAAAAAGAGGCAAATGTACCCTCTAAAGGGGAACTGTCTCCTGAGGTGGTGTTATTGCAAATAGCTCTTCCTTTCATGATTTATGAAGATGTGTTCTTTTAACAAACTAATTTTTAGGGACTTGTATGTGAGAAAAATTACTCTATCTTCATTCTAGGTGCTGAAAAGTGCTTTAGGATCCTTGTATAATTTGACTTGACATTTTCTCTTTGTAAATTTCATTTGCGAAAACTTAAAGTCCCTCTTTAGGAGGTGTTCTTTTTTTTTGCTTTTTAATAATTTATAAGTGAAATCCTGATGTCTTGCAGATGGAGTGCTGTGGCTATGGGAAATGATACTATGCTAAAAAATGTGTCTAGGAATGACTAGGCAGGTGAAAATAAAACTCCCGCCTTGATGTCTCACTGAGTTTCCTCCAGGAAGCAGGCATGCCCAGAGAACTCTCAAGGAGGATGAACCAACTGTCTGTTGAATATGGAGCTATCTACCTCAGGAGGTCCTGAGAAAGTACTCACTCTAAGGGAAAACAGTCCACTGGTGCTTTCAGAGCTTTGGCCCAGGTTTGGTCTCTGGCCAGCGAGCTAAGATTCTGCAAGCCACATGGTTCAGCTTAAAAAGAATGGTCCAGACTCACAAGGTGGCTCTCCAGACTCACCTAGTCACAGGGTGAGGGACCATGACAATAGTGGATAAAATCTCAAAGAATCAACTCACCAAAATCTCTGTCAGATATCAACAATTCAATGAAGAAATACTTTGTGGCTTGAAAGTGAAAGTCGCTCAGAGGTGCCTGACTCTTTGTGACCCCATGGACTATAGCCTTCCAGGCTCCTCTGTCCATGGAATTCTCCAGGCAAGAATACCGGAGTAAGTAGCTGTTCCCTTCTCCAGGGGATTTTCCTAACCCAGGGATTGAACTCAGGCCTTGCACACTGCAGACAGATTCTTAACCAGGTGAGCTACCAGGGAAGCCCACATTGTGGCTTATGTAATGACAATTGGGTGAAAGGCACTTGCCCTTCCTGAAGGTAGACTGTTGGAACCCAGAGAAGTTATGGAATGGACATGGTAGCCTGGGCAGCAAGCTGAGACAGTCTGTGCTTGGAGAAGAGAGGCTGTAGAAGGTATCTTGCTTCCGTTGTTCCCCTTTGGTTGTGATAGAAGATGGCAGAAACAGTAGTCATCCCTCTGGGAGCTGGAGTGCAGAAGAAAACCACCAACGAGCCCAGGGAAGTAGATGTGGTAAATTAAAGGACTCCTTGAGCTCAAGTGGGCCGGTTCTTTGCTCCTCTGTCTCCTCTAAGAGGAATGTTGAAAGGTGGAGTTGGGGATTGGGGAGTGGGTTCAAAGTCAAGGAAAGTTTACTTCAGATCTGGGCAGTGCATCCAAGTAAATTTTTGAGTTACACCCTGTTTGAGATCCCTTTCAACTGGGGAGTCATCTGAGGTGATCCTGGGCTTTCCTGGTGGCTCAGTGGTAAAGAATCCACCTGCAATGCAGGAGAATCAGGAGTCATGGATTCAATCCCTGAGTTGAGAAGATCCCCTGGAGGAGGAAATGACAACCCACTCCAATATTCTTGCAGGGAAAATTCCATGATCAGAGGAGCCAGGAGGGCTACAGTCCATGGAGTTTGCAAAGAGTTGGACGTGACTGAGCAATTCAACACTGAGGTGGTCCTGGCACTTCCATCAACTTCATCACCTTAAAGAGTTCTTTTAAGCTTCAGGTCTACCATGGAGAGACCTAGCTGCTTAATTCTGATTGTTTCCCAGGTAATGGGTATTCAATATAAAGGCAAGTTCACCCAGTGAAATAAAAACAACACAGGACAATCGAGAGGCTTTAGTGAGCCCGTCTTGGATTCATCTTCTTCATCTGTAAAAATTAGGTGCTTCTTAACATGGAGTGTGCAATAGAATCATCTGAGGAACTTAAAACTAAAACAACTATCTGACCCTAATAAACACATACCAAGTTAGATAAAATGCATATGCATATTAAGAGAACTCCACAGGTGTGTCCACCCATTGGTTAAGGACCACCAAATCTGATATTTTTGCAGTTTCCCATCCAACTTCAAAATGTTATTTGTCTTCACATATTTGTATATATCGCTTGTGAGAGATTAAACTAGCATAATACATATTAAAAGCCTTATGAATTTGCCTGCCTTCTAACTTAACAAGTCCCTTTACAGAAATTTATCCGTCAGAAATTAGGTCATGTATACAAACATATATATTCAAAAATAATCATTCTTGATTATAAAAGCAAACTGTTGAAACAAAGAAGCAATTAACAGCAAGATCTTAATTATGAGATAAATTATGCTATATCCCTAAAACAAATTAATGTATAGTCACTGGAAATTAAATTTTAAGAGAATAATTAGTGATGTGGAAAATGCTCATGATATGAAATGAAGAAAAGCAGATTTTAAAGTACATGTGTGTATAATCATATGTGATTATTAACATGTGTGAGAAATATGCTCAGGGAAAGAAGCTAGACACAAAAGAGTGCATACTGTGATTCCATCTATACAAAACTCGGGAAACAGCACATCTAGTTGATAATGACATAAAGCAGCGTCTGCCTGCAGCAGGGAGCAGGGATGGAGGTGGCCTGCAGTGGGGGACTCAAAGCACCTTGCTGAAGTGACTGGGATGCTTTCATCTTGGTTGTGACGGTTGCACAAGCGAGTGCACTTCAACACTGGAAACTGGTACTTTTTATTGCATGAAAATACTACTTCATTCAAAACTACAGAGTGAAAATTTACATAATATTTTCTATAAAATGTTTTTTCTAAGTAGCTAAAATGTTAACTTGTAAAACAAGTAAACTTGTGAAACAAAACCATGCAAACATTCTCATTCTTTACTAAGGTACCTGCCTGTGCCTTAAAAACAAATTAGAAGTATATAAGTATAAACAGATATGGTAGTTATTATATTTGGGTGCTGGAATCGAGGGAAATTTTTTTCTTTATACTCCTACTTCTTCAAAATTTCTATAATGAACGTTTTTATATTAAGAAAAGGATCATTTTAAAACTGTTTAGAAGATGTTAAGCTGAACGCCCAAAACAGAGGAAGAATGGGTGAGCTAAGAGTTTAGAAAAACCTAGTTATTCTTGTCTTAATAAAATGTGACCTTAAAAAACAAACAGCGCTAACAACAATGTGGGTGTAAAGTAACCCAGTGGGAATGTGCACTTGAGTAGTGAGGGCACCAAGCACATAAACACTGTGTGCAGGCCTGTGTGGCGTCTGCTTCCGTTCCCTGAGCCGGGCAGCGCCTTGGCCGGCTGCAGCAGGAACTTGGGCCTATTTTTATTCAGGAACTGAGCCCCTGCTGCCTTCCTGAGCTGAGCTGGTGCCCCACTGCTGCCAGCACGCCTACTCCCTGGCGTCCCCCGCCCTCTGATCGCTGGCCTGCACGTCCCCTCATCACAGGTCCTTACAGCACCACAGGCCATAAAAAGGCAAAGTACAAGCCAAGGATGAAGGAAATGACACAGGCAGTTGCTCTCGAACAAATAAGCAGAGGGGGAGAAATACGGCTGGGAACCTAAACAAGGATGCAGGAGAGGAAGTAAACAAGCAAACAAAGCTCAAGGCTAAGATCGCCCAAAACAAAAGCCCCGCACCGGAGCCATTTCTAGGGGAAAATAGGAGACCAGAGGAAATAGAGAACTTCCTTACTAGCCGTGACTTGACAAATACCTTATAAACCCATTGATTGTGAAGTCCTGGTTAGCTTCCTGGGTCTGTTAGCTCCAGACAAACGAGGTGACTTAGATCCAGACAGATCTTGACCACTTAACAGGGTAAACTTGGAATCCAAATCTAGACCTCCCAGCTGTGTTCTTGGGGGTGGGGCACCATTCTCAATAGAATACAATGAAAGGTGTCCCTGGAGCGATGCAATAATCACGCCAACCCTCATCTGTAAAATGGGATTCATTATTCTTGCTTCTGATTCTGTGGTATAGCTTAACAACTTGATTATATACCTCAGTTTCTCTGAGGCTCTGGTCCAAATGAGATTGCAAGTTTTATTGCCTCTTTTTAGATTTCTGTGTTAGGGCTGCTTACATTTAACTTCTTAGAGATTTTTTTACAGACTTAACCACTTAGATTGTATTTACTGATTTCTCTTTTCATAGAATGTAGATATGATTCCATCAGACAAGACTAGAAATAGCTTCAGATTAGAGACAACTCTTTTGTGTTTTAACTACTGTCCCCTTCAGTTCTGATGGAGAACGAAATGGCAACCCACTCCAGTATTCTTGCCTGGAAAATTCCATGGACAGAGAAGCCTAGCAGGCTCCATGGGCTCGCAAAGAGTCGGGCATGACTGAGTGACTAACACTTTCTTCAGTTTTGATACTTGGTTACCAGATCAAAACGCTTTGTGTTAGACTTCATCTTCCCTTAGAATGAGTTCTTGACTAAGCGGATCCTCAGTCCTTCGTGTAATTGGACTTCCACTGAGCATGAACCTTGGTTGTAGATGCAAAATCACATTGCCTGCCTATGTCTGGCTCTGTGGGAAAGAAAGTTGTGGATCTCATTGTCCACCTGGAAATGTGGCTCATGTGAATGGAAGACCAGGGAAAATGCCCTTCTCTGAGAATTGTTCCAAGTCTCTTCTCAGATGTCTGAATTTACGAGGATTCAGAGAGATTGCGAGGATTGAGGGGACAAAAGGAAAGGTCACATTTTGTTTTTCTTTTTCAGTACCAGTTAATAGTCACATAGAGGCTCTAGGATTTATTCTTAGCATATTTCAGCTATCCACCCCAGCATTAACCTCCTATTTATTAAACACTGATATTATGAGACAATTAGTTTAGCTTATTATTAAATCATGGCTAATAAACTAGTATTCACTGGAAAGACTGATGCTGAAGCTCCAATACTTTGGCCACCTGATGTGAAGAGCCGGCTCATTGGAAAAGACCCTGATGCTGGGAAGGTTGAAGGCAAAAGGAGAAGGGTGTGGCAGAGGATGAGATGGTTAGATAGCATCACTGGCTCAATGGACATGAATTTGAGCAACTCCGGGAGACAGTGAAGGGAAGGAAAGCCTGGCGTGTTGCAGTCCGTGAGGTCACAAAGAGTCAGACACAATTTAGTCACTGAGCAACAACAGCTAACTACAATAGACTAGAAAGGAAGTGTGCGTTTGAACCTCTGGGAGAGAAAAATCAGTGGAAATCTAACATTTTCTTGATCTGCAAATAACTTCAAGGATAATACCATATTTCACATAATCACCTAGAGTTCAAACTTCTGAGATATTCTGTTGCATCCAATCCCTGTGAAGAATGTGCCAGAGAAGTCCCCTCCACCCCAGGGCCCAGAGCCCCCGGAGAACAGGATAGGATGACTCACAGCTGTGCCTTGGCCCACCCCAGAGCCTGGCCCAAAGGGGGTGCTCAGTAAATGTCCTTCCTCGACCTTCAGAACTTCTTTCAGTGAGTGTGTAGGGCAGGCAGAGGAATAGCACAGAGCAAAGGCCCCCACTTTCTTGGAGAAGCCTGGTACAAAGGGAAGTTTGTAATACTTTCCAAAGGGCAAGGAGTTGTAAGATCTTTAAAAGTTAGGAGATGCAGAAATCTCAACTGTTTCTGTTACTTGCGATAAAATAAATAACAATTGTCAAACAATGCCAAAGAAGGAGAAAATGCCAGCAATGGAAAACAAAAAATTCAATTTCAATGGCAAGGAGCAGAGGGGTTCAAAGAAATGAAACAAATTATTACTGCAATTAAAAAAAAAAAAAGTTAGAATTTACAAACGTAAATGAGAAGATTGAGTCGGTACAAGTTTACCAAAAGTATGTGGAATCCTAGTGGTTGTGATGTCAGTGAGCAACAAGCTGAGGCTGTTTTGTTTTGTTCTTTTATGTAACATGATACTGAATTATTCTAGGATCAAAGATCCTAGAATAAACGCTTCCATATGGAATGTGTAGTTGGAATACATAAATATGTAATTGGAAATAATTATACATTTGTTAAAGACTCTCATCCTATTTATAGTTGAACATCTAAGTGAGATGAGAAAAAGCTGATCACTATGAGAAAACAAAGATACAGATTTAAGATAGCAAACCCAAGAGTAAGACTGACAGAAAGTTCCTATTGTTTTAACTCGGGAAGGCAAGGGCTGAGAGATGATTTAATGTGTGTCTCCAGTCTATAAAGGGTCATTATCTGGTGGTTCATGACCATCTGTTCTCTACCTCCCCTAAGAATGGAAAAGAGGAAATGAGCTTAAACTACAGGAAAATAAATTTAGGTTAGACCAAAGGGACTTCCAGACTAAGGTCTGTGCAACATTGCAAGCCTGAGTGGTTGTGGCATTTCCTCCCCTAACCTTGTCTGGAGACAGACAGGAGGCATTTACCCATCTGGGATGAATTCTACATACCCAGAGGGGATAAATCCTCGAATATTTTCAGACTGTAAATATTATTGGATGTCACTTTAATGTAACTTATTCTCTTCTGCCTTAAAGCTTTGGTCTGGATAGAAGTCCTTCTTACATCTTAAGTAAAGGGTTTATCTGTTGATTTCACTGACCCATGAACTTTCCATTGACTCACCACTAACTGTGGGCTTGTCCATTCACATCCTTCTGTCCTGTTACCCAAACTCCTCCTACTATAAAACCTGAAACATCCCCTTGCTTATCTGCTTATCTCCCCATATCTGCAGGCCTCATAAAATCCCAAAGTCTTGGCAGGTTGTCCCAGGCTGGCATTCACTCACTCCTGCCCTAGCTGTGCAAAGCCACAGTCTTCAAGCCTGACCTGGCACCTCACCCTGTTTCTGTTCACATACACCTACTTCTGTCCAGGATGCTGTCACCTTCCTTGTCTGGGTGGACGACTGAAAATATTTCAATTCCCTACTCAAATGTTTCAGCATTTCTGAAACATCTTCTGCCTTTCCTACCGAAACCTGAATTCTCCTCTGCCAAATTACAGTCTTTCCAACACTTAGAGGTCCAGGGAGAATTTAACATGTATTATGGTGAGCTTCCGCCTGCATTCCCGTCAACATATAGTAGTAGACGTAAGAGGAAAAATGAAGATAGTTTGGATCCTCTATGCTCTATTGACCAATAAATGTTTATTAAATAACAGGAAGAAATAATATAATATAATATAATACAATATAATATAAATATATATAATAAAATATATAATTTTATATTTATATATAATAATAACATAATAATATATAATATATATAATATATAATATAATAATATATAAATACTTAAATATATTAAAGTACATATAATATAATATACAATTTATATATATCATTATATAATTATTATATATTATATTATTATATATTATGTTATTATATAATTATATTATATATAACTATATATTATTGTATACAATTATATATTAATGTAATATGTTATATAATATTATATTTATTTATTTATAACTATATTATATATAGTTATAATATATAAATTAAATAAATTATATATAAATATATATATTTTATAATAATTTATAATTCCATTGTAAATATATAATTATACTTATATTTATAAATAAATAATTATGATTATTATAGTAATATAATAATTAAAAATAATATAACAAATATCTGTTAAATACATAATTATATTTAATATATAATAATTAATCATAATTATATTATTATTAGTAATATGATATATTAATTATATGTAGTATACCATTATAATTAATTTATAATAATTATTACAATTATATTATTAATAATTATAATAGATAAAGATTATATTAGCATATATTATAATAATATATTATATATTATTATAATATATAATTTATATATAAAATAATATATATATTTAATTTATATATAATATTATATTTTATATAATATATAATAGTATAGAGTATATATCAGTATATATAATTAGCATATTTACTAACTATATGATATATATGGTATAGTATATATATATACAGTATGGTGTATATAGTATACATTCATGATGTTGTACAGGAGACAAATATCAAGACCATCCCCATGGAAACGAAATGCAACAAAGCAAAATGGCTGTCTGGAGAGGCCTTACAAATAGCTGTGAAAAGACGGGAAGTGCAAAGCAAAGGAGAAAAGGAAAGGTATACCCATCTGAATGCAGAGTTCCAAAGAATAGCAAGGAGAGATAAGAAAGCCTTCCTCAGCGATCAGTGCAAAGAAATAGAGGAAAACAACAGAATGGGAAAGACTAGAGATCTCTTCACAAGAAAATTAGGTACCAAGGGAACATTTCATGCAAATATGGGCTCAATAAAGGACAGAAATGGTGTGCACCAAACAGAAGCAGAAGATATTAAGAAGAGGTGACAAGAATACACAGCAGAACTAGACAAAAAAGATCTTCACGACCCAGGTAATCATGAAGATTTGTCACTCACCTAGAGCCAGACATCCTGGAATGTAAAGTCAAGGGGGCCTTAGGAAGCATCACTATGAACAAAGCTAGTGGAGGTGATGGAATTCCAGTTGAGCTATTTCAAATCCTGACAGATGATGCTGTGAAAGTGCTGCACTCAATATGCCAGCACATTTGGAAAACTCAGCAGTGGCCACAGGGCTGGAAAAGGTCAGTTTTCCTTCCAGTCCCAAAGAAAGGCAATGCCAAAGAATGTTCAAACTACCGCCCAATTGCACTCATCTCACACGCTAGTAAAGTAATACTCAAAATTCTCCAAGCCAGGCTTCATCAATACGTGAACCATGAACTTCCAGATGTTCAAGCTGGTTTTAGAAAAGGCAGAGGAACCAGAGATCAAATTGCCCACATCCGCTGGATCATTGAGAAAGCAAAAGAGATCCAGAAAAACATCTGTTTCCGCTCCATTGACTATGCCAAAGCCTTTGACTTGATATATAAGTATATATGTAGTATATATACTTATATATCATATATAGTATATATTTTATATATATTATATATCATATATACTATACATATGATATATATACTAAATACTATATATATTTATAATATAACATATATAATACATATAATATATTATGTATATCTAATATATATAATATATATCTATTATATCTATTATATATTATATTATATATACATAAAATATATGTTTATATATTATATCATATATATAATATATGATATAATGTTTATATATTATATATCATATATCATATATATAATATAATATATATTTATATATTATATCATATAATATTTTATAATTATAATCATATATAAATATATGATTATATTTTAAATATGTAAATATATACATGTATAATACATAATAATAAATATATGTAATATATATAAAATATGTAACAATTATATATTATTAAATATTATATTTATATTATTTATCATACATAATATATGATATATACATTATATATACTATATGCTATAATACTAGAGTATTATATACTACATATATAATTGTATATATATACAATATAATATATATTATTATATAGTATATATATAATATAATATATTATATATATTAGCATATATATTTATATATACTTACATATACAATACTTGATATTATATAATACTTAATATAATTATATATATACTTAATTATATAATATTTATATATTGTACTCTATATAATATAGATATTAATTATATGTATTATTAAATAGTATATACATTAGTATATATATTATGTATATAACATATATTAGTATATATATTATGTATATAACATATATAATATATAATGTATATATAATGTTAATAATATTAGCATATATACTATATATAATATAATATATACTCTCTATATAGTATATGTATATGCTATATACATATAGTATTTATATATCATATATATACTAACGTATAATCTATATAATCTATAATAATCTATAATAATTATTATTATAATACATATTATATATGTTTACTCAAGCATAATGAGCTTCTTTGGTGGCTCAGACGGTAAAAGCGTCTGCTTTCAATGCATGAGACATGGGTTCAATCCCTGATTCGGGAAGATCTCCTGGAGGAGAAAATGGCAACCTACTCCCGTATTCTTGCCTGGAAAATTCCATGGATGGAGGAGCCTCCTAGGCTACAGTCTAAGGGGTCGCAAAGACATGATTGAGATACTTTATTTTCACTTTCAAGCTTTAAAATCTTTCATGGAAACTAAAATATGTTTTTGTTAAGCAGTAGTTTTTGAAGCAATTTTTGAAAGCTGAGTAAGGGAAAAGTAATTTTATAAGATAAAATTAACAATAAAAATGTTCAATTTTACTTTCATTTAAATTCCTTTTATTAATACCTCAGTTAAACAAATACATACTTTCCACTTCACTGAATTCTTAGACCTGTATATTTGGAAAATTTGATGATAAATTAAAGATTCTGTCTTCAGAAAGCTTACAATCTAGGACAGGAAAGACAGCTGCACAAATGCCTGTAATATAAGGGAAGGTACGATTCGAGAGAAACTGACCTGGCCTGACAGGGACCAACCAGTGGGCAGAAGAGGGTTTTTTGAGGATGTGGCACTTAACAGGTGTTTAAGACCGAAATGGATTTCAACAGGAGTTGGGTTTGGTAGGTTAATCAACAGAGAGAGCAGGAGCCAGCAGGATAATTAGGGTGTCTTCAGAAAAGTCAAGACAGCAAGGCTGGGATACACATAAGTCAATCTGAAGGAAAGATAAACCAGCATACTGCTGATGAAGATGAGGATTTGGGGCTTAACTCAGTAGCTGATGGAGAGATGCTGAAGGTATTGATTAGGAGAGTGATCAACAGCATGTGGATGTCCTGAAATAGGAAGAAAGAAGTAGAGGAGACTGAGGACTGCAATCTGTTTGAGAAACAATAAGACCTGGACGACAGCAGGTAACATGGGAATGACAAAGAGAAAAGCAATCAAGATATTTTGTAGAGAAAGAATAAAGTCTGCAGAATTAGCCCACCACTGGACGAAACGCGAGAAAGAACTCGCAGAGAGAGTCCAAGAAGGGTTTGAGTGTCCCATCTGGGTCCCAGGGAGAAGGATGCCACTAATTAACAGCATGGAAACCACAGGGGAAGAGATATTAACTGAGTTTAGGTACATGGGTCAAATGCAAAAGAAACACACAGATGGAACTACTCAGCACACACTGCTAAAGCTGGGCCTCTCCTAGGCAGCTTAGGGTGGAAACCTGAGAGTCATCTTCATAGAAACGATGCCTGCAATTATGGATTTTCCTCTTTGGAGGCCCCTACACTTTGGGGGAGGCACAATTTACTTCATTTCTCTTTTACTGACATCCAGGAACTAGATCATCAGCATTTTCAGCTCCAAGACATGTGATAAAAGCAAACAATAAAATATGTTTATGAAGCCTTTGAAATATATGAAATTCTCTGTAAATGTACAGTGTAAATTGATAATTATAGCTCTGTTCTGGATCATGGGCAACTAGGAAACAGGAGACTAGAATGATAATTAAAAAGAGATTAAATTATTCACAATGGTGTGTGTCTATGTGTGTAAGAGAGAGAGAATAAGAGAATGTGAATTTATTTTTCAGTACTCAGTGTGAAAATGCATCAATTTTCCCTTATTCTGAGGGTTGGAAAAAGTTCATGTTTTGAGAAGGGTTACTTTTATATGCCATAGTCTTTGTAATCTGACACCTACAAGACAGTGTTCAGAAGTATGCAATAAAATTGCTCTTTTTGAGAAGCCATTTCTTTGCTATCTTCTGACAGTTCTTCAGCTTGACATAAGGCTCAATACCCAGGTGAGAAACAATAAAGTACATTTTACAAGCGTAAAGATACTCAAGAAAAAAGACATTCCTTCCCGTTATTTGTTCTCTGTGCTGTGTGGTTTTATTTCTTCCAATTCTGAAAGTCTCAAGGTCAGCTTTCTTTCATAAACCAAAGTGGAATCACGGCTACATTGAGTGTTAGTCAGATCTCTGACCGCGTTGCTTTTCACTACAGTTATATAAAACATGTATATTGTTTATTTTCTCTTACTACTAGTAAGATGTTACTTTTTTACATGTAAAAATCAACTTCCTCTTCATCCATTTAATTTAATCCCCGTGTTAATGATTATAACTAAAAAATAGTTCTTTTCTGCATACAACATATGAAAAATCTCTTGGCTATGAACCTGTCTGATAAGCTCATTAAAAGATACTTACATTGTAGTGGAGTTGCCCAGCTGGCCTTCCTAATAAGCTCTTCTATTTCTGATTATGTCCCTTTAATAAGTTAAACAGGTACTTCACCAATAAATGAAATTTATTTAATAACTCCTGGTGTGAACAGGGTTGCTTGCCTTTTAAGGATTTCTGGCATTGCTGTGAAAGCCACAAAGACTGAACTTTCCCATATGTGTTTGATGATGAAAACAACGGCAACGATGATTGGCCTGGAAAAAATCATTTTAAAATATGTCTAATAAGGATCCATCAATGACATTGAATGACCTAGAATGAGTTTCCATTTCTCACATGATTTAAAAACACTTCTCTAGCACCATCATCTGGACAACCTCAGTCTTTCCAAAAATATGTTAGTAAAACACCGCTGTACTCCTTTTCTTTAAAAACACAGACTATACTCTGGTTTTAGTAAGTATTTTTTTTTAGGTTTAAGTATCATATCATTATTGTTTATCATTCTTTCAAAATATCTGACAATTTTCTCAGAGTATGATACCAAAAACGAAATGTCAAGAAAAATGAGGTCAAGAATTCCTAAATAAAATGAGTGATTATTTCACAATTTTCCCTCAATTTTTAGCAAAGTTATCATAATATTGTAGTGCAAAATTTTATCTCACAATAGCTGCTGTGGCCTTTGAAGTTTAAGGCAATAAATAGTTGTGGAGGAACTGCAGTAGAGAAGCATCTCAAAGTAAACTGAATCTGTTTTGCATATAGATTCATTTGTATTTCTTTTATATTTCCACATACAAGTGATAAAATGCAGTATCTGTCTTTGTCGGATTTATTTAACTAAGTATAGTAATCTCTAGGTCCATGCATGTTGCTGCAGATGGCAGAAATTTCTTCTTGTTTGTGGCTGAATGATCGTCCATTGTGTGTGTGTGTATGTGTGTATGCTGGTGGATTAGTTGCTAAGTCATGTTCAGCTCTTGCAACCCCATGACTCTTTGTCTGTGGGATTCTCCAGGCAAGGATACTGGAGTGGGTGCCGTTTTTCTCCTCTCTTGAGTCTCCTGCATTGACAGGCGGGTTCTTTGCCACTAGTGCCACCTGGGAAGCCCATAAGTGATGCCATGTCACGTATTTTTTTACACTATCTTATTTCACCTAGCATAATGCACTCGTTTCATCCCTGTTGTCACAAAAGGCAGGATTTCCTTCCTCGTTTAAGGCTGCATAATGTGCCTTTGTGTGTGTGTCTCTGTAATATACACATATCCATATCTATGCATATGCATGCTCAATAAGTTGCTTTAGTCAGGTCCAACTTTGTGTGACCCTTTGGACTGTAGACTGCCAGGCTCCTCTGTCCATGGAATTTTCCAGGCAAGGATACTGGAGTGGGTTGCCATGCCCTCCTCCGGGGTATCTTCCCAAGCCAGGGATCAAGCTTGAGTCTCCTGCATTGCAGGCAGATTCTTTACCATCCAAGCTACCAGGGAGGCCGTGTGTGTGTGTGTGTGTGTGTGTGTGTGTGTGTGTCTTCCTTATCCATTCATTTATCAATAGGCAATTGGTTAGCAACCATGTCTTGGTTACATAGAAAACAAATGACGGTCACCAAAGAGGAGATGGAAGGGAGGAGCGACAAGCTAGCAGTATGGTATTAACAGATATGAACTACTATGTATTATATAAAATAGATAAGAAGCAAGGATATACTGTATAGCACAGAGCATTATACCCTTTATCTCATTATCACACAAAGCATTATATACTATAAGTTATAATGGAGTATAATATGCAGAAACACTATGCTATATACCTGAAACTGACATAATATTGTAAATCAGCTATATTTCACTGTAAAAAAAATAATAAACTGTAGGTTGGATATGGCAGAGGATTGTGGAGCAGGGAACTCTTTCCCTAATCACTGTGCTGTACAGAAGGCATGCCAACATATCCATACGTTAACATGAAGATCAATACTTTTAAAATTAAACTTTCTATTTTGAAATCATTGGAGACTCACATGTAGTTGTAAGAAATAATACAGAGAGACCCCAGGAATCCTTTACCTGGTTTCCACAGTGGTGACATCTTGCACAGCTATAGAACAGTAACACAACCAGGATGTTGACATTGATACTGTCAAGATATGATACATTTACACCACCGCATGGATTCCTCATGTAAGCTTTTGACACTGGCTTTTTAGGAAAGATCAACTTTTTAGTGTATTTAATCTTGATGTACATTTTTAAAGAAATTCTATTCAGTTTTTCCTTAAACCAATCATGGCATCAAATACAATTTATACTTATATTAACATTCTGCATAATTTTTTACTACTTTATACAGGGATAAAACACACATAGAATGAAGCCTTCTGGATTATGTTAAACAACATTATACCTCACCTTCATCAAAATATAGACACCAGAAGGGGAAGAGAGTATGGGAAGACAGAGGAGAAGGGCAGGCACAGGCAGCAGTTATGTTACTGATCTAAACAAAATTTTCTAAACCAGGGTATGCCATCAATCAAAATGGTCAAACCAACTTAGATTTCTCAAAATCCCCAATGGAGAGAGTGATTCTATAATCATATATATATATATATACACACACATATGAATATATATATATATATATTACTCTGTAAAAACCTTCTGGGCTTATGTTAAATAGATCGCCAGTCCAGGTTCGATGCATGAGGCAGGGTGCTCAGAGCTGGTGCACTGGGATGACCCTGAGGGATGGCATGGGGAGGGAGGTGGGAGGGGAGTTTGGGATGGGGAACACGTGTACACCCATGGCTGACTCATGTCAGTGTATGGCCAAAACCACTACAGTATTGTAAAGTGATTAGTCTCCAATTAAAATAAATAAATTATTATTTTAAAAAATTAAAAAAAAACCTTTTGGGAGTTATGTGCCAGGTGCACCTCAGGCCATAGTTCAAGGGTGATGGGACCAAGATATTCATCCTCAACAGTTCCAAGTACAAACAGAAGTTGAAGACAAACATTGTGGAAAAGAGCGGCATTCCTTATCTGCAGCATATACTCCAGGAATTTCAAGACAACGGTTCAGGAGCGATTAGTTAAAAACCTGGGATTGTTAGAAGGGTTCTGTTCGTTCCATCCCAACTCTATTTCCCACAGAGGTTTTCAACCTCTGGAAGCTGTGAAGGGAACAGCAAGCTCTAGTTTCAAAACCGATCTTTATTCTCTTCAACCCAACCAAGTATATTGGCAAGGAAGAAAGCAAACTGCCACTATAGACATGCCACCGAGATGACATTTCCATGTTTTGGAGGCTGGCTTGGGCTTATCAGATTACCCATGAAAATTAAAAATTAAATGTCTTACGTTTTTCTGTCCCTCTTTCCATTGAAAATACTATGGATGAAACCAAATTAGGTAAAAGGAGAAAGGTTAGTACTTCTCCCTGTTCCCTGGGGTCCTCCTCCCTGCTCACCTCTGCCCATGACTCCACATCTAAAACCCCCTCTTCTCCTGCCTGGGTCATCAGGGTCACTGACGCTCTGGCTCTCTTCTAACCCAGAGAATCCTCCAGACTCTTGCCCATAAACACCCTTGCTCCTGGGGTGCTCCCGTGGGCATGAACTCTGCCGCCCCTAGCTGCCGCTCAGCTGGCTGTATTGTCTTGGAGTCTGACTACGGGATCCCATTTGGGGCTGCCCCGGAGCTGCTTTGTCAACTTTAGTAGCTACTTTGCCGTCCATCGCTGCTCGTTTGCCCCCAGCTGTTCTGCGGGAACTGCTCTGATCCTAACTAGTCAGCTGGGCAGAGGACTGGCTGCTGGGAGGATAGGATGGTGAGGGTGGGACTGCCCTCAGGGGATAGCTCCCAGGTACCTGGGGAAGGCAGGGCTGCTTGTAAGCTTTCGTGCTAGATTGAGGTTGACTTGTCTCAGGGGGGTTGTCACCATCCTACAGTCCTGCAGGCCCCGTGGCTGCCAGCTGTTGCTCATAGGCTGAGTGAGCAGACGGAGTGCCATATGCAGACTGAGCTGCATAAGAGGCCCGGGGGGTAGTCACTGTAGCCCTGGTGGCATCACAAGCCCCCGTGCCGTGCCCCCGGACGGGCTGACAATGCGCCTGCGTGCCCAGGGAGCGTCTGTCCCTAAGAGGTCGTGTAGGTGGTCTGCACATAGGGCGCAGTGGTCTGATCCTGAATATGGGTGACATCAGGGGGCTGTTCGAAGGGTCCATAGCTTCGTTGCCCATATGCCCGGGTGGTCCGGGCACATCCTTGAGTGGGTGGCTGGTGGAAGCACTGTAGCCCTGTGGGCCGCAGCTTGGTTGTGGCTACTGTAATGCATGGACACTGTCTCCCCTTCCTTTCTCTTCTCAGGATCTCTCTTCCTCTCTCACTTCCTCCTGGTGCTGCAGGCACAGGCGTGAAACCCGCAATCCTGGGCACTACGGATGCGCCAGCCTGCAGGGGTGGAGGGAGGAGGGGGGAACCGCAGCGTTCTCGAATGTTCTCTGGAGATCCGTCCAGGTCATGTGTGTGCTGTGGGTGAGTAGCATTCCACCACTTGTCCAACGAATTTCCCATTTAAGGACAAATGGGTTGTTTCCAGTTGGGAGCAACTATTAGTAAAGCTGCTATAAAAATTCTTTCACTGGTTCTTTTGTGTGAACACATCTCTATTTCTCGAGGATAAATGCCTGGGAGTTAACATATTGGGTCATATGGAAGTTGCACAGTTAGTTTTTAAAGAAATTCTGAACTGTTTTCCACAGTGCCTGTCCCAGTTACATTTACACAATCGAAATAGGAGTGATCCAGGGTCTCTGCATCTTCCCCAGCATTTAGTGTTGCCACTAGGTTTTTATTTAAGCCATCATGGCAACCCACTCCAGTGTTCTTGCCTGAAGAATCCCAGGGATGGCGGAGCCTGGTGGGCTGCAGTCTATGGGGTCGCACAGAGTCGGACACGACTGAAGCGACTTAGCAGCAGCAGCAGCAGTATATATTGATATTAGGGCTTCCCAGGGGGCTCAGTGGTAAAGAGTCTGCCTGCCAAGCAGGAGATATGGGTTGGATCCCTGGGTTGAGAAGAGCCTCTGGAGAAGGAAATGCCAACCCACTCCAGTATTCAAAATCCCACAGACAGAGGAGCCTGGCAGACTGCAGTTTGTGGAGTCACAAAAATGTCTCATGCAACTAAATAACAGAAACTATAAACTGATATTTTATTGTGATTTTGATTTGCCTTTCGCTGATGACTAATGACATTGGACGTCTTTCCATGTGCTTATTTGCTGTCTGAATATGCTCTCTGATGAAATGTCTTTATTACTTCTGTCCATTTCAGATTGGATTGTTTGGTTTTTTGCTCTTGAGTTTAGAATTTTCTTTATATATTCTAAGTGAGAGTCCTTTATCATATATGCAGCTTACAATATTTTATCTGTACCTGTCTTCTCATACTATCAACAGGGTCTTTCACAGGTTCTTTAGTTTTATGAAGTCAATTTTCAATTTTTCTTTTATGGATTTTGTTTTTTATGTCATTTAAAAACTATTTGATTAGGCCTAAGTTTCAAAGATCTCCTGTTTTCTTCCAAAAGTTTTGTAGCTTTATATTTCGTACTCTGAGTTAATTTTTTTACATACTTAGGTTGAATTTTTTTTATAATTTTTTCTTATGGAAGTCCAATAGGTCAAATACCAGTCTGTTGAAAAAAGTGTCTTTCTTCCAGTTAGTTGCTTTTGCATCTTTGTCAAAAATCACTTGGAGTGGGTCTGTTTCTGGGTTCCCTGTTCTGTTGCTTTGATCTATGTGTCTATCTCTCTGCCAATATCATCCGGTTTTGATTACTGTAGCTATATAATAATTCTTAAAATTGGGTAAATCCTCCTCTTTTTCTCTTATCAAAATTGTCTTAACTATTCTAGCTCCTTTGGGTTACCATACTACTTTTAAAATACTCTTGTGTATATTTACAAAAATTAGTTGATTGCTAGGATTTTGATAAGAGATGTGCTCAATTTGTATGCTGTTTGGAGACAGTTGACAGCTTTACTACATTAAGTCTTCCAATCTTTTGACACTGTATTTCTTTACATTTATTTAGATCTTTAATTTCTTTCATAAATGCTTTGTAGTTTTCAATATAAAAGTCCTGTGCATACTTTTGTTACATACACAGCAAAGTATTTAATTTTTGAGCAATTGAAAATGTTACTTTTTTTTATATTGGTTTCAATGTATTTATTGCTAGGGTATAGAAATACATTGGATTTTTGTGTGTTGATCTTCCATACTGTGACTTTGCTGAACCCACTTATTTCTTGGAGTTTTTGCTAGATTTTTTGAGATTTTTTTATTGAGGCAATGGCATCATCCACCATTTCTTCCTTTCTGGTTAGTATGTCTTTTATTTAATTTTCTTGCATTAATCCCTGGCTAGAATATTCAGTATTATGTGAAATAAGAGTGATGAGAGTTATATCCCTATTTTGTTTTTGGCATTAGGAGGGGAAATATTCAGTTTTGCAACATTAAGTATAATGTTGGATTATAGAAGTGTAGGATTTTTGTATTTGTTCTTGATCAAGTTGAGGAAATTTTCTCTTTTTCTATTTCTCTGAGAATTTTCATTATGAATGAGTGTTACATATCATTAAGTGTTTTTTGTGCATTGACTGATATGGTCATATTCTCTAGCCTGTTAATATGCTGGATTCCACTGGTTGATTTTCAAATACTGAACCAGCCTTGCATCTGTGAAATAAACCACATTTAGCAAAGGTGTATATGTACTTTTTAATATATCACTAAATTCTGTTTGCTACTGTTTGTTAAGGATTTCAATATTAATTTACATCCTAGGTACTAGTCTATTGTTTTCTTGCATTTTTCTCACATTTTGTGGGGGAAGAGATAATGTCTTTGTCTAATTTTGGTTTCAGGGTAATAATAGTGTCATAAAATGAATTGGCAAGTATTTTCTCCTCTCTGTTTTCTGGAAAAGATTGTGTAAAACTGGTGCTAGTTATTTTTTAAAGGATTGGGAGAATTCTCCAGTGAAACTATCTGTGTCTCAAAATTTCTTTTATGGAAGTTTTAAAGTTAAAAATTCAATTACCATTATGGTTATCGGTCTATTTAAATTATCTATTTCATATTAGGTGAATTGTACTAGTTTGTGTTTTTGAGGAATTAGTTCACTGCCTCTAAACTGTCATATGTGTGCATGTGAAGCTGTTCATACTATTTCTTTACTATCCTTTTGATATATGCGCGATCTGCAATAATATTCCCTATTTCATTCCTGGTACTGCTAAATTTAGTTTTTTTCTTTTTCCCCTTTGTTCATCTTGTTGGAGGTTCATTGATTTTTTTTCAAAGAACCAACTCTGTTTCTTTTACTTCTTTATTGTTCTTTTTTTTTCTTTTATTGACTTCTGCTCTTATCATCTTTATTATTTCCTTCCTTCTGCTTATTTGGGGCTTATGTAGCACTTTTTTCTAGGTCTTGAATTGGAGTTATAAATTTGAGACTTTTCACAATTTCCTCTTCAGAAGTGCTTTAGCTTTGTCTTGCAAATTGTAATGTCTCATATTTTCATGTTCATTCCATTCCATGCATTTAAAACTTTTTCTCTTCAGATTTCTTTTCTTTGACCTATGCATTATTTAGCAGTATGGTTTTTAGTTTCCAGGTGTTTGGAAATTTTTCTTTTATCTTTCTTGTATTGATTTACAGTTTCATCCCATTGTGGCCAGAGAACACACTATATGATTTCAATTATTCTATGTGTTGAAGTTTGTTTCATGGCATAGTATACAGTTGATCTGGGTTTAGGCTCTATGAGCCCTTGAAAAGAATGTGGGTTTTGCTATTGCAAGATGGAGATGGTTGGATGGCATCACTGACTCGATGGATATGAGTTTGAGTAAGCTCCAGGAGTTGGTGATGGACAGGAAAGCCTGGCATGCTGCAGCCCATGGGGTCGCAAAGAGTCAGACATGACTGAGCGACTGAACTGAACTGAGTAACCTCCCTGTATCATTATATTTGAATTTTTTATAGACGGCACATTGCTAGGTCATGTTTTTAACCCCCTTACCAATGTCTTTTTTCCGTTATCTTTTCCCTCCTGTTGTTTCCTCCTTTCATCTGTTCTGCCTCAGACACACAGACTTGCTGCTTTTCCTCAGACTGAATAGGCATGCTTTCCCTCCGGGCTTTGGCTTTCGCTGGTACCTCTGCCAGGAAAGGTGTTTCCCCTCATATAGCTTGTCCCAGCATTCTCCTAAGGGTTGCCCAAATTCACCACCACACGTAAAAACAGAAATTTACCACTCTCACAATACTTCCTGTTCCCCTTCTCCAATGTAACTCTTAGCAGTTGTTTCTAGCTAACATACACATGTTTTTCTTATTTCTTTTAATTGCCATCTATATCTTCTACAATAATAAAAACTCTACTACTAAATCTCCAGTGCCTAGAGCAGGACCTGTCTCGCAGGAAGTGCTTGATACTTTTGTTAAATGAGTAAGAGAATTAAAGAACTGACCCTGGCGGGCTCTCCAGTGCGTCTACACATTCCTTCACTCTGGTTTGTTCTCCAGCAGCACTGACCAGCTTTCATGTCATCCCGCAAGACACACGTTGGAATCAGGCCAAGGACCTCCCACATGCAGCTCCCTAGCCTGCAAGCTGTCCTCCTCCTCACTCCCACCCCTGCTCCCCACTAAGCAAACTCAAGCAGCAGTCAACACTAGCTGGAGAAGCTTCCTCTGATGCTTTAGACTAGGTCACGTTCATCAGAGAGAGATTTGTTGAGCGCAGGTGATCACATTTTCTAATTAATATTTGTTTGGTGGATTATTTGATTAATGTGTGTCTCTTCCACTGGACATTAAGATCTATGAAGACGGAGACTATGCCTGGTTGGCTCAGCATTATACCCCTAGCCCTGTGCTCAATAGCTGACACGTAGCAGATAATGAATATTTTCCAGATGAATGACATGGCAAATCTTTGATAAATGAGTTCTCATTTTTAAATGTTTTAGCTTCCAGCAATGATGGGATAGATTAAGAGAGGAAAGAGGAGTACCTTTGTAACTGTTGGCTGTAGAGGATTCACTTGTCTATAGAAGTTAAGCTAAACAGATAAGAAAATGCTTGGGTACAGGGATCTGTAGGTGAAGCAGGCATTGGATCTCTTCCCTTCGTGAAGTTCAGGTTAGCTGCTGAGACCTAGAGGAAGTGTTGTGAAGATACTCATGTTTCCAATCCACAGCACTACTGACATTTTGAGCTGAATGTTTCCTTGTGATGCTGCTTGTGCTACGCATTATACAACGTTCAGCAGCATGCCTGGCCCTTACCCACCAGAGGCAAGTTTCACCTTCTGCCCTCGGGTATGACAACCTGATTGCCTTGTTGTTGTTGAGTCACTAAGTCATGTCCAACTCTTTGCACCCCCATGGACTGTAGAATGCCAGGCTCCATGGGGTTTTCCAGGTAGGAATACTGCAGTAGATTGCCATTTCCTTCTCCAACCTAGTGATAGTTCAACCTAGGGATTGAACACACATCTCAGGCATTGGCAGGTAGATTCTTTACTGCTGAGCAACCAGGGAAGCCCCTGATTTTCTCTAGATGTTGCCAAATGTTCCTAAGGGTGCAAAATTGCCCCTGGTTGGCAACACCATGATAGATTTTAAAATGGTGAGAAGGTTTGAAAAAAATATAGGGACTGAGAGAGTATAGAGAGCTCATAAGTGAGGAAGAAAGTGAGTGTAACTATAAGTGAACTGAATATGACCATTCAAAACATCTGAGGGCCACACTAATCTGTAAGCTCCTGAAGTACAGTGGACGGAAGTTCGTGACATTGTGCAGGAGGCAGGGATCAAGACCACCTTCAAAAAAAGCAGAAGCAGAAGCAGAAGTAGATATTTTTCTGGAACTCTCTTGCATTTTTGATGATCCAGCGGATGTTGGCAATTTGATCTCTGGTTCCTCTGCCTTTTCTAAAACCAGCTTGAACATCTGGAAGTTCACGGTTCAAGTATTGCTGAAGTCTGGCTTGGAGAATTTTGAGTATTACTTTACTAGCGTGTGAGATGAGTACAATTGTGCGGTAGTTTGAGCATTCTTTAGCATTGCCCTTTTTTGGGATTAGAATGAAAACTGACCTTTTCCAGTCCTGTGACCACTGCTGAGTTTTCCAAATTTGCTGGCATATTGAGTGCAGCACTTTCACAGCATCATCTTTTACGATTTGAAATAGCTCAACTTGAATTCCATCACCTCCACAAGCTTTGCTCGTAGTGATGCTTCCTAAGGCCCACTTGACTTTGCATTCCAGGATATCTGGCTCTAGGTGAGTGATCACACTATCGTGGTTATTTGGATAATGAAGATCTGTTTTGTATAGTTCTTCTGTGTATTATTGCCACCTCTTCGTAATATCTTCTGCTTCTGTTAGGTCCCTACTATTTCTGTCCTTTATTGTGCCTATCTTTGTATGAAATATTCACTAGGTATCTTTAATTTCCTTGAAGAGATCTCTAGTCTTTCCCATTCTATTGTTTTCCTCTATTTCTTTCATTGTTCACTGAGGAAGGCTTTCTTATCTCTTCTTACTTTCTTCGGAACTCTTCATTCAAATGGGTATGTCTTTCCTTTTCTCCTTTGCCTTTAGCTTCTCTTCTTTTCTCAGCTATTTGTAAGGCCCCCTTAGACAACCATTTTGCCTTTTTGCATTTCTTTTTCTTGGGGATGGTCTTGATCACTGCCTCCTGCACAATGTCACGAACCTCTCTCCATAGTTTTTCAGGCACTCTGTCTACCAGATCTAATGCCTTGAATCTATTTGTCACTTTCACTGTATAATGGTTAGGGATTTGACTTAGGTCATACCTGAATGGTCTAGTGGTTTTCCCTACTTTCTTCAATTTAAGTCTGAATTTGGCAATAAGGAGTTCATGATCTGAGTCACAGTTAGCTCCAAGTCTTGTTTTTGCCTAATATACCAGGTCCCAAACTTTGCTGCCTATTAGAATCACATGGGGAGCTTTGTAAAATCCCAGTGTTCAGGTCACACCCCATACTAATGAAATGAGTATGATTGGTGTTGTGCCAAGTTTCAGTAGTTTTCAAGGTTTCTAGATGATTCCAAAATGCAGAAAAAATTTCCAACCCACGGGGCCTATTGCTTGAATTTCTACAGCAGTATTTCTCAAAGTGCAGTCTCATATCCAGCACCCTTGGCATCACTAGGGAATCTGCTAAAAATGCAAATTCTCAGACTCTGCCTTAGACCTGGGCTTCTCAGGTGGCGCCAGTGGTAAAGAACTTGCCTGCCAATGCAGGAGACATAAGAAATGCAGGTTTGATCCCTGGGTCATGAAGATCCTCTGGAGGAGGAAATGGCAACCCACTCCAGTATTCTTGCCTGGAGAAGCAAGTATACTGCTTACTTTGTCTTCCATGGACAGAGTAGGCCTGCAGCCTGTGGTCCATGGGGCTGCAAAGAGTCAGACATGACTAAAAGGACTGAGCTTGCACACACTAGGTAATGAATGCACATTCAATTTTCAGAACCATTATTCCAAAAAGCAAAGAGAGAATTTCGGTGATGTATTACAGACACCAGACACTGTTTGGAAGTAGTTCATCATCTTTTTTGTCCTCATCGTATGTGGGAGGTGGAAAAGTAAATATCCTTGGGAGTCTGCAGATAGCATCACTGTAACCATGACGTGCACTGTGAAGAACAATTAGAGGGACAAGGAAGTGTTGGCGCCACCCCTTTGGGTCCACATGCCACGGACAGGACATTCTTTTGGAACGTACGTCAGACACACAGTTTTGTTTTCTGTTCCTGCACCATAGATGAGTGCATTGTCCTTTATATAAGAGGAAATGTTAGTAGGAAATGTTCAGCATCATGTTTGCATCACCTCACAGACATCCTAGACAGCATATTAAAAAACAGGAACATTACTTTGCCAACAGAGATCCGTCTAGTCAAAGCTTTGCTTTTCCAGTGGTCATGTATAGATGTGAGAGTTGGACTGTAAAGAAAGCTGAGCGCTGAAGAATTGATGCTTTTGAACTGTGGTGTTGGAGAAGACTCTTGAGAGTCCCTTGGACTGCAAGGAGATCCAACCAGTCCATCCTAAAGGAGATCAGTCCTGGGTGTTCATTGGAAGGACTGATGTTGAAGCTGAAACTCCAATACTTTGGCCACCTGATGTGAAGACCTGACTCCTTGGAAAAGACCCTGATGCTGGGAAAGATTGAAGGTGGGAAGAGAAGGGGACGACAGAGGATGAGATGGCTGAATGGCATCACCGACTCAATGGACATGAATTTAAGTAAGCTCCAGGAGTTGGTGATGGACAGGGAGGCCTGGTGTGCTGCAGTCCATAGGGTCACAAACATTCGGACATGACTGAACAACTGAACTGAACTGAACTGAACAGAGATCCTGCTCATTGTTCAGGCTTGTGAACAAATCCCGTAGGACACTCTCAGTTTGCCCCAGAGAGGACTGTGCAAACTGATGCTTCAATTCTCAGGCTTCAGAATGCTAAGTTTTCTCTGCTTGAGATTTGGGCTGGGATGTGTGTGTGTGGTGACCGAATGAAGGTTTATCGTCTTAGACAATCCTAGGGCCCACTAATTTGCATAAGATGAGATATAGCCAAATTGTTTTTCCTGTCTTTAATTATTTCCTTATTTGCCTGGGTTGGAATCCTTCTACCTAGCTTTGTGCATGTATGTTAGTAGTATTCTTCCTCATTTTCCTGTAAGGGAAAAATTACTCTCACAGTCTTTTTACCTGTAATTACTCAAGGCTGCCAAGAAAAGAATTTAGTAAACTGCACCAGAATCTTTGAATACAAATAAATATAGGAGCTTATTGAATAGCATTCAGAACATAGACCAGTTTCCACTTAAGAATAAAAATAATAATTTGTGCAGAGCCTAAGTTGAAAATTCAGTTGATGAGATATTTACTTACATGTATGTATGGGCAGAAGTACATTATATAAACTGAACTGATGAAATTAAAAAATGAGGATAATGATCTACTATGAAAAACATAAAAATAAAACAGTAAAAACAGAAAAAAAAAATGTATTTCCTTAATTTTTTTCTCTGTCCATTGTGTTTAGATCATGTCTGCAATGTTGTCTTTACAATATTAAATGCTAACCTTCACAGATGGTGTCATTGTTTTACTGACTTTGATTCAGGTCCTGAGTACAAATCATATGCGTGTATGTTCCTAACACACTGTAGAGTCTCACTACAGGATCTTTTCCTAGCATTCTGAACTATCCAGGACAGAAGTAATCACCTGGAAAGGATGCAAACAGGGTATCTTAAGCAACCAAGCAAGATGTCTCAAATTATCTGTTCTAGAGCAGTGGTTCTCACTGCTTTCAGCTTAATTCAAACAATAGTTGCAGGCCTCCTAGAAATAGTTTGATTTGGCGCCCAAAGAAATCCTTACTAAGGAACTTGGAAGTGTTCTAGAAATTTATTTTATCCTCACAAAGGTCCTATGAGGTTGATACTTACTATTATAAACTCATTTTACATAAGAGGACATTGAGACTTAGAGAAATTAGGCAACTTAAGCAAGGCCACCCAGCTGGAAAGTAAGAGCTGGAATTGAAACCCAGGAAATCTGGCCCCAGAGTCTGTGTGTTTAACCACACTGCTATACCATGCTTCCTTCCACTAATAAATAAAACAGACTATGAATTAATTAATACATGTAAATCAACTGTTATTAATATTCTTAAATACACATATGTATTAGTTGGTGCAAATGTAATTGCAGTTTGGGACCATGAATTGTAACTCATTATAACTAGTCTCAAACATATCTTTTTTAATCAAAATAGGAACCATTACATTCAGCACATTTTTGCCAACAAGAATAAGTTTTGATTATTCCTGTAGCATAGAAATCTGTGCTTCTGGATTTTATGAACTCTTGGAAAGCATTTTCTGACTCCTGCTGGTTGTGGAAACATTTTCCCTGCAAAAAATTGTGGAGATGCTTGAAGAAGTGGTAGTCCATTGGCGAGACGTCAGGTGAACACAGAAGATGAAATCAAACTTCATAGCCCTATTTGTCAACTTTTGAAGCTTTAGTTGTGTAACTTGGGGTCAGTGTCATTGTAGAGAAGAATTTGGCCCTTTCTGTTGACCAATGCTGGCTGAAGGCATTGCAGTTTTCAATGCGTCTCAACAATTTGCTGAGCACACTTCTCAGGTAGAATAGTTTTGCCGATTCAGAAAACTGCAGTGTATCAGACCAACAGCAGACCACCAAACAGTGAGCATGACTTCTTTTTGGTGCAATTTTGGCCCTGGGAAGTGCTTTGAAGCTTCTTCTTGGTCCAACAATTAAGCTGGTTGTCACTGGTTCTCATATCAGTTCAGTTCAGTTCAGTCGCTCAGTCGTGTCCGTCTCTTTGCGACCCCACGGACATTAGCATGCCAGGCTTCCCTGTCCATCACCAAATCCCAGGGCTTACTCAAACTCATGTCCATCGAGTAGGTGATTGTCATATAAAATCCACTTTTTGTCGCGCATCATAATCCAATTAAGAAATTGTTCATTGTTGTTGCATAGAATAAGAGAAAATCACAGTTCAAAATGACGATTTATTTTTTATATTTGGTCAGCTCATAAGGCACCCACTTATCGAGCTTTTTCAGCTTTGCAATTTGCTTCAAATACCTAATGAGCATAGGATGTTCAATCTTGAGTTCTTCGGCAACTTCTCCTGTGGTTCTAACAGGGTTAGCTTCAATGATCCTCTCAACTGGTCATTGTCAACTTCCAATGGCTGGCCATTGCTCTCCTCATCTTCAAGGCTCTCATTTCCTTTGAAAAACTTCTTGAACCACCACTGCACTGTACGTTTGTTAGCAGTTCCTGGGTCAAATGCATTGTTGGTTACAGCAAGTAATATCATTAGCAAAAGAATGTAAAACAAGAAGTGTGGATTAAAATGATATGTAATATAACCACATTTATTTAAGAATATATTTAAATATCTGGCAAAGTTCAACAATGCAAAACCACAATTACTTTTGCACCAACCTAATACCATTTGTATTCGTTTGCATGTAGATTTTTAAGCAGAGAGGGCAGGAAGGCCTCAGAGAAATTACCCAGCATGGCTTTTTTGACACTAGAAAATATTTTTGGCCTCAACCATTTTGTGATCTAAGTCCGGCCACAATGCTTGTCCTGAAACACATCTCAGTCATTAATAATCTTAGAGGAAAAAGAGAAAGCAAGAACAAGTGACCGTTGTCAGGCAAGAGAAGTAATAATAGCAAAGACAATAAATCAGTTGTAAAGATTCCCAGTTCTGATACAATGGAAAAGATTAGACTGAAGCACATTACTGAGCTGTTTTGCAGCATCCAAACCCCCCTGAGTGCTCAATCACCAGGTCAAGCTGAAGTTAGGGAATGATGGTGCTGATGTTTTCTGACCCCCATGACTTTAATCAACTAAAGCTTGGACTCTATCATCCTTTGCCCCAATTCTTTGCTGAATTCTCTTTTGTTCAGGCCCCCTCATGAATATGCATGTAACCTTGGCTTAAAATTTTCTCAGTTTTGTTGTCCAAGGAGACACTGCTTTGGGAAAGATCTTTAGTGTTCTCCTTATTTGCTTCAAGTAACAAATCCTTCCTTCTCTTGTTCTTTGGCTTGGTTGTGTCCTTTGGTTGCCAACAGGTGAACCCAGTTTTCCAGCAACAGTTTCACAGACCTAGCTCTTCTGCTTCCCCCAACCTTGTCTGGAATCCACTACTCTAAAGCTCAGAGATATTGCTTTCAAGAGAACTTCTTAAACCTAATGCCACAATTACTTTATGCTTATTAGACACGATTCTAATGAGCTCATTCTAATGGAGCTAGTTTTCAACTCTATAGCACATTACTCCCATTTTAGTGAGTAAAAAGCTTGGGTTTTGAAATCAGAACGCTTTATTTTAATCTCTGGCACTGTCAACTTGGATACCTTACTCAGGTTAGTTAACTTATGTAAATCTGATTTCTCACATATAAAAGATTCATACAATACATATCTCACGTGTGACGAGGATTAAATGAGACAGTGTTTGTGAATCACATTGGTACTTGGTGAGCCTCCAGGAATGGAAGCTGATAATGGGCCTGTACATGGTAGCAACAGTAGTAGTAATGACAGGATACTATGAAAATTTTAAAGATGCTCATTAGTAGCCTGGCAGCCTTGCAGTCAATCGTTAAGGTCAATAATCATATATATATTTTTTGAGCTTGGGAATACTCTTCAGAAACTCATACAGCTTTGGAAATATTCATAAAGGCTTTTTAACAGCACTACTTTACAAAACACTAAACAGGAGTATTTAAAGAGGTTTTTGGATCAGTTTTTGATAAATCATGTAGAAAGCAGAATAAATTTCTCTCACTGCTCTTAGACACAGGGAAGAAGCAAATTTTTCTCACATTCCATAATTGCCAGAGTGACTGTTTCATCTTTTGTCTGCAGTTTCTTTACATTATCCCCTCAGGTGGTATGTCAGATGATTTCTTTTGCAGTCTCCCAACATGAATTTTTAAATTGTCAATCAAGGCCACATATAAAAGACAGAGGATCATATCAGATCAGTCTGTAGGCTGAAAATGAAATAACTAGTAACATTCATTACCAATCGAAAATGTATTTGCACAAAAGATATACTTATAGGAATTATTCAAATATAAAATCTCAGTTAAGAAAGGAATCACTGCTGATTGCACATCAATCACTTTTCAATAGTAGAATTCCTTTAAAAATTCTCTCATCTCCATGATTGTGCGAAAGATATGCTTTTCAGAAAGCAATCTTTATTAATGAGCCATAAATATAGTCTCCTCACTGCCTACTGCACCATTTGGTAAAAGAATCCGGTGAACAAAGATTCAAATTCATGAATAGGCTCTTTAAGACCCTCATTATATGTGTTTTGTGATTAAATCCTGATTATTTCACCATTTATGAGAGATGCATCAGCGCAACTGTAAAGCTCTCTTTACACCTTCTTTTCCCACTCACTGACATGACTATTTAAAAAGAAAGCTGCAGAAACAAGCTTTACATGGAGAGTCAAACAGTCCCATATTTTAGCACAATCTGATTTTATTTTAAAAATTATTAAGTAGGAGTGTAAAAGGCAGAATTTTGCCCCTAAATCCATGTGCTTATCACAATGAAGATGATTGTCTTCAATTCTGAGAAGGTATTGGCCTCATTTGGGGTCAATAACTTTGTTGCCAATGAGTAAGTAAACCCTGGGGCAAGTGGGAAAGTGCATTCATCAGGGTTGAAAGAAGAAAAGCCTCTTTACTCTTGAATTCTTTCTTTGTACCATGGAAAACATAAAGCATCATCTTTACACACAAACACAAGAATGCCTTTGAACATCCTGTTAGGACTCACTTTCCATTAGGCCAGTTGATGGCCCCTAAAGGTATTATGTTAAGAAAGTCAATGAAGCTTTAGAATCCTATTGGAGAGAATGTTGGGTTGAGTCAAATGACTTGAGTTTTAGTCACACACATCACTTGCTGTTTGGTGTAGGCTGTCTCAAAGATATGAAGAGTATGTCAGTAGCATGGGCATTATTGTGGTTCATAGAGATGGCATGCTTAGAAGAGATCATGGAACAGGTAACCTAGAAAGGCTTCATGAAGAAAACAGAATTTGAGCTCAATCTGTAGGGTAGGTGTAATTTAAATTCACAAATGTGAGAATTTACATTCAGTGAGAATATTTGGAATTAAAGGCCCACCATAAGGGAAATGTTTAAAGGGCAAATAATTATATAGTTTTTAATTAGACTAATTATACAGTTTATAGTTATATAGCAAATAATTAAATTTACTCCTTATCTTAGTTATTCTTCCCCGTTTTCATTAGCTGTTGAATAAAATTCATTATGTAAAGTAGTGTTTTTGGCAACCCTGAACAAAGGAAACATTAGTCTTTGAGGGCTCCAGTTACCAAATATGGCTTACTTATTGAAGGCCATTGAGAAGACATTCTTTTTCTTTTTAAAGTCATTTGTAATAACTTTGCTCAAAATACTCCATAGTTCTTTACCTGCTCAGCTTTGGGTCCATTCTCACACATGAAAAGTAATAAAGTCATAGAGGATCTCATTCACAGCAGCCTCAATCTCACAGACGTCACTAAGAATGGAATTTGTTTGGAAGTACCTAGGTTTAGGAACAGAATAAAATGTATTATGCAGAGTGAAGTGAACCAAATATTTGAAGACTAAGGCTGCAGAGAGTAAGAGGTTGTTGAAGGCCCAATATTCTATAGCATTCACTGTATGGTAAAGCCTTAAAGAAGGAACTTAGAAAATGTTGGCTACCAGCAAATGTGATTGTCTTATCTATCAGTCTGTGTGCGTATGTGCATATGTGTAAATTTGTTTGTTCTTGAATACATTGTGGTGTTTTCCAATTAATCATAGTAAACACCCTTTTGGAGAAGGAAATGGCAACCCACTCCAGTGTTCTTGCCTGGAGAATCCCATGGACAGGGGGCCCTGGTGGGCTAGTGTCTATGGGGTTGCAAAGAGTTGGACACGACTAAGCATCTAACACACACACACACACACACACACACACACACACACATATACACAAGCACCCTTTTAAAATGTTATTAGTTTGTTTCCTACTGCTTTGTATATTTGCATCACTGATTTAACCTTGAAGTCACTTGACACTAGGAAGCTTCGACTAAATAGTCTGAAACCCAGATGGTTTCTCCAGCTAGTTTGCAAACATTTAAGGAAGAAATAATACCAATGTAAATAGTTTCCACCATAATTTTCTTTTTTAAAAAAAGAAAAGATGCTATCCAATTCATTGCATGAGGTTGCCATAACACCAAAAGGGATAATACAAGAAAGGAAAATTATAGGCTACGAAAACAGATTCAAAAAGGCTAATTAAAATATTATCAACTTAGAGTTAGTATTATTTAAGAATATAATATCATGGTCAAGTTAAACTTCTTTAGAAATGTGATGTTGTCTTTAATACTCAAAAATCTATCAGTGTGATATGTCACATAACTAAAGCAAAAATACATGACCATCTCAGCAAATAAAAAAGAAAACAGTTGAAAAAGTTGAATATTTCCTCATTATAAACCTCTTCAGTTCAGTTCAGTTCAGTCACTCAGTCATGTCCAACTCATTGCCACCAGGGACTGCAGCACACCAGGCTTCCCTGTCTATCACCGACTCCTGGAGTTTGCTAAAACTCATGTCCATCCAAATATCTCTGTTTTCCCCTTCTCCTCCCACCTTCAATCCTTCCCAGCATTAGGGTCTTTTCCAAGGAGTCAGCTCTTAGCATCAGGCAGCCAAAATATTGGAGTTTCAATTGCAGCATCAGTCCTTCCGATGAATATTCTGGACTGATTTCCTTTAGGGTTGACTGGTTGGATCTCCTTGCAGTTCAAGGGACTCTCAAGAGTCTTCTCCAACACCATAGTTCAAAAGCATCAAGTCTTCGGTGCTCAGCTTTCTTTACAGTCCAACTCTCACATCCATACAGTTCAGTTCAGTTCAATTCAGTCGCTCAGTTGTGTCAGACTCTTTGCGACCCCATGAACCTCAGCACGCCAGGCCTCGCTGTCCATCACCAACTCCTGGAGTCCACCCAAACCCATGTCCACTGAGTCGGTGATGCCATCCAGCCATCTCATCCTCTGTCGTCCCCTTTTCCTCCTGCTTTCAATCTTTCCCAACATCAGGGTCTTTTCCAATGAGTCAGCTCTTCGCATCAGGTGGCCAAAGTATTGGAGTTTCAGCTTCAACATCAGTCCTTCCAATGAACACCCAGGACTGAGCTCCTTTAGGATGGACTGGTTGGATCTCCTTGCAGTCCAAGGGACTCTCAAGAGTCTTCTCCAACACCACAGTTCAAAAGCACCAATTCTTCTGTGCTCAGCTTTCTTTATAGTCCAACTCTCACATCCATACATGACCACTGGAAAAACCATAGCCTTGACTAGACGGACGTTTGTTGGCAAAGTAATGTCTCTGCTTTTTAATATGCTGTCTAGGTTGGTCATAACTTTTCTTCCAAGGAGTAAGTGTCTTTTAATTTCATGGCTGCAGTCACCATCTGCCGTGATTTTGGAGAGCAGAAAAATAAAGTCAGCCACTGTTTCCACTGTTTTCCCATCTATTTCCCATGAAGTGATGGAATCGGATGCCATGATCTTAGTTTTCTATACATGACTACTGGAAAAACCATAGCTTTGACTATACAGAGCTTTGTTGGCAAAGTAATGTCTATGCTTTTTAAAATGCTGTCTAGGTTGGTCATAGCTTTTCTTCCAAGGAACAAGTGTTTTTTAATTTCATGGCTGCAGTCACCATCTGCAGTGATTTTGGAGCCCAAGGAAATAAAATCTTTCACTGTTTCCATTGTTTGCCCATCTATTTGCCATGAAGTGATGAGACCAGATGCCATGATCTTAGTTTCTTTAATGCTGAGTTTTAAGCCAACTTTTTCACTCTCCTCTTTCATTTCATCAAGATGTTCTTTAGTTCTTCTCTGCTTTCTGCCATAAGGGAGGTGTTATCTGCATATCATGTGTTATTGATATTTCTCCCTGCAATCTTGATTCCAGCTTGTGCTTCATACAGCCTGGCATTTTATATGATATACTCTGAATATAAGTTAAATCAGCAGGGTGACCATATACAGCCTCGATGTACTCTTTTCCTGATTTGGAACCAGCCTATTGTTCTATGTCTAGTTCTAACTGTTGTTTCTTGATCTGCATACAGATTTCTCAGGAGGCAAGTAAAGTGGTCTGGTATTTCCATCTCCTTAAGAATTTTCCGCAGTTTGTTGTGATCCACATAGTCAAAGGCTTTGGTGTACTCAATAAAGCAAAAGTAGATGCTTTTCTGAAACTCTGTTGCTTTATCAATGATCCAATGGATGTTGGCAATTTGATCTCTGATTCCTCTGCCTTTTCTAAATCCACCTTGAACATTTGGAATTTCGTGTTTTACGTACTGTTGAAATCTGGCTAGGAGAATTTTGAGCATTACTTTGCTTGCATGTGAGATGAGTGCAATTGTGTGGTAGTTTGAATATTCTTTGGCATTGCCCTTCATTGGGATTGGAGTGAAAACTGACCTTTTCCAGTCCTGTGGCCACTATTGAGTTTTCCAAATTTGCTGGAATATTGAGTGCAGCACTTTCACAGCATCATCTTTTAGGATTTGAAGTAGCTCAACTGGAATTCTATCACATCCACTAGCTTTGTTCATGGTGATGCTTCCTAAGACCCACTTGACTTCACATTCCAGGATATCAGGCTCTAGGTGAGTGATCACAACATCATCGTTATCTGGGTCATGATGACCTTTTTTGTGTAGTATTCCTGTGTACTGTGGCCACCACTTCTTACTACCTTCTGCTTCTGTTAGGTCCATATCATTTCTGTCCTTTACTGTGCCCTTCTTTGCATGAAATGTTCCCTTGGTATCCTTAATTTTCTTGATGAGATCTCTAGTCTTTCCCATTTTATTGTTTTCCTCTATTTCTTTGCATTGATCACTGAGGAAGGCTTTCTTATCTCTCCTTGCTATTCTTTGGAATTCTGCATTCAAATGGGTACATTTTCCTTTTCTCCTTTGCCTTTCTCATTTCTTTTTTTCTCAGCTATTTGTAAGGGCTCCTCAGACAAGCATTTTACCTTTTAGCATTTCTTTTTCTTGGGGGTGGTCTTGATTGCTGCCTCCTATACAATGTCATGAACCTCCGTTCATTGTTCTTCAAGCACTTTGTCTATCAGATCTAATCACTTGTATCTATTTCTCACTTCCACTGTATAATCATAAGGGATTTGAATGGTCTAGTGGTTTTCCCCACTCTCTTCAATTTATGTCTGAATTTTGCAGTAAGGAGTTCATGATCTGAGCCACAGTCCACTTCTGTTATTTTTCTAACTGTATAGAGCTCCTCCATCTTTTGCTGCAAAGAATATAATCAATCTGATTTCAGTGTTGACCATCTGGTGATGTCCATATGTACAGTCTTCTCTTGTGTTTTGAAAGAGGATGTTTCCCATGACCAGTGAGCTCTCTTGACAAAACTCTGTTAGCCTTTGCCCTGCTTCATTCTGTACTCCAAAGCTAAATTTCCCTGTTACTACTGGTATGTCTTGACTTCCTACTTTTGCATTCTAGTTCTCTGTAATGAAAAGGATATCTTTTTTGAGTGTTAGTTCTAGAATGTCTTGTACATCTTCATAGAACAGTTCAACTTGGTTTTTCAGCATTACTGTTTGGATCATAGACTTGGATTGCTGTGATACTCAATGGTTTGCCTTGGAAATGAACAGAGATCATTCTGTCGTTTTTGAGATTGCATCCAAGTACTGCATTTTGGACTCTTTTGTTGACTATGATGGATACTCCATTTCTTCTAAGAGATTCTTGCCCACAGTAGTAGATATAATGGTCATCTGAGTTAAATTCACCCATTCCAGTCCATCTTAGTTCACTGATTCCTAGAATGTCGATGTTCACTCTTGCCATCTCCTGTTTGACCACTTCCAATTTACTTCGATTCATGGACCTAACTTTCCAGGTTCCTATGCAATATTGCTTTTAACAGCATTGGACTTTACTTCCATCACCAGTCACATCCATAACTGGATGTTGTTTTTGCTTTGGCTCCATCCCACCATTCTTTCTGGAGTTATTTCTCCATTGATCTCCAGTAGCATATTGGGCACTTACCAACCTGGGGAGTTCATTTGTCACTGTCCTGTCTTTTTGCCTTTTCATATGTTCATGGGGTTCTCAAGGGAAGAATACTGAAGTGGTTTGCCATTCCCTTCCCCAGTGGATCACGTTTTGTCAGAACTCTCCTCCATAACCCATCTGTCTTGGGTGGCCCTACAAGGCTTGGCTAATAGTTTCTTTGAGTTAAACAAGGCTGTGGTCCATGTGATCAGTTTGATTATTTTTCTGTGACTGTGGTTTTCATTCTGTCTGCCCTCTGAAGGATCAGGATAAGAGGCTTATGGAAGTTTCCTGATGGGAGAGACTGATGGAGGGGGAAACTGGGTCTTCTTCTGGTGGGCGGGGCCGTGCTCAGAAAATCTTTAATCCAATTTTCTATTAATGGGAGGGGCTGTGTCCCCTCCTGTCATTTGATCTGAGGCCAAACTATGGTGCAGGTAATGAAGATAATGGGGACCTCCTTCAAAAGGTCCCATGCAGGCACAGCTGCACTCAGTGCCCCCAGCCCTGCAGCAGGCCACTGCCGACACACACCTCTGCTGGAGACTCCTGGACACTCACAGGAAAGTCTGGGTCAGTCTCTCGTGGGGTCACTGCTCCTTTCTCCTGGGTCCTGGTGCACACGAGGTTTTGTTTTTGCCCTCCAAGAGTCTGTTTTCCCATTGCTGTGTAATTTCTGGTGGCTCTATGGTGGAGTTAATGGCAACCTCCTCCAAGAGGGCTTATGCCATACCCAAGTATGCTGCACCCAGAGCCCATGTCCCTGCAGCAGGCCACTGCTAACCCGTACCTCTGAAGGAGACATCTGGCTCAGTCTCTGTGGGGTCTCCTGGTGCACAAAAGGTTTTGTTCGAGCCCTCTGAGCATCTCTGGCAGGTATGGTGTTTGATTCTAAATGCAATTTTGCCCCTCCTACCATCTTGTTGGGGCTTCTCCTTTGCCCCTGGACATGGGGTATCTTTTTTTGGTGGGATCCAACATTCTATCGATGCTTGTTCAGCAGCGGGTTGTAATGTTGGAGTTCTTGCAGGAGAAAATGAGTGCGTGTCTTTCTACTCTGCCATCTAGAAACCTCTTAGCAAATTAGGAATACAAGGGATTTTCCCTACTCTGATAAATATGATCTGCAAAAATGCTACAGCAAATATAATACCCAGTGAGTGGTGAAATGTCGACATATCTGCCTTTGTAATCAGGAAGAAAACAATGATGTCTGCTATCACCACTTCTATTCAGCATTGTCCTAGAGGCCCTAGTCAGTAAAATACAATAAGAAAAATAAATTTGAAACAGTAAGAATTGAAGACAGAATGGAAACAAGTGATATGGCCACATAGGAGAAAATCTAACAATCTACAAATAAATTATTTGAATTAATAAATTTTAAGATTACTGAAAAAATCAATATAAAAATAAATTGTATTTCTATATGCTAACAGTGAATTAGAAACGCCATTTAAAAGAAATATAAAATTTAAAATAGCACCATAACCATCAAACAGTTAGACATATGTCTGAGAAATTTATTTAGGAAGAAAATAGTAATAGTAGGGCTGATAGCTCAGTCGATAAAGAACTCACTTGAGACCCCAGTTAAATTCTGGGTCTGAAAGATCCACTGGAGAACGGATAGGCTACCCACTCCAGTATTCTTGGGCTACCCTTGTGGTTCTTCTGGTAAAGAATCTCCCTGCAATGGGGGAGACCTGAGTTCGATCCCTGAGTTGGGAAGATCTCTTGGAGAAGGGAAAGGCTACCCACCCTAGTATTCTGGCCTGGATAATTCCATGGACTCTATAATCCATGGGGTCACAAAGAGTCAGATATGACTGAAAGACTTTCATTTTCACATTTAGGCCTGTTAACAATTCTATTTTCCAGGGAAGCCCAGTAAAAAAGGAATGACCATGTAAATCCCCTTGTAAACATAGTAGTACCCCTACCTCCTGGTAAATATGCTACTGGTATTTAGTAGAAAGATAATTAAGAATGCTTTTTATCATTATTTACCTATTGTAAAGAAAATCTGCAACAGCTTTTTAAGGGCATGTCAGACGGGAAAATGTTATATAAACTGGATAATCTTTTGAATGTAAAATGAGGATGGTCTCTGACCAAAATGGCCCCTTTTGCATATGCACTATTCCACATCAATTTAAACATTGCATTTTAAATCTGAGTCAGAACACACCCTACCACAGAAGAGGAAGAATCCCTGGAGAGCTGTGTTGATGGTTTTTGGATTCCTCCAAAGGAAGAATATATTCTTTATCCTATATCCTTTGAATTATTAGTAATGTTTGTTATTAAGATATACAATTCATGTGACTCTGAGTTGACAGTTCTATCCTTATATTAAGCCTCTGTACAGAAAACTATAAAACACTGAGATAAATTCAAGAAAACTTTCTTAATGGAGATTTATTGTGTTATGGATTGGAAAGCTCAATATTCAAAATTTATTGGTTAAATGCAGTAGAATCAACATTTCTAAGTTTCTCTGTGTGTGCAAACACTGAAAAGCTGATTTTAAATTTCACATGAAAATAAAAAAAAACTGGGAAGAGCTTTAGACATTATTGAAAAGAAGATGTCAGGGCTTGTGCTACAGATACTAAAATTACTATAAAGCTGTAGTCATTAAGACAGTATAGGATTAGCTCTAAAATTTATGCACCACTGAAATAGAATTGAAGCCAAAAGAACAAATCTACATATTTATGGACATTCGATTTATGACAGCCTTGTCACTGCAGAGCAGAGCAGTGGGGAAACGACAATTATTTCAATGAATTTTGCTGAGGCTGTGCAGTAAAATAAATAACAAGCAAACCTATCCCACACCATACATGAAAATCAGTTCAAAGTGGATTATAGTCCTAATATGAAGGACAAAAATAATAACAGTTATGTAAAATAATATGAATGACTACACTCATGATTGCGAGGTAGGAATAATTGGTTAAATGGATATAAAATGATGCATACATTTGACTGACCACATTAGAGTTAAGAAAGTCTATTCATTAGAGACACATTATGAGAGTCCAAAGGCAAGCCACAGATGAGCAGAAAATATATGCAGCTTAATAAGAAACAAAGAGCTTATATCAAGAATATATATATATTACTATATATATATAGTACTACAAAGAAAAAGACATTGCTATGAAAAGCGAGCAAAGGACATGAAAAAGCATTTCCCAAAAAGGGGACATTTAAATGGTCAATAAACATATTGAAAGTTACTAAACTCTCTTAGTAATCAGAGAAATGCAAATTAAAGTCATAATAGGATACCACTGCATATGATCAAAATGGCTATGGAAAACAAACAAACAAACAAAAGACTGACAATGCCAACTGCTGGAGCAAATGTGCAACAATTGGTCCTCTCAAATACAAGTGGAAGCATACATTTTTACAAGCCCTGACAAAAAGAGCTTGGCATTACCTACTAATGTTAAATATCTTACACCCTATGACCCTGAAGTTCTACTCTTAAGTCTAAACAAACAGTGTGCGCATATGTTTCAGAGTGTATAGACAAGAATGTCTCAGCAACATTATTTGTAATAGTCCCAAACTGAAAATAACCCAGATGTCCAGTTAACAAAAGAATGATGAATTATCATCACACAAAAGAATATCACACAGCAATGAAAGTGAATGAGTTGAATAGTGTAAATGGAACTCACCAAAATAATGAAGACTGACACAAGAGAATACTCACTATTTAATTCCATTATATAGTTCAACGTTCAAAAATAGGAAAAATTAAAATGGTTAGGGGCGACTAGGTGGGTCAGAATTTACAAATAAAACCGAGGAGCTGAGTCAGAAAAGTGAGGGAAGAGAAGAAATCTTGCCCAGCAAGGAACACTGGGAGTAGGGAATGGGGTTCTAGGATGTTGGCAAAGTTCTTTTTCTTGACCTGAGTGGTGGTTATGTAAGTGTCCACTACACAGTAATTCATTAATGCCATGTTATGCAGTTTTTTTTTACAATAAGCAATTTCTATATAATATTATGCTACCAATTCTGTTTAAAAATAAGAAAGAGAGAGAAGGAAACAATTCTATGAATGACCTACATGATACAGCAGCAATAATTTTTCTCCACCTAGAAGAACATTGGATTTGGAGAAATCTTTTGTAATATAAAACAGGAATTCTCCAACTTGGCACAGTTGGCATTTTGGACTGGATAATTGGATTGTTCTTTGTTGTGGGGGGCTGTCCTGTGGATAGCAGCATCTCTGACCTCAACCCTCTGCCTACTAAATTCCAGTAACACTCCCCGCCCCTAGTGGGACTACCAGTTGATAACCATTCATTTAAAGAGATGAACACTGGAGGCATTGCTTTCTGTGCTCTGGTTACAAGTTTTTGGAGTCATATTCTTCAAGTATAATATTTGGAGTTTTCTATTGTCTTACTTTCCAGCATTCTGTTCCAGTTTTCTCAGTAATTTATTTTAAAAATCCCCTGGGATGAATTTCTCTTTACTTTATTCTATGGATAAATAGACGTATGCGGATAGGGAAACAGTCAAATTTCTCTTACAATTATTGCAAATTTTATGTTGCAAGTCTTGGTAACATTGCTTAAGAGGAGATATTTGAAAATGGAATGCAACTGCAGAGTGAACTAGCTGATATTAGAGAGGCTCTAATCTCGGTCTCTGTGAAACAGATTGTCAAGAAACCCCAGGAATTTACCAACCACTAACTATGATGAGGAATCCAGAAATAAGGAAATCTTCTCTCTCATCCATAGCAGTCTGCTCCCTCCCCCAGCTCCTACGTTTTTCCTGATCCCTAACACCATACCTTCTCTTACTTCCATGCTAACAAAGGCAGATTTTGGAAGTCATAACTCAACCAGTCATTTCAATTATAGTTTTTAGTGAGCCACATCAAGAACCTTAAGTAAAGGGTAAAAACCACACTCAGCTGTGGCATTTTCATTGCTTTAAGTCATTACCAGTAACTGGAATCTGTATACTTCACTGAACTTTTGAAAACAAGCTCATTTAGCACATTCAGTATACATTTTTGGGAAAAGGAGTAACAAGTTTTGCTCATTTTGTGCATTTTAATTGGCTGGCAATTTCCAGATACATCTGTGGGACAAACTGATAAGTCACCCCCTGCCAACAAAAGATACAAACAGAATTTCAACTTGACTGAACATATTTCTTGTTTTCTGAAATAAAGTCAAGACGATCCTCCATTTCTGAGAGGAGGCATTTCCTTCCAAATCTGTGCCCTCTGACACTGTTTGTGTTTTTGGGGGGGCGGGGGGGCCGGGGGAGCTCTACATTTCTCCTCCACTTCTTCTTACACAAATGCAATTAGCTGAAATCAGCACAATGCTGCTGGACTTATAGTCAAAAATAGGTGATTTCAATAGCTTGGACTCATAAAAATGATATTTCTTTATGACCTGTTACCCATTAAGTTCCTGGTTACCTGGCCAAGAGTTAACTTACCAGTAAATTCCTGATCAACCTACTCACAGCTCTAGCTGCAATACTGGGGAAACTTGGCCATTTGGTTATCTTCTATGAGTTGCCATATTGCAGTTCTAGAATTATATGCCTCTCTCCAGTCATTCAAACACTGAATTCCTCCCAGGTCAGGACAAAATGTGACTTATAGCTTTGCACATCTTAGTTTTTTTTTATGGCATTGCCAAGGTTTTTCTTTCTTTCTCAAATTTCAATTTTTTAAACCAATTTACTCTAAAATGGTAATTTAAGACATAATAACTGATATTTATAAAGCATACTGTGTGCTAGGAATGTTCTAAGCACTTTAGCCTTTACATCAGCCCTATCAGATTGATTCTCTTGTTATCACCATTTTACAGATAAGGAAATTGAGGCACAAATGGGTTAAGTAAGTTTCCTAAGGACACATAGCTAAGAAGTGATAAACCCTGGATTGAGCCCTGAAAGTAGAGCTCTAAGCTGCAATTTCTAAGAACTAGAATTGTATTGTGGGCCTCTATAACCACAATTCCAAATAAATATCCTCTGAACTACTGTGGCTTGCTCTTTTGTACATTTCCAGGGGTAATTATAATGTATGTCACGCTACTGATATTATCCATATCCTTGTCTTTTATACTCTAACATTTTATGATACACTGAAGGGGAGAGACAGTGTCTTCTGAATTTTTATTTCCCTCCATCAGGAACTCAAAACATGATGAAAGGTATTTTGGCCACTTAGCAAAATCTTTTGTTATAGCAAAATGTTGGCATATTAAAAATTCAGTTTAATAGTTTTTTGCAGGGTCTTTGGGTTTTTTAATATACAGTATTATGTCATCTTCAAATAGCAAACAATTTACTTCTTTCTTTCTGATTCTAATGCTGCTTATTTCTTTTTCTGACAAAATGCTCTGGCTAGAACTTTCAATACAATGTAGAAGAAAAATGCTGAGTGTGGGCACCTTTGTCTTCTTCCTGAACTAAGAGGAAAACTTTCTGCATCTCACCATTAAGTAGGATGTTAGCTGTGAGCTTGTCATATATGACCTTGATTATGTTGAAGTATATTCCCTTTGGGGCTTCCTAGGTGGCGCAATGGTAAAGAATCCATCTGCCAATGCAGGAGACGCAAGAGACGCGGTTCAATCCCTGGGTCCGGTAGATCCCTTGCAGTAGGACATGGCAATCCATTCCAGTATTCTTGCCTGGAAAATCCCATGGACAGAGGAGCCTGGCGGGCTACAGCCCACGGGGTCATAAAGAGATGAATACGACTGAGCAGAGTACAGCGCACAGCATACTTTGCTGAGAGTTTTATCATAAATGGATGTTTACTTTTGTCAAATGCTTTTCCTGCATCTGTTGTCATAATAGGATTTTTATCTGCCACTGATTGATTGACTTACAGATTAAAGCCAATCACATTGATTTATAGATTAAAACCATCCTTGTCCTTGCATCACCTGTAATGAATCCTACTTGATCACGATATGCAATATGTACATGTTGTTGAATTTGGACAGCTAATATTTTGTTGAGAATTTTATATCAGTGTTTATCAGGGACACTGGCTTATAATTTTCTTTTCTTATCATATCTTTGCATGCTTTGGTATCAGCATAATGTAAAATGAGTTTGAAGGTGTTTCTTCATTTTTAATATTTTGAAACGATTTGAGGAGCATAAGTATTAACTCTCCTTTAAATGTTTAATAGAATTCACCTGTGAAGCCATCTGGACCCGATTTTTACTTTTGAGGAGCATTTTGATTACTGATTCAGTTTCCTTACTAATAATTGATCTATTCAGATTTTCTTTCTTCATGATTCAGTCTTGGAAGACTGTATGTTTCTAAGAATTTATGCATTTCATCTAGATTGTCTAATTTGTTGGCATATAATTGTTTATCATATTCTCTTATGAACCTATATATTTCTGTAGTGTCAGTTATAACTTCTCGTTCATCTCTAGTTTAGTTGTATGAGTCCTATTTTTTTTATGAGTCTGGCTAATGATTTGTCAATTTTGTTCCTTTAACAAATGAATTCAGTACAGTTGCAGGATATAAAATTAATATTTCAGAATTTTGTTACATTTCTATACACTAATAATAAACTATCAGAAAAAGAAATGAAGAAAACAATCCCCTTTAATCAATAAGAATAGAAAAGTAGGAGATGAAAAGACCCAAACTCTGAAAACTATAAGACATTGAAGAAAGAAACTGATACAAATAACTGGAAAGCTATACTGTGCTTGTGGATCAGAAGAATCAACATTGTTAAAATGCTCATACTACCAGATGCAATTTACAGATTCAATGTAATCTCTGTCAAAATGTCAACGGAATTTTTCACAGAACTGAAACAAATAATCCTAAAATTTATATGGAACCACAAAAGATCTTGAACGGCAGAAGCAATTTTGAAAAAGAAAAACAAAGCTGGAGGTACCATGCTCCCAAACTTGAATCTATGCTACAAGGCTATAATAATCAAAATGGCATGCAATTGGCATGGAAACAGTCAAATAGATCAACAGAACTTAGCAGGGAGTCCAGAAATGAACTCAAAACTAATATGGTCAGTTAATCCTTGACAAAGGAGGTAAGAATACTCAAAGGAGGTCATAAATGGGAATAAATAATGTTGGAAAAACTGAAAAAGAATGAAACTGGACCCCTTGTTACACCATACAAAAATAAATTCAAATTAATTCATAGAAGTCCTAGAAGATAACATGGGTAGTATGCTCTTTAACACGGTTTTAGCAACGTTTTGGAGGAATGTGTCTCCCTAGACAAAGGCAATAAAATAAAAAAAGTACACAAATAGGACTACTTCAAATTTAAAAGCTTTTTCACAGCTGAGTAAATCACCAACAAAACAAAAAGGCAACCTGCTGAATGAAAGAAGATATTTGCCAAATGTATATTTGATAAGGAGTTGATATACAAAATATATTAAAAGACTCATACAACTCAATATCAAAAGAAACACCTGATTAAAAATTGACAGAGAACATGAATTGACAGTTTTCTAAAGAAGACATACAGATGGTCAACAGTCACATGAAAAGATGCTCAACATCACTGATCATCAGGCAAATGCAAATCAAAACCACAATGAGATACCACCTCATAGCTATCAGAATGGCTATCATCAAAAAGGCAAGAAACAAGTATCGGAGTGGATATGAGAAAAGAGACCTATTGTGAGCTGTTGAGGGGAATGGAAATTGGTGCAATCCTTGTGGAGAACACAGTGACTCTTGTCTTTTCTTCACTCTGTCTCCTCTCTTTCAATTTTTCAACTTGGCATATTTTCTCAATTGATTTCAAATGCTGACAGCATGAACAACCAGGGCCCAAATGATACAGGACAACATTTCCCCAAGTGTGTTGTGCAGACTGTTAATAGTCATTATGTGAAAAAAGGTAAGAAAGAGGAGTGGGCCCCATAGGAAAACAAATTTAAGAAATGCAGAGTTAAATAAATATATTTATATAGAGAAGCCATTAAAACCTTGGACCCATTACTAGGATATAATCTTCAAGAGGGGGACACAGACCATAGAATTCCCCAAGTGTGACAATAGGTTCCAACAGGATTTGAGCATTATTCTGTGAGAAGGGGTAAGCACAGATTCAAATTAAAGATTTCGTTTCTGGAGTCATTTGATTCTGGGGTTTGAATTTTACCCCTACCATGAAATAACTGGATGGCTTGGGCAAGTCACTAAACTATTATGTGAATAATTACATTTATTAGAGAGGATCATCATTATAAATGCATGCCCAAATTACCTAGTAAATGATTTATTTATTTTTTAATGACTATTTTTATTAACTGTGCAAGTACCTGAAACAAAGAAAGAACAGTGTGTGCCTAGGAAAACAAGGACTCAGAGAAAAACGTGGGATATTAAATCTTTCTTGACACATTAAATCTTACAGTGATTGAGCTGGAAGGACGCTGCCCTATCATGGCTAGCTTAAGTCAACATATTGGGACGAGTTATGGCTGTTGAGAGCCAAAAATAATAGAGAACTCACCCTTGAAGCCTGCAGTGATGGTTTCTTGACAATTCTTGAAACCAGAGATGATCATGTTGATTAGTCTTGACTTGGAGCCATTAGGGAGAATGTCTAAAACAGGCTTATTTGTTTTGGTGTGATTCAAGATTTTTCATAAGCTAAGTTTTTTAAGGTACTTTCAAGGTAACTGCACTGTAAAAAATAGCATATTCATCCCTTTCAATACAGAAGAGAGAAACTGTTTGTGTGACTGTAGCCAGTCTGTGACTTTAAGGAACACAGTATTTTTCCTCATTTCTACTTCACAGATTATTTTTCACTTATTTATTAACTAATCTTTTCTTCAGCAATTCTGACTTACAAATTTCTCTAAATATATTATTTACTAAGAAATTAGTGAGAAGCCTTAAATCATCGCCTACCATGGTGGTGAAAAACCAAGAATCTAGGCTGAAGAAAAAACTGAATTTGAGGGTCCTGTTTGAGGAGAGCAAGCTCCCATGTGATGAAAAATCCCCATAGTTGTTTTATCATTTTATTTCAAAGCAGGTTAGGCTAATCTGTTTTTAGGCAGAAAGACATAAATTTTAGTGTCTGTTTTTAAGAGATTGTAGATTCGTAGATAGAAGTATTTGTTTCTGTTGTCAAAGTTTTCCTTTGACAAGTCTCATTGTAAGAGAATATCTTGCTGATATGATGTACATATTAATCTGTGCAGGCTGCTCAAACAAAATGCTACAGACTCAGTGGCTTATAAAAATAGGAATTTATTTCTCACAGTTTTGGAGGCTGGGAGTCCAAGATCCGGCATCCAGGTGCCAGCACACAGGGTTCTGGGGAAGGCCTTTTTCCAGGCTGCAGACTGCTGACTGCTTCCTGTGCCCTCAGACAGTGGGAGGGATGAGCTGGTCTCTAGGGTACTCTTAATAAGGGCACTAATGCCATTCATGCAGTCTTCACCCCTATGGCCTAATTACCTCCCAAGGACCACTTATCTAATACCATCACATTTAAAGTTAGGGTTTCAACATATGAATTTTGGAGAGACACAGACATTCAGACCACACCATGGTATGAGGCTGACCAAGAGCAAGACAGAGTGACTCAATCTGGTCATTCAGTCCCCAGAGAGGGGACTTTGCAGATACCCTGACATGTCCTTCTAGACCTGTTCACCTGCTGTGCCCAGCACAGAGCCTGAAGAAAAGGAAGATCAGTATCTTCGAGGCCTACTGTCAGCAAGCAGAAGGTTGATGATGTGAGAACCTGATGGAGAATGGGAAAAAAAAAGGAGGATAATATTTATCCTGAGTCCAAGTTACCCCCTAATCCAAGGATTAGTGAGCATTTTCTGCAAAGGGCCAGATAGATAGTAATTATTTCAGTCTCTGCAGATGATTTGGTCTCTGTTGCAGCAATTCAGCTCTTTTATGGCACAGAAGCAGGTGTACACCCACAGAAATGAGTGAAGTAGAAAGGTTCCAATAAAACTTTATTTAAGGACGCTGAAATTTGAATGACATATAATTTTCATGTGCCAAGAAATATTCTTATTCTTGTGATTGAGGGAAGGGACATATTCATGTAGATGTATGGCAGAAAACAACACAGCATTGTAAAGTAATTATCTTCCAATTAAAAATTAATAAATTTCAAAACATCATTTAAATGTAAAAAGAATTCTCAGCTCATGAGCCCCACAAAGCAGGCAGCAGGCTGGATTTGGCCCACGGGCCCTAGTTTGCCAGCCTCTGCTCAATCCTTGCCTTTCAAGGTGTGGTCCGCAAACCAGCAACATGGATACACCTGGGGTCCTATTAGAAATACTGAATCTTAGGCATCGCTGCAAACACTCTACAACAGAATCAGGATTTTGACAAGATGCTCAGGCGATTTGTAAGCACATTAAAAGTTTGAAAAGCACTTGTCTAAGCAACAGTTCAGACTGTCTGAGTACAAGCTCCTCAGCCGTGCCTGCGTGTTAGTCACCTGAGGAGCTCTTATGTGGCTCCATGCCCAGGGCGCACCCAGACCAATCAGATCAGAATCACTAGAACTGGGACCTGGCTATTGTTTTTAGTTTTTGGTTTTGTTTTATTTTATCTGAATGCACTCCAGTGATTCCAGTGTACAGCTAAAGTTAAGAATTGCTGCCCTAGAGACTTTTAAACATCAGGGGCCTCCCTTGAAAGAATTTTCACTGGAAATGGCTAGCAATTTAATGGCCTATATATTAGTCAGCTTGGGTCGCTATAAAAAAACACCACAGACTGGGGTGCTTTAAACAACAAAAATTTATTTTTCACAGGTCTAGAGGCAGGGAAGTACAAGGTCAAGGTGCCACCAATTTGGTTCCTGGTGAGGCCATTTCCTTGCAGATTTCTGGGTATGGTCTCACTTGGCCTTTCCTCAGTATATATATGTGTGAGTGGAGGATATACATCTCTTTTTTCCTCTTTATTTAAGGACACTAATACTATCATGGGGCTTCCCTGATAGTTCAGTTGGTAAAGAATCCACCTGCAATGCAGCAGACCCTGGTTAGATTCCTGGGTCGGGAAGATCCACTGGAGAAGGGTTTGGCTACCCACTTCAGTATTCTTAGGCTTCCCTTGTGGCTCAGCTGGTAAAGGATCTGCCTACAATATGGGAGACCTGGGTTCAATGCCTGGGTTGGGAACATCCCCTGGAGAAGGGAAAGGCTATCCATTCCAGTATTCTTGCCTGGAGAATTCCATGGACTGCATAGTCCCTGGGGTCACAAAGAGTTGGACACGACTGAGTGACTTTCACTTTCACACTATCTTGAGGCTCCCACCCTCAAAACCTAATCTAACCCTAATTACTTCCCAAAAGGCCCACCTCCAAAACCATGACATTGTAGGTTATAGCTTCAGCATAGTAATTTCAGAGGGACACAAATATTTAATCCATAACAAATCATGAGAGAAAAGATCTGCTACTTTTTTGTAGTCCCTGGATGATTACTTAAAAAGTCACAGCAATCAGGACTTTACCATTTAAAAGGTACCTTGTAATTCATTTCTTTCTTTGAAACACTGAGGCCTCAACCATTAGGTTGCCAGACACTACAGTATTGTTCCCACTTTTCATAGAAAGGAAAATTAAAAGAGGTAATTAATGGACCCACGTCCACCATGGTAACACATGGCAAAACAGCGCCACTGAGAATACTTCTCTTCAATTCTGCTGGGAGCCAAATGGCCTTAAGTGCAGAAATTATTGCAAGGAAGGAAGGGAGGGAGGGTGAAATAGGAAGATAACACTTACTGAGAAATTTTAGTGGACCAGGCACTGTGCTAAATTACCTTATATATAATTTTTACAACAATCTTATGGGGGACTTTTAAATATGTTTCATTTTTACCGATGAGAAACTGAGCCTCAGATTTCTCAAGGCTGCAAAACTAGCCAATGGTATAAGCAGAACTGAGGACTCATCTTTCTAATGCTAAATCCTGTTTCTTGGTTGGTTTGTTTTTGCTCTTTGCAAAACAACGCATTTGTCAAGACTGTCCTTGATTCTGGCTTAATCCAGGATTTAGGTTTCCATGCAGAAAAGTTAAAAGTATAGATAATTTTAACACATCAGTCAATGAAGTGCAATACCATATCCCCGATTAGACAAATATAAACATCTGCTCTTAAAAAGATTATTACCACACTATGAAGTGGCAAAATGATTGCTGCTTGTAAAATGTCTTCTTCTTTCCGACCCAGGAGTTGGCATAATTTATTTTGCATTTTTTCAGCCTTCCATGAGAAATAACAGTGGAAGTTGCATCACCCAGCAAAGATTAAAGGCGCCTGAGGATTGACAATGGCTGTAAATATAGCACATAATGGTATTGCTCACTGCTGCCTCCACCAAATGAAACCTGGGAATCAACAAGGCAATGACTCATGAAGAAGTGCACCACAGACCTTGCTGTAAACAGAAACGGAAAGCAGTATATGTGTTTCCCCCGCTTTAACCCTCGGTGCCTGTGACCCTGGTTTCCTGGCCTCGTCCATAACCCTCATCCTCCTAGGTTCTCCTTCCTCCCAACACAGGGTCTTTTCCAGTGCTTCAGCATCAGGAGGTTATTGGAATTTCAGCTTCAACATCAGCTTACCCCAGTTATTTATGGGGGGTAAAAATCATTGCAGATAAAAATGACTAAGTAATTGTTTTCTCGCTTCTCTCTATTATCTATTTCTACACAATTGACAAATATTTAAAGCTTATTCACCAACCTACTCACCTGCACAAGTAGAAATCTTAACTAAATTGACTATAGCCATATGGTGAAGAGTACTATTGTGTTCGAACCCAGATCTAGCTGCTTCCGAGGACCATGTTCTTTCCACTCTGCATGCTACTTCCTGTAATCTGGCCACCTACTATGGAACACTAGCTATGAACCTGCCACATAAAGACACTGTTCGTTCTCTTCAACACTCTTTGCAACTCTGTGAAGTAAGTTTATGCTTCCCACTCAGTCAAGACGTCCTTGGAAGCATCGCCTACATCTTTCCTTTTTCTTCTATATGTCAGAGCACAAAAAATGAATGACATCAAACATTACAGGGAAAATAAAATAAATTATAAAATGGAAAGCTATGCAGCCCTTTAAAAATGAAAAGTTTAAAAAAGTGGCATTCAAAATTGTGCTTGAGAAAAAAGGAAAACAGAAAAATGGCTTAACAGAAATGAATATCATCTTCTTTGTAAAAATATACAAATATACAAAAAAATATACAAAGAAGCAGAATTTTAAATGCCACTTTACAGAAATGAATATCATCTTCTTTGTATATTTTTAGGGCTTCCTTAACAGCTCAGTTGTCAAAGAATCTGCCTGCTATGCAGGAGACTCCGGTTCGATTCCTGGGTCGGGAAGATCCGCTGGCGAAGGGATAGGATACCCACTCCAGTATTCTTGGGTTTCCCTTGTGATCAGCTGGTAAAGAATCCACCTGCAATGTGGGAGACCTGGGTTCGATCCTTGGGTTGGGAAGATCCCCTGAAGGAGGGAAAGGCTGCCAACTCCAGTATTCTGGCCTGGAGAATTCCATGGACTGTATAGTCCATGGGGTCGTAAAGAGCTGGACACGACTGAGCGACTTTCATTTTCACTTGTGTATTTTTCAGGTTCCCAGTGTGTTTTAAAATTGCCTGCCTACATGCCCCCTGCATTCCTCTGTCTCTTTCTCTCTTTTCTCTTTGCTTTTTGATCACTTAAATAAAGTAAAGGAAAATGCTATCCCTGCCTGCTAAGGATTCAGGGTGTAGTCAGGGAGATAAACAGGCGCATGCATGGCAAGATACAAACCACCCATGAGGCACGGAGGCTGGCGATGTGACGAGAGGGCGAGAGTGAACAGACAGAGCTGGGGGGGGTCCAGCCCTCCGCCAGGCAGCCTCTCACAGCTCTTCCCAGAGCGGATCGCACAGGCCACCCGGGACCCGGAACCGGAAAGGGAGCCCGAGAGCCGAGCCGGGATTCAGATCCGCTGCGGTCCTGCCCCTCCAAGGGAGTCTCTGTTGATGGAGTCCAGGCTCCCTGCTGTGCTGGCTGACAAACTGATTCACCAGCTCCCGCAAGGCTTTCCTGTATTTCTGGCGCAGGAAAGTGAGGAGAGAGAAGTCAAACGATTTGAGGTTTTCCCTCTTTCTGCCATCAGTCTTTTGGTCTTTCATCATCTAAAACCACTCCCTTGCAAATACCCTCAACGTTTAACTCATTCTCACTCAAACCTATTGGCAACACTGTCACCCTGGATGAGCCACTGTAACCTATGCACTTGAGCTGCAGCGAATGCTACTGGAGAACATTCTAGAGCCAGGCTTTCTTTTAAATTCATGACTGTACACCTGTGCTGAATGCTACCTGGCCTTCCTCCCTTGCTCGCTCAGTAACTTTTTCCCATTCTTTGAGGTTTATTATGTGGGCCTGAACACCAAGAGGATCTGCTTGTTTGTTCATTTATTTTTATTTAGTTATTACCCAAACATACTTTAGGGAAAAAAGGAAGTCACTATATATTCAGGTCTTTGCAGATATTGAGAAAATAATTCACATCTCTAATGATAACTAATATTACTGCTATACATTAAAATTTTTGATCCTGTACAACTGAAAACCAGATATGGGGATGGTTAAAAAAAAATGGCACATTTCATGAAGTTTATTTTTGTTACACTTTCAATTTAAATTATTTTATATTATATGCAATTTTAAATATATATATGTAACTTCATTAAATAGGATAAGTACATAAGTTGGCCAAAAACATTATTTTAGGGTGCTGGTTGTTCTAATTGGGAAAATGAAAATAGTTTTTACTTTGAGTTGGTTCTACCTAGTTCTGCTGTATATTCAGGCATAAACTAAAGCTCTAAAAATAAATATGCCCCAAATAAAACTCTTGCTTTATTTCTCTGTCATGTTTCTCTGGGTCTTTCTAACTCATCCCTTAGTGCTTGCCTTTGCTGCCTTAAGGTCTTTCCAGTGAATCCTTTTTTTTTGACGTATTTCAGCTCCTTTCATTCTTAGAGTCTCAAATCCTTCAGTGGCATCCCATCTCACTTTGAGAGAAAAACCTAATCTTTCCATGACTCTCAAAGCTCTACAAAATTGGGCTTCTTCTAGCATTCTCATCTCACTGTTTATAATACTACCCTCATTACTAATCCTCAAAAGTGCCAAATCCACTCTGGGTACAAGGCTCTTGCTCATGCTGTTCCTCTTGTCTAAATGCCGTTTCCCAAGATGTGTGCAGTTAATTCCTTAAATATCTTCGTCTTCCTTTTATCCAGTCTTTGTTGAAATGTCATCTTAACAGTCAATACCTTCCTGATATTTTAAAGTAATAATAATAACAACAACAACCATCTCCATCCCAGTTCTCCATGTCTTCTTTACTATGCTTTAATTTATTCCATTGCATTTATCTTCACTGGACATTTTATTCTATTATGTGTATATTTGATTATTGACCTCATTTGTTATCTTCACTATTGTTTCATATAGCCTAGATCAGTGACTCTAATGTAGTAGGAATTCAATAAATATTTCCAGAATGAATTAATCTTAGTTAATATCACCATCATAGGGGTTTTCCTGGTGGCCCAAGGGTAAAGCATCTGCCTGGCAATGCAGGAGACTCAGGAGGTGCATGTTTGATCTTTGGGTCAGGAAGAGCCCCTGGAGAAGGAAATGGTGACCCACTCCAGTATTCTTGCCTGGGAAATCTCATGGACAGAGGAGCCTGGTGGGCTACAGTCCACAGGGTCACAAAAGAGTCAAACACAACTTAGCAACTAAACAACAACAATGTCACCACCATACCCCTGGTTGATCAAGTAGAAATTTAGGAAACAGTCTTAAAGCTTCATTGTATTCAACTCTAAGGCTGATCCATCACCAAATTGGGTAAATGTCACCTTCAAAATATATCGCAAAGTCTTCTACATCTCTCCAATTTCATTACCATCTTAATCAAGACTACTGCTGTCTCTTGCCTGGACTGTAATAGCATCCTATTTGTCTCCTTGCTTCTATTCTTGTCATTCCTAAAACCTGTTCTCTGTACAACAGTCAGAGAAGTCCTCAGAAAATATATAAACCAGACCACATCATTTCCCTGCTTAAAATCCTTTAATAGATTTGCATTGCTCTCAAATAAAGCTCATACTTCTTATCAAAACCTCCAAGATCCTGCAGCATATATCCTGCCTACTTCTCTATCTCGCCTTCTTTCTTATCTAACCGTGATGCTCCAGCATGTTGGCCTTATCCTATTCTGAGGAAACATCAGGTCTTTTCCCACCTTTCTAGGCCACTGACCTTGCTAATGTTTCTACTTAGAATGCTTTCCTTCCAGCGCTCTGTATGGCTGATAGGTTTTTATCCTTCAAGACTCAGTTCAAGTATCACCTCATCTAAGGGGTCTCCCCTTTCCAATCTACTCAATATAAGCATAGAGATTTCATCAGCCATTGTCTTTCTTTTAGAGCCCTCATCAAAATCCATAATTACCTTGTTTATTTGATTACCTATTTATTATCTGCCCTACCCCTAGAATAGCAGATGGCAAACAAACAAACAAAAAAAAAGTGGAAAATATTTTAGGCATTTCAGGCTAAATATAGTTTGTTAGAATTCCTCAACTCTGCCATTTCAATAAAACAGTGCTAAACAATAGGCAAACAAATAGGCATGGTTATTTTCCAATAAAGCTTTATTTATGAAGTTGGATTTTATATAGTTTTCACACCACAAGAATGATTCTTCTCTTGATTTTTTCAAGTATTAAAAAAAAATTCTTAGTTCACAGGTAGTACAAAAAAAGGTAGAAAGCCAAGTTTGGCCTGTGAGATGTAGCTTTCTGACCACTGACATAGGATATTAGCTATCAGGAAGTCAGAGACCTTGTTTGCTATATATTCAGATCTAGAACAGTGTTGTTCTAGATACACATAGTAACTGCTTAGAAATATACTTGAAGACTCCTTGAGTTTATCCAGCCTCTCCCATTATGTAGAAGTAGCTCTTCTATTGGGAATAGAGCTTCAAAATGTTACAATAAGTCCTCTCTCACAAGTCAAAAGTTTTCACTTATTTTAAGCTAGAAATACGTGCCTAGTTTGCCCTTACATTATCCTCCAAGAGTGTAAAATATGATGGAATTTTGCCAGATATAAAACAGAAGGCCATACTTACACAAGAAACAAAGATTAAGCAAAACTAATACAGTAGATTAAAAAATCAAGATTCAAACAGATATTGTTGATCCTGATGAAACTAGTTTGTTTACATTAGGCAGATGAAAGGATGGAAAGAAATATGTTTACGGTATGATCTCCCTAAACAAGTATGAAGAGAGAATAAGTGTTACCATGGAGGTCTAAATATTATATGTTCTTCCTAACACAGCTACCCAGTATACTAACTGTTCTTACTCTGACACACCTCTTGGGGAGAATACCTTCTTTTGGGAAAGAAAAATTATTTAGAAATAACACCGTTAAACTAAAAGAAGAGAAAACAAAAGAGAGAGTAATGAGAGAAAGTACTCTTCATTACTCACAGAAGAGTAATGAACTGTCATCAAGAGACAGGTCTTGCATTGGGTTCTAAAATCAGAAAGTAAAGGCAAGAAGGGATGGCAGAGAGACCCTGAGTGAGGAGACTTATTTCTTCTGTATATCATAGCACCACTTCAAGATTCCCAAGAGAAAATATTGGCAATGTTGCTTTTGCTCTGCTATGAAATTGCATTTCCTATTATATCTTCAAGTTGCTAAAAATCACAGTATCATTGATTTTTAGAATGGCAAGTTAATTAGAAGTGCTATAATCCACTTGCAAAATGTTGCATTTGAAAGACTAGAATGGCTAAAGAACTTGCTTAAACTCCCATGGTCATAGCTACAAGTGAAGTCCCTAGGCCCTGATTCCTTGTACGGACAGAAAACTTTCTAATGTACACAGAATTCTTGCCTTGAGAACCCCATGAACAGTATGAAAAGGCAAAAAAATATATGACACTGAGAGATGAAATCTCCAGGTCGGTAGGTGCCCAATATGCTATTGGAGATCAGTGGAGAAATAACTCCAGAAAGAATGAAGGGGCAGAGCCAAAGTGAAAACATCAACAAGTTGTGGCTGTGACTCATGATGGAAGCAAGGTCCGATGCTGTAAAGAGCAATATTGCATAGGAACTTGGAATGTTAGGTCCATGAATCAAGGTAAATTCAGTTCAGCTCAGTTCAGTCGCTCAGTTGTGTCTGACTCTTTGCGATCCCATGAATCTCAGCACGCCAGGCCTCCCTGTTCATCACCAACTCCCGAAGTTTACCCAAACTCATGTCCAAAGAGTCGGTGATGCCATCCAGCCATCTCATCCTCTGTTGTCCCCTTCTCCTCCTGCCCCCAATCCTTCCCAGCATCAGGGTCTTTTCCAATGAGTCAACTCTTCGCATGAGGTGGCCAAAGTACTGGAGTTTCATCTTCAGCAATAGTCCTTCCAATGAACACCTAGGACTGATCTCCTTTAGGATGGACTGGTTGGATCTCCTTGCAGTCCAAGGGACTCTCAAGAGTCTTCTCCAACACCACAGTTCAAAAACATCAATTCTTCGGGGCTCAGCTCTCTTCACAGTCCAACTCTCACATCTGTACATGACTACTGGAAAAACCATAGCCTTGACTAGACGGATCTTTGTTGGCAAAGTAATCCCTCTGCTTTTTAATATATTATCTATGTTGGTCATAACTTTCCTTCCAAAGAGTAAGTGTCTTTTAATTTCATGGCTGCAATCACCATCAGCAGTGATTTTGGAGCCCCCAAAAATAAAGTCTGTCACTGTTTCCCCATCTATTTGCCATGAAGTGATGGGACCAGATGCCATGATCTTAGTTTTCTGAATGTTGAGCTTTAAGTCAACTTTTTCACTCTCCTCTTTCACTTCATCAAGAGGCTTTTTAGTCCCTCTTCACTTTCTGCCTTAAGGGTGGTGTCATCTGTATATCTGAGGTTATTGATATTTCTCCCAGCAATCTTGATTCCAGCTTGTGCTTCTACCAGCCCAGCGTTTCTCATGATGTACTCTGCATATAAGTTAAATAAGCAGGGTGACAATATTCAGCCTTGACGTACTCCTTTTCCTATTTGGAACCTGTCTGTTTTTCCATGTCCAGTTCTAACCATTGCTTCCTGACCTGCATACAGGTTTCTCAAGAGGCATGTCAGATGGTCTGGTATTCCCATCTCTTTCAAGATAAATTAGAAGTGGTCAAACAGGAGATGGCAAGGTTGAACATCAATATTTTAGGAATCAGTGAACAAAAATGGACTGAAATGGGTGAATTCAACTCAGATGACCATTTTACCTACTGCTGTGGGCAAGAATCCCTGAGAAGAAATTGAATAGCCATCATAGTCAACAAAACAGTTTGAAGTGCAGTACTTGGATGCAGTCTCAAAAATAACAGAATGATCTCTGTTCATTTCCAAGGCAAACCATTCAATATGAAAGTAATGCAAGTCTATGCCATGACCAGTAATGCTGAAGAAGCTGAAGTTAAATGGTTCTATGAAGACCTACAGGACCTTCTAAAACTCAAAAAAGATGTCTTTTTCATCATACGGGAGTGGAATGCAAAAGTAGGAAGTCAAGAGATACCTGGAGTAACAGGCAAATTTTGCCTTGGGGTACAAAATGAAGCAGGGAAAAAGCTAAAAGAATTTTGCCAACAGAACACACTGGTCATAGCAAAAACCCTCTTCCAACAACACAAGAGATGACTCTACACGTGGACATCACCAGATGGTCAATACTGAAATCAGACTGATTATATTCTTTGCAGCCAAAGATGGAGAAGCTTTATACAGTTAGCAAAAACAAGACTGGGAGCTGACTGTGGCTCATATCATAATCTCCTTATTGCCGAATTCAGACTTAAACTGAAGAAAGTAGGAAAAACCATTAGACCACTCGGGTATGACCTAAATCAAATCCCTTAAGATTGTACAGTGGAAGTGACAAATACATTCAAGGGATTAGCACTGATAGACAGAGTGCTTGAAGAACTATGGATGGAGGTATGTGACATTGTACAGGAGATGGTAATCAAAAATATCCCCAAGAAAAAGAAACAAAAAAGGCAAATGATTGTCTCATGGGGTCTTACAAATTGCTGAGAAAAGAAGAGAAGTGAAAAGCAAAGGGGAAAAGGAAAGATATACCCATCTGAATGCAGAGCTCCAAAGAATAGCAAGGAGAGATAAGAAAGCCTTCCTCAGAAGGAAAAGCACCAATACAGTATACTAATGCATGTATATGGAATTTGAAAGATGGTAATGGTAACCCTATATGTGAGACAGAATAAGAGACACAGATGCATAGAACAGTCCTGTGGACTCTGAGGGAGAAGGTGAGGGTTGGACGTTCTGGGACAATAACATTGAAACATGTATATTGTCATATGTGAAGCAGAACACCATTCCATGTTCTATGCATGGGACGGATGCTCAGGGATGGAGCGTTGGGATGACACTGAGGGATGGGAGGGGGAGGGAGGTGGGAGGAGGGTTTGGGAGGGGGAGCACGTGTGAACCCATGGCTGATTCATGTCGATGTATGGCAAAAACTACTACAATATTGTAAAGTAATTAGCCCCCAACTAAAATAAAAAAAATAAATAAATAAATAAATAAAAAGGAGTTCTGGAGTAAAAAAAAAAAAAAAAAAAAGAAAGCCTTCCTCAGTAACCAATGCAAAGAAATAGAGAAAAACAATAGAATGGGAAAGACTAGAGGTCTCTTCCAGAAAATTAGAGATACCAAGGGAGCATTTCATGCAAAGATAGCCACAATAAAGGACAGAAAAGGTATGGACCTAACAGAAGCAGAAGATATTAAGAAGAGGTGGCAAGAATACACAGAAGAACTATGCACAAAAAGACCTTCATGACCCAGATAACCATGATGGTGTGATTACTCATCTAGAGCCAGACATCCTGGAATGTGAAGTCAAGTGGGCCTTAGGAAGCATCACTATGATTAAAACTAGTGGAGGTGACTGAATTCCAGTTGAGCTATTTCAAATCCTAAAAGATGATGCTGTCAAAGTACTGAACTCAATATGCCAACACATTTGGAAAGCTCATCAGTGGCCACAGGATGGGAAAAGGTAAGTTTTCATTCCAATCCCAAAGAAGGGCAATGCCAAAGAATGTTTCAACTACCGCACAATTGCACTCATCTCGCACACTACCAAAGTAATTCTCAAAATTCTCCAAACCAGGCTTCACTAGTACATGAACCATTAACTTCCAGATATTCTAGCTGGATTTAGAAAAGGCATAGGAACCAGAGATCAAATTGCTAACATCTGTTGGGTCATTGAAAAAGCAAGAGAATTCCAGAAAAGCATCTACTTCTGCTTCATTGATTACACCAAACCCTTTTGACTGTGTAGATCACAACTAACTGTGAAAAATTTTTCAAGAGATGGGAATACTAGACCATCTGACCTTCTTCCTGAGAACTCTGTATGCAGAACAAAAGCAACTGTTAGAACCAGACATGGAACAACAGACTTGTTCCAAATTGAGGAAGGAGTATGTCAAGGCTGTATATTGTCACCCTGCTGATTTAACTTATATTCAGAGTACATCATATAAAATGCCAGACTGGATGAAGCACAAGCCAGAATCAAGATTGCCAGGAGAAATATCAATAACCTCAGAAAGCAGATGACACCACACTTATGGCAGAAAGTGAAGAGGAACTGAAGAGCCTCTTGATGAAAGTGAGAGAGGAGAGTGAAAAAGTGGCTTAAAACATTCAAAAAAAATTGAGGCGATGGCATCTGGTCCTATCACTTCATGGCAAATAGATGGGGAAACAATGGCAACAGTGACAGACTTTATTTTGGGGGGCTCCAAAATGACTGCAGATGGTGACTGCAGCCATGATATTGAAAAAAGCTTGCCCCTTGAAAGAAAAGCTATGACCAACCTAGACAGAATACTAAAAAGCAGATACATTGGTTTGTTGACAAATGTCCATCTAGTCAAATCTATGGTTTTTCCAGTAGTCATGTATGTATGTGAGAGTTGGACTATAAAGAAAGCTAAGTGCTAAAGAATTGATGCTTCTGAACTTGGTGTTGGAGAAGACTCTTGAGAGTCCCTTGGACTGCAAGGAGATCCAGCCAGTCCATCCTAAAGGAAATCAGTCCTGAATATTCATTGGAAGGACTGATGCTGAAGCTGAAACTCCAATACTTTGGCCACCTGACTCATTGGAACTGACTCATTTGAAAAGACCCTGATGCTGGGAATGATTGAGGGCAGGAGAAAAAGGGTATGACAGAGGATGAAATGGTATGGCATCACCAACTAGATGGACATGAGTTTGCGTAAGCTCCGGGAGATGGTGATGGACAGGGAAGCCTGGCATGCTGCAGTCCATGGAGTTGCAAAGAGTCGGACACAACTGAGCAACTGATCTGAGCAGAATGTACACAGACAAGCCCTCATATTTTATGCCATTGTTAATTAAGGTTACTTTGAATTGCTTTGGATTTATAAGATAAACAGATGTAAAACTTGCATTCAATTTGGAGTTAGTATGGAGAAAAATGTCAAAGTTCACCTTTAGGAGACATTCTCTCAAATGTTATAAAGAGAGTTAAAATAGAAGGAATTTACCCTGGGTACATAGCCTTTCATTAATTACATAGAATTAAGTCTGGATACATTTTTATTTTATATATTAAGGGAATAAGATTATAATCATCAATTTTTTTTAAATGTCAATAACTTTCATCATAATGTTGTCCTTTCCGCTATCTCTTCAGACCTGTCCAGTGTCTATCTTTCTTGGAAGGACCACATTGCTGTAGCCACAGACTCTGGTGCAGGGCCTGGTTCATAATGGGGACTCAGCCAGTAATGATAATGAATGATACATGAATGAATGGACACAACTTATTTCTGGTCCATCTTGATACTTATACTCCCTGGTGTGAATGCTGTGTAGTTTAAGTTTTAATTTGTAAAATCTTAATGGAAGTAACTGATTTATTACTCTCATACACATTTATTTCCTTCCAAAGGGGGACACACAGTGATAGGAGTCAAACATACTGGTGCACTGTCCATGTTTATAGACATTGGGTTCTATGCATGTGAGGAAAAAAAAATAGTGAATAATAAGATACTTTGTAAAACACAGAGGTAAATTACGATCATTTCAGTATCTAATCAGTGGCACACATAACATTATAATACAATAATATATTTTATATCTAAATGAAAAGAAAAGAAATAGAGCTTAATTTTCTAAGATAGATGTGGAAGAATAAAACAGCTGGAGAAGGAGCAAGGAATAAGCTGGTTGAGAGCATTACAAAATGTTGAGAATCCGACACTGGTCACTCACTGCTAAATAAACAGGTCCTACAATGATCCCACATTCAAAGGAGCAGTTCTGGTGAAGGACCTCTGTGGTAGAGTTGTGCATTCGTTAACAGATCAATGGCAAATAGCTACAGGTTCCTCCTCAGGGATTGTGTGGTTGTCAAATTACCACATTCTGCACATGTTGGGAGATGATGAACAAAAGCAGTCTTAAGAAAGAACAAAGCTGGAGGTGATACACCTAGATTTTAAATTATACTACGAAAGCTAAAGTAAGCAAAATAACATGGTATTGGCTCAAAAACAGACACACAGATCCCTAGAACAGAATCGAGAATTCAGAAATAAACCCATATGCAGACATGCTAAGTTGCTTCAGTCATGTCTGACTCTTTGTGACCCTATGGACTGTAGCCCACCATGCTCCTCTGTCCAAGGGATCCTCCAGGCAAGAATACTGGCATGGGTTGCGATTTCCTTCTCCAGGGTTTCTTCCCAACCCAGGGATTGAACTCGCATCTCCTATGTCTCCTGCACTGATAGGTGTGTTCTTTACCAATAGCACCACCTGGGAAGCCCAGACCCATGTATGTATGACCAATTATTTTATAATGAATAAGACAAGAATAGGCAATGGTAGAAGGATGGTGCTTTCAATGAATGAAAATTGGACAGCCACATTCAAAAGACAAACTAGATTACCATCTTAGGCTAAACAGAAAAATTAACTGAAAATGCACTGAAGACGATGGTTCCCCTGGTAGCTCAGCTGGAAAAGAATCCACCTGCGATGCAGGAGATCCCAGTTTTGTTCCTGGGTCAGGAGGATCTGCTGGAGAAAGGAGAGGCTATTCTTGGGCTTCCCTGGTGCCTCAGATGGTAGACTTGGGTTCAATCCCTGGATTGGGAAGATCCCCTGAAGAAGAAGAGCTACCCACTCCAGTATTCTGGTCTGGAGAATTCCATGGATAGAGGAGCCTGGCAGGTTACAGTCCATGGGGTCTCAAAGAGTCAGACATGACTGAGCGACTTCCACTTTCAGTCTAAAGACTTAAATGTAACATCTGACATTATAAAAGTCTGAGAAGGAAACCTAAACCGTAAGGTCTTTAAATCAGTCTTGGTGATGATCTTTGGAATCTGACTCCAAAAGCAAAGGCAAAAATAAACAAGTGGGACTTTATCAAACCAAAATGAAAAGGCAACCTACTTAAATGGAATTAAATATTTGTCAATTGTAGATCTGCCAAGAGGTTAATATCCAAAATATATTTTAAAAACTTACATAGCTCAACGTAAAAAAAAAACACCCAAACTGATTTAAAAATGGGCAGAGAATCTGAATAGACATTTTTCCAAAGAAGACAAACAGGTAGCCAACAGGTATATGACCAGATGCTCAACCTCACTAACCATTAATGAACTGCAAATCAAAACTACAGTAAGATATTATCTCACATCTGGTAGGATGGCTGTTATCAAAAAGATAACAAGTAACAAATGTTGGCAAGGATGTGTAGAAAAAGAAATCCTGTGTATTATTGGTTAGAATGTAATTTGGTACAGCTACTATGGAAAATATTATGGAATTTTTAAAAAATTTAACATAATTAAGTAAAAAATTAAAATAGAACTATTGTATGATCTAGTCATTTAACTTACTGGAATATATCTGGAGAAAATGAAAATATTAATTCAAAAGCATATATTCATCCCTTCATGTTTGCAGCTGGTCAGTTGCTCAGTTGTGCCCTACTCTTTGTGACCTCATGGACTGTAGCCCACCAGGTTCCTCTGTTCATAGGATTTTCCAGGCAAGAATATTGGAGTGGGTTGCCATTTCCTCCTCCAGGGGATCTTCCGGACCCAGGGATCAAACCTGTGTCTCCTGTGTCTCCTGCACTGGCAGGTGAATTCTTTACCACTGAGCCCCCTGGGAAGCCCTCCTCCTTGTGTTTATTGAAGCATTATTTACAATAGCCAAGATACAGAAAAAACTTAAGTGTCCATTGATGCATGAATCAATCAAGAAAATGGGGGATACATATCTACTAACACAATAAAATATTACTTGGCCATAAAAAAAGAATGAAATCTTACCATTTGTGACAACATGGATAGACCTGGAGGACATTATACTATGTTAAATAAATCAGACAAATACCATATGATTTCAGTTATCTGCGGAGTTAAAAAAAAAAAAAGCATAGATTTAGAGAACAAACATGACCAAATGGATGAAACAGGTCAAAAGGCACAAAGTTTGACTTATGAAATAAGTCATCAGGCTGCAATATACACCATGATGACTCATGGTTATAGTATTGCATTGAAAATTTGAAAGTTGCTGAGAGTAGATCTCATCACAGGAAAAATATTCTGTACCCACATATGGTAACATGTTAACTAGACTTACAGTGTTATTTCATAGTAAATACAGAAGTCAGTTATCTTTGAGGGCCTTACATTACAGCTGTCTTAGGCCCACCTAATCTTGATCTGCCTCGGAGCCTTCCCTCCACATATTTATGGAGTGAGCTCTGTTGCTCTGGACCCAGTATTCTATGTGCTTGGAAACAAGCCTGGTGAAAGGGAAGGGGCCATTAAAGAGGCAGACAGATACCACAGCCAACAAACCAGGTTTTTCCATAACTTTTATTACCATTTTGGTCCTATTCAGGTCTAATAACTGCCCCAGTTCCCCTTTTCTAGACCCTTGTCTCCTGTTGTGGATATATTTGCCTCATGTTCCAGAGCGAGTCTATGCAACAGAATTAGCTCCCAGAAGAAGCAAAATCATTATTTAAGAAGGCAAAGTCTCAGTGTGCAAAAATTATAAGAAAGAATATTTTAATTTAAATAGAATAGAATCTTCTGACAACTCACACTTTTCACCAATTAAATGCATATAGTAAGGAACAGCATTTTTATGCATTTTTATGGCTAATTTAAGAAAAAATAAAATACTTATGAATTACATATTAATTCAGATTGAAGTTAAATCATCTCTAGTGAGTCCTATAAGGGAATTAAGAGAACATATGATACACTTATGGTATATATATATATATATATATATATATATATGGTATATATATGGTAATATATACCTTTATACATATGGTAATACATACCTTTTACCATTTAGCTATTTGATCAGTGAATAGGAGAGATAGTGAAAAAAATTACCAATGCTTTTTAGCTGTTAAAAATGGTAATATCTGAAGACATCTAGTTCAGTTTGCAAAACAGATGCATTTATAATTCCTAGTTTTCACGGATCCATTAACATAAAGGTGAAGGTAAAAATCTTGCAGTTATCAAAGGGAATGAGGTAAGGGTAATCCTAACAAGAGATCTCCACCAGTTCCTAGAAGTTGAGCAGCAGCTGGTAGAGCTTTAACTGAAGGAGCAAACACAAGACACCCCCTCCTAGACCTATGGTCTAAGCTGAGGAAGCAGTGGCTCTACCTGGCAGCGCACAGGACAGACAGTGTTTCCCCCAGCCTGACTGTAGAAGACCTGCCCTCACTTGTCTTGGAACATTTACTTTAGAAAACTTACAATTGTAAATGTTTTCTTTTCCCTTGAGACGTAAATCTTCCTCCAGCCTCTTCCCAGTTTTACAACCCAGAAATGTCTTTCTCAAGACCTGGAAGCCATCCCTTTGAAATGTAATCATCAAGAAAGATAGAGTCCCTATTTCCTTCCCTCCCCTTATCTCCATGAGAGGGTAGGAGCCTCATCTGATAAGGGTTGCTGCTGCTGCTGCTGCTAACTCGCTTCAGTCGTGTCTGACTCTGTGCGACCCCATAGGCGGCAGCCCACCAGGCTCCCCCGTCCCTGGGATTCTCCAGGCAAGAACACTGGAGTGGGTTGCCATTTCCTTCTCCAGTGCATGAAAGAGAAAAGGGAAAGTGAAGTCACTCAGTCGTGTCCGACTCTCTGTTACCCCATAGACTGCAGCTTACCAGGCTCCTCCATCCATGGGATTTTCCAAGCAAGAGTACTGAAGTGGGGTGACATTGCCTTCTCCGTGATGAGGGTTAAGTGCCTTTTAACAAACCAAGAATACTGGAGTGGGTAGACATTCCCTTCTCCAGGGGATCTTCCCAACCCAGGGATTGAACCTGGGTTTTCCTGCATTGCAGGCAGATTCTTTACCAGCTGAGTCAACAGGAAAACACAGGTGGCCTAGTCACATTGACCAACTTCCTCCTTAATATCTTCTAGTAATTGTCCACTAGATCACCCCAGTGCTTAATCAGTACTAGATCACCTCTTTCACCCCTATTGCTGTAGCCTTCATCCCTATTGCAAAACCTTTTCTTATCTGTTGTCTCCATCTGGGGCAATATTTTTGAGATGGGGTATCAAATGCTGCCATTGTGGATCTCCCCCTGCTGTAGTGATGGAGTGAATGCTGGATGAGAGGCCATTTACACCTGAGCACCACTTTAGCCTAGGGTTCCCAGAAAGGTGTTCTTCTTGAGCCATGAAGCCATGAAGAGCCTGGGCTATTCATGGCCCCCATGTTCTCTCCATGGTCCCTGTATCAGCTCTTCTCCACCCACTGTGGGATCCAGCCCTGGCTTTGCCGTCTACCCCAGGTCATCCCACTCTGAAAAACCTACCTGCCTTGGAATCAGGAATTTCAGAAAGGCTCTTCTGTACATCTAAGTGGTTGCCACAGAGGCTCTTTCATACTCATTCTCATACTTCCATGTGAGAGGCTGGGTTTAAATTGGTTTTAGCCATATAGGAACATTAGCATAGCAGTCTCTTTTAAAGTAGCAGAGAGCCTTTCACTAAGCAGAAGTTGGCCTATGAGAACCTTCAAATCATCCTCTATCATAGGTTAACTCAGTGCCCAGTACATGAGAATTCATTATTTGGTAGAAATGAAAATGCAGGGACTTTCCTAGTGGTCCAGTGGCTAAGAATCTGTCTCCCAATGAAAGGGATGTGAGTTCGATCCCTGTTCAGGGAGCTGAGACCCCGCATGCCTCCCAGAATAACTGAGGGCACCCAGGGGCAGGAGGCATGTGCAGGCAGGGAGTGGCATAGCAGGGTTTCTCAGAGAGGGCACTTACGCCTCACAGCAAGCAGCCCACCAGGCACCTGGAACGAGCCTGTAAGAAAGACTAGGACAAAACTTCCATTTCAGTGCAAGTTCTCGACAAGTTACTATCATTATCAGAGCTTGTTACTCTGGTGTGTTTATCAAGGCATAAAAAGTAGAAGCTGGAGAGCAGCCAAAATATGTGTGTTAATTCAATAATAAAGAATTCGAGTACAAAAAAAAATGTATTTTTAGGGTCTTGAAGCCACTACATTTTGGAGTCTTTCTAAAATGGCTGGTTAGTTTTCAGCTAAATAATTACAGAAATACTGGTAGATTTTCCAAGTCTGGTTCTGACTGGTGATATAGAACAGCTGCCCAGCCTCTCCATAGTGAACTTGCACTATAATGATGATGAAACGAATGATGCAAACACTAGTTGAGGACCTATTGTTGTCTGGTCACTAAGCCTTCTCCAACCCTTTGCAACTCAATGGGCTGTAGCCCACCCTGTTTCACCCTCTTTCAACCATGCCTGCATTCATGGGATTTTTTAGGCAAGAATACTGGAGTGGGTTGCCATTTCCTTCTCCAGGGTATCTTCCTAATCCAAGGATTGAATCCAAGTCTCTTGCATTGCAGGCAGATTTTAGTGACTGTAATTATACAGTTAGGATTTCAAAGAAAACAAGGTTATATACCAACAAAGCCAGTAAGAGCATGCACTCTTTTTTACCATTTTGGTTTATGCAACCACAGTGGAGCTGGCAGTGGGATTATCACTAAAAATACACATTTGTTGTTCAGTCGCTCAGTCGTGTCCAACTCTTTGCAATCCCATGGACTGCAGCATACCAGGCTTCCCTGTCCATCACCATCTCCCAGAGCTTGCGAAAACTCATGTCCATTGAATCGGTGATGCCATCCAACCATCTCATCCCCTGTCACTCCCTTCTCCTCCTGCCTTCAACCTTTCCCAGCATCAGGGTCTTTTCCAGTGAATCGACTCTTCACATCAGGTGGCCAAAGTATTGGAGCTTCAGCTTCAGCATCAGTCCTTCCAATGAGTATTCAGGACTGATTTCCTTTAGGACTGACTGGTTTGATATCCTTGCAGTCCAGGGGACTCTCAAGAGTCTTCTCAAACACCATAGTTCAGAAGCATCAATTCTTTGGCACTCAACCTCCTTTATGGTCCAACTCACATCTGTAGTTCATGACTACTGGAAAAATCATAGCTTTCCCACTATGCGCCAACTACTCTATTGCATCCAGACACAATTCATTTGGAAAAGGCAGAAGCACAGCTAGCATTCCTTTGTCCAGGGTGCCTAAGGCTTTTGGAGTGGTGTGCTATTTTGTTCTTGAGGTGAATTGTGTAGCATAATATTATTTAAAAGGGGAAGGTTGGATCATTTAAAAAAGGATGAAGTGAGGCAATTGAAGGATTATTGCTGCCTGAAGGCAAATCAATAGAGCTGTGAAAAATCAGGAACTGCTCAGCTCAGCTCTCCCCTCTCACAGCCCCACATGCACCACAAACCAGGAACCCCAACTGAATGCAAATTGACTTGGTTCGTGTGCGCTTTGAGTATATTTTCAACTACTTTGTTCGTAAGTTCAGAAACTTACAAACTTTTTTAAGGGAGAAAACACAGATCTAGCCTCTAATATTTTCTTCCTGGATTAACGATTTAAATGTCAAGATAAATTTCAAGATCTCTTAAGGGAAAAAATTAATCAGAAAGTAGGAGCATAACATTTTACTCACTAGCTACAACAAATAATTAAAATATACCTCAGTTTAACATCAAACCTTGTTAAGTGTAGATATTTATAAAAAATTGTTTGAGAATGAGAATTTATTTTTTCTCATGTAATTACTTTTGTTTTTCTGCCGAATATCTATTGAGATTCCTTTTGATGATGGCTTTCAACACCAAATGATTTCCTCTCAGTTGTTTAGTGCTTTCAGAAGCATTAATACATGCAGACTCTCCAGGAACAGAAAGTCATCTGTGGTAGGATATGAGGCTACAGTCCATGGGGTTGCTAAGTCAGACGTGACTTAGCTACTGAGGGTGCATGCACGTGAAGGAAAAGAGCTCCCTACGTGGCACTGGCGCCTCTGAAATGGAGTGGGGGTGAAGGCTGGATGTCCATCTCCCACTCACACTGTTTCCTCACCACAGGGACTTACGCAAGTCGCTTGACCCTTGTCAGATAGTCAATCACCTCACTCATAAAAAAGGCAATTATTTGCACTAACATTAACAAGATTGAGAAGTTTGTGAAACCAAGATGCACAGTGTCTGGCAGATAGTAGGTGCTCAATAAATGTTTGCTGGCTTTCCTTTCTTCCTTCTTCCTTGTCTCTTTTTTCTTTGCCCCCTCCCCCTTAAGGTCATCTTTTTAAAAATAATATTAATAATAATATTATTAATAATATCTAGACACATAAAGCTTATTCACACCTAATGTTATTTGCCCCTGACCAAAGAGAAGTGGGATTGCAGGAGGTTTGGAGAAAGAGATGAAGAATAGAGAAAACTGAGTGGAAAGGGCATCAGAAAGGCTCAGAATGCCATTTACTGAACCATAGTGAAAGTGAAAGTCGCTCAGTCGTGTCCAGCTCTGGGACCCCATGACTATATAGTCCATGGAATTCTCCAGGCCAGAATACTGAAGTGGGTGGCCTTTCCCTTCTCCAGGGGATCTTCCCAACCCAGGGATCATACCCAGGTCTCCCACATTGCAGGCAGATTTTTACCAGCTGAGCCACAAGAGAAGCCCCAGAATACTGGAGTGGGTGGCCTATCCCTTCTCCAGTGAATCTTCCTGACCCAAGAATCCAACTGGGGATCTCCTGCATTGCAGGCAGATTCTTTATCAACTGAACTCTCAGGGAAGCCCAACTGAATCATAATTGTGCCAGAAATATTGGCATCTTGGCACAAACCCCAGTATGTGTGGTCTCTGCCACCCTGTCAGCTCCTATGAGTGGATCTGTATCAGGTGTGAGGACTTGACAAGTTGAAGGACAGTGATCAGGTGATAGTGTTTGGAATGGCCTCTGCCTGTCTGAGGGACTCATTCTTTCTTGGAACAAACAAGATCTGAAAAGTTTTCTCTTTTCTATTATCTCTCTTCCTTCCAGGTAAGGCAAATTCATGCAAGCAGCCAGGGGCACCAGAAACAATTTCGTTATCCTTTCCATTTCATTCTTCATTCTCCTTACACAGTGCTTCCCTGACAGGACTCCCTTCCTAAGCAAGTAAGGTCTTGGGAAAATGTTCGCTCTCAAAGTTTACCTGTATTGGTTCTTTCCTATTGCATTGGGTATGTATGTTCTGGAATTGCCTTTCTTTCCATTAGTAAATGAGTAAGCCTCAGAAATGAAGGTGATCTTAGAATTAATAGAGATGGAAAACCTGGCTGGCTTTGGTCCTAGTTTGTTCAGCATAGTTAATGAGAAAGATTGAGTCTTTGCTGTATTCTAGCCTCTCTTATTAAAGTTCTAATTCAAGATCTGGGACCAAATTGCCAACTAGTAATAAAATATTACCTTCACTTTCCTTTCCCCATGCATGTATCTCCTTCAGGAAGAGGAGGATGGACAGCTAAACCAAGGAGGGATTTGGGTAATCTTAAGTCTTCTTTCCAACTATCACTCTTAATACCACCTCAAAATACTATTCTTTAATATCACTTTTATGATTTCACCTAAGATTTTATTCTTTATATAGCTTCAAACATAAGAGAAACATTATAGGTAGACATGACAGCTGCCAAATTACATTTGAATTAATAATTCATAAGTTTGAGCACTAAGGGGAAAAAACTATATAAAAAGAGAATTGCAACCTTTGGATAGAAAAGTCAGGTTCAGTAAAGCATTTACTTTTCCTCCTAAAACTTCACTAAAATGACTATAAAGAGAAAAGTACTACCAGAAGAGGATAAACCATAAAATAAATATCCTTTATATAAAATAAAAAGTTAAAGGGAAATTTCCCCAAACTAAAGGATTAGAGTTTCCAGAAAGAAGAAACCCCTTGTTTACTCTGTTCTATGTGTAAACATAAGCTTTACCAGTCATCTCATCATGAAATTACCAGACATCAAGAAAAAGGACAGAATTCTCAAGTTACCAAAGAGCAAAAAATAGCTTCCTTACAAAAGACCAGGAATCCGAATGACATGGAACTGCTCAACAGCAAGATGAGGTCCTAAAAGGCAGTATAAAAATGCCATCAAAATTCTGAAGGAAAATAATTTCCAGTCTAGAATTCTATAGCCAGCTAATTTTCAATCAAGTTAGAGACTAGGATGCAGACATGAAGGAAGGCAATGTCTCAAAATTTGTTTTGCCTTCCTCCATCTGTTCTCAGTTAGTGGAGAACGTGCTCCATTCCTTCAAAGAAAAGGGAACAATAATAAAGAATGAGAATTAGAATACGAGAAATGCAACATAGAGGAGAAGGTGGAGAATCCTCTGGATTACTATAAAGAGAAACCCCAGAACGACAGCTGAACCCCAAGCCTAGAGAGAAACCAGGCTAGATTGGAGCAAGTCAGAAAAAAACTCTTCTGGGGAAACAACTATAAAAACCTAATTTCTCTGACATCTTGAGAGGAGATTTGGACATTTGGCAAAGAGTTAACTGTTAGATGAATAATTCGTGTACAAAAAAATACACAAACAAACAAAAAAAGGCCAAAAAAAAAATACTCAAGGGAAAATAAAAGGAGAAATCAAGCAGTAATAGAAACGTGTTTTTTTTCTTTTTTCTTTTTCTGGCCGTGGTATGCAACTTAGAATCTTAGTTCCCCAACCAGGATTGAAGCTGTGCCCACTGCATTGGGAGCTTGGAGTTTTAACTACTGGACTGCAGGAAAAGTACCAGTGCAAAGGAGATATAACCAGTGAAAAAGGAAGAAGGTGATTGTCCTTGGGAGGAGGTAAATAGAGCAGGGAGAGAGGTACTATTTCCTTCTTTTAAAAAAACCCTCGTGGAGTTAGTTGACACTTGATGTGCTTGTATAACAAATAAAACCAAAAACAACATCTTAAAATCTAAATTGAAATATACTGCATATATTTCAGTAAGCTGCAGTGTGGCTGTTCTTTCACACTCTCAGAGCGTCTCCTCTGGTGTGCTCTCTGGAAACTCAAGTTTCTGCCAGCTCAACAGGAGTTACTCATAAAGGTTCACAGGGACTTCCAATGGCAGCTTACGGGATATGTCAAACATATCAAGAGTCTTTAAAATGTGATCCTTATGTTTATATGACAAACACCTTTGCTATAAAAACAACAAAATATTTCCATCTATTTATAAATGCAAAAAATATTTTCAGAAAATGCATAAAAATTAGTAACAAAGTTGTCCAGCTTCCCTGGTGGTTCAGTGGTAAAAATCTACCTGCCTATAAGGAGACACAGGTTCAATCCTTGAGTTGGGTAGATCCCCTGGAGGGGGACACAGCAACCACACCAGTTTTCTTTCCTGGAGAATCCCATGAACAGAGGAGCCTGGAGGGCTACAACAGTCCATGGGGTTGCAAAAAAGTCAGATGCAACTTAGCCACTAAACAGCGACAACAAAATTGTCTCTCCCAGGAAGAGCAACTGAGTGTGCTGGATGCCAGGAAAGAAGGGACTTTTCACTGTGCATTACTGGCAACCAGGTATTCTTCAACCAGTTTCATTAATTGCTTTTTTTAAAAAAAATTAAAAATGTAAATAGGAAGACAATTTTAAGTGTTAATCAAAAATAAATTGTAGCTACATATTCAACTCTTCATCCGTTTGGTAGGTACATTGACAGCTATGTTGCTGAAGAAGCAGTACTGGGCTTGAAATAAGGAAACATCAGTCTCAATCTTGACTTACTAGTGTGGCGTTTGGGAGGGGAAGGGATTTAACCTCTCTTAACATGTAAAGTCTTTTTCAGTGTCAAAATCTCATTAAAAATGGGATGAATTAAAATAATTAATGATACTTAAAAACAATTAGTAAACTTTATCACACTTCGGAGGCATAAGTGCAGATTGAAGTTTAAATGTACAAAGTAAAGCAAAAGCAAGCTTTCAATTATTCACTGGGCAACGTTCTTATTCTATATAATAGCAACAAAATGCAGAAAAATACAACCAAACGTTCATAATCTTAAAGTTGCTACACACTAAAACTCCATAAATATTGTCAACCCCACTGGGCTTTTCATACCAAGGATGCTGAAAGTAACCAGGACTGCTTATGAAAAATTCATAAAGCTGACAGCATCTCCTTTCTTTCCTAATAACTTCAGCATCTCTAAATAACACATCTCTGTTAGGTAAACATTTCCAGTATTTTGTGTGAGAACTGTTTGCTGTTTGGCAGCCTCCAGAAGATTCATTTGCTCATAGATCACTCAGGAAGAGAATTTAATTTTGTCAAATCAATAAAACACTTTTATTGTGGATCGTCCTCAGAGTATGTGAATATCTTTGTCATGTGAAATCATGAGGATTTAAATAAGATGATGTAAGGAAGAGGTTCAACATGTTTGGTGAACAGTAAACATCGTACAAATAGTGTCTGTTTAAATAGCATCTTCTGTCTGTTGGAAAAGCCATGTTAAGGCTTCTGGACGACTGAAGCGTTTCTCTTCCAAACGTGAAATATATAAATATACATAGAAAGAGGTGGGGAGGAAACAGAAGAGGGAAGGGACGATTGGAGGATGGGGAGGGGGAGAAAGAGGGCAAGAGGAGGAGGGAGAGATAAGGGAAGTGGCGAGGTGAATGGGGGGAAACAAAGGTGAGGGGAGGGAGTGTTGGGAAGGGGGGACAGAGGCGTGGGCGGGAGGGAGACAGTTTAGTGTGCATTATACATTTACTTGAGTCAATTACTTTTTATTCAAGAGAACATCAAGGAAGGCCAAGGATAATTTTTCTGCACATAATTTTCATTTTATGAACTGACTTTTGCACTGAACCTCTAACTATGATCCTCAAGTAATTACCTGGTAGCACACATCAGGTCAGGATATATCTAAGCAATTGTTTTAAGAAGAAAGCTTTGGTTTTCTTTAGCAGCTTCATTAAAAGCGTACCATGATTTTCTACCCTTTGCAGCTCAATAATCAAGTGCATTTCTGCATCGCTTTATGTGCTAGGAAGGCAACTGAAGTAAATTAGAAGTGGTGCAGAAATCCTTAGGGTATGTGCGACAGTTGGAAACAGTTTGGCACTTAATTAAAAGTCGATTATGAGTTCTTAGAGCATCCAAATCCAACTAATAATAAGAATAATTGCAATCTGAAGTGGATGAGAAAGGCATGATAAACATCTCTGATGTGATTAATCACTTGGTTGAGATGCAATTTTTAAGATAGAGCTCTAAAATCAATTTAAAAAAATCTACCCAGACACATACGGTCAGCCCCAATTTCCTTCTCACTGTCCAGGAAAATAAAGACATTGACATAATTTTACAACTGATTGCAATAAACCTTTGACAACCGTGGAGGCAATTCCAAGGATGGGGTCTCTGGGGCTTGGCTCCGGTGGCTGCAACTAGGTGTTCATGAAAGAAAAGTCATGTCTCTGGAGGACTTATTGTCACCTCTCCTCCCTCAGTGCTAACATGACCTGGTCACTCAGAGCTGTGCCTCCACTGAGATCCTGCCTGCCTCTCACTGACACTAGTCAGCTGTCTTTCACTGAGATCCAGACTTTGCAATTCCAAGGTGACCATTCTGCAGTCTGTGCTTGTATGGAAAGTTTTCTTTCCCAGGGTCTTTCCCTTTCTTTCCACTCCTTTTGAAGTGACTTTTTGGAAACAGCACATCTACATCTTTGTCCAGGGCAAAGAGGTGACTCTCTTGAAGGACACCATTCCTTTTGTCACACATCACCATGTGTCCAATTCAGTTTCATTTTCAAGGCCCAACTCCTTTGTCACCACTTCTGTTTGACACTCCCAGGAAAACCAAATTCTCCCTCCTCTACTGCCCGTAGAACTTTCTGTGTCCCCGCAAGGGCAGTTCCCTTCTGTATTAGTTCCTTGTGGCTGCAATAACAAATTGCCACAAACTGAGTGGTTTAAAACAACATTTAAGAGATAAATGCTTTCTCTCATAGTTTTTGAGGCCAGAAGTCCAAAAGCTGTATCACCAGGTTGAAATCAACGTGTCAGCACAGCCACACACATGTCAGAATTTCTAAGAGAGAATGCTTTACTTGAGTCTTCCAGGCTGAGGCTGCCAGTACTCCTGGGCTTGAAGCTGAATCTCTCTGGTCCCTGTCTCTGTGGCCACATTGCCTCCTCCTCTTCTGTGTACAATCTCCCTCTGCTTCTCCCTTTTAGACATGTGATTACATTTAGGCCCATAGGGATAATCCAATATCATCTCTCCCTCCCGAGATTCTTAACCTAATCGCATCTAAAAGTCTCAACCATTTAATCCCTCTTCACAAGTTCTGGGAATTAGTTAGTTCAGTTCAGTCTCTCAGTCCGTGTCCGACTCTTTGCGGCCCCATAGAATGCAGCACGCCAGGCTTCCCTGCACATCACCAACTCCCTGAGTTTATTGAAATTCATGACCATTGAGTTGGTGATGCCATCCAACCATCACATCCTCTGTCGTCCCCTTCTACTCCCACCTTCAATCTTTCCCAACATCAAGGTGTTTTCCAGTGAGTCAGTTCTTTGCATCATGTGGCCAAAGTATTGGCATTTCAGCTTCAGCATCAGTCCTTCCAATGAACACTAAGGACTGATTTCCTTTAGGATGGACTGGCTTAATCTGCTTGCAGTCCAAGGGACTCTCAAGAGTCTTCTCCAACACCACAGTTCAAAAGCATCAATCCTTCGCCACTCAGCTTTCTTTATAGTCCAACTCTCACATCCATACATGACTACTGGAAAAACCATAGCCTTGACTAGATGGACATTTGCTGGCAAAATAATGTCTCTGCTTTTTAATGTGCTGTCTAGGCTGGTCATAACTTTTCTTCCAAGGAGTAAGCGTCTTTTAATTTCATGGCTGCAGTCACCCTGTGCAGTGATTTTGGAGCCCAGAAAAATAAAGTCAGCCACTGTCTCCACTGTTTTCCCATCTATTTGCCATGAAGTGATGGGACTGGGAGCCATGAAATTAAAAGACACGTACTTCTTGGAAGGAACGTTATGACCAACCTAGACAGCATATTGAAAAGCAGAGACATTACTTTGTCAACAAAGGTCCATCTAGTCAAGGCTATTGTTTTTCCAGTAGTCATGTATGGATGTGAGAGCTGGACTATAAAGAAAGCTGAGTGCTGAAGAATTGATGCTTCTGAACTGTGGTGTTGGAGAAGACTCTTGAGAGTCCCTTGGACTGCGAGGAGATCTAACCAGTCCATCCTAAAGGAAATCAGTCCTGAATATTCACTGGAAGGACTGATGCTGAAGCTGAAACTCCAATACTTTGGCCACCTGATGCGAAGAGCTGACTCATTGGAAAAGACCCTGATGCTCAGAAAGATTCAGGGCAAGAGGAGAAGGGGACGGCATAGGATGAGATGGTTGGATGGCATTCCCGACACAATGGACATGGGTCTGGGTGGACTCTGGGAGTTGGTCATGGACAGGGAGGCATGGTGGTTCATGGGGTCACAAAGAGTCAGACACAACTGAGCGACTGAACTGAACTGAACTGATGGGACCAGATGCCATGATCTTAGTTTTCTGAATGTTGAGCTTTAAGCCAACTTTTTCACTCTCCTCTTTCACTTTCATCAAGAGGCCCTTTAGTTTTTCTTCACTTTCTGCCATAAGGGTGGTGTCATCTGCATATCTGAGGTTATTGATATTTCTCCCGGCAATCTTGATTCCAGCTTGTGTTTCCTCCAGCCCAGCGTTTCTCATGATGTACTCTGCATATAAGTTAAATAAGCAGGGTGACAATATACAGCCTTGACATACTCCTTTTCCTATCTGGAACCAGTCTGTTGTTCCATGTCCAGTTCTAACTGTTGCTTCCTGATCTGCATACAAATTTCTCAAGAGGCAGATCAGGTGGTCTGGTATGCCCATCTCTTTCAGAATTTTCCACAGTTTATTGTGATCCACAAGTCAAAGGCTTTGGCATAGTCAGTAAAGCAGAAGTAGATGTTTTTCTGGAACTCTCTTGCTTTTTCGATGATCCAATGGATGCTGGCAATTTGATCGCTGGTTCCTCTGCCTTTTCTAAAACCAGCTTGAACATCTGAAGTTCACGGTTCACGTATTGTTAAAGCCTGGCCTGGAGGATTTTGAGCATTATATTGCTAGCATGTGAGATGAGTGCAATTGTGCGGTAGCTTGAGCATTCTTTGGCATTGCCTTTCATTGGGATTGGGATGAAAACTGACCTTTTCCAGTCCTGTAGCCACTGCTGAGTTTTCCAGATTTGCTGGCATATTGAGTGCAGCACTTTCACAGCATCATCTTTCAGGATTTGAAATAGCTCAACTGGAATTCTATCACCTCCACTAGCTTTGTTTGTAGTGATGCTTCCTAAGGCCCACTTGACTTCATATTCCAGGATGTCTGCTTCTAGGTGAGTTCATCATGATTATCTGGGTCGTGAAGATATTTCTTGTACAGTTTTGTGTATTCTTGCCACCTCTTATCAATATCTTCTGCTTCTGTTAGATCCATACCATTTCTGTCCTTTATCAAGCCCATCTTTGTATGAAATGTTCCTTTGGTATCTCTAATTTACTTGAAGGGATCTCTAGTCTTTCCCATTCTGTTGTTTTCCTCTATTTCTTTGCATTGGCCTCTGAGGAAGGCTTTCTTATCTCTCCTTGCTATTCTTTGGAACTCTGCATTCAGATGGATAAATCTTTCCTTTTCTCCTTTGCTTTTGGCTTCTCTTCTTTTCACAGCTATTTGTAAGGCCTCCTCAGACAGACATTTTACTTTTTTGCATTTCTTTTTCTTGGGGATGGTCTTGCTCCCTGTCTCCTGTACAATGTCACAAACCTCCGCTCATAGTTCCTCGGGCACTCTGTCTATCAGATCTAGTCCCTTAAATCTATTTCTGGGGATTAGGTCAGAGACAAATCTTTGGAGGCCATTACTTTGTCTACCATGCCTTCCATACCTACTTTCCAGTAATTCATGTACTTGCTCAGGGACCTAACAAGATTTGGAAGCTACCTGAAGACAAAATCACAGTCTAGTTATTCCAAAGATTCTAACATCTCACTCTGCACCTGATAGGGAGTAAAATTAAGGGTGTTATCCAAAGTATTTAACAACCAGGTGGTCTAGTGGTAAAGAACCTTCCTGCCAATGAAGGAGACATAGAGACAGGGTTCCATCGCTGGGTCACAAAGACCCCCTGGAGGAGGGCATGGTAACCCACTCCAGTGTTCTTGCCTGGAGAACCCCATGGACTGAGGAGCCCGGCAGTTCACTGTCCATTTGGTGGCAAAGAGTCAGACACTGAATAGACTTAGCACACAGAAGGTACCAGCCAATTAGAACAATGGATGCTGGCTGCAGGACTGTGCCAGAAGTTGTAAGCCTTAGTTATGGGGCCCAGGGGAAGTATATGTTTGAGTTGGGGTAGATGGTCCTGGAGAAGGAGCTAGGGCCCCTGGGGCTGTGTTTGTGTGCTCTATCAGCAGGTGTGGTGGTGCTGTGTGCACTGGGACAGTATCAGCCTGAGAGAAAATACATATCTGTTGAATGGATGAACAGATTAATGAATAAATAAATGGACAATGGGGTTATTCTCATATAAACAGGTTATGGGGAGAGATATTTTGGAATATAAGACCCTATACTTGCCCTTCAGGTAGCAGCATGAGGGGGCTGCTTCCTTAACCTGCAAATCACAAGGTGGTCCACCTGGAGGAGTGTTCATACTCTGAATTTATGGGACCACCTAGTCCTTTCTTTCTGGCCAGACCTACCATCCATACCTATGACCACAGGAGGGGATCGTACAAGAAGGAGCAGAAAGACTGACACAACTTTATCCAGCTGCTGCTGAAAAGCCACTTGACGTGCATTATTGTGCTGTAGGATCCAGGAGACTAACACAAAAACAAGTGATTGCTCTCCCAGGCATGGCTAAAGGAAATGGTGCTGAGGGTCAGTGAGTGAGAGTCTTGTGCAGATAAGTTGGGCATCTATGGATCGACAAAGTGATGGCAAATGCTCAGGAAGCAGAATGAAAGGCCTAAACCTAACCAACCAACCAATCAACCAGACAAAAACAAAAAGACCCAAATCCTCAAGGAAGCTTTGTCAGAATCCAAGCAGTGAACAAAGACATTTAGCAATTCTTCAAATGTTTTGACATATAAGAACTCTTTTGGTTCTGTTTTTTTTTTTTTTAATGCCCAAAGTCAGAGTACAAATTTAACCAGGATTGACAGCTCCATTCTGATGAAAGGAGGACTCTTAAGATGCAAATATCGTTACAGAAGGGAAGAGCAAGCGTTTGGCTGTTACCAGAAAACCTTGTTGCAATTCAGTCTCTCCCCAAACATTCACTGAGTTGAAAATGCTAATTCCATAAACATGCAAAACTTGAGTCCTATCTCTTGATACTGGTTCTGTTGCCACCAGGTCATTACTTCTGTCTTACACTCCCTGAATCATCTACTCACTGGTCCCCAGACTCATCTGGTTCCAGCCCATCCCACCCTGCACTGAAAACAGTTCCTCTTAAGAGCAGCTTCAAGCAACCAGGCATCAATCAGTTCAAAGACCTCCAGGGACTCCTCTCTGTGAGTCAATGAAGCATGAATCTCTCAACTGGGTATTTAAACCCATCCTTGCTAAAGACTCTATGCTTTCTCTGTGTCACATTTTTTCCCTGGTTCTGGAAGTGGCCGTGTCAGCTGAAAAAAAGCCTGACCGTCTTTTAACCTCCAGATAAATTATCCCCTCCTTCAGGAAGTGTTCACTGGAACTTCTTTCTTTATTCTCAGACCCTGATGGAAACTCTCCTTTGCCTAAATATCTATTGCATCTTGTTTTTATTTCAACCACTGAACTTAATCTTGCTTGCCTTCCTACTACACTAGTTTATTTTTTCACAACCCCTTCTCTCCTAGACTGTGATCGTCTTGAGAAACAAAGATGGGTTGTTGTTTTGCTCTTTCACCCCCTCGCACCCACTCACATACCACCACCATAGCCCTGCTCTCTACACAGACGCTTCCATGATCAGATCTCTTGTTCACGAGACAAACTGAATTATTTAGTACAGTAAGTCCCCTACATACAAACGAGTTCCATTCCAAGACTGCGTTCATAAGTCCAACAGGGTTAGCCTAGATACCCAACTAACCCAATCGGCTATACAGTGCTGTACTGTAACAGGTTTATAACACTTTTCACACAAATAATACATGAAAAGCAAACACAGACAAAAATAGGCATTTCTAATATTACAGTACAGTACCTGGAAAAGTACATTAGTACAGTACAACAGCTGGCATTCAGGGGTTGGCGTCAAGTGAATAGGCAAGAAGGTGCTGAGTGGAGAAGGAGAGAGAGCAGGAGACAGTCGAGCTGAGGATTTTCAGCAATAGGAGATCGAGGGCAAGCTGCAATCTCATTCACACCTGATGCTGATGGAATGCGCGTTTGCATCTTTGAAAGTTTGCAACTTGAAAAAGGTTTGTATGTAGGGGACTTACTGAACTGGCTGAAAATAGGCCCTCAGTCAACGGAGCACCACAGAGCTACTCAGTTGTACACCTCAAAGTCTCGACGGTAGGAGTTTTATCTAGCTTTCCCATCCTTAAAAGTGAAAAGTAGCCTACGAGGCTCCTCCATCCATGGAAATTTCCAGGCACGAGTACTGGAGTGAGTTGCCTTTTCCTTCTCCAGGGGATCTTCCCCACCCAGGGCTCAAACCCAGGTCTCCGGCATTGCAAACAGATGCTTTTACCATCTGAACCCTTGATGCCTGGCATGTGGTGGGCATCCCATCAACGTGTGCTGAGTAAAGGAATGAATGAGTGAGTGAGTGAGTGAATGTATCAGTGTAAGGTGAGTGAGTAAATATGGAAACATAGAGATGGAGAGGTACCAGAAAAGAGCCCCAGGAAAGAATGGGCTACAAAGAAAACAGACAGTCCACGAAAAGGCAATGTCCTCTGCATCCCAGTTTTTTTATGGTCCTTCCCCTGCTTACCCTGGAGCTGCTGGGAAAATGTCCAATGTTCTGCCAAAGGAAATGAGCCTGCTGGTTGGAGTTTATATAAAATATCCGGATGAAACTGTTTTGGTGCCGTCAGCCTGCGGCGTCTGCAGAGAGCCGTGGCCTGGAGGGTTCAGAATCCCACAGATGCTGCAAATGGTGCTCGGGCTCACGCCGCAGCCCCTGCTCAGCGTCACGCCATTCTGGCCTAGCTTGAGGTTCAAAGCTGGGGAGCCACAATGATGTACAGCAGGGACAGTTGGAAAAGGAAATCAACCCTTGTGGCCCCAATTAAATTGGGGGCACTCCAACTTGTCCAAGCTCACAGTGTGTAAAAGATTAGGTGAACAAACTTGCAGCAGGAAGGAATAAGATCACTGAGGGATGATAACAGTGAAGGTTAATTTGTTCTGCCTGTTACAGGGAATAATTAAGCTGGCACATTTCACACTGTTACGTTTGGATCAAGTAGCTTCTGATTATACACCTAAAAAAAAAAAATCCAAGTAGCCACAGGACAATTTCCAAACTGAAACTGTGACTGCACTTGGGAACCCCTGAACTACTAATCAACTACTAATGAATTTGGGTACCACTCAATCATCTTCACAAAGTCTCTGCAAGATAGGAAGGAAGAGGCCTATTGTCCATTTAGCCACAGAACAGCTGAGGAATGAGCAACATGTTGGTTTATCCACTGGCAACTCTTGCATATGAGTGCCAAGGGCATGAACTTGGACAGCCATTCATTCAATAAAGATCGATTCCCTATGGCATCAGACCCTTTGGTTGGCACTGAAGATACATATGAACAAAACAGGCAAAATGTTTGCCTTTAAGTGACCTCTATACCTTTGGGGTAAATACATAAAATCCAAATAAGTAAATAAATATGTATAATGCTAAACTCAGTAGACAAAAATAAGTCATGAAAGAGTGATGGAGAAGGTTTTTCAGTATTAGTTATTAATAGATTAATTTTGATAAATGTGGGAAATCAAGGCATAACGTAGGCAGTGTGTAAGGGTCAGGGAGTAGCACAGACAAATGATAATTTGAGAGTGAAGGGAAAGTGAGATGACTGCAGGTTGCAATATTCAAGGAGAGTCTCCATCTCCATGACAGAAGTGGACCTTGAACTCATCTTTGAATTAAACATGGCATAATGACTTAGAGGCTGGAGAGCAGAAAGTATTATATGGACAGTAAGTAATAAAACTTGCACAGTACAAACTTTGGGAGGCTAAAAGAAATGAATCATTTCAATAAGCTGAACTTTGTGGAAACTGATCTTGGGAGGTTTACTTTAACATACACATGCACAAGTGCATAAACACACAACACGGGCTAATGCTGCATGATGCCAAATCAGTGGTTAAGGCACTGATGTGAATAAAAATGGGATTAACAAACTAGTGGATTATGTTCATAATTGAGGTCAGTTCAGTGGCAATTAGAAGAGTTTCTCCAGGTAGAATTCTGTGTGATGAACTTCCTCGGAGAAACTCTGCTAGCCGTTGTCCCATCCCAGGGCTTCAGGGTGTGCCCTGAATCTTTCAGCAGCCTCAGGCTCCAAGGCACTGATGGAGGCTCCTGGACACTGACAACATCGTGTCTCAAACCTGTTTATCTTCCTTGAGACAAAATTGTGTGGATTGTTTTTCCTTGTATACATTTTGCACACAGTGGCTATTTCATATATACTTATCTTGAAGCAACACAGCTCTTAAAGAGTTGATAGAAGGAAGTTGAGACATTTTTATAATGTATAAAATTTCCAAAATGTTTCTTTTAATTTTGAGTCCATTTAGGTATGATCTATCTCTCCAGTCTTAGAAGCAAATAAAAAATCTAAGAGAAGATGTTTCTTATATAGAATGAGCTCCTGGAAATTTGAGACTCATATGCCAAACCACTCATATGTCAGTGGCTTCCCAGTGAACCATGCATCCTGGAATTCATGCCCTTTGTGGTCCTCTTTCTACAAATCTGATCTGGTTCCCAATATAATGAGGGAAAAGTGATACTGAGATGAATTCAGAAGAAGCCTTGCAGTTCCTGCCTCGGTTTCTTGGAACACTCATTATGCTAGGAGTCAGCCCCTGCATGTAAAGTCACTACTTTGAGATCCTCCACTGAGAGGAAGCCCAGGTTAGCCACAAGGAGAAGCAGCATGGGGAAAGAGATCAGTCCAACCTCAGCTACTCTACTCCAGCCGTCCTAGCCTGGCTGCTACACACCCTAGCCCTAGTCTAGAAGCCATCTTGATCATCTCGATCATCTTGCCCAGTGCTATTTAGATGTCTCAAGCCACAGTCAAGATCTAACTGTACCCATTTGAGAGACTCTGGGTGAAAATCACTCAGCTGAGTCTAGTCTATTTACCAAATAATAAAATGTAAAGTAGTTTGCACAGAGGTCCTCAGCCTCTGGAATCTAATGTCTGATGGCTTGAGGTAGACCTGATGTCAGCCCAGATTCATATGTTGAATCCTCAATGTGATGGTATTTGGACATGGAACTTTGGGGTGGTGATTAGGACATGAGGGTGGAATTCTCATGAACGGGAACAGTGCCCTTATAAGATCCTGTTCATGATGTCATTGTCTTGCTGATCCTGCTCACAGTGCCTAATGTCTCGCTGTATCTCACTGTGCCTGTGTGTATGAATCCCAGGTATGCAAGGCAAGAGCAGAGAAGCTGGAAGAAGACTCAAGGAGCCACAGGAACTGCAGACACGTTTATTCTCTCCTGGCTGGAATGGCAGTCATAACACAGCCTCTCCCCTGGCTGACGCAGCAGCCATAGCAGCTGCCATAACATAACCTCAAATAACAGAACCATGGTATCACTTCAGTGTAGCCCTGGTGCAGCGGCAGCCAGGACTTTCATGGTGAAGTGCATACAGGCGTACCACACAAAGTAGCCTGTGACCAAGCCATTACCTCATGACGCGCACCTGCGGTGCTATATGTGATCTCAGCTGTTACATAACTGTGCAAAGTCATTGCTTACAGAACATGGGGTGAGAGCGTGGGGCAAGAGAGCCTGACTGGCGCCATCTTGTTAACTTCCTGACAGAGATCTCTCTCTCTCTTTCTCTCTCTCTCTCTCATGAGAGGACACAGCAATAAGGCCTTCAAACCAGGAAGAGGCCCCTCACCAAGAGCTGACTTGGTGTTCTCCTTGACCTTGAACTTCACAACCTGCTGAATAGTGAGAAATAAATTTCTGTTGTTTAAGCCATCTAGGCAGAGAAGGCAATGGCATCCCGCTCCAGTACTCTTGCCTGGAAAATCCCATGGATGGAGGAGCCAGGTAGGCTGCAGTCCATGGGGTCTCGAAGAGTTGGACACGACTAAGCGACTTCACTTTCACTTTTCACTTTCATGCATTGGAGAAGGAAATGGCAATCCACTCCAGTGTTCTTGCCTGGAGAATCCCAGGGACGGCGGACCCTGGTGGGCTGCCGTCTATGGGGTCGCACAGAGTCTGACACTACTGAAGTGACTTAGCAGCAGCAGCAGCAGCAAGCCCTCTAGGTAGGCTATGGTACTATCATTATAGCAGCAGGAATTAACTAACACACTATTCATTTTAAATATTAGAAATTGGGCCTCAAATAATAGCCAAAACCTAGAAATTTCCCCAAATGCTTAACCATAGTAGAATGGGAGAATAAATTGTACTGTACACAAATAATACAGTACTGCATATGACAATAAATAATCTACAATGCAATCCAAAAATTGTTTCATTAACATAATATGAATGAAAAAACAGAGATAAAAGACTACTCAGTATGTGATTCGTTATGCAGCTTGAAAACTAGCAAAATGAATCAACTGTGTTTAAAGTCAATATAGCGTTTAACCTTGTTGGAGGCAGTGGTTCTTGACTAGCATCAGCCATGGGAAAGTGGATCTTATATATGGATGGTTCTGTTTTGTGATCTTGATGCCTTTCAGTTTTACAAAGTTATGTAAAATCTGTGAAAACTAGTTGTGAATGTTAAGTATATTTTATATATGTACGTATCTGTGTATTATACTTTAATAAAAGCTTAAACTGAAAAAGGCGGGGTAAATGAATTGTCTGAGTGTCCTCAGTAAGAATCAAAGCATGTTTTCAAGTCTTGTTCCTCTGACTTCAGATACTGAGCATTTTTATTTCTGGGAGCTTGACCTGGCTACCCAAGCTCTCAGTAAACTGTACATAGTATGTGTATAAACCCATAAATATGCTCCAACAAATAGGTCCCAATGATCTTCCATTGTCCAAAAGTAATAACTAATATTTATTGAGAGCTAACGATTCAAGCATTATCTAGTGCTTTGCATGCACTGACTCATTTAAAACTTATAAGAATACCATGAGGTAGTTATCACCACCCTCACTCTCCTCATCACCATCCTTACCCATATCTCAGATGAGGAAACTAAGGCCTAGAAGTGTTAGACAAATTGACAAATAGCTCAAATAGCTCATAACGGATCTCAGATGGGACCCAGGAAATTTGAGCCAAGGTCCCCTCCTCCTCCTCTCTACACTGCTGTCCTAGTACTGAGAATGGCCATCTGTATGCCAGCCACGGGACCATCTCCTCTCAAACCTAGTACATGCACATACATATCTCCGGGCTGTATGGACCAGTGTTTCAATATACTCCATCATTTTGGATCTCATTGTAAAGCATCCTGTTGTGCAACACTCTTCCACCGTTCATTCATTCAAGAATTCCCTCATTCATTCATTCAGCTTTCTGGATTTTAGCAAGTGTGGTCCCAGGTCTCTGCACAAGTCTTACCCACTCCATCTCACAATGTTATACAAATCTGTTCACACTATCTCTGTGGTGTCTCCAACCAGAACAGACCCTTCTTTAAGTCCATACAAAGCACTATATATTCAGTTGCATTTTATTGTTCCTTACGACAAATCCTTGAGGAGAAAGTCATTATTATTGACTTCCCTTTACAGATGAGAAAGAATTCAATTTTTGCATCTTTGGTCAGACTTCTTCATCAAATTATAGCTTGGAAAAGTTTCTCCCCTACGGGGAAGCAGTCAGCACAAGGAGGAGATCTCAGCCCATTCCACGCAGTTTTGGTACACTGGTTTATTTCCATCAACCTTGGGAGTGTCATAAGTAATTCATTGATAAAGTACCAAAGCTTGCACGCAATTTACCATTAAAAAACAAATGTGCTTGGCTTCAAAGTTATCTCTATGAGCAATCTGCTCATCCTGGCATCTCTGTTTCTTTAGTGTAAGGACCAGCACCGCAGCTTGGAGCATTGCTCCAACAAGAAATCTCTCTGTGTTGAAGCCCAGAGGAAGTTCCTCTCAAGAATGGTGACTTGTCCAAGGCCACACAGCGTCATAATCAGTACTAGAGGTAGATCCCATTTCCCTAGTCTAAGGATATTATTATTAGTTTTTAGCTCTATGCCAACCTGTCACCGTTTCCTACTGAAGATGCACCTTTTAGAGTCATAGTCAGAAACCTGGCTTTAGCAGCGTGGGACCAAGACTAAACTGGGCCAGGATGGGTCCACCTATATTTTTTGGCCACATTTTTCAGAAAGGCTTCTCATAATACAGCACCAACAATTACTGCCAAGTTCTTCCTTCCAGGAGCTCTCAAGCTCTAAGATGCCAACCCTCACCCAAGATAGTACATTCCTGTCTAATTGTTGTTCACCATTTCAAAGCAAACATCTCTGGAAAAACAGACTGGCCTGTAACTTGTCAAAATGTCTTGCAAGCATTCCTAGGCACTTAACAGAAAAAACAAAACAAAACAAAACAAAACAAAACCTTGCTGTCAATTTCATGCAAATATGCATAAGTTGAAAGTGTAGTGTCAAATAGCTGAGCCCTGAAGGCTTTGAGGCAAAACCAGAAGGGGAAGTCAAGGAGATTTTTCATAGACCTCGGCTCATTTACATTCTGCTAATTTACTGAGACAAAGTGAAGCCTGATAGCTAATGAGATGGTTCGTGATGCTGAACCATATTTTGTGTAAATGGAAACCTGCCCCTCTGTTTATTGAGAAAAATATGCTTCTGAAGACAGAATTATTTAGTATTAGATGCTTAAATTCCTACATTTAAAAGTGTAAAACTGAACATAAAACATCTTAATTAAATTAGTCTCTCTGCAAAGGACTGACTTAGCTGTGGCTTTGGGCCCCTGAAGGGCTGGTATTGAATTTAATACCTCTTTCAGAATTGAAGTCTCTATAACACCACACTTTGTCTGTGAGTTTGGTTGCAAATGTGAATTATTTGTGCAGAAGGCCTAGGGATTGCTGTTATAGCTTGAACAGTTTTATATCTACAATGAGCAAAGGACTAGAACAGATAAGATTCCCTGCAGTCAGACGCTGGGGCTTGGAACTCAGACACAGGGAGATGGTTGGGAGGCAGAGATGGGAGGTGTTTTTTATATCCTTTATCTTTCTGACCATATGACAGGTATAAACAGAGACTTCTGAACTGATTGGCATGTTTATGCAAACGCAAAAAGCTATGGGACAAACCAGTGAAGAGAATATAGTTTTGTTTTTTTCTCCAAATAAATATGAAAAACAGGAAATGCTGATAAAACAGCCTTGATAGCTTGCCTCCAAATTTAAAGCAAGACACTTTGCCTGGTACACGCTCTTTAGGTTTGGGAAGTACTGTGGGGGAGATAATTGAATTGTTACTTATGATGGGCTGGGACCACACATGTTCAATTACTCTGGCCCATTAGTCTGCAAACATGTCCATGAGCACCCTGTCTAATGCCCATATCTGACTCTCAGAATCTACACCAGGAGCCTTATTCAGAGGCAGATTGCCAAAAATTAGACCCCAGAAGCCCTAGTCTAAAGTGTTCTGGTCTGTAATTGTATGAAATTGACGTGGGCAGACAGACTTAGGAGCTGTATGTGTAATGTGTAACTGAATTGGACTTCTGCTGAGTAATGGCTTGGAAGCAGTCGAGGCTTTAGCTGGGACAGTGGGGTTTCTGGTCCCCGCAGCAGGCTCTGGGAGCGCCTTCATAATGGCTTCATCCTCTACCCACGTTCAGAGCACAGTATATCAGGTATTTATAAGTCAGGCCTGCCTGTGTTGAGGGCATGTAAAAATAGCATTTACTGAGTATTATCCATGGGTCAGACACTGCTAAGAGCTTTGCATACATAAACTTCTTCAATCCTTACTTCAGCCTTCTGTGATGCATATTCTTGTTAATATTCCTAAGACAAAACAAAGTTAAGTTAAATAATTTATCTAGTGTGGCAGAGCTGTTAAGTGGCAGAGACAGGATTTGACCCACACTGTCAGACCCCAGAAACTTCGGAGTGCTATACACAGAAGGCCACACCCAGACATGCACACCCAGGTGGAGAGAGCAGGATTAGCCTCTAGAGATCAGGCTGCCTCCCCCTGGAGGTCACAGCGCAAGATGCATACAAGGATGGAATCAAGGAACAGATCCCAAAAGCCAGGTTTCAAGAAGCGAATTTGAATGCTTGATGCCATAACATCTTGCTTGATCACACTAGTTTTCAGAGTTGCCCACCACTGGTAGAAAATCCCTGACCCACACAGGGAAGATATTTCCCAGGTTTTAGGAGCAGTTGGGAAAAGTGATCACTGTTCCCTCTTATCTTCCTCTTCTCCAGTACACACATGGTCAGCTCTCACGGGCAGGAAGATAAATGCTGGATAGCATCAGGCCATGATCCTGGCCCCTTAGGAAGCTTAGGGGGATATATCAATACCTCCTTCTGAGGCGAGAATACTGAGTTCCCCACCTTTTACAATGTACAGTCATATTGTCTCTTGGCTGCCTATGTGATATATTCAAGCTCCCTGAGCGAGTTTGAATTTTGTCTGATTGTTTAGTGTTTTATAGGGTATTTGATTTAGAGATAATGTCACTGACAATTTATTACCCAAAATATCATCCATGTCTATGAGCTGAGATTCCATTTTCCTGGCTTTTATGTCTGTCATACTCGTTGGTCTCCAAACTCGATTGCTCATCCTTCCTTTTGAATTATGAAGCCAGTTGATTCCATGTTCGGTGTTCACTTCAGCATTTTTATCCCCATACTTGTCTCATTTATACCCAATAACACAGTGTTTTGCATATTTGGAAGTTGCACAAGACCATGAATCCCCTTTCCTTAATTCTTGGTGGCTATTTCTGTTACAGGTCTCTTCACATAGAGTTTAACTTGTCAACTTTTTGCATACTAGACAGTAAACACATCAAGGGCAGGAACTTTATTGTATTCATTTTTGAATCTTTCAGCATCTATTACTGTAAGAATAAATAAACATTAATTGGTTAAAAGATGAAGTTTTTAAATCAATTTAAAAATTTACTTTTAAACTAGTCTGTTATTCTTTGCCTTTTCCTGTGAAGTTTGAAATGTATAGTCTGTCATTCTCATATTTCTGAGCACAAAAAGCATGACAATATTTCTCTTAAATGAGAAAGCAGGATTGAAAGTCACCAAATTTGGACCCAGTCCCACTAATTTATAAAACACTACAGCAACTGCAGCCCACACTGACCTTTCCCAGAACTCTTATTGTACATCGAGACATTAGCAGCCAATTTAGCACAGAATTCTTCTTCAAATTTTTTTTTTTTTGGCCTGTGCTACTTTTGCCTTCTGAACTAGAGCATAAACTCACAGCAAATATCCCAGAAATACCTGGTGAATAAAGAGTAGGGTGACAAATTCTTCCTACTTTTAGCATTGGAAGCCCTCCCTCCCAGGAAACCCTTCAGTTGCACACAAACTAGGACAGCTGATCACCCTGAGCGGATGGGTTGTTCAGCTGACTAAATGACTGATTTTACAAGGTCTATTGATCACTGACTATAAAGTGTCTAGTAATAACCATATCAGCCTAGACTTCCTCCTGTTGTCATACACGTGAGTATAAGAAACACTGACAAACATGTAAGCATATAATGTAACACTGATATTTCGTGGGTTTTTTACTGAGTTAACACATACATTTAATATTATTTTTAGCTATACATGATCTGTGGGCTTCCCTAGTAGCTCAGTGGTAAACAATCCACCTGCCAATACAGGAGACATGGGTTTGATCCCTGGGTCGGGAAGATCCCCTGGAGAAGAAAATAGCAACCCACTCCAGTATTCTTGCCTGGAAAACCCCGTGGACAGAGGAACCTGGCAAGCTACAGTCCATGGGTTTCCAAAGAGTCAGACACAACCAAGCAGTTAAACAACAACACTCATGATCTGCAGGTTTGTATCAGGTTCAGTCAGATTTGGCCTGTACTAAGGCATTCTTAGTAATATGAAACCTAAGGAATCTCTCTGATCAAACTTGATCAAGTGAAGCCTAGCAAGATGAATTGAACTAACCAAAGCCTCCACAAAATTGTAAGAAGGGTTTAGGTACATCTCAGGCGCATACTTCCTTGCTCTCCAGTCCCCAGCACCAACCCAACCCATAGGGTGGGTTTTGGGGAAAAATCCAAATTTCATTACACAATTTGTATTTTATTGAACATCTTTTTGCACATTTTGAGGAGATCTAGGTAAACTGAATAACTCCCTTGAGATGAATATAATCTGTAGTACGTCAAAGTTTCTTCTAAGACTCCCTACTCAAAGCTATGTTTTCTGTTCTAAAGACAAAGAAGTAATTTCTGGCAGCTGTCATTTACCTATAAGGAGCAAGCATTATCCTTGCAGGATGATATCTTTCTGCCTAAAGTATCCTATTAGATAATGCCTGAATTTCCTCCTGCCATGGTAGTATTTCTTGTAAGTCACTGAAACTGACGAGTGTGCTAGACTAGTATTCCTCAAAGTGATAAATGACCACCCGCATCAGAATTACCAGGAGTATTGTGGGGAGAAAGAAAATTAGTGAAGATGGCATGTTCAGGCTCTCTCACTCCGTGTTTTGTAAATCATGACTATGTACCAGCTGAGATCGCTTATAGCACTCCACAAATATGTGATACTCGCTTGGTCATGGGTTACTGTGTGTGGTACACCTGTATGGGTTCCACGTAAGAAAGTGGTGGCATTACTGCTGCAGCACAGCTGTGTCTGTCGGGTCAGCCATGAGAGGAGAAAATACAGAGTGCCTACTGCTACAGCTGCTGCATCAGCCAGGAGAGAGCTCTGCTACGGCTGCTGTGTCAGCCAGGAGAGAGGTTGTGCAGGGTTAGATTAGGTTATGGCTGCCATGCCAGCCAGGAGAGAATAAACCTGTCTGCAGTTTCTATAACTCCTTGAGTCTCCTTCCAGGCTCTTAGCTTGCACCTTGCCTACCCTGGTTCAGCCAACAGTGCGAATAGGATGATCAGCGATGCAAGCGGCATAGCCAGCAGGATACCCAGTGGGGAAGGAGAGCATGAGGCTCCACTGGATGGAGGAAGCCAGTGGCCGCCATATAGCATGTGGTACCATGTGGGCATGACATGGGTTCCAGTGGAAGACTGAGAGGTGGTGGATGGCCCACCAAGTAGGTTTGAAAAGGCATTACAAATGGTGAGTTTCCATTCCCCAAACAAGGCAGCACAGACTGCCGCTGGCACTATGGGGTAGATTTTCCTGACTGCCCTGAAGGTGAATATGGATAGTACTCTGTGATGCCATGCCAGTTGCAACGTGCAGAGATGGCTTGGAAGAACTAAAGCAACGTATATTGGCATTAGAGCAAGAACCCCATGCCCCTGAAGAATCCAGCATCTCTGACAGCGAGGTGGTAAGTGACGGTCATGAATGTTATGAGACTGCGGGTTCCCGCTTGTTAGCGAGGCCCATTGTACAGCAGAAGTGAAGTATGGGCAGACTATGACCCAGGGTGGGGGCATCCTCAAGGGGCCCCCAATGTGACTGAGTTCATGACATATTGAACGTATACTCAGGTGGAGTTGGTTGACTTGGGTAAGCAGTTTCGGCAAACGCATGGGGAACCCTTGGCAGCATGGCTTTTGTGACTTTGGGACACAGGAGTGGGCCGGGCACCTCTGGGAGGCTTTGCAGGTCCTTACTGAGAGGAGTAGAGGGAATGCATGGGAGACGCCATTTTGAAAGTGAGAAGACCTCAAAGCTGGAGGGGGTCCCATCCGGGTTATACAGATGCAAATACACGCTGATTTGTGCAGAGGTATACTGTAAAGCTGTGTCCTATGTAGAAAATTGTCCTTTAAAGGCTGTGTCCTATGATGTAGATTGTATGGTAGAAGCTGTGTCCTATGATACGGATTTAGAACGGTGTGCTGAAAGGACTGTCCTGTGATGTGCTATTCACCTCTGATTCTCTTGAAGGTTTAGAACAGTGTGAAAGCACTTGCAGTCTTGTGGGTGGGCTGTGAGTGTCACAAAAATCCCCTCCTTGAAGAGGTGGGCCCCTTCGCCTGTAGGGAGTTTTGGGGGGTCCTTAATATAAAGCCCTGCAGGGGTGGATTTGCCCCTGTGGAGACTTTTCTGCAATCTCACAAGGGCAGGCAGTGGACTGGACTTGGCCATGGAAGATAAAGGCACTCCACAAGCAGTGGGTGGCCCTTCTAGCCCCATGAGGGCAAGGACCACACATGAGTTCCACGCGATACCTGGTGTTGGGTTTTGCTGTGTGTTGGGGATGTGACTGTTTGTTGTCATAGCTACTACTGTTGCAATATGTAAATCCAACAGTCAGTGTTACTCACCAAGGGAATATCACAGAAGAGAGACTGCACACAGAATGTGAGGTGAGAGACCCTGAAGGGGTGGAGTGTGGGGAGAGAAAATTAGCCAAGATGGAGTGTTCAGGCTCTCTTGCCCCACATTGTGTACATAATGACTATGTAACAGCTGAGATGATTTATAGCACTGAGCACGCACATCATCAGGTACTCGCTTGGTCATGGGTTACTGGGTATGGTACGCACGTATGACCTCCACCTACGACAGTGGCGGCATTTCTGCTGCATCATGTCTGTGTCCATTGGGTCAGCCACAAGAGGAGAGAATATAACCTGTCTATGCTACAGCTGCTGCCTCAGCCAGGAGAGAGGCTGTGTTATGCTGGCTTATGCTATGGCTGCCAAGCCAGCCCAGAGAGAGTAAACGTGTCTGCAATTCCCACCACGCTTCGAGTCTCCTTCCAGCCTCTTAGCTCACGCCTTGCCTACCCTGGGTTCAATGAACAGTGTGAACAGGATGATCAGTGCTAACAGATATTTACTAAAATGCCCACCTAGAGCTCAGGAATGTGAATCTCATAATTATATAAGATTTATATTAAAATTTGATAGTAATAGTATAGATTTGAAATTAACGTTAAGGTTTTTTTCATGCTCCCATAATTTCAGACAGATTATTGGAAATCAAAATTCATACTTAAATAATAAATAATATATTTATCCCAGTATTCGAATAGACTTGACTTTGATAATTGCTAACATATTTTCACATTTTGTGTCACAAGGTTAAACTTAAAAGAGGAAAAATTGCTGGGGAAATTGTTTAGTTTTAATCAAAGTGTGTCCATCACTACTTATATGTACAGACTTGTCAATAGGACAGATTGCTGCAAAAGCAGCTTGAAATGTAAAAGTGTAATTGTGTAGCAGTTTTTAACTTTGCTTGTGCATGAGAATCATCTATTCAAATCCTTGGATCCCACCCCCAGAGATTCAGATTTAATTGATAAGGTGCAGTATGGGCATTGGAAAAGGAAACCTGGCTACATGGGGTTTCAAGGAGTTGGACACAACTCAGTGACTGAAAAACAGTAACAAAAATGGGCATTAAGAATTTTCCCAGGAGAAAAACTGGTCAACCACCTGTAAGAGAATGAAACTAGGACACTTTCTAACACCATACACAAAAATGAAATCAAAATGGATTAAAGATCTAAATGTAAGACCAGAAACTATAAAACTCCTAGAGGAAAACATAGGCAGAACACTCTCTGACATAAATCACAGCAAGATCCTCTATGAGCCACCTCCCAGAGTAATGGAAATAAAAACAAAAATAAACAAATAGGACCTAATTAAACTTGAAAGTTCTTGCACAACAAAGGAAACTATAAGCCTGGTGCGAAGGCAGCCTTCAGAATGGTAGAAAATAATAGCAAATGAAGCAAATGACAAATTAACCTCAAAGATATACAAGCAGCTCATGCAGCCCAATATCAGAAAAATAATCGACCCAATCAAAAAATGGTCCAAAGAACTAAACAGACGTTTCTCCAAAGAAGACATACAGATGACTAACAAATACATGAAAAGATGCTCAACATCACTCATTATCAGAGAAATGCAAATCAAATCCACAATGAGGTACCATCTCACGCCAGTCAGAATGGCTGCTATCCAAAAGTCTACAAGCAATAAATGCTGGAGAGGGTGTGGAGAAAAGGGAACCCTCTTACACTGTTGGTGGGAATGCAAACTAGTACAGCCGCTATGGAGAACAGTGTGGAGATTCCTCAAAAAACTGGAAATAGAACTGACATATGACCCAGCAATCCCACTGCTGGGCATACACACCGAGGAAACCAGACTTGAAAGAGACACGTGTACCTCAGTGTTCATTGCAGCACTGTTTACAATAGCCAGGACACGGAAGCAACCTACATGTCCATTGGCAGATGAATGGATAAGGACATTGTGGTACATATACACAATTGAATATTGCTCAGCTATAAAAAGGAACACATTCAAGTCAGTTCTAATGAGGTGGGTGAAACTGGAGCCTATTAAACAGAGTGAAGTAATCCAGAAAGAGAAACACCAATAAAACATATTAACACATATATATGGAATTTAGAAAGACAGTAACAATGACCCTATATGCAAGACAGCAAGAGACACAGATGTAAAGAACAAACTCTTGCACTACATGGGAGAAGGCAAGGGTGGGACGATATGAGCGACTAGCATTGAAACCTGCATATTGCCATATGTAAAATAGATGACCAGTGCAAGTTCAATGCATAAAGCAGGGCACTAAAAGCTGGTGCTCTGGGACAACCCAGAGGGATGGGGTGGGGAGAGAGGTGGGAGGGGACTTCAGGATAGTAGGACACATGTACACCCATAGCTGATTCATGCGCATGTATGGAAAAAACCAGCACAATACTGTAGAGTAATTCAGTTCAGTTCAGTCGCTCAGTCGTGTCTGACTCTTTGTGACCCCACGGACTGCAGCGCTCCAGGCTTCCCTGTCCATCACCAACTCCCGGAGCCTACTCAAACTCATGTCCATCGAGTCAATGATGCCAACCAACCATCTCATCCTCTGTCATTCCCTTTTCCTCCTGCCTTCAATCTTTCCCAGCATCAGGGTCTTTTCCAATGAGTCCGTTTTTCACATCAGGTGGCCAAAGTATTGGAGTTTCAGGTTTAACATCAGTCCTTCCAATGAATATTCTGGACTGATTTCCTTTAGGATAGACTGGTTGGATCTCCTTGCAGTCCAAGGGATTCTCAAGGGTCTTTTCCAACACCACAGTTCAAAAGCATCAATTCTTTAGCATCCAGCTTTATTTATAATCCAACTCTCTCATCCATACATGACTACTGGAAAAACCATAGCTTTGACTAGACAGAACTTTGTCAGCAATGTCTCTGCTTTTTAATATGCTAAGTTGGTCATAGCTTTTCTTTCAAAGAGCAAGCGTCTTTTAATTTCATGGCTGCAATCACCATCTGCAGTGATTTTGGAGCCCCCCAAAATAAAGTCTGTTACTGTTTCCATTGTCTCCCCATCTATTTGCCACGAAGTGATGGGAATGGATGCCATTATCTTCATTTTTTGAATGTTGAGTTTTAAGCCGACGTTTTCTCTCTTCTCTTTCACTTTCATCATAGGCTCTTTAGTTCCTCGTCGATTTCTGCCATAAGGGCATATTTGATGTTATTGATACTTCTCCTGGAAATCTTGATTCCAGCTTGTGCTTCATCCAGCCCAGCATTTCTCATGATGTACTCTGCATAGTAGTTAAGTAAGCAGGGTGACAGTATACAGCCTTGACATACTCCTTTCCCAATTTGGAACCAGTCTGTTTTCCATGTCTGGTTCAAACTGTTGCTTCTTGACCTTCATACAGATTTCTCAGGAAGCAGGTAAGGTTGTCAGATATTCCCATCTCTTTTAGAATTATCCACAGTTTGTTGTTATCCACACAGTCAAATGTTTTGGTGTAGTCAATAAAGCAGAAGAAGATGTTTTTCGGGAACTCTCTTGCTTTTTCGATGATCCAATGGATGTTGGCAATTTGATTTCTGGTTCCTCTGCCTTTTCTAAAACCAGCTTGAACATCTGGAAGTTCACGGTTCACATACTGTTTAAGCTTCAATTGGAGAATTTTGAGCATTACTTCGCTGGCATTTGAGATGAATGCAATTGTGCAGTAGTTTGAACATTCTTTGGCATTGCCTTTCTTTGGGATTGGGATGAAAACTGACCTTTTCCAGTCTTGTGGCCACTGCTGAGTTTTCCAAATTTGCTGGCATATTGAGTGCAGCATTTTCACAGAATCCTCTTTTAGGATTTGAAATAGCTCAACTGGAATTCCATCACCTCCATCTGCTTGGTTCATATTGATTAGCCTCCAATTAAAATAAATAAATTATTTTTTAAAATAATCTTCCCAGGTGATACTAACATGCAACCAAAGTAGCAAAACCCCAATGTAGGTTGAGTTTTCATGACTAATAATACATAGACTTGTGTGGTTTATAAACAACAGAAATATCTTTCACACTGTTCTGGAATCTGGGAAGTCCAAGATCAAGCTACTGGCACAGTTCCTGTCTGGTAAGAGCTTCTTCCTGGTTCATAGATGGCTGTTTTGTCTGTATGTTCTCATTAGTGGAAGGTGGGACAGAGCTTTCTGGGATCTCTTTCAAAAAATCACTAATACCATTCATAAGGGTTCTACTCTCATAACCTAATCACCTCCCAAATATCTCACTTCCAAAAACCATTGCATTAGGGGTTAGGTTTCAACATATGAATTTTGGGAGGGATATATTTAGACTACTCAGCCTTCTCTTATAAGGTATATAGTTTGCTTTGCACCATTATACACTGATCTGCTTTCCAAGACTGCTGAGTGAAAATTTTCACCTTGAAAATACTCAATATCCACATATTTTGTTGATCACAGGTAGAGTCTCTACTGAGGTAGTCTGGGAACGTGAAGATCAACATTTGTTTTTCTATCTTTACTCTAGTTGGTATTAAAATCTGAGGAAAGCATGTTTGAGTCCTTAATTCTTTTAGAAAAAAATGCACCAAGCTAGATTTATTTGCCAGAAGACATAATATCCTTGAACTTAGCCTGATCAAAGCATGAGTCATCTAACTAGAGATAATACCCAGTGTGGTGCTTCATAAATAAGATGCATTAAGACAAAAAATAGCCCAAACGTCATTTGCTAGTATAAATGTTATTGTTTGCTTCTTTCATGGAAGAGACTGTGCAAACTGTTTTAACTGGCCACGATTTTATCAAGATGCTGTCAGAAAAAAAATAAACAAATTCTAATTTTGAAAGTTAAAACAATAGACATTATGGAGCTGTTTCAAATTCCTATGATAATAGAGCTAGGACTGTTGCTACATAGAATACAAATGAATATCACTTATGATTCATTCAAGGATACCTAGGAATTAGTTCTGGGGCTGACAACTGGTCTTAATTTATTCTTGACAATTCACTTTGTGGATGTCCTCCTTTTCCTTGCTTTCCTGCCCCTTTGTCAGGCTCTAGGTACCGTCGTTTGACAGGCGCTAAAGGCCACAGGGCTCAGCCGGCTCCAGGAAGCAAATCTCTGAGCTGGAAAGCAGAGGTGCAGCAAGCATAACTTTTCTTTGCAGAACAAGCACAATCTATTTCCTTCCAGCCAGCAGGAAAGCAGGAACAGATGCTTCCCTCATCTCTACTCAAGTGAAAGAAGCATTTGTTCTTTCTCTATTTCCTAGGATTTACCAACTCTTAAAAATCCGGTTGCCTGTGGATAATCCATGCAAGTTGTTATGGACTGAATATTTGTGCTCCCTGCCTCCCTAAAGTCTTATGTTAAAGTCCTAACCCTAAAATGATAGTATTTGGAGATAGGATCTTTGGAGGGGGGGTGATTAGGGTTAGATTAGGTCATGAGAGCAGAGCCCTTATGGCAGAATTAACAGCCTTATAAGAAGGAGAGTAGTTGCACTGATTAAGTGAAAAAATAACCATCAGCAAGCCAGGAAGTGGGTTCTCACCAGGAACCAAACCCTGACAGAAGGTTGATCTTGCATTTAGAAGCCTCCAGAACTGGGAGAAATAATTTTCTTTAAACTACCCAGTTTATGGCATTTTGTTATAGAATCCTCAGTAAGGTATAAGTCCTTTCTAAACTTCAGATTTTTTAAAATATCTGTTTATTTGACTGTAGCACATGGGATCTTCCATCTCTATTGTGGAAAGATTAGTTGCAGCATGTGAAGTCTTAGTTGAGGTGCAGAATTTTTTGCCTGACAGTCCACATTATCAGGAACAGAATGCCTAGTTCATATTTCACATTTTGATTGTGCTTTTCAGAAAAACAACATGGCAGACTTCACTGATTCCATGTGCAACAGTGCATTTCGTCATGTAAATTTTGATCTCCAGAGGAAATTAGTAGGAAAACATTGAAGACACTGCATTATATTTCCCCCCAAAACATGTAACTTTATTTTCTTTTTACCTTAATCCAGAAGAATATAATTGCTTAATTAATTCTTCACTAGACAAACTTAGACATTGTTGTTCAGTTGTCAAGTTGTATCTGACTCTTTGTGACCCAATGAACTGCAACACACCAGGCTTTCCTGTCCTTCAAATCTCCCAGAATTTGCTCAAGTATATGTCCATTGATTCAGTGATGATATCCAACCATCTCATCCTCTGTTGCCCTCCTCTCCTACTGTCAATCTTTTCCAGCAACAGGGTCTTTTTCAATGAGTCACCAGGTGGCCAAAATATTGGAGCTTCAGCTGCAGTATCAGTCCTTCCAATGAGTATTCAGTGTTGATTTCTTTGCTTTCCAAAGGCCTCTCAAGGGCCTTCTCCAGCACCACAATTCAAAAGTATCAGTTTGGTGATCAGCCTTCTTTATAGTCCTATTGTCACATCCATACATGACTACTGGAAAAACCAAGCTTTGACTGTATGGACCTTTGTCAGCAAAATGATATTTTTGCTTTTTAGCATACTGTCTAAGTTTGTCATAGTTTTTCTTCCAAGAAGCAATTGTCTTCCAATTTCATGGCTGCAGTAACCATCCTCAGTGATTTTAGAGCCCAAGAAAGAAAATCTGTCACTGCTTCTACTTTTTCCCCTTCTATTTGCCACGAAGTGTTGGGACCAGATGCCATGATCTTTGTTTTTTTAATGTTGAGTTTTAAGCCAGCTTTTTCATTCTCCTCTATTACCCTCATCAAGAGGTTCTTTAGTTCCTCTTTGCTTTCCGCCATTAGAGATATCATCTGCATATCTGAAGTTGTTGGCATTTCTCCCAGCAATATTTTGTACTATGGCAAAAATTTAAATTTTGACCTAGCATTGATTTTAATTGGGTAGGTTAGCTTAATTTTCCATCATTAAAAAGGAGTCAGGGGCCTTGTTTCCTTATCTTCTGGTTGGAAAAAAAAAAAAAAAAAGGATAAGCAATAAGTTCTAGTAATTACTGGCCTTTATGCAGACCACTAAGCACTTAGGTCCTTTGAAGAATTTAACAGGGGCTAGATATCATTCAGTTAGTTTGTTAAAAGATATCTAGTGATATTAAGCCTTGGCTCATAGATTAAATCAAATGCTTCTTTTAAAGTAGATTAGCTTTGGAATAATGAAATAAGGAAAGCATTAAAAAGAGAAAGCAACTCAAGCTATCAATTAAACTCTGGAGTTTTCAGATTAGAAAAAGGTGCAGTCTGTGATCATGGTCCCTCCACTCTAGAGACCCCACTTCAAAGTCCCACAGACTGAACTCTGAGTATTACAAATAGAGCAGTTTGGTTACCACAATCAAAGCAGTGCAGTTTCCTCTTTTTCCAGAAATGAGCCTACAAGTTAGAAAATAAGATTTCAACAGAGAAAATAAATGAGTGCGTGTAGGCGAGGGTGAGGCTTCCTTGGTGGCTCAGTGGTGGGGATCTGCCTGTAATGCAGGAGCTGGGAGTTCGATCCTTGAGTCGGGAAGATCCCGTGGAGAAGCGAGTGGCAACCCACTCCAGTATTTCTGCCTGAGAAATCCCATGAACAGAGGAGCCTGGCGGGCTACAATCCATGATGTCGCAGAGTGGAACGTGACTTAGCAACTAAATAACAAAAAGGCATGAGGAACCAGTTGTTATCATTCATAGAATGTTCTTTAGAAACCAAAAAGTTGGGGAGGCCGGCGGGGGGGGCGGGAGGCTACATAGGAGAGATTATTACTGTTGTTGTTTAGTCGGTAAGTCGCGTCCGACTGTTTGCAATCCCATGGACTGTAGCCCAGCAGGTTCCTCTGTGCATAGAATTTCCAGGCAAGAATACTGGATTACATGGCCATTTCCTTCTCCAGGGTCTTTTCCTGACCCAGGGAATCAAACCTGCATCTCCCGCATTGCAGACAGATTCTTTACTGCTGAGCAAATGGAAGCCCCCATAGGAGACATTATAGGAGATTCTGAATTAACCACATAGTCATACAGGCTCTTAAAAGAAATATGACATGATGGTTGGGAAAGGACATGAAAAAAAGACCACCGGAGTTCAAACCTCAAGTGTCACTATGTGAGCTCTGCCAAACTATTTTCAATCGTTTTGAGCCTCCGTTTCTTCGTCTGTGAAGATGAATAGCAGTATTCCATAGACTAGTAATACTTTATGAGATTAAATACAATGTATATGCAAACTCTCTGGAAACTTGAAAACACATGAAAAAATCAGTTAATACAATTATTTTAAAAATATCACTATAGAGTAAAAATATTTCATGTTCAATTTTAGAAATTTTGAAATTGCTGACAAGTGAAAAGAAATTTAATTATATGCTTATTATCTAGAGATGAAGACTCATTTTCCTGTAGTATGTTTTCTGTGCATTTAAAAATAATAGTGGAATGACTGCAATTTTGAGTTCTACTTCTTTATTGAAATAACAAAATGTTGTTAAATTTTGATTTTAAACATTTTGTATAATGTTCCATCATACAATTGCATTGTCATTTATTGACCTGTATTCCCCTTGCTGATTTTCTTGGTTGTTTATATATTTTTAGTATATATAACACACAAATAAACTTTCTTGATATCTTCTGTATACATCTCTGATTATTTTCCAGGAATACTTAGATATGGAAATGAAATGTTAAAAAGCCTAAAGAACTTACAGCTCTTGATATATCAACTCATAAAATTTCTGGAAAAAATAAATAGGCAGAATATGTATCTAAATTCAAATTTCATACCTGTTCTTTACTGAATGTGTAATGTGGGTAATGAACAGCTACTCTAAGCTAAGTACATGAAGAAATGTAGTAGAGACTTAAAAAGTGTTTCCTTCCTTTTCTCTCTGCCAAAATGTTACTTCAACTAGAGAGTTGCTTCAATTCTTGAAAGCCCCAAACACTACTCATTCTATTTTGTACTATTACTAGGATGTGATAGGAGAGGTGAATACCTTATGCTGAATCTTAAGGTGGGTGTCTCTGTTAGTCAGCGGGTCAGACATGAGCAGTTCCCACCCCATCCTGGGTGGACACTGGTGGTCAGATCACACCCAGAGACGTGGTCAAGGACTCCCGCCATGGTTTCCAGCCATGTAAGGACCAAGCAAGATAAAACTGCCACTGCAGTTTGGTGCCAGTGGAGCAAGACCTAAAAGGTAACTCAAAGAAGCCCAGGGTTCATTATGCCATATTTGAAATATATTAGCCTTGCAGTTTTTTTGTACCTCTCCAGCCACTGAGATTTGCCTTGGTGCTTACGGGTGAGCACCTGCGTACTAGGAGAAAAGTTATGTAATCAAAGATGTCAATCAACTTGTCGGTCAAATGACACAGGACTCGGGGAGGGACCACCGCTCTAAAAAGCACAGCCCTACTCCATTGCATGGCTACTTCTGTTTTCCAGACAGTGCCCTCTCGTACTGTCTCTGGAGAATACTTCCACTTTTGTTTAATGAAACTCTTGCTACTTAAAACTGCTCTATGCCTCTTGACTGAACTCTTTCTTTTGAGAAAGCAAGAACCAAGGAAATCACCATTCTGCAGGTGACACCTCCTTCTTATTAGAATCACTGAGAACTCAGAGGCCTTTCTTAGAAGGGCTCACTCAGCCCTGTGGTTTTACTGTTTCACTTCACTCTGTGGTACTTGGATCTTGGGAAATGACTCATCAAAATCCAAGAGACTTATTTATAAACCAACATGTCAGTTTATTCATTTATACCAAGGAAACTAGAACATTCTTGTCAACTGGTCATTATGGTCTCTTCCCACCAGAAATTCTATCTGAAAGACTAAATTTATTTCAGCAGTTAACTTTGTGAGACAAGAGTGGATACCCACTCTGGTTTATGGTTATAAATTTTTTCTCCCCTGCTGGCCTACAGATATTTTGAAAGCTTGAAATCTATTTCTATAACTGCAATGCCCAATGCCTGGGATAGAGATAAATATTTTTTCAATGTGTTTCCCAAAAGGTAGAAAGACAGGACAAAAGGAAAAATCAAGGGATAGAAAAACCATCTTCAACTTCTCAGAAGTGGAGTATAAACATTAATTCAAAGCACAGGCTATCCATGATATTTTTATACCATGAACTCATTTTATTTTTTAACTTTACCCTGGGGAGATTACTTATTTGTGCCTCCATTTAACATGCATATGTATTTGCAACTGTTTTTTTCAGGAAGTCAAATTGAAACAAGCAACAAGAAACAACACACACTCTTCTTTAGGAAAATTTGTCTGATTTGAAATTCCTTAGATGGATACCGGCAAAATTAGACTTAGAGATCCACTCCTTCTCCCTTAAGCAATTTTTTGAACTTTTACAATAGATAGAAATATCTATTTATGATTCAGAGGCTTTGAAGTGCAGAGATGAATTTTCAGGGCAGATCAAGAGGTATTATTTAAGTGGAATAAAATTGTGAAACAGGATTTTAAAAAGCAGATGAGACTTTAATTCTTTGAGGGTTTTATTCACATTACACTTATCTTTGTATGACTGCACCAAGAAAATCAGTGCTTATCATAGATAATGTATGCCATTACATAGAATGCAGCCCCATGGAGTGTGGAAGACCAAAAGTGATGTGGACATCCCCAAATTATGGGTTCTTTCTAGTGTATGACTGTCATCTCTGGGTTACTCAAAATCCATGTCTATCTGTCTATCCAACAAACCACTTAATGCAAGTCATTTCGAAAATAATGTGGGCATAAACATTCAATCAGATGAATTAACTCATCAGTAAATTTAGAGGAAAATGCTTATTGCATAGTTGCAGACAAAGATGAGATAAGAGGACTCTTTATTGAGCAGCCTCTGTGTATCAAGTATGGGGATGTATGTCTGTCATAAGTGACCTCGCTTAACTTTCATGCTGCTCCATTTAACGTGGAAATTGTTATCTAATTCTGCAAATAAAAGTGCATTTCAGATTAGATAGCAGATAACAGATGGAGGTAGTATTCCATCCCAGGTTCTGCCTGATTCCGTACGTAACCTGGGCTCAGGAACCTAAAAGGAACTCCACATACTTCTAGCAATATCGACATCTAACCATGTGACCTTGGTGAATTAACTACCCCTTTTGACTGGATGTAGATTTTTCATGTCTTCCACTCCATGAGTATATGATGAGTGTGCATCTGTGTGTGTGTGTGTATGTGTAGTTATTTCTAACATGTGAAAGTGTGTTATTCACTCAGTCTTGTCCAACTATCAGTTCAATTCAGTTGCTCAGTCATGTCTGACTCTTTGCAACCCCATGGACTACAGTACACCTCCCTGTCCATCACCAACTCCCGGAGCTTGCTCAAATTCATGTCCATCAGGTCACTGATGCCATCCAACCATATCATCCTCTGTCCTCCTCTTCTCCTCCTGCCTTCAATCTTTCCCAGCATCAGGGTCTTTTCCAATGAGTCAGTTCTTTGCATCAGGTGGCCAAAGTATTGAAGTTTCAGCTTCAGCATCAGTCCTTCCAATGAATATTCAAGACTGATTTCCTTTAGGATGGACTGGTTGGATCTCCTTACAGTCCAAGGGACTCTCAAGAGTCTTCTCCAACACCACAGTTTAAAAGCATCAGTTCTTCAGCACTCAGCTTTCTTTATATTCCAACTCTCACGTCCATACATGACTACTGGAAAAACCATAGCTAGATGGACCTTTGTTGGCAAAGTAATGTCTCTGCTTTTTAATATGCTGTCTAGGTTTGTCAGCTTTTCTTCCAAGGAGCAAGTGTCTTTTAATTTCATGGCTGCAAGCACCATCTGCAGTGATTTTGGAGCCCAAGAAAATAAAGTCTGCCACTGCGCCTATTGTTTCCCCATCTATTTGTCATTAAGTGATGGGACCAGATGCCATGATCTTAGTTTTCTGAATGCTGAGATTTAAGCCAATTTTTTCACTCTCCTCTTTCACTTTCATCAAGAGGCTCTTTAGTTCTTCTTCACTTTCTGCTATAAGGATGGTGTCATCTGCATATCTGAGGTTATTGATATTTCTCCCGGCAATCTTGATTCCAGCTTGTGCTTCCTCCAGCCCAGCGTTTCTCATGATGTACTCTGCATAGAAATTAAATAAGCAGGGTGACAATATACACCTTGACGTGCTCCTTTTCCTATTTGGAACCATTCTGTTGTTCCATGCCCAGTTCTAACTGTTGCTTCCTGACCTGCATACAGGTTTCTCAGGAGGCAGGTAAGTTGGTCTGGTATTCCCATCTCTGGAAGAATTTTCCACCAATTGTTGCAATCCACACAGTCAAAGACTTTGGCATAGTCAATAAAACAGAAGTAGATGTTTTTCTGGAACTCTCTTGCTTTTTCAATGATTCAACGGATGTTGGCAATCTGATCTCTTGTTCCTCTTCCTTTTCTAAATCCAGCTTGAACAGTACGGTTCACGTACTGTTGAAGCCTGGCTTGGAGAATTTTGAGCATTACTTTGCTAGTGTGTAGCTATAAATATATGAGTATGTATGTATGTATATATATATACATATATATATATATATACATATATATACATATATATTTAATTGACATATGCAAAATTTATATATATATGAGAAGGAAATGGCAACCCACTCCAGTACCCTCACCTGGAAAATCCCATGTAAGGAAGAGCCTGGCAGGCTAAAGTCCATGGGGTCACAAAGAGTTGGACATGACTGAGTGACTTCACTTCACTTCTTATATATATATGATGTATGTATAAAATTTATCACACACATATAAATACCTTAGGATGTAATTAAGACACTAATTCTAGAGCTGGTATCTAGGCCAAAATGTCATTTCCTTTGACTCTCCAGTCACATTTCTTCCTTCCTTGGGTGTCCACTGTATGTCCAAACTGGCTCTGGCTCATCTATGGGGTGGATTTAATTGTTCTCTGTATCTTTGTTCAGCCACTGCAAAGTTATAAGCCAAGCATGAGAGGATTTCACTACTTTCATTAGTCTTCTTGCCAGGTCTCTCCTTGGGACGGTGTTTTGCTCCTCGTCCAGGTGTTCCCTACTTGCTTTCACTCAGGGAAGTATGCCCAACTGCCTGTAGCAGCTTCATCAGGAGCCTATTGGGGTCAGTAGAACTTGACCTTTCCATAATCTTTATTTTGGAAATCTAGTGATGTTTGAAGTTCTAGGAACAGAAGTACTCCATGCTGCCAAGGGACATACGCACAGTGTTTCCAGGAGTTCCAGCCTGCGGCTTGTGAAAGAAAGCTTGGAAACATTTGCTTAGGTGTCTAGAGTCTAAACTAACACTAACCACCAGTGTCAGTTTAGCTATTTGAAAAGAGGACAGAACAGAGAAAAGAATTCTAGGAAAGGATGTAGCAGACTCAAGGGCCAGTTCTGGTTCTGGCTGGTGGAAGATCATCTGAAGGAAAGCAGCAGGATGATAGTTATGAAGGATGACTTAGGAGCCCATCGACCCATGACCCTTATTCTCCTTTGTCACTACTCCAGAGCTTTATGATCTTAAACAATTTACTCAGTATCTCTTAACCTAGGGGTTGCTGTGATAATCATATGTAATAATGCATTATTATAGTGTTTTGAACTCTCAGATGAAGGAAGAATACTGTTTATGAAATACTAAAATCACTCTTAAACCATCTAGAACTCAAGATGACTGAGTAGAAATACACAAGCTCCTCTTCTACAAAAACACCAAAATTGCAACCAGCTGCTGAACAACCATCTGCAGGAGAATGTTGAAACCCACCAAAAAAGATACCCCATGTCCAAGGGCAAAGGAGAAGCCACAAGACGGTAGGAGGGGCACAATTGCATTTAAAATCAAACTTCATACCTGCCAGAGATGCTGCAACAACGGACTGGTTTAAAATTGGAAAAGAAGTATATCAAGGCTGTATATAGTCACCCTACTTATTTAAATTATGTGCAACATACATCATGCGAAATGCCAAGCTGGATGAAGCTCAAGCTGGAATCAAGATTGCTGGGAGAAATATCAGTAAACTCAGATATGCAGATGACACCACCCTACCGGCAGAAGGTGAAGAGGAACTAAAGAGCAACTTGGTGAAGGTGAAAGAAGAGAGTGAAAAAGCTGACTTATAACTCAGAGTTTAAAAAATGAAGATCATCGCATCTGGTCCCATCACTTCATGGTAAATACAAGGGGAAAAAATGGAAACAGCGATGGACTTAATTTTCTTGGGCTCCAAAATCACTGTGGACAGTGACTGCAGCCGTGAAATTAAAAGATACTTGCTCCTTGGAAGAAAAGCATGACCAACCTAGACAGCATATTAAAAAGCAGAAGCACAAATTTGCCAACAAATGTCCATACAGTCAAAACTATGATTTCTCCGGTAGTTATGTACAGATGTGAGAGTTGGACCATAAAGAAGGCCGAGCACTAAAGAACTGATGCTTTCGAAATGTGGTACTGGAGAAGACTCTTGAGAGTCCCTTGGACTGCAAAGAGATCAAACTCAGTTCAGTTCAGTCGCTCAGTTGTGTCCGACTCTTTGCAACCCCATGAATTGCAGCACTCCAGGCCTCCCTGTCCATCACCAACTCCCAGAGTTTACCCAAACCCATGTCCATCGAGTCGGTGATGCCATCCAACCATCTCATCCTCTGTCGTCCCCTTCTCCTCCTGCCCCCAATCCTTCTCATCATTAGGGTGTTTTCCAATGAGTCATGAGGTGGCCAATAAAACTAGTCAATCCTAAAATAAATCAACCCTGAATATTCATTGGAATGACTGATGCTAAAGCTCCAATACTTTAGACACTTGATGTGAAGAGCCAACTCCTTGGAAAAGACACTGATGCTGGGAAAGACTGAGGGCAGGAGGAGAACGGGCTACAGAGGATGAGATGGTTGGATGGCTCCATCGCTCAATGGACATGAGTTTGAGCAAGCTCCAGGAGATATTGAAGGAAGTCTAGTGTGCTGCAGTCCACGGGATTGCAAAGAGTCAGACATGACTGAGTGACTGAACTGCAACAAAACTACAATGAGTATCTAATATTTATTTGTAGGGCTCTGTTTCATCTCCACTACTAGAATACACCTTGTGGAATACTTTGTATACAAAGTATATTGCAATTTTACATAAAACTATACACTTTGCTCTAAAATTCTTCCCACATGTATGTGTATATTATATCTTTTAAATGTATAGACCGACACAGCCTTGTACACAGTCATTTTCTGTTGCCATCATCAAAATTTAAGATGTGAAATAACTATTCTTATGAATTATTTATTTATTTATTTTAATGAAGTAATTCCTTTATTTGTCCTATGTAAAGTAACATTTTCATTTCTTTTTGTTTCGTTTTGGGGTTTTTCAGCAGCTTGATTGATGTTTATTGATACATAATAGCACATATTTAAGGTGTACAAGATTGTTTTGACATGTGTTTTCTTTTTTTATAAAGTTATTTATTCTAATTGGAGGCTAATTACTTTACAATATTGTAGTGGTTTTGCCATACATTGACATGAATCCACCACGGGTGTACATGAATTTTTTAAAAAAATTATGACAGGACAAACTCCATAGTGTGCCTCAAATAACCCCTCCAGATATAACTTTTTTCCTTCGTAAACAAATTTTTTTGGCCAGTGGATTAGTATGACAATTTTCATTGTCATTAGAAATATTTGGACATCACCCAACTCCTCTTGTTCAGACAACTCCTGAGGCTGCAGTGTTTTCTTAGTTGACAAATTCACGTTTTCTGATGAAAAGCAAAACTTCTTCTGACATTCTGACTAGGCAAAGTTTTTGTTTATTTTTTTATTATAATATAGTTTGGGGATAAAAATAATTTTATATGCACTGCTGCTTCCAATTAGCAGTTTGTTTGCCTTATGTGGTTACCAAATGCCAATCAATATAACCTCAAGGAGAAACAGTACAGTTTACAGCAGTGGTAACATCTAAAGTGAAGATCAAGTGTCCTCTTCCATAACCAGGGAAGTAATATATTTACTTTTTTTTTTAGTTTCTAGCAGATGAGGTGACTGGACCATTATTTTTGATCTGAAGGAAATAAATCATGTAATTGAGTGCTATGGTTCTGCTGTTTGTGTTTCCCTAAAATTAATATGTTAAAACCAGGTTTCAAAGTGATGGTATTAGGAGGCGAGGCTTTTAGGAGGCAATCGGGTCATGAAGTCATAGCACCCATAAATAGGTCTCTTATAAAAAGAGACCCCAGAAAGAGCTTTCACTCCTTTTACCATGAGAGGTAAAGCAAGAAGATGGTTGTCTGTGAACCAGGAAATAGGTTTTTACCCGACACTGAATCTGCCTGCATCTTGATCTTAGACTTCTCAGCCTCCAGAACAGCGAGAAATAAATCTCAGTTATTCATAAGCCACATAGTTTATGGTATTGTTGTAGCAGCCCAAATACACTAACACCCTGAGCTTGCTATAAACTGTTCAGTTAACAGGCTAAAGGCAAGAGCACAAAGTGCAAAAATAGCATAGTAGTTAGAATCTAAAAGCCTGGGTGGGATCATACTCTAATTCTGAGATGTTGGGAAAGACCACTGAGCCTCAGTTGCCTTAGATTTGAAATTGAGATAAAAAAGAGTGCTTCTCAATCTTGAGAAAGAAGAATGGAACTGGAGGAATCAACCTGCCTGACTTCAGGCTCTACTACAAAGCCACAGTCATCAAGACAGTATGGTGCTGGCACAAGGACAGAAATATAGATCAATGGAACAAAATAGAAAGCCCAGAGATAAATCCACGCACCTACGGACACCTTATCTTTGACAAAGGAGGCAAGAATATACAACGGAGAAAAGACAATCTCTTTAACAAGTGGTGCTGGGAAAACTAGTCAACCGCTTGTAAAAGAATGAAACTAGAACACTTTCTAACACCATACACAAAAATAAACTCAAAATGGATTAAAGATCTAAACGTAAGACCAGAAACTATCAAACTCCTAAAGGAAAACATAGGCAAAACACTCTCCAACATAAACCATAGCAGGATCCTCTATGGCCCACCTCCCAGAATATTGAAAATAAAAGCAAAAATAAACAAATGGTACCTAATTAAAATTAAAAGCTTTTGCACAACAAAGAAAACTACAAGCAAGGTGAAAAGACAGCCTTCGGAATGGGAGAAAATAATAGCAAACGAAGCAACAGACAAATAATTAACCTCAAAGATATACAAGCAGCTCATGCAGCCCAATATCAGAAAAATAATCGACCCAATCAAAAAGTGGGCCAAAGAACTAAACAGACACTTCTCCAAAGAAGACATACAGATGGCTAACAAACACATGAAAAGATGCTCAACATCACTCATTATCAGAGAAATGCAAATCAAAACCACAATGAGGTATCACTTCACACCCATCAGAATGACTGCTATCCAAATGTCTACAAGCAATAAATGCTGGAGAGGGTGTGGAGAAAAGGGAACCCTTTTACACTGTTGGTGGGAATGCAAACTAGTACAGCCACTATGGAGAACAGTGTGGAGATTCCTCAAAAAACTAGAAATAGAACTGCCATATGACCCAGCAATCCCACTGCTGGGCATACACACCCTGGAAACCAGAATTGAAAGAGACTCGTGTACCCCAATGTTCATCGCAGCACTGTTTGTGATAGCCAGGACATGGAAGCAGCCTAGATGCCCATCAGCAGATGAATGGATAAGGAAGCAGTGGTACATATACACAATGGAATATTACTCAGCCATTAAAAAGAATACATTCGAATCAGTTCTAATGAGGTGGATGAAACTGGAGCCTATTATACAGAGTGAAGTAAGCCAGAAAGAAAACACCAATACAGTATACTAACACATATATATGGTATTTAGTCAATTGGTAAAGATAACCCTGTATGCGAGACATCAGAAGAGACACAGATAAATAAAACAGTATTATGGACTCTATGGGAGAGGGCGAGGGTGGGATGATATGGGAGAATGGCATTGAAGCATGGAAATTATCATATGTGAAAGGAATCGCCAGTTCAGGTTTGACGCATGATACAGGGTGCTCAGGGCTGGTGCACCGGGATGACCTGGAGGGATGGGATGGGGAGGGAGGTGGAAGGGGGGTTCTGGAAGGGGAACACATGTACACCCATGGTGGATTCATGTCAATACAAATACAATATTGTAAAGTTAAAAAATAGAAAACAAACAAAAAAAAGAGTGCTTCTCTCAAGAGGTTGTTCTGAGAAATAAAGAACATCACTGGTGGGAAATCATCTTATGAACAGAAAAGCACCGTATATAAACACTAGTTATTTACATGCTTAGGCTTTTAGGGACAAAGTGAAGTATAAGCAAAGGAAATAGTTAATACATTCTTGTTATGTGTTCTGGGTAGTTTATTAATATAAAAGGGGCTTCCAGTCATTGAGGATATGTGGACAGTTACTGTGTCTATTTTAACTTTGTCTTCTTCCTGGCAGCACTGGGTGGAGTGTAGAGCCATTTTAGGGAAATGAAGAGCCTAGAAAAATCCCTGAAGATTTGGAAACAGGTTTTCATTAATATCAGATGCAATTTTAAAGAAGAAAAGTAATATTGTGGGGGGGAAGGGGGGTGTGTTCTATGTATACACAAAGAATGTTCTACAGTTAGTGAATATTAGCATTTCTCTTTTCACTCAGGTTTGAAATCATCACTAATGTTTTAGGCTGGGTTATGCTCTTCCTTAATAAACTGCACACATTATTTGGTTGATTTCATATGCTGCCATAATTTCCATTTGCATCAACATAGAAATGCCTCCAAAACCCACCTCTCTGCCTTGACCTTCCCTCTCAGCCCAAATTGCCCTTTCTGTGCACCTCCACATGAACATCCCTTAGATGCTTCAAACCATCTATGTTCAAAACTAAATTAGTTATCTCCCTTCTAATCCCTTCTCTGGCTATGCAATCCCAGTTGATCTCTTGATCTTCCAGCCCAACATTTCAACTACAAACATAAGTCCTCCTCAACTCAATTACTAAGGCATCTCTATTTCCCCAAAATAGCTAAACTTTGTGCTCTCACTTTATATAGGATATTCATACTGTATAATACGGCATTGAAGACAGGTCACGATTCTGTTACCAACCAGACGTTTTAGCCTCATCTCCCACTACTTCATTTTGTATTCCCTGTAATTAATTTGTGAAACTACTAGTGCATTCTCTAAACATTATATATTTTTACAGAAAGACAAAATCTTCATGCCTTTATTTTTATTGTATCCCATCCATGAATGTACCTTCTGGCCTCCTTTGAAATCTGTCATCCAAGACCCAACATAAATCAACCCTCATCAGCAAGCAATGGCACCCCACTCCAGTACTCTTGCCTGGAAAATCCCATGGATGAAGGAGCCTGGTAGGCTACAGCCCATGGGGTCACTAAGAGTTGGACACGACTGAGCGACTTCACTTTCACTTTTCCCTTTCATACACTGGAGAAGGAAAAGGCAACCCACTCCAGTATTCTTGCCTGGAGAATCCCAGGGATGGCGGAGCCTGGTGGGCTGCTGTCTATGGGGTCGCACAGAGTTGGACATGACTGAAGCGACTTAACAGCAGCAGCAGAAGCAGCAGCAGCAGCAGCAAGCCCTCCAACCTTCCCATCAGTACTAATTGTCACCATAAGACTTAGTTTGTAACACATTCAGTTCAGTTCAGTTCAGTTCCTCAGTCACGTCCGATTCTTTGTGACCCCATGGACTGCAGCACGCCAGGCTTCCCTGTCCATCACCAACTCCAACTCGCAGAGCTTGCTCAAATTCATACCCATCAAGTTGCTGATGCCATTCAGCCATCTCATCCTCTGTCGTCCCGTTCTCCTCCTGCCTTCAGTCTTTCCCAGCAGCAGGGTCTTTTCCAATGAGGCAGTTCTTCACATCAGGTGGCCAAACTACTGGAGCTTCATTCAGCTTCAGCATGCGTCCTTCCAATGAAGATTCAGGACTGATTTCCTTCAGGATTGACTGGTTGAATCTCCTTGCAGTCCAAAGGAGTCTCAAGAGTATTCTCCAACACCACAGTTCAAAAGCATCAATTCTTCAATGCTCAGCTTTCTTTATGGTCCAGCTCTCACATCCATACATGACTACTGGAAAAACCATAGCTTCGACTATACAGACCTTTGTTGGCAAAGTAGTGTCTCTGCTTTTTAATATGCTGTCTAGGTTGGCCATAGATTTTCTTCCTAGGAGCAAGCGTCTTTTAATTTCATGGCTTTACTTACCATCTGCAGTGACTTTGGAGCCCCCCAAAATAAAGTCTCTCACTGTTTCCTTTGTTTCCCCATCTATTTGCCATGAAGTGATGGGACCAGATGCCATGATCTTAGTTTTTCAAATGTTGAGTTTAAAGGCAACATTTCACTCTCCTCTTTCACTTTCATCAAGAGGCTCTATATTTCCTCTTTGATTTCTGCCATAAGGGTGGTGTCATCTGCATATCTGAAGTTACTGATATTTCTCCCGACAATCTTGATTCCGGCTTGTGCTTCATCCAGCCTGGCATTTCACATGAGGTACTCTGCATCGAAGTTAAATAAGCAGGGTGACAATATACAGCCTTGACATACTCCTTTCCCTATTTGGGACTGGTACTCCCGTCTCTCTAAGAATTTTCCACAGATTGTTGTGATACACACAGTCAAATCTTTTGGCATAATCAATAAAGCAGAAGTAGATGTTTCTCTGAACCTCTCTTGTTTTTTTGATGATCCAATGGATGTTGGCAATTTGATCTCTGGTTCCTCTACCTTTTCTAAGTGTGTTTCTAATGTAACACATTAGACCATTGCTTCTCAAACTTCCATGTGTCTGTCATTCAAATGGGGATCTTGTTAAATGTAGTCTCATTCAGAGGGCTTGAAATGTGACCTGAGATGCATAGTCTACTAGGTGATGCTGCGGCTGCTGGTCACAGACCCCACTTTGACTAGCAAGGCTCTAGACCAGTTAATTGTATTCTGATTAGTAATATATCTAAATACAGGTATGTTGGTCTTGCACACAAAATGTTTTTCAAGTCAGAAACTGTCTTACTCACTTCTCAAGCACTTTATTCCATGCTTTTAAAAATGGAGTGAATTGAATTGATTGCCATCACCTGGATGTTGATTAGAACATTGAGGATCCCATTTTGTCATTCATCTTTATGATAAGAACACTAATGCAATAATAATAATATGATGTAAGCTTCATATATTATGGGCTTACCATGTGCCAGATCATGCACTCACCACCATAATTATTATTATCTTATGTATGACTTTCAAGAACCCCGGAGTATAGGTACTATTATCAACCCTATTTAACGTAGGTTGAAAAACTCTCCTAAGAGCCCAAGCTAGTAAGTAGTGGAGCTAGATTTCAAATCCAGTTCTGTCTGATTTCAAGTCAGTGTTTTTTCTCATTATGCTCTATACTCTCCCTTGATTATGTGGCAAGGCTTTTGAAACTGAGGATGGAAAGACGGCTGACTCTTCCCCAAAGATATAGCAGCTCAATAATTGCATACAGTTAGTAGAGAATTGCTTCAGAAAAAAAGGGTGTGCACAGTCTAGTAATTTCAAAATGTGTCATCTAAAATGTTCCTAGGGAACTGACCTTTCCTGGCTGATGGCAATAGCTCTCATGACCAGTAATTCAGGAACCCAGATAATCAATCACCCACAGCACGGCTTTTTTGTATTGCCATCAAAGTGGCACTTCAGAGCATCTGCTGCCATGCTTAATGACACAGAGTGAGAGTTTTTCAACTTAGGGAAGCGTATTGCTCTGCTCTAGCCACAGCCAGGGCTCTGCTGCTGAAGCTCAGATAAGCTTTGGATATGGACCTGGATAATTTAAACCTAATGGACTCAGCTGGAAACAGACAATGTACAGAGACAATTGGTACTGCAACAGAGAGAAAGATCTAAAAATGGCCATCACGGTAGTGCTTTTAGTAAGTAGCTCCATTTAGAAGGCCATGGAAAAATATATTGATGGTTAGGATTTTCTGAGAGGTTTAGATGGTAAGTGTACGAACAGTGTGGGCCCAACTTAGCTCTTCCTTAATGCATATAGAGCCAAACAGCTATCAAAATCTAACTCAGAAAATCTCGGGTTCTTTTTCTTTTTTGCCCATCCTGCTTCTTTTGGATGAAGCTCTTTTGTATCACAACTGTTCACTCCACAATAAAGGGATATAATACAAAGTTAAAATACCTCCAGATGGTTAAAGGCCAGACATTTTCTGATCAAATGTCAAAGATCAATAAAGCTTAAGCTATAGTCCAACCTCAATCACTAACTCACATTTTTGGAAAATAATTTACTTTAGCTTATTATTATATCACTTAATGAGATTATCATGAAGCTTGAAAACTAGTTTCCCTTTATTCTATGAAATTCAATGAATACTTCCAGATTTTATTTTATCTCATTTTAAAAAAGAAGTATATTTTGAAAACTCAAGCTCTGAATATTACTGAGAATTCATGCCTGATGGCCCTAGATTTCAAATTATGACTTATGTTTCTAGAAGCATTTTAGCACATCAAGTTCAATCGTTTAGTTGTGTCCAACTCTTTATGACCCTATGGACTACAGCACAGGCTTTCCTGTCCATCACCAGTTCCAGGACCTTGCTCAAAACTCATGCCCATTGAGTCGCTGATTCCATCCAATCATCTCATCATCTGTCATCCCCTTCTCCTCCTGCCTGCAATCTTTCCCAGCATCAGGGTCTTTTCCAATGAGCCAGATCTTCAAATCAGGTGGCGAAAGTATTGAAGTTTCAGCTTCAGTCCTTCCAATGAATATTCAAGGCTGATTTCCTTTAGGATTTATTGGTTTGATCTCCTTGTAGTTCAAGGACCTGTCAAGAGTCTTCTCCAACACCACAGTTCAAAAGCATCAATTCATCAGTGCTCAGCTTTCTTTATAGTCCAACTCTCACATCCACACATGACTACTGGAAAAACCATAGCTTTGACTAGACAGAACTTTGTCTGCAAAGTCATCTCTGCTTTTTAATATGCTGTCTACGTTGGTCATAGCTTTTCTTTCAGGGAGCAAGCATCTTTTAATTTCATGGCTGCAGTAACCATCTGCAGTGATTTTGGAGCCCAAGAAAATAAAATCTCTCACTGATTCCATTGTTTCCCCGTCTATTTGTCATGAAGTGATGGGACCAGATCCCGTGGTCTTAGTTTTTCAACTGTTGAGTTTAAAGCCAACATTTTCACTCTCCTCTTTCACTTTCATCAAGAGGCTCTTTAGTTCCTCTTTGATTTCTGCCATAAGGGTGGTGTCATCTGCATATCTGAGGTTACTGATATTTCTCCTGGCAATCTTGATTCCAGCTTGTGTTTCATCCAGCCTGGCATTTCACATGAAGTACTCTGCAAAGAAGTTAAATAAGCAGAATGACAATACACAGTTTTGATGTACTCCTTTCCCAATTTGAAACCAGTCTGTTGTTCCATGTCCAGTTCTAACTGTTGCTTCTTGACCTGTTTCCACATCAATCTAACATCTAAAAAAGTCTCATGATGTAAATAATGTCTCAATACATTTTCTTACTTTAGAATAGAGACTATAGACTATACACTATTAATTGAAAACTTTGTAAACTCAAACAATAGTGATTTTTTTTATGTAGATATTAAAAAACAGTGTCTTCAAACAAAGACAAGGGATCGCATTTTTTAAACGTGCTGGGTTTCTCTAGGATAAGAATGAAACTTTCAACAGCAATCCCACCTGGAGCAGGGTAAAAATTCATTAGGTATCTTCTAAGTGAATAAATAAATACAAAAATAACTTCAGGATGGTACTGTGAAGTATCTTATTTTCTAACTGATTATGTGTATATATCTTGCCTACCCAATTATACAGTAAGCTCTTTAAATCTTTCCATTCATTTATTCAACAAACACTTCTTAGTTTTTTAATTAATTTTAATTGGATTAGAGTTGCTTCAAAAGTTCTGTCAGTTTCTACTGTACAGCAAAGTGAATCAGCTCTATGTATACATATATCCTCTCTCTTTTGGATTTTCTTCTCATTCAGGTTACCACAGGGCACTGAGTAGAGTGCCCTGAACTGTACAGTAGATTTCTTGGTACCTATTTTATACATAGTGTCAATAGTGTGTATATGTCAAATCTCAATCTCCCAATTCATCCCAAACCCCCTTTCCATCACTGGTGTCCTTACACTTGTTCTCTATATTTGTGTCTCTATTTCTATTTTGCAAATAAGATAATCCATACTATTTTTCTCTATTGCACATATATGCATTGATATATGATATTTTTCTCTTTCAGATTTACTTCACTCTATATGATAGTCTTTAGGCTGTCCATGTCTCTACCAGTGACCCAATTTCATTCCTTTTTATTAATGGATGAGTAATATTCCATGTGTATAGGTACCACATCTTCTATACCCACTCCTCTATTGATGGATATTTAGGCTGCTTCCATTGTGGAAGCTTGCAGTGTGGTAACCCGACCTTTATTGTAAACAGTGCTGCACAGAACATTGGGGCACATGCGTCATTTTGGATTATGATTTTTCTCTGAGCGTATACTCAGTAGTGGGATTGCTGGGCCATTTGGTAGTTCTATTTTAATTTTTTAGGGAACTTCCATATGTGGTTCTCCATAGTGGACATATCAATTTACATTCTCACCAACAGTACAAAAGAGTTTCCTTTTCTCCACACACTCTCCAGTATTTACTGTTGGTAGATTTTTTGATAATGGCTTTTCTGATATGATATGGACCTGACAGAGGCAGAAGATATTAAGAAAAGGCAAGGATACACGGAAGAACTGTGAAAAAAAAAAAAAAAGGCCTTAATGACCCAGATAACCATGATGGTGTGGTCACTCACCCAGATCCAGACATCCTGGAGTATGAAGTCAAGTGGGCCTTAGAAAGCACTACTACCAACAAAGAACATGGAGATGATGAAATTCCAGCTGAGCTATTTAAAATCCTAAAAGATAATGCTGTTAAAGTTCTGTACTCAAGATATCAGCAAATTTGGAAAACTCAGCAGTGGCCACAAGACTGGAAAAATCACTTTTCATTCTAATTCCAAAGAAGAGCAATACCAAATAATGTTCAAACTTCCATACAGTTCCTCTCATTTCACATGCTAGCAAGTTTATGCTCAAAATCAATCCTTCAAGCTAGGTGTCAACAGTACACAAACAAAGAATTTCCAGATGTGCAAGCGGGATTCAGAAAAGGCAGAGGAACAAGAGATAAAATTGTCAACATTTTTTGGATCATGGAGAAAGCAAGTGAATTCCAGAAAAACATCTATTTCTGCTTCATTGACTATGCTAAAATCTTTGACTGTATGGATAACCACAAACTGTGGAAAATACTAAAGAGATGGGAGTACCAGACCAATTATCTATCTCGCGAGAAACCTGTAGGTCAAGAAGCAACAGTTAGAGCCAGACATGGCACAATGGACTGATTCAAATCTGGGAAAAGAGTATGACAAGGCTGTATATTGTCACCTTGCTAATTCAACTTTTATGCAGAGTACATCATGACAGATGTTGGGCTGGAAGAATCGTAAGCTGGAATCAAGATTGCCGGGAGAAATATCAACAACCACAGATATGCAAATGACACCACCCTAATGGTAGAAAGTGAAGAGGAAATAATGAGCCTCTTGATGAAGATGAAAGAGGAGAGTGAAAAAGCTGGCTTAAAACTCAATATTCTAAAAACTAAGATCATGGCATCTGGTCCCATCACATCAACGGGAATTTTATTGTTCAGTCGCTCAGTCTTGTCCAACTCTTTGCAACCCCATGGACTACAGCATGTCAGGCATTCTTGTCCTTCACCATCAAGGCAAATAGATGAGGGAAAAAATGGAAATAGTGACTAACTTTATATTCTTTGAGTCCAAAATCACTGAGGATGGAGACTGCAGCCATGAAATTAAATGATGCTTGCTCTTTGAAAGAAAAGCTATGACCAATCTAGACAGCATATTGAAAAGCAGAGACATTACTTTGCCAACAAATGTCCATCTAGACAAAACTATGGTTTTTCCAGTAGTCACGTGGAGATGTGAGAGTTGGGCCATAAATAAGGCTGAGTGCTGAAGAATTGATGCTTTCAAGCTGTGGTGCTGGAGATGATTCTTGAGAGTCGCTTGGAATGCAAAGAGATCAAGTCAGTCAATCCTAAAGGAAATCAACCCTGAATAGTCATTGGAAGGACTGATACTGAAGCTGAAGCTCCAATACTTTGGTCACCTGATGTGAAGAGCTGACTCGTTGGAAAAGACCCTGATGTTGGAGACGATTGAGAAGAAGAGGGAGGCCACAGAGGCTGAGATGGTTGAATGACATCACCAACACAATGGACATGAGTTTGAGCAGATTCCAGGAGATGCTGAAGGACAGGGAAGTCTGGAGTGCTGCTGTTCATGGCAGGACAAAGAATCAGACATGACTGAGTGAACAACGAATTTGAATTATCATGAGGTGATACCTCATTGTAGCTTTGACTTTCTCTAATAATTAGTGCTGTTGAGCATCTTTCCATGTGCTTGTTGGCCATCTGTATGGTGGCCTGGTGATAAAGAATAAACCTGCCAATGTAGGAGACACAGGTTAAATCCCTGTGTTTCTCTTTTTGGAGAAATGTGAACCAGTCAGTTGTTCCATGTCCAATTATAACTTTTGCTTCTTGATCTGCATACAGGTTTCTCACAAGACAGATAAAGCCATATGGTTCTCCCATTTCTTCAAGAATTCTCCACAGTTGTTGTGATCCACACAGTCAAAGGCTTTAGTGTAGAAAATGAAGCAGAAGTAGATGCTTTTCTGGAATTTGCTTGCTTTCTCCATGATCCAATAAATGTTGACAATTGATCTCTGATTCCTCTGCCTTTTCTAACTCCAGCTTGTACCTCTGGAAGTTGTTTGTTTGCATACAGCTGAAGCCTAGCTTGAAGGATTTTGAACATAAACTTCCTAGCATGTGAAATAAGAGGAATTGCATGGTAGTTTGAACATTCTTTGGAACTGCCCTTCTTTGGGACTGGAATGAAAACTGATCTTTTCCAGTTCTTTGGCCATTGCTGAGTTTTCCAAATTTGCTGGCATACTGAATGCAGCATTTTCACAGCTTCGTCTTTTAGGATTTGAAATAGCTCAGCTGGAATCCCATCACCTCCACTAGCTTTGTTCATACTAATTCTTCCTAAGGTCCACTTGACTTCACATTCCAGGATATCTGGCTCTGGGTGAGCAGCAACACCATCATGATTAACCAGGTCATTAAAATCTTTTTTGTATAGTTCTCCTGTATATTCTTGCCATCTCTTCTTAATCTCTTCTGCTTCTGTTAGGGCTTTACCATTTCTGTCCTTTATCCTGCCATGCTTGCATGAAACTTTCCCTTGATCTCTCCAATTTTCTTGAAGAGATCTCTAGTCTTTCCCATTTTATTGTTTGGCTCGATATCTTTGCACTCTTCATTTAAGAAGGACATTTTTTCTTCCTTTTTATTCTCTGGAACTCTTCATTCATTTGGGTATAACTTTGCCTTTCTCCCTTGCCTTTGTTTCTCTTCTTTCCTCAGCTATTTGTAAAGCCTCCTTAGACAAATCAGGGAGTTAGAGAGTGCTCTAATTTCAATCTTTTGCATGTAGTTGTGCCATTTTCCTAGCACCAATTAGTGTCTTTTCTCCATTGTATATTCTTGTGTCCTTTGTCATAGATTAGATGACCATAGGTGTGTGGGTTTATCTCTGGGCTTTCTATCCTGTTCAGTTGGTCTACATTTCTGTCTTTGTGCCAGTACCATATTGCCTCAATGACTGTAGCTTCATATTATTGTATAGTTTGAAATCAGGGAACCTGATTCGTCCAGCTCCATTTTTCTTTCTCAAGATTGCTTTGCTTATTTGGGGTCTTTTTTTTTTTAATTAGTTTATTTATCTTTTTTTAACTTTACAATATTGTATTTGTTTTGCCATACATTGACATGAATCCACCATGGGTGTACATGTTTTCCCCTTCCAGAACCCCCCTCCCACCTCCCTCCTCATCCCATCCCTTGGGGTCTTTTGAATTTCCCTACAAATTGCAAAATTTTCTGTTCTAGTTCTGTTAAAAATGCCATTGGTAGTTTGATAGAGATTGCATTGAATCTGTAGATTGCTTTGGATAGTATAGTCATTTGTACAACATTGATTCTTCCAATCTAAGAAAAAGGTATATATCTCTATCATTTTGAGTCATTTTTGTTATCTTTCATCAATATCTTATAGTTTTCTGCCTACAGGTCTTTTGCCTCCTTAGACAGGTTTGTCCCTAGGCATTTCCTTTCTTTTGTTGCAATGGTAAATGGGATTCTTTTCTTGATTTCTTTCTCTGATCTTTCTTTGTCAGTGTATAGGAGTACAACAGAGTTCTGTGTATTAATTTTGTATCCTGAGACTTTCCTAAGTTCATTGATTAGCTCTAGTAGTTTTTTGGTGGCATCTTTAGTATTTTCTATGTATAATATCATGTTGTCAACAAACATTTATTGGATGCATAATATCAGGCACTGTTTTTAGGCACTGAGGACAAAGCAGATTTAAACAGTTAAAGATGACTGAGAATGATGGCAGTACAGTTCTGTAAATACACTAAAACCCATTGAATCCTACAGTTGAATAGTAAATTTTATGACATTTAAATTCTCATCAATAGTTTAAAAATTACTGTTATTGAGAGACCCAATTTCTAATGAATCTTCTTTTTAATTTTTTCCATTACTGTAGCTAGTACAGTGTAGGTGTAAAGTGAGAGATGAAAAAAGTGAAGTCACTCAGTCGAGTCCGACTCTTTGCAACCCCATGGACTGTGGCCTACCAGGATCCTCCATCCATGGGATTTTCCAGGCAAGAGTACTGGAGTGGGTTGCTATTTCCTTCTCCCAGGAATCTTCCTGACCCAGGGATTGAACCTGGGTCTCCCACATTGTAGGCAGATGTTTCACCATCTGAGCCACCAGGGAAGTCCTCGAGATGAAAAAATATTAGCCAATTGATTTCTTGATTCATTCAAGGGATTGGTAAATCACTACATGATTGTCATACATCTGGTACCTTTGCTGAGAATCGGTATAGGCTATGACCCTGATGTTAATCAAACTTTTGTTCAGTTCTGGCTTTTCCATGTATTACCCCCCGATGTAACCAGATATTCTTCAGTCCCTCAGAACTTCATTTTCCCGTGCTAAATGGAGCTAGCAATGGTACCTCTCTCACTGAGAGAATTAAATAGGAAAATCTGGGGGACTTCCCTGGTGGTCCCACTGCTTGACTTCACTTTCCAATGTAGGAGGTGTAGGTTCGATCTCTGGTTGGGGAGCTAAGATTCCCACATGCCTCACAACCATATAACCAAAATAAATATAAAACAAAAGCAATATTGTAATAAATTCAATAAAGACTTTAAAAATTGGTCCACATCAAAAAATACCTTAAAATATACTGAGACTATAAAGAAAATATAGGGGAAAAATATAAGAGAAATACCAATGAAGCAAGGCTGATTTTATTTTGCTAACTGTTGAAACAGTGATAGGGTTTATTGTAAGATACTCTTTATTTTGGATTAATAACTAATGAAAATTTAAATTTAAAAAAAGTATAAATGATAAATAGAAGGCATTAGGCAGAAGGCCAGAATTATTACTGACCTAAGTGAAGGTATGATAAAAACAGCTTCAATTTTCCTCCTGAAAATGAAGCCATGAATTTTGCTTATTATTTGTCTCCATGCTTTGCAAGAATTATAAATATTTTGACATACGATTTTTCTCTGAGATAAATAAGGAAATGGAATCCAGTAGGTATTTGTTCTCACAGTATCATTCTGATAACTCTATTACAATCATCATAGTGAGCTCAGGAAAATCAGACCAGTTTTTCTCGCTATTTACATCACCAAAGATTGTCTGACAGTCTGTCACTGTGCAGCCACCTCTCAATTTCCATGTGTAAGAGAAAGATGCAAGCTAACTTCTGGTTTTAGTTTTTTGTTTACAAATATATCTTCAGTTTCCCATCTGGGCTGTGTAAAACATGGCACAACTTCTTGATAAAATGCTCCACAAATTTCTAGGCTCCTGGTGTCTGAGCCCTGTTGATCCCATTAGTTTATTTTCTCTTTATTAGATTTAAAGGAAGAGATCAAATACCCATATGAATTGTGTTGTTTATTTCATATCTCGCAGTTCCCTCAGAAGTAAGAAATTGACAATCACCATGGCCTTTGGTGGGGGGTGGCAGAAAGGAAGAGCTGAAGTCTAAGCGGTTCTGGGAGGCATGGGAAGTGAAAGCAGGATAACGGTGCTGGGCTGGCCACCACCACAGGGACAAGCAGAAGGTGAGGAAAGTCAGTAACATGGCTAGCTGGGGGGATGAGTTAGAGGCTGAGAGGCCATGCCTTCCGGTGGGAGAATGGATTGAGTAAAGAGGGCGCACAACGCTGCCATAGCCAGCTGGAGACAGGAGTCTGGCAGCGAAGGTGACAAGGGCCTAAATGACTAAACGTGATGAGACTGGCATGAGGCCTTGCAGCCCCTTCTTTCAGCAAGTCTTTAATAAGCATCTGTTCTGTGGCTGGCACTGGGACAGTGACAAGACAGAAATAGTTTCTGCCCTTTTGGAATTATCTGCTAGCAGTTGGTGCAGGCTTTTACAATGCAGTGATGAAGCATCTTACAGACAGTGAGAGCAGAAGGACAGGGCCCTAACTCAGACCCGGGCAATCCTAAGAAAATAACACTTAAACCCAATCCTGATCTATCAGGAGTTGGCAGGAGAGGAAGCAAAGGTAAAAAGGTGTTAGGATGCCTTCAGCTGTAAGAAATGGAAAATCAAGACTGATTTAAACAGCAAGCACATTTGCCAGATCACAAAGAGGCAATCTGGAAGTAGGAGGCAGCTCAAAGTTGGTTGAACCACAGGTGAGGAAATGTCATGGAAACATAGGATTTTGTCACCTCTATGCTCTACTGCCCACAGCATTGGCATCATCCCATCTCTGGCTCCCTTTATGGCTACAGGATGGTGGTCATAGCATTTTACTGCTGTATGTTACCTTGCTCCAACTGAAGAGAGAAAGATGATAACTTTCTATCATTCTCTCTTAAGAATAAGAATGGCCTTTCCCAGCAGCTTCTAGCAAACCTCTGCTGTATCACATTGCCCAGAACTAGGTCATATAACCAACCACAGGCAGTACAGATTGGATTACCTTTAGGTAATTGAAGAACAGATAAAATCAATATTAGAGAACCAACCATCAAGTCTACTGCAAGGTGGGAGATGGGAAAAAAATATACCAGGAAAAAAATTCCAAGAGAAAGAATCAATATCCCTGAACTCCTGGAGGCAAAGGAAAACATGGAAAAGACCAACAGAGGCAAAGTTGTACAAAGAAGAGAAAGTAAGTAACATTGTTAACATGCCAGACACAAGCAGGGCCAGCACCATGGGTGTGAACAATGGCCCATACAAAACATCTAGTTGGCTTTTATCCCCAATAACTCCACTGTAGATTCTCAAGCCTAAGGTCTCTGTGACTGTGTTTGAGATGCACAGTTAGAAGTTTAAGGTCAGAAGCTGGCAAACGTGCTTTCATGGAACCCGGGGCATAAGCTGCAATCACTGAGAGCGGAGCAAGGACAGTTCTCCCATCTTCCCGTGGAGCTAGGTCCAGCTGGTGCTCTGAGGAATAGCAGTTTGGGGGCACTGAGACCCAGCCCCCTGGATTCAGTGTCCTCAGGATGAGGCACTAATAGAGAAGTAATGATGAGGCCCCTTCAAATGGCTCTGACACAGAGGAGATCAGCAAGTGAGGGCTGCAGGAGGACAGAAGAATATCATGGGTGTTGCTCCACAAGTGACTCAGCTGTTTTGGACCCAGGTGAGAATAAATTTTAAACACCTGTAGGGAAGCTAAATTCTTGGATAGAGGCCTGGAGGTCATTGTAAGTTTTATCACTAACATAAAGCCAGTTGGCATTAGATTGGATTAGTACAGAGGAAATTGCATGGAGTAGAGAGAAGCAAGCAGATTTCCAGAGGTGTGGTTAATTAATGGTCAATTAATTAATTATAGAAGTGTAGCAATACAGAGGTACAATAGTAGATTGTATTGTTTTTCCCAATGATTCACTACCCCTTTCTCTCTAGAAGGACTATTCATTCTTGTTAGGGTCACTAGATTTAGCGAGTCAAAATACAGACTGCATGTATTTCAGATGTGTAACAAATGATAATGTGAAATAAGCATGCTCCATGCACACACATGGAACACACAATCACAGAAAACTAACCAATCTGATCACATGGGCCACAGCCTTGTCTAACTCAGTGAAACTATGAGCCATCCCATGTAGGGCCACTCAAGACTGACAGGTCACGGTGGAGAGTTCAGACAAAATGTGGTCCACTGGAGAGGGATTGGCAAACCACTTCAGTATTCTTGCCTTGAGAACCCTATGAATACTATTAAAAGGCAAAAAGATAGGACACTAAAAGATGAACTCCCCAGGTCGGTAGGTGCCCAATATGCTACTAGAGATCAGTGGAGAAATAACTCCAGAAAGAATGAAGAGACAGAGTCAAAAAAACAACATCCAGTTATGGATGTGACTGGTGATGGAAGCAAGGTCCGATGCATTAAAGAGCAATATTGTATAGGAACCTGGAATGTTAGGTCCATGAATCAAGGCAAATTGGAAGTGGTCAAACAGGAGATGGTAACCAGTGAACATTGACATTTTAGGAATCAGCAAACTAAAATGGACTGGAAAGGGTGAATCTAACTCAGATAACTATTGTATCTACTACTGTGGGCAAGAATCTCTTAGAAGAAATTGAGTAGCCATCATAGTCAACAAAAGAGTCTGAAATGCAGTACTTGGATGCAATCTTAAAAACGACAGAATGATCTCTGTTCGTTTCCAAGGCAAACCATTCAATATCACGGTAATCCAAGTCTATGCCCCGACCAGTAATGCTGAAGAAGCTGAAGTTGAATGGTTCTATGAAGACCTACAAGACCTTTAGAACTAACACCCAAAAAAGATGTCCTTTTCATTATAGGGGACTGGAATGCAAAAGTAGGAAGTCAGGAAACACCTGGTGTAACAGGCAAATTTGCCCTTGGAGTACAGAATGAAGCAGGGCAAAGGCTAATAGAGTTTTGCCAAGAGAACGCACTGGTCATAGCAAACACCCTCTTCCAACAACACAAGAGAAGACTCTACACATGGACATAACCAGATGGTCAACACTGTAATCAGATTGATTATATTCTTTGCAGCCAAAGATGGAAAAGTTCTATACAGTCAGCAAAAAGAAGACCAGGAACTGACTGTGGCTCAGATCATGAACTCCTTATTGCCAAATTCAGACTTAAATTGAAGAAAGTGGGGAAAATCACTAGACCATTCAGGTATGACCTAAATCAAATCTGATAGACAGAGTGCTTGATGAACTATGGATGAAGATTCATGAGATTGTACAGGAGACAGGGATCAAGATCATCCCCAGAAAAAGAAATGCGAAAAAGCAAAATGGCTGTCTGAGGAGGCCTTACAAACACCTATGAAAAGAAGAGAAGCAAAAAAGCAAAGGAGAAAAGGAAAGATATACCCATTTGAATGCAGAGTTCTAAAGAATAGCAAGGAGAGATAAGAAAGCCTTCCTCAGCAATCAGTGCAAAGAAATAGAGGAAAACAATAGAATGGGAAAACCTAGAGATCTCATCAAGAACATTAAAGATACCAAGTGAGAATTTCATGCAAAGATGTGCTCAATAAAGGACAGAAATGGTATGGACCCAACAGAGGCCGAAAATATTAAGAAGAGGTGGCAAGAATACGCAGAAGAACTGTACAAAAAAGATCTTCATGACCCAGATAATCACAATGGTGTGATCACTCACCTAGAGCCAGACATTCTGGAATGTGAAGTCAAGTGGGTCTTAGGAAGCATCACTACAAACAAAGCTAGTGGAGGTGATGGAATTCCAGTTAAGCTATTTCAAATCCTAAAGGATAATGCTGTGAAAGTGCTTCACTCAATATGCCAGCAAATATGGAAAACTCAGCAGTGGCCACAGGACTGGAAAGGGTCAGTTTTCATTCCAATCCCAAAGAAAGGCAATGCCAAAGAATGCTCAAACTACCACACAATTGCACTCATCTCACACACTAGTAAAATAATGCTCAAAATTCTCCAAGCCAGGCTTCAGCAATACGTGAACCATGAACTTCCAGATGTTCACGCTGGTTTTAGAAAAGGCAGAGGAACCAGAGATCAAATTTCCTGCATCTGTTGGGTCATCGAAAAAGCAAGAGAATTCCAGAAAAAAATATATTTCTGCTTTATTGACTATACCAAAGCTTTTTTCTTTATTAAATTAGTTTATTTTCTATTTTTTAATTTTACAATATTGTATTTGTTTTGCCATACATTGGCATGAATCCAAAGCTTTTGATTTTGTGGATCACAATAAACTGTGGAAAATTCTGAAAGAAATGGGAATACCAGACCACCTGACCTGCCTCTTGAGAAATCTGTATGCAGGTCAGGAAGCAACAGTTAGAACTGGACATGGAACAACAGACTGGTTCCAAATAGGAAAAGGAGTATGTCAAGGCTGGATATTGTCACCCTGCTTATTTAACTTATATGCAGAGTACATCATGAGAAACGCTGGGCTGGAAGCAGCACAAGCTGGAATCAATATTCCAACTTGATATTTTTGGGAGAAATATCAATAACCTCAGATATGCAGATGACACCACCCTTCTGGCAGAAAGTGAAGAACTAAAGAGCCTCTTGATGAGAGTGAAAGAGAAGGGTGAAAAAGTTGACTTAAAGCTCAACATTCAGAAAACTAAGATCATGGCATCCAGTCCCATCACTTCATGGGAAATATATGGGGAACAGTGGAAACAGTGGCAGACTTTATTTTCTTGGGCTCCAAAATCATTGCAGATGGTGACTGCAGCCATGAAATTAAAAGACACTTACTCCTTGGAAGGAAAGTTATGACCAAGCTAGACAGCATATTAAAAAGCAGAGACATTACTTTGTCAACAGAAGTCCATCTCATCAAGGCTATGGTTTTTCCAGTAGTCATGTATGGATGAGAGAGTTGGACTATAAAGAAAGCTGAGTGCCGAAGAATTGATGCTTTTGAACTGTGGTGTAGAAGAAGACTCATGAGAGTCCCTTGGACCGCAAGGAGATCCAACCAGTCAATCCTAAAAGAAATCAGTCCTGAATACTCATTGGAAGGACTAATGTTGAAGCTGATACTACAATATTTTGGCTACCTGATGGGAAGAGCTGACTCATTTGAAAAGACCCTGATGCTGGGAAAGATTGAAGGCAGGAGGAAAAGGGGACAACAAAGGATTAGATGGTTGGATGGCATCACTGACTCAATGGACATGAATTTGAGTAATATCCAGGAGTTGGTGATGGACAGGGAGACATGGCGTGCTGCAGTCCATGGGGTTGCAAAAAGTTGGACACAACTGAGTGACTAAACTGAAACTAATGCACACACATACACATACTAAAATATTTGATTTTTATTGGAATTCAAGTTTCATTTGAATGTTCAACATTTCACCCAGATATCCTAACCCCTGGCCTTGGCCCTGGCACTTAGTTTGCCCAGCACAGGGGCAGTACATACTGCTGCCTCATTGACCTTGGCCTTACCCCTGTGACATTCTTGGCAAATGAATAGGAGTGGATGTGATATACACCATTTCTAAGCAGAAGGTTTAAAACGCAGCAGGAACCAGCTCTCTGGCTATTTTTCTCTGCCACAAAAATGGTATATACCCAGTAGGGACTGTTTCTTCAGCCTGCATTTCCAGTACAAGAAGACATGTGGACTGCAGCCAGCACAATGTAATATGAGCAAAAAGAATGTTTAATTGAAAGTCATTGAGGTTTTAAAGCATGAATCATCACAGCAAAATTTGCTGATCCAGATACCAAGAATGACCTCTGAGAAAAAAAAATGTATGCTGGGAGTACATGAATATGAAAATAGGTTTTTCCTAATTCAAAAGAGCTATAGGTTTTTCTACTTGTGATATTTCCATTTATAAAAATGCAATATTTCATTTATATGACAATTGATTTCCTCCTTCTTTTAAAAGTAAAAATTTCATTTACTTGCTAATTATTCTAGGGACATCAGTGGGAGTATATTCTTCTCAAACTTTGTATAGATAACCTTCAGAGAAATGGTTTATATATTGGGCAATATGCAGTTTAAAATATTTATTAAATATTTCAAAACTATTTATTCCATAGATACTTTCTGTGTGATAAGCCCTGTGTTAAACATGAATCATTAGCCTAAATGGTTAGTTGATACCTCCGTGTGTGTGTGTGTGTGTGTGTGTGTGTCTGTGTGTATGCTTAGTGGCTCAGTAGGATCTGACTCTTTGTGACCCCATGGACTGTAGCTCACCAGACTCCTCTGTCCATAGGACCTTGTAGACTTGATTTTTATCACTGTTTACTGTGGCGCTGAAGGGGCTGTGCTAGACCAGTGTAGTAAATGTACAGTCTCGACTATAGTATCAATAATAAACGTCTATCTTTTTCACTTGGGAATCACTGTTCTCTAATCTCATCTACATTTTAGCCCTTTGAGCAACTGCAAAATCAATAGGAAAAAAATCATGGGACCGTTTTTGTCCCTTCAGTCAGTGCCTTTTCTGATGTTCCTCCAGGAACATTCCTGAGGCTGAGCTTGCTGAATTTTGTCAACACGGAAATGTCAGCCAGAGCTTGGTATTTAACTCATTTGCACTGGGCAGTTTGCAGCTCACAAGGTGCCAATTAAAAAAAAAAAAAAAACCAAGAGGAGAGGCAGAGGAACCTGTCTGTCAGCTTGGTTGGAGTGAGATCTGATATTAATTATTAAAGGAGCTCAAAATTAACAACAGCTAAGCCAGAATGAGCACACCTTTCAAACACAATGGGAGCTGAAGTGTTGCACTGAGAATAGTGAGATGAACAGTTTCTAGCTGCAACAAAAGGAAGTTAGCAAAGCTGTTGGGAAGCAGTCCCCAACAGAGTTGTTAAATGCTTAGATGATTAACAATGGAGATTATAGACTCTTGTTTTCTGGAGATTAAGAAAAGAAAAAGCCAAATATTTTAGGGCACCTACTGTATGTCAGTTCCTCCATTAAGCACTGTGGTTCAGCAGTGAACCGGGTGGTAAAGTTCTGGCCATTTGGGAGCTTACATTACAAAAGAAGTGATTATGTTCTTTCTTGAGTTATAGAAACCTTCCTTTCCTAAGCCTACCTACTATGGCCCTATTTATTTACTCCTCATATCTGTACCTCCCAACTCAATTAACTTTAACTGCATTTTCTCTCTGCCAGGTGCTATGCCGGGTAACAATACATACAGTTCATTCTCCCAACAAAGTAAGTGGCAAGGATTACTTTTTGCATTTTACAAAGACTGTGAGACTGAAAACGATATGCAATTGAATTAAGGCCACAGGTCATTAGGGGTAAATCTGAGGTTAGATTTTTAAATTTCACGGACTCATCTATTGTTTTTCCATCACACTTTGCTACCTTGTTTTATCTTCCCACCACGGGGGCTTAACTATGCGATGTGTCATCTCCTCATGTATCTTGTCTTTTCATCTCAGGGACCAGGAGTCAAATAGTTCATTTAATAGGGAATGAGTGCTTTTAGGGATGCTTCATAATATTACAAATTTTCAGGTGAAATTTTCTATACCATAACCACACCTAGATATTTGCGCTGTTCTAGTTCAGTGGCTCTAATGGTGGGAGGTTCCGTGATGTCAGGCTGGTGAGAAGGAGGTTTAGAGGGAGTGGAACACATTAATGCCCCTCAAGTTCAATAGCACAGAGGCAGTTCTGCGTTTATGAGTAGAAATGGCCAAGCTCTGTACCGTTGAGAGCAGTGAGAGAAGAACTAGTCCAGCCCCGCCCCCACCCCAGAAGGACATCTGTAATATAGTTGTTTGGAAATCAGAATGAATACTTTCAAAAAAAGTATCAACACGAAAGCCATTAAATACATCCATATAATGAAAACTACACAGTCATAAAAACATGAGGCTGAGCTATATATACTGTATATGCTGCTGCCTCTGGATCAAGGAATAATTTTGAATTTCAAGTGTTATTACTTCATAAGGCTCTTTCTGTCATAGATAGTGATTCTTCTGATGGATATTGGCAAAATAAATGCAAAATCTTCTGGAAAGAATTTCCCATTCTAGATGCTACTAAGAAAGGACATTTGTGATTCATGGAAAGAGGTCACAATAGCATCAACATGGACAGGAGTTTGAAAGAAGTTGATTCCAACCCTTATGGATAACTTTGAGAGGTTCAAGATTTTACTGGAGACAGTGACTGTCAACATAATAGAAATAAAAAGAGAACTACAATTAGAAATTGAGCCTGAAGGTACGACTGAATATCTGCAAATATATATAAAACTTTAATAGATGCAGAGTATATGGAAAAGCAAAGAAAATGATTTTCTGAGATGGAATCTACTCCTGTTAAAGATGCTGTGAAGATAGTTGAAATGACAACAAAGAATTTAGACAAGTGATTTGAATTTTAAAAGTTCTGTGGATAAGATGTCTCCAACTGGCATTGCACACTACAGAGGAATCTTTCATGACAGGAAGAGTCAATTAATATGGCAAATTTCATTGCTGACTTAGTTTAAGAAATTGCCACAGCCATCCCCAACTGTCAATAACCACTAACCTGTTTAGTCAGCAGCTATCAATATCATGGGAAGACCCTTCACCAGCAAAAATATTATGACTTGCTGAAAACTCAGATAATGGTTAGCATTGTTTAGCAATAAAGTATTTTAAATTAAAGTATGTACATTTTATAGACATTATGCTATTATACACTAAATAAACTCTCGTTTATTATACACAAAACTTTTATATGCATTGTGAAACCCCAAAAAAAGAAAGTCATGTGACTCACTTTATTGCAATATTTGCTTTATTGTGGTGGCATGGAAACAAATCCATAGTATCGTCAGTGTCTGCCGATAATCACTGACCAGTTGACTTCACTGGGTAGGAACGAAAATTCCCTTTCCAGGATTCCTTTCTCTACTTCTCCTCAACATGCAAAAAAAAAAAAGGACAAAGATTTTCCATATAAAGATTGCTTTGCAGGAATTAAATTCACTTAAAGCAAAATATAAGAAGCCTTAAAAATTAGAATGATCTCAAGTCTGTTTCCTTTGGAAATTGCTATGTTTATACTTAATCAGTCTATTTGTTTACTACCTGCCCTCACCATACTTTTATTCCACTAATTTTGACCTTTTCCTTCCAAAATACATTCATTACTAACATATATCTTGGATGTTTCTATAATGTTTTGATTCTCCATTTGATTTTTTTAATACCTATATTCATTGGGAATCTCTATTTCATCTCAAATATACCCAGTGAGGACAATGAGAGCTCCTTGAAATGGAGTGGGAAAGGAAGGCTTTACAAAGCTGATCTTAAGAAGGAGCAACATTTGGATCTCTGTGGACCATAATCAGATAAACAGAAGTTTCTGTTAATGATGCTCTTAATAGAGAGCCTCTTAATTAATTCCCTTTGTTCTCTCCTAATAGAATAGAGGATAGACGTAATGAGAGGAATGAAATATTCCCCATGGATTTTTCTCTAATCACTTAACTTTTCAAAGTAGGGAACAGGATGATTTTTATTTTTCTCTTTCTTTTGCCCTTTGGCATAATTCCCTCTGAAAAATAATCTCCTACAGGAGTCAAATTACAAATTCAGTTGGTTCCAAACATGGGCTTTTTAATTTAAAAAAAAAGCTGGCTAACATTTTCATGGCCCAAAAAAGAAAAACTGTTCTAACTCCATTGTTTGCGAAATGAAAACAAAGCAAAAGAAATTAAATTAATGCAGCTATCTCTTGAAATCTACCATTCCCGGCTGTTCTACCTGGTAGGAAAAAAATTGACAATTTCGGCTATAGAAAAAAATAGACTCTGTGTCAATGATTTTCTCTCTTTCTTGCAATGGTTCCAACTTTGGCTGCAGTTGAAATCACCTGCAAGCTTTTCAAACACGCTAATGCCTCAGTCCTATTCCTGCTGCTGCTGCTAAGTCGCTTCAGTCGTGTCTGACTCTGAGCGACCCCATAGACGGCAGCCCATCAGCCTCCCTGGTCCCTGGGATTCTCCAGGCAAGAACCCTGGAGTGGGTTGCCATTTCCTTCTCCAATGCATGAAAGTGAAAAGTGAAAGTATAGTCGCTCAGTCGTGTCCGACTCTTCATGACCCCATGGACTGCAGCCTACCAGGCCCCTCCGTCCATGGGATTTCCCAGGCAAGAGTACTGGCAGTCATATTCCTAGCTATTCTAATTTGAATGGTCTGAGGAGAAGCTTGGCAGGATTCTTAAAAATGCCCTCAGTCAGTTCAGTTCAGTCTCTCAGTTGTGTCCGACTCTTTGCAACCCCATGAACTGCAGCATGCCAGGCTTCCCTGTCCATCACTATCTCCCGGAGTTTACTCAAACTCATGCCCATTGAGTTGGTGATGCCATCCAACCATCTCATCCTCTGTCGTCCCCTTTTCCTCCCGCTTTCAATCTTTCCCAGCATCAGGGTCAGCTCTTCACATCAGGTGGCCAGAGTATTGGAGTTTCAGCTTCAACATCAGTCCTTCCAATGAACACCCAGGACTGATCTCCTTTAGGATGGACTGGTTGGATCTCCTTGCAGTCCAAGGGACTCTCAAGAGTCTTCTCCAAGACCACAGTTCAAAGGCATCAATTCTTCAGTGCTCAGCTTTCTTTATACTCCAACTCTCACATCCATACATGACTACTGGAAAAACCATAGCCTTGACTAGATGGACCTTTGTTGGCAAAGTAATGTCTCTGCTTTATAATAAGCTATCTAGGTTGGTCATAACTTTCCTTCCAAGGAGCAAGCATCTTTTAATTTAATGGCTGCAGTCACCATCTGCAGTGATTTTGGAGCCCAGAAAAATAAAGTCAGCCACTGTTTCCACTGTCTGCCCATCTATCTGCCATGAAGTGATGGGACCGGATGTCATGATCTTAGTTTTCTGAATGTTGAATTTTAAGCCAACTTTTTCACTCTCCCTCTCACTTTCATCAAGAGATTCTTTAGTTCTTCTTCACTTTCTGCCATAAGGGTGGTGTCATCTGCATATCCGAGGTTATTGATATTTCTCCTGGCAATCTTGATTCCAGTTTGTGCTTCCTCCAGCCCAGCGTTTCTCATGATGTACTCTGCATATATGTTAAATAAGCAGAGTGAAAATATACAGCCTTGACGTACTCCTTTTCCTATTTGGAACCAGTCTGTTGTTCCATGTCCAGTTCTAACTGTTGCTTCTTGACCTGCATACAGGTTTCTCAAGAAGCAGGTCAGGTAATCTGGTATTCCCATCTCTTTCAGGATTTTCCACAGTTGATTGTGATCCACACAGTCAAAGGCCTTGGCATAGTCAATAAAGCAGAAATAGATGTTTTTCTGGCACTGTCTTGCTTTTTTGATGATCCATCAGATGTTGGCAATTTGATCTCTGGTTCCTCTGCTTTTTCTGAAACCAGTTTGAACATCTGGAAGTTCACGGTTCAGGTATTGCTGAAGCCTGGCTTGGAGAATTTTAAGCATTACTTTACTAGCGTGTGGGATGAGTGCAATTTTGGTGGTAGTTTGAGCATTCTTTGGCATTGCCTTTCTTTGGGATTGGAATGAAAACTGACTTTTTCCAGTCCTGTGGCCACTGTTGAGTTTTCCAAATTTGCTGACATATTGAGTGCAGCACTTTCACAGCATCATCTTTCAGGATTTGAAATAGCTCATCTGGAATTCCATCACCTCCACTAGCTTTGTTCATAGTGATGCTTCCTAAGGCCCACTTGACTTCACATTCCAGGATGTTTAGCTCTAGGTGAGTGATCACACCATTGTGATTGTCTGGGTGGTGAAGAACTTTTTTGTACAATTCTTCTGTGTATCCTTGCCACCTCTTCTTAATGTCTTCTGCTTCTGTTAGGTCCATACCGTTTCTGTCCTTTATCGAGCCCATCTTTGCATGAAATGTTCCTAGTGCCCTAGTGATTCTATTACACAGAGAGGGTTGAAAATTACTAGTAGACAGAATTGTGGAATAAGGACTTAAGGGAAGGGCTACAGCTCCAGGCCCCACACCCTCCCTTGCATTAAAACTTCAAACTGAATAGTTCTGTTTATCTATGCTTTATACCTTGGGATTCAGCTTATTGCTTTTTTTTTAAAAGAGAAATTTTCCTTTTTAAAAGAAAAGTTTAAAAACCACTGTTTCAATGCAAAAGACAAACATCTCATCCTTCTCCATGTCTGGCTTCATGTTTGTTTTGTTTTGTTTGTTTTATTACTAACATATCACAAAAATAAATATACAGGTAAAAGCTGAGCAGTGTGTTTATCCTATCCAAGGGAGGCCTTGGAGAGGATAGGATGCTTTTGTCCTATTCTCAAGCACTGGAGAGTGATATAAGGAAAAAAGATTTTGGAAAAGGAATAAAGAAACTTTGTCAGGAGTAGTAAAGACTTTTTGACCTTGTAGGAAAGCTTGCTGACTATGTATGTAAATTAAGGTCAATGACTGAAGGGTTCATTAGGAAACAAAATGCATTAAGACTCCTCAATATGAGGCTGTTGATGGATATTACCTTCTGAATATGACTCCATCAAAATGAGAAAATAAAGCATCTGGTTTAAAACCCACTAGAAGCTCTACATAGTTCCTTTTTATTTCTTTTAAAGATAGGCTACTTGAAAATTACATAGCTAGATGCTGTTGAATTACGCTGGTGGAAATTACTCTTTTTCTTCCACCTTTTTGTTTTAGAACTAGTCAGTTAAGGGGTAGTTAAGTCATAGTGCTAAAGCTCCATGGATCTTGAGCTTACAAAGGGGATCTTTCTAAACTAATTTACTTAAAGGTTAAAGAAGGTATTGTCATAATAATTATAAAGATAGTTTTTTTCAAATTTAGAACAATTATAAATCTTTTTCCTCTCTATATTTCTTCTTTTTGAAGTCAACATTTCATTTATACTCTATACAGAAGCTATAAGTCATATAGAAAACAAAGAGAAAAGTGGACAAAGTAAGTCATTTTTTGTCAACAATCACTTCAAATATAAATGGATTAAATGTTCTAATAAAAAAGTAAAGATTGGAAAATGGGTTAAAAAAAAGAAACATAATCTAACTATATGTTATAAAAAAGATACCCACTTTAAATCCAATAACACAAATAGCTTGAATGTGAAAGAATAGAAACAGGTATTCCATGCAAATACTAACCAAAAGACAGCTGAAATGCCTATCGTAATATCAGACAAAGTATATTTTGAGCCAAAACTATTACAAGAGACAAAGGAGGACATTATATACTGATAGAAGTGTCAATTTATCAAGAAGATACAGCAGTTATAAACATATATTGACCAAGCAACAGAACTCCAAATATATGAAAAACTCTAAAACATATGGAATATATTGACAGAATTGAAGGGAGAAATAATTCTACAATAAAAGTTGAATCATTTTTATTCATGGAACGTCTAGACAGATATCAATAAGGGAATAGAAGAGTTGAAAAATATAAATCAAACAGACATAAGAGATATACAGTTGCTTATCTTTATTATCAGTGATTATACCCACAAAATTTCATGAACACTGAGTTAACAAATATTGAATCATTACTCTCAGGAAAAATAGTGTTTGGTTTCTACATGAGCCTGTAATACCATTTTCAACAACTGATCAATACAAAATCTGACTTTATGTGTGTGTGTGTTTTGACTTAAGGACACTTCATTTAATATGCATTCTTCATTTATTAACTTGAACTCACAGCCAAGAGCACCATAACTCATACCTAAATGAAGCTTATCTAACACACGTTTTTTCTGTAAGGCACATCATATACTACTTGCAGTTAAAAGCACTATATAACACTTTTGCAGTATGCTTGAAAGTCATTTTAACCAGAAAAATCATTAATAAAAAGCAGAAAAACGTGAAAAATATGACATTAGATAGATCACGAAAAGGATACTAGTTTATAGTAAGAGAGCTGAAACGAGAAGGCAGAGCATCATCTTGTACACCTGAGATGGGAATATACGCTTCAGGCAATACGTCTTTCACTTTTCTCAGTATGCACATGCCTACAGATGACTGAAAACCATAATCAGTATTAATTTAAAGGTTGCAAATAAATTCTAGTGGGTAGGCTAATTGGGAAATATGGAACATATAAATGATGATGATCATCAGTGTATGAAACATTTTACTGAACAACAAAATGCATATTTATCTAAAGTACACAGGAAACACTCGGCCAACAAACCCATATGTCATGCCACAAAACAAGTCTCAATAAATTTAAAAATATTTAAATTATGCAAAGTATCTTCTCTGAGTACAATGAAATAAAACTAGAAGTAACAGAGAACTGAAAAATTCACAATTAGTAGAAATGAAACAATACACTCAAACAACAAATGGGCCCAAAGAATAAATTATAAAGAAAATCATAAAATACTTTAAAATGAATAAAAATGATGACACAACATACCATAATTTATGGGATGTATCAAAAAAGTCCTCCAAGAGAAATTTATGGCCATAAATATCTACATTAAAGAGAAGAAAGATTTAAAGTTACAATTTTATTTAAACAAAGAGATGTCTAGGACCAGATGATTTCACTGGTGAATTCTATAAAGCATTTAAATAAGAATTATTAACTATCTTTCTGAAACTCTTCCAAAATAAATAAGATAAGATATCTTCTTACTCATTGTATAAAGCCAACATTATCTTGATAACAAAGACATGAAAACCTACAGAAAATATTTGTTATGAATATAGCTGTAAAAATATTTGACAAATACTAGGAGACATAATATGAGAGCATAGCAAAACTATGTTTATCATGACCAAGTGGGATTTACTCCAAGAATACAAAGGTGATTCAATATAAGATAGTTAACCAATATAATACTCTGTGTTAATACAATCTAGGAAAACAGTCACCTGATTATTTTGATTGATTTAGAATAAAAGCACTTGATAAAATTCACCAACTTTTCATGACAAAACCCCTCAGAAAATTAGGAATAGAAGATAATATCTTCAACATGATAAAGGATATTTATTAAAAAAATGACAAAAGAGCTAATATGATACTAAATGTTAAAAGACTGAAAATGTTCTTGCTAGACCAGAAAGAAGATTAGAATGCACACTTTCACCAATGTTACTCAACACCCTACTGGAAGTTCTACCAAAGAAATCTGACAAGAAAAAGAAATAGAAATAATCCAAATCAAAAGGAAAGATATTAAACTGTCTCTGTTCAGAGATGACATGATCCTATATACAGAAAATCTCAAAGAATTCACAACTGTGTGGATTACAACAAACTGGAAAATTCTTAAAGAGATGGGAATACCAGACCACCTTACCTAACTCCTGAGTAGTCTGTATGCAGGTCAAGAAGCAACAGTTAGAACCAGACATGGAACAATGAGCTGGTTCAAAATTGGGAAGGAAGTACATCACGGCTGTACACTGTCACCCTACTTGTTTAACTTACATGCAGAGTAAACCACATGAAATGCCAAATTGGATGAAGTTCAAGCTGAAATTAAGATTGCGGTGAGGGACAGGGAAGCCTGGCGTGCTGCAGTCCATGGGGATGCAAAGAGTCAGACACAACTGAGTGACTGAACAACAACAAAAACACTAGCAATGAACAATCTATAATGGAATTTAAGACAGAAATTCCATTTTCAATAATATCTAAAGGAAGAAAATACCTAGGAGTACATTTAACCAAGGAGATGAAAGATATACACTACATATTATAGAACACTGTTGAAAGAAGTTAAAGAAGAAGAAATAAGTAGAAATCTAGCCCCTGTATATAAATAGTGTGACTTAATATTATTAAGATATCAATACGGGTCAAAGTAATAAACATTCAAAATAACCCTTACCAAAATTTTAACAGCCTTCTTTTGTAGAAATAGAAAGCTGATCTTTGAATCCCTATGGAATTACAAAGATGTCAGAATAGCCAAAACAATCCCAAGAAAGAAAAGTAGTTGTAGGTCTTCCACTTTCTGATTTCAAGCCTTACAGCAATGATTGTAGTCAAGAAGGCTTAGTAGTGTGATCCTGAGCTCATCTCCTCCCATGGCACACTTAAATTACAACTATTTAGAAAGCATCTCCCTTTGAGAACAACATGAAGACCAGCAGAAAAGATGGTTCCACAACTAAAGATGTAAAGGAACCACAATGATGGGGGCACAGATGTAGTATTGTTAAGATCCATGCTTTCTTTCAGGCAGGCAACCCACAAAAGAGAGTGTAATCACAATTGCAGAGGTTCTCCATAGGGAGAAAAGGATCTGAGCCCTACATCAGGAATCTCAACTCTGGGAGCCTTGCACTGGAAAGATGAACCCCCCCAAAATATAGATTTTAAGGCCATAGGGGCTTGCACAAAAGAGAACTTGAGGGCTATAGGAAACAGAGATTCCAGTCTTAAACCGTGTACGCCAAATTTCACCTGCCCTAAGTTCCAGTGCAGAGAAAACAATTTGAAAGAAGCTTGGGTCAGACATACTTGCCAATGATGGAACACCCCCCCCCCCATCCCACACGCCCCCGCCCCATAGAGGCAGGACATAGATCGTAGATGTTGCCCGGGAAGACAGACGATGGTGGCAGCCATTTTGAGAATGCATTCGACCAGGAGGACAGTAGTGCTAATAAGCACTATTTTTGAGTCATATCTCTAACCTATTTTATGCTGAAAGATTACCTACCAAACAGCAGGCTAGCACCATCCACAGAACCCCTTCACCATCTATCCACCAATAGCAAGACTCCTCCATGCCCACAAGTGGCCCATCAGTCACTGTATGAGCCTACAGAGCCAGGGCCACCTACCAGCATGTCCACAGCAGTTGGCCCTAAAATGACAGAATGGCCCACGTAGCCCATAGAAAGGGCACCTCTAGAGCATACACCTCTGATCAACAGAGTGTAGAGTGTTGCTGGGCTCCACAGTACATCTCCTATGTAAGGAAACCTCTCCCAGATCAGGAAACAAAACCAACATCATCAATTCTAATAAATTGAATAAAACACAGAAAATTAGGAAAAACAGAGAGGGGGAGAGAAATGTGTTCCAAATGAACCAACAGTAAAATAACCAAACAAAATGAAATAAGCTATTTACCCAACAAAAATTTTTAAAGGTGATGATCATAAACATGTCTACTGAACTCAAGAGAAGAATGGATTAATGCAAGGAGAAATTTGACAAGGAGAAAATATAAAGAAGAACAAAACAGACCTAAAAACTATAATACTGAAATAAAAAAATACATAAAAGGAATGAACAGCAGATTAGATGATACAAACAAATGGATCAGTGAATTGGAAGACAGAGTAGTGGAAATCATCCAGACTGAACAGAAAAAAAAAGAAAAAAAAATCTTTGAATAGGAGGATAATTTAAAAGATTTCTGAGACAAGAATATACTAGCATTTGTATTGAGGGGTCCCAGAAAGAGATGAGAGAGAAAGAGATAGAGAACATATTTTAAAAAATAATAGCTGAAAACTTTCCTAACCTGGAGGAAAAAAAACAAATATTTGAATCCAGAAGGCACAGGAAATCTGAAACAAGATAAATCCAAAAAGTCCACAACAAGATACAATACAATTAAAATGGCAAAAAGAAAAAAAAAAAAAGATGAAGAGACAATTTTAAAAGCAGCAAGAAAAAAAAAAGTAGTTGTGTACAAGGAAACTACCATAAGACTGTCACCTTATTCTCAGCAGGAACTTTGCAAGCCAGAAGGGAGTGACACAATATATTCAAAGTAATGAAAGAAAACCAAGAATACTCTACATAGAGTATTATTCAGATTTGAAGGAGATGTAGAGTTTTGCAGACAAGCAAAAGCTAAAATAGTTTATCATCTCTAAACTGTCTTCACAAGAAACACTAAAGAGACATCACTATGTAGAAAAAACCATGACTAGAAATATAAAAATTATGAAAAGAAAATTATCATTGGTAAAGGTAATTTACCTTTTTTACAATTTACCAAAATTACAGTCAAGATAGAAGATCAACCACTTATAAAGTTAGTGGTGGTTGTGTTTTAATTGCTAAGTCAATCCCACTCTTGTGACCCCATTCACTGTAGCCCACCAGGCTCCTCTGTCCATGGGATTTTTTCAAGCAAGAATACTGGATTGGGTTGCCATTTTCTTCTCCAGGGTATCTTTCAGACCCAGGGATTGAACCCAGGTCTTCTGTGCTGCAGGAAGTCTCCTGCATTGCAGGCAGATTCTTTACCGAATAAGCCACCAGGGAAGCCCATAAAACTAGTAGAGAGGTTAAAAAAATCTATATCCAGAAGTTCTCAGGAGATACAAAAAACAAAATGATGCAAAATATAATGTTAAAAACATTAAGTGTAAAGTAGAATACTAAAAATGCAGGGTTGTTAGAACGCATTCTAACTTAAAAACTCATCAACTTAAAAAGCAATATATATTATAATATGTATTATACAATTATTATATTATATGAGCATATACTACATAACATATATTACAATATCTATAAAATTTTAATAATATAACATGTATATTATATTATTATATAATCATATACATTATATAATTTATAATATTATACATTATTTAATTGTGTATTATATATTATATGAAATATACATATATTATCATGTATGATACTATAATATACTATATTATAAGATGATATATTTTGTATATATATGTTATATATGTTATTTTAGATGAATATCATGGTAATCACAAACCTAAACCCTATAATAGAAAACCCCACAAAAGGATAAATATTATATAACATAACCTAAAAGTATAGTCCTAAAAATATTATCTTATCACAAGGAAAGAAAAAAAAAGACGTAAAAAGAATAACAAAACAACCAGAAAACAATTAACATTGGCATAAGTACATGTCTGTAAATAGCTACTTTAAATATGAATACACTAACTGAATCCAATAGCATATTAAAATGCTCATACACCACAACCAATTTTGATTCATTCCAAGTATGCAAGAGTGGTTCAATATAGGCAAATCAATCAATGTGATATATGCCATCAACAAAAGAAAAGAAAAAAAAAAAACATGATTATCTCAATAGTTTTGGGGAAAGCATTTGTTAAATTCAACACCCATTCATAATAAAATTTCTTACCAAAGTGGTTATAGAGTGATCTTATGTCAACATAATAAAAGCTATTTATGACAAAGTCCTATCCAATGTAATATTCAATTGTGAAAAGGTGAAAGCCTTTTGCTAAAATCTAGAACTAGGCAAAGATCACCACTCTCATCAATTCTGTTTAACATAATATTGGAAGTCCTAGCCATAGCAATCAGACAAGAAAATGAAATAAAAAGTATCCAGATTGGAAGGGAAGATGTAAAATTGTTATCATATACAGATTACATAATAGTATATAGAAAAAATCCCTAACGATTCTATGCAAAAGCTATTAGAACTGAAAAGCAAATTCAGCAAGGTACTGGGACACAACATCAACATAGAAAATTGGATTGCATTTTTTTATGCTAATAATGAAATATCAGAAAGGGAACATTAAAAAAAAAAGAAAAACTTTTAACAATTGCATCAAAAAATAATATAAAATGCTTAGGAATAAATTTGACCAAGGAGGTTAAAGACTTATATGTTGAAAACTATAAAGCACTATCAAAGGAAACTGAAGATGAGTCAAAGAAATGTAAAGATATCTCATGCTATTGCATTGTAAGAAATAATATTGCTAAAACGAATTTACTACGCAAAGCAATCAATAGATTTAATGCAACCCTTATCAAATTACCCATGACATTTTTCACAGAACTAGTATAAGTAATCCCAAAATTTATATGGAACCATAAAAGATCCAGAATTGCCAAAGCAATCCTGAAGAAAAATATCAAACTATGAGTCATAACACTCCCAGACTTCAGGCAATACTACAAAGCTACAGTAATCAAAACAGGTGTTACTGTCAAATACACCAAAAAAGACATATGGATCAATGGAGCAGAATAGAAAGTCCAGAAACAAACCCAGACATACATTCCATTATTCTTCAATAACATAGGCAAGAATATGCAACCAGAAAAAGGCAATCTCTTCAGCAATTGATGTTGGGAAAGTTGGACAGCTACATGTAAACCAACGAAGTTAGAACACATCTACACAACATACACAAAAATAAACTCAAATGGCTTAAAGAATTAAGTATAAGACATGACATAAAACTCTTAGAAGAAAACTGGCAAAAATTTCTCTGACATAAACCATACCAATGTTTTCTTGGGTCAAAAGAAATAAAAAGCAAAAATAATAGGACCAAATAAAGCTTACAACCTTTTGCACAGCAAAGGAAATAACAAATAAAATGAAAAACCACCTATGGAATGGTAGTAAATATTTGCAAATGATGCAACTGATTAGGTCTTAATTTCTAAGATATTCAAACAGCTCATACAGCTCAACAAGAAACTAAACAACCCAATCAAAAAATGGGTAAAAGACCTAAATGAACATTTCTCTAAAAAAGACATACAGATGACCTCAGCATTGCTACACATTATAGAAATGAAAATCAAAACCACAACAAGATATCACTTCACATTAATTAGGATCTCTCTCTCAAAAAGTCGCTCACTCATGTCTGACTCTTTGTCACCCTATGGACTGTAGCCCATCAGGCTCCTCTGTCCATGGAGTTCTCTTGGTAAGATTGCTGGAGTGGATAGCCACTCCTTTCTCCAGGGAATTTTCCCAACCCAGGGACTGAACCTGGGTCTCTTGCATTTCAGACAGATTCTTTACCATCCAAGCCACCAGGGAAGCCCTCAGTTAGAATGGTCATGATCAAAAAGTTTGCAAATAATACATGCTGGAGAGGTGTGAAGGAAAGGGAAACCTCCTACACTACTTATGGGAATGTAAGTTGGTGCAGCCAGTACAGAAAACAGTATGCAGTTTCCTAAAAAATACTAAAAATCAAGTTGTCATGTGATCCAGAAATTCCACTCCTGGGAACAAACCCAGACAAAACTGTAATTTAAAAAGATACAGCCACTCCTATATTCCTAACCTCACTATTCATAATAGCCAAGGCATGGAAACAACTTAAATGTCCATTGACAGGTAAATGGATGAAGATGTGTTACATGTATACAATGGGATATTAATCATAAAAAGAATGAGATTACTCCATTTGCAGCAACGTGGATGACACTATTGATTATGATACTAAGTGAAATAAGTCAGAAAGACAAATACCACATGACATCACTTACATGTGGAATCTAAAATATGATACAAATGAACTTAACTACAAAACATAAGAAGACTCACAGACATAGAGAATAGACTTATGGTTGCCAAGCAATGGAGGGAGAGATGGAATGAGAGTCTAGAGTTAGAAGGTGCAAACTATTAATATAGAATGGATAAACCACAAGGTAATACATATAGAACAGAAAACTATATTCCATATCCAGTGATAAGCCATAATGGAAAAAATATAAAAAGAATGTATACATATGTATAACTGAATCCCTTTGCTTTATAGAAGAAATTAACACGTCATTAATCAACTATACTTCAATTTAAAAATGTAGATGTGTAAGTGCTCCAATTAGAAGACAGTGAGCGACTGAATGGGTTAAAACATCAAGAACCATATATATGCTGCCTACAAGAGACTCACTTCAGATTTAAAGACACGTGCAGCTCAAAGTGAGGAATTTGAAAAGGTATTTTAAAATGTGATACATATTTACAGTTGAATATTACTCAGCCATAAAAAGGGATGAAATAATGCTATTTGCAGCAATGTGAATAGACCTAAAGATTATCATACTAAATGAAGTTAAGTCAGAGAAAGACAAATATATGATATATGGAATCTAAAAATAAGATACAAATGGAATTATACACAGAAATGGAAGTAGACCCACAGACTTAGAAAACAAATTTATGGTTATCAAATTGGAAAAGTGAGGGGGAGGAATAAATTAAGAGCTTAGGATTAATATGTACACACTACTATATATAAAATACATAACCGACAGGATCTATTGTATATCACAGGGAACTATATTCAATATTTTGTAATAACCTATATGGGAAAATAATCATCTGAAAAAATAGATCTATGTATGTATAACTGAATCACTTTGCTGTACACCTGAAATTAACACAGCATTTTAAATTGACTGTACTTCAATTTAAAGAAAGAAAAGATATTCCATGCAAAAAGAAACAAAGAAAATTAGTATAGCAATACTTATATCAAACAAATGAGACTTTAAAACAAAGGCTGTCAATGGTGCTCGGGGCTGGTGCACTGGGATGACCTGGAGGGACAGGGAGGGAGGTTGGAGGGGGGTTCTGGAAGGGGAACACATGTACACCCATGGCAGATTCATGTCAATGTATAGCAAAACCAATACAATATTGTAAAGTTAAAAAATAGATAAATAAACTAATCTAAAAAAATGAAAAAAAGGTACAAATTACCAATATTATAAATGAAAAAATAAATAAATAGATAAATAAAACAAAGGCAGTAACAAGAAACAAAGAAGGACATGACACTGCAATAAAAAGATTAATTCAACAAGATGATATACTAATTGTAATTATATACACCAAACATAGAAACACCTAAATACATAGAGCATGTACTTTATTATTAAGAAAGATTAAGGGACAAATTGACAGTAATGCAATGTTAAAGGGGACTTTAACACTCTACTGGGATTTCCCAAGTGGCGCGAGTGGTAAAGAACCTGCCTGCCAATGCAGGAGACCTAACAGATATGGGTTTGATCCCTGGGTAAGGAAGATCCCCTAGAATAGGGCATGGCAAGCCACTTCATTTTTCCTTCCTGGAGAACCCCATGGACAGAGGACCCTTACAGGCTACTGTCCATGGGATCACACAGAGTAGGACACAACTTAGCATGCATGCACATAAACACCCTACTGACATCGTTGGACAGATCATTTAGACAAAAAATCAGTAAGGAAACCCTGACCTTGAATGATACATTAGAGATGAACATAATAAATATATAAAGAAGAATTTTCCAAAAGCAGCCGAATAACATTCAGGTGCACATGGAGTATTTTTCAGTATAGATTTACACCCTAGGCCACACACAAAGTCTCAATTAATTTAATAAGATTGAAATTATGTCAAACATCTTTCTCAACTAGAGTGGTGTGAGATTAGAAATTGACCACAAGGAAAAAAGCTGCAAAAGCCACAGACACATGGAGGCTAAAAAATATGCTATTAAATCATCAGTGGGTTGCTGGAGAAATCAAAGGGGCAATCAAAAGCTGTCTGAATACGAGCAAAAAGTGTAAGCACACAGATCTGAAATCTAACATAGCAAAAGTATTTCTAAGAGAGAAGCTTATGATGATGCAATCCTACCTCAGTAAGTAAGAAAAGCTCATATAGACAAATGTAACAATATTTAAAGGGCAAAAGAAGAACAAATGAAACCCAAAGTTAGTTGAAGAAAAGAAATAAACTCAGAGTAGAAATAAATGAAACAGAGACTAAAGCAATAAAAAAGATCAAAAAAGTGAGAGCTAAATCTTTGAAATGATAAACAAATCTTATAAATGTTTAGCCAGACCCATAAAGAAAAGAGAGAGAAACCCAAATATATAATATCAGAAATTAAAGAGAAGAAATTAAAATCAAACTCACAGACATAAGAAGGATCATAAGAGATTACTATGAACAATTACATTCCAATGAAATAAACATCCTAGCAGAAATCAGCACAACACTATAAAGAAATTATCCTCCAATTAAAAAAAAAAAGAAATAGACAACCTAAAAGAAATGGATAAATTCTTTGAAATACAATCTCTCAAGACTAAATCCAGAAAAAACACAAGAAATGAACAGGCTGATTTTCAGTAATAAAATTGAATCAGTAATTTAAAAAAAACTACCAAAAATGTCCAAACCAGACAGTTTCACAGGTAAATCCTACTTAACGTTTAAGGAAAAGCTAATACCTATCCTTCTCAAACTATTCCAAAAATTTAAAGAGGAAAGAATATTTTTGAACACATTCTGAGGCCAGTGTCATCAAGGTACCCAAACCAGTCAAAGACATTACACAAAATTTCAGGCCAGTGTGAACACAGATGCAAAGAATCCTCAACAAAATATTAGCAAAGGGAATTCAACAACGCATTTAAAGGCTCACACATTTACAGAGTCAGATAGGATTTATCCAGGATGCAAGAATGGTTCAGTATCTGCAAATCAAGCAATATGATACTTCACATTAACAAATTGGAGGAAAAATATAGTATGATCATCTCAATAGATGCAGAAACAGCTTTTGACAGAATTCAATATCTATTTATGATAAAATTCTTAACAACAAAGTCAGTATAGAGGGACTAAACTGCAAGATAACAAAGGCCATATCCTACAGCCAATATCATACTAAAAAGTGGAAAGGGGAAAGCATTTCCTCTAAGATCAAGAGCAAAACAAGGATGCCCACACTCACCACTGTTATTCAATACTGTATTGGAAGTTTCCAGACACAGTTATCAGACAAAAAAGAAATAAGGAAATATGAATTGGAATGAAGATATAAAACTGTCACTATTTTCAGATGACATTGTACTATATATAGGAAATCCTATGACACCACCAAAAACCTATTAGTACTAATAAATGAATTCAAAAAAGCTGCAGGATACAAAGTTAATATACAGAAGTCTGTTGTATTTCTATTCACTAATAACAAATTATCAGAGAAATTGAGAAAATAACCGAATTTACAATTATTTATTCAAAAAAGAGTAAAATACCTAGGAATAAATCTAACTAAGGAGGTAAAAGTCTTGAATTTGGAAAATTATGTGACATTGATGAAATACATTGAAAATGACACAAACATACGAAGCATATACCATGTTCATGGTCTGGAAGAATTAATAGTCAAAATAACAATAATAGCAATAATAACAAACAATAATAAGACAACAAGGCAATCTTCAGTTTCAGTTCAATCCCTATCAAAATATCGACACTATTTTTCCCAGAGCTAGAACAAATAGTTCTCAAATGTGTATGGAGAGGGGTGGAGTCAGATGGTGAAATAGGAAGACAGAGTCTGTGTCTCTTTACAACTAGGGGCCGTTTGGCACTCGCGGAGGACCACTGACACTAAAGGAGATGGGAGAAATCCATGTGCAACCAGGTAGAAAATGCAAGGGAAGGAGGGGAGGAAAACAGCGGAGGTGGGATGGGGCCCATGCCTCTGAGCTGGGGATGGGGGACGGGAGAGGTTCCCGCACTCCAAGTGACCCACTCAGGGGCGTTGAAAGTCTCAGGGGTGAAGAGGGACCCTCACCCCTGAGGACTGGTATCTGCCCTGCCCCTTTAGCCCTGGGAACAGAAGGGATATATGTATACCTATAATTGAGTCACTGCATTGCATAGCAGAAACTAGTACAACATTGTAAAGCAACTATACCCCAATTAAAAAATAAAAAAAATTTGTATCGACACAAAAGGACTATGACTAGCCAAACAATCTTGTAAACAAAAACAAATCTGGAGGTGTCATGCCTCTTAATTTCAAACTATACTACAAGGCTACAGTAAATATACCAAACAGTATGAATTAGCACAAAAACAGACACATGGATCAATGTGATAGTATAGAGAGTACAGAAATAAATCCATCTATATAATCAATGAATCTTTGACAAAGGAGGCAGGAAAATACAATAGGGAAAAAGCGTGTCTAATAAACGATGCTGGGAAAATTGGACAGCAACATGCAAAAAGAATCAAAATGGACTACTATCTCACATCAATATACAAAAATAAACTCAAACTGGATAAAAGAATTAAATATAAGACCTGAAACCATAAAACTTCTTAAAGAAAATATAGGTAGTATGCTCTTTTACAGTGGTCATCACAATCTTGCTTTTTTTAATTTTTTTGGTTTGTCTATTCAACCAAGGGAAACAAAAGCAAAAAAAAGATAAATGGAACTACACCGAACTAAAAAGGTTTAACTCAGCAATGAAAACCATTAACAGACAAAAAGGCAACCTGCTGAAGGGGAGAAGATATTTGCAAAGACTATATCAGTTAAGGGATTAATGTTCAAACTGTACAAAAATCTCATACAACTCAACATCAAAATAACATACAATCTGATTTTAAAATGGGCAAAGTAAGAAGGCATTTTTTTTCCTAAAGAAGACAACAGATGGCCAATAGTTACGTGAAAAGAACTCAACATCACTAATCATCAAGAAAATGCAAATCAAAAGCACAAAATAGTGATATACGACCTCACATCTGTGAGAATGGCTATCATCAAAAAGACAACAAAGAACAAGAGTTGACAAGGATAGAAGAGCGAACCCCAAGGCACTGCTGGGATTGTAAATTGATGCAACCACCATGGAAAGCAGCATGGAGTTTCCTCAAATTTTAGCAAAGAAGCATCATACAATCCAGCGGTTTTAGTTCCAGGTATGCACCTGAAGAAAATACAAGCACTAATTTGAAAATGTATATGCACATTAATGTTATTGTAGCATCATTGACAGTATCTAATATATGGATGTGACCTAAATGTCCATCAGTAGACAAATGGATAAAGAAGAAGTGGTATACTGAGCTGCATGAGTTGTTTGTATATTTTGGAGATTAATCTGCTGTTGGTCAATTTGTTTCCAAATATTTCATTCTGTGGGTTGTCTCTTCATTTTGTTTAAAGTTTCCTTTGATGAACGAAGGCTTTTAAGTTTACTTAGGTCCCATTTGTTTATTTTTGTTTTTATTTTTATTACTCTGGGAGATGGATTGAAAAACACATTGCTGATGGGAGGGGAGTTTGGGGAGGAATGGATACTTGTATATGTGTGGCTGAGTCACTCTGCCAAGCACCTGAAAGGATCACAACACTGTTAATCGGCCATCCTGCAACATAAAGAGTTAGAAAAGACATTGCTGCTATTTATGTCAAAGCGTGTGCTGCCTGCTTTCCTCTAAGAGTTTTGTAGTATCTGGTTTTATATTTAGGTCTGTAACCCATTTTGAGTTTATTTTTGTGTACGGTGTAAGAGAATATTCCAATTTTGTTCTTTTACATGTCACTGTCCAGTTTCCCCAGCACCATTTGTTGAAGAGACTGTCTTTTCTCCATTTTATATTATTACTTCCTTTGTCATAGATTGGGTGACCAGAGATGCACGTGTTTATCTCTGAACATTCGATCCTGTTCCACTGATCTATATTTCTGTTTTTGAGCAAATACCATTTTGAGCTTTCTTTCTCTTGTTTTTTTAACCATGCTGTTTTGATTATAATATCTTGGTAGTATAGTTTGAAGTCAGGAAGCCTGATTCCTCCAGCTCTGTTTTTCTTTCTCAAGATGGCTTTGGATATTCAGATATTCTGTGTATCCATATAAGGAAAGCACCAAAGATTGTGGAACACGAACAAAGCTAGTGGATGTGATGGAATTCCAGTTGAGCTATTTCAAATCCTGAAAGATGATGCTGTGAAAGTGCTTCACTCAATATGCCAGCAAATATGGAAAACTCAGCAGTGGCCACAGGACAGGAAAAGGTCAGTTTTCATTCCAATCCCAAAGAAAGGCAATGCCAAAGAATGCTCAAACTACCACACAATTGCACTCATCTCATACACTAATAAAGTAATGCTCAAAATTCTCCAAGCCAGGTTTCAACAGTATGTGAACCAAGAACTTCCAGATGTTCAAGTTGTGTTTCAAAAAGGCGAGGAACCAGAGATCAAATTGCCAACATCTGTTGGATCATCGAAAAAGCGAGAGAGTTCCAGAAAAACTTCTACTTCTTTATTGACTATGCCAAAGCCTTTGACTGTGTGGATCACAATAAACTGTGGAAAAATCTTAACGAGATGGCAATACCAGACTACCTGACTTTCCTTTTGAGAAATCTGTATGCAAGTCAGGAAGCAACAGTTAGAACTGGACATGGAACAACAGACTGGTTCCAAATCGGGAAAAGAGTACATCAAGGCTGTATCTTGTCACCCTGTTTATTTAATTTACATGCAGATTACATCATGAGAAATGCTGGACTGGATGAAGCACAAGCTGGAATCAAGATTGCTGGGAGAAATATCGATAACCTCAGATATGCAGGTGACACCACCCTTATGACATAAAGGGAAGAAGAACTGAAGAGCCCCTTTATGAAAGTGAAAGAGGAGAGTGAAAAAGTTGGCTTAAGACTCAACTTTCAGAAAACTAAGATCATGGCATCTGGTCCCATCATTTCATGGCAAATATATGGGGAAACAATGGAAACAGTGACAGACTTTATTTTCTTGGGCTCCAAAATCACTGCAGATGGTGACTGCAGCCATGAAATTAAAAGACACTTGCTCCTTGGAAGAAAAGCTATAACCAACATAGACAGCATACTAAAAAGCAGAAACATTGCTTTGTTAGAAAGGTCCATCTAGTCAAAGCTATGGTTTTTCCAGTAGTCATGTATGGATGTGAGAGTTGGACTATAAAGAAAGCTGACCTCTAAAGAAAGCCAAAGAACTGATGCTTTTGAACTGTGGTGTTGGAGAAAAGAGTCCTTTGGACTGCAAGAAGATCCAACCAGTCCATCCTAAAGGAAATCAGTCCTGAATATTCACTGGAAGGACTGATGCTGAAGCTAAAACTCCAATACCTTGGCCACCTGATTCGAAGTACTGACTCGTTAAAAAAGACCCTGATGCTGGGAATGATTAAAGGCAGGATGAGAAGGGGATGACAAAGGATGAGATAGTTAGGTGGCATCACCGACTCAATGGACATGAGTTTGAGTAAACTCTGGGAGTTGGTGATGGACAGGGAGGCCTGGCATGCTTCAGTCCATGGGGTCACAAAAAGTCGAACATGACTGAGCGACTGAACTGACTGACTGACATATAATATAGAATATCAAAAAGTACCTACTGTATAATACAGGAACTCTACTCAATATTCTGAAATAGCCTATGTGGGAAAAGGATCTGAAAATCCAGATGAATATTTGTATATGTATACCTGAACCACTTTGCTGTACACTTAAAATTAACACAACATTGCAAATCAACTATACCCCAATAAAAAAAGAAGAAATTGTGTGTGTGTATGTGTGTGTGTGTGTGTGTGTGTGTGTATACAATGAAACATTACTCAGCCATAAAAATAAATGAAACTTTGTCATTTGCAACAACATAGATAGATTTATACATGGAGACTGTTATGCTAATAAAATAAGTCAGACAGGGAAAGACAAATACCACATGTCAGTGTGAACTCTAAGAAAGCATACACAAACAAAACAAAAACAGACTCACAGAGACAGAGAACAAATGGCTGGTTACCAGAAAGAAGGAGGATCTAGGAGGTGGGCAATATACTTGAAGGAATTAAAAGTAAAACCTTCAGTTTTATAAGTCACAGGGATGTAATATACAGCATAAGGAATGTGGTCAATAATATTTTAATAACTTTTTATGAGGACACATTATTACTCGACTTTTTGTTGTGATCATTTCATAATGTATCAAATAATTATGTAATCACCTGAAACTAACATTATTTTTTATGTCAACTATATTTCAATTAGAAAATAAACCTTACTGCAAAGCTAAAATAATATAGACGATGCGGTACTGATAGGAAATAGACATTTTCCAATAGAAAAGATTGAGTCTAATAACAAACCTATATAGATCCATGACCAGCTGATTTTTGATACAAGTGTCTAGTTCACTCAATGGGAAAAGAAGTGTCTTTTTAACGTATGGTGATAGGACAACTGAATTCCCACTGCAGAAGAATGAATCTTGAGCCCTACCTCACACCGTATGAAAAAATTAGCTCATAAAGAATCAGTGACCTAAATATGAGCTAAAACCAAAAAACCCTGAGAAGAAAACATAAGAATAAATTTCCATACCCTTGGTTTTGGCAACAACTTCTTAGATACAACATTAAGAACACAAACAACAAAAGAAAAAAAAAAACAGGCAAATAAGACTTCAGGAAAATTAAAAATCAAAATTTATTTTGCTCTTTAACAAGAAAGTAAAAAGATACCATACAGAATAGTTAGAAAAATATCTGGAAACCATGTGTCTGATAATGGATTAATTTCCTGATTACATAGAGAACTAACACAACTAAACCACAAGAAGACAAACTACCCAAATAAGAAACGGAGAAGGACTTGAATAGACATGTTTTTCATGAACGTGGGCAAACTCTGGGAGATGGTGAGGGACAGGGAAGCCTGGTGCGCTGCAATCCATGTGGTCGCCAAGAGTTGAACACGACTGGTCAACTGAACAACAACAACAAGATATGTTTTAAAGAACCTATACAAATGGCCAAAACAAACACACATGAAAAGATGCTCGACATTTTGGTCATTAAAGAGCCCACAATGATACCACTTCAAACCCATTAGGATGGCTACAATCAGAAAAAATAAGAATAACAACTTTTGGTAAGGATGTATAGGAATTGGAACTCTTAGAGTGGGATAAGTACTGTGGAAAACAGTTCAGCATTGCTCAAAAAAAACAAACACAAAAGTACCATATGACCCAGCAATTCTGCTAGTACATATATACCCCAAAGAATTGAAAACAGTGACAAAAACTTATACTTGTACCCCATTGTTCATTGCAGCATTCACAATAGCAAAGACGGAAACAAAGCAAGTGTCCATTAACAGAATGGATAAGCAAAATGTGGTGTAAACACACTATGAAATATTATTCAGCTATTAAAACTAATTTTGTTCTGTACATAGTGCAATATGGATAAACCTGGAATTATTACGCGAAATAAGTCAGATATAAAAGGGAGATATTATATTTGCAGTTATACAAAATATCTGGGATAGAGTAGTGCATATAGTTAAGAAAGTAAATTACATGTAAGTAGGGTCAGAGTGAGAAGGAAATGTTGAGTCGTTTGCTGAACAATTATAGAGTTTCTGTTTGGGGTGATGAAAAAGGTTTGGAATAAGCCAGTGGTAATGGTTGCACAACTTTGTCAATATAATCAATGCCAGTGGCTTGTACATTTAAAAATGGTTAAGATGGCAAATATCATGTAACATATATTACCGAAATAAAAGAAAAAAGATGGTAAAACACAGAAACCTATTCTCTTCTATAATTCTTAGCTATTCAATAGCCAGTCTCAAAATAGTGTATTAAAAAGCAACACACCAAAATAAGTGATACTTATGTATGTATGTTGCCTCCCAAGGAGAACACTTTGAAGGCTAACATGCTTTTAGCTATTCTGGTCTTCTTGAAAAAATTATCAAACCTCCCTGCTTCGCCCCTGCTTATTCCTGGGAATAAAATGTGTGATGCATGGCTGGCACACCAGCCACCTTCCTAGAATAACAAGCGTTATTCCAGGATAGACTCTGCCGTAGGCTCCGCCACAGTCACATTTTCAGGTGGATGTTGCTCTTTATGAATCACTCAGCTGAATTTTCAAGTAATAATATGAAAGTGCACACAAGTATATCAACAACCTGTCGATTCAGATTCTTTCACCTTTTCTTCACTTTTAAACCTTGTAGTGCCCCAGGACTCCATCCTCAGGGATGTCATTTTTTCTATTTGCTCTTGCTCCCTGCTGCTAAGTCACTTCAGTCATGTCCGACTCGGTGTGACCCCATAGACGGCAGCCCACCAGGCTCCCCCGTCCCTGGGATTCTCCAGGCAAGAACACTGGAGTGGGTTGCCATTTCCTTCTCCAATGCATGAAAGGGAAAAGTGATAGTGAAGTCGCTTAGTCGTGTTTGACCCTTAGCGACCCCATGGACTGCAGCCTACCAGGCTCCTCTGTCCATAGGATTTTCCAGGCAAGAGTACTGGAGGTGGGGTGCCATTTCCTTGCTCCCTAGGGGACCTCATCTGGTCATATGGCTTGAAATAGTGCCTAGGCTTTGATGACTCTGCATTTTCACCCCAGACCTCTCTCCTGAACTCCAAATTCATATATATGCTTATTCAACATCTTATTTAACATATAGCTAAAAGAGTGTCAGCCTTCAAAGTATTCCCCTTGGGAGGCAACACACATAGTTAAGTACACATTATCAGTTTACTGACATACTATTACATAGGTTTACTTTGTTCCATGCACCATACCAGGTACTTTACATGTATTAACACATTAAATCATCTTAACATTTTATTACTATTCTCATTTCACAAGAGTAAACTGAGGGCAGATAGATAAAGTAAATATCAGAAAGTCACACAGCAAGCAAGTGGTAAATATGGGGTTTGTACCAAGAAGTCAGGCTCTAGAATCTACACTCTTTATGAATACACTGTATTGTCCTCTGCTGGGTTGAATAATAGACATTACAATCTTAACATATGCAAAACTCACTTGCTTAAATGCAAAAAACCTTGCTGCTGTTGTTGTTCAGTTGGTAAGTTGTGTCTGACTCTTTGAGACCCCATAAACTGCAACAAGCTAGACTTCCCTGTTCCTCACTATCTCCCAGAGCTTGCTCAAACTCATGTCCATCCACTCGGTGATGCCATCCAACCATCTCATCCTCTGTCATCCCCTTCTCCTCCTGCTTTCAATCTTTCCCAGCATCAGGGTCTTTTCTAATGAGTCAGTTCTTTGCATCATCAGGTGGCTAAAGTATTGGAGTTTCAGCTTCAGCATCAGTCCCTTCAATGAACACTCAAGGTTGATTTCCTTTAGCATTGACTGCTTTGATCTCCTTGCAGTAAAAGTACTCTCAAGAGTTTTCTCCAGCACGACAGTTAGAAAACATCAATTCTTTGGTGCGCAGCTTTCTTTGTGGTCCAACTCTCACATCCATACCATGACTACTGGAAAAATCATAGCTTTGATTATACGGACCTTCATTTGCAAAGTGATGTCTCTGCTTTGTAATACTCTGTTTAGGTCTGTCTTAGCTTTTCCTCCAAGGAGCATGTGTCTTTTAATTTCATGGCTGCAGTCACCGTCCACAATAATTTTGGATCCCAAGAATATAAAATAGGCCACTGTTTCCATTTTTCCCCATCTATTTGTCATGAAGTGATGGGACTGGATGCCAATAGTTTTCCAAAAAGCCTATTCCTCCCTAATCTTCCCCTAGTCAGTAAATGATATATTCAGTCTACCAGTTACTTAGTTCAAAAACATTGGCCAATCCTTGACTCTGTTCTTTCTTCTGTAGTTCAATCCGTAGGCAAATCCTTCAGGGTGAATCCAGCACTTTCTCAGCAACTCCACCACTCCTCGCACCAAACCACAGTCACTTCTCCTCTAGCTTCCTAACTGATCCATGAGTTTTCATTCTTGCTTCTCCAGCCTCTTCTCCACAGAGCAGGGAGAATGACCCTTTTAAATCATAGTTTAGATTGCATTATCCTTCTGCTCGGTACTCTCCCTCTTTAGGTAAAATCCAAAGCCCGTGCTATAATCTACAAAATTCAAGGTACTCTTGTCCCTGCTGCCTTAGTGATGGTAAAAACAATCTAGTCTCACTCTCTTGCTTACTTCATTCTTGTCTTACTGACGTCCTTGCAATTCCTGGAGCACGCAAAGACTATCCCTTCCTTTTTTCCTCTTGCTTGTCTGGATCTTCCTGGAGATATCCTATGACTGACTTCCTTACTCTCTTTCTTCAAAAATGCTCTTATTGCAATAAGTGCTGATTAGAATGAGGAGAAAGGGGAAAATGGTGCACTGTTTACTGGTAGGATTGTAAACTGGTACAGCCACCATGGAAAATAATATGGAGGTTCTGCAAAAAATTAGAAATATAGCTACTATATGGCAACAATTTCACTTGAGTATATATTCAAAGATGAAATCAGTATCTTTAAGAGATGCCTGCAATCTCATGTTCATTATAGTATTATTTACAATAAATAAGACATGGCAACAACATGTCTGTTGATGTATGAATAGATAAGGAAAATGGCATATGTGTGTGTGTGTGTGTGTGTATACCTATACACATATAGGCCTCCCAGGTGGTTCAGTGGTAAAGAATCAGAAGCAAAAGACACAGATATATACATAAAAGAAGGAAATGCTGTCATTTGTAACAATATGGATAGACCTTTTCTTTCTGAATGCATCCTATACTCTGCTAGGAGAAATAAGCCAGGTGGAGAAAGATAAATGTTACCTCATCTCACTTATACATGGACTCTAAACTCACAGAAACAGTAGAAGGTGGTGTTGGGGAATGCAGGCTGGGTGGAGGTGTGAGGGCAACAGGGAAATGTTGGTCAAACAAATTCCCAGATAAAAAGCAAAATAGTTCTGGAATCTAATACACAGCACAGTGACTATAGCTAAAGATACTTTAATATATACTTGGAAGTTGCTAAGAGAATAAATCATTAAAATTCTCTCCACAAAGAATGTTAATTATGTGAGGTGCCAGGTGTGTTAATTAACCTTATCATTGTAATCATTTTTCAATATATTTGCGTATCAAATCATCATGTTGTGCACCTTAAATTTATACAATGTAATATGTCAGTTGTATTTCAGTAGAGCTGGGACATTTCAGCAGAGAGGATTCTCTGATACCCTTTATAAACGAGTACCTCCGTGCCCAGTCCCTGTCACTCTCTACCCTCCTTAACTCCCAAGGATGTGGTTGTGAGCAGTAGTATTTTTGACAAGAGGATCCTGGGAAGCACTGGAGGAAGTTAGGAGAGGCTGAAAAGGCAGGAGAGCCAGTGAAGGATCCATTAATGAATGTGCCGGTTGTAGGCAACGGCAGCTCAAGCCCCCTGGGAGCCAGCCCCTGAGAAAGTGTGTGGAGCAAGTTCAGGGATCCCCACTCACCCACCAGGAAGCCAGGCAATTTCTCCACCAACAACAGGCCTCACTGCTCAAGGTTTACCTTTCTGACACCTCTGCCAGGCCCCACCTGCAGACAGACATCCTGTGATGTCCAGAGAAAGCCCTGAAGCAGAGAGACACAGGAAGCATTCCAGCCTGAAAGGGGCCTAACTGGAGGCCGCCCCAGGGTAGGCCGTCTAAGTATTGACAGGCCAGTAACAGTCTGCCACACAGGTGCGGGTGTATCAGAGAGCGAAGCCCAGTGCTATCCAAACGTTATTATACCATCAGTCTAATTTGCTCCACTTTGGACCTCAAATTTATGCAGAATTCCTAGACTCACCTCTTCCCCACATCCTACAACCCAGCTAGTCTTCTCCATGGGCTTATTCTTATTTACCCAGTTCACTCATTTCCTCAGCAAATATTTGTGAAATCTTTATTTGATTGAAAGAAACACAGTGATGAACAAGGCACAGTTTCACCCTCAAGAATTCTGCTCACAGGTTAGTAGGAGAGACACAAGCAGACCAACAATGATCATACAGTTTGGGGAGACTGTGCAATGGAGATGTATAGAAAGGGAAGCAATTGTAAATATCAAAGCCCACTGAATAGAACATTAAAAATTGATGGATTTTACTGTATGTAAATTACACCTCAGTAAAGCTAACAGTAAATAAATTTAAATTACAAAAATGTTACTGGAAAAAAGATAAGAAACCTTGGCACCACTATTCTAACGTAACACTTTGTGTGTGTGTGTGTGTGTGCGTGTGTTAGTCACTCAGTCGTGTTCAACTCTCTGTGACCCCATGGACTGCAGCCCGCCAGGCCCCTCTGTCCATGGATTTCTCCAAGCAAGAATACTGGAGTGGGTTGCCATTTCCCTCTCCAATGAGAATTTTAGTAGCAGTAGTTTAGTCGCTAAGTCATGTCCCACCCCTGCAACCCCCCAGACTATAGCCTGCAAGGTTCCTCCATCCATGGGATTCTCCTGGCAAGCATACTGGAGTGGGTTGCCATTTTCTTCTCCAGTAACACTTTATACCCTAGTTTATGTAGAACTCAGCTACAATACAACTTTTAAGCTAAAAGATGGATGCTGCACTATTAAAAAAAAAAAATGTTTCTGAGGCTTTAGGATGCCTCTGAATCACATGGGAGACTTGGCAAAACACAGATGACCAAGCCCTGACCCTAGAATTTCTGACTCAGTAGGTCAGGGGTGAGATCAAGAATCTGTATTTCTGAGAGCTTCCCCAGCGAAGCGCCTGCCATTTTTCACAGTATACACTTTGAATACCACTGCACTAGGAAGAACATATTGCTGAATAAGATTCCTTCCTGTCACAGAATGTGACAGACTGCAGAATGCAGCATTTGCACTTAAATAATATGTGAAAGCTTATTTTTATTTAGAAAGTTTCCCTATAGCATATCTGCTTCTTGATATGGGTGGTGGTTATGTCGACTTTATGAAATTTATAATTTGTGTACATTTCAGTGAGTCATAATTGAGTAAAATATTTATTTTATAAAGAGAGGAAATAAGGGATGTGTGGCTCATTTCCATTTAAGCAACTCCCTTGCTTAAGGACACTTATGCATGTATGCTTTCTTTAGGGACTCCAATTACCTTTATTTAGGAGCTCTTCTTACCCTGTCGTGGAGAAGGCAATGGCAGCTAGAGCCTGAGAGCTACAAATACGGAGCCTGCTGCTGCTGCTGCTGCGTCACTTCAGTCGTGTCTGACCCTGTGCGACCCCATAGACGGCAGCCCACCAGGCTCCCCCGTCCCTGGGATTCTCCAGGCAAGAACCCTGGAGTGGGTTGCCATTTCCTTCTCCAATGCATGAAAGTGAAAAGTGAAAGTGAAGTCGCTCAGTCGTGTCCGACTCTTAGAGACCCCATGGACTGTAGCCTACCAGGCTCCTCCGTCCATGGGATTTTCCAGGCAAGAGTACTAGAGCGGGGTGCCATTGCCTTCTCCGAAATACGGAGCCAGCGTGCCGCAACTGCTGAAGCCCAAGCACCCTAGAGTCTGCGCTCGGCAGCAAGAGAAGCCACGGCGATGGGAAGCCCGTGCACCACAGCTGGAGAAAGCCCGCACAGCAGCAAAGACCCAGCACTGCCAAAAATAAATACAGGAAATAAAGTTTTTTAAATATAGGAAATCAATTTCCATGGACTTTCAGTAAGGATGTTTAGCCATATGTCTTTGCCTCTGTAACACTACTATATGATCCAAGATGGAGTGATGCTCTACAAAGCAGAAACAGAAATTTAAGCAAACACATTTCAGAGTAGTAGAAAGAGACTGGTGTTTGCTAATGGAAAAATACAGCCCTGAAGGAACAGTCACTTGCATTTTGAACATGAAAAGGCAATCACCTAGTGTTTCACACAGCCACAGAGCAATTTCAGAAGAATTGCATTGAATTTCTTCTTTTCACATTCTTTTCAGGAGGTACTTTGCCATGGGAGCATTTCCGAAGAATTGGAGAGTCACAATAATCTCAAATACTGTCGGCCTGAAGGATTTTTGACATTTGAGTTGCCATAGGAATTAGTACATTAGCGGAACACTTAAGTCAGTGTGTGGGGCTGTGTGCTGCCAGGAAAGGAACATCAAGTTCCAGGTGCACCTGTAAATTACCCAGCACTGGGGGGCACGAGGCAGGACAATTTTCTGCCTTCTGTTTGCTATGCAACTGTTTTCAGTTATGAGATGTCATGTTTTTCTCCCTTTGGGCATTAAGCAGCAGCTCCATCGAGGCTATAAAATCTGTACTGAGCGTGTGTAGAGCGGGTGCCATTGCTGAAGCCTCTCCTTACTGGGAGTTATACTGACCAGAATTTCTGTGAGCACAGCCCCTGCGCTTCCTGTTCTGGGTACACTGGTGTAGAGCTCAGTATCAAAGTGGTAATTAGTGTGATGTGCCTTGATCATCCCCTGGTGTTGGGTTTGTGGAACAGCAATAGCATCTGACCTTTGTGTTACTTCAAAGCAAATCAGTGAAAGGAAAGGTGGATTGATCAACTCCGACTGCCCTGCATCCGAGATCCAAGAGATTTTGTCACTACATAAGTAGCCTGTGAACAATAGAGCAGAGGAGAAGAGAAAGCTCAGATGTGAGTCAAGACTTCCCCGTAAACATGTTCCGGTAATTTCCTAGGACCTAGAAGATGAGACTCTTCCAGGCGCTGAGTCAGTACTGGAGCGCGGGGTACTCAGGGGGCACAGGACACGCCTGAGTGTGTAGGGGGCGTGCCCATGAGGATGCCCTGGGGGACGCAGGGGCAGTACCCGCTGTGGGACTGTATCCGCGGCTGCAGGCCTCACAGCGCTGGATAGCTGAAAGGAACGAAGTCATCTGAAAACAAACCATGGGAAGTTTACTAAAAGTTTCTGGGCCATATTTCTGTTTAATGTCAAGCTACAAATTTAAGTAGATAATTGCCACCAGGGCCTGGGTCTGACTTTAGCCGCTAATCTCCGATCACTCGAGTACTGAGGGTCGCCTTAGCCAGGAATGTCTGCTGGTACTGTTCCAGAATGCCATTGCCATATCGGCTCTGTGTCTTGAGTTCCATTTTCTCTGTCTATTTCTTACATTTGTATGTCTACTTCCTGGCATGGATGCATAAACTGTGGCATCTCCAGTTGCTTTCAGTCTTAACTAAACAGCTAAAAGCAACTCCCATTTTCTGTTGCTATTACTCTTTCTGCTTTGGATTCCAGTTGCACTGAGACACACAGCACACAATACACAAAATGTGGGCCCTGCTCCTGGGGCGCCCAGGAGTGGGCAGGTCTGGAGCCTGCGCCACGTCTTCTGCTTCACCTTACTCATCTTCTCCCTTACTCCAACCACACTAGTCTCATTCTGCTGCTTAGCATACCGAGCTGCCTCCACTGTGGGGCTTTACACATTCTGTTGCTCTATTTAGAATGCATTTTTTAACCCCTCATAGCTTCCATATGATTTACTTGTAGTGGATAGAATTTTGCATTCTGAAATCAGAGTTCCTGTTTCAGTCCTGGTCTCCGAGCTATTGGCTGTGTGCTTCGGCCAATTTACTTCTATTTGCTGAGCCTTTTTCTTTACCTGTAAATGTTGTTCCTATTATTACTTCAAGGAATTGTTGTGAGGATTGCATGACAATACCTGTTCAGCACTTAGAATGATATCTGGAACATAGTAAAGCTGAATATATGTCAGTTCTTATTACTCGTTCTTCATCTATCAGCTCACATGTCACTTCCCCATGAAAGCCTCCTCTAATCTCTGGTTGCAGTTAGATTGCTTTTGTTATACGCTCTCAGGAAACATCTGTCTTGCCTCTGATGCACTGATCTACTCTGAACCTTTGATTCGTAGTTTCATGTGTGTCTCCTCAGCGTACTTTCACATATGTCGCCTTGGTGCAGAATGTCAGCTCCAGGAGAGCTGAGGCCATGTCTGTCTTTCCTTATCTTCAGGGCCAGTAAGCACTTGTTAGTTGTTACAGCTGAATGAATCTCTGAATCCCTCTGAAAGCCATTGCTCAACAGTGAATGGGGCATGTGAAGGGACTTTCAACACTAGAGGCTGAGATGAGAACATGGCCTAGACTCAAATCCTGTTCTTCTCTGGGTATTTCCAGTCTTCCAGTCTGTAGCAGCCAGGCTCAAGAGCTTCCATCTTACAACTAAAATGTGCCTTGTTGAGGAAGCTGTGAGGCCTTTACTGTTTAATTATTTGGGGCACAGAATGCATGAAATATACACGTGCTTTCTGACTGCTGGGTTTCTGGGGCAGCCTGACCTTGGAGCTGTACAATGAGGCTGAAACTGCCCAGTGTGTAGATTTTGCCCTTGGGATTCCTTTTTATAGCTATATCATCTCTTTTAACAGTGAGTAGTAATTGTTCTCTCCTGTAGTTAAATTGACTACTCACTTGTTCCTATCTCTCCAGATCCTCCAAACCATTCGGAAAGTCACTAGTTCAACAGCTATTTTATGTGAGTTTGGCTGTGGATTTTTAATCGTATTCATTCATTCCTTCATGTAGACTAACCCAGCTATTGCATCCAAAATAATGTTAGTACTGATAAAATTCCCATTTCAAATAAATATTATGTTGGTCCCAAAGTGAACAGAATGCTAGAGAAAATAAACATAGACTGAAGCTTGTAAGCTCCCAGTGTTGAGGGGCCATTGGTCCACTGCCCTAAAGTTTCCCCGTGGAGGATACTTGTGACCTTATGGAGATCAGAAGGAAAGGCCGAGGCCTTTGTGCTATCTGAGGAGAACACAGGAATGCAAGCATCTGAGTACTTATCCTCTAATCAGCCCATGACTAGAAAAGGATCTAAGACATAAGAAGCACCAATTAATATTTGATGAATTAATTAAAGCTCTTTTGGCTGGAATCTTGCAAGCTTTATGATGCTTTTTACAGTGAGGTTATCATCTGCATCATTAAAATAATGTGTATGAAATGACTACTATGTGTGCCATGCTAAGTTTGTAAAGGCAATATCCAATTTAATTTTCACAGTTCCTTGAAATAGGTGCTATCAGTATACACATCTTACAGATGAGTAGATTGAGGCTAACAAAGTTAAGTCACTTGCCCAGGGTTACTCAATGAAATCCCAGCTCTCTGTAACTCCAAAGCCCACATTTCTAGCTACTCTCTTATAAGTAGCCTATGCATTATAGTAACTACCATAAAAAAATGGAATTAGTTATTTAATAAAAAGTGATTTTATTGCTGAATGTTTTTCACTTTCATTAACAGTGAAATTGGTGTTAAAAAAAATGTAAGGCTTTTAGATCAATGGTTATCCCCCTTTAAAATCAGCAGGGTGAATGGGATGATCAAGACAGCACAGTAGAGGCTGCTGGGCTCCCTTTCCTTCAAACACACGCCAAAGCTGCAACTACATGTAGAATGATTCTCACTGAAATTGACCTGGGGAGTAGCGAGACAGATCTTCCACAATCAAGGCTGTAAAGATCCACATGGAGTCTGATAGGAAGGGAGGAAAAGCAGTCTGGCAGTTAGGACCTGCATCATAGCAGGGGACACAGAGGAAGGGTATCAGAATCTCAGGGATCATCCCTGGGAATAAGAAGTTCAAGCTACATAATAGACACTCCAGTCCTAGGGCCCAACAAGCAAGAATGAGCCCCTTTGGTCTGAAAACCAACGGGACTTACAGGAAGGCTGTAGGAAACTGATGCACTGCTCTTGAGCTTACATAGTCTTCCCTACTCCCTGTCACAGAGCAGAGGCAGCAGGGCCTCTGGATGGCCTTCCAAGAGCACCCCAGCATTCCTCCATACCCACACCAGGCTCTGGCTTCAGCCCCTCTTGCTCTGGCATGTGGAATGCACATGCTTGGGGGGAAAGAAGCTGGCTCAGACCCAACCATAGCTCTGAGCAGCGTAGGGTCAGCCATTGCCAGTACATGCTTTGGTGCACACACTCAGGAGGGGGCAAAACTACCCCCTGATGAGATTGCTATAGCCAGAGCTCCCATCCCTGTGCACTCTTGGAGAGGAGTGAGGCTATCTCCAGGGCTGAGACTACCGTCTTGGAGTACAAGTCCCTCTGCACACTTGGGAGTAGGTGAATCCAGCTCAGTGGTGTAACATCAACCCTCCAGTCCTGACCCAGCCTCTAACCAAGGGCATGCATTGGGGAAGAGTGATGCTAGCACAGAATGGCAGCCCCAAGCTCTGAGGACCTGGCACATTCCAAATCAAGGAGGAGACTGCCGACACAACAAGAGAAAACCAAGTCCCCCAAGGATTCCTGCTTTAGCCCCTCAGGCTCCAATCCCTCTCCTGATAGGGTGGTATAGCCATTGCACAAAGGAGAAGCCCTAACTTGTAACTACGTCTGGCTCTGGACCCTCCAACTCTAGTCTAACCCACAGCAAGGCCATGGCTACCAGCTCACCCTGCTGGCCCATTCTCACTTCAGATCCAACTTCTCCACCAAAGCCACTGGGCACACACAGATGGCACAGGAACACCCAGACACAAGGACATGCCTTCGAGACTAGGATAGGTGACTTTTTCACCAATTTCATAGAGACAGAGAAAGTTAAGCAAAATGAGGTGACAGACGAACATGTTTCAAACGAAAGAACAAGAAGAAGCTTTGATAAAACAGATAAAAACTGTAAGGAAACAAACAAAAACTTTAATGAAACAGAAAAATAAATGACCCATTGAAGAATCCAATGCAACAGCAATAATACTGCTAACTGAAATTGGGAGATTACAGTAAGAATTGTATCAAATAACTAAAAAATGTAAAAACAAACTAGTCAGAATTAAAGAATATAGTAATAGAAAGGAAACATGGACTAGAGGGAATTAACAGCAGATCAGGCATTACAGAAGAATGCCTAAGTGATCTGGAAAAATTAATAATGAAAATCACCCAATAAGAACAGCAGAGGGAAAAAATATTTTTTTAAATAAAGATAAGGGACCTCTCAACAACATCAAGCATACTAACATTCACATTATAAGTAATCTCAGAAGAAAAAGAGAGAAAGGGTAAAAATGCGGTCAATAAATTATGGCCAAAAACTTTCTGAACCAAAAGAAGGTAACAGATAATCAGCTACAGGAATCAAAGAGAGTTCCAAGTTAGATGAACTCAAAAAACCTGTACCAAGATACATCATAATTAAAATGTCAAATATTAAAGAGATCCTAAAGGCAGCAAGAGAAAACAAAGACTCACATTCAAAAAAAAAAATTCCCATAGGGCTATCAGCTGATTTTTCAGCAGAAATTTTGCTGTCAGAAAGGAATGGCATGATATAATTAAGGTACCAAAAGGAAAAAAATCTACAACCAAGGATACTCTACCCAGCAATGTTATTCAGAACTGAAGGAGAGATAAAGAGCTTCCTAGATAAGCAAGAACTAAAAGTCTTCATCACCACTAAGCTGATCTTACAAAAAATGAGACAGAAAATACAACAAGAAATAAGAAACTCTACAAAGGGGAAAATCCCACTGGTAAAGGCTGTGGCTCAACTTAAATAAGCTAGTATGAAGGTTAAAACATAAAAACTGTAAAATCGACATATATGAATTCACAATAACCACAATCAAATACCTACCATTAGTATACAAAATTAACGAGAAAGGAACACAAGCATACCACTAAAGAAAATCATTAAGCCAGAAGGGGAGAGAAGAGAAGAACTGCAAAAACAAACAGATAACAAAATGATAATAAGTACATACCCATCAATAAATTACTTTAAATGTCAAAGGAGTTAAAGGCTCCAGTGAAAAGACATAAGGTAGCTGACTGCATAAAACACAAGACTTATGTATATGGTGCCTGTATGAGACTCACTTCAGAGTTAAAGACCCACATAGACTAAAAGTCAAAAGATTGCACAGCAAATAGAAATGACAAGAAAGCTAGGGTAATAATACTCAAGTTAAACAAAACAGATTTTAAAACAAACTCTAAAATAAAAGATAAACAGAGGCATTTTTGTTGTTGTTGTTCAGTCACTCAGTTGCGTCTGACTCTTTGTGACCCCATGGACTGCAACACAGCAGGCTTTCCTGTCCTTCATCATCTCCTGGAGCTTGCTCAAACTTATGTCCATGGAGTCAGTGATGCCGTTCAACCATCCTGTCCTCTGTTGCCCCTTCTCCTGCCTTCAGTCTTTCCCAGCATCAGCGTCTCTTCTAATGAGTCAGTTCTTCACATCAGATGGTCAAAGTATTGGAGCTTCAGCTTCAGCAAAACTCCTTCTAATGAATATTCAGGCTTAATTTCCTTAAGGATTGACTGGTTTGATCTTGTAGCCCAAGGAACTCCCAAGAGTCTTCTCTAACACCACAGTTCAAAAGCATTAATTCTTTGGCACTCAGCCTTCTTTATGGTTGAATAAAGAGAAGCATTGTTTAATGATAAAAATGTCAATACAAGAAGAGAATATAATCTTTGTAAACACATATACATCCAATAAAGTAGCACCCAAATATATAAAACATTAATGTAAATAAATAGAAAATTGACAACTATATGATTAAGCAGGGAACATTAATAAACTACTTACATCAGTGAACAGATTATCCAAACAGAAAATAAGGTAACAGTGGCCTTAAACGTCACATTAGACCGTTGGACTTAATAGATATCTACAAAACATTCTATCCCAAAACAGCGCAATACACATTCTTTTCAAGTGAACAAGGAATACTTTCCAAAGTAGAATACACAATAAGGCACAAAATAAGTCTCAACTAATTGAAGATGATAGAGAGTATATTGAGCTTCTTTTCCAATCACAGTGGTATAAAACTAGAAATAAATTATAAGAAGAAAAATGATGAAAACAAATACTTGGAGACCAAACAACAGGCTACTGAAAAGACCAATGGGCCGATGAAGAAATCAAAGAGGAAATCAGGACATACTTTGTGACCAATGAAAATAAAAACAGAGTTTTCAAAATCTTTAGGACATAGCAAAAGCAGTCCTTGTGAGGAAATTTGTAGAGATATAGGCCTACCCCAATCTTAAAGGAAATCAACCCTGAATACTCATTGAAGCGATTGATGCTGAGGCCGAAGCTCCAATACTGTGGCCACCTCATGTGAATAGTCCACTCATTGGAAAAGACCCTGATGCTGGGAAAAGTTGAAGGCAGAAGAAGAGGGTAACAGAGGACAAGATGGTTGAATGGTATCACTGATTCAATGATTCAAAGGGCATGAATTTGGCAAACTCCAGGAGATGGTGAGGGAGAGGGAAGTCTGGCTTGCTGTACTACATGGGGTCAAAAAGAGTCAGACACTACTTGGCGACTGAATAAAAACAACAAAGCCTACCTCAAGAATAGGAAAAATCTCAAATTAACAGGCTAGGGCAATTTCTAAAGGAGTTAGAAACAGAAGATAAAGTAAAGCCCAAAGTCAGAGGAAGGAAATAATAATGGTCAGAGAGGAAATACCTCACTTCAGTACAGTTCAGTTGCTCAGTCATGTCCGACTCGTTCCAGCTCCATGGACAGCAGCACCCCAGGCTCCCCGTCCATCACCAACTCCCAGAGCTTAATCAAACTCATGTCCGTCGAGTTGGTAATGGCTTCCAACCATTTCATCTTTTGTCATCCCCTTTTCCTCACACCTTCAATCTTTCCCAGCATCAGGGTCCCATCAAATGAGTCAATTCTTCGCATCAGATGGCCAAAGTATTGGAGTTTCAGATTCAGCATCAGTCCTTACAGTGAATATTAAGGTCTGATTCTTTAGGATTGACTAATTGGATCTCCTTGCAGTCCAAGGGACTCTCAAGAGTCTTCTCCAACACCACAGTACAAAAGCATCAATTCTTCAGTGCTCAGCTTTCTTTATAGCCCAACTCTCAATCCATGTATGACTACTGGAAAAACCAAAGCTTTGACTAGGGGGACCTTTGTTGGCAAAGCAATGTCTCTGCTTTTTAACATACTGTCTAGGTTGGTCATAGCTTTTCTTCCAAGGAGCAAGGGTCTTTTAATTTCATGGCTGCAGTCACCATCTGCAGTGATTTTGGAACATGCCCCCCCCCCCCCAAATAGTCTGTCACTGTTTCCACTGTTTCCCCATCTATTTGCCTTGAAGTGGTGGGACCAGATGCCATGATCTTAGTTTTCTGAAAGTTGAGTTTTAAGCCAACATTTTCACTTTCCTCTTTCACTTTCATCAAGAGGCTCTTTAGTTCTTCTTTGCTTTCTTCAAAGGGTGATGTCATCTGCATATCTGAGGTTATTGTAATTTCTCCCAGCAAGCTTGATTCCAGCTTATGCTTCATCCAGCCCGGGATTTCACATGATGTACTCTGCAGAGAAGTTAAATAAGCAGGGTGACAATATAGAGCCTTGATGTACTCCTTTCCTGATTTGGAACCAGTCAGTTTTTCCATGTCCAGTTCTAACTGTTGCTTCTTGACCTGCACACAGATTTCTCAAAAGGGAGGTCATGAGGTCTGGTATTCCCATCTCTAAGAATTTTCCACAGTTTGTTGTGATCCACACAGTCAAAGGCTTTGGCATAGTCAATAACACAGAAATAGATGTTTTTCTGGAACTCTCTTGCTTGTTTGATGATCCAATGGATGTTGGCAATTTTATCTCTGGTTCCTCTGCCTTTTCTAAACCCAGCAGAATAGAGGGCCCCCCCCCCAAAAAATTCATACACATGTGGCCAATTAATCAATGACAAAGAGGAAAAAATATACAATGGGGGAAAGATAGCATCTTTAATATGTGGTGTTGGGAAAACTGGAGAGCTACAAGAGAAAGAAATTAAAACATTTTCTCATGCCACTTACAAAAATAAACTCAAACTAGATTAACCTAAGGATAAGACAATCGACCATAAAACTCCTGGAAGAAAACAAGCAGTACACTATTTGACATGTCTTAGCAATATTTTTTTAATCTGTCTCCTCAAAATAGGAAATAAAACAGAAGTAAACAAACTGAACCTAAACTTAAAATCTTCTAAATTAGTGAAGGAAACCACCAACAAAATGACAGCCTGGAAGGAAGAACTGGATGGAAGTTCTTATGGATGGAAGAACTTATTTGCAAATGGTATGTTTGATAAGGGGTTACTATCTAAAATATATATATTACAAAAAACTAAAACTCAATATAAAAAAAAAAAGCACTTGATTTAAAAATGGGCAGAACACCTGAATTTGCATTTTTCCAAAGAAGACATACAGATAGCCAATAGACATATGGAAAGATACCACTAAATGTCCTTTGAGAGAAGTCACTCACATAATTACCACTAGGTAAAAGAGAGAACTTCTGTAGCAGAGATGAAGAGTGTCATTATTTGGTTTGTAGCAATAACATACTTCAGAAATCAAGACTTGACTAGCAGAGAATATATAACTTCTTTTAAAGTTAAGAACAGGAAAGAGAGGTTACAAAGGGGCAAGAGACACTTCCTGGAGTAGTAAATATGTAGTGGTGGTTTACTGGATGGGTATATATGTCAAATTGTATGCTTTGAATATGTATGTTTTACTATGTGTCGATTATAACTCCATAAAAATATATATCTAAAAAATCATATGCAGTCAACCCCATTTGAGGCTTCTGAGGTCATAAATTAAAGAGACATATTTAAGTCAATTAAGATAGTGCATATATAATTCTGTACTGGCACAGAACTTACTAGTCCACAAAGGACTTTATGTACTTTTAACTTTAATTTCATGCCACTCTTGTACACTGGAAACTGAAGCTCAAAAAGAGTAAGTTACTCATTCAAAGTTCTGAACCAAGATACTTTTATTATAAAAAGCAACCTTGTATGTGACTGCATCCATCTTTCAAATAGTAATTATGCTTTGAAAAGTATAAATTCTTGCCCACAGAAACCTGGTCAGAGTAAGACCCATGACTTAACTATACTATATTTGCATCATTATAATTTCAAACTGAGTCATTTACCTTGAAGTGAAAAATAAAATGAAACATCAGAGTTCATTTCTTGATATTTCTTTTTCATAGGAAGAACACAATTGCCAATAAGTATCTGTAAAAAAAAAAAAAAAAGAATTGTGTCTATTTTCAAATAATTTGAGAAGTCCATCATTTTAGATGAATCTAAAAGCAGGAGGGCAATATCAATGAGCCAGTTGGTAGAAACAATATTCTGCAGCTACAATGCCCAGGATCTAATTTTTGCTTTTAAGTAAATACCAGTATGCTCTTTCTTTTTGGAGAAAATAAAAGGAAAAATAAAGCTAAGCAAAAGTGTGCAATGTGAGATTCTGCCTGTGGCTATTCAATTTAAAGTATTCTATTAAAGAAATTGAGAACCTAAACATAGGTCATCAACAGCAGCTTTTGTTAAAAGGTCTACAATAGGGCAAAAGTTGGTAGCAGAACAGAAAGTGTTGAAGACAGACTCCTGTGCTTGGATTGTCTTGAAGGGCACCAGGACTCTGAGATCGACTTACATAAAATCAAACCCAGAGAGAATGGTGTGAAGGTGGAGGATGCCAAATCAGTCCCAGACAGTGCCATCAATTAACAAATGCCCCCTCCTGAATGCCACTCCCAGGACACCCAGGGAACCTGCTGTTTGGGTCACTGAGGCCACTTCATACCTACTGATAGCAGGAATTATCTTATCCATTTCCTCCCTTGCGCCCCAAAACGCAATTCTAGATGATTTCAATCCAATAGATCTTCATAAAACTATTGTTAATAGAATTGTGTCTGTCTTACCAAAAAAAGAACACTTCTCCCCATCAGGGATACATTTAAAACAAAACAAATAGATAAGCCTGTGACCACCCCATTTTGAGGAGTGAAGAAAGATTGGCATGTACCTGCTGCTAAGTCGCTTCAGTCGTGTCCGACTCTGTGCGACCCCGTAGACGGCAGCCCACCAGGCTCCACCATCCCTGGGATTCTCCAGGCAAGAATACTGGAGTGGGTTGCCATTTCCTTCTCCAATGCATGAAAGTGAAAAGTGAAAGGGAAGTCGCTCAGTCGTGTCCGACTCTTAGAGACCCCATGGACTGTAGCCTACCAGGTTCCTCCATCCATGGGATTTTCCAGGCAAGGGTACTGGAGTGGGGTGCCATTGCCTTTTACGTGTAGAGAGGAGGCTTTAAGCTGTACAGTCTAATCTAGAACTGCAAATTGTCCTATTGAGTGACACATATAAATAAATATCTGGATGGCTAAAAGCATTGACAGAATCCATAACTGCACATTTTAGAAATTGAACCCGATACTTTTTCTACAAGAAACTTCCAGATTACTAAGACAGCGTATTAATTAGCAGAGAATACACTCTGCACCACTTATAACAAAGCCCATGAGTTGCAAATTTAACACCCTGCCATTTGATAGTCCCTCTAATGAATACATAGTTATGACTTTCCTTTAGATGTGTGCAGAGACCAATTTAGCGATTCAAGTCACTCACGCCACAAAACTCTTTTCTATTCATACTTGCTTAAAATTGCACAAGAGAATAATTAGTGTGTTTTCTTCCTCTCGTGGTTACACATAACCCTGTTATAAGTTAATAAAAGTGCAGACATCTTATTCATATTCAGAAGGTGAGGCTGCAGTAGAGAAGCTTCTGCCACTATGACCACAAGTCATAATAAGTTAATCTAACATCAAATATGTGTCACTGGGATGACTTAAAATGAACATCTGGCCCAAAATTTTAAATTGTAATCCAATAGCAATCAATGAAAATACAAAAGAGATTAAGATGGCCATGTCCAGACCAGCAAAAGACCAAACTAGGCAAAGACAAAACGGTAAAAGAGTTCAAGAGAATTTTGGTGAAAAAAAAAAAAAAACAAAACTCTTCGTATCTTTTGAATCAAGGACAGAATAAATTTACTGAAGAGGTCTGTGCATTCATTTGCACAGTAATGTTTCTTAAGTACCTATAGAGTGCTAAGCACAGTGCTAAGGACTAGGGTGCAAAGGAGAACAAACAATGCATTTCTTCTTCCCTAGAAATTATATTTAATTTGGAGAATTGAGCAAACATAATACACAAGAAACTTGGTTCTTTAAATTTTCTTTTTTAACTTTTATCGAGCCTTCAGAGTTTGTATTGGCCCAGGCATGCCCAGTGAACACCATGGGAAGAGGCTGAATGAGTCTGGATCCAGGACGAGTGGTTGGTGTGGTGGAAATTGAACCATAAGATTATCATAACCTAGACTCTAAGCTAAGAAAGCATTTCATGGAGGGAGTGATCAGTTGAACAAATGCTGCCGAGAGATTAAGAAAAGATAAATTCACCCTGGATTAGCAATACTGTGATCATTCAGGGAAAGGTGAAGATAGTGAGTGAAGACAACATTTTTGAGAAGTTTGAGAATAAAAAGTTAAGCAGAACAATAACCAAAGGCCAAAGTTAATAAAGTAGATTCAAGAGAGAAATTAGTTAGTTACCCTCCCCACCCCCGGGGTGGAGAGTTAGTTTTAGGCTGAGAAATTTTGTAGTACGTTTGCACACCAGTGAGAATGATCCAATAAAGAGGAAATTAATGCAAATGACATTGGATAAATAGAGAAGCATTTCTATATGATGAGTTCTCAGTCTCTATTGATGGTAACGGGTGAGCAAATGAGCAAATGGAAGTCACAGTTTCCCCTTGTCTCCTAACAAACCTGTGAAAGGGCTGCCTATCATAGCCCTTGATCAACTGAACTGAATTCTCCGTAACACCTCTGCCCTATCCCACTCCCAGCAGGAACTCAGCAGTGAGTGCTTATATTTAGGGCTCTACCTACTTTTTCTGTGCCTGTTACAGTGTCAACCCCAAAACAAAGACTGATAGAGTAGAGCAAGGGACTAGCAAATTCTGTTAGAAACAATATGAACTGCTATATCCAAGTAATTCACACTTTCAACATTAAAGTGTGCTACATTCTTTTCAGTGATGTTTGCAAAGTTGATTCTTTGGCAGTTGCTGTGATAAAAAAACAATTCGTTCTTAAAAATAAATGCAGGACAGGAACCTGAATATGAGGTTTGAAAAAGTATGCAATATTTCAGCAAGCACACTCATTCCATTAGTATGTACCTAGAGTTATTTTAGAATGAAGAATAAATATTTTTTTTCTTTCAAAAAAGAAATGAATGTGATCATCAAAAAGAGGGTTGGTCTATCTGGGGCATTGAAAAATGAAGATCTAGGTCTGAATGAGACCAAGGATTCTGGACACTCAATCTTGATGGCTGATATATCCCTGACGTAGAGTTAAGCATTTATCTATCTTAGACTGAGATAATTAAGCATCTGATTCACACTCTGTACCCAATAAGTAATTTGCACATTGTAAATTGACTTCTAATCTACAGGAGACAATACCATTGTCATTAAAGTGGGATTCTCCACCATTTGCATTGTGAATTAACTGTAATTCCTATTTATAGGACATCCATGAGGTGAAGAACAGTGAGATTTACCTTGAGGTATGAACTTCCTCCTAAGCACTGGTATAATGCATTGGCTACACCTTCAGAGTCGAGGGCATACACTGGGGGCTGGAGAAGTCTCACATACACATGCACACACACACACAAGATGAAATTGCCTGAGACCTCCGGGCGGTCAGAAAGATATACTTATCCCTGAATGATCAGTGTCTGCGCCATTTTTGACAGTCTGAATCTTCCACAGTAGCCCACTTAATCCTTATATAATTTTGTAGAGCTGACATCATCATTTTAGATGTGACAAAGAGGTAAAGCAATTTACATGTAGAAAGAAGACTTGTAGTTTTAGATAACAAGATGACAGAGGAGTAGGTGGACGTGGAGTACATCTCTCTCCATGGATACATCAGGAACACAGCTTAACACACAGAAGTGCATGCAGAACACCAGCTGAGAGCAGACAGGAGTACCTGACCAGAGGAAAAGAATATATAGAACCAGGCAAAACTCAGGAGGATGAAGGAACCAGGGTGAAAAACAGGAGTGTTAGTAGGACTGGATCTGCCCTTGGAGGGTAGGGGAACTGAAGCAGGGGTCTGATCCCCACATTGGGGCAACTGTCTGAGTCAGAGAAATATTTGAGGCTGAGAATGAAGCAGCTGATCTGCGGCAGCCTAAATGGAATGAGAATCAGACAGTCCTTGACCCAGCCATATAAACCCCGGACAGGGACACAGGTCCCCTGGAAGGTACAGCAGCTGGGAGCTGGAGTTTAGGGATTGTGAAACAATCCCAGGGCGAGAGCTGTTGTTGACCGTGGAGAGACAGATTGAGGGGGTGTGAGGCGGGAGATTGTGGGGGGAAATGCCTGTGGAGGAAAGCCAGGCAGCTGTGGAAGCAAGGCAATACTGCTGAGTCATGCGTAGGAGGTGGAGCTGTCACCATAGCCTCTCTCTTCCCCACATGCCAGCGTCAGCAGCTGAACAATAGAGAGGCTGGCCCATCAACTGCCTGACGCACTGAACTACAGAGTAGGATCCCAGGCAATGGAGCCCTCTAAGGGCCTGAACAGGCAGAGCTAGGGAGAAAGATTGGCCAAAGAGGCCTTCCGATCACCAGCTACAAAAGGGTCAAAAAAAAAAAGACTCTGATAGAGCCATAACTCCTGTGGTGAAGGCAGTCTGTGTCCCTGCACACTTGGCACCGCCTGGGTCCACAAGCCAAGGAGCTGCACCACCTTCATGCTCAACTTTCACTGGGGCAGAGCTGCCATAGGCAAAAATCTTGCGTCTATGCACACACTGTTGCTTCAGTAGCGTCTGACTCTTTGCAACCTGCTAGACTGTGGCCTGTCAGGCTTCAATGTCGGGGGTGGGGGGGTGGGGTCTCCAGGCAAGAATACTGAAGTGTATTGGCCAACACTGGTTGCCATATCCTTCTAGAGCACTGTATTTCCTGCTGCCCTAGCCGCCAACTCCCAAGTACCTGGTGCTGCCAGAACCCCTGCGACCCAAGCAGCTGCACCACCTGCACATCTGGCCCTCACAGGGGCAAACCCAAGTCCTCCAGGGCAGCCTCAGGAGCAAACCCCAGTGGACGATCCACATGCAGAGGTGGAAATAAAGCCACAATTGAAACCCAGGGGCAGTGTGGCTAAGGAATAAGACCCAAAACCTTCCAACCAGCTGTACAAGCTGCAGAGTAAATCCACAGGATCAACTAGGCAGACTCTGTGTCTATGGATTATATAAAAGGTCATTGAGAGCTCCCACAGAAGAAGACGCACTAGTTCTGATAGCTGTGGACATTGGAGGCAAGAACACACAGGAGTAGGACCAGATTAGAATCTGAGCTGCCCCCACAGCAGGTCCAGAGATTAGCACAGTGTTGGAGGGCATCCTAGGGAGGTGAGGTGAACTGTGACTCCCAGAGAGGGAAAGGACTCTGACAGCAGTGACTCAAGAAAAAATTTATTATTCTTATGTTTTGACTTGTTCTATAGATTCTTTTGGATTTTTTTCTTTTTTTTTTTCCTTCCCCCTACACCCCATTGTAGTTGTCAATTTTATTGGCACTATGAAACCTAATTAAGCTTTTGAGTTTTTTTTTTACCCCCTCATGCAGAGTTTTTATTGTTGTTATAAACCTCTGCCTGTATGTTGGGCCTTTGCAGTTCTGTGGAGTATTCCTTTTTTTTTTTTCCTTTTCTCTTTTTTTTAATTTTGATTTTTAATTTTTTAAACCTGTTATTATTTTTCTACATTTATTCCTTTGTTTGTTTTTCCTACTGTTATTCTCCCCTTGCAGTTACTCTTTAATGTATATAAATCTTCTTTATCTACCTCTATTTGACTTTGCATATCTATTCTTCCTTTCTTTTCTTTCTTTCTTCTCCTCTCAACAGATTTGTTAGTTTTATTCTCATTGCTTTATTCCCCACTTGGCACTTTGCTTTAGTTTCGTTTTCCAGGTTGTGCTTTAGTTAGCTTTGTTCTTAACTGATAAATATAATTTTTTATTTGCTTTGTTCTCCTGGTCAACCTACTTACTTTATTTTTAGTGGACTGTTTAGACTCTGCTCATGAGTGTATATGTATATGTGTATATTCCATTCTTTTAATTATTGTTTGCCTGATTTTTTAACTGCCATTTGTCTGGGATTCATCTTTGGATTCTTGTTTTTGAACATTTGTTTTACCCTCACTTAATGCCACAATAAACACACTTGTGGAATCTTGGTTCCAGATCAGAGATCAAGCCCTGAGCCTTTGGAGTGGGAGCACTGGCTCCAAGACCCTAGACTACCAAAGAACTAACCCTAGGGAGTATCAAATAGTGAGAATTCAGACAAAGGAAACCACACATCACCCAACCACCAGTAGCACCCTGTGCAGGATGCCTCATTGAAACAAAAAACAGAAGAAAAATACAAACCCAATCATCAGCACTAACAGACATAAAAGGAGAAATTGACAGTAACACAATAATAGTAGGAGACTTTGACACCCCACTCACACCAATGGACAGATCATCAAAAGAGAAAATTAATAAGGAACACAAGTCTTAAATGGTACATTAGATGAGATGGATCTCATTGATATCTTCAGGACATTCCATCCAAATGCAGAAGAATACACCTTCTTCTCAAATGCACATGGAACATTCTCCAGGACAGACCACATCTTGAGTCACAAATCAAACCTCAGTAAATTTAAGATTAAAATCATATTAAGCATCTTCTCTGACCACAATGCTATGAAACTAGATATCAATTACAAGAAAAAACTGTAAGAAACACAAACAAATGGGGATTAAACAGCACGTTTCTAAATAACCAGCAGGTTGCTGAATAAATCAAAAGCTAAATCAAAAAATTTCTAGAAACAAATGACAATGAAAACATGACAACTCAAAACCTATGGGAGGCAGCAAAAGCAGCTCTAAGAAGGAGGTTTATAGCAATACAATCCTACCTCAAGAAACAAGAAAAACATTGAATAGACAACTTAACTTTATACTTGAAACACCTGGAAAAAGAAGAAAAAAAAAATTAGTAGAAGGAAAGAAATCATAAGGATCTGAGCAGAAATAAATGAAAAAGAAATGAAAGAAACAATAATAAAGATTAATAAAACTAAAAGCTGATTCTTTGAGATGATAAACAAAACTGACAAACCTTTAGCCAGACTCATCAAGAAAACAAGAGAGAAGAATCAAATCAAAAAAATTAGAAATGAAAAAGAAGAGGTTACAACAGACAATGCAGAAGCAAAGAATTATAAGAGACTATTATGAACAACTACATGGCAATAAAATGGATAACCTGGAAGAAATGGACAGATTCCTAGAAAAGTTCAATCTTCCAAGACTGAACCAGGAAGAAATAGAAATCATAAACAACCTAATTACAAGCACTGAAATTGAGGCTGTAAACAAAAATCTCCCAAAAAACAAAAGCCCAGGACCATATGACTTCACAGGAGAATTCTATCAAACATGTAGAGAAGAGCTAATGCCTATCTCTCTAAAACTCTTTCAAAAAATTGAAGAGGAAGGAACACTTCTAAACCCATTCTACAAGGTCACCATCACCCTGATACCAAAACTAGACAAATACAACACACAAAAAGGAAACTGCAAGCCAATATCACTGATGAATATAGATGCAAAAATCCTCAAAAAAATTTTAGCAAACAGAATTCAGCAACACATTGAAAAGCTCATACACCATGATCAAGGTGGGTTTATTGCAGGAATGCAAGGATTCTTCAATATATGCAAATAAATCAATGTGATGCACCATATTAACAAACGATAAAAATCATATGAAAATCTCAATACATGCAGAAAAAACCTTTGACAAAATTCAATACCTATTTATGATTAAAACTCTTCAAAAAACAGGCATAGAAGGAACCTAGCTCAACATAGAAAAGGCCATATACGATAAGCCTACAGCAAACATTATTCTCAATGGTGAAAAGCTGAAAGCATCTCCTCCAAGATCAGGAACAAGACAAGGATGTCCAATTTCACCACTCTTATTCAACATAGTTATGGAAGCCCTAGCTACAGCAATCAGGGAAGAAAAGGAAATAAAAAAAATCCAGATCAGAAAAGAAGAAGTAAAGCTCTCACTGTTTGGAAATGACATGATACTGTACATCGAAAACCCTAAAAATAGTATCAGAAAATTACTACAGCTAATCAGTGAACTTAGCAAAGTCGCAGGATACAAAATCAATACACAGAAATCACTTGCATTTCTATATACTAACAGTGAAAAATCAGAGAAATTAAAGAATCAATTCCATTCACCATTGCAACAAAAATAATTAAATATCTAGGAATAAATTTACCTAAGGAGACAAAAGAACTGTACACAGAAAATTATGAGACACTAATGAAAGAAATCAAAGAAGACATAAACAGATGGAGAGATATTCCATGTTCCTGGGTAGGAAGAATCAATATTGTGAAAATGACTATGCTACCAAATGCAATCTACAGATTCAATGCCTTCCTTATCAAATTATCAATGGCATTTTCCACAGAACTAGAACAAAAAATTTCACAATTCATATGGAAACACAAAAGACCCCTAATAGCCAAAGCAGTCTTGAGAAAGAAGAATGGAACTGAAGGAATCAACCTTCCTGAATTCAGATTATGTTACAAAGCTATAATCATCAAAACAGTATGGTACTGGCACAAAAACAGAAATATAGACCAATGGAATAAGATAGAAAGCCCAGAAATAAACCCATGTACCTATAGGTACCGTATTTTTGACAAAGGAGGCAAGAATATACAATGGAGCAAAAACAACCTCTTCAACAAATGGTGCTGGGAAAACTGGACAGCTACATGTAAAAGAATAACATTAGAACACTTCCTAACACCACACACAAAGATAAACTCAAAATGGATTAAAGACCTAAATGTAAGACTAGAAACTATAAAACTCTCAGAGGAAAACATATGCAGAACACTTGATGACATGAATCAAAGCAAAATCCTCTATGACTCAACTGCTAGAGTAATGGAAAGAAAAACAAAAGTAAATAAGTGGGACCTCATTAAACTTAAAAGCTTTTGCACAGCAAAGGAAACTATAAGCAAGATGAAAAGACAACCCTCAGAATGGGAGACAATAATAGCAAATGAAACAATTGGGAAAGGATTAATTTCCAACATATGCAAGCAGCTTCAACAACTCAATGCTAGAAAAACAAACAACTCAATCAAAAAGTGGGGAACAGACCTAAACAGACATTTCTCCAAGAAGGCATACAGATGGCTAACAAACACATGAAAAGATGCTCAACATTGCTCATTATTAGAGAAATGCAAATCAAAACTACAATGACATATCACCTCACACTGGTGGAATGGCCATCATCAAAAAGTCTACAAACAATAAATGCTGGAGAGGTTGTGGAGAAAAGGGAACACTCTTGTGCTTTTGGTGGGACTGTAAATTGATACAGACACTATGGAAGATGGTATGGAGATTCCTTAAGAAACTACGAATAAAACTACACTATGACCCAGCAATCCCACTCCTAGCCATATACCCTGAGGAAACCAAAATTGAAAAAGACACATGTATCCCATTGTTCATTGCAGCACTATTTACAATAGCTAGAACATGGAAGCAACCTAGATGTCCATCGACAGATGAATGAATAAAGAAGCTGTGGTACATATGCACAATGGAATATTATGCAGCCATAAAAAGGAACGCATTTGAGTCCGTTTTGATGAGGTGGATGAACCTAGAACCTATTATATAGAGTGAAGCAAGTCAGAAAGAGAAAGGTAAATATTGTATTGTAACACATGTATACAGAATCTAGAAGAATGGTACTGAAGAACTTATTTACAGGGCCACAATGGAGAAACAACCTAGAGAATAGACTTATGGACGTGGGGAGAGGGGAGGAGAGGGTGAGTTGTATGGAGAGAGTAACATGAAAACTTACATTACCATACGTAAAATAGAGAACCAACGGGAATTTGCTGTATGGCTCAGGAAACACAAACAGGGGCTCTGTATAAACCTAGAGGGGAGGGGTGGGGAGGAAGATGGGAGGGAGGTTCAAAAGGGAGGGAATATATGTATACCTGTGGCTGAGTGATGCTGCAGTTGGGCAGAAAACAGCAAAATTCTGTAAATAATCCTTCAATAAAAAAATAAACTTTTAAAGAAAAAGAAGACTTGTAAATGCTATATGTTGGATTTCTGCTCAGGTTTTCTGTTTCCTTCATTTTGTTTGTAAACTAAATAGATCATTTAGCCCAAGAGGATCCAGTTTCAGAACCGTGGTACATAAACACACACAAACACACATACACATACATGCAAATAAAAGTGATTAAACTTAATCCCAGTCTACTCACTTGAAGATATTAATGGAAGTCTAATTTATGACCCATGGAGCCATGACTAAAATTAAAATCTCCTCTCCTCTCCAATTTTCTCACATACACCAGGATGCTCCTTATCTCTCAGCTTTCTAGACCTGCTAGACTCAGAGGCATTGCTTCTCCACCCTCCCTGATTTACAGCCACCCACTCACTGGAAGTGGCCCCTTGGAATCCTACTGTGTCCACCAACCATGTTCTTTGTCTCTGGAACTCCAGGCTCTGATCCCTCTTTCTCCCCACAGGCAGAAGCCCTCAGAGCAGCCCCAGAAGGGGAGGGATGGGGAATGTGTGCCATGGGGCAAAGGATGGTCATCAGGCTTCCCAGAGGAAGTCCTCAAAAATAATGAAGTGTTTCAAGAAAGTATAGATCTCATTCTGACTGCTTTTCCATAAGAAATTCTCATGGAGTATTTTGGATAAACAGAAACCTCTACATTGTTACGCCTTTGATCATTCATGTGTGAATGATTCATGTGGTGTGGGCAGAAAATAGAAGTTAGTTTAGAAACCAAAAGCAGATTTCTTCATAAAGGACAAGCAAACCACCTTTGTTTGCGGAAACACAATATGTGGAAGCATCATCTTGGCTGAAGAAAAATAGTCCCGAGATGGGCCAGGAGTTACACACAAGAACCACATTGCTTTATGTAATGAAAGACAGACTTTGAGTTTCTGCCTGGCATCCTCACATATAAGAAAGAAACAATGTTTCCTGGGACGCTGGAGTGGAGGAGAGCCACAGAGTATTGTCTGAGCTCTGTGTGGAGGGTCTACCAGGTCAGGAATGGCCAAGACCCTTTTAAGGACAGGCATGGCTAACAGTGCAATTTTGAGTTATGCTCCCGTCCCTACAAACACCCATATCCCACACGTATCACAGCCCCAAAGTGAAATAAAGTGAAAGCGTTAGTAACTCAGTTGTATTTGAGTCTTTGTGACCCCAAGTCTGTCCATGGAATTTTCCAGGCAAGGGTACTGGAGTGGGTTGCCATTTCCTTCTCCAGGGGATCTTCCCCACCCAGGGATCAAACCTGGGCCTCCCGCATTGCAGGCAGATTCTTTATCAACTGAGCCACCAGGTTAGATCATGGCCCCAAACCTTCTGTGAATCTTCCTATTCATGCAGCTTTGAATTGGTGATGCCCAGAGAAGGGGAGGGATGGGGGAATGCATGCAATGGGGCAAAGGAGGGTCATCACGCTTCCCAGAAGAAGTCCTCAAAAATAATGAAGTGCTTCAAAGAAAGAGAAAACCAATTCAAAGTCAGGGAAACAAGAAGCAACTACATCAGCTTGTGAAACAGGATGTGTTTCACATCAGTATAATGTAGAGGACACAGGCCAGCCTCATGGTTAAACACTTCCGTCCTGTCATCGGAAGACCTGGGATTGAACCCTGGCTACGTGGTTTTTGTTGTTGTTGTTGTTCAGTTGCTGAGTCGTGTCCGACTCTTTGCGACCCCATAGACTGCAGCACGCCAGGCTTCCCTGTCCATCTCTATCTCCCTGAGTTTGCTCAAACTCATGTCCACTGAGCCAGTGATGCCATCCAACCATCTTATCCTCTGTTGTTCCCTTCTCCTCTCGCCTTCAATCTTTCCCAGCATCAGGGTCTTTAACAATGATTCAATTTTTCACATCAGGTGGCCAAAGTATTGGAGCTTCAGCTTCAGCATGAGTCCTTCCAATGAATATTAAGGCTTGATTTCCTTTAGGACTGACTGCTTTGATCTGCTTGCAGGCCAAGGGACTCTCAAGAATCTTCTCCAGAACCACGGTTTGAAAGAATCAATTCTTAGGAGCTTAGCCTTCTTTATGGGCCAACTCTCACACCCATACATGACTACTGGAAAAATCGTAGCATTGACTATACATACCTTTGTCAGCAAACTGATGTCTCTGCTCTTTAATACACTGTCTAGGTTTCTCAGAGGTGTTCTTCCAAGGAGCAAGCATCTTTTAATTTCAAGGCTGCAGTCACCATCTGCAATGATTTTGGAGCCCAAGAAAATGAAATCTGTCACTGTCTTCACATGTTCCCCATCTATTTGCCATGAAGTGATGGGACTGGATGCCATGATCTTAATTTTCTGAATGTTGAATTTTAAGCCAACTTTTTCACTTTCCTCTTTCACTTTCAACAAGAGACTCTTCAGTTCCTCCTCACTTTCTGCCATTAAAGTCGTATCATCTGCATATCTGAGGTTGTTTATGTTTCTCCCCACAATCAGTTTTTACCACCTGAGTAACCATAGCTAAGTTACCTGAGTTCACACGGCCTTAGTATCCTCATCAATAAAATGCAACAATAGCAGAGTCTACCTTAAATTGTTATTGAGAAGAGTAAATAAGAACTACATTTCAGAATGTTAGCATAGTACCTGGCCTAGTAAGTGCTCAACAAATATTAGTTCTTTTGGTTATTTGAAAGAAATTTATGAGAATTTTCTCAAGGTCCTCTTGTGCCTTGCATGTCACAGAGAACTAGGTTACTGCTAGTTCTCCCTACATCAGTCTCCTGACAAGGATAGCGAGTCTATAAGTTATTTCCTAGATTTACATAAGGTCATCTGATGGTTAAGACAATTACAGGGTGAGTGTGAAAAACCTAGGGAAGTTCACATAGCAGAGTATAAATAGAGCAAGAAGATGCTTCCCTTACTTTGGCAGAGCGAGCTGGGCCTGGCAGTTCTGAGGTGTGCTTTGTGAGGTTGTCTAGGGACATGGCATATTTTATATTCTCTGCACCTGGATATGGATATTTCCTTTCCCTAATGTCGCTACTGCCAGATTCAGTTCAGTTCAGTTGCTCAGTCATGTCTGACTCTTTGCGACCCCATGAGCTGCAGGAGTCCAGGCCTCCCTGTCCAACACCAACTCCCATAGCCCACCCAAACTCATGTCCATGGAGTCAGTGATGTCATCCTACCATCACATCCTCTGTCATCCCCTTCTCCTCCTGCCCTCAATCTTTCCCACCATCAGGGTTTTTTCAAATGAGTCAGCTCTTTGCATCAGGTGGCCAAAGTACTGGAGTTTCAGCTTCAACATTAGACCTTCCAATGAACACCCAGGACTAATCTCCTTTAGGATGGACTGGTTGGATCTCCTTGCTGTCCAAGGGACTCTCTTTTCCAACACCACAGCTCAAAAGTATCAATTCTTCCGTGCTCAGCTTTCTTTGCAGTCCAAATCTCACATCCATACATGACTACTGGAAAAACCACAGCCTTGAGTAGGCAGACCTTTGTTGGCAAAGAAATGTCTCTGCTTTTTAATATGCTGTCTAAGTTGCTCATAACTTTCCTTCCAAGGAGTAAGCATCTTTTAATTTCATGGCTGCAATCACCATCTGCAGTGATTTTGGAGCCCAGAAAAATAAAGTCTGATACTGTTTCCACTGTTTCCCCATCTATTTCCTATTTCCCATGAAGTGATGGGACCAGATGCCATGATCTTAGTTTTCTGAATGTTGAGCTTTAAGCCAAATTTTTCACTCTCCTCTTTCACTTTCATCAGGAGGCTCTTTAGTTCTTCTTCACTCTCTGCCATAAGGGTGGTGTCATCTGCATATCTGAGGTTACTGACATTTCTCCGGGCAATCTTGATTCCAGCTTGCGCTTCATCCAGCCCAGCGTTTCTCATAATATACTCTGCATATAAGTTAAATTATTAGGGTGACAATATGCAGCCTTGACATACTCCTTTTCCTATTTGGAACCAGTCTGTTGTTCCATGTCCAGTTCTAACTGTTTCTTCCTGACCTGCATACAGATATCTCAAGAGGCAGGTCAGGTGGTCTGGTATTCCCATCTCTTTCAGAATTTTCCACAGTTTATTGTGATCCACACAGTCAAAGGCTTTGGCATAGTCAATAAAGCAGAAATAGATGTTTTTCTGGAACTCTCTTGGTTTTTCGATGATCCAGATTACATTGGGGCTAAATGAAATGAATGAACAGGAAAATCTGATGTCTATCCTGTCTCCTATCTAATCACTGCAGGGCTCCAGAAGCTGTCCTAGAACGTACCCATCACCACCCTTTTATGTGATCTAAGACCAAGAGTTTGTGAAGAAAATTAGAGCATGTTTGAAAAGACACAAGATACAAAGGAGGAAACTAAATTTCATCTTTCTCTTAGTAAAGGTCCAGGAGCAGGTTTAGATTTAGGTTTAGATCAGGTCCCTAAATACTGTCGCTAAGAGAGGATTAAGGCACTAGCACTTTGTTTGGAACATCAAGCCCAGGGAAGTGAGGACAAAGGCAAAAATTGAGGGAAGAGGCAAAGCAATATGACACATTATCACATTGGCTTCTGCTTTGCAGCAAGTTGCAGAAACACAGCAGGCCACTCATCAGGCCTGTTTTCTTCACATGCAGGGTATACAGGGAAGGAATATGTAATGCATTAGTCTGTGAAAGAGGAAAAGGAAGTGGGTTATCTGCTCAGGCTTGTCTCATCTCTTGCTTCTCAATGATCCAGATTCTCCACGTGGAGAGCTAACTCCTCTGAGCTTTCGGGCTGTATCATCTGGCCTCAGGAAACCAGAGCCAGAATGTGGTGAGTCCACAATTGCCTTTTATTCAAGTCCAAAAGTTATATGGCATGGACAGGGTGCTAACAAAAGGATGGCAGGGTCAAGGGTTAACAGTGTACAACTTAGCATTCTTTTCAAGCACTGGCTTGAAAACTGACCAGAACTACCTTTTCAAATTACTTTGAGGTATATCCCCCATAACAAAAAATTCTATAAGGTAATACAGACTAAATTTCCTTAATACCATGTTACCCCCTCCCCATACCACATCCACCACCACCACCACCACACCCCACCCACACACATATTCTCACATATACATTCCTTTGAATAAAAGGCTACTATATCTTAAATTCTAGCTGGGTGTCTGTGGTAATCTGTTTGTCATCCTATGAGGACAGAATCAATCTTTCTTTATCTCCCTGAGTCTCTCTTTTTCCCTTCATAGGCTGTCAGGCAGTTTCTGCCAGACAATCACACCAGAGCGTCCACCTTCAAATGTTAAGAGAGCCTAGGAATAGCATCCTTGCAGTGGAAGCAAATGCCATTGAGTTACATAAGGTCATGATTCTTGTTCTCTGTAGGAGAAACTCCCCTTCTGGATTGATATCCGGAGATGTGTTTCTTGCAAAGATGTACAATGAGGCCCCTCTAATATGTTCGCCCTACCTGTTTCATTGACATGTGAGCTCTGCTTGTCCATCTATCTGCACATATTAAGATAAAACATGCTGCTGTAGTACAGTGGTGTTGATAGGATGTATTGGCTCTCTCTGGGGCATGGACGTGCTTAGAGCACTGACATGGCTGATATGGGCTGTGGCTAGAATTGGGGCTCAGAATCGTCTTTCGTATGCTCACACTATGCATAGCCATCAAGAGATAACACGGAAGTGACTTAAGGACTCCGAGAAGTTTCACAGGGTTTGTGTCCCAGTAGCAGAGCTAAGGAAGGAAGGGAACACATGCCTATTTTACAGTTCAGGATGCCTACCATCATGTCACTCTATCAGTGGTTTAGCATTGTACCTGGAAGCACCAGGCCTACTAATAAAAATATAGTAGTGTGCCAAATGATGTGGATATGATTCTTTTTAAGAAAAAAAGATAATGACTCAAACATTGTCCCTGTCTGGTTCTTATTTGTGCTTATGGAGAAATTGTTACCTTGATCAAACCTTCTGGGTGCCCACCTGACTATTCATTTTGGTTATCAAGATATGTCATCTTCTTTACCTTACTAAGCTCAAATTGCTAATAAGTAATATAACCAAGAGTCCAGCCAGTCTAGCAGTTAAAATGTAGGTTCCAATGGTTAATGTTACCTTAACATTAATGTTAATTTACATCGTTAGCATAGTCCTAAAAAATACTTGTTTAATGAATATTGAATACAATTAACTGATGACTTCTATTGTCTTATTTGAGACAGCATAGCATCAGGGTTCAACATCAATTCAACAGCTCTTATTAACTATTTATTAGGTTAGAGCGAGTGTTCTTGAGGAAGACTGCCCAGCTCTGTATATTCTAATACAGGAAGGAGCACTGGCCAAATGGGGATGGTGAGCACTTAAAATGTGACTAGTGTGACTGAGGAACTGAATTTTTAAATTTTACTTAATTTTAATTAATTATACATTTTAAAAGATACTCAGTTATGTATAGTAATTCAAGTATTAGAAATATTCAAGGGCATTTGCAGCATGTTGGGTATGTGAATCTACATTTTCAACTATAAATTCATAAAATCTAAGTACAGATCAAGTAATTCAAGTGCAAATTTAATGTCCAAATTGAGATGTCCTGTTAGAGTAAAATGCATTCCAAGTTTAAAAGACTATACAAAAAAAGAAATGTAATTAATTTTTATATTGCCCAACTGTCAAAATGATAACATTTTTGATATACTGGCTTAGATCAAATATAATTAATATCACCAATTTCATTTACTTTTACTTAATATGGATAACTATAAAATTTTAGATGGTTCACATTATGTTTCTATTGAATTATGCTGGCCTAAAATCTAATCTTGACTTTCCAACATGAAAGTTATATGTGTTGGCAAGTTATTTTACCTTTTTCTACCTCTATGTCCAGGTCTGTGAAATAGAGCATAACATCAGTCTATACAGAATAAGTTGTAAGAATTACATTAATTAACACAAACATGTTTAAAGTATGTCTGAAACACTTTACATATATAAAGTGGACATGGTAAACTGTCAATAAATGTTAACTATTATTACTACTAATGCTAATTTAATGCATTCTATATATAATTGTAATACTAATTTTACCATTTCAGTGATAGAGCCTTTCAATGATAGATGCTGAATACATATAAACAAAAAAGATTGCCATACTTAGGTTTTTATTTGGATAAGGATTTTCAAAGGAGATTATGGTTGTAATTTAGATTAATGGCCTAAGAAGCTTAGATTTTTTTGTGTAGCAGAGCCAATGTTCCTTCGACATTGTAAGGATTTCTGTGCTGGTGCTTATTTGCAATTTTTAACAGAAAATTTACATTTATTTACATTTCAAACAGAGCTGGTTTAGTCTGAGCTATTGAAATAGGAAAGCAAGATACATGATGGGATGGCTTATGTCATCCAATTTTCAGCAAGCATTTTAGGGTTTTTTGTCTATTTCTTTATGAAAAATGTCTACTTGATTATAGAATATTAGTCACATTAACATTACCTGAATACTTCCTTGAGGGGAAAAAAATCTTCCAGGTACAAATGGTGAAACAGCAAAGATAGAGGATGGGAAGTAAGGAGTCCATTGACCTCATAGTGCTCTGTTTCACTCCGTTCCTAGTCAATGCCCTAAGCCACTTCCCCAAGCAGTTCTCTACATTAAGAGAGCATTATTTCAGGAATTCTGAAGACCTCCTAAGTAACCATAAGATACCCTTTCTACCCTATAGAAATATTGGATCCTCATGTTGTAGTAAATACAGATCTTCAGAAGTGATTTCTTTCACCAAAGAGCCCGCAGTTGGGTGGATGATACAGATGCGTGAATGCGTAAAGGGATATCTAGCAGCTATATGTAAAAGTGCTACTGAAGCGCAAGGAGGTGGAGGGACCAGAGAGTCTCCCAGAGGAAGTAAGCTTGGGGCAAGTCACTTCACTGCTATCAGATTCAGCACCCGGAAAAGTAAAGGAATAGACCAGAAGGGCTAGCAGGCTACCAGCTGTGATATTCCAGGAATTTATTAAGGAAGTCAGAACTGCTGTAGTCCAGGGCCACCAGTTTCCCTTTTTTCTTGAAATCCTAACTGATTAAAAAAAATGTAGAAAAGGGTCATCCAAGATGGCAACATAGAAGGCTTGTGAACTCCACTTCTCCCTTGGACATGATGGATTTACAGCCACACGCAAAGTAATTACCTCTGAAAGATACCCCAAAACTAGCTAAGCAACTCCTACATATTGGGCAAAGGAGAAAACACCCAAATCAAAACCAATAGGAAAGGCTGAGACAACTTCTATCCATAAACCCTGTTATAGTACCAAATAATCCAGAGGAAACTCCCAACTCCCAGCTTCCTCTGGGCAGTATAGGGTTTAAAAACACACATTTAGTACCCCAACTTTTAAGAATTCCACTCATGAGATGGCCCACCAATATACCTCACTCTGAAAGCCAGTAGCGCTTATGTCCACAAGACTCACTAGACTATAGGAAACAGGGAAGCAATTGTTAATGGGTACAGAGCACTTGCTGTGGCTATTCCTCTAGAGCTCAGCACAGAAGGAGGAGGCAAAAATGTCCAAGTCCTGGTCTTTTCAGGGTCCATCTACACACTTAAAGCTATTGCTTGAGGATCAAGCATCTAATTTAGCACACCCCCTAGGGGCTAGCTTTGATCCTCCCCAGGGACAGGATAAGGTGGCTGATACTTCCCCCGTCTCCTCCCTCTAGCCCACCCCATGTCTCTAGTATCTCCCTGGAAAGAGCTTGTATACATATCCGTGCCCACCTTTTATGGCCAGTATCCAAGGAACAAGCCCCAGATCACTCTGATAAGCAGTGGGGCTTCCATTTATGAGTCCTATGGAACAAATAAATAAGCAGTTCTTAACAGGCACAGGAGCGCATACACACCACCACTGCCACCAAACCATCACCATGCGCCCATGGCTACGGACAGACAGAGCAAGCAAAAACGCCCGTCTCCCAGCTTCTACTTGGAATGGGCTTCACTACAGACTTTTCCAGCTGCTGCCTCAGCATCTAACTTCCAATCAGCCTTCATCCAGGTGCTGAGTACAATTCGCCCCTTTGTAACATGGATGGATCTTGGCACAGCCTTCAATACAAGGAGCCATAATGGACAAAGAACTCAGCTTGGACAATCACAAAGGTTTGAGAGACAATGGGAAGCTTGAGCAGGGCCTTCTGATGAGGCTAATCTCCTACATGAGATCACTTAGTTAAAAATGGGAAACATGAATGTGCATGTAACAAAAGAGAGAAATGTAGGAAAATGAAGAAACAGAGAAATACATTCCAAAATAAAGAATAAGATAAGTCTCTATTAATAATAGTAGTAGTGTCAGTTGCTCAGTCATGCCCAGCTCTTTGCAACCCCATGGACTATAGCCTGCCAGGCTCTTTTGTCCATGGGATTCTCCAGGCAAGAATAGTGGAATGGGTAGCCATTCCCTTCTCCAGGGGATCTTCCCGACCCAGGGATCGAACCTGGCTCTCCTGCATTGCAGGCTGATTCTTTACCATCTGAGCCACCAGGGAAGCCCACTTGTTAAAATTATCACAAAAATTAACAATGATTTTATTAAAATATATAACAGATTTTAGTAAAAAATTTTTTGACTTCATTTTGTTCTCTGTTTTCCTAATGCCTGAATATAATGCTTGTCCTATGGTGAATGAACATAAATAATGCCTTGAATGTTTACTGGGTGAAAACACAAACTTTCCTCTGGGCCAAAATCAAGCATCTGTAATTGACATTCCCTCTCCTAGAGCTCCCAGATCCTGTTTAAGTGCACTATGGCAGTGATTGTTGCTTCTAGTGTTGCCCTTGGGTTCAATGCATAAAATTTCATATTTAGAGAAACCTTGGAATGGCAATTAGATTTGCAGAACTGAAAATCACAAGACTTAGTGTGGACCCATGTTTTGGGAATGGAGCTGAATTTTTATAAATGAATATCAGTCCTGAGTGTTCATTGGAAGGACTGATATTGAAGCTGAAACTCCAATACTTTGGCCACCTCATGCGAAGAGCTGACTCATTGGAAAAGACCCTAATGCTGCGAAAGATTGAGGACATGAGGAGAAGGGGACGACAGAGGATGAGATGGCTGGATGGCATCACCGACTCGATGGACATGGGTTTGGGTAAACTCCAGGAGTTGATGATGGACAGGGAGGCCTGGCATGCTGCGATTCATGGGGTCGCAAAGAGTCGGACACGACTGAGCGACTGAACTGAACTGATTAATATTTATCATTTTCACATACAGAAATAGCAAGAGGAAGGCCAAAAGAACTAATAATCTCCCACACAGACATTAACCAATCCCACCTCACTGTTGTTGTTTAGCCTTTAAGTTGTGTCCAACTCTTTTGCGACCTCATGGACTGTAGCCCCCTAGGCTCTCTGTCCATGGATTCTCCAGGCAACAATACTGGACTGGGTTGCCATTTCCTTCTCCAGGGGATCTTCTCGACCCAGGGATTGAGCCCATATTTCCTATGTTTCCTGTATTGCAAGCAGATTCTTTACTTGCTGAGCCACCCAGGAATTCCACCTGTGCAGTCACTGAAGGTTGTATAATCAAGTTGAGAACATTTGAACAGTACAAATGACTCAAAATTAAAAGCAAAAGCTTCTCTTTACATCACTGTTAACTGTATTTTATAGAATTTCTTATAATTTTCAACAGCATGAAATAGTTAAACTTGAGTCCACCCAGGAAAATCTGTGAGTCACAGTCAGCCAAGATTCCCAAATACTGTCATGTGCAGTCACTGTGCAGGAGTGATTAATGTGCAGTCCTTGCCCCTAAGGAATCTGGTTTCCTGGAATTATATAGTTCACATTTGTAAAAATAAACTGAATGTTTCTACATTTCTATAAACTGAGTTTAACTTAACCCTGATGTGAATCACTCTAAAAATTATGAACTCTAACCTGTTGGATCTTCAAACTGGTACTACCACCACACAGACTCCCCACCACCACATACGCATATATACACATACCCACCCACAAAGCTGGCCCTGAAAGAGGTTCTTTTTCCTCTTGTTTCTGTACAACTTTACTGCAGCTATTTTCATCTTTCCCAATTATATCAGGACAGCTGGGATAATGAAAGTAGTTCCTCTTGATCATAAAGTTTATTAGATTGTGGCTCCCAGATTTTATTTTATATTTATTACATATAAGCTTTATTATAATTTTATTATATATTAAAATTCCTCATATATTTATTATACACTTCACATTATATCACATGTTATATCATTTCACATTATAGGTGAGACACCAGGTACACTGAGATGTCTCCTCCAGGACACACCTGTCTCCTCACAGTTGCACAGCTTGTTACTGTCAAATATGGTCTTGAACCTAGCCCTCATTTCCAGTCCAGTGCTCTTTTCATCAAATCACACCAGAAAAATGTCTGCTTGTTTTTGTCAATACAATGTATTCTGGAAACTGCACAGGCCGGCAGCTATATTACTTTTCTAATAGCTAATGCAGTTTTTCATAAAAGCACATTCCTCTCTCTAAAAGCAAATTAAATGGCATAATCTTCCCATAAACAGGATTTAGTAACATATTCTCTATGATAAACAACATTCAAATCAGAATCACCTACTCTGAAATGTGAAATTGAAGTTTACTTTTGATGTGTTATCTGTTGATGACAATTGACTATAAATGTAGGGCCATTTAGTAAGCAAATAAACCACTCAGTTAGGAAGTAACATAACACACAGTAATTTTTATAAATTTCTTTTCATCTTGCCTTTCCACTGGTTTGGAAGAATTAAAGAGGACATTGAAAATGCATTAGGTAAATGGTGATATTAACAATGCCATTTAAATGCCGTGATTTGTGAAAACACGAAGAATAAAAACATACCTTGGAACTGCAAATAAAAGTTTAAGAAGGCAGTTTTCCAACAGGGCTTCCTGGAACATAGAGAAACATCTGGAAGGTTAGTTAGGGGAAGGTAGAAGTGTAGGGAGTTTTGACTCACCCAAGGCAGCTTGATTCATAATACCTGCAACAGGTATTTGAATTCTGTGGATTTCATCTTGAAAAAGGGGTTTCCTGGCAGAAAAGAATGCAGGAACAGAGAAAAGAAGGAAGGAAAAATTGAAAAGCCATGTCTTTGCTAATTTTAGGTAGAAAAGTATACTAATTGTCAAACCTCAGTCCAGCTCCCATCTTTATTTCATTGTAGTAGCATAAAAATTTTGAACTGATTGGGACAAACCCTACTAAATATTAAACATTTGTCAAGTGATCACGATTAAAATAATGTGTATTGATAAAGGTATGCTTAGACATAGATTAATGAAATAGAATAAAAATCCATAAATCAAGTCAAATTAAAATAGGATTTTGATGATGTTGAGATAACTGACTAAATTGTGGGAGTAGGGAATACAGCCAGATCTTTATTAATTGTTGAATTAGTCAAGATTATAAAAAAAAAGGACCAATAGGAGACATATATTTATAAATACAGATATAGATATAAGTATGTAAGAAAGAGTGAGAACAAGAAAGAGAGAGCTTTATTCTAAGCAATTAGATTACACAGTTATGAAGGCTGCCAACTGCCAAGATCTGCAGTTGGCAAGCTGGAGACCCAGGAGGACCAATAATATTGCTCAAGCCCAGAGACCAGCAACTCAAGATCGAGAAGAGCCAATGTTTTAGTTGGAGTCAGAAGGCAGGAAAAAAGTCCCAGCTCAAAGCAGTCAAGCAGAAAGGATTCTGTTTTATTGGAGGAGCGGTCAGTAGTTTTGTTTTATTCAGGCCTTCAATTCATTGGATGAGACCCACCCACATTAGGGAGAGCAATCTGCTTTGCGTTTTATCAAGTTAAAAGATAAACTCAACCAAAAACATTCTCACAGAAACACCCAGAATTGAAAAAATATCTGTGCAACTTGCAGCCTGGTTAAGTTGACACAAAATTAACCATCACAATAATCAAATTTAACTTCAGGTTCATTAAAGATTTAAGGGAAAAAGAAGACACAAAAGAACCTACACAGATAAATATTTCTCTCTTTCTGGGTATGGGCAAGGCTACTTTAAGTTTACAGATAAGACCAAAATCCTGTAAGGAAAATATCAGGAAATTTAGTTACAAAGATTTTCAACTATAGCAACATTTTCACCTTTTAATTGCATTATTGGTACTCAATTTTTTAGAGATGGATTCTGGATGAGAAGTAATTTAAATTTAGCTTCTAGAAATTGTTTTCTCAACTTTCTTATCAAGCTTTAGCCAACCAATTCCAGTCCCTGTTCTTGTTATTCTGAAAAGATTGGATTGGGGACAGCATATCTAAGGTGTCAAAGGAATCATTTCTGCTATCAACTCTTTGTTGCTGTTTAGTCACTAAGTCATGCCTGCCTCTTTGTGATCCCATGAGCTGTAGCCTGTCAGGTTCCTCTGTACATGGGATCTCCCAGGCAAGAATACCAGAGTGGGTTGCCACTTCCTTCTCCAAGGAATCCCCCCAACCCAGAGATCAAACCCGCATCTTCTGCATTGGCAGGTGGATTCTTTACCAACGAGACACCAAGGAAGGCCCAGAACTTTCTCAAACCTAAGCTTATTTGTGATTCTGGGGGTTTCATTTCCATTGTCTCTGAAATATATGCTGTACAATTGTTTCCTGTTTAACAAGGCCTTCCTAAAGTCTACCAGTTCTTTCCAGGAAGTGAATCTATAAACAAAGTGCCACCTGACGTGCAAATTGAGTCTTAAAGTTGTAGTCATGCTATAAACAAACCTCCCTTGACTACTTGCTCCTAATGCTAGAATATAATTTGCATATTTCAAATAGGGTGATCATTTTTGCAAGTGGATTACTGGGATTTGGGACTTGATCCATAGAAACTTTCTTTTATTGAATATTTGTATGAAGTGATATGATTTGCAATGTACTTTAATAGTTGTTTTAGTAACCATATAAATTCAATTACCATGAAGATTTAGAGCAATGGAACTTAAATTTGAGTGACATTAATCTTCATTTTAGATGCTATTACATCATGAAAAAAGAAAATAATGTACCTGTTTCTTCTTTTTTAAATTTTTACTCTGGGTATTTGATTAAATATCATTCTTACATATTAGACAGCTGTGCAGATTTTGACATGAGTCACATTTATATGATATGCATTGCATATTAGCCTAGACTTATGCAGAGTTCTGCTCTCATAACTGATTGTAGCAACCTTCTTAATAGAATAAACTGTGAAAAGTGGTAGTTTTGATTCAAATCTCTCGTTAGTACTCATTTGCAGAAGTGAAGAACTGTTTGGTGCTGTGCTGGAGTTACCTCTACTTGGCTTGGGAAAACTAAAAGTGCACATTTCTTCCCAGCTCCATGTTTCATAACAACCTGTTGGTTGCATGAAATAGGTCAGGTAAGAAATATCTACTCCATGGAAATATGAAACTACTACGAATCAAGACTTTAATTTTTTTCACAAAGAGTTGGTGGTTTAGCACTTACCGACATACCACTGGACTCTGTGCAATGGAAGCCTGAACATACTATAAGACTGAACTGGAAAATTTCAGCTGAAAAAAATGTAGATTCAAACCCTTTGCCTGGAAAGGTAGGATTTGAATGCTGCTCCTAGCTATTTACTTAGCAGACATATTGACCCACCAGAAAAAAGATGAAAAAGTGTCATATAGCCACCCAAAACTCAATCAAGGGGCCAACCATGAGGAATGCCAGAACATCTGAAGCATTCAAAATATCCTTTATTGGGACTTCCCTGGTGTCCCAGAGGTTAAGAATCTGCCTGCCATTGCAGGGGACATGGGTTCAATCCCTGGTCCAGGAAGATCCTATATGCCGTGGAGGAACTAAGTCTGTGCCCCACAACTACGGAGACCAAGCTCTAGAGCCCATGAGCTGCAGGTATGGAAGCCCAATGCCTAGAGCTTGTGCTCCACAACAAGGGAAGCCACTTAGCTTTTCAGGGAAACTCCATACTGTTCCCTATAGTGGCTATACAATTAACATTTCCACCAAAAGTGTAGATAGTTTCTTCACACCCTCTCCAGCATTTATTGTTTGTGGATTTTTTGATGATGGCTATCATTGTGACTGGTATGAGGTGATATCTCATTGTAGTTTTGATTTGCATCTCTCTAATAATTAGCCATTTTGAGCATCTTTTCATGTATCTCTTGGCTGGCACATGTATACCTTCTTTGGAGAAATGTCTATTTAGGTCTTCTGTCCATTTTTGATTGGGTTGGGTTTTTTTGATATTGAACTGTTTGTAAATTTGGGAGACTAATCCCTTGTGGGTTGCATCATTTGCAAATATTGTTTTGCATCATTTACATGTAAAGCAGTTTTACATGTCCAGTTTTCCAAGCACCACTTATAAAGGAGACTGTACTTCCTCCCTTGTATAGAGTTACCTTAAAATTAATTGACCATAGGTGTTTGGGTTTATTGCTGGATTTCTATCTTGTTCCATTTATCTATATTTGGTTTTGTGCCAGTACCATTCTGTTTTGATTACTGTAGCTTTGTAGTATAGTCTGCAGTTAGGATGCCTGATTCCTCCAGCTGTTTCTCTTTCTCAACCTTGCTTTAGCTACTTAGGGTCTTTTGTGTCTCCATACAAATTTTAAGATTTTTTTTATTCTATTTCTATGAAAAATGCTGTTGATAATTTGATAGGGATTGCTTTGAATCTGTAGATTACCTTGGGTAGTATAGTCATTTAACAATACTGATTCTTCCAGTCCAAGAATATGGTGACTTTTCCATTGGTGTCATCTTTTATTTCTTTCATCAGTGTCTTATAGTCTTCAGAGTGCAGGTCTTTTGTCCTTTTAGGTAGGGTTATTCCTGTGTATTTTATTCTTTTTGGTGTGATGATGAACAGGATTGCTTCTTTAATTTCTCTTTCTGATCTTTCATTGTTAGTGTATAGAAGTGAAACAGATTTCTATGTATTCTGTATCCTGCAACTTCACCAAATTCATTGATGAGCTCTAGTAGTTTTCTGGTGGCATCTTTAGGATTTTCTATGTATAGTATTGTACCATCTGGAAACAGTCATATTTACTTCCTCGTTTCAAGTTTGGATTCCTTTTATTTATTTTTCTTTGATTTTATGTGACTTCTATTTGTGTGATTGCTGTGACTAGGACTTCCAAAACTAGGTTGAATAAAAGTGGAGAGAGTGGATATCCTTGTCTTGCTCCTGATCTTTGAGAAAAACTTTTCAGCTTTTCACTGTTGAGTGAGGTGTTAGTTGTAGATTTGTCACATATGGCCCTTATTATGTTGAGATATGTTCCCTCTATAATCACTTTCTGGAGATATTTTTATCAAAATGAGTGCTGAATTTTGTCAAAAACTTTTCCTGTATCTATGGAGATGACCATATGTTATTTATGCTTCAATTAGCTGATGTGGTATATCACACTGATTGATTTACAGATATTGAAGAAAGCCTTGCATCACCGGGATAAATCCCACTTGACCATGGTGTATGATTCTTCTAATGTATTTCTGGATTTGAATTGCAGGTATTTTGTTGAAGATTTTCACATTTATGTTCATAGTGATATTGGTCTATAATTTTCTTTTTTGTGATAGCTTTGTCTGGATTTGGTATCAGGGCAATGATGGCCCCATAGACTGTCATTGGGAGTATGCCTTCCTCTGCAATGTTTTTGGAATTGTTTAAGAATAATAGCTGTTAACTCTTCTCTAAATATTTGATAGAATTTGCTTATGAAGCTTTCTGGCCCTGGACTTTTGCCTGCTGGGAGTTTTTTAGTCACAGCTTCAATGTTAGTACTTGTGATTGGCCTGTTCATATTTTCTACTTCTTCTTGGTTCCGTCTTAAGATATTTTACCTTTCTAAGAATTTGCCAATTTATTCCAGATTGTCCATTTTATGGGCATATAGTTGCTTGTAGGCAGAAAGTGAAGAGGAACTGAAGAGCCTCTTGATGAAAGTGAAAAAGGAGAGTGAAAAAGTTTACTTACAATTCAACATTCAAAAAAAAACAAAACAAAGATCATGGTAAATAGATGGGGAAACAATGGAAATGGTGACACACTTTATTTTCTTGGTCTCCAAAATCACTGCAAATGATGACTGCAGCCACGAAATTAAAAGACACTTACTCCTTGGAAGAAAAGTTATGACCAACCTAGACAGCATATTAAAAAGCAGAGACATTACTTCACCAACAAAGGTCTATCTAGTCAAAGCTATGGTTTTTCCAGTAGCCATGTATGGATGTGAGAGATGGACCATAAAGGAGGCTGAGCACTGAAGAACTGATGCTTTTGAATGGTGGTGTTGGAGAAGACTCTTGAGAGTCCCTTGGACTGCAAGGAAATCCAGCCAGTAAATCCTAAAGGAAACCAGTCCTGACTATTCATTGGAAGGACTGATGCTGAAGCTGAAACTCCAATACTTTGGCCACCTCATGCGAAGAGTTGACTCATTGGAAAAGACCCTGATGCTAGGAAAGACTGAAGACAGGAGAAGAGGATGACAGAGTATGAGATGGTTGGATGGCATCACCGACTCAATGGACATGAGTTTGAGCAAGCTCCAGGAGTTGGTGATGGACAGGGAGGCCTTGCGTGCTGCAGTCCATGGGGTAGTAGAGAGTCAGACACAACGGAGCAACTGAACTGAGGTGCTTGTAGAAGTCTCTGATGATCATATTTGTTTCTGTGCTGTCCACTGTAACTTCTTTTCCATTTCTAATTTTATTGATTTGAACTGTCTCTTTTTTTCTTCATGAGTCTGGATAAAGCCTTATTAATTTTGGTCATCTTTTCAAACAACCAGCTTTTATTTTCATTGATAATAGCTACTGCTTTCTTCATTTCCATTTTATTTATTTCTGCTCTGATCTTTACAATTCCTTTTTTTGTTTGTTCTTCTTTCTCAGTTACTTTGGGTGTAAGGTTAGGTTGTTTGTGATTTTTCTTGTTTCCTGGGGTATCATTGTATTGCTATAAACTTCCCTCTTAGAGCTGTTTTTGCTGTGTCCCATAGACTTTGGATAGTTTTGCTTTCATTCTCATTTGTCTCTAGGTAATTTTTTATTTTCTCTTTGATGTCGTCAGTAATCCATCCATTATTTATAACATATTGCTTAGCCTCCAAGTGTCTATGTTTTTTATATTCTTTTTTCTTATAATTAATCTGTAATCTCATAGCATTGTGGTCAGAAAAAGTGTTTGATGTGATTTCAATTTTCTTAAATTTACCAAGCCTGACTTTGTGGCCCAGCATGTGATCGATCCTGCATAAATCACATGTTCACTTGAGAAGAATAAGTATTCTGCTGCTTTTGGATAGACTGCTCTATGAATATCAATTAAGTCCATCTTCTCTAAGGTGTCATTTAAGGTTTGTGTTTCCTTACTGATTTTCTGTCTGGATAATCTGTCAATTGATGAAAATGCGTTATAGTCTCCCACTATTTTTAAGTTACCATTTTCTCACTTTATGGCTGTTAGTGTTTGACTCATATATATTCTGGAGTGCTCCTATGTTGGGTGCATATAAATTTACATCTTCTTCTTGAATTATCCCTTGATCAATTGTCTTTTGGAACAGTCTTTATTTTAAAGTTTATTTTGTCTGATATGAGTATTGCTACTCCAGCTTTCTTTCGATTTCCACTTTCAGGAAATATCTTTTTATCCCCTCACTTTCAGTCTGTATATGTTCTTAGATATGGTGTGGGTCTCTTGTATATAGCATATATATAGGTCTTTTCTTTTTTGTACCCATTCAACCAGTATATGTCTTTTGGTTGGAGCGTATAATCCATTTACTTTTAAGATGGTTATTTATATATATGTTCTTATTATCATTTTCTTAACTGTTTTGAATTTGTTCTTACAGTTCTTTTCTTCCCTTTCTCTTTTGTTCTTTTCTCTTGTGATTTGATGACTAACTTTAGAGTTATGTTTGGATTTCTTTTTTGTGTGTGTATGTATTGTATATTTTCAGTTTGTGATTGCCATGAGATCTGATAGAGCAGTCTCTATATAAACAAGATTCTTCTTATTTGCTGGTCATTTCATTTCAAATACATTTCCAATAGCTTGCGTTTGTGGTCTCCTCTTCTCACAGTTGATGACTTTGATATCATATTTGTTTGCAGATGGTTCCTCACCTTGACTTTATGTTTACCTCTACTGGGTTTCCTTTCATAATTTGCTTGTTCTATTAGTGCCCTTTTATTTTTACTTAGAGAAATTTCTTTGGCGTTTGTGGAAAGTTGGTCTTGTAGTGCTGAATTCTTTTAGCTTTTGCTTCTCTGTAAAGTTTTTGATTTCTTCATCAAATTTGAATGAGATACTTGCTGAGTAGAGCATCTTTGGTTGTAGGTTCTTTCCTTCCATCACTTTAAATATATCTTTCCACTGCCTCCTGGCCTGCGGAGTTTCTGCTGAGAGATCAGCAGATAACCTTATGCGAATTCTTTTGAATACTACTTGTTGGTTTTCCTTTGTGCTTTTAATATTTTTTTTTCCTTTTCCTTGTAAGTATAAAAAAATTACACCAAGCCCAGTAACCTAATACTTTTATAATAGTACCACAAGTCTAGACCTCAATGTGGTCTAGAGTCTTCTCACTCAGATAAAGACAGAAATTGTCTCTTAATCCAAATGCAGGGCTGACTGAACCTTCTATAAGAATATTCCATTTGCCTGGCAAGTCCATTCCAAAGGAAATGCATTCCTTTTTTCCCCTAGCTATCCAGGTATCCTATATTTATCAGACTTCCCTATAATTAGGTGAAGCCAATGCAGTGTGAACAGAACCATTAAGTGAAAGAAGCTTCAGTCTTTGAATGACTAGATGGAGCAAACCTCCCTCCCCCAATGACCTTCATTGGCTGTGATCTGAATGAGATGTAAACCATAATTATATGCAGCCATGAAAGTTTGGCCGTTAAAATTCATGTTGATGTTTGGCAGCTGCTGCTGCTGCTGCTGCTAAGTCGCTTCAGTCATGTCCGACTCTGTGCGACCCCACAGACGGCAGCCCACCAGGCTCCGCCGTCCCTGGGATTCTCCAGGCAAGAATACTGGAGTGGGTTGCCATTTCCTTCTCCAGTGCATGAAAGGGAAAAGTGAAAGTGAAGTCGCTCAGTCGTGTCCGACTCTTAGCGACCCCATGGACTGTAGCCTACCAGGCTCCTCCGTCGGTGGGATTTTCCGGGCAAGAGCAATGGAGTGGGGTGCCATTGCCTTCTCCGTCTAAAGTTTAGTAATCCCTATAAAGTTGTCTGGATGGTGCTTCAGATGACTTTAATCAAAAGTCTGTGTATGTTATGACAGTGTTAATGTCCTCCTATCCTAGCTAACTCTTCCCTTTTCCACTCCTAAAAAAAAAAATGCAATAGAAATTCAGTACACATTTTCAAAAGAAAATATTCAAATGAAACAAAATAAGATGAAAATTAGCACCTGTTATTTTGAGTCAAAAATCACAGGTACTTTTTTTGGAATAGCACATCATAATTGCTTGTTGAATTTTTCCTTTCTCTCAAGGATTCTGAAAAATATGATAAATAAAATGATTTGCTTGACTCATTTTGTTAAAATACTGATAGCATTAATGCAAAAATAAACTTTTCAATGTTTCTGTTATATAAAATTTAATATGCAATAGTCTTTTAAAATAATCCATAATGTGTAAGAGCAATTGAACCCCAAAGGATGCTTCTCTAGGTCTCAAAGCACAGGGAGAACAAAAGCAATTCCAGCATATTTAGCCATTACTTTCTGACACTTTCAAGTTACATTCTTTTATTTGCATTTTGCATATTTATCTGTGGCTCATATAGCTTATTTATTTCATTAATTTTTTTAAAATTTAGAATTATTTTACAGCAAGCTGCAAAATTAGTACAAGGGCTACTATATAAACTCCATCCACTGTCCTCTGTTGGTGTTACCCTATTCCACCATGATCCATCTGTTACAAGTTACAAGAAGCCAACATTAGTATATTACTATTAACTGAATTCAACACTTGATTCAGATTTCACCAGTCTTCTCCTTAATAACTTTTTTCTGTCCCAGGATCTCATTCAGAGTACCACATTACATTTAGTTATCAGGTTTTCCTAGAATCTTCTGGCCCATGCAGGGTAGTTTCTCAGAATTTCCTTGTCATTGATGACCTGAAAATTTTGAGGAGCACTGGTCAAAGCTTTTGCAGATGTACCTCAATGACTTTTTCATGTTTGTACTAGAGTCATGGAGTTTGGGGGGGAAGATCATGGAAGTAAAGTATCATTCTCATCATATCACATCAAGGGGACATGCTATCAACATGACTCATCTCTGATGTTTAAATGTTTATCAGTAACCTTGTTGAGGTAATGTTTCTCAAGTCTATGTACTATAAAGTCGCCACACTCCCCAAGACATTCCATACTCTACTTTGGGAAGCAAGTTACTAAGTGTAGCCCACCACTCAACTGCACTGGAGTAGAGGAGCTCCACTCTTGGAATGGGGAATATCTACATAAACTATCTGGAACCATTTGTAAGAAAGAGTAAATTCCTCTCTCCGCTTTATGTACTTATTCAATAATTTATTTATATCCATATGGGTTCATGAGTATTTATTGTATGTCTTAAATTATAGTCCAATATACTTTATTTCTAAGATTATTTCCAGCTTTGGCCATTGAAAGCACTCAATTTTACTTTTGCAAAAATATATTCTTGTACATAAATACCTATGGGGACTGAATAAGTTCCAAAATTTCACTTTTAGAAGTGAAATGAAACTTTCCTGTTTTATAAGAACTGCAACTTTATGGAATCAGTCTGACCAACTGATAAAACAAGATTGACTTTTTTAAAATTTTGTGTATCCATGTTTAATAAAAAGGAACAAAGAATTCCTTCAATGCTTTACTATTAATAATTATTCCAACTAGAAAAATGAATATTTGTTTACTCAAAGTTACTAATTTTAAAATTTATATCATTCAATAAGTACCTTCACAGAAATATTCTTAAGAAAATTTGCCAAAACATCTTGGTACTGTGGCCTGGCCAAGTTGACACATAAAATTAACTATATAATTAGTAAGAGGAAGTGTTTTTCATGAAACTTTTTCTCTCCTAGGCCATGCATGGGGAGATTATGTTTTATCCTAATATTACTAGCTTCAGTGTCTAGACTCGTACCTTGTTCCATATGAACACTCAGTGACTATTTCTTAAACCAAATTACTTTTATCAACAGAGATAATAAAGGCTGTTATTTTTGAGTGACTCTTACTAGTGACATTTTATGTATTTTTTTTCACATCCTTGTAAAGTCTTTGCAAAGTAGATCCATCACTTTATAAATCAGCAACTGCTACTCAAAGAAATTAGGTAATTTGATTATGTTTATACAACTGGCAACAAGAAAAATTCAAACTCAAGACTGTATGTCCTCACAGCACATTTTCTCTCCTCTATATCAGAGCTAGCAGCCAGGTTTGCATCCTTGTTCCTACTACCCTAGGAACCCTACTACCCTTGGCCTAGGAACCCTACTCAATTCCTACCTACTACCCAAGGGTAGTAGCGTTCCTACCCTACTCAATTTTGTTGAGAATTGGGAGTTTCTACATGGGTTCAGGAAAGAAGAGAGCCTTCCCATCAGAGCAAGATAAGATGAGCACATTTTATATTTTGGCTCAACATTATATTGGGTTACAAAAATTACATGCAAGATGGAATGAGCAATTTACCAAAGTCATTGTTCTACATGATAAGGAAAGAATTTGAAATTCACCAATTTTCAGCACTGAATGTGAAATCTCACTGTTTATTATTTTCAGGATCTCATTAGCACTTCATGCTATAGTTTAGTTGAGTGTGGGCAGACAAGATTGAGAAAAACAACCTTGTCTGCAAAACACAAGGAAGATAATACTTTTGTGTTCTTTTTCTAAAGCTGTCACAGCTTTAGAACTGGGACAGCTTTGCACTGTCCCTTCTTTATACATAGCAGCTTAACTCTAATTCTCTCTTTGGACTCTGCACATCAAAATCAACTTAGAAAAAGATTATTTTAGTAGTTCAGCAGAAAAAAGTAATACCTATGCATGAGATCTAAGACATACACCCCTTATCTCAAATTCAATTCCACACAAGTTACTAGAATTTCTTTCAACTCCTATGATATAACCCTCTCCCTTTGTTAGGCTGTACGAATTGCTATTTATTTCATCCTGCACATTTTTTCCTAAAAAATAGTTTATAAATATGAGAGAACCATTGCAGTTTCCCAGGAGAGTTTACCTGTAGTCACGCTTTCATATCTTTTTCTTGCACATTTCTATTTCTCCTTGCTATTCTCTGGAACTCTGCATTCAGTTAGGTATATCTTTCCATTTCTTTCTTGCTTCATTAAGAAATGAGCCTTAATATAAATCAAACGTATTAATTTTATTTTTGAACTTATACTATATTATCAACCAAGATTCTGTTTCTCTTGGACACATAAAGATATTATTTTAATTTTACTAATAGCTTACATTTATTGAGTTTCTACTATATCACGTCTAATTTGATCCTCATAATGACTGTATGAGCTGAGTACTACTGTTAATCCAGTGGACAAACAAAGAGACCTACAGTTAAGAGATTAAATCAATTTGCCCAAGGTCACACAAAAAATTACAGACTCGAATTTAAGTCTAGCTCTGTCTCATCCTTGTAGCTCAGCTGGTAAAGAATATGCCTGTAATGCAGGAGACCTGGGTTCAATCTCTGAGTTGGGAAGATCCCCTGGAGAAGGGAAAGGCTACCCACTCCAGTATTCTGGCCTGGAGACCTGCATGGACAGTACAGTCCATGGGGTCACAAAGAGTCGGACAAGACTGAGAAACTTTCACTTTCACTTTTCACTTTCTATCTCATTCTAAACACAGTACTTTTAATCACTGCACTATGTTAGTAAAAGTACCAATGAATGAATAAATAAGCAAATAGATATGTTGACTGGAAAGAAATACACAGCATACAAGTTGAGAATTTATGTTTTATTGGGTGGACACATTGAGAACTTAAGCCTGGAAGACCGTGCTCTCAGATAGCTCTGAGGGGCTGTTCAGAAGAAGTAAGAGAAGAGCCAGGAATTTTTGCAAAAAAAAAAAAGGAACCCCCAGATAGTCAGAACATCAAAACACTGCTGTTAATTAAAGAAAAACCAGATGTCTCAAGGTAAGAAATTTAGCACTTTTCTACATATGGGAAAATGCAAGAGACTGGGCTCACTGCAATCATTCCTTTGATATGTACCTTAACTAGGGTCCCTATCCTGTTTCCTTCATCCAGAGTCTCCCAAGGGTGCATTGTAGGAAGTTGATGATAAAGGGGTACTGCAGAGTGAAGTAAGTCAGAAAGAAAAACACCAATACAGTATATTAATGCATATATATGGAATTTAGAAAGATGGTTAACAATGACCCTATATACGAAACAGCAAGAGACACAGATGTAAAGAACAGACTTTCGGACTCTGTGGGAGGTGAGGGTGAGATGATTTGAGAGAATAGCATTGAAACATGTATATTACCATATGTGAAATAGATCACCAGTCCAAGTTTGATGCATGAGACAGGGTGCTCAGGGCCAGAGCACTGGGATGATCCAGAGGGATGGGATGGGGAGGAAGGTGGGAGGAGGGTTCAGGATGAGGAACAGATGTACACCCATGGCTGATTCATGTCAATGTATGGCAAAAACCAATGCAATATTGTAAAGCAATAGCTTCCAAATAAAATAAAGAAATTGTTTAAAATAAATACATAAATAAAGGGGTACTGCAATGGCTGCTGGCTTAACAGCTGTAGCATCTTTTGTTTACTGATATGGCAGGTGACATTCTTCATCCACAGACACATGAATAAATGAATGAGTAATTCTGACACAATTGATCCCTTCTTTTTTGATTGACATTCTTCTTATGAAAGTATAACTATATAAATCATGTTTCTTTTCTTGTTGCAAAGGTAACTGCCTAAGGTTGCTTATTCAGCAGGATTGTGATGGAACAGGCATGATAATATGATCAGCACAACCTGAGAAAATTGACTCCAGTTAAACCAGCACAGCTGAACAAAGGCTACTGGTTTCCCAAAGGCCTCAAAGATTTGAGGTATGAGGCCTTTCCTATTTTTGTGCAGAAACAAGTTATAAATACTCCTCTGACAAGAGTACAATTATCTCAACTCTCTAGACATTCTGTTATCTATCACCTCTCCTTCAATTCAAATGCCCTTTGTATGCTAATTTTAAATTTCTATGATCCATGACTGGAACAAGTCCTGGAAACTACAGATCGAAAACTCTATAGTCTTCTAAGAGTTCACCTTGCAAGAGAGACCAACATGTTCTTGGATAAATAAGCCAAATAGAGCTTAGAATTCATACACATTTTTCATATATGCTATTTACAAAAAGAAGAAAGGATCAGGTTTCTTTCTACCAGTGGGTCTGAAACAGTTGGGATTCTGTGTGTCTTTATGAATTAATAAGAAAATAGCTCTCTTGAACAAATGAAATTTAAATTCTGAATTCTTTATTTTTTCTGTATTAAGCATATTAAAATTTTTTCCCTGTGAATGTTGATTTCTACCTCCTGCCTCCACGTATCCCTGCAGTGAGAGGGAAAAAGTAAGGGATTCTGAGAGGGTGGGGTTACTGGGAAAACAGACTCTTGTCCTGGGGTGACAGAGTTGGACACAACTAAGCAAACACACAAACTCACTGTAGAGTGCATGACTTGTTAGTGAGGAACTGGAGTCCAGAACTGAGGTCTCCTGTCTCCCAGTTCAGTATATTTTTTCACTGCATCAAACATTTGATCAGATTTGCATGGGACCAGAAGGCTTCAGCTCTCCAGTCTTCAATCATAAGCAATTTCAATCAGGTATATGTATCTGGATGATTGTAATCAGCTGTTACGAAATAGAGTCCTGATTGATCAAATCCTTTTCATCCTCTTCTCCTGAACATGGAATTAATGAGACAAACATCTTTGACTCATGAATTCACAACAGTGAAAAGCCAAAAAGGCCTTAGGTCTGAGAAGGGGAGATTAGTGCCAGTCAGCTCTCCAGGGTCCCTGATACACAGGGTTCATGCTGAACTGTGTCTGTAACTTTGTTAAAGTTAGAAAAAGGGAAACAAATTTCATAACTTGAGAATTATATTCTTCAGAGCTGTGTAGTAAGGGGTTCCTTCTGCCTGGATTAATCCCACTAGATCTTGAGAGTTTGTCGAACCCAATTTCTTCAGAAAGTTCTTTCCTCCAAATGAGGCTAGCCCTGGTGCTCACCCTTAATTCTCCCAAAGCCTCCTGAATAAAAAGTGGTGCTTATCCAAACCATTGTTTCCTGGGATTTTTTTTTTTTTTTTTGGTGGGGGAGAGAGTCATATTACCACATCAACTTTCAGGTCCATTTCACTGATGCTTCACTAAAGAATTACTGTGATTCTCTAGTTGGTAACAGTGAGTGGAAAAGCCTTAATTTTTTATTTTACTATTCTTTTGTCTAACTCAATAAAACGAATGTTAGAACACTAAGATTCATCCTTTGTTTCTAATATAATATATTTTTGCTTCAATGCAGAAAACCTGGGTTCAATCCCTGGGTTTGGAAGATGGCCTGAAGAAGGGCATGGCAACCTATGTCAGTAACTTGCCTGGAGAATCCCATGGCCAGAGGAACCTGGAAGCCTACAGTATGTGGGGCTGCAAAGAGCCAGACACAACTGAGTGGCTTATAATATTAGTATTTCTAAAAGTTACAGGATCCACAACAGATTTCCCAACCTGGGGATCTGGCAAAGGGACTGAGTCCCCAGGGAATTTGACTTTGAAGGCCAGTGGGATTTGATTACAGAACTTACACGGGGACTGGGCAAACAGACTCTTGAAAGGCACAAACAAAACCTTGTGCACCAGGACCCAAGAGAAATGAGCAGTGACCCCACAAGAGACTGACCCAGACTTGCCCGTGAGTGTCCAGGAGTCTCCAGTGGAGGTGTGAGTCAGCTGTGGGCTTCTGTGGGGTCTCTGGCACTGATGTGGCAGTGCCTGCATGGGACATTTTGAAGGAGATCTCCATTATCTTCATTACCCCTTACATAGTTTGATCTCAGATCAAACAACACAAAAGGAAAACAGACCCAACCATCGACAGAAAATTGGATTAAAGTTTTACTGAACATGGCCCTGTCCATCAGAATAAGACCCCTGAGTGTTCCTTCAGTCCATGAATCAAGGTAAACAGGAGACAGCAAGAGTGAACATTGACATTTTAGGAATCAGGGGAATAAAATGGACTGGAATGGGCAAATTTAATTCAGATGACCATTATATCTACTACTGTGGGCAAGAATTCCTTATAAGAAATGGAGTAGCCATCATAGTCAACAAGAGTCCAAAATGCAGTACATGGGTGCAATCTCAAAAGAGACAGAATGTCTATGCCCCAACCAGTAATGCTGAAGAAGCTGAAGCTGAATGGTTCTATGAAGACCAACAAGACCTTCTAGAACTAGTACCCAAAAAGATGTCCTTTTAATCACAGGGGACTGGAATGCAAAAGTAGGAAGTTAAGAGATACCTGGAATAACAGGCAAATTTGACCTTGGGATACAAAATGAAGCAGGGCAAAGGCTAACAATTTTGCCAAGAGAACACAGTCGTCATAGCAAACACCCGCTTCCAACAACACAAGACAAGACTCTACACATGGACATCACCAAATGGTCAATACTGAAATCAGATTGATTACATTCTTTGCAGCCAAAGATGGAGAAGCTCTATACTGTCAGCAAAAACAAGACCAGGAGCCGACTGTGGCTCAAATAATGAATTCTTTATGGCAAAATCAGACTTAATTTGAAGAAAGTAGGGAAAAACACTAGACTATTCAGGTATGATGATCTAAATCAAATCCCTTACAGTTATACAGGGAAGTAATAATTTAGAGTCAAGGGATTAGATCTGCTAGACAGAGTGCCTGAAGAACTATAGATAGAGTTTCGTGACACTGTACAGGCTACAATGATCAAGAACATGCCCAAGAAAAAGAAATACCAAAAGGCAACATGGTGGTCTGAGGAGGCCTTACAAATAAATGAGAAAAGAAGAGAAGCTAAAGGCAAAGGAGAAAAGGAAATTTGAATGCAGAGTTCTAAAGAATAGCATGGAGAGATAAGAAAGGCTTCCTCAGTGATCAATGCAAAGAAACAGAGGGAAAAAATAGAAGTGGAAAGACTAGATTTCTATTCAAGAAAATTAGAAATATCAAGGGAACTTTTCATGCAAAGATGGCACAATAAAGGACAAAAACGGTATGGACCTAACTGAAACAGAGGATATTAAGAAGAGGTAGCAAGAATACACAGAAGAACTACAGAAAAAAGATCTTCATGACCCAGATAACCACGATGGTGTGATTACTCACCTAGAGCCAGACATAGTGGAATGCAAAGTCAAGTGGGCCTTAGGAAGAGTCACTACAAACAAAGCTGGTGAAGGTGAAAAAAAATCCAGTTCAGCTACTTCAAAACCTAAAAGATAACTCTGTTAAAGTGCTACACTCAATTGCCAGCAAATTTGGAAAACTCAGCAGTGGCCACAGGACTGGGAAAGGTCAGTTTTCATTCCAGTCCCAAAGAGGGTTCAAACTACTGCACAATGGTACTCATCTCACACACTAGTAAAGTCACACTCAAAATTTTCCAAGCCAAGCTTCAGCAATACGAGAACCATGAACTTCCAGATGTTCAAGCTGGATTTAGAAGAGGCAGAGAAACCAGAGATTAAATTGCCAACATCAAATGGATCATCAAAAAAGCAAGAGAGTTCCAGAAAAACATCTATTTCTGCTTTATTGACTACACCAAAGCCTTTAACTGTGTGTATCACAACAAAATGTGGAAAATTCTTCACGAGATGGGAATACCAGACCACCTTAACTGCCTCCTGAGAAATCTATATGCAGGTCAAGAAACAACAGATAGAACCCAACATGGAACAAGGGAATGGTTCCAAAATGGGAAAGGAGTACATCAAGGCTGTATATTGTCACCGTGCTTATTTAACTTCTATGCAGAGTACATCATGCGAATCAAGATTGCTGGGAAAAATAACAATATGCAGATATGTCAGATATGCAGATGACACTGCTCTTATGGCAGAAAGCAAAGAAAAACTAACTAAAGAGCCTCTTGATGAAAGTGAAAAAGGAGAATGAAAAAGTTGGCTTAAAACTCAACATTCAAAAAACAAACATCATGGCATCCAGTCCCATCACTTCACTGAAAATAGATGGGGAACAGTGGAAACATGGAAAACAATGGAAACAGTGACAGACTTTCTTTCTTGGGGGCTCCAAAATCATTGCTGATGGTTACTGCAGCCATGAAATCAAAAAGCGTTTGCTTCTTGAAAAAAACTATAACCAACCTAGTCAACATATTGAAAAGTAAAGACATTACTTTACGGACAAAGGTCCATCTAGTCAAAGCTATGGTTTTTCCAGTAGTCATGTATGGATGTAATAATTGGACTATAAAGAAAGCTGAGCACTGAAGAATTGATGGTTTTGAACTGTGATGTTGGGGAAGTCTCTTGAGCATCCCTTGGCCTGCAAGGAGATCCAACCAGTCCATCCTAAAGGAAATCAATCCTGAGCATTCATTGGAAGGACTGATGCTGGAGCTGAAACTCCAATACTTTGGCCACCTGATGTGAATAACTGACTTACTGGGAAAGAACACGCTTCTGGGAAATACTGAAGGTGGGAGGAGAAGGGGACGACAGAGGATGAGATGGTTGGATGGTATCACTGACTCTATGGACATGAGTTTGAGCAAGCTCTGATAGTTGATGATGGACAGGGAGCCTGGCATGCTGCAGTCCATGGGGTCACAAAGAATCAGACACGACTGAATGACTGAACTGACTGTAGTGAATATTTCTAACTATAAATATCTCTCAATGCTAGGTTTAATGTTCTATACAGACATCTTTTTTCAAGTTTTCACAGGCTAATTATGAAAACTGATTCTGTACTAAGCCATAAGGGAAACCCAATGAATTTCAAAGAATTAATTGCTGCAACCATAAGCAATTAAACCAGAAATCACTAACAATTAACTATGGATTTCCCAGGTAGACCAGTGGTAAAGAATTCACATGCCATTTCAGGAGACATGGGTTTGATCCCTTGGTCGAGAAGATCCCCTGGAGAAGGAAATCACAGCCCACTCCAGTACTCTTGGCAGAGAAATCCCATGGAAAGAACAGCCTGGCAGTCTACAATCTATGGAGTCAGAAAAGAGTTGAGCACGACTTAGTGACTAAACAATGGTAACAATAACAATCTCATATATTTCAAAATTTCTAAAATACTCCTGTGTATTCTCCAATGTCTGAATACAATGTTCTATACATAGCAGATCATTAAATCAAGGTTGGTGCTGAATTGAACCAATTTACTGGAAAAGGTCAGTTTTTATTTCAGTACCAAGGAATGTTCAAGCTACCATAATACAACTGCACCCATTTCACATGCTAGTAAGATTATGATTAAAATTATTCAAGCTAGGCTTCAGCAGTACATGAACTGAGAACTTCCAGGTGTACAAGCTGAGTTTATAAAAGGCAGAGGAAAAGATCAAATTGCTAACATCCACTGGATCAAAGAAAAAGCGAGGGAATTCCAGAACAACAACTACTTCTTCTTCATTGACTACGCAAAACCTTTGACTGTGTGGATCACAACAAACTGAAAATTTGAGATGGGAATACACTACCTTACCTACCTCCTGAGAAGCCTGTATGCAGGACAAGAAGCAATAGTTAGAACAAGACATGCAACAACAGGCTGGTTCAAAATTGGGAAAGGAGTAGGCCAATGTTGTATATTGTCACTTTGCTTATTTACTTTCTATGCAGAGTATATCATGTGAAATGCTAGGCTGAATTACAAGATGGAATCAAGATTGTCAGGAGGAATATCAACAACCTCAGATATGCAGATCATACCACTTTAATGGCAGAAAGCAAAGAGGAACTAAAGAGCCTTTTGAAGAAGGTGAAAGTGGAAAGTGAAACAGCTGGCTTAAACCTCAACATTCAGAAAACGAAGATCATGGCATCTGGTCCCATCACTTTATGGCAAATAGATGGGGAAAAGTGTAAACAGTGAAGAGACAAAATTTTGTCAACAAAGGTCCATATAGTCAAAACTATGGTCTTTATAGAAGTCATGTGTTTATGTGAGAGCTGGACCCTTTGGAAGGTTGAGCATCAAAGAATTGATGCTTTTGAATCGTGGTGCTGGAGAAGAATCTTGAGAATCCCTTGGACTGCAAGGAGTTCAAACCTGTCAATCCTAAAGGAAATCAACCCTGATTATTCACTGGAAGTACTGATGCTGACGCTCCAATACTTTAGGCACCTGATGTGAAGAGCAGACTCATTGGAAAAGACCCTGATGCTGGGAAATATTGAAGGCAGGAGGAGAAGGGGGCAGCAGAAGATGAAATGGTTGGATGGCATCACTGATTCAATGGATATGAGTTGGAGCAAACTCTAGGAGATAGTGAAGGACAAGGAAGCCTGGTGTGCTTCAGTTCATGTATTACAAAGACTCAAAAGTGACTTTGCAACTGAACGTCAACAATGATAAAATCTCATGCAGAACTGGTAGAATTTCTAACAAATAATTTTTAAGTTTCCCAATTTGTTAACATATTTTATCACTGTGTTAGTTTCTTGGGATTCCTATACCAATTACCATAAACTGGGAAGCTTAAAACAACAGAAGCTTCTTCTTTCATAGTTCAGGAGGCTGAGCTAAAGTCCAAAATCAATCTCCTTGCAGGGTTGGTTCCTTATACAGCCCTGAGGGAGAAATTGGTCCCATGCCTCAGTCCTAGCTTCTCTTGAATCTCAGTAATCCTTGGCATTCCTTGGCTGGTAGATTCTTCACTGCAATCTCTATACCTCTGTCTTCATATGGTTTCTTCTGTCTCTATGTGTATCTTCTCATTCTCTTATAAAGACACCAGTCAATGAATTTAGAGATAATTTTGGATCCTAAGCTGATACGCCCTCCTCTTGACTAAACACGTCTGCAAAGACTGTTTCCAAATAAGGTCACATTGAGATGGGAATACAAGACCACCTGACCTGCCTCCTGACAAATCTGTATGCAGGTCAGGAAGCAGCAATTAGAACTGGACATAGAATGACAGACTGGTTCCAAATAGGAAAAGGAGTATGTCAAGGCTGTATATTGTTACCCTGCTTATTTAACTTATATGCAGAGTACATCATGAGAAATGCTGGGCTGGAAGAAGCACAAGCTGGAATCAAGATTGCTGGGAGAAATATCAATAACCTCAGATATACAGATGACACCACCCTTATGGCAGAAAATGAAGAGGAACTAAAAAGCCTCTTGATGAAAGTGAAACAGGAGAGTGAAAAAGTTGGCTGAAAGCTCAACATTCAGAAAACTAAGATCATGACATCTGGTCCCATCACTTCATGGCAAGTAGATGGGGAAACAGTGGAAACAGTGTCAGACTTTACAGACTCTACAAAATCACTGCAGAAGGTGATGGCAGCCATGAAATTAAAAGACACTTACTCCTTGGAAGGAAAGTTATGACCAACCCAGACAGCATAGTAAAATGCAGAGACATCACTTTGCCAACAAAGGTCCGTCTAGTCAAGGCTATGGTTTTTCCAGTGGTCATGTATGGATATGAGAGTTGGACTATGAAGAAAGCTGAGCACCGAAGAATCGATGTTTTTGAATGGTGGTGTTGGAGAAGACTCTTGAGAGTCTCTTGGACTGCAAGGAGATCCAACCAGTCCATCCTAAAGGAGATCAGTCCTGGGTGTTCATTGGAAGGACTGATGTTGAAGCTGAAACTCCAATACTTTGGCTACCTGATGTGAAGAGATGACTCATTGGAAAAGACCCTGATGCTGGGAAGGATTGGAGGCAGGAGGAGAAAGGGACGACAGAGGATGAGATGGTTGGATGGCATCACCAACTCAATGGACATGAGTTTGGGTAAACTCCGGGAGTTGGTGATGGACAGGGAGGCTTGGCATGCTGCAATCCATGCGGTCACAAAGAGTCAGACACGACGGAGCGACTAAACTTAACTGAAGCAGATATGCCCTCCTCTTGACTAAACATATCTGCAAAGACTGCTTCTAAGCAAGGTCGCATTCTGAGGTTCCAGGTGGACATGAATTTTGGGCGAACACTAGGACTCGCTAAAATCACCTTGAGCTTTCACCTAAAGATAAAGCTCACATGTAACCTGAAGAAACTAATTTACATTTCATAATATCAGAACACACTATTGGCCTAAGATTGCTTCCCTCTGCCTTGCAGTGCCAGGCATGGTTCACTATCATCTTTTTAATTTAGGATGAATTCACTATGTACTTCTAAGATCTTTTTAAGAGTTCTGTAGCTTAGGGTTCTTCACTCCTTTCTTCCCACTGTCAGAATTAAATTTTCTGGACAATCTGACAGCTCCAAATTCTTAAAATGATCCATCAAAATGCAGCCAGCCACAGAAATTGTGTTGAAATTTCATGGTGTATCAAAGCCAGTTAGGCAAATTTAAACTTTCCAAAAAGCTTCAACTACCAAGGAAATCCTATGATCTGGCTCCAACCTAACTCTCCATCCATACCTCTTCCTGAAATTACTTTCCCACCCATTCTCCTGCCATTACATTCTTCTCTTTGACAATATAGAATTGCTTATGATTCTCCAAATGTGAATATTACATCGAACTACTGTGTCTTTGCACAGCCTGTTCATTTTGCTGGACATGCCCTGATTGATACCTTTTATCCACCTCGTGATCCACTGCCCCTTCAAAAAACTGATCAATAATTTTCTCCTTCATAAAGGCTTCTCGAATCTACCTGCTCAGATCATTCTTTGGCTAATACACTATCTAGGTGTACCAGTCACAGTATTGTGATATTGCATATTCTCTCTGCATTTAATGTATTAATTCAACTTAAATGTCTCTCTTTACCAGAATGTAACTCTTTTGTGTCTTCATCCCAGAGCAGAATCTGACACATGGTCAACACTCTGTAGTTGCTAAATGAATTCATCAAGAATCTTATTGTCTACTTATGTACATACAGTTTAGAGAGAATAAGAGGATAAATAAGCCCTGATTCTGACTTTCTAGATATTTGTATTCTCTGTTTGCTGACTTCCACCTGGTATCATGAACTTTCAAAGTCAAGGTTTGCCACTTGCTTGCTCAAAACAACTCTGATCCTTGGAGATGTGATTTATGAAACTGTTATCACTTCAAACTTGCAGGTAAAACCTTTAAAGCTATCAGCCACAATTACTTCTAGACAAAAAATGTTCACCTCCCTCTGCCAAAATCAGTTATTTTATTAGTATGTTAACCCCTGGCTTCTCTGCTGTCAGACTCACACATTCATCTTGTGTTTAGTGCTCATCAGATTAGTTGGTTCCATTTCATTTGAATTTCACATCAGAAACCTTCTGAAACCAGCACTCTTTTCTGAATTAGGTATATCATTCAAGTCATTTATTATAAAAGATATTGGGCCACCTTAAGGAGCTCTAACTCTCATCTTCTTCATAAATGAAGAAAAAATCTTACTCTACCTCCCCCATCATTCATTTTGATAAGCTTTATTTGTCCATTCCTCCTACTCCATATTTCTGCCCATACTTCTTGATCAATATTCCATCACATTTTTCAAGAAAATGCCAATTGTTAAAGTAGATGGGAATCTATATCAAAAAGCATCTCATGCTCTATATCAAAACACCTGTCAGATAGGTGTTTTCACAAAAATTTGGTAATGAAATTACTCCTCGTTTTCCAAAGCTGGAAAGAGTTTTCCTCTTAATAGAATTCAATCTTAGCCCCTGCCCTTTCAAATGCTACAATTTTAATTAAAAATTTTACTACATTATCTCCCCTTTAAATTAACTGCAGAAGAAAACTCTAAAATAGTTTTTTTCTTTTTAATAGAGATACTGAGATGGGAAATTCCATGAAAAATAGGGATAAATGTAAATTTCCTTAAAAAATAGATATAAATCAGTGTCTTGTTCAGTATAAAGGTAAGTTTATTGTTGTCCTTCTTAGAGACCAATCTGTGAGCTTTTGTGGATAATCTAGGTTGCTGTTGTAAATCAATTCCACTCTCATGATATTTTAAATAATTTATTTATACCAGTTTTTCTTTTCCTGGAGAAATTGAGGGAAACTGTCATCAAATATGGTGCTTTAATTATTTCTAATCCAAATTTTCTACTTATTTGATGGAGTATAGGAGTACGATGATGGATGAATGGTGGAGGTGGTTGGGTGTGTGCGTGTGTGTGTGTGTGTGTTTGTATGTGTGTGTGTATGTGTTTGGGTGCATGTGTGTGTGTGTGTTTGTGTGTGTGTGTAGGGAAAGCACTTTATAAAAAAGTATTTTATTATATGGCCCTGGTATATATCATTAACTTCTCTCTTTCTAAGTAAGTGAACTCTAAATCTCTTTTGGATCTGACATTCTAAAATATTCTTAAGAAGTTGAATGGAATTTTGCCATCTGCAACAATCCAAATGGACCTAGAGAATATAATGCTTACTGAGATGCCAGACAGAGAAAGACAAATACTCTGTGTTATCACTTACATGTGCAATCTAAAAAAAAATGTCTATATAGCAATAAAAGAAACAGATTCACAGATATAGAGAATAAATAATGATTACCAATGGTGAAAGAGAAGGGAGAAGGGGTAAAGTAGGACTATGAGATTAAGAGACACAGACTATCATTTATAAAAATAAATAAACAGCAAGAATATATTATACAACACAGGAAAATATAGCCATGATTTTGTAATAGCTTCAAATCGAGTATAATTTAATAAAATCTATAAAAGTATTGAATCACTATGTTGTACACCTGAAACTTACACTGTAAATAAGCTATACTTTAATTTAAAAAATTAAACTAAAGGTAAAAAACAGAACTTGAGTCCTTAATTTTGACTTCTGTCCACAAAGAGTATGGACACAAGTTTTTCAGGACAATTTCAGAAACCTCTAGGAGAGTCCAGAAATATCATCCATCCTGTGAAAGGGCCTCTATTTTACTCTTCCATTTACACGAGTGCTGTTAAATATTCATTTCATGAAAAAACTGGACATCCTGCCTGCTATCACAGTGCATAGGCATTCTTCTAGTAGAGATCCCACCACATTGAATCAAAATATCTGGTTGAAGTCTGTAGTTCCATTAAAATGTGAACATCTAATTTGTTTCTTCTGTTTCAATAGTCCATGGGTTTCACATGGTGTAGATCAGTGTTAATGCTAAGTTCCTATTTTCTAAACTACTATAAAGTTGAGGAAAGAAAAGTCATGACTCTAAAATTCACCTTGTGATTAAAATGGGCTTTCTTCAAAAAGTGGGAAAAAGACCTAAACAGACATTTTTTCCAAAGAAGACATATAGATGGTTAACAAACACATGAAAAGATGCTCAACATTGCTCATTAGAGAAATGCAAATCAAAACTATGACGAGATATCACCTCACACCAGTCAGAATGGCCATCATCAAAAAGTCTACAAACAATAAATGCTGGAGAGGGTATGGAGAAAAGGGAACGCTCTTGCACTGTTGGTGTGGATGTAAATTGATACAGACACTATGGAAGACGGTATGGTGTTTCCTTAAAAACTAGGAATAAAGCCACCATATGACCCATAAATCCCACTCCTAGGCATATACCCTGAGGAAACCAAAATTGAAAAAGGCATATGTATCCCATTATTCACTGCAGCACTATTTACAACAGCTAGAACATGGAAGCAACCTAGATGTCCATCGACAGATGAATGTATAAGAAGTTGTGGTACCTATACACAATGGAATATTACTCAGCCATAAAAAGGAACGCTTTTGAGAGTTCCAATATGGTGTATGAACCAAGAGTGTATTATACAGAGTGAAGTAAGTCAGAAAGAGAAAGATAAAACGTATATTTACAGAATCTAGAAAAATGGTAGTGAAGAATTTATTTGCAAGGCAGCAAAGGAGAAACAGACATAGAGAATAGACTTATGGACATAGAGGGGAGGAGAGGGTGAGATGTATGGAGATAGTAACACGGAAACTTACATCACCATATATAAAATAGATAACCAATGGGAATTTGCTATATGGCTCAGGTAACTCCAACAGGGGCACTGTATCAACCTAGAGGGGTGGGATGGGCAGGGAGATGGGAGGGAGGTTCAAAAGGGAGGGTATATATGTATACCTGTGGCTGATTCATGTTGAGGTTTGACAGAAAACAACCAAATTCTGTAAAGCAATTATCCTTCAATAAAAAAATAAATTAATTTAAAAATAAATAAATAAATAAGTTTTCTTTAAAATGGACTTTCTTGAGAAGCAGAGTTCAAAGTGAATTCCTAGTAGCATTGTCAACTTAATCTTGATATCTTTTGCCAGACATTTAATTCCCATCATAAGAATAGTAAAGCTGTAGATGAGATGCCATCTTTGTTAAAAGATCAGGATAAATCAGCATGCTTTGGTTACTTGACACTTTCAGAGTTATATTTTTTTACCCTACTCCCAAGTAATAGACAAAATCTTTTAGGGAACTTTCCTGCTAAGTGTATACTAGAGGAATAAAAACTTCCTAGCAAATATTCATATAAAGAGTAAAACTATATTTCAGAAAATAACTTATAAATATTTTGGGTAGAGGTGTCTTATTTTGTATTCTCTCAGGCGCAGACCCAGAAACAGAGGTTTTTGAGAGCAAGTGATTTATTTGAGAGGTGAACTCACTGGTAGAGGCATGGGACCAGAAGAGGAGAAGTGGATGAACCAATCAACCGTGTGTTACCAATTGGAGCTTCAACCTGCTGGGAATTTGTAAGAGCCTGTGTTGAACACACACTGACAATCATCCCACCAAGAGGTGAGATACCTAAGGTGTCTAAATACCGATATTCATCAGTTGCTGGTTGAGGATTGTCTGAGGAGGGGATATTTCCCAACAATTCTGGCTCGACAGAGCGCAAGTGCATGAGGGATCAGGCTCCAGAAATCAGAGAAAACCCTCAGGCAAAGAGAAACTCACTATTGGTGCTCACTATTGGCTTTCAGGCCTGCATACACTGATACAGTGTTTACATGAGAAAAGAATAGATATATCAGGATCAGAGGAGACAGAGAGGTAAAACTGGAGTGAAGAAACAATACAACCACAAATGACATCTTTGAAACAGCAAATTAACATCCTTAGCAGCAAAATGACTTGTGGAATTTTATGGATGGGGATGCCTAATGATCAATTTATCGTTGTTTATGTTCCCCAGCTATACACCTTTATTCTGCCACCAGCCCATTTCCAAATTTTCTGCATAATCTGCTTCATATAAACCCCTTGTGAATGAGTCTTTTTTAAAAAATGAAATTGATAAAAGGTTTCAGTTCAGTTTAGTTCAGTTCAGTCGCTCAGTTGTGTCCGACTCTTTGCCACGCCATGGACTGCAGCACACCAGGCCTTCCTGTCCATCACCAACTCCCGGAGTTTACTCAAACTCATGTCCATTGAGTTGGTGATGCCATCCAACTATCTCATCCTCTATCATCCCCTTCTCCTGCCCTCAATCTTTCCCAGCATCAGGGTCTTTTCAAATGAGTCAGCTCTTGGCATCATGTGGCCAAAGCATTGGAGTTTTGACTTCAACATCAGTCCTTCCAATGAACATTCAAGACTGATTTCATATTTTGCTTCAGTGTGATGTGGAATAAAGCTCGGACAGTCAAAATGTTGGGATGACACAAACTCTGAAGCTCATAGCCATAGGAAGTCGTGAGGCTATGAGCACTTCAAGATTTTTCATAGATTTTGAGGAGCAAGGGTGGGAATCATTTCATTAAATGGTTGTTTCTGGAAAGCCTATCTAAATCTCAAAGGTCAGGGAAGACAGCTAACATGTCAGATATGCACGGAATCAATCATTTATTTATTATTGTGCTGGGTCTTTGTTGCCGTGAGCAGGGGTCTGCTCTTCATTGCAGTGCATGGACTTCTCTTGCAGCAGCTTCTCTTATTGAGGCGCACAGGCTCCAGCCACCCAGGCTTCAGTAGTTGTGGTTCATAGGCTTAGTTGCCCCATGGCATGTGGAATCTTCCCAGACCAGGGATCGAACCCATGTGCCCTGCATTGGCAGGTGAATTCCTATCCACTGTGCCACCAGGGAAGCCTAGAATCAGTTTTTACATCTTAACAATCAACTCCTCACCACTTGTACTCACCAACTACAAGTATTCCCTAATTCACGTGTAAGAAAAACAGTGGCTGAACAATGGATCACCTTCTACTTTCGCAGAGCAATGGTAAGTCTAAAAGGCCAGGTGGCCTTGTGCTGAATCAGATTTGTGCCTTGTCTCTGCAGATTCACACACAAAACTTCTCTGGACATCAGTTCCCATCCCTTTTGAAAAAGGAGTTTAAGATATTCAGTGTATCTCAGTACCTGACTAACTCTTTAAGGTTCTGATTTTGATGTCAAGCATTTACAAACACACAGCATTTGACTGCAGAAAATGTGAAGATTGGGTCAAATTTTATTTTTATTATTCTGATAAGAATGACCTTTGTCCTCTTATTTGCCCTTCTAACAATTTCATCAAAAACTGTCTGATGATTCAGTCAATCCTGATTCCCATTGGCTCTTCCCTCACTGCATCCTGTTCATCTATCAGAGTACTGTCAAGCGCTTATCACGTATTGTGTTCACATGCTTCCATAGCATAAACTTCCTAAAGCATTAAAATTTTCTGTCTGTAATCCTAGCATTTAGCATGATTTAGCACATTTAGTTGTTGTTCTTTAGTCACAAAGGTGTGTCCGAATTTTTGTGACCCTGTGGATGGTAGCCTGCCAGGCTCCTCTGTCCATGGGATCTCTCAGGCAAGAATACTGGAGTGGGTTGCTGTTTGCTTCTCCAGGGGATCTTCCTGACCCAGGAATTGAACCCACATCTTCTGCTTGGCATGTGGATTCTTTACCACTGAGCCATTAGGGAAGCCCATTTAGCATGATACTTGAATGTAATAATTAGTTAATAAATACTTATTGAATAAATCGATGAGTAAATGAATGAGTGCTTTTTATCCTCCATAGCTTCTAACACACTTTGATGATGATGCAAATTAATTAAGTTTATAACAGATTATTTTGCTTAAGGCTTTTCAGAATTGTTTAAAATTATTAGAGACAGAGAGAGAAAAGACTGTCAGTGTAAGAACCTGCTTGGGTGGGTAAAAGTGAGTCTTTTCATCTGTAGATTGAGACTATGTAGAACTCCTTGTTTTGCATATTCTCAAATGGCAGCACTTAGGGTTTTGCTGTTGTTGTTTTTCAGTCACTAACTCCTGTCTGATTCTTTGTGACCCCATGGACTAGAGCATGCCAGGCTTCCCTGTCCTTCACTGTCTCCTGGAGTCTGCCGAAATTCACGTCCATTGTATCAGTGATGCTATCTAATAGTCTCTTCCTCTGCCGCTACCTTCTACTTTTGCCCTCAATCTTTTCCAATAAGTCGGCTCAGCATCAGGTGGCCAAAGTATTGGAAGTTCAGCTTCAGCATCATTCCCTCAAATGAGTATTCAGGACTGATTTCCTTTAGGATGGACTGGTTGGATCTCCTTGCAGTCCAAGGGATTGTCAAGAGTCTTCTCCAGCACCACAGTTCAAAAGTATCAGTTCTTTGGGGCTCAGCTTTCTTTATGGTCCAACTCTCACATCCATACCTGACTCCTGGAAAACCCACAGCTTTGACTATATGGACCTTTGTCAGCAAAGAGATGTCTCTGTTTTTTAATGGTCTGACTCTCACATCTGTAGAAGGAGAAAAAGTGGAAGCAGTGACAGATTTTATTTTTTTAGTCTCCAAAATCACTGCAGATGGTGGCTGCAGGCATGAAACTAAAAGAACCTTGCTCCTTGGAAAGAAAGTTATGAGAAATGTAGATAGCTTTTTAAAAAGCAGAGACACCACTTTGCTGACAAACGTCCATATAGTCAAAGCTGTGGTTTTCTCAGTAGACATGGGTGGATGTGAGAGATTTAGTTTTTACTGTCTTTTAATTTCTAAATTACATATAAGTCAGAGAAGATGCTTATTCTGAAATTCCCTGTTTCAAGATACATGAGAGGAAAACAGAGATTGGCTTTAACTCACACAAATTATTACTATCATTAAACATTTGTTGAGAGCCTAGTTTGAGTCAGACTTTTTCTAAGGGTTGCAGAAAATACATATCAGAAATATTGGCTCTTGGCATCAAGGGATATCATTAAAGTGGGACACTGGATCATGGAGTCAATATATATGCACACACCTAAAGCAGCACACAATATGTGCTCAATAAAATATGGGCCATACATATTACAGGGTTTCAGAGGATTGAGGGGGTCTGACCAGGGACTAGGCATCAACAGAAAGGACAGGAGGTAGTTTGTGAACTTAGATGTTGGGTGAGTACTTCAGAAAGGTGAGTGGGAGGAAAGGAAGAAGAGATGCACGTAGGAACTTTCGCAGACTCAAACTACAGGCTAGGACTGAAGCCTACATGTTCATTCTGTGAAATAATCCTAACATTTGCTATTGGGCTAAATCACCAGTAAAATTCTAGTTAGTAAATTCCTCTCAGGAATAACTTTATGGTGACATCAAATCACACAGGTCAGTCAACAGATATTTGGCTGATAGGGCCTCTTAAGAGTTCTATGTACCTAAATTTACACCTAGATGTCTTCTCTCTCCCCCTTTCAGTCATCTCTAATCATTACAACACCAACTATTAATACCATGGAGAGACAAGGGAGAGAGAGTAGGAAATATTGCATAGAAGTTAGAGGGGAGAAAAAGATAATTTTCTCTCCACCCTTGTGAGTTCTTGGCTGAGATCCCTGTAATAAAAGACAGGTTGACAAGAGAAAAGCTAAAGTGTATTAACATGTTACCTCATGTATACGTGGGAAATATCCATCAAAAAAATGAGTAACTCTTCAAGGTGGCTTATAATTCAGGATTAAGTGGTATCTTAACAAAGAAATGGAGAGGAAATGTAAGCCCCTCAGGGGAGAATAAAGGAGTTTTAGGAAAGATTAATGAGTCCTTAACAAATAGATGGGAGGAGACAGTGAAGGGCAGAGGAGTCTGGCATGCTGCAGTCAGTGAGGTCACAGGGTTGGACACCTCTTAGTGACTGAACGGCAATGAATAACAATTTGTGACAAAGTTTGCCTGGGCGTAATGCAGTGTACTCTCTTGTGATGAGTGCATCTTTCCTGATTGAGGAAATTCATGTGGCACGGTTTTAAGACAATGATTTCCCTTGGAGGATCTGTCTCTAGGCAGATGGAAGACTTCAGCATCAGCTGTTTTTCAAGTGCCTAGAGCACAAAAATGTAATACACAAAAGCAGCAGATTTTGGGGTAGTGTATTCTGCTACCCTTCAGGATCAAAGACTTTGATTTTAGACACAGGTAGACTTGGATTTGAATTCCAGTCCTGACACTCACTAACTGTATGGTGTATCCCTACACAAGTTAATAAAGAGCACCTAAAATCTCAGTTTCTTCCTCTGCAAAATAAGGGTGATGATGGTGTTTGTCTCATAGAATTAGTGTGAGGATTCAGCATGTGGAATGGTTTAAAGTACTTAACACAGTGTTTGTGCTCAGTAAGCAGTTGTAATTTCTATTGTTGTTAGAACTTAGATGGCTATGCAACTTGCAGTGAAATAGAAAAATGGTTGTTAAAAGAAGATACATGTTTAAGCAAAACATTATTCCTGCTATTCATTTTGGCTCTGGCTCTATTTAATTTTCTCCCCTGTCTCATCATCAAGACTTTAGAGGTCGAGAATCCCCACTATGCCTTTAATATAATTCCAATTATAAGAATCATATAAGTTAAGTCAGTCACCATTTCAGATATAAGAATGGCATCTCTAAGACTAGAAGAACTGGAATTTTCATGGCATCAACTTGCAATTGTAACATCTATCATTATACCCTACTTCTCCCTGCCTTGGTATTTTTAATATTTCATCACTGCACCATTTTTCTTTATGTATGTGACATTTAATTTTTACAGGGTAAATACAATCCAGTAGGCATATTTCTCCCTTATAGAACTTATCTTCAATTTTATAAAAGAATATTAAAGCTAAAATGCACTCAGACATTGTCGGGACAGAAGGCCTTTTTCTTCTTCCCTTCTAGTTTCTTTGATTGGTCTAATAATCAAATTGATATAATATAGACTAGCAGGAGAACAAATTTAATTATGTCTGTATGGGAGCCCCACAAAGATATGCATACTCCAAGGCAGGCAAGCAACTGAGGCTTATCTGCCATCTGAGCTAAGGAGGAAGAAGTAGAAGTCTATAACTTTGATGGAGAGGAAGACAATTCATAGAAAGATGAACAAATATATGGTAAATACATGTTTGCCATGCTGTGCAGAGAGGTCTTTCTGATACAGAAAGTCATCTCTGGTAATAGCTTTCTTCCTGGGATAGGCCAGCTATACAAATTCTTTTAGGTAGTTAAGGGAGAGGTAAAAAGCTTTTCCTCAGTTGGCTGAGTCTTACATGCCTTCAGCTCAAAGCCATCCATGTGTCCAAGTGGCACATTTGTTTGGTGGCATATTCTGCTCTCAGTGTCATCTAGTCTAACTCACTCCTTTTACACAGAAAGAATTGGGGCTCACAGAAGTTAAGCCCAGTATCACACGGATTTGCAAAACATGGTTGGCTGAAGGATTAAATGCTAAAATAAAATTCATATTACCTGCCTTTGAAACCAATTTCTTTCAGCTACTTAAACAATAATAAATAAGTTAAATGAAAATTTTGCAGCTAGTCTTTCTAGAAGGCATTTAGGCCTTTAATGTGAATATCTCTTTAACTTTAATCACGGGTGATCAATCAAGACTCATAGAAACAAACAAAACCTCATTTTGGCTTGCCTCTATTTAATTTTCTCCACTTTCTCATTATCAAGGCTTTGTAGGTCTAGAGAATCTATTAAAAAAAAATCCCTTTGCTTTGACCTGGGATCTGTGGGAATATTCAGAAAGGCAGTGAATTTTGAAGGTTGCCACTATCTGCTTTATTCAAGACTCTGAGTTAAATAAGTCATCTATACTTAACACCAGGTTCTCAGGAATCTTTTAACATATTTGAGACCTCTTTGAACTGTATTCCAAAGGCTCATAAATGTATTTGAAGATTCCTGGCTTTTATCTTCAAGCAAGTGTTTAAAAATGGACAAACTTTCTCCTTGGGCTAGAGGGTCAGTTAATATATTGAGATAAAACTCATCTAATCATTCTAGCATGTAATTTTTCAGCATGCTTCTTGCGTCCTTTTCTGTCCATCCTTAGCTTTGTGTCTGTCATTCAGTACTGATTGAGAAGCTTTTCCTGATTATCCAGCTCCATCACTCCCAGCACTTCGTGGAATTTGTGGAATTCTAGGGATGTTATCATTAGTACTCAAATACGGAAGAGGAAATGACCATTTTAATCAGCAGCTGAAATTAGTTCCAGACCTTAAGCATAAGGAAGAAAGATATTTGCAGACAAATAGGCCTCCTGTGGCTATTCAGTGAAGGGTTGGTTTAGAGTTTCTGCCTTCTATAATTCATGGTGCAAATTTATGGCTGCTGTGTCCTGCCTGGAATGAGGAAATTCCCTGTCTGTGTTTACAAGGAGGGTTGCTTACCATGGTGATACCTGATTAAATTTTATTGAATTAATAAGATGAACAAGTCTCAACGCCCTGAAAGCTTTAGTATTCAGACACCATGTACAATACTGCACAGGGTCAGGATAAGGACAGATGTTCTAATCCATTATGCCTGTCAGCTTGATCTTTATTCTGCATTGACCTTCAGTCTCTACCACCATCCCAAGCTCCAGACATGTGTTGCTAACCTGCTTCCTGAGTTAGATGTCACCGGCAAAGACCTTATCCAATTATTCCTGTCCACTTCAGACAATAGCAAGGTGTCCACCATTAAACTCACTCCTCCAAATCTGCCCTGTTGTCTCCATTCTGCATCTGTTCGAGTAGTTACATCAGGCACCCACAGTAGTTACGTTCTCTCTCTCCTCACTCTCCTCACTCTCCTCACTCAGTCTGCTACAAAACTCTCTGAGGTATAAACTCTAATATCTCTTCTCTAATATCTCTAATATCAATGACCAGGAGCCATGGTCATCGATGTACAAACTGTCTCCTGAACTATAATAACTGTGTGGTCATCGTTCTACCTTTACCTATTGTTAGCTTATATAAATTCATACTGGTAATTTTTTGAGAATCTACTTTTTACTAAACACTGGAAAACTATTTTCACAGTTAATAAAATCTGGAAGAAAAACCCCTTCTTATAATAATCTATATTAATCAACCACATGGTTTAGTAGGATCAAGAACTTGGAATATTTACATTAACATTACTAACTCTAGGATAGCCTCAACCAGGAATGTAAAGTTGCAAATAATGTTATTATTTGCCTAAGAAACTATCCTAAAATCCATTCGCTTAAATAACAATCTACTCAACTAGGCCCATCTCCGGACAATAGACTGCTAGCCAGAATTCACAGAGTAGCTGAGAAATTTGGCCTCTGTACATTGGAACCAAATTGAATCTCAGAGATAGAATTTGGGGTGAAGCAGAAAAGAATAGTTTTATTGCTTTGCCAAACAAAGGGGGCCCAGCGGGTTGATGCCCTCAAAACTGTCCCAACCTGGGGGTGTTGTGAGGAGTTTTATAGTCAGGGCTGTTGGTAAGGATCAGGGAGCCTGCAGGGCCTGCCTTATTCCAATCCAAGGATCATCCAGGGTGTGATGGGTTTCTGTTGTTCTTCACTGAACTGGGACTCTCTCTCTGGAAATAAGAATGTTTCATCAAGCAGTTAATCTTTCATTTGGTGGAGGGTTTAGTTCTGCCGAAGAGATCAAATATATCATTATGTATATCCCCTGAGAAGGGATCAGGACCCTGCCCCAAGGCTGCACCGTGTTCTCCTAACTGCTTCTCCCTTGTCTCCACATCCCTTCCCTTCCCTGATTAACAACTGTTTGAACTTGCCCTTTGAAACTCTGGGAACATCCTGGAAGCTGAGTGAAGCCTTATTCCTGCAAACAAAATATAGGGGATACGGAAAGATTTTGTACCCAGGAGCCCCAGAGGGTCCTACTCAGTTTCCATAGTCCTTATGATATAATAAAAAGTATATCTAGTTTTTAGTCTCACTTTCTTGCAACCAGTGAAGCTGCTCAGTCTTGTCCGACTCTTTGTGATCCCATGGACTGTAGCCCACCAGGCTCCTCCATCCATGGGATTTTCCAGGCAAGAGTACTGGAGTGGGTTGCCATTTCCTTCTCCAGGGGATCTTCCCTACCCAGGGATCGAGCCCAGGTCTCCCGCATTGCAGTCTGAGCCACCAGGAAAGCCCAAAGAGCTCCTAAAACCTTTGGAATTCCCTGAGTGATAGGAGTGTCTTTTGTTGTCCATAATGAGTCCTTTTCAACTATACTAAAGTTTGCACTAAGGAGGTTATGGGGTGCTCAGAATAACTTCAGGATGGGGGCTGGTCACCAGAGAAACCAGCCACATGATTAAATGGTCAGAATGTTCAGCTTTGTCCCCAGACTTCTTCTATGGGAGGATTAGGGGCTGGAAATTGAGTGCAATTACCTGGCCAAAGATTTGGTCAGTCATACCCATGTCATGAAACTCCATATAAAAACCCAGGAACAATGAGGTTAAGAGAAATTCCTGGTTGGTGAACACATTGATGTGTTGGGAGGTGAAGTACTCAGAGAGGCATGGAAATTCTATCTCCTTCCTCCAGATCTTGCCATATATGCATTTCTTCATCTGGCTTTTTAGTCATTTCCTTTATAATATACTGGCAATTATTACGTATAGTGCTTTTCTTTCATCTTGTGAGTCATTCTAGTGCATTATCAAACCTGAGGCAGAGTTGGAGAAACTCTTAAATTTGTGTGCTGTGCTTCGTCACTCAGTCGTGTCCAACTTTTTGCAACCCCATGAACTGTAGCCCATTAGGCTCCCCTCCGTGGGATTTTTCAGGCAATACTGGAATGGGTTGCCATTACCTCCTCCAGGGGATCTTCCCAACCCAGGGATCAAAGCCACATTTCCTGTCTCTTGCATCGTAGTCATTCTCTACCCACTGAGCCATCGGGGAATCCCAAGTTTGTAGTCAGCCCAGAAGATGCACAAGCAGACTGGGGATACCCAAGACTTGCAGTGGCATCTAAAGTGGGGGCAGTGTTGTGCCCTTTAAACTGTAGGGTCTGTGACGACCCCAGGTAAGGTCAGAATTTAATTGAATCGTAGGACACAGGACTAAGTGTCACAGAATCCTTGTTGGAATGGAGCTCTCTCCTCAGAACAATATATTGCTCAGTTTGTCAAACTACTTCCTTGCCAAACTACTATTTATTCATGAAAATGCACTTCAAAACCTTCCCTTCCCTACATCCACCAATTTGAAACTATACTTTGAACTTTACCTAATCTCAGGTCCTAGGTATTGAAATACCAATGTAACTAACCCCTAAAAATATCCATTTTTGTTCTTCCCCAGATGTTGACCACTGAGTCAAATGGTGTTCTTTCCCCTTGCAGTGGGTAAATCCCTTGGCTTTGTTTAATCTGTGGGTTATTTTAGTGGCATTATTAGAGAGTTAGCAGTCAACAAATCCTGTAAAGAAAGTATTATTACTACCCTCATTTTAAAGATATGAAAGCTGAGGCAGAGATTCATTAGGAGACTTGCCCAAAGCCATACCCGCTAAATGATAAAATCCTGCCTCAAGCTCCAAATTCCAGTTTTTTAACACTTAAAATGTACTTGCCAAATCTCAGTGCACCCTTAGCTCTCTGCCATAGGGAACTACACTGTGTGTTTTCTTACACAATAACTTCCGACACTGAGAAAATCTCATTGTTTGGAGATCAGAGTTAGAAAAGAGGATGGATACGGGGCAGGACGCCATAAAGATGGTGTAGACAGTGATAACCTAGCTATCTAGTTCACATGAGGTGAAAGAGAAAGTCGCTCAGTCGTGTCCGACTCTTTGCAACACCGTGGACTATACAGTCCATGGAGTTCTCCAGGCCAGAATACAGCAGTGGGTGGCCTTTCCCTTCTCCAGGGGAAGATCCAGGGGATCTTCCCAACCCAGGGATCAAACCCAGGTCTCCTGCATTACAGGCAGATTCTTTACCAACTGAGCTATGAGGGAAGCCCGTAGTTCACATGACTTGCTGGCAATTCCTTTTCAAAAGATAGATGAAAGCAGAGATAAATTTTTATCTTTTTTATTCTAACTGCCAAAAAAGAGGCACTTGGTAAAATGGAAGTGTCAGAGCTGTTGCTTTTCATTAGTTCCTAGCTTTTTGTGTGCCCAGTTACCATGGATATGAATAAGTTTTACCCTTGCCATTCCAGGTAATACAAGCTATCTCCCTAATGGCTTAAGCTAGTTCAAGTTGAATTTCTGTCACTTGCAAACCAAAAGAGTCTTTAACTAATTCAGGAGATAACAGAAATCTTGAAAGAAAACTGATGGATGAAAAAAATTATTTTATATTATTTTGCAAAGATAAAAATAAATTACTCAAATTCCATGGACAGAGGAGCCTGGTGGGCTACAGTCCATGGGGTTGCTAAGAGTTGAACACAACTGAGCGACTTCACTTTCACTTTTCCCTTTCATGCACCGGAGAAGGAAATGGCAACCCACTCCAGTATTCTTGCCTGGAGAATCCCAGGGACGGCGGAGCCTAGTGGGCTGCCGTCTATGGGGTCGCACAGAGTCGGACACGACTGCAGTGACTTAGCAGCAGCAGCAGCAGCATTACCACTTTACTTTTGAATTGTCCACTAGACAAAAATGACCTTCAAATTAACATGATCCAAGAATAATGTTTTTAATTTGTTTATTTTTAATTGGAAGATAACTGTTTTACAATATTGTGTTGTTTTCTGCCACACATCAACATGAACCAGCCACAAGGATACACATTTCCCCTCCCTCTTGAACCTCCCTCCCACCTCCCGCCCCTTCCTACCCCTCTAGGTGGTCACAGAGCACTAGGCTCGAGCTACCCACATCACACAACAAATTTCCACTGGCTACCTATTTTGCATATGGTAATATATATGTTTTGATGCTACTTTCTCAGTTCGTCCCACCCTCTCCTCCCCCTACCATGTCCACAAGCCTGTTCTCTATGTCTGCATCTCCTCTGTTGTCCTGCAAATAGGTTCATCAGTACCATCTTTTCAGATTTCATCAGAAGTATTTAAAATTCAAAATAGTGAGGTGATAATGAGACAGCACTTAATTTCTTTATCTAAGGATAGGAATCCAGATCCAGACAGAATACACATTAAGACCCTGAAAGTAATTGTAGACCAGTTTATTATTGCTATCCCCAGAAGCATCATTTCAGCAATCCTGGAGCAAGAAGAACCTTGGGCATAGCCTGACCCTTGCACTTGGCTGCCGGAAAGGAGTTCACAGACATTTCAGAAAAAAAATCTGAGTATGCTCTTGTGGTCAGAGACTCTAAAAAGGCAGCATTTCAGGGTGAATTTGAAACCCTAAAGTTGGTTGATTCTGTGTCCATTTTCCAAAGTATCCCAATGGAGAGAAAAGGAGTTTGATGCTAAATTAGAAAATGATTTCTATACACAGGTCACCTTGTTCCTTTTGTTACGTATTTTGATTATTGATCCAGATGAAGTCATCAGAGACAACATATCAAGTTTGTAGATGTCATATAGCTGATATCTGTCAGCATTTTATAGGACAGAATTAGAATTCAAACTGACAAGTCAGTATTAGGAGCCTTAATCAACAAGATGACATTTAAAATCCATTGCCCATTGACATTACCCTAAATTATACCCTTGTCATGTCTCATTTGGATGACTGCAACCTCTAATTGTTAATGAACCAATTTCAGATTTGCTCACCTGATATGGAACAAAGCCAGTCTACAGACACCAGGTTATGGTGAAGGAAATTACAGCATTTATTTGCAGGGTGCAAAGCAAGGAGAGTGGGTAGCTAATGCTAAAAAGATCTGAACTTCTTCATGGCTTTTGGGAAAAGAGTTTTGTTTTTTAATTTCATTTCTTTATTTTTCATTGGGGGATAATTGCTTTACAATGTTCCATTGGTTTCTGCTGTTCAACAACATGAAGCAGCTGTAGGTATATATATTTGACCTCTCTCTCTCGAGGTTCCCTCCCTTTCTTCCTGCAAGCCCACCCCTCTAGGTCATCACAGAGCCCCGAGCTGAGCTCCCTGTGTTATACAGCCGCTTCCCACTCACTATCTATTTTACACACGGTAATGTATATACGTCGAAGCTACTCTCTCAATTTTTCCCACCCTCTCTTTTCCCTGCTATGTCCACAAGTCCATTCTGTACATCTTTGTACAGAATGTACATTCCTATCTTGCAAATAGGCTCATCAGTACCATTTCTCTAGATTCCATATACATACCTTAATATATGATATTTGTTTTTCTCTGGGAAAAGACTTTTAAAAGCAACATTAAATGTGAGGTTGAAAAGCACATGTCAGTTCATTGTCATTTTCTGATTGGTTGTTGAGGTGATAGGGTAAGGTTTTGAGTCTCTTAATCATCAGCCTCTGGTTCCAACCAGTGTGGAGTTTATGTGCTTGCGGTCAGCAGTTTCTATCAAGTGGGGTCCTGGTTTCTGTAAAACAAGTCAAAGATACGCCTCAGGCCATTGTCTACATCTTTTGAGGAAGAGCTAGGGGTCCTCAGGTCCTGTTTCATGGCTGAACTATTGTTCAACCTATTATTACCTTTCTTGCTTGACCACTTTCTTTTATCTCTGCATTTTCTACCACCCTAATTATTAATGGCTTGAGTCCGCCCTTTGGAACTCAGAGAAGGCCTTAGAGACTATAGCTATCTCTATAAACAAGAAGAAAGGGGCCTAGATGGGGTCTGTCCCTGGGAGGGCCCTGCAGGCCCATGCTCAGTTTCATAGCCTCACTCCATCCTTTCCTGTGGCCTATACCTTTATACCTTACTCTGCTGCAATTCCAGACAGTTGTTTTTTTTTTTAATACAAACCTGATTATGCTTCTCTCATACTTTAAAAGCTTCCAGTATGCCACCGTTTCCTACAGGCTAAAATCTGAAGCTCATTTGCACAAGGCAGTTTAGTCTAGTCTATCATCTCAGTTTTGCACCAAATGACATCCTTTGAACGTCTCCTTCTGTGTAACCAAGCAGGCAACTCTTCAAACAGAGCTGCACGTCCATCCCTGCAAGTTTTTGCACACTTTGCTCCTGCAGCTCAGAGTCTCATAGCCTTCTCCACTTGGGAAATACATTCATCCTTCAAAATGGGACTGGGTGCCTCTGCCCAGTGACATTTCTTTGCTCCTTCAGCCTATTAGTTGGCCATGCCTTTCACTCAGCACATTTTTTAGCCTATATTTTAACACTTATACATGGTAAGTCTGTCTTCTTGCCTGTGCCATGAGTTCTTCCAGGAAAGGGATTAGTTGATTTTTATATGACTCAGTCTGAACACTTGGATGTGATTTCTAATTCTTCCATTTTCTAACTGCTTGACTTCAGTCAACTTACCTAATCCTTCTTCGCCTCAATTTCACCAGTTGTGAAATGGGACTAATAATAGTGCCTAACTCATAGGATTATTATATGGATTAAATGAGCCAGTATGTATCCGATTTTGCTGAAAAGTGGAAGCGTCAGTCACTCAGTTTGTCCAACACTTTGCTACCCCATGGACTGTAGCCATGCAGGCTCCTCTGTACATGGGATTCTCCAGGCAAGAATACTGGAATGAGTAGCCATTTCCCTCTCCAGGGATAAAACCTGGGTCTCCTGCATTGCATGCAGATTATTTACCATCTCAGCCACCAAAGCAGGAAACCTGGGTTCAATCCCTGGGTCAGGTAGATCCCTTACAGAAGGGAATAGCTATCCATTCCAGTGTTCTTATCTGGAGAAAGGATTCCATGGACAGAGGAATCTGGTAGGTTATAGTCCATGGGGTTGCAAAGAATCAGACACAACTGAGTGACAAACACAGCCTGACTTTGCTGGCATGCCTTCAAATCCTTCTGTCTCACTCTGACCAAGGGCTTCTTTGAATCTTTATCTGTGTTTTGGTAGGGGCTGGGAAATTACCTCTCAAAGTACTAGTGAGAAAGCAGATATGGGAGAGATTATACTCTAAAGAAAACTTACAACAAAGACTTTGATATGTTGCCTTGCCATGAAGGAATGAATAAAATTAATCAACCATCTAATAAGGGCATGCATAGAGGAAATGAGATGAAATAGATATGAATATGAAAAAGCCTGAAGATGCAAATGACTCAAGTTTCAGCAAAAATAACAATATAATATACAAGCATCATTTCAAAATTGTGACACTTTGAGTGTTATGTAGAGTCAGTTATTTTACTTTATAATAGAAATATAAGCTCATGTTTATTGAGCACTTATCACACACAGAAGCATTCCAAATTCTCTGTATTTATTATCTCACTAAATCTTCACAACGACTCTGTTTCAAATGAGGAAATAGCATCAAGAAGTTAAGTAAATTGCTCAAGGTCATACAACTGGTTAGAGGCTGAGTTGGGAGTTGAATCAAAGCAGACTGGGCTCTTAGGCACTAGTTGCAATTCAAATGCATGTGAATCATGTATTCATTAAGAAATTTCAAGTGCTTCAGAAAATGCACAGCTGTTAATGAGTAGGTCCCAGACCCAAAATATGCAGCCAAAAATTCTCAGGCTTTAAGTTAACATGAACTTCAAATGAAACAATTTATTTCCAAAACTGTAAGGTCAAATCACATGACATATCAGTATTCAGGTATACTTGGAATTTTCTGGTGGTCATTGTGTGTAATAGAGGAGGAGGAAGGGGAAGTGAAAGGGAGGGAAGAGAGAGAACAAAGAAGATTCATAATCTCAACATAATTCTTCCAAAAGCTGCTTCCTATCTGACACAATAAGAAGCCTCAAGCTAAGCAGCAGCCATTAAAACTAAACTTGTTTCATTTTACCAAATTCACTTCAGCAAATGCTAATTGAGCATTATTAAGTGAATAAGTGCTGCTGATTTGGGAGCACAGAAAAGCTCAGTCTCTGAAAGGGAAAGGAATGAATAGACCAAATGGCACTCTGAGAGTCCTGTGATGAAGGTGCTGGAAGGAGAAGAGGCAGATGAAAGGTCCTGGGCCTCTGGAGATCTCCCTGAAGAAGCTAGTCCCGGAGCCAGGACTTTGAGACTGTGTTAATGCAGCCAAGGAGAGCTGGGCAGTGGCGACACTGATGGGGGCGTGGTTTCCTTCAGGGCAGAGAGAACAGACTCCGAGCAAAGGCCACCAAGCCCTGGATGCAAAGTGTTCTGTAGCAATAATTGTTCTGCCACAGGCTCGAGTGCCTGCTGATCTTGCACTACACCCAAAGCACTTAAAAGAGGGGGATGAGCTCTGTCTGTGGCTTACTCCCATCTGAGCTGGAGAAAATAAATCTATGCTTCTTTCCTCGTATTTTGTCCCCTTCCCACCCTCTCCTTCACTGCTCCATGCAATCTTTGTCTAAACCGATTATGGAAGAAAGCAAATTTCTGTAGAAGGAGTTTCTGGACTTTTTCTATTGCATATACATTAAAATCCTTGAGAGAGATTTTTTGTAGCTGTAGTATGCATGCTTGATCGCCTCTAACCTTGTGAGTGCTGTTTAGGGTTACAGCAATGGCTCCACATTTCATTCCTGAGGGACTTGTATCTGCATTAGAAAACTTAATTCTGGTAAGAATTATCCAAGGATCTTTAGGTGCTTATATATTTTCAACGACAGAATTCATCATTCTCTTCATTGAGCCGTAAGTCTTTATATGTACATTTATTTTCTGTGGAATGCAACGTTTGAGACTGAATTCTTGAAATTCTGTAGAGTAGTTTGTTCTGAAGTTGGGTTCATCTGAAGTAAGTTGATTTATATTCATATCCAGTGTAATCTGTGGCAGAATTTTTTAAAATACTAACCTGTATTTTTATGGGTGTAGTGGATATTTGTTGGTTTGCTTTCTTCCATCCTTTGACTATGTGCATCACAACAAACTGTGGAAAATTCTTCAAGAGATCAGAATATAATACCACCTTACCTGCCTCATGAGAAACGTGTATGCAGAAGCAAAAGTTAGAACCAAACATGGAACAACAGACTGGTTCAAAATTGGGAAAGGAGTACATCAAGGCTGTATATTGTCACCTTGTTTATTCAGCTTCTATGTAGAGTATATCATGCAAAAAGACCAGCTGAATGAAGCACAAGCTGGAATAAAGATTGCTGGGAGAAATATCAACAACCTCAGATACGCAGATGACACCACCCTTATGGCAGAAAATGAAGAGGAACTAAAGAACCTCTTGATGAAGGTGAAAGAAGAGAGTGAAAAAGCTGGCTTAAAATTCAACATTCAAAAAATTAAGATCATGGCATCAAGTCCCATCACTTCATGGCAAATATGTAGGAAACAATGGAAACAGTGAGACTTTATTTTCTTCGGCTCCAAAATCACTGCAGACTGTAACTGCAGTCACAAAATTAAAAGACTCTTAGTCTTTGGAAGAAAAGCTATGACAAATTTAGACAGAGCATTAAAAAGCAGAGATGTTACTTTGCTGACAAAGGTCCCTCTAGTCAAAGGTAAGGTTTTTCCAGTAATCATGTGTTGATGTGAGAGTTGGACCATAAAGAAAGTTGAGTGCGCAAGAACTGATGCTGTTGAACTGTGGTGTTGGAGAAGACTCTTGAGAGTCCCTTGGACTGTGAGGAGATCAACCAGTCAATTCCAAAGGAAATCAATCCTGAATATTCTTTGGAAAGACTGATGTAGAAACTGAAACTCCAGTACTTTGGCCACCTGATGAGAAGAACTGACTCATTGAAAAAGACTCTGATGCTTGGAAAGATTGAAGGCAGGAGGAGAAGGGGACAACAGAGGATGAGATGGTTGGATGGCATCACCAGCTCGATGGACATGAGTTTGAGCAAGCTCCAAGAGTTGGTGATGGACAGGGAAGCCTGGCGTGCTGCAGTCCATGGAGTGGCAAAGAGTCAGACACGACTGAGCGACTGAACTGAACTGAACTTTCACCCATCTGTTTTGCTTAATCTCCTTGCATAAGAGCCCTGAGATCTTTATTTCAGTATCCCTCAATATACAGTGGCTCAGCAGTAAAAAAAAATCTGCCTGCAATGCAGGAGACACAAGAGATATGGTTCCATCTGTGGGACAAGAAGATCTCCTGGAGTAGGAAATGTCAACCCACTCTCATATTCTTGCTGGAAAATCCCATGGATGGGATGGGCTACAGCCCATGGGGTTGCAAAAAGTCGGACATGACTATGCGACTGAGCACACACACACACACACACACACACACACAATTCAGTATAGTTGATATGTAGCTGACTCCTTATCCGGCTTTAGGAATGGCCTTGATGGTTGTAACCTAGTGAAGGTGATCTATTGTCCTTGTCACCAGAAGCCTAGCCTTAAGTAAATCAATGTATGGCATCCCTCGGGGTAGAATAACTGATTCGCAAAAGGGCATATGACCAATTTATTCCAACAAAACTTAAGGGAAGTTTTCTGAAGGGATTATGACAACAAAAATGTCTTTCTCTTCTGAGAATATCAGTAGAGGAAACACCCTCTCTCCTCCTGGTTTAAATACGATGTGAATGCAAATCCTGAAACCACAGCAGCCACTTTGCTGTCTTGAGGGGAACTGGCCTGAGAATGATGAGGATATATGAGGTGGGCAGAGCTGAGAGAATCACCACAGGAAGAGCTGGTATCAAACCATGCCTGATGCCTAAATTAAATGTGATTTTGTTCTTTTATGAACCAGTATATCTCTTCTTAAAATTCTTGTTAGTTTTAAAAAACGCTTTTTACTTGCAACCAAAGGCACATGCTATTCATAAGAAAAATGCCTCAGTTAATTATAGCCATTACAAAATGGCGGGTTCTATTTATGACAATGGGTTCATATGAGTTATTACTTTATTTCACAGAAAGTAACAACTTTCTGTGAATGAGGAGGGTTATTTTTATTTTCACTTTACAGACAAGGAAATAACATCCTTGACTGTCACAAACTAACAGTAACAGCAAATTTTAGGTTTTCAAATTATTGACCAAGATTTGGCCTTTTAGTATGAGAAATACTTTTTAAAAGTAGGTTTACATGAAGCTGGAGTTTTGGGAAAATGAGCATAGGATCTGGTAGTCCAAACTTCCTTTCACTACACTCCTTACTTGCATGATCCCTGAAAAAGTTATACTGTAATTCTCATCTTTGTCTATATATGTTTTATCCCTCCCCACCACCCACTCCTACTTCTTTTAAGGTTTTTTCTTTGGTTTTGTGCAGTTTGAATATGATGTACCTAAGTGGGTTTGTTTGTGTTTGGTTATTTGGTTATTTTTCTAGGTGTTCATGTTTTGCTCTGGGTATTTATCCTGAGCTTCCCAGGTCCGTCTTGTGTTGTCTGTTATTAATTTTGGCAGGTTTCTGGCCACTATTACTTCAAGCATCTCTCCTGTTCTGTTCTTTTCTTCCACGTAATATTAAAATTGCATGTATGGCCCACCTTTTGATGATGTTCCACGGTTCCTAGTGCTCTGTATTTTCATTATTTTTCTCTCTTTGAATTTCAATTAGGGGCATTTCTATTGACCCATTTCAAGTTGACTCGTTCTTTCCTCAGCAACGTCAGGTCTACTGAAGAGCCCATCAAAGGCATTCTTTGCTTCTGTTACTGATATTTTTATTCCTAGCATTTCCTTTCAATTCTATCTTAGAGTTTCCATCTCTCTGCTTCTATTATACATCAGTTTTTGCAGCTTACTTTTTCCATTAGAATCTTTAACATATTAATCAAAATTATTTTAAATTCAACATCTTAAATGGCCTGATAACTCTAACATCTAATAATGCTAACAAATATCTGATAAATCTGGTAATCGCAGTCACATCTGCTTCTGGTTCTGATGATTGTTTTCTCTTTTCAGACTGCCTTTTTTGGCCTTTGGCAAGACTTGTCATGTATTGTTGCAAGCTAGACATGCTATTTATGTAATAGAGGCTGAGGAAAATAGACCTAGTACGAGAATTTGTGTTAATCTGTTGAGGAGTGTGGCTGTGTTTGATATTTGCTGTAGCTGTAAGTATTAAAAGCTTTAGATCCCTCTCATGGCCTTCTTTTTGCCTCATCTCTAGATTCTCGGTCTTTCCTGTGTACTCCACTCAGAGAAACTCTGTGTCCTGCAGCCCTTTCAGCTCAAATCCACTGTTACATGGGAACCAACATGGTACAATGGTAGAGTATGAAGGAGAGGGAGTATTCTACCAGCTTTTGAGTAAGTCTCGGCTTTCCAGTGGGCCCATCTCTGGGATGCAGCCTCCAAAGCATCCTTCATCCTCATCCAGCAGAGCAGCTCTCCCTACCCTTCTCTCTACTACCCTCCTTGTCTGCAGGGTTCCCAAACTACTTCCTCGAAGACGAAGACATGCCTCTTTTGACTGTGTCTCCACAACCCTCTCCTGACCTCCTTCTTTGAGGCACAAAAGCTGGGGGGAGTTGGAAATATTCCCTCATTGGTTAGGTGGGAAATGGAAGGATTCCAAGCTCACCTTCTTGCTCAGCCAGTCCAGAAACAGAGTAGTCACCGCTTTACCCATGGAGACGCCTGTTCTCCAGGTTGGGCAGGTTTCTCTGGGGCTGTGGTCCCAGGTAAAGAGGTGTTTGGGGGGTGATGCCAGAGCGAGAAGAACAGTGATGGAGATTCTGGTTCAGGCAGTGACCCCCTCAAGCTTCTCCCTTCAGGAAATCCCGGTTGTAAGTATTGGTGGTCTAGTAGCTGCTGAAGCGTTCTCAGGGCAAGGCTGGGAAATACACTCTGTGTGTGTGTGTTCAGTCACTCAGTCACACCCAACTCATTGCGACCCCAGGGACTGTAGCCTGCCATGCTGTTCTGTCCATGGAATTTTCTAGGCAAGAATACTGCAGTGGGTTGCCATTTCCTCCTCCAGGGGATCTTCCCAACCTAAGGATCAAACTCGTGTTTCCTGCATCTCCTACATTAGCAGGCAGACTCTTTGCCACTGAGCCACCTGGGAATCCCAATACTTTCATTATGCAAACCTTTAATGAAAGCCTCTACCTCTCAGATCACCAATGAGGAACCAGAAGAGAACTACTTGGACAGGTCCCTGAAGGAGCATCTCTCGAAGGAGGTGCTATGTGCACTACTTGATAGCTCAGTTGGTAAAGAATCTGTCTGCAATGCAGGAGACCTGGGTTCGATCCCTGGATTGGGAAGATCTCCTGGAGAAGGGAAAGGCTACCCACTCCAGTGTTCTGGCCTGGAGAATTCCATGGGGTCACAAAGAGCTGGACATGACTGAGCGACTTTCACTTTCAGCTAAAACTCATTAAGCACTTGCTAGGAAAGTGATGGAGTTAGTTATATACTTAACAGTTGTTCTTAAACTGACCTTGGCTATTTGAGTTGTTTACTAGCTTTAATCACAGAAAGTTAAAATGCAGATTGCAGCATAGCTGAGCCTGAATATGTCAATTGGATAAAAATCCATAAACTCTTTTTGTAAATGATAAACATAAATCCTTACCATGTAAAATTTTTCCAAGGAGGGCATATGGTTTATGGTGAATCAGAGCTGTGTGACCTCTAGTATCGTAATTCAAAATAGTGTCCAGTGGAATGTTTCTCTTGGGCAAGCTTTCACAACATGTGAGGCTTTGATGAACCACTGGAACAGAGTACTCCGGAAATAGTTGTTTTCTAATGAAACTAAGTACTGGTTGATACAAATGTGCTCTCAATTTATACACTTTTCAGATATCTGAAATTCCTTATTTCCCTATGCCTGCAGCTCCAGCATATGTCACTGATGTCCTTTGACAGACTCAGCAGTGCTAGACTGTCACATATGTAACCACCAGGTCAGGAGGGGTTTGGGGTCCTTGCCTCTTAGGAGGACATCTGAAGAGTGTGTGGAAGAATTCCACAGCAGGCTGTGATGAAGGCAGAGAGAATGGCTTCCATCCTCTATTCCAAAAAGCAAATAAAAATGATGCTGGTCATGGTTAGGGATCGGGGAGAATGAAATATTGAGAATCTGCTCTACCATCAGCTTCGTTCTGACCTTTAAATAAGTCAAGCACCCTGCCTCCTTCCTTCATTTTTCCTTGAACCACCGCCTTCTCCAGTCTGCCAGGACCAGTGGCTTTCACCCTTGCTGACTGCAGGCTGCTCCTTGGAATTCTGTCAAGTATTGCTACCCATGCTTACAGTCCCCCAGTCAGCCCGCTTTTAAGACAATTTAAATTCATTTTGCAAATAAGATTTCACAAAACACTGCATAATTGGCTTCAATAGAATCAAAACCTATTGCATTTACTATATAGCAAATTAGCTTTCACACACATTACAAGTTTTTGTTTTACTTATGCACTTCATACCCTCTCTGTCTGTCTCTCTCTCTTTAACTGCACAAAGCCACATGATTTATAACTAGTGGCTGCTGAATAATACAACATCTTCTCTTGTTACAGCTCAGTAGAAATTCTTCATACACATGCTGCATAGGTAATACTGAGCTATGCAATTTTACAGGAGTTCATTGAAGTCAAACTTTCAGAAGCAGTCAGAAAGGAAAATCATGTTTTATGAAATATACATATAGAGTTCTGGGCTCAAAATCTAGGAAGGAAAAAAAAAAAAACTGAATCTTAGGCTTGCAAGAAAATTTTCCAAGGATCTTTAACTTACTTTGATGATTATGACATTCTCATGCCTAAGAAAAAACTGGTGTCTTATTCTGGTTGAAATAAAATGATTTTAGTGTGCAAAACCAGAATGTGAGCTACAAAGGAATGCAACAGTGCACCAAGGCGCTGGTGCTTGCAGTTAGGCCTACCAAGTTGTCCTCACCACAGCAGATTCAAAAATAAGCTTCAAAGAGGAGGCACCTTCCATCCCTGTAATGCCTAGAGTCCCTGTGCACCACATGAGCATTCGTGGAGCTTGTGAGCCTGATAAGTGAGAGTCACATGACCTTGGTTTGCTATGTCTCCATGATTTTGTGCTGTCCTACTTTGCTGTTGCTCCAGCTCAGCCGTAGATGTGATCTGTCACCTCCAGGAAAGGGCAGCAAGGCTACTTTCTGAGCACTGGACTTGGATGACTCATTTGCAACCTAGAAAAGAAAGGTGGGTGAGGAACGGCAGATAGAGTGAGAAGTAACAGCGCTTCTCTGAATTCTCTTTTTATGCAGGTGTCTATTAACATACCAAATATCAGCGACACAGCTGCCTCTCTTGGCACTCCCTGTGGCTTAGAGCGAAGCGCTGGTGGGAGCAGGATGGTGCAGGAAAACAGTTCTCATGCGTATGATCTCTCCAGCTTATGAAAGGTACTTATCCTAATCTACTGATGCAAGATGTCTCAAAATAACATAACTGGCAGCAGAACAGCGAGGTCTGAATGCCTACGGAAAAATCGCTTGGGATGTTTGGGAGGTTGTATGGTATGGAGAGAAAAAGTACCCACCTCCTCTTTTTTTTTTTTTTTTTTTAACAAATCTTAGATTTATTTACTAGTTATGAGACCTTAGGCAAGTCATTTGAACCTGATGAACCTGTTTCCAATGTGTAAAATGGAAATAATATGACTTACCTTTCTAGGTTGTTGTAACATTTGATAGATGCTGAAAATAATTGTTGCCTTCTTCTTGTCCCAGATACCATCAGGACCAAATAATCAGCTCTTGAGGAACCTCTGCAGTGTATGTGGAAACAGAGGCAGCTGCTGATTGTTCTATCTAGTCCTCTGGAGCAGGGCAAGCTAACTCTTCCCCACGGGCCTGGAAATGCAGCGCTGATTATTGACCTAATGAATATTTAATTCCTGTGAGATCAGAGTTACCTGAGTAGATGTTGTGTATAAATACATCATGAATCCTGGAAAATCTTTGTAACCCATCCTCTGTACCCTTCTTTGAAACTGTACTCATCTTCAGAGGAGATTCTACGTGAATCTCTTGGGATTCACCATTGTCTTGTCCTAGGTACTCTAAAGGTACCTCAGGATGAAACTTTGGTTGGTGTCCAACCTTGGGAGTTCCCCAGGTGAAATTCAAAACTAGCCCCATACACAGAGGTTAAGGAAAGAGAGAAGAAAGAGGAGACCACTCCAGACTAGCAGGTGACAGTTTTAATAAACACGGGAACTTACACACAACGCTTGTGTTGGCGGCTACAGGATGAGGAGCTCTCTGTAACTGCTGCGAAAATCTTGAGAGTCTGGACACAAGCCTTAACTGGATTCAGCACACATTCAGTTTCGATGGTCTCAACTCAATGCTCTCTCGAGGCTGCACCCTTGAAAACAGCTCAGCTGTGGGAGCAAAGGGCAGCATATTTCAAGGACAGAGGAGAGAGAAGCCTCTGACTGCCCAGGTCCAGCTCACAGGTCAAGCAACACTCATGGCTTCTCCATGACCTCCTCCAATGCCTTCCTGTCATGCAGTCAAACTGTAACTAAAAATAATGGAGAAACAGATGCATCATTGTGAATATTTTTATTTTAAATGTAACTATAGGCAAGGAAAATAAATTAAAATCACTATCTTTCCTTCTTATTTTCTTTGATCTTTATAATGCCTCTGTTAGAGAAATTCTAGAAATAATTAGATCAACCTAGCATTGAGTCCTAATGAATGGTGCTCTTGACTACAGGTATAATAGAATTTTCTGCAGTGATGGACTGTTCTAATATCTGTGCTGTCCCGTGTGGTAGCTACTAGTCATGTGTAATTGGTGTCTACCGTATTGGACAGTCCAGGTCTCCACTGCAGATGAGGTTTGCCTTGAAGATTGAAACCCTAAAGCAAAGGAAGACTATTGATGCTGGGAAAGAATTCATGTATTGCTTCTACTTTTATCTATTAAATTGTCCTAGACCTCAAGGTTTTACAGGCAAAATATGGTTATTGTTCAGTACAACCACCACATTTCTAAGCAGAAATATCCCAAACAGGATCATGTTATTTTGCCATGTTTACAAGATCTGACATCCATATATCAATATTTCAGAACCAAACTTATTAGAATTAAGTTTCATTTTCACTTTCATATGAGAGTGTTGGCTGTTAGAAGTAAGATATATTTAAATCACTGGGTCCAAGTGACTGAACTGGAAAGATAAAGTCTTGCCCTTACCCTTCTCCCTTTACTTGATACACCACAACTGCCACTTTGGTTCCCTAACCGTAACTCACTATCTTAATATTTTCTTAAATTGACACATATATAGTACTTACAAGGTCAGGCACTATTTTAGGACAAATGCCATCATGACACTGTTAAAGTGAACACACAAGAATGCACTGAAATTTTTGCTGATATGTAGAATGGATATTTTACTACATTTGAGGAAACTACAACTGAGCTACAACTGAGGAAGCTGCCTATTGTGGTGCTAGCTCTGAGCTGGAGCATTAGACTGAGTATCGTATGCGATACAGGGGGGCAAAGCACAAGCCGGCATGACTAGGACATCAGAGCTGTGCCACAGCATCAGGCTGGTGCCAACGAAAGATGATGGCTAGCTGAAGCATGCAGGAAAATACGATACTCAGGGTAGTGAACTCAAACACTTGCATGGTGCCAAATGCAAATTAATGACTAGCGGGTTTACTGTAGATGCTTTTGTGAGGCACTGTTATTCTGCAGCGGAGTTGCGGTTACAGACACCACTTGTGTTTGATTGGAATATTTTAATATTTTGATTTCTTGAGCACATCCACTAAAATCCTAGCATTTAAAAAAGTATGGACACAGGTGTGGGGGACAAACTAATGGTTACCAGTAGGGAGAAGGGAGAGGGAAGGGGCAGGTAGGGAGAGGAGACTGAGAAATACAAACTAGTATGTATCCAGTAAAAAGGAATAGGATGTGTTGTACAGCCCAAGGAAATATAGCCATTATTTCATAAGGGCTTTTAATGGAGTATAATCTATAAAAATATTGAATCATCTGTTATATGCCTGAAACTAATATAGTATTATAATTAATCAACTATATTCAATTTTTTAAAAGTGTGTACAAAAAACAAATACATGCAAATTATTCCTTGTAATGTCTGTATTCACTCCAAAGAGTCATTCTCTGAGCCAATACATTGTTTTCATCCTTGTTTCTAAAAAACAATCCGTCCTGAACCCCCTCAGGTCATCCCCAGAGCTGTACTTTTCATTTCTCCCCCAAAGCAAGTCAGCCAGCAGCTGGACCAGTAACCGATTTCTCAGTCAGTACTGAGTGAAAAGACACATTGAAAGCCCCTGAGAAGAAAGAAAAGGAACCATGTCTTCCCACCATAACCCAGACCACGATGTTGGTAAAATAGAACGAGCCAGTGGGTCTGGGAAACCATTTCCCTGTAAAGATACATGGGTCAAAGAGCTACCAAGGCAGGATATCACAAATATCTGCGTGGGTATTAAGATGCCTGTGTGTATTATCCTGTAAGGAGGACATTGAGGAACACAGGCTTCAGCATAACCATACCCGGATACACTCCCTCCCAGTGACCTGCTTTCCCAGACAGGAGAGAAGTCTATCCGCACAACAGCTGCACAAAAGCAATTCAAGGAGCATGTATGAGGCGCTGGATCAGAGGTTTCCAGGACCACAGGGCTGCACACTCTGTTGGTTTCTCATGTCTTAGTAGGTACATTATTGGAGAAGGAGATGGCAACCCACTCCAGTGTTCTTGCCTGGAGAATCCCAGGGATGGCAGAGCCTGGTGGGCTGCCGTTTATGGGGTCGCACAGGGTCGGACACGACTGAAGCGACATAGCAGCAGTAGGTACATTATTGCCCGTTATTCCTAACTCACCTTTGAACACTCTGGGGGGCTTTCTGAATTAACTGCACATTAATTTAAATAATATATTATAGCTTTAGCTATACAGCATAATAACTCAATATCTATAGATTATACTCCCTTTAAGGTTTTGTAAAATATTGGCTATATTCCTTGTGCTGTATAATATATCCCTGGGCTGTGTTTAGTCACCTAGTTGTGTCCAACTCTTTGTGACCACACAGACCGTAGCCCTCCAGGCTCCTCTGTCCATGGGATTCTCCAGGCAAGAATACTGGAGTTGGGTGCCATGCCCTCCTCCAGGCGATCTCCCCAACCCAGGGATCAAACCCAGGTCTCCCACATTGCAGGCAGAGTCTTTACTGTCTGAGCTACCAAGAAGCCCAAGGGAGTGGGTAACCTATCCCTTCTCCAGGGGATCTTCCCGACCCAGAAATCAAACCGGGGTCTCCTTCGTTGCAGGTGGATTCTTTACTAGCTGAGCTACCAGGGAAGCCCGATATATCCCTGTAGCTTATTTATTTTATACATAGTATTTTGTATCCCTTATTTTACCCCTCCCCTTCCCCTCTCCCCAGTGTTAACTGCTAGTTTGTTCTATATCTATTACTCTATTTCTGTTTTGTCATATTCATGCCTCTTTACTTTTAGATTTCATATAAGTGATAACATAGAATACTTGTCTTTCTCTGTCTGACATTTCACGAAGCATAATTCCCTCTAAGTCTATCTGTGTTGTTTCAAATGGCACAATTTTGTTCCTTTTTATACCTTAATAATATTCCATTGTATAGCTATACCACATCTTTATCCATTTATCCATTAATCCACATTTAAGTTGCTTCCATATTTTTGTTATTGTAATCAATTCTGTTATGGACATTAGGGATTGGGATGCATGTATTTTTTCAAGTCAGTGTTTTTGTTTTCTTTGAATGTGTATCAAGAAGTGGAATTTCCGCATGACATGGCAGCTTTGTTTTTAGCTTATTCAGGACCCACCATACTATTTTCCACAGTGATTGCACCAGCTTAGATTTCTACCAACAGCGTGCTAGGGTTCCCCTTTCTCTACACTCCCTCAACATCTGCTGTTTGTAGTCTTCTTGGTGATAGCCATTCTGACAAGTGGCACAGCATCAGTTCCCATCACTTCATGACAGATAGATGTGGACACAATGAACCAGTGAGAGACTTTATTTTTTGGGAGCTCCAAAATCACTGCAGACAGTGACTTCAGCCATGAAATTAAAAGACGCTTACTCCTTGGAAGGAAAGTTATGACCAACCTAGACAGCATATTAAAAAGCAGAGACATTACTTTGCCAACAAAGGTCCATCTAGTCAAGGCTATGGTTTTTCCAGTGGTCATGTATGGATGTGAGAGTTGGTCTATAAAGAAAGCTGAACGCTGAAGAATTGATGCTTTTGAACTGTGGTGTTGGAGAAGACTCTTGAGAGTCCCTTGGACTGCAAGCAGATCCAACCTGTCCATCCTTAAGGAGGTCAGTCCTGGGTGTTCATTGGAAGGACTGGTGTTGAAGCTGAAACGCCAATACTTTGGCCACCTGATGCAAAGAACTGATTCATTGGAAAAGACCCTGATGCTGGGAAAGATTGAAGGCGGGAGGAGAAGGGGACGACAGAGGATGAGATGGTTGGATGGCATCACAGACTCAATGGAGATGAGTTTGAGTAAACTCTGGGAGTTGGTAATGGACAGGGAGGCCTGGCGTGCTGCAGTCCATTGGGTAGCAAAGAGTCGTACACAACTGAGTGATTGAACTGAACTGATTCTGACAAGTATGAGGTGATATCTCATTATAGCTTTGATTTGCATTTCTCTGATGATTAGTGATATCGAGCATCTTTTCATGTGCTCCCTGGCCATCTGCATTTTCTCTTTAGGAAAATGTCTGTTCAGTTTTTCTATCCACTTTTTTTTTCCCATTCACTTTTTAATGAGGTTGTTTGAGTTTTTGTTTGTTTTGGTGGGAGGGATTTGATGTTGAGTTGGGTGAACTGTTTAAATACATCGGGTATTAACCTCTTATTGGTCATATTATCTGCAAATGTTTTCTCCCTTTCAGTAGGTTGTATTTTTATTTTCTTGATGGTTTCCTTTGCTATGCAAAACTTTTAAATATAATTAGGTCATATTTGTTTATTTTTGCTTTTTTTACTTTTGCCTTAGGAGACTGATTCAAAGAAAATATTGCTACCATTTATGTCAAAGAGTGTTCTGCCTATGTTTTCTTGGAGTCTTATAGTTTTCAGTCTTACATTTAGGCATTTAGGTCTTTAATCCATTCTGAGTTTATTTTTCTTTTCTTTCTTTATTTTTTAATTAATTTATTTATTTTAATTGGAGGCTAATTACTTTACAATATTGCAGTGGCTTTGTCCATACACTGACATGAATCAGCCATGGGTACACATGTGTCCCCATCCTGAACCCCCCTCCCACCTCCCTCCCCATCCCATCCCTCAGGGTCATCCCAGTGCTCCGGCCCTGAGCACCCTGTCTCATGCATTTATTTTTATACATAGCATGAGAAAATGTTCTAATTTCATTGTTTTACATGTAGTTGTCCTATTTGAGTACTCCGGTTTTGATGCTGCAGCTGAGATCAGATAGCCACATTTCTGCTTTGCCAGCTGATGCCCTGCTAGACTGCTTCAGCGAGTGCTGGTGGAACGGAAGACACGCTACTTTCAGCTTGCTGCCTGAGGGTTCCATGCCCTTCCTGTTACTATTAGAGTCACCTCAGCAATGTTCTTCAGTCCTAGCAGCAACTAAATCCGTTTTGGGTTTTTCCAAATTTTCAGGATCAGTTTCACCATGCTCTCCCTCTGCCTAGAGAAAAGAACACCAGCTGAGCTGCAGATCTGGAACTCAGGACCATAGCACCGGACTTCTAAGTTTCTAAGTTTTAATAATTGCAAGCTTTCTGTTCCTACAGTGCTAAGGGTTGTAGCTGCTTCTTGCAGCTGTCATTTCCATGACTCCCGAGTTTTCTTTTCACTCCTTTAGTTGCCCATTCTTACATTAGTTAACCATTCTTCATGTTAAATTCTCTCTTGTTCAAATAACTGGTTTCTGTCTCTTGACTGCCTTTAAGAAGTGGTTATGACAATGAACAAAGAGAGACACAGGATGTACCAAAAGTTATTGGAGCTACGAACATGGTGATTTTACTAGACAATGTCATGCCTGTGAGTCACCAGCAGTGCAGTACCTGAAGAATTTCACGGTAAAATGCAGGCAAGTCAAAAAGTCTGGCAAAAGCTTCCCAAGCCGTATGCTGTTGAATTGTCTGGTGAGTTGCCTGTATTCCGGGATGAGGCTTTATGAGGGCAGGCATGGTGTCTGTCCATTCATGGTTTTATCCGCAGTGCTTGTGTGTATTTTCTGAACAAATGAATGGATGGAAATTAAGCACAGTGCAATTGCAGGTGAGAGCAGATTTAACAAGTTCAAGGATATTCCTCTACAATAAAGTGAACAATAGTCCCTTTAAAAATGTTAAGGATGGATCCTCCACAGTCCCTTCTCTGTCTCCAAAATTTCCACTTCTCTGTTTGCAGGCATTTTTGTGAGTTCTTTAGGACCTTGGTTCTTGTCATATTATTAATTACCTTAAAATATCATTCAACTGTAGCAGTCTTGGCAATCTTATTATCTCAGAGGGACAAGGAGCAAACATTAGTTGGTTTATCATTTAAGTAATGAGAATTTTACACTTCTCTAAAGAGATTTATGAGAGTAATTAGTCTAAGAAGGAGTTTCCAGCATGAGTGTTATTAGGTGTAATAATTAACCCTAGTGGGGTGAGGTACTGACTAGCAACTTAACAATCACTGAATCTCAGTTTCAGACATTCATAAATATATATAGATGTGGATTACTAATAATTATTTAATAAAACACTAAATTTAATTATAAAATTATCAATATAAACCATGAAGTATCAGCAAACTTTATATAATTATTAACTTATTTTTTCATGTTCTTCAAATATTAAAAACTTGTCAAAAAATTATAAGGCAGTATGATACACTGGCAGAGCACTGGTCTTGGAGTTGCCTCTCGCTCTGCCTTTTACTGTGTCCATGACACTGGGTAAGTCATTTAACTTTCTAAATGTTAGTCACTCAGCCGTGTCTGACTCTGTGACACCACAGACTTTAGCCCCCCAGGCTCTTCTATCCATGGGATTTTCCTAGGCAAGAATACTGGAGTGGGTTGCCATTTCCTTCTCCAGGAGTTCTTTCCCACCCAGAGACTGAACCCACGTCTCCTGCATTGCACGCAGATTCTTTACCATCTGAGCCACCAGGGAAGCTTCTAAATCTCGGGTTTGTTCAGCTGCAAAACAAAGAGGAGAACTAGATATAAGGCCCCTTCCATCCCTGGCCCTCAATAGCTATTGAAGATACAGACATTGCTTAAATCAGGCAGCAATAGTTAGTGCCTAGGCCATCCAGGTTAAGACTTGAGCTCTTGATCCCTAAAGAGAAATTAGGATTTAATGCCTACTATGTTGAGGGCAAAAGAAGGGGGCAACAGAGGATGAGATGGTTAGATGGCATCACCAACTCAATGAATATGAGTTTGAGCAAACTCCCGGAGATAGTAAAGTACGGGGAAGCCGGGGGTGCTGCAGTCCACGGGGTCGCAAAGAATCAAACATGACTGAGAGACTGAACAAGAGCAGCGTAGTGTCTACTTCAAGATCACTGGGGGAAAAAATGTAAGGCATGCATCCAAATTTCCTATCAAAATATCTAGCCCAGAATAAATATTCTATAAATGGTAGCTATTACTATCATTACTGTGATTAATTTTAATGTCATAACAACAAAATATCAGTCAAATTTAAAACCTATGTAATTTTGATTATAAACCCCATGGACTCAATTTGACCATCTTGATAAACTCCGAGAAATTGGGAAAGTTTTCTTAAATTACTATCCATCTCTCTATCCTATTTTGAAACACAACTAATAGTATATGCTTTAACCATTTTACAGTCATTAAGTTTATTGTTAGTTAAAAACCGCAAGCAAATCTCTCTGTGCTGCTTCATATTCCATTAAATTAGATTCTCTAACTGATAAAAATTTTTCAGACTTATTAAGGTTAGTACTTTAAAAGATATTTTTAAACAGAAGTAAAATTTCATTTCAGTTCTTTGGTGTAATTTAACAAAGCTCTTAATAATACCATAGAAATGACAGGCCTTAATCAGCTGGCAAGGAGGAATCTAGTGAGCACGTGCTGAATATTAGACATTGTTCCATTACTCTAGTTAAGTCTAAGGCATTTGCCTTAATCTTTCTTATTGTAGATTCCTCATCTAAGCCACAAAATATAGACAATTATTGCAGTCCTTGTTATTTCCACCTTCCAAAAGGTGGTACATAATTAGTAGTATAGCAGATTATTTTATTTTCCAGGGATGGAAAATATATCCTATCCTATATGCATTTTTTATAATGGGACAAGGCTAAGTCATAAAATCATTCTTCAGCCTTCTCCAACTAACTTCCCCATCCTCATGGAAGCTTTCCCTTGGAACTCAATCACCATGTAGTGAGGAAGCCGAGCAACCATGGAAAGATCCCAGGCAGGTATTCCGGTCACAGTCTCTGAGTTTCCAGCTGAGCTTCCGGCCAACAGTCAGCACGGAGCAGCGGGCGCGTGAGGGATCAGGAAGGTCCAGATCCAAACTCTGAGCGAGTCCAGCTGACGGAGTGGAGTGAGCACAGACCGTCCCCTCTGAGCCCTGCCTCAGCGCACATCTGTGAGTGAGACGGATGTCCTTGTTTTAGGCCAACAAATCGTCAAGTGGTTTATCCTATAACAATGACAACCAGGACAAATACCATTCAAGACGCATTGAAATACATATAATGGATACCTTAGGGCAATAGAACTCATTTTTCATTCAAAAGTTGTTGAGTAAACCCTAGACAAATGATGGTTCTGAATAAACACATTCTTTCCTTTTGCAGTGATCTTGCTCTTCATATAGCCATTCATGTAGCTATGAATATAAAAGGTATAAACTAATACTGTGAAAGAATACATTCTATAATCGAGTGAAATTTAAAAAATAGAAGAAATTGAATGCTTTTGAAAATATTAGAGACTCCTAGCATTTTGTTCGTCTTCTGAAAAATGATAGAATGGTAGGATACATGGAAGCCACTGAGAATTTACTAAATAACCCACAAGATTCTTCTGACTCCTGATGTGGAAGAGTCCAGTGAGAAATGTGCTCTGCAGCTACCTGACAAGATCTTTTATTCCCAACACTCAGCTGTGAATTTTCAACAAATCAACCATCTTTCAGGTATTTCCATTTAATTCCTTTTCCTGTTCTCACAGCAGAAAACAACTTTAGCCTGGAGATTTTTTATATTTTTCCTTCTTCCTGTTTTAATCAGTGTTAATCCTAGATAAAATTCTTTGCCCATTTCTACCCCCCATACCCCACTTTAGTACATGCCATTCCCCTTGGTGCCATCTTCTGCATTTTGTCTCATCTCCCAAATGTTGTGCCATTTCCCTGGGCTGATTACACCTGTCCAAAAGATTTAGCCTAGGTCTGTCTTTCAAGCCCTATTATCAATGCTCCAGAACATCCTCTTTGCAGTATTTAAAATGTTTAGGCTTTGTTGAGTTTCAGGGAGCCTTAAGACCTCTAAGAGATTCATTCTACTCTCACTAGGGTCTGGAATTATGAAATATGAAGTTGGCTAAAGCGAAAGTTGCTCAGTTGTGTCTGACTCTTTGCGACCCCATGGGCTATGCAGTCCATGGAATTCTCCAGGCCAGAATACTGAAGTGGGTAGCGTTTCCTTTCTTTTGGGTTATCTTCCCAATTCAGGGATCAAACCCAGGTCTCCTGCACTGCAGACAGATTCTTTACCAGCTGAGCCACCAAAGAGTAAAGGGTAAACAATAAAAAAACAAACAAAAAAAGCCACATGAATGGTGTAAACCGTAAAAAAAAATAGCACAACATGAAAGTCAGAAGTTTTATTTGGGGCAAAATGAGGACTATAGCATGAGAGACAGAATTTCAGATAGCTCTGAGATACTGCTCCAAAGAGGTTGAGGGGAAGGTCAGTGTATTTATGATTTTGGTGAAAGAGGAGTACATACAATAAAGCACATATTTTTTGCAGAAATTTGCTGCTAGTCTCTTGGAGGTTTCTGCTAGTGATGAGAACAAGACATCACCATAAAGGATTTTAGTGCTTTTCTACTGTTGACTAAAAAACATACACCCAACACAAAAGTTGAGAGTTAGGTTTTATTTGGTGGGAATGTTAGGACTAGAGCCTGGGAGACAGTATCTCAGGTGATTGCAAGAGAGCTGACTCCAAGGAGGTGGGGGAGGATCCAGGCTATACACAACTTTGCAGCAAGGGGCAGGTAATCTGAATATTAAAAGATTACTGGTAATTAAGAAAAACTAAGTCTCTCACATGAAAAGATGTAGTGATCTTCTATGTATGGGAAGATGTAAGCATCTGGGCTTGCTGAAATCATTTCTTTCACATACTTCTAGCTATCTGGGGCCAATGATGCTTTCTTGATTGTTGACATCCTATTTCCTTGTTTACTGTAAGAGAGATGGCAGATGTAGTGGATGGCCACCTGTCACATTCCCCTAGCTCCTCAGTGCTTACTGGGCTTAGCTGATGGCTTTGTTTCACCTGGGCTCAGAAATTTGCATTTGGAAAAGGCTTGGTTTCTGGTAGAGTGCAGAGCAGAAAACATTTCATTTCACACCAAATATGAGGAGATGCAAGAATTAGGCTCATAAAATCTTCTCTTGAAAATATCTAACTATCTGAAGACCTGTTCTGCTCGTTTTTCCAAGAACACAGAGGGCCTCATTCCTGATCTCCACCCTGAACTCCTATTAGGGGGAATTGAAGGTCAGCAGCTGCAGCAGCTCATGATTTAATCCTTGATTTAATCACAAACATTACTAAAATATTATGGTATCATTTTCTGCTAAGCCCTGATTTCCCTAAACATGCTTCCTAAAAGAGTACCCAAGCAGCCATGACTAACTGCCCAGAAAGAGAAAAGAGAAGAACCCTTCTTGCCAACTTAAACATGTAACCACTAACAGGCCATCATATATCAGCATTTCTCCACTGAGAAAATTCCCGTTTTCGAGTGGCACAACCAGTCCAGTAAAACTAGCAAAATATTTGAGGTTTCTTTTCATTACCCTTATCCATGGACAGAGGAGCTTGGCAGGCTACAGTCCATGGGGTCACAAAAGAGTCATACACAACTTATGGACTAAACAACGATTTCATTTTCTACTGTTTTTCAACCTCCCACAAGTGCAGAGTCTTCCTGCTATTAGCATCCATCAAGATAGGTCCCACAGAAATAGGGATGTGAAGGAAAGAGGAAAAAAATTAGCATTTAATCTCTGTAACTAAATTCTAACCCAATAAAATGACGTTTTCATGCACACTTTAAGAGTAACTTAAGAAATTATGGTTAGAATCCCCTCACATCTTATTAAAACTCTGGGGGATAATAGCATTCCTTGATGGTTAGGGAAATTTATTGGTCTGTAAGGGGGAATAAGCTACCTGAACCCTGATACTGATTGTTTCTGATTAAGGGCATCACTTGAACGTCTCTGCAGAAAACAATGTTAATACAGAGTTTTTATCCCTCTCCATTCTGTATGTCTTTATTTTTCATGAATTTCATTAAGCAGAATATTCCCATAATGATTTCTGTCCAAAATTCAATTTACAATCTCTTTGAAGAGAGTTTCTTATCCTTGGTGACCTTCAGTATATACCTCTGCAATCCTTTCAGCAGGCGTGTGTGTAGCTGCTTTTAGTTTTGATAGTTCATATCAGGTAGAATCGCCTGCCATCCCACATCCCTAGTGTCTGATTAAAGTTACTCCATGGAGGAGAAAGAGAATCTATAATGCGAGCAAAATCAACAGGAGTTGATCTATCATCACCTGAAAACATTAGGCTCTGAATAATTAGTCACTGCCAGACCTGGAAAACATAGTTATGATGTTGAGTTAAATGGGCCATTCTGAGAGTGAAATGATTAACTTTCTGTAAGGTGTCTCCTACATAGACACCAGCTCTGTCAGTCATGAAGCAAGCAGTTTCATCTGCCCTAATTAGTCTGGGAACAAAAGGTAGAGGGCACATTCCAAATGATAATAGTCTGAAGAAACTCAGCAGCTGCCTTTGTTTACAGGTTTGTAAACAGAGTCAGATGGAAAGATTTTTAAAAGAGCAGTAAATGGCAATCCACATGGATAATGAATTGAATTAATGTAGCAATTAAAGTTTATTAAAATGAAATATTGCCCTTATAGAGAAGCTGGCAATGATGTAAAAGATGAAGATCTGCTTCCAAAAATTGAGGTTTAGCAAAGGAAATTTAAATTCATAAGGGGTTATAAGGTCCATTCTGAATATGAATGGCTATGCAAGACAAGACAGTTGAGGTTTAAGAACTAATCTTAAAAGAGTGAAGGACTTAGAGCAAGGATAATTAAATATTACTCATCAGGAATATAGGTTTGCCTTAGACAAAGGGTACCAACTTTTCTGCTGACAAAAGAATCTCTGGCGGGGTTGGGTGGGGGGTGATGCTTTGTTCTTAACATGAAAAAGAAACTTGCAAATTATAAATACTTCACCTGAAATGCAAAAGACAAAGGAAAATGGAAGTGTAACTAGGAAAGGTGATAGTGTGTAAATTATTTTCCAAATGTAAAATGAGGCACTGAGAGGTGAAGAAAAGCTAACAGCAAAGTTAACCTCATTCTTAGGAGGCAGCTGATATTCAATCTGAACACACAGATTATACCCAAAACAAAAAGTGAGTCCTTTTCCTGAATTTTTTCTATTGCTCATTGGCTCAAAATTTGGGGCTCAGGAGGAAATTAGTCCAGAGACAAAGACATATAGTTCCTTAAGTTTTACTATTACCATTTATCAGAATTTCATTATGGAATTTTCTTCTCTGCTGGAGATTGTTATTGTTATATCTGGTATACTATCAGTGGTACACAAACATGAAGCAGTTTTATTTTTCTCTAATGACCATCCCAACAAATGCTGTGTTGACTTTTTTTCTTGTCATGGTTGTAGACCTCCCAACAATGCCTGTATCCCTGATCCAGTTCGTGATGACAATTGTGTTGCTGTTCATATTGTTCACTGAGCCCAGAGCAGGCAAGGCATGAGCTAAGAGGCTGGAACTGCAGACAGGTTTATTCTCTCCTGGCTGACACAGCAGCTGGAGCAGCAACCATGACATCGTCATAATGTAGCCATGACATAACCATGGCACAACCTCATATAACATAACCATGACATCACTCCAGTGTAGCCCCAACGCAGTAGCAGTCAGGGCTTTCATGGTGAAGCTCTTACAGACATACCGCCCAAAGGAGCCTGACCAAGTGAGTCCCTTGTGACGTGCACGCACAGTGCCAGAAGTGATCTCAGCCACTACATAACTGTGCAAAGTGTGCACAGAACGTGGGACGTGAGTGCGTGGGGGCGAGAGCACCTGACTGGTGCCATCTTGTTCATGGGAAACGAACAAATGTTCCACATGTCTTATGTGGAAAACATCAACTTCCAAGTTATTTTAGGCTTAATTTAAAATTCCACTGATTCAAACCTTCCCCTATGTGTCCAGACACGCAGGTTTGAGGAACATGACCTGGTAATGGGGTGTAGGTCTGCTTTTTGATTCTTCCGGTCTGATCCTTACCTTGAAGTAGAAGAAGGACTTTGGTCTACTCCTGGAACACCTCTTGTATCCCCTCCTAAAGGACTTTGGAAGTTATTAACTCTAGTTTCTCACTAGCATCATCAAGGACCTTCGAAAAAATATCCATACCAGGGCTTGTCCTTAGTCTCACAAATAATTTTAACAGTGACTGAAAAAAAGGGCCAGGTGTCTATCATTTTAAAAGCTACTGGTTTTGTCCTCTCTATTAGTTTTGACTGGCTTTGGTTTTCATGGCAGTATTGACCAACTGTTGATATCCTCTTGGTGGCAGGCATGCAAATGGCATAGCTAGGGAAAGGGGTAGGTATAGAAAAGTACTTCAGCAAACTCCCTGTTATACCCAGAAAAGCATACGATTTGACTCCAGCCTGACATCTTTCAAGCTTCTTCTCCTGATCCCTCCAGAGTATAATCAGTGACATTTTGGTACTGGGGCAAGAAGATTTGCCCCAAGGCTGACTCTCTTGAAAAGCAAAATGACTTTTCATCAGCCACACTCTATAGGGTCTAACTGAACCTCAGTTTCTCCGTGTACACAGGAAATGGTGACAGGGTAAGCAGACAACTCCCCTGAGGCCCTCACTTCTACTCTGACAGCTTTCTCCAAGTCTCTCTTCCCATTGTTCAAATAGTACCAGTGTCTGTCAGCGTAGTGTCTACACCTTGCACAGATGAGCCAGTGATGAGATACCATGATCTGCTTTCTGGCGTAGCCCAATCGTTACAACTGATTTAGTCAATGCTATCTTCAATTTGCTAGAGGTAGAGAGGAGAGTTCATGCTATACTGACTTCAAAGTTCAAGAGCTTTCCACTAGGCATTAATGGAGGTTAAAGGAAACCAAGAACGCAGGAAGTAAGATGGTGGGAATACTTAGGTTAGTAATTCCATGTTGGAAGCACACTCCAGGCATGGCCTTGCTATCATGTTATAATCTGAAGGACTTGACATGTCTCTACAACGTGCTCTGAGCATTCTCTTGTGTTACATGAAAACAAGGCCCAATACAACATCTTCAAGCATAGCAACAATGAATAATTTAGGCATAACACAGAAGTAGATACAGAAATTCACTGTCCGAACAATTACAGAATACTTGATACAGAAGGAAAGGGCATAGTTCCCTTCTTAATGCACAAGTAGTGTAAAGAGCATGTCCTTTAGGGGAATTTTAACACACACAATTTTTAAGCTTCACAAAGCTATTAATCAAGTATGATGTCACAGTGACAGATTCATTTGAATTTGTTTTAAGGAAGGAAAAAACTTCAACAAGTTGATTATGAAAAGATTTATTTACACTGATGAGAAATTTTTACCTATGCAGCTTGGCACTGGATTCTAAAATTGTCCAAATATACAGAACTGAGAAGGACTTTTAACCAACCTCTCCTCAGGGACATAGCAATGCTTTTGACTCAGGTAGTCACCTAGAACTGATGATCTATGTATGAGAAGTCAGTGATTCCACTGTGAGGATGGCACAGATATATAGGAAATCAAAAATTTAAATTTAAGGAATAGGTATCAAATCAGTAAGTAGTTGACATATATACACTCAGTTCAGTTCAGTTCAGTTGCTCAGTCGTGTCTGACTCTTTGAGACCCCATGAACTGCAGCACGCCAGGCCTCCCTGTCCATCACCAACTTCCAGAGTCTACCCAAACCCATGTCCATCGAGTCAGTGATGCCATCCAACCATCTCATCCTCTGTCGTCCCCTTCTCCTCCTGCCCCCAATCCTACCCAGCATTAGGGTCTTTTCCAATGAGTCAACTCTTCGCATGAGGTGGCCAAAGTGTAAAAAATAGATAGCTAGCGGCAACATGCCTTCTAGCAGAGGGAGCTCAGCTCAGTGCTCTGTGGTGACCTAGACGGATGGGATGGTGGGGTGGGAGGGAGGCCCACGAGGGAGGGGATGTGTGTAGATGTGGAGCTGATTCACTTTGTTGTACAGCAGAAACTAATACAACATTAGACAGCAACTATACCTCAATTTGAAAACAATGTTAAGTAGAATCTCAAATATTAGAACGATTTTCCCTTTAAAAATTAGTGAGGGTACTTCTTTCAATAACAGCAGGCTAGACTATTTAAGTCAACTTTCCCAGCAAAACAACTGCAAAATATGGAGAAAACATTTTAAATATTTCAATACATTGGGAATAACAAAGCACACAAAATTGACAGTGACAAATTAGAAAAAAGAAGAATCTAGAAAGATGGGGTGGAGTAACCTATTGGTGGGGCAGCAGTGGAGACGCAAACATAGCAAACAGACTTGTGGACACAGCGGGGGAATGAGAGGCTGGGACTAATTGAGAGAGGAGCACTGAAACATGTGCATTACTGTGTGTAAAGCAGTTAGCTAGTGGGAATCTGCTGTATGATGCAGGGAGCTCAAACCCGGTAATCTGTGACAGCCTCCAAGGGTGGGGTAGGGTGGGAAGGGGTAGGAAAGTTCAAGAGGAAGGAGACATGTATACTTAAGGAAAGATATTCCCATCTGAATGCAGAGTTCCAAAGAATAGCGAGGAGAGATGAGAAAGCCTTCCTCAGTGATCAATGCAAAGAAATAGAGGAAAACAAATAGAATAGGAAAGACTAGAGATCTCTTCAAGAAAATAAGAAATACCAAGGGAACATTTCATGCAAAGATGGGCACAATAAAGGATAGAAATGCTATGAAACTAGCAGAAGCAAAATATATTAAGAGGTGGCAAGAATACACAGAAAAACCATACAAAAAGATGTCAGTGACCCAGATAACCACGGTGGTGTGATCACTTACCTAGAGCCAGACATCCTGGAATGGAAAGCAAGTGGGCCTTAGGAAGCATCACTATCAACAAAGCTAGTGGAGGTGATGGAATTCCAGTTGACCTATTTCAAGTCCTAAAAGATGATGCTGTGAAAGTGCTGTACTCAATATGCCAGCAAATTTGGAAGACTCAGCAGTGGCCAAAGAAAGGCAATGCCAAATATATTCAAACTTCCGCACAATTGCACTCATCTCATATGCTAGCAAAGTAATGCTCAGAATTCTCCAAGCAAGACTTCAACAGTATGTGAACCAAGAACTTCCAGATGTTCAAGGTGGATTTAGAAAAGGCAGAGGAACCAGAGATCAAATTGCCAAAATCTGCTGGATCACAGAAAAGCAAGAGACTACCAGACTACTTTACTTACTGCCTGAGAAACCTGTATGCAGGTCAAGGAGCAATATTTAGAACAAGACATGGAACAATGGACTGGTTTCAAATTGGGAAAGGAGTACATCAAGCATCTATATTGTCACCCTGCTTATTTAACTTTTATCCAGAGTACATCATGAGAAATGTCAGGCTAGCTGAAGCACAGGCTAGAATCAAGATTTCTGGGAAAAATATCAATAAACTCAGATATGCAGATGACACCACCCTTATGGCAGAAAGCAAAGAAGAATTAAAGAGCATCTTGATGAAAGTGAAAGAGGAGAGTGAAAAGGTTGGCTTGAAACTCAACATTCAAAACACTAAGATCATGGCATCCAGTCCCATCACTTCATGGCAAATATATGGGGAAACAGTGGAACCAGTGAGACACTTTATTTTCTTGGGCTCCAAAATCACTGCAGATGGTGACTGCAGCCATGAATTTAAAAGATGCTTGCTCCTTGGAAGAAAAGCTATGACAAACCTAGACATCATATTAAAAAGCAAAGACATTACCAACAAAGGTCCCTCTAGTCAAAGCTAAGATTTTTTCCAGTAGTCATTTATGAATGTGAGAGTTAGACCATAAAGAAAGCTGAGCACCAAAGAATTGATGTTTTTGAACTGTGGGGTTGGAAAATATTCTTGAGAGTCCCTTGGATGGCAAGGAGATCAAACCAATCAATCCTAAAGGAAATGAGTCCTAAATATTCATTGGAAGGACTGATGCTGAAGCTGAAACTCCAATACTTTAGCCACCTGATGCGAAGAGCTGACTCATTGGATAAGATCCTGATGCTGGGAAAGATTGAAGGCAGGAGGAGAAGGGGACCAACTTGAGATGGTTGGATGGCATCACCGGCTAGATGGGCATGAGTTTGAGTAGATTCTGGGAGTTGATGATGGACAGGGAAGGCTGGCATGGTGAAGTCCATGGGGTCACAAAGAGTCAGACACGACTGAGTGACTGAACTGGACTGATGGCTGATTTATGTTGATGTGTGTCGGAGACAAGCACAATATTATAAAGCAATTATCCCCTGATTAATTTTTTAAAAAAGAAGGAAACTGAGGGGAAAATTCTGGGGTGGAGACTGCTTTCCCCACAGAGATGACTAAATTCTGGAACACATGGCTGAGAGGATGAGAAACTAAGTAATACCTGTGATGGTCAAACAGAGCATGAGGAAAATTTGATACCCTGGTCCACTATCCAGGAAGGACTCTGGTACATTCCTCAGGCTTTATTTCTAGGTGGGGAAATCATATGTCTCTGCTATGACTGAAGCCCAGTTTGAACCATCTCAAATTCCTGAGAGTGCATTTAGCTGACTCAGGTTCACATCTACTCCAACTTACCTGACCAGAGTAAATGTAAATCCTACATAGAGAAAAATCATATCATTCAGAACCTTAAATTGTGTCTTGAATTATGAATGGTACTCTATCAAATATCAAATCACACAAAAATGTAAGAAATTGTAAACAAAAACAAGAGAAATACACCAGAGACTCTGAATAAGGGTTACTAAGTGTAGCTTTTAAAACAGGTATGCCTTCAAGGAAGCTAAAAAGGAAAAATGAGAATTGGGAAAATAAACCAGTAATTTTTTTAAAAAATCAAGTGGATGTTTTTGATCTTAGAAAAATGTAGCAACTGAAATTAAGAATACAATGCTTGCTCTTGGAAGCTTGCACTCATTCAATCATGTCAGACTCTTTGTGACCCCATGGACTCTAGCCCACCTGGCTCCTCTGTCCATGGAATTTTATAGGTAAGAATACTGGAGTGGGTTGCCACGCCCTCCTCCAGGGAATCTTCCTGACCCAGGGATCAAACATACATCTCTGGCACCTCCGACATTGCAAGTGGATTCTTTACTCCTGCACCACCTGGGAAGCCCAAGAATACAATGAAAAAAACATGAAAGTGAAAGTCGCTCAGTCTTGTCTGACTCTTTGTGATCCCACGGACTGTATAGTCCGTGGAATTCTCCAGGCCAGAATACTGGAGTGGGTAGCCGTTCCCTTCTCCAGGGGATCTTCCCAACCCAGGGATGGAACCCAGGTCTCCCACATTGCAGGCAGATTCTTTATAAACTGAGCCACAAGGGAAGCCCAAGAATACTGGAGTGGGTAGCCTATCCCTTCTCCAGGAGATCTTCCCGACTCAGGAATCAAACTGCAATGCAGGTGGATTCTTTATCAACTGAGCCACAATGGATGAGTTTAAAAGCATTGTTAGACACAGTTGAATAGAGATTTAAGAAACTGGGACATGAGTCGGATGTAAATGTGCCAAATATTAAGGACAGAAGTACAGAGAAATCAGTGAGTAAAATGCAAAAAGAACATAGAGGACAGAGGATACAGTTAAGTCTAACATAAAGGTACTTGGAGTTCTAGATAGATAGGAGAGAATGAGCATAGCAATATTTAATGTGATGTTGAGAATATTTCAAACTGACAAAAATCATCAAATCACAGGTTCAAGGAGAATTCTAACCCCAAGCAGGATAAACCTAAGTGGGATTAAACTTGCCATGGTACATCATGGTAAAAGCACTGAAACTCAAAAATAGAAAAGTAATTTGTAAAACAGTCATGGTAAAAATATGAATTAGCATAAAGAAGCAATAAACTCATTCTTAGGAAACCCTATTAAAGATACACTGTACGAAAGATATATCTTATGCATGAAGTTATTCATTGTGACATGATTTGTGACAGCAGACAATTGAGAATAAACTACAAACGTCTATCAGTAGAGAACTAGTTGAATAAAGCACAGTGCCTGCACAAGACACTACTCTGGGATGTTCAGACACTGTATGCCTCTCAATATTACGTAACACAAAGTATGCAGCACAACCTGTGACATATCCTTGCCAAAAATAATTGACCCTCAATCTTAGTGAGTCTGTAGAATCAGCTTCCAATTTATAGGATATATGGGGCTACAGGAACAAACAAATGATACTTCAGGAAAACAGACTAATCCAGAATATGGGACATCCTCCAGGACAATAAATTCAGGTCTTAACAGGGCAATGGCATGAAATGAAAAAAGTGGTAGGAGGGAATTAAAAACAGTGCTTTTGCACAATGAAGGAAACTATAAGCAAGGTGAAAAGAGAGCCTTCAGAATGGGAGAAAATAATAGCAAATGAAGCAATTGACAAAGAACCTCAAAAATATACAAACAGCTCATGCAGTGCAATACCACAAAAATAAATGACCCAATCAAAAAATGGGCCAGAGAACTAAACAGACATTTCTCCAAAGACATAGATGGGTAACAAATACATGAAAAGATGCTCAACGTCACTCATTACCAGAGAAATGCAAATCAAAACCACAATGAGGTACCATCTCAAACCAGTCAGAATGGCTGCTATCCAAAAGTCTACAAGCAATAAATGCTGGAGAGGGTGTGGAGAAAAAGGAATCCTCTTACACTGTTGGCGGTAATGCAAACTAGTACAGCCACTATGGAGAACAATGTGGAGGTTCCTTAAAAAACTGGAAATAGAACTGCCATATGAGCCCACAATCCCACTGCTGGGCATACACACTGAGGAAACCAGACTTGAAAGAGACACGTGTACCCCAATATTCATCACAGCACTGTTTATAATAGCCAGGATGTGGAAGCAACCTAGATGCCCATCAGCAGATGAATGGATAAGAAAGCTGTGGTATACACGATGGAATATTACTCAGCCATTAAAAAGAACACATTTGCATCAGTTCTCATGAGGTGGATGAAACTGGAGCCTATTATACAGAGTGAAGTAAGTCAGAAAGGAAAACACCAATACAGTATATATATATATACACCAATACGCAAGGAGATCCAACCAGTCCATCCTAAAGGAGATCAGTCCTGGGTGTTCATTGGAAGGACTGATGTTGAAGTAGAAACTCCAATACTTTGGCCACCTGATGCAAAGAGCTGACTCATTTGAGAAGACCCTGATGCTGGGAAAGATTGACGGCAGGAGGAGAAGGGGACGACAGAGGATGAGATGGCTGGATGGCATCACCGACTCGATGGACATGGGTTTGGGTGGACTCTGGGAGTTGGTGATGGACAGGAAGGCCTGGCGTGCTGCGGTTCATGGGGTCACAAAGAGTCGGACACGACTGAGCGACTGAACTGAACTGAACTGATGTATATATATGGAATTTAGAAAGATGGTAACAACAACCCTATATGTGAGACAGCAAAAGAGACACAGATATAAAGAACAAAATTTTGGACTCTGTGGAAGAAGGGGAGGGTGGGAAGATCTGAGAGAATAGCTTGAAACATGTATATTACCATATGTGTAATAGATCACCAGTCCAAGTTCAATGCATGAGACAGGGCACTCAAAGTCCGTGCACTGGGACAACCCTGAGGGATGGGATGGGGAGGGAGGTGGGAGAGGGTTCAGGGTGGGGGTCACATGTACACCAGTGGCTGATTCATGTCAATGTATGGCAAAAACCACCACAATATTATAAAGTAATTAGCCTTCAATTAAAATCAATAAATTAATTTAGAATAAATAAAATAAAAACAACTACCCAATGATTCATGAGATTTTTTTCCCTAATTGGAATAAACTGATTATAAAGACAGGGAAATCCAAATAATGGCTAAGCAATCAATACTAAAAGAAAGCGTGGCATTGTGCTTACGTAGGAAAATAATCGTGATTTTAGAACTGTGTCCTAAAATATTCAGGGGTAAAATGTCATGAGTTCTGGGATTTGCAACAAAACTACAAAAGAGGAAGCATAAAGCAAAGGTGACAATATTGATCCTGATCATTGATCAATATGTGTCATGACTATATGAGATTTCCTTATGATCTCGTGTAGTTTTCCTAAAAAGTCTCACAGTGAATTTTTGAAGTGAATGTGTTTCCCAGAGGTGAGACCTCAGAGTGTCATAACAATTAGATGTGCGTTCAGACATGACTTCTTATTGCCAATACTCACACGTCCTGCATGTCAGGCTCTGTTCTGGGCAACAGAGGCTGGCCCAGGCGCTTGGCATCACAAGCTCACAATTGTGCAGGAGTGGGGATGAGAGGGCAGGCCATGACAGAAGAGCACGGAAAGTTCAGTGGTGGGCACGCTCAGGATGCTTTGGGCTCACACAGTAGGAAACACCCAGCCCAGAACGGGAGTGGGCAGCGGGTCAAGACAACCTTCTTAGGGTGTCAGCTATGCTGAGACGTGAAAGATGAGCAGAATTTGGCCAAGGAAGTAAGTGGACTTTTTTCTAATTACAGGCTAAGAGAAACTCAGTCCAGACACAAGTGACAGAAAGAATGCCACACCGTGTCTTTTGTAACCAAGGCCATTGTAGTGCAAAAGGTAGATTCTGCCCCTACTTGCTCTTCACAATGAGTCTAATCGCTTGTGTGCAATGGACTCCTGTAACCTGGAGCACCTGCCCTCAAGACTTGTAAGGTGAGCTCTTATCTGAAGCCAACACCCTGCTTCAACGTACAAATAGTACACCTTCATTGAACCTCAGTTTCAGCTCTTCTGAAAGAAAACTGACTCTGAGGTGACCTCTGTGGGGCCCTCCAAGTGAATTTTGCACACCCCATAGAGTTTATACTTTGAGTACACCTTTCCTGAACATACACCCCATTGTTGGTTATAATCTGCCTAACCAGCTTCACACGATGTGGTAACAAACCAACCAACACAAGCTTCATTTTCTTTATACAGTTTTGATCTAGTCACAATCCCCTGGCAAAGGTACTGACAACCCTATTTTGTGAATGAGGAAATGATGGGGAGACAATAGTTCAGGAAGATCAAGTAACTTTTTGGCAGTAATGACCTAAAATTCTTGTGAGTGAATTCAGTTATCCACTCCCCTTCACCAACATCCTCAAATGCATCCCGTTAGCTTAGGGTTACATCTGAAATAGTAGTTGAAGCAGAAATTGGGTTTATAGTTTCCAGTATTAGCTATAGTACTATGATTAGGGGCTAGTTATTCTCCACTAGTTGGAGACCAACTGTTGCAACAAATCTGGAAGTACTGGTTGAAGTGAAATGTCATCATGATCAGTACAAGACACTTTCAGAGAGCTATAGTGAACAAATTAGCAATTTTTATTGAATTTAACTTTCCTCATAAAAATATGCTCTGTGAGTTCATAATCCAATTTTTTAGGAATCGTAAAATATGTAAGAATATCACCTTTCTTTTCTCTCTCAGCTTCAGTCATCCCTATGTCCATGTCATCACTGGTTCTTGATCCGACTTAAATCTCCAGCATGGTCCATGAAGGCATGAAATACCATTCTAGATAGACACATACCCATTCCTAAGAGCAGAGAGAATGGAAAAATTGTAATGTGGCTTAAATAAATTAAGCAACAGTAATGCCAACACAATCTATTCCCACAGTGAAAATAATTATACATCCCTATTCAGATATCTCCTGTTCTCCATCAGTTACCAGATCAGCAAGAAATCACATATTCCAGCTGAGTCACCTGGATCATTGTAGAAAGCATCTACGCTTGTTTAGCCAGCGATGCTGGGAAGAAGGCAGGGTCAAGAATGTTCCACTGAAGCAAAACAAACTTGCTCCTGGTTTTATTAGCATTCTAATTCTGATTCAGTGAAGCCTGAACTATGTGGCATTTTTGTTTTATTTAAAATGTGAAAGGAAACAGGGTGGGATGATGAGTAAAATAAGTGATGGGGATTATGAGGAACAAACCTCCAGTTATATAATAAATTATAGGGATGTAATAAATGGCACAAAGAATAGGTCAATAATATTAGAATAACTTTCTATGGGGACAGATGGTAACCAGACATCATGGTGATCATAATGTATGCAAATGTCAAATCATTATGTAGTATACCTGAAACAAACATGATATTATAAGTCAACTATATTTCAATTTAAAAAATTAAATTAAATTAAAATGCAGGAACACTCTTCAAACCAGAGTGCTGCTATGCTAACAACAGCTTCTACATCAGGGTGAAACTAGAATATTCTTTATCAATAAGGTAATAGTGAAGAGCTGTTATTGTTAATCACTAAGTCACGTTCAGCTCTTTTGCAACCCTGTGGACTGTAGCCCACCAAGCCGCTCTGGGCTGGCTCTAAGAGCCTGCAGTGCCATCTGGGATCTGGGCCCACTCCGTCTTTCTGCTTCGTCATCCAATGGAGCCGCCGGATGATGGCTGCCGTGGACTCTGTCCTCACACAGAGCCTTCCAGGTGCCGAAAGAGGTGGGAGGCAGGCTTCTCCACACACTCTCATATTTACAGGAAGGAAAGTCATTTCAAGTAGTCTCTCAGGAGAGTTTCCTTGCTGTTTAATTGATTATAATGTAGACACAGCCCACGCTTCAACTGATGACTGTCACTGATAACGACTTTGCCATGATTGGCTTTGTCTTGTCCATCCCCTTGAAGGCTGAAGAGAAGCCCCATGAACCATATGCATTCCTAATACCAGACGGAAATTGAAGTCTTTGAACAAGGCAGTGTGTAGTGAGTGCCAGGAGGCAGAAAGAGCTGCTAGGTATTTAAAATAGTTCACACCTTCCACTCCTTTGGTCACGTGATACCCATATGTGCCATCTTTATGCTAAAATAACAGCCTCACACTTACACGACTCGTTGTTTCATTGCCTAAAGAAAACAAACCTCAAGGATCACCCAGTATCTGGCTCCAGGTCTTGGACATCTGGGTGAGGCACAGTTTTCTTCACGGGGTCCATGTTTGCAACCGTATGGTTAAAAGACCAGTTATCCGCCCATAACACGAAAACGTGCCCTGGAAGAAATGGGAGAAGGTAAGTGCCACAGCAGCATGTGTGTGGACAGAGCGGAAAAGAGGCAAAGCAGAGAGGTGAACACTTCCCTTTACTCAGCTGGACAAGAAGGGTGAAGACCCTGCTCCAGGGGCACGGTCAGCCCCAGGACGGCCAGCTAGAGGTCCGGGTTCCACCCCTGGGAAGATGCCCTTGCTCACTGTCAGTGGACTGACCTGCTTCTGCCCCTGGGGACCAGCCCTTGTGCCCTATCCTCCATAGACCTGGTTCTGCCTTGGAGAGGGTCTCCCTTGTCTCTGGTCCTCCACAAAAGTGGTTCTGCTCTCCAGGTGGTTCATCCTCCCTGACTACACCTAAGGTGCACAGTGTGAGACAGCTTTTCTGAAGTACACACTGATTTAGCCACCCCATTCTTGTTGGTCCAGGAGTAGAAACCTGCAGTTTCCCTTTGGGTTTAGTCATCCAGAAGATGTGCTTGGCCAGGATCAGATTTTACTTGGCAACACAGTGATGCACAAATTTGTCACACCCGTACAATCATTCTGATGGTTTAATAACTACAGGTAAAATGTCTGATTCAACGTGATCTTTAATTCCATACTTTTTAACCCCATCTTTTCAAAACTTGCATCTTAACAAGTGCAGAGTTCTGTCCTTTGACCTCTGCCCTCTGACCTTATTCGTCTCCCTTAGTTTAGTGGTCCCTACCTTAAGACTTTCAGAAAGTATAGTCTTTGTTGGAGAAGTTGCCACCTCTATCCAATCTTTACATACAGCCTTACCTCTCTTTCACTTAGAAATAATTAACAATGGAGGATATTTGCAAGTGGCCTGAGGCACCAAGCTTATTAATTTTATCTTCTGATAAATCCCCTGTTTCCCTGCTGCTTTATAAACTAACTTTAGCTTGGAGGGCAGAAACTGACTTTTCCAGCACTGCAAGACTTCATATTAAAAGACTCTCAGTCCACTCAGCTTTCAGCGTATGGGTAAAAAATGCCTCTCTTAGCAAAGCCTGTTTTCTTTCTCCTTGTCCTCACAGAGGCCACATGCAGACACTTTGTCTCTTTCTTATAGAACCTTAGAGAAAGAGTCTATAGACAGCCAATAAATCTCCATGCACTGAATTTTTCCCTCTCTTTCTTCTAAATTAGATCAGAATATAGTCTGAAACCCAAGAAACAACTGGTAGTTGGATCAAGTATTTTGTGACTGCATAACAGGTATTACCAACTTCCCAAATGGGAGAGCTCCAGCCACCATTGTCCTTGTTGTGTCTACTTCACTCTGCAAGTTTTATATTTTATGGTCTGTTCCTTATGGCACTGCGGAACAAAATTTGTGTCATATATCTGCTCTAAGCTTTAAATAACAGGGTATCTAATTAAAAGTAGTTGAAATTATATGAGACTTCTTATCTCAACAAACCCAGAGACAAGATATTTCAGAGGTTATTGTAATCATTGGCAATGTTATCAGGAGCTCATAGTTCTTCCCCACCATCCTCAGTGGCTAGCTACTCTGCCCATGTCAGTGTCTAGTCTTAGGGGCTCCACGTACTATCTCCCACACAGCTTCCTCCCACAGGCAAAGAGAATAAAAGCACTGGAGTATTTCTCTCTTCAATCAAAGCGAAAGTCTTTCCCAAAAGGCTTACATTTCATCATATTGACCCGAGTGACCTCTCATGTCTATGCCTGTCAAGTGAATGAAATTACAGTTACTGATTTGATCAAATCAATATTCATCCCCTTGAACTGAGGAAGGGCCTATAATCCTGAAGAATCTTTGACTTAAAAATGCAGCTGGGAGTTGTTCGGTAGGTAACTATATATTCCAATAGCCTAAACTCTTATTTTAGAGCCGTGTTCCTCAAGGTCAGTCCAGAAATCTAGTGTTCTGATTAATACAAACACATGCCTGGGCCTCACTCAGACCTAAATTAGCAGACTCTCCAGGGTAAAGTCCAAGAACTTGCATTTTAAGAAGCTCTTGAATTATTCTTTAGCACATTAAAGACTGAGAGCCACTGAAAAATCTTTGGGACCTCATCTGATGAAAAGCCATATTCTAATGTCATTTGTACAGAACACCATTCTTGGTAAATATTTAGCGGAGTTCAATTACTGTCAAATTCAGAAACTGATGAAATTTTCCTTCTTTTATTTTTTTTTCTCTTTTTTTCTATTTTTCTTTCCAGAAAGAGTCATCTAATTATGGTATTATTTCCTGTAGGATTAAGCACTTCTCTCTGTGCACTGTGAGAACTCAATAAATGTGATTTTAAAGGGTTGGGTTATTCTCTCTTCTACTAATTTTATTCCCTGAAAATCACTAAGAGGAAATGTAATTAAAAACAAAGATAAAACTAGAAAGGAAAAATACAAATGAGAAATCAGTTACTTGTTTTATTTTTCTCTGGACTACCCTTGATGGAAACTGAGGTAGAATCTAGACTGGGAGTGAAATAGCGGTAATAACATCATGAAACTTAGTAATTTTTAAACATTAGTCATTAGCTGGCCACATAGAACATTCTTCTCCAAGGAAGGTTAACTTATTTCCCACCCAGATCTGTGCAAGTCTCTCATCCACTGTGGATGGTTGATTTCATGTCATGGGGCAGAATGATAATAAGAACTAATAATAAGTTCCAACTAGTGCTTACCATGCCCTGGGAGCACATGTTCAGGAGCTTTATTTATGTTAACTCTTTCAATCTTTGTTCAAATAATTTGAGGCACCTGTGTGCGTGCGTGCAAGCCAGTCGCGTCTGCCTCTTTGTGACCCCATGGACTGTAGCTGCCAGGCTCCTCTATCCACGGGATTCTTCACACAAGAATACTGGAGTGGGTTGCCTCGCCCTCCTCCAGGCGATCTTCCCAATCCAGGGATCGAACCCACGTCTCTTACATCTCCTGCATTGGCAGTCGAGTTCTTTTTAATTAGCACCACCTAGAAGCCCAAGTTGAGGCTCATATCCTTATTTATGTCATAAGCCCGGTTTACAGGCAAGGAAACTGAGGCAAATGAACAACTTACTCCCTCGTGAGGAACAAGATGAGTTTTGAACTCAAAGTCTGGCTGCAGAGACTGTTTTTATAACCACAATGCAGTTGACACCTCTCAACCAACACCGCAAACTTGTTCTGTGAATCCCTGGTAGCTTGCTTTGAGTTCTTAACATTTTGTAGTTACTTTGAAGCATCTGAAAATCAATAGAATACATTTAAAATTTTGAGTTCCAGCTTTTGTTGGAAAAATCAGAAAACCTGTGCTGACAAGATTAGGTCAGGGCCTTCCCTGGTGGCTCAGTGGTAAAAAAAAAAAAAAAAAAAAAAAAGCTGCCTGCCAGTGCAGGAGACACAGGAATGCAGGTTCAATCTCTGGATTGGGACGTTTCCCTGGAGAAGGAAATGGCAACCTGCTCCAGTATTCTTGCCTGTAAAAATTCACGGACAGAGGAGCCTGGAGGGCTACAGTCCATGGGGTCACAAACAGTAGGACCCAACTGAGCAATGAGGCATGGACACTATAAGTACCATACAGTCATTTTCCCATTATCAGTGAGAAGACGCAAGATGGACCAAGAACACTGGTGCTTCATGGAAAACGAAAGAGTGCATATTGCTTCAGATAACTGAGGAGTCTCCTAAGTGACGTCCAACATGAAAAGGCAGCTAGTAATGTGGCGTAGGTGGAGTGCCCTCATGTCTCTGCATGATCCCAGGTTAATTTCTAAAAGTAGGGAGCAGGGGGAAGTTTCCCCATCAGACTCTAAGAGCACCCTGTTGAAGAAGCCTTGTTTGAATCCTGTTTTGACATCTGTGGATCCTGAGGCTCAGATTGCCCCAGAACTCCACCTAATGTAACACAGACCTGTGATGGCAGACTCAGGACTCAGACTGGCCGCTCCCTCCAAAAGCCAGGGTTCCTCCCACCAAACCTCCCAGCCTCAAGTCCTACCACCTCCTTGGTATGTCTGATAAAATGAATTCAATGCATTAAGATCAAGTTTGGTACTTTCTGTATCTCAGGAACTCTAGTTCACTTGAAGTGGAAGAATCCCAGGGTACTTTAAGCTATTTGTTCCTGAGTCCATTCTTATGTCAGTAATTAAAGGTGAAGTGACTTATTTTTGCAGTGTGAGGATAAACTTTCACTTCAGTTCAGTTCAGTTGCTCAGTTGTGTCTGACTCTTTCCGACCCTACAGACTGCAGCATGCCAGTCTTCCCTGTCCATCACCAACTCCCAGAGCTTACTAAAACTCATGTCCATCAAGCCAGTGATGCCATCTAACCATCTCATCCTCTGTCGTGCCCTTCTCCTCCTGCCTTCAAATTTTCCCAGCATCAAGATCTCTTCGAATGAGTCAGTTCTTTGCATCGAGTGGACATAGTATTAGAGTTTCAGCTTCAGCATCAGTCCTTCCAATGAATAGTCAGAACTGATCTCCTTTAGGATGGACTGGTTGGATCTCCTTGCAGTCCAAGGGACTCTCAAGAGTCTTCTCCAACAAACACCACAGTTCAAAAGCATCAATTCCTTGGTGCTCAGCTTTCTTTATTGTCCAACTCACATCCATACATGACTACAGGAAAAACCATAGCTTTGACTATACTGACCTTTGTCGGCAAAGTAATATCTCTGCTTTTCAATATCCTGTCTAGGTTTGTTGTAGCCTTTCTTCCAAGGAGCAAGCATCTTTCAATTTCATGGCTGCAGTCACCATCTGCAGTGATTTTGGAGACCAAGAAAATAAAGTCTCTCACTGTTTTGACTGTTTCCCCATCAAGCTGCAATGAAGTGATGGGACCAGATGCCATGATCTTCATTTTTTGAATGTTGAGATTTAAGCCAGCTTTTTCACTCTCCTCTTTCAGTTTCATCAAGAGGCTCTTTTGTTCTTCTTCACTTTCTGCCATAAGGATGGTGTCATCTGCATATCTGAGGTTATTGATATTTCTTCCAGCAATCTTGATTCCAGCTTGTTCTTTGTCCAGCCTGGCATTTCACATGATGTACTCTGTATAGAAGTTAAATAAGAAGGATGACGGTATGCAGCCTTGGCGTACTCCTTTCCCAATTTGCAACCAGTCCAGTTGTTCCATGTCCAGTTCTAACTGTGCTTCTTGACTTGCATACAGATTTCTCAGGAGGCAGGCCAGGTGGTCTGGTATTCCCATCTCTTTCAGAATCTTCCACAGTTTGTTGTGATCCACACAGTCAAAGGCTTTGGCATAGTCAATAAAGCAGAAGTAGATGTTTTTATGGAACTCTCTTGTTTTTTTTATGATTTAACAGATGCTGGCAATTTGATCTCTAGCACCTCTTCCTTTTCTAAATCCAACTTGAACATCTAGAAGTTCACGGTTCATGTACTGTTGAAGTCTCGCTTGGATAATTTTGAACATTACTTTGCTAGCATATGAGATGAGTGCAGTTGTGCAGTAGTTTGAATATATTTGGCATTGCCTTTCTTTGGGATTGGAATGAAAACTGACCTTTCCAATCCTGTGGCCACAGCTGAGTTTTCCAAATTTGCTGGCATATTGAGTGAAGCACTTTCACAGCATCATCTTTTAGGATTTGAAATAGCTCAACTGGAATTCCATCACCTCCATTAGCTTTGTTCGTAGTGATGCTTCCTAAGGCCCACTTGACTTCACACTCCAGGATGTCTGGTTCCACGATAATCACACCATCATGGTTATCTGGGTCATCAAATCTTTTTTGTACAGTTCTTCTATGTATTCTTGCCACCTCTTCTTAATATCTTCTGCTTCTGTTAGGCCCATACCATTTCTGTCCTTTATTGTGCCCGTCTTTGCATGAAATGTTCCCTTGGTATCTCTAATTTTCTTGAAGAGATCTCTAGTCTTTCCCATTCTGTTGTTTTCCTCTATTTCTTTGCATTGATCACTGAGGAAGGATTTTTTATCTCTCCTTGCTATTCTTTGGAACTCTGCATTCAAATGGGTACATCTTTCCTTTTCTCCTTTGCCTTTAGCTTCTCTTCCTTTCTCAGCTATTTGTAAGACCTCCTCAGACAGTCATTTTGCCATCTTGCATTTCTTTCTCTTGGGGATGACCTTGATCACTGCCTCCCATACAATGTCAGGATAAACTTTACTGTGCCTTCAAATGTTATTCATTTTTTTCAGCTTTACCCAGAAATTTGAAAGCTGAATGGTCATACTAATTTCCATGTGAGGCTGCTGTAGGCCATATGATGCGGAAGGTCACAGGTCCTTCTAAAATGGATAAAATGGCAGGTTTTTAGTGACTCAAACACCACCATTTCTGATTAGCATATTTTTGCTTGTCATTTTATCCCAACAGTGATCTTATTTAAAACATTACCGTTCTCATTTTTTAAAATATACTGAGAATCTAATCAATGTCAGGATATCTAATACATCCTCACAGCATATACATTTTCCAAGTAGTCTTCGGAGGAATGAACTCACAGACTAAATAGCCCTGACTTCTGATATTTATTCTGACATATAATATTTAAGACCCTCCACAATCCAGCACCAACATATGTCATACTGATGTCACACACATACCTCGTAGGCCTGTGCATGGAGGTTTCACTACATAGTTACATGGAGACTTTTACCTCCAATGACCTTCTTCCTTGAGCTACAACCCCACAACCATCATTGCTCCTCTGACTACATCTCAGACAAAATGGATTCTAGGAATTATTTCAGGGCATTTCCTTCCTACTCCAACAGGGTTCATCCTGCCATCCTTAGTTCTGGCCTTTACTAACTACACTTAAATTTTGTTCCCGTAATTATGTCTCTTCCACCAGATCATGAGGTCCCTGAGGTTGAAGACTGTGTCTTTGATTTGTGTTTCAAATTATTTATATTTAGTAGTTTTAGTTTTTACTTCATAATCTGTACTTATCACATTCTTTCAAGATAAATTGAAAGATCCCTTCCAATCCTTTCATAGTAATTAATCAGCTATTTATTTTCCATTGGGCTTTTTGGCTTCATTCCAAGTTTTTAATAACTTTACAATGTTATATATTGTCTGTTATCCAGATACCACACTAATAGCTGATATATGTAGAACTATGGGCCAAATGTTCTCTGAACCACTTTATATTCTTTTTCTCATTGGAAAAATAAAAAAAGAACTGGAGTTCAGATAAGTTATATAATGTGCCAAGATAAGTGGCAGGATAAGAATTCAGACTCCAAACTGTGTTTTCTCATCCACTGATCTACACAGCCTCTCAAATCTTTGTAATCTGCTCCTTTGATGCCTGACATCATCAACATTGCCGTATCATTATCCTTAAGAAAGGAGTTTTTACTCATAACAATATAAACCATTTCAAAATCCAAATGACTATCCAAAAGGAGCAGTAACAGGGAATGTCTTATTCATTTCCTTCTCCCCAAACCTAACATGACGCTTTTTCCTGGAATTGTTGAATCTGTTGGTTTGATTTGATCGACTTCCTCAGATCTCTGCAGAAAAGTACAGAACCCTTGCCTAACAGGAAGAATTTTTCCAGAGAGACTAACGCTCCTCACAAGAGCAGGAAGCGTGTTTCCAGAGCTTGGATGTCTACTTCAGGCAACACTGCAGGACGTGACCTGTAACATGTGTTTGATACACGTTCCTCTTCACCCCAGCTGGCCAGCTGAATCAGTGTTGGCAAAGATTCTGAAATTTTGGACTGATTGCATCAAAACATTTGCACTGTAAACAAATAGCTTGAAATCACGCATATTGATGGCCTTGGATGAGTCTCCTACTGTTTCTTGCCACATCTTCCTTCTTCCTGAATGTCATCTAAGGTGACAAGGAGGCATGGGGAGGGCTCCTGCTTTGCTGACAGAGCATTCAGTCAGGACTGTGTTGCTAAAATCCGGCTTTATCAAGTTACAAGTAACAAGCAATTACCATGCAGCACATCACCTAGAGTGCCATTATGCAAATTTACATATGGCTCAGCTGCACAGTTTAGACAAATATTTATCATCATCCTAAAGCCTGCCTTGCAAAGAGGAAACAGGCCAAGTGGCATTCTATCATTGTGCATCTCTTATTTTTTTACACCAAAAATGAACTAGGCTGTTTTTATCTAGGACACTAAAACATTATGAAGGAAATATCCTCTTATTAGCCTTTCAAGGAGGAAAGAAGCTCTAAAGAAACTTTGATTAACCTGAAGAAGAGACAATTCAGAGAGAATAAGAGAGCTGTTTTTGAATATGTGAAGACAGTCATTTAGACGAGGGAACAAACTTGACGTCTATTGCTCTGAAAGGTCGTGTTCGAAAACATAGGTCAGAATCTCAGAATTACAAGGAGACAGGTCTCAATCCAATCTAAAGTGGAATTTAAAAAAGAGGAATCTGTCCTTCTAAAGTTGAACTTTTCTTACTGATTATATACAAAGTTCTATAGCATTGACTTTGCAGATTTCGAGGGTTTTTTACCAAATAAATCAAGCGTCTACCTGAATAAGTTGTTTTTAAAATGGCCACATTGGAAGTTTAAAAAGTTATTCCAGAAAGGCTGCCCTTGACCAGGAAGAGATCAGAACACCTCTTTGAACCGTGGACCATTTTCTCCTGAAACGTCTTTGCGATGGCCAATCCACCACTGTTGATTCCTGAATTGGTCAAAAGCTATTCGGACCCTTATCTCTCGCACAAATGAAGTGATCAATGCAGGTGATGAGACTTTTGAGGAATCAGAATTTCAAAATCAAAATCAAAGTGGCACTTTAACCTTTGAGATGGAGGCATGTAGGATATTCCTAAAATGAATTCTTGCTGAGGCCCCCAAAGGTCTCCTGAATCCTGCTGACTAACTTGGGGAATAGCGGGCCAGCTATTACTCAGAAGGAAAAGAAAATCAGTACGTTCCTCTTTCATGACTCAAACCAAGGCAGACCAAAAGAACATGGAGTCTCCTACCAAAGGTGCTCTTTGAGCTCCTGGGAATAAAATGAGGAGAAATGTGGCAATTGGACCTGGGTTCAAACCACGGCTCTGCTGCCACCCACTGGTCACAGGGACACATGACGTAGCGTAACCTCCTGGAGCCTGTTGCCTTATCTGTAAAGCTAGAATGATGACAAATCCCTCAAAGATTGTTGTGAGCATTTAAACATATAAATAAGTGTTCAACATAATGCTAGTTCATATTAAGTTCTCAGCACATTTTAGCTGCAATAATTACTATCACCATTGTTATTGTGGTTTTCGTTCTGAATCATCCTTCTCGTTGCACACTTCCTCACTTCCTCCATCCTGCTTTGTATAATTTTGAAATTAGTTTGCATAAGATACATTTTAATTATCCTACCAATTTCCAGCCCCCTATACTCTTCTTTGAGGGATTTTGTCAAATTATGTGTGATACCATTTTTATACACAACACGACAGTTTGAAAACAAAGCTGTTTTTAAAATCTTTTACCATTCAATTATACACAGACTATACTGAGTTTTTCAATGTCATATGGTTTAAAAGCTATTGAAAATTTAAAGATCTGGGGCAAGATTACTGGGTTTGCTGTGAATACAAGACCAAGAGTGGGGACACTGGAACAGGTGACCCAGGACAAAACCTCTTTGGTTTTGGTCTGACTGTTTGCAACCCCATGGAATGCAGCACCCTATGGGCTTCCCTGGTAGCTCAGTTGGTAAAAAAAAAAGTCCACCTGCAACACAGGAGACCCTGGTTTGATTTCTGGGTCTGGAAGATCTATCTGCTGGAGAAGGGATGGGCTACCCACTCCAGCATTCTTGGGCTTCCCTGGTGGCTCAGCTGGTAAAGAATCCACCTGCAATGCAGGAGACCTGGGTTCGATCCCTGGGTTGGGGAAGATCCCCTGGAGAAGGGAAAGGCGACCTGCTCCAGTATTCTGGCCTGGAGAATTTCATAGACTATATAGTCCATGGGGTTGCACAGAGTCAGACACGACTGAGTGATTTGACTTGCAGTCTTTCAGTCTTCCCTGTCCTTCACTATCTCCCTGCATTTGCTCAAACTCATGCCCATTGAGTCGGTGATTCCATCCAACCATCTCATCTTCTGTCACCCCCTTCTCCTCCCACCTTCAATCTTTACTCACTTTCTAATACTGGGCAAGTTGCTTAATCTTTGTGTGTCTGGGCTGAGTGAAAACATTTTGCTCCTGAGTAGAAAACGCTTAGGAGACTGCCTGGTGCATAGTGAGAGCTCAATGAGCTATGATTACTGTTGCTCATAGTCCACGGTAATAGAGACACAGGGTTCAAAGTTATGGAAGAAAAAGACAGCATAATCAGACTAGTGGATGACAGGTATGGTCTCACAGAAAATAGTGGTATCCAAATTAGTTTACAAAAGTTCTCTGTCCTCAGTTAACTGTGGACTACAATCCAAAGAGACTAACAAGCAGGCTAGAGAGGGTTATACATGCTACAAGACATGAAGGGAGCAAAGACCGACCCCTGGACTTCGCAGCCAAGGGTACTGAAAATCACTTTTCAGTACTCATTAGATATTACAGTAAACATTTTTGCAAATTATATTTTCATGTTTGATGCATTGAAATTATATGCATGTTTTACTAATATAAAAAAAACTGGATTTATGGTTACAGCAAAGAGCACATTTATAAAAATGGAGAAAATGGTGACTAGATGGAGAGTTTCACATCCTGGGTTTAACCCCCAAGTCTAACAGACATAGAGAATGAGTGTATGGACACCAAGAGGAAGAAGGGGGTAGATGAACTAAGAGACTGTTATGGACATGCATACACTATTGATACTGTGTATAAAACAGACAGGTAATGAAAATCTAGTGTGTATCTCAGGGAACTCAACTCAGTGCTTGGTGGTGACCTAAATGGGGAGGAAATCCAAAAAATATGGCATATATGTTTAAGTATAGCTGAGTTACTTTTCTGTACAGCAGAAACTAATACAACATTGTAAAACAACTATACTTCAATAAAAATTAATTTTAGAAAAACCCGATTCTACTAGGAATTAGCTGTGCAACCTCTGACTAGTCACTGTCTTCAGGGTCTGTTTCCCCAGCCATTGAAAGAAAGAATAGACATGTCAGTGTTCCCCAAACATTAGTCACCCACAAGAACCCTACAGTTATTGACATAGCCATATACATATTCATCCTGTACAATGGTATCCTTGAAATCATGGTTTCCTTGCACTATCTAAAACTTTATTAGTGCATATTAAAACAAAATTTGTGAAAAATTTAAAAACAATTCCTTCTGTACAAGCTGGAATCATGCTGTATACTCTTTGGGAAACATTAGAGTAAATGACCACTGAGCTAGTCACTGAGTCACGTCTGACTCTTTGTGACCTCATGGACTGTAGCCCGCCAGGCTCCTCTGTCCATGGGATTCTCCAGGGAAGAATACCGGAGTGGGTAGGCATTCCCTTCTCTAGGGATCTTCCAAACCCAGGGATCGAACCTGGGTCTCCTGCATTGCAGGCAGATTCTTTACTGTCTGAGCTACCGGGGAAGCCCAGTGACCGCTGAGGTTCCTTATAATTCACAGATTTCAGCTATGTCTGAAAAAAAATAAGTAAATAAACAAAGGATAGTATGAAATAAGCACTCTTTAGCTGTGCAATCTCTTCATGACTTCCTTTTCGGTTAGAGGAGCCAGAACCACATAAATTTTATCTCCCAGAATGGAAGATTTCCTCTAATATCAAAGTCAGTTCTTTGACCAGCATATAATAGAGACTATTGTTAATAGCTGCAGCAAGAAAATAGAAACTACAAGACTATCAAGAGAACTGAATCACACCCCTCAGTCCAAATGAAGGGCAAGACAGCATGACTCAATTTCAACCTGGACAAGAGTCAAGGCATACATCATAGGAAAGGGTAGGAGTTTCCACCGTAAGAAGCAGGGAAGGTGTAATGTGAGGACAAGGAGAAAACAAAATGTTTGTCCCTTTGCATTCTCCCACTTATTTTTTCCCAATTGTCATGTTTGTCACATAAAATTTACTGTCTCAAGTGAATCAGAACATTCTAGTAGGTTGATAATGACCTTCATAAATCAGGTAAATTAGTTATTTTTTTCTTACAATTTTTCTTCTTTGATGATTTTCTGATCAATTTATGTTGCCTCTCCTCCAAGGGGCCCAGCCTTCTCTGTGCATGGAAAAGTCTGGTGGAAACCAAGCAGCTGGCCTCCCCCAGGAGCTGCTTCTGTGCTAAAGTCAAGGGTCTCTCCTTCCAGGTTGAAAACTCTACGCAGAAAGGCTGGAGGGGGAAATGGACCTTCTGTCTGGGGGCTGAGTCTAAGGTCCTCTGCTCGTGTGAAGTGCAGAGCTCGGCTCTGTGACGTGTGAGAGAGGCACCCGAAGGAAGGGCTGCGGTGTCCTGCCTGCCGGGAGGACTGAAGGGTCCCGGCTCTCCGCTCCCTTCCAGCCCACGTCACCGGCCGTCGTTGAACAGGACCCTTGGATTCTTCCATGAGTTACTTTGTCAGACCTTTTGGAATACTTCAGTTACTTACAGCAAGGAAACCATGGTGCAAAACATCAGCCTCTAGCCCAGTGTCACAGAAAATGCAGGAAGAAGTGTTGGAAAGGGCTCATGATTTTACTTGGTCTCTAGCTTCCTTTTCTTCTTCTTTTTCTTCTCTCCCCTCAAGAGAATCACTTATTCTTTAACATAAAATTCACTCCGTCTAACTCGTAGATTATCTGTTCATAAGACACTGTGAAGACGTGTGGGTGTATTTTCCTGATGGTTTTCTTTCCTAAAACTAGTGACACCATATCCCCTGTGACTGCATGTAAAAGGACAATATAGACACCCTAGATTTCCAAGGGGTTCCAAGCACTTTCCATATGGATGGGTTCCCCACACTTTGGGGAGAGGTACAGTCTGTTTTCCCAGAGCCTTGAGGTTCTTACGTGAGAGTACAGTCCAGACCACACATGGATCGTGTGTACGTCTCAGAGAGATGGCAGTAATGACTCCCAGTCACCTCTCTGCCTCCTCTTCCCCCGGAAACACTGACAAGCTGCCAGGTAGGAGGATTCGTCTACCGACTGTGGGGCCATCACGTTTCACTCAGTGATTACCTTCCGACAGAGGGAGGTTGATGCTTTTGGTTTATTAGTGGGGAAAATGAGTCCCAGGGCAAGAAGAGAATTCATCCCCAATCTCAAACCAGGCATGGAAGTGGCTTCTTGCTCGTTGTAAGCCTCAGGCTCCCTCAGTCCCAGTGTGCACCTTCCCATAAGTACTGTGGAACTACCATTAGTGTTTAAGCGACACATCAAATTCCACATAACTCAAGACACAAAAAGCTCCGGCTAGGGACAGAATAACACGATAAAGATAACTTGATTGCTGTAGCACAGCAAACTGATCACCACTTTCTAAACAGGGCTTGCCATGCCATATGGCATTCTCCATATGCCATCCAAGCTGTTTAAAACATGAGTCTCTCTCCCTTCTCTTGGCTTGTCAAACTCCTGCTCACCCTTCAGGACCCAACTCAAGTGTTTTGTCAGAGAAGCTTCTATCGACTTCCACCTGGCTTCCACTGCCCTCTGTTGGTACAGCTACTGAAGCAGTCATGATACGTGTGAGAACTCCATAATGCTGAGAATGTTCAAATTCTGTCATCACTAGAGGCACAGCAGCAGACCGGAGACCTTGTTGAGAAAACATAATTCCATACTGATGAGCCTTTCATCTCATAGTAATCTAGCAGGGATAGGAAGCAGATTGTGCAAACGTGCACAATTAGAAAACCAAATCATACTTCACATGGGATTTATAAAGAGAATTGGTGTCAATCACCGCCCTCCTCCTCAAACAAGATTATAATAAATGCACCCGCAGTGCTGGGGAATAGACGGTAGAATGTACAATTGATGTTAATTAGGGAAGGATGTAGCACCTGAAAATGATTTTGGAGGCTACATCCATCTTTTTTTACAGAAGACCTCTGCACTGCTTTGATAACTGAACACAAAAACAGGTACAGTTTTCTACCTGTGAATACTAATGTGTCACACTATTATGTTATTTTCAAAATCACCACACAGAGTGACTTGTGAAGCCTATTTTTTCGCAGCTCATGGTTTGGCCAGCGTGAGCTTACAACCTCAGGAAAGAGCAGGCTACCTTTACAGAAGTGTCATTGTGTGTGGAATTTCGAAGTAGGTGAACAGCACCCAGCAAAGAGACAAGGTTATTATGTGGCTTCAGAGAAGCCATGTGATATGACCCGAGATGACAGGCCTCAGTTATGAGTGGGCAGTATCCGTCCCCCCGTGATGGGTGAGGCCCATGAGACCTGTAAGAAACAGCAGGGCTGTGAGCAGGGCCGCGGAGGCAGAAGCTTCAAAGCGGAAGGTGCGGCCTTTCCCCTCCTGACTGCGCCGATGCGGAAGCCGGAAAATCCAGGCCCCGGCTGCTGCGGGAGGACGGCCTTCAGCAGGCCTCACTCATACCCAGGTGATTAGCTTCCTCCCCCTTCCTCGCCTGCTGCTTCTGCAGAGGCTCCGGGTGGAGACGGGGCACCCTCTTCTTGGTGCGAGGCCCTGTGTTGTCCCCTCTCCCCTCTCTGTACTGCCAAAGGCCACCTCACTGTTCCAGATGAAAGATCTTTCTATAATCATGCTAATCGGCGGCCATTATTAGCCTGCACATAATCCCAGACAAATAAGCTTGATGACATGCACAGTCACAAAAATGGTGGGCTCTTTTAGTTCCCAATATAAGAAGCTATCCCACTCTGTCTCTTTGAAAGGCTCTTAAGATAATTTTCAAACAGTGCTGCAGATAGTTTTCCAAAACACGTAGGCTGCCAACATCCTTTTGAAGACAACTGTGAATGCAGCGTGGTATAGCAGAAAAAATCTAGTTAACAATCCCAGCTCAGCCTCTTATTAAATCTGTGGCTTTTAATCATGTTAGTAATGACTCAGCGCCTGAATTCCTCATCTGGGAAAGAGAGGTACTATTTTCTAGGGCTGTTGTGAAGGTAATATGCACAGGTTTGGAGACGAAGTCAGCACACAGTAAGTAGTAACTCTGAACATGATTCATTTTATTATGATTATTACCTCTCGTCTTTCCCCAAATCTAGACCTACATCTAACAAGCCAGGTTCTCAGTCACATTCTTTGTAACAAGCAGTTCTGGGAATTCTCCTAACCTTAACTTTTAGTGAAATCTGTAAAATAATAACAAATTTCATATACTTTGGAATTTGCAATATTGAAGTCCTATTTTCTTCACAACTCACATGGCAAAAGGGCTTCCCGGTGGCTCAGATGATAAAGACTCTGCCCACAACATGGGAAACTGGGTTGGAGTCTGGAAGATCCCCTGCAGAAGGGAATGGCTATCCACCCCAGTATTCTTGCCTGGAGAATTCCAAGGACAGAGGAGGCTGGTGGACTACAGTCCACAGGGTCGCAAAGAGTTGGACATGACCTAACAACTAACACTTGAACACTTTCAGATGGTAAAATAAACCCACAGACTGAAATGTAGAGGAAGCTCCCTGGAAGACATTGCACAGTCCTGCTGGGGCCATAAAACAGAGGGACCCAGGACAGGGAGCAGGAGCAGAAGCTGGGCTGGAGAAGCTATCGGACTTTTCTCACATCATGATAGAAGCAACGTAGCAGAGACATTATATCAACAAATGCGTGGAGTGCTCTCTCCACGTCAGGTGCCATTCTGGGCACTGGAAATAAAGCAATTAACAGAATTAAGTTCTCGACATTATAGATGTTACCCTTCAGTTGTGGAAAGAGGCAATGAATAAAGAAATGCACAGATCTGTGAAGGTAAGTGCTAAAAAGGGAAGTAAAATGGAGCACGGAATTTCAGTTGTTGGCAGGGGAAGCGAGGAGCATGCCGTTTTAAGATGACCTCTAGAATGGACAGAAAAGGCCTCACTAAATGATGATACTTGAGCAGAGACCTAAAGAAAGTGAGGGAACAGCCAACAGCCATCTGGGGGAAGAGGGTGCCAGGCAAAATAGCAAATGCTTTTGGAAAATTTTGAACAGAAGAGTAAATGATGTGACACGATGTTTTTAAAATCTTTCTAGATGATGTCTTAAAAATCTCTCTAAATGCTATATTGAGGGTAGATGTTTATATCAAGGTCAGAAACAGAGAAGCCAATTGCGAAGCTAATCCAAGAGAAAAGAGACAGTATCATGACCTAAGGTAGTAGTGGGAAAGATGTTAAGATGTACACAGTATGGATGCATTTTTTTATTGAAGTATTGATTTACAATGTTATTAGTTTCAGCTGTACATAATGCTGATCAATATTTTTATAGATTATACACCGCTTAAAGTTATTATAAAATATTAGCTATATTTTCCTCTGCTGTACAATATATCCTGGTTGCTCATATTTGACATATAGGAGTTTGTACCTCTTAATTGCCTCCCCCTATCTTTCCCCTCCCACTTTCCCATTCCCCAGTGTAACCACCAGTTTTTTCTCTATATTTGTGAGTTTGTTTATGTTTTATTAGATACATTCTTTTAATTTTTTAGATTCTATGTGTAAGTAACATCATACAGTAATTGTCTTTGACTTATTTCACTAAGCATAATACCCTCTAGGTCCATCCACATTGTTGCAAATGGTAGCATTTCATTCATTTTAATAGTTGAGTAATATTCCATTGTATATCTATAATATCTCTCATTCATTCATCCATCAATGGACATGTGGGATGCTTCCATATTTTTATTGTAAATAATTCTGCTATGAACTTTGGGCTGCATGTGTCTTTTCAAATCAATATATTGCTTTTTGAGAAAATTCCATACTTTTATCCATAGTGATTGCACCAATTTACATTCCTACCAACAGTGTGTTATGGTTCCTTTTTCTCCACCCTCCCTCCAACATTTGTTATTTCTGTTCTTTGTGATGATAGCCATTCTGACAGGTGTGAGGTGATATCTTCTTGTGATTTTGACTTGGTTTCTCTGTTATTAACAATGTTAAACATCTTTTCATGTCACTGTTGGCCATCTGTATGTCTTATGTGGAAAAATGTCTATTCAGATCTTCTGCAAACTTAGGTTGTCTGTTGTTTTCTCATGTTGAGTTGTATAAGTTGTTTATATATTTTGGATATTAATCCCTTATCAGTCATATCATTTGTGAATATTCTCCCATTCTGTAGGTTGTCTTTTCATTTTGTCATTGATTTCCTTGTACCAATTGTACAAAGGCTTTTAAGTTTAATTAAACCCTATTTGTTGCTTTTTGCTTTTATTTATTTTGCTTCAGAAAGCTGATTGAAGAAAATATTACTAAAATTTATGTCAAAGAGTATTATGCCTATGTTGTCTTCTAGGAATTTATGATTTCAGATCTTTCACTTAGGTCTTTAATCCATTTTGAGTTTATTTTTGTATTTGGTATGAGAAAATGTTTTAATCTCATTCTTTTGCATGTAGCTATCCTGTTTTCCCAGCAGCTCTTATTGAAGAAACTGTCTCTCCTTCACTGTATATTGCTGTCTCCTTTGTTGCAGATTAACAGCCCATATGCCTGTGGGTTCATCTCTGAGCTCTCTATTCTGCTCTATGCATCTGTTTTCATGTCAATACCATGCTATTTTGATTACTGTAGCTTTGTAGTATCAAACCCAGGGAGTGTGATACCTCCAGCTTTATTTTTTTTTCTCATGATCACTTTGGCAATTTGGGTTTTTTTGTGATTTCACATGAATTTTAGTTTTCTAAAACTAAACTAGCTGTTCTAGTTTTGTGAAGAATGTCTTGGGTATTTTGACAGGGATTGCATTAAATCTGTAATTGCTCAAAGATTGCTTTGAGTGATATGGACATTTTGACAATGTTAATTCTTCCAAATCTAAGAAAACAGGATATATTTTCATTTCTTTGTATCATTTTTAAATCTTTAATCAATGTCTTCTAGTTTTCAGAGTATAGCTCTTTCATTTCCTTGGTTAAGCTTATTCCTAGGTATTTTTTTTTTTTTTGATGTGATAGCCTGGGTTTATTTTAAAGAGAAAGTCAGAGAATGTCCCAATGGATTGGGTATGGTTGTGAGAAAATCATGGATAGGGCTAACATATTATGCTGAGTATCTGAAAGAGTGATGATGCTGTTTACTGAGTTGAAGAAGACTGACTGAAAAAGGAGTAAGTTTGGGAGGAAGAGAAATAGTTCCATCTCAGACATGTAAGTGTAAAAGACCTATAGACAGCTAAGTGGAGATGTTGAGTAGGTAACTGGTTATTCAAGTCTAGAATCTAGCAGAAGATCTTGGATGTAGACACATATTTGGGAACCATTAGCTCACAGATGGTATTTACAGTTTTTGGTGCTAAATAAGATCTCCAAAGGAGTGAATACAGGATGGCAAGAGAAGAAGTTTGAGAACTCAATTTTGTTAAGTAGCCAAAGCAGAACGAAACAGAAGTCTGACACAATTAGAAAGTCTTTAAATCCTATGTAATATAGAAGGGCTTCCAGAATTTCTGCATGCTCTGGGGCAGACTTGGAGAGTAGCTGATGATGCTGGTTGGTGAACCTGTAAGGAGAGTAATTGATGATGCTGGTGGTAAACCTGTAAGGAACGTAGTTGACCATGCTGGTTGGTGAACTTAAAAGGAAATGTGACTACACTGGGAACAAGCGGTCCCCAGGTGAGAACTACAGCAAAATGTTAATACCACTGAGATACTCAGCCTAATCCAGGACCAAGGCGGGGAGCTGAATCCTTAGTCTGACTCCACCAGGATCTGACTCAACCAAGAAAGACAGTTTCCCAAGTTTATGAACTGTAGACTTAAGCATCAGATGCCAGCAAGGCACCACTGACCAGAGGAGACATAGCAGTGCCTGGTTCTAGAGGAGCCACGGAGATGCTCCAAGGACCCAGGCACTCGGCGCTGGATGGCTCCCCTTCCCTGCCTCCACCGGGTCACCTAATCCCCCTCCTGCATGCTCCAAGATCCATACTTGAGAGAAGCAGAAACTGGGAAACACAAAAACAAATCTGCCCAAAAGAGACTGAATTATATATTAGACACTATTTAAATTAGCAACTGAGTTTACTAAATTGGACTAAATTAAGTATCCTCTCGCACCTGCTACCAAATAAGGAAAGGCCTCTTTTGAGATGATTAGATGAATTATGAAAAGTACAGAAGCTGTACTTTCTCTGCATATTTGAAGGTGCTATGTAAATTTACAATCAGAAAAATTTATAAATGCATCTTGTCAACTGTGAACTACTTAGTCTGAGACATGTAGGAGTGTGGAATGAGTAAAGAAGCCCTGAAAGTTTCAAGAGGTTGGAACACAGGACGCATACTCAGAAGTTTCTATAAGCTGGTGATTAGGTAAAACTATTAATATGTAAGTTAGACTTCAGTGCCTGGGAAGATAATGGAATTGAAAAGGAAATAGTAAATACCTCAGGCAATTAGCAGAGTCACATCAAATAGTATTATAAATTACATGGTGTGCTTAGGGTTATCCTTTAAGAAGCAAAAATTAATTTACAGACATCTCCTCAGTTCAGTGAGTCTTTTTGGATCACCTTGACACTATGTCACAACAAGCCTCCCAGCATCCCCACACGGCAGGAAAGAAGAGATATGCCAAATATTTAGCCTCTTTTCAATTTGCTAATGGAGTCACAAGTCAAAGGGCGGTAGAATATCGTGGGTCAGTCTCTTCTGCTTCCCTGCGCTAGCGTTCCCCCGTGCCGGGAAAAAGCATGAGAATATGCTGACAAGACTCTGACTTGGAGGCTTTTCAAACCCAGCAGGATCTGAACTGCTACTTAACACTCGTTTTAAGCTTTTAGGAATAAATGTTACACATATGTAAAGCTTGTATCAGTCCCACTCACCACACAAATACACACACACACACTCATGCACACATAAATACAATTCTCCTTCACTTTTGCTCATTCTTTCATTTACAATTTCATTCAACAAGCAAATAGTAAGAATCTACTCTATTTCATACATTCACCATGATGTCAGGTTCCAAGTGTAAAAACATGCCTCACACCTTACCTTAAGCTGTTCACTGTTTAGTAAGAAGAGTCAAACACACTGACAAAAGACAATGCATCCAAGTGTGCTGGAGACGCAGAAGAAAGAACAATCCCTCACGCACTTCATGTCCAGCTAAGGGCAGCACTGATTTTACCCATCAGCCTGCCTACAGCCTTGTAACCACTTCCAAATTTTTATTTTATCCATCATCTATTCCTTCCTATTAAAACCAGCTTGCTCTCTCAATTTCCCTATTTTTGTCAGGGTTATAACCATTTACGAGTTGCACAAAATCGAATAACTTGGGTATCCCTCAGTCTTACTTAGCTTTCATTATTTTTAATCAAATTCAAACTAATCAAAGCCTCATAGGTCAAAGGAGCAGAAAATCCAGGATCTCCTTTAGCAATTATCCAAGTACTAGGGGAACCTGCTGGGCTTCCCTGGTAGCTCAGCTGGTAAAGAATCTGCCTGCAATACATGAGACCCCAGTTCAATTCCTGAGTCAGGAAGATCCCCTGGAGAAGGGATAGGCTACCCACTCCAATATTCTTAGGCTTCCCTAGTGGCTCAGACAGTAAAGAATCTGCTTGCAATGTGGGAGACCCGGGTTTAATCCATGGATTGGGAAGATCCCCTGGAGGAGAGCATGGCAACCCACTCCAGTATTCTGGCCTGGAGAATCCCCATGGACAGAGGAGCCTGGCAGGATAGAGTCCATGGGGTTGCAAAGAGTGGGACAGGACTGAATGACTGAGCACAGCACAGGGGAACCTGGTCCACAGGAATGAGAAACCCTGACCTGGCACCTGGCCTGCTGACAGCAATACAGGAGGTCTGGAGGTCAGAACACCCACCTAGATAGCTGGATGCTGGCTAAGGTGACTGGACCCCATCCCCAAATGGAGTGTTCCACACGTGGGGCAGAGCGCCCCTACCCCTGCCCAACTTAATGTCCAAGCCCAGCTATCAGCACACAGTCAGCCGCACACAGACCTCAGTCATTCTAAAGTCAGACACAGAGTGCAGTGGTTGACCTATCGTGTAGCCTAGACGTCCCTATTCTGACCAAATTCCCTGATTTCTCCAGCTGCTCAGAGTGTTGCCTGCTGAGGGCTCTCGATTGAGTCCTTGCCCAGGAGGAAAGCGTCTCCTTTCTTAGCGCAGGCACTTCCCCCTCCAGTAATGTTGTACTCAGAGAGTCTTTGACCAGGTAAGGATACACAAATATCCAGCCCCCAGGGCTAAATTCAGGACAGCTCCGAGGGGCAGCTCAGTGTCCAAGTCCCTGGTAGCGTGAAGTGCATCACAGTTCAGCAGTCCTGTTGGCTTGTGTTGCTCTATGGCCCTGAACCCAAATCTCCATCTCAGGCTGCTTCCTGGGCAAACCAACCTTGACAGGTGGTAGGCGACTCCTCTTTAGAAGACTTACCAATTCCCCACACCCTGCCAGCCTCATCTTCCATTGCCTAGGCTTTGTGTTGAATTGAACTGACTCTTCAGCAGTAACATCTTTCCCATTCAGTGTTTCATCTCCGGCCTCCTAATCTTTGTTTTGCCTTTATTAGGAGGCTGGTCTGTCTGCAAAGGTTTCAGGGAGCTGGAATAGAGAATCGAAGCCGCCCCTTTCCAGCTGCTTTTACTTCTGCCACTTTCACATGTTGTCTCTGTGCAAACCGGATCACTGAACCTTCAAAAACGCCATCCTCACTGTTACACACTCAGGTACAACTCACAAGAGGATCCCCGGTGCCAGGATGGCTGGGGCCTGCTGGGCGCAGGCACCGATGCTAAAGGTAAGCCTTTCTGGTTATCAACCCAGCCAAGACACGGAGGCCAAGGAGGGCTTCCTCTTAGGGCTCTTCTTTTCTGCCTTTCAACCTCACCGGAGCTTCTAAACTCAAAAGACTTTCTTATAGCATTAATTTCAAGCATTTCAGAGCCAAAGAACTTGGGAGTCTCAAATGTACTTCTGGCAGGAAGTTTCAAGGACCTGTATCAATTTGCCTATTTCCTAAGAATCTTGAAGAATGTTAGGAACACAAGAGCCTATTTATCTCACATTTGCCTAAACGAGAGGGCCCTGACCAGTACTCTAGAGAGAGCACCCAGATGATGATGCAGCTGGCAACTTTTGCACAGAAGCTTTATTTTTTTAAAAAAAATTGTAAAAAGTCCATCAAATCAGGCAGCCCATTACATTGCTCAATACTGAATTCTTGGTAATAATCAAAGTTTTAAATGGCAAATAATAAATCCCTTAATCCACTGCTTATTCTTATTTCCAATTTTTAAGTCATTCTCTGTCTTCCTAGGGAGTTTCTGATAGAAAATGAAGGCTGAACTTCTTTCCTCCAGTAAAATTAAAGATTTACAGAGTATAAACATAATTTAACTGAGTAATAGACACTAGTGGCCTAAAATAAGCTCATAATCTCTTCCGCTGACAGTTGCCTAATTTGACTTGTAAACAACAGTTTGTAAATGTGTTTATCATTGTACCCTGCAGAGGACATTAACCTATCCTTGGACTTGGCCTGAGTTTTCCATTTTAGATCACTAAATAAATACATGAACAATAAATAAATAAGGAAAGAGGGAAGGAAGATATCGTAATAGATTTTTTGCTGCAATTCTTCTTTTGAGGCAAGAGACTCAATTTCATATCCTACTCCAACTGCATAAATTTGAACTTCTCTTGCTTTCCCCATCTTGGTAAATAGCACCATTTATTCCCAACAAGCAGTCAAGCTATTATTCTAGCCATCTCTCCCACACACTAAACCTTCCACCAAGGCCTATATATGCCACATTCTGCAGAGCATTTAATACTTTCCCTCCTCTTGTTAACTGACTTAAGCCCTATGGACCTTGTTCTCCCAGCCTAACCCAGCCAGGGCTGTGTGCCTTAGTGGGGAAGAGTTCCTTTTCCTTTCCATTTGAGTAGCTGAACAACAAAGCTGAAACTGACACAGCACAAGCTTTATTCAGTGGCCAAAGAGTGGAAAAGCTGGAACTAAGTTTAAAGATAAACTTCCCACCCACCTTGAAAGAGGGACTTACTTTTTTAGACTAAAGACAAAGGGAAGAGGAATGGGGTTAGTGATGGGGAGGCAGGCACATTAATCCACCGAGAAGGAGCAGGGCTTGTTCTAGCGCTTTGTGGGGAGAGAGCAAACTAGCCAAGAGGGCGTGTTCAGGCTCTCTTCCCTACATTTTGTAAATAATGATCATGTAACAGCTGAGGTCACTCATAGCACTGCAAGCATGCGCTTCACGAGGTACTCACTTGGCCAGGGGCTACTTTGTGCGGTACACCTGTCAAGCTTCACCTGGAAAAGCCCTGAAGGGTTGTGTGTGGTTATGTTGTGTTATATTATGCCTGCTGTGCCCGCCAGGAGAGAATAAACGCGTCTGCAGTTCCTGTGACTGGTCAAGTTTTCTTCCAGCCTCTTAGCTCGCGCCTTGCCTACTATGCATTCAGCAAACGGTGTGCACAGTGAGATACAGGGAGACAACTGGCAGCACGAACATGATCGGTGATACAATTGGCACAGTCGTGAGGACACCCAGCAGGTAGAGAAGCCTTAAGCTCCGCTGGATGGAGGAAGCCAGAGGCCACCACATAGCATGTGGTGCCATGTGGCCGTGATCCTCTCGGCGTGGGTTCCAGTGGAAGACTGGGCAGCGGTGGACACGTCCCCAGATAGCTGCTGCTGCTAAGTCACTTCAGTCATGTCCGACTCTGTGTGACCCCATAGACGGCAGCCCACCAAGCTCCGCCATCTCTGGGATTCTCCAGGCAAGAACACTGGAGTGGGTTGCCATTTCCTTCTCCAATGCATGAAAGTGAAAAACGAAAGTGAAGTTGCTCAGTCCTATCCGACTCTTAGCGACCCCATGGACTGCAGCCTACCAGGCTCCTCCGTCCATGGGATTTTCCAGACAAGAGTACTGGAGTGGGGTGCCATTGCCTTCTCCCCCGGATAGCACTGAAAATGTATTACAGGTGGTGAGCTCCCGTTTGCCAAACAAGTTGCACGGACTGTTGCCAGCACCACCGGGTGGATTTTCCTAATTGCCCTGAAAGCGATATGGATAGTGCCCTACACGATGCACCAGGGCACAGTGTGCAGAGACACTTGGAAGAACTAGAGCAATGTATATTGGTGTTAGAGCAAGAACCCCACGGACCCTGGAGAACCCAGAATCTCAGACAGTGAGGCGGTAAGTGGCGGTGATGATGAATATTATGAGACCAAAATGATGGTGGTGAACATTATGAGACTGCTTGGCAGAGAGGCCTGTTGTGCAGTAGAAAGTGAAGCATGAGCAGACTATGGCCCAGGGTAGGGGGACATCTTCAAGGGGCCCCTAATGTAACTGAGTTCATGACATATCAACCATATACTCAAGCAGAGTTGGTCAACTTGTGTACGCAATTTCAGCAAAAGCAAGGAGAATGCTGGGCAGCATGCCTCTTGAAACTTTGGGACCCAGGGGTGGACAGCATCCTGTGTTCTGGGGGCGAGATGGAATGGTTGGCATCGATAACCACTCTCCCCTCATTGAGACAAAGGTGCAGAATGCTAGCGACTGCTGCAGGGGGCGCCCACCTGAGCACACACCCTCATGGAATGGATTAACTCTGCCATCTGCACCATGTGGGCAAATGCAGGGGCATTCCTGGATACTGTGAGTAAATGGTATGCCTATGCTGAGTTGACCCACATGGTGAGGAATTGGGCATGAAGCCATCGATGTTTAACCCAAATACCCGAGGCCCAAATGATGAGCATTTTACTGGCAGCATTCGAGATGCCATTTTGAACAATGACCTGTCTACCACTTTCGGGTCCCTGACTTCCATTCTTGCACCCTATGTGGGGTGCCCCATCCATGACGTGACCTCGATGGTGGCTGGCTTGGGAGAAATAGAGGGATGGTGGCAGGCAAAGGGGATTAGAAGGGTGAAGACCCTGGAGGGCCCCATCCAGGTGATGAGAATGCAAATGTGGGCTGGTTTGCTGGCAATGGGAGTTAGAAATAAAGTTTATAGACAGCCCAGTGCTCTACTCCTAGAGCTACGGAGGCAACTGAGACCAGAGCAGCAGTTTACCAAGCCTGGGGTGCACCCACAGCAAGAGGTACGGGTGATTCGGTGAGAAGATTGCATGGTGCCCAAGAATGTTCCTTTAGATGATGCTCTTTTTTGCTTTCAATGGGGCTCAGACCAAGGTGTCCTCCTGAAGAGCCCAAACAGGGACAGGAGGCCCCACGTGGAACCTGCAGTCCATTGGTCACTTGCTGACATCCAGAGAGGAAGGGCCCTGGCTGACACTGGTGCTGAATGCAGCCTGTTTATGGCAAGCCGGAGCCGTTTCCCGGTCCTAGTGCGAACACTGATGGCTGTGGCGGCCAAATGACTTAGATGTAGGCTGTGTCCTACGGGGTAGGTCTGGAACAGTGTCCTGTAAAGGCTGTGTCCTCAGATTTAGAAAAGCGTGACCATGTGGGTGGGCTGTGAAGGCTGCAAAAATCCCCTCCTTGGCACTGGTGGGGGCTTGCAGGTCCTTAATAAAACCGCACAGGACTGGAGTTGCCCCTGGGGAGGCTTTCCTGCAATCTCACAAGGACAGACAGTGGACTTGGGCAAGGCAGATAAAGGTACTCCCCATGCAGTGGGTGGTCCTTCTAGGCCCATGAAGGCAAGGACTGCAACATGAGTTTCAGGTAATACCTGGTGTTGGGTTTTGCTGTGTGTTGGGGATGTAACTGTTTGTGTTTGTAGCTACTGCTGTTTCAAGATGTAAATCCAAGGGTCAGTGCTACTCACCGAGGGAATATCGCAGATGATGGACTGCACACAGAATGTGAGGTGAGAGACCCTGAAGGGGCGGAGTGTGGGGAGATAACAAATTAGCCGAGATGGTGTGTTCAGGCTCTCTCGCCCCACAGTTTATAAATAACGACTGTGTAACAGCTGAGACCATTTATAGCACTGCCTGAGAGCATCATGAGGTACGCACTTGGTCACGGGCTACTCTGTGCATATATCCACATAGGTCTCACCTGGAAAAGCCCAGAAGGGTTGGGCGTGGGTATGTTGTGTTATGGCCGCTGCACCAGCTGGGAGAGAGTCAACTCATCTGCAGTTTCTATGGCTCCTCGCATTTTCTTCCAGCTTCTTAGCTCGTGACTTGTCTACCGTGGGTTCAGCAAACAGTGTGCACTGTGAGATACAGCGAGACAACTGGAGGTATGAGCATTATCATCGATACGGCTTTCTATCCTTTTCTGATTCTCAATGTCTGGTCTAGGCTGCTGGTAGATGTGTCATGTAATATGCTGATGGGCTTCCCCGGTGGTTCAGTGGTAAAGAAACTATCTGCAATGCAGGAGATACAGGTTTGATTCCTGGGTCAGGAAGATTCCCCTGGAGGAGGAAATGGCAACTCACTCCAGTAATCTTGCCCAGAAAATCCCATGGACAGAGGATCCTAGTGGGCTACACTCCATGGGGTTGATAAGAGTCGGACATGGCTGAGCACTGACAACAGATAGTAAAAATCAATGTATAACTCAGGGTCTGTTGGAGATCAGAGTCATTGTCATCTTGGTCCTAGCTGGCTCCATTTGAATTTTTTGTTTCTAGCTTCCTTTCTTGTCTCTGAACTCTTTAACTTAAAGATTTTGCTGAAAAAGTGAAGTGAAAGTGTTAGTCACTCCAGTTGTGTCCAAATCTTAGTGACCCCATGGACTGTAGCCACGAGGCTACATGGGATTCCCAGGCCAGACTACTCTAGTGGGTTGCTGTTTCCTTCTCCAGGGGATCTTCCTGACCCAGGGACTGAACCCAGGTCTCCTGCATTGCAGGAAGATTGTTTACCATCTGAGCTCCTAGGGAAGCCCCCCAAATTTATGCTAATCTCTCCCTGCTAAAAGTGGGAGTTGGCAGGTTTTGAGCAAGGACACTCCTGCTAAAGGTGGGGTTGATGGATTCTGAGCAAGGACCTGGAGCAGCTCTGACAACACTGTCATCACCTACTTCGATTTCTTTCCTTCAGGCCCACTCTCTTCCTCAGTGACTTAGATTCTCTCAGTTATTTCCAAACTGATCTCCCTGCCCCTGACCTTATCTGCCTCTGGTATTTCCTCTACATTGCGATTAAACTGATCTTTCTAGAGTGAAAATTTGATCAAATCACTTCTTTCCCTTCCCTCTGTATAATATTTCAGTGGTTCATCAGAACAAAATCTGAAATGATTATACTTAGTTTTCCTTCCTGATACTCACCACTCTGGTTTTATGTCTTGAAAATTTCCCTGTCATGTTCTAGCTCCACTGAACTTCTTACACTTCTCTAAATACTCCGTCTTCTCTCTTCGCTCTGTGTCCTTGACACTCCTCAACCTTTGATTGAATGTTTAAAAATGCCATCTTCTTTATAATCTCCTTTACACTCCAATCTTTAACCCTTTAGGGCAAATACTTTCTTTCTACATATTATATTATCACGGTAGCTACTATAGTGCATTGGTCACATTAGTTACATTACACAACTATCAACCAGTTATACTTGTCTTTGTCTTTAGGTTCTAACACCCTTAAGGATGAGGAAACATTTTCATTTTCGATCCCTAGTGCTCAGTGAGAGCCTAGTATTTAATAATTTCTCAGTCAAAATTGATAGAATTAACTAATTCAACAACAATACAGTAAGAAAAGTCTAGGCTTCCCAGGTGGTGCTAAATCACTTCATGGTGACATCAGCTCTTCATGATTAGCAGAAAACTTTGTAAAGATAAATGCTTAATTGCATGAACTCCTTTTTCACCAAAATCACATATGTTGACCTTCCCTCCCTAACTCTTTGGAGCAGTATCTCAGAGCTATGTGAAATGCTGTCTCCTGGGTGATGATCCACATTTTGCCCCAGATAAAACTTAACTTGCAACTCTGATATCGTGTGTCTTTTTTAAGTTGACAAGAAGAAAGGAAAGAGAGTTTGCTTCTTCCCTTTGAAAGCATCCTTCCAAACATCCCACTCAATATTTCAACTTGCATCTCATTAGCCAGATCATAATAACCTAACTATATTCAGTTATAAGATAAGATAGAAACTGGGCTTAGTCATTCTGGCACATGGCACATTGCCCTGAATGTCTATTTTGTATCACTTTAAGTAGGAAATATACAGTATGCTTCACTGTTTTATTTCATAACACATTTAATACTCACAACAACCTTGTGAGATAGTTATATGAGTAGTTCCATTTTAATAGGTGAGCTTAGACATCAAATACAAAAGGTGAAGTAATTTCCCCAAGGTCGTGCAGCTGAATTTGTTAGAAATGTTGATCCAGGGATGCATCTAGGGAAAAAAAATTAAATGTCAGTTCCTTGGCTAAAGAGATCCTTATTTCTTATTTAAAGTCTATGTTTATTAATTGAACAAATATTTACTGACCTTTCACTGTTTTCCAGATAATATCTTAGGTTCTATGGAAATATCAGTGAATAAGAGAGATAAGGTCCCTATCCACATAGAAGTTACATTTCAAGAGCAAAAAATCTATAGAGAGATTACGCATTATGAACTACACTGTAAATAAACAATTTAATTTGCTATGAAGTGTACCAGTCAGGATAGACTGGGAGGTTACGCTACAGTAACAAACCAGCCCCCTCTTTGTTCACGAGGGAGGCTGGCTCGTGGAGCTATTTTGGGAGAGGCTTAGAGAGACACCATCTCTAAACTCCAGCATCAGCTCAGCAAGAGAGGAATAGTGTCGGCTTCATACTGTCATTAAATATGTCCTCTCAGGAGCAACATATCAACACGTGTCATTTTGGCTCACATTTCAAATCATCTAAGTTCCTTGGGCTCATGTGGAGGGGACTGTGCTCCAGGCATAGGAACAGAGCAGGGGAATGGACCTGGCCTGGTGGAAGGGCAGGAGTACCCTCTGTCCCGCAGGGAGAGAGCTTGGCAGCTTCTCTTTCCTGGGCACCCCTCTGAGGTCACCAACACTCTTCCTCCCCAGATCGGACCCACTGATTAGGGCTTTGTTTGGGTTGTTTTACCGTAAGTACAGAAACAGGCAATCACGCCCAGAAGTCCACCTGGTCTCCATTCTTTACCATGAGGGCTTTTTATTATATCCCATGCATTTGTCCAGTCGTATCTCTATAATCTTGGCACCACTGTTCTTCTGCCCCTAAACCTACCCATGAGAATCTGGAAGAAGAAATTCACCAGTCTGTCAACCATTTTTGCTGAAATTCAGCACAGAGAACGTCTGATGTCACAGCGATCGCAGCGCTTCCTACAGCTGCAATGTCAATGAAGTTCGTTTCACTGTGTATAACCTCAACTGATTGAGTCTCAATCAAGCTCATATTTCATTCTGAAGAACATTTTATAATCACCATTCGAATTTTCACTAGCAGGATGTGTCTATGTTCTACAGCTTTCTTTAAATCCAGTAAGAGGGAAATGACCATGTTGTTTCTTTGGGGGCATAATTGGTCTATATCTATAATCTCACTAAATGGCTTCAGTACCTGGTAGATTATTATAACATTTTTTGGAAACTGTGGTAAAAATTTTAGAGCCATCCATCTTGTCTTGGCACATTTCCACTCTTTGAGTCTCTAATGGTTTTCATTATTTCTTCCCTTATAATATACCTCTCTAATTTCTCTTTATTGCCCTGTGGTTACTGGTGCATTGCTATTTCTATAAAGAAACCTGGAAACCTGCTATATCCTACATGTTTTGTTCTGATTTATATTCATTTTTGTGAAATGTTACTAAAGCAGAATTAATTTAAAATTTGTCAATTCAAAACATCCCAAAGACCCACCTTCTAAACCTGTAATGGAGCCAATTATTTCATTTAAACAATAGAAAAGGACAGTAATTTCCATGTTCCATTAATGAAATGACAATGGATTAATTTTGTTCTAAAAAGAACTACTTCGGCTTTCAACATTTGTGGTGTGACTCACTCTAGCTGATGTCTCTGGTTCAATAACACGGTTCAGTCTGAATTGAACACGTGTTGCACCAGACACTATTCACCCACCTAATAGTTACCCTCCCCTTTTTAAAATGACAGAATGCAGTTACACTCTGGGAGGCAACATGCCTGTCTAGGAACTGTGTTTCCTGGCCTTCTTTGCTGCTGGAATAGCCAAGTAACCCAGTTTGGGTCAGTGGGAAGTAAGTGATAGTCACTGGACAGGAATTCTGGGGAAGCTACTTAAAGAATAGGCTAACTTAGATGGCTCACGGATTTGCCTTTTTCTCAGCCCTTCTTCCTTTATGGATTTCAAGTATGATGATGGATAAAAAACAACTACCTCGTGTTCATGGAACTGTATCAGACGCTAAAATTTTTTTTTGCTTGCTTGTTTGTTTTGTTTTTTAAGCAAAGGCAGAAAGAGGCTGGTCCCTGATGACACTGTGGAGCTGCCATCGACCCTGGGCTGCTTATTTCTGGAGTTCTCACTAAATGAGATACACAAAGGAACTAATTTATTTCGGGTACTGCTTTTCAAGTTTGTTACTCAGAATCTAAAAATCAGTTTGAGAAAAATTCCCATCTTAATAAGATTGAGTTCTCCAGTCCATAAAAATGGAATGCTTCTTTGTTGATTTGGATCTTTAATTTCCATCAGCAATGTTTTATAGTTTGCAGCATGCATACCTTGTACTCATATTTGTTCAATTTATTTTTAAGTATATTTTTCTCTTTGACACTATAATGAATAGAATTGTCTGCTTAATTTCAATTTTGGATTGCTCATTAAAGGATATTTCTATATCAATATATATTGATATATTATAGGATATTTTCTATATACAATTGATCTGGGTATATTAATCTGTTAGTATGAAGTAGTACATTAATTGATTTTTCAGGTGTTAAACCGACTATGGTGGACATAATCTTAATGTGGCCCCCATGGCCTCTATCCACCATCCCCTTGAGTAGGATCAAAACTTGTGGCTTGCTTGTGATAAATAGCATACAGTAAATATGACTGAATGTATGAAATTACATGATTACATAACATTGCAATACCTGGAGTCTCTTTGCATCTTGCTGGGTTTGAAGAAGCAAGGGGCTACACTGAGAAATTTCAAGTAGTAAGGAAACGGAAGCAGTTTCCAGAAGCTTTAAAGGGGTCTCCAGTCAATGATCAGGAAATAACTGAGGTCATATATCCATAAGGAACTACGAGGAACCTGAGTGAGCCTGTAGGAAGATCTATCTTTAGCTGAGCCTTGTGCAGCTCCAGATAATTACTGATTGCAGCCTTGCGGGATGCTAACCCTGGGGCCTAAATAAACTGTGCCTTGGCTCCTGACCCACAAAACCTGTGAGATAACAAATCAAACTGGGATAATTAAAATAAACTGCTGCTAAAACTATGGTAATATTGTTACATGGCAATAAGTAGTGTACCAACTTTGTGTTCCTGAGATACATCCTACTTCACCATGTTTCTGGATTCCACTTGCTAATTTTTTTTTTTTAATATTTTTGTGTCAGTTTTTACACGTGACGTTGATCTGTAGAGTTGGCTTTGTTATCAATGGCCCCAGAGAATTAATTGGAAAGTTTTCCTTTTCTATTTTTTGGAATAATTTGTGAAGCACTGATAAGATTTATTCTTTAAGTGTTTGATATAGTTCACCGGTGAAACACCATTTTGGTTTCAAACTTCTCTGTATCTTTCTAGAAATTTCATCTAAGTTGTCAAATTTATTGATATTAGTTGTCTGTAATATTCAATTTAATTTTAATTTTTGTCAGTAATTATGTCCCTGGTTTCATTTCTAATTCTGGAAATTTGTGTCTTCTCTCTTTTTTTTTCCTTGCTCAGTCTTGCTAATATTTGTTCATTTGAAAAATATTTCCAGAGAATCAGCTTTTAGTTTAGTTGATTTCTCCATTGTTTTTCTATTTTCTATTTCATGATCTCTACTCAGATCGAAGTTGTTTCCTTCCTTTTGCTTAATTTGGATTTTATTTGCTCTTCTTTTTCTGCTTTCTCAGGTCTGAAGCTTGGGTTATTGTTTTGGGATCTTTCTTATTTTCTAATAAATGCTTTTAAAGCTGTAAATTTCCTTCTGTTACTCTGTTAGCTGCATCCCATAAACTGATATGTTGTGTCTTTGTTTTTGGGCAATTTAAAATATTTTCTAATTCTCTTGTGATTGATGCTTTTGAACTTGGTGTTGGAGAAGACTCTTGAGAGAGTCTCTTGGACTGCAAGGAGATAGAGCCAGTCAACCCTAAAGGAAATCACTCCTGAGTATTCATAAGAAGGACTGATGTTGAAGATGAAACTCCAATCCTTTGGCCACCTCATGCGAAGAGTTGACTCATTGGAAAAGACCCTGATGCTGGGAAACATTGAAGGAGGGAGGAGAAGGGGACGACAGAGGATGAGATGGTTGGATGGCATCACCAACTCAATGGACATGAGTTTGGGTAAACTCTGAGGGTTGATGATGGACAGGGAAGCCTGGCGTGCTGCAGTCCATGGGGTCGCAAAGAGTCGGACATGAGTTAGTGACTGAACTGAACTGATCTTCTTTGAGAGTATGCTGTTTAGTTTTCAAATATTTTGGATTTCACAGATTTTCTTCTGCTGTTATTTTTAATTTAATCCCATTGTGGTCAGAGAATATACTTTATATGCTAGCAATTCTTTTAAATTTATTGAGAATTTTTATTGCCGGGCATGTGGTCTAACCTGGAAATTGTTCTGTGTATGTTTCAAAAGCATTTGCATCCTATTGTTGTTGAATATTCTATTGAGCCATGTTGAGTGAAAATATTCAGATTTTCTATATATTTTTGTGTTTATCCTGCTTGGAGCTCATTGAATTTTGTGAATGTGTTGATCAATGTTTTCATCAAATTTCCGAAGTCTTCAGCCATCATTTCACTGAATGTTTTTTTTCCATTCCCCTCTCTCATCTTCTTCTGTGATTGTCACTATGTGTTTGTTGGGATGCGTACTGCTGCCCCATATTTCACTTCATTTTTCCTCAGTCATTGTTTTCTCCATTCTTAAGTTACATGGTCTTGATTGATCTGTCTTCAAGTCCACTGATTTTTTCTTCTGTCATCTGAAATCTACCGTAAAAAACCAGTATAGTAAATTTTTCATTTTTGTTATTTTACTTTTTAATACCAGAATTTCTATTTGCTCCTTTTAAAAATAATCTCTCTTAGTTGATATACCCTATTTGTAATACTACTTTTGTTTAATGCTTAAGAATGCTTTTATTTAGTTCTTTGAGCATATTTATTATGCTACTTTGAAGTCTTTGCTAAATTGAACATCAGGGAAAAATCAGAGATAATTTCTATTTTCTGCTTTTATGCTGGACACTCATTCGTGAGATTTTTTTCATACCCTGGTGAAAACTGGACCTTTGAAAAATATCATAGCAACTGTGGCTTTTTATCACCTGCTATTTATTCCTTTGGTGACTTAGCTGAACTAAGTCTCTAGATTCTCTCTCCCACACTGTGCATGGCCTCTGAAGCCTCAATCAGTTCTGTAACTCTTTTATTAAGATTTTAAGTCTGACATTCAAGTGATCACTGTAGGGCTAGCCTAGCTGAGTGGTCCACAATGATTGGTCAGATTGTGTGCTTAAACACTTCGAACCAGTAAACCTTCCACTCTTCACTAGTGGATCTGTGTTTGGGTTGAATACATTCAGAATTCAAGCAGTTTTCAAGTTTCGTCTTTTTTTTTTTCCTTTCTATGCTTGAGCCGTCACATTTAGCCAGGGACACATAAGTATCCAGAGACCTCTTCAATCCCTCCTGTGCACACATGCAGCCTTGTGCATATTTTCAGCTCCCAAACCACCAGGGATATGTAGGAGCTTATCAGAGCTCAAATATTGCTGTTTAATTTTTGACTGGTCTCCAGTTTGCTGCTTGTCTCAAAGTATAAGAGTCTCAGGTTAGCTGCAATATTAGATGTCCTTGGTTGCCATCTAAGATAAAACTATTATTTTTAATAATGTCCCTGAACGTGGGTCTTTTTCCAAGTCAACCCTGCAGAGCAGTGAAGCTGCTGTCCTCATGGCTTGCTCTTCCCTGGTTACAACCACTGCGCCGTGGAGCTGGAGGGAGGAGGATGAGGATGAAGGCATCCTTAGTTAAAACGGTGCAGATTCTCATTGTTCTTACCAAAGTTTACTATTTTTTCTTTAAAGTTCTTTCCATTTGTTGTATGATTCATTCAGAGGACATTCAGAGTCCTTAATTGATTATTTGTATCTATTCCAGTTTATCATTGCTTTTTGGTGAGTAAATTTACAGAACTCCTTTCAGTCAACCCAGAAATTATCTTTAAAATTTTCCCTCATATAACTAAAAGCTATCTACTTGTGCTACTTTTAAAAAGAATTCCTCAGTATTATTTTCCAATTTCTAGCCAGGTCAATTCTTTTTACATCCTTTGTTTGGGTTGTTTCATATAAATGAGTCTGGGGTGGGGTGATGGGTGGCAATTGTGTATATGTGTTAAATTTTCAAGTTTTTCCCTAGTGTTTTCCTTCTCATGAAGTCTTATTCTAATTTTATGATGAAATATCCTGTTGACATTCTCTAGGTAGAATTTTTAACTTCTCCGCCGTTTTTTGCACTTTATTTCCTTGAGGGTTTTGTCTTTTAGATAATCCATTTGTTGCCTCTGTATTAATGGCAATAATACTAGTGCCCTACTCCAGCTTCAAGGAGAGAATTCTGTTCTTCACTCTACATGATTTATGAGGCATGCAACTACCATCATAAGGGCTGTTCTGAAAGCCTGTATTACAAGGACTGACCTCTGACTTTATTACTGAGGGGCTCCTTTCATGGGCTAAACTTTTTGTGGCAGAGACAAGTTATCTAACAACTTCCTGGAATCTCAAGTATAAATATAATTAGGAACTAGACTTGTTTAACTTCATAATTAAAAGGAAGTGCAGGTGGTAACTAGTTTTCAGAATAATGGTAGAGTCTGTTTTGGGAAGCAGAAACTGTTCTAGAATTTTTTTTAAGTTTTCATGGGGAGTGGGGAGAAGAGTAGAATTGACAGGCATGTGTCAGTTCAGTTCAGTCTCTCTGTCGTGTCCAACTCTGGACAGCAGCAAACTAAGCCTCCCCACCCATCACCAACTCCTGGAGCCTGCTCAAACTCATGTCCATCAAGTTAGTGATGCCATCCAACCATCTCATCCTCTGGTGTCCCCTTCTCATCCTGCTTTCAATCTTTCCCAGAATCAGGGTCTTTGCCAATAAGTTAGTTCTTCACATCTGGTGGCCAAAGCATTGGAGTTTCAGCTTCAGCATCAGTCCTTCCAATGAGTATTCAGGACTGATCTCCTTTAGGATGGACTGATTGGATCTCCTTGCAGTCCAAAGGATTCTTGAGAGTCTTATTCAACACCACAGTTCAAAAGGGTCAGTTCTTCAGTGCTCAACTTTCTTAATGGTACAACTCTCACATCCATACATGACTGCTGGAAAAACCATAACTTTGACTAGATGGTCTTTGTTGGTAAAGTAATGTCTCTGCTTTGTAATACACTGTCTAGGTTTGTCACAGCTTTTCTTCCAAGGAGTAAGCGTCTTTTAATTTCATGGCTGCAGTCACCACCTGCAGTGACTTTGGAGCCCAAGAAAAGAAAGTCTGTCACTGTTTCCATTATTTCCCCATCAAGTTGCCATGAAGTGATGGGACCAGATGCCATGATCTTAGTTTTATGAATGTTGAGTTTTCAACCAGCTTTTTCACTCTCCTCTTTCACTTTCATCAAGAGGCTCTTTAGTTCCTCTTCACTTTCTGCCATAAGGGTGGCCTCATCTGTATATCTGAGGTTATTGATTTTCTCCCGGCAATCTTGATTCCAGCTTTTGCTTCATCCAGTCTGGCATTTCGCATGAGGTACTATGCATATAAGTTAAATAAGCAGGGTGACAATATACAGCCTTGACATACTCCTTTCCCAATTTGAAACCAGTCTGTTGTTCCATGTCCAGTTCTAACTGTTGCTTCTTGACCTGCATACAGATTTCTCAGGAGGCAGGTAAGGTGGTCTGGCATTTCCATCTCTTGAAGAATTTTCCATAGTTTGCTGTGATCCACACAAAAGCTTTAGCATAGTCAATGAAACAGAAGTACATGTTTTTATGGAATTTTCTTGCCTTTTCTATGATCCACCAAATATTGGCAATTTGATCTCTGGTTCCTCTGCCTTTTCTAAATTCAACTTGAACATCTGGAAGTTCACGTTTCATGTACTATTGAAGCCTGGCTTGGAGAATTTTGAGTATTACTTTACTAGCATGTGAGATGAGTGCAATTGTGTGATAGTCTGAGCATTCTTTGGCATTGCCTTTCTTTAGGATTGGAATGAAAACTGACCTTTTCCAGTCCTTTGGCCACTGCTGAGTATTCCAAATTTGTTGGAATATTGAGTGTGGCACTTTCACAGCATCATCTTTTAGGATTTGAAATAGCTCAGCTGGAATTGCATCACCTCCGGTAGCTTTGTTCATAGTGATGCTTCCTAAGGCCCTCTTGACTTTCCACTCTAGGAAGTCTGGCTCCAGGTGAGTGATCACAACGTCATGGTTATCTGGGTCGTGAAAATCTGCAGCACTTTAACATCATCATCTTCTAGGATTTGAAATTGAGAGCACAGAGTCTTATTGGCAGCCCAGAGTCTTAGCTGCTGGTCAACCAGGGAAGTCCCACATATACACACTACCCTGTGTAAAGTAGGTAGCTAGTGGGAAGCTGCTGTATAGCACAGGGCTCACCTCAGTGCTCTGTGATGGCTTAGAGTTGTGGGATGGGGAGGTGGGAAGGAGGTTCAAGACGGAGGGGATGTATGTATACACACAGCTGATTCACTTTTCTGTATAACAGAATCTAACACAACAGTGTAAAGCAATTATACTTCAATTAAAAATTAAAATTTAAAAAAAAAAGGCAGTCAATGGTGTATAATATATGTTTCATGACCTTTTTTAGGGAGCATTTCAAGAAATAGTTTTATGTAGAATCTATTCTGGACAAAGTTTATATATGCAATATGTAGATGTTATATTCATGATATAACACTACCAAGAGTTAAATTAGTACTATTATTATCAATAGTCCTTATTAGATCAAAGGTAACAAACTATTTACCTCTCCGCCCAATAATGATTTTGATTAGATAAAATAATGCTTCATACAACATTAAAATTGACTTGAAATTATAAATTCAAATGTAAACTTTAGGTATAGTGGAATAATACAGACTTAAATTTTAATTTCTCCATGAAAAAGGAAAGTGGTTTTGCCTGACAAAGGTACATTGTGGTGATGCCTAGTAAAATGACTAACAATTATAAAGTTCCATAGTCTATACTTCAAATTATTTTTTCGTACTTGTTTCAAGATTCCTGAATTCCAGGGGGAAATAAAACCCAATTTCAAAAGTAAACTTTGCATTTTAAAGTGAAAGCAGGCAAGTTTTCCCTTGTGTAGAACAAGCTATTTCTGAGCTGTAGAGAAATTAGTCAGCTTGTCAAAGGGCAACATTAACAGGCAATGCAAGACATTTGTTGAACAAATAACTATGGAGACCTCTTCTATATGAGAACCCTGACCTTAAGAATATATCTATCTTATTGGGAAGTTGCAAGAAAAACTCAAGAAAGTTTTGGTAAATGCCATGTGAGTCAAAGAAGCTTAGCAAAGAGAGTGCGAGTATTTACCTGAAATGAGTAGGAAAGCTTCCTATCAGATTTAGCACTTGGACTGAACTTTGAATCAAGGCATCAAAGAATGAAAGAATCTTAGATCTGGAGATCCAGGGTGCAAATTCAGATTCCGGGCAGGTAGTAAAAGTAAAACATGTGAGCTAAAACCAAAATAATTGGGAATGTTGGGACTGTGGTGAACTAGGAGGTGCTTGACCTGTCTAAAGAAGTCATCTGTCCTTTTGTTTGTTTATTTTTTGTCACACTGTGTGGCAAGGGGGATCTTAGTTCCCTGTTCATGTTCAGCCATGTCCAGCTCTTTGTGACCCTATGGACTGTAGCCCGCCAGGCTCCTCTCTCCATGGGATCCTACAGTCAAGGATACTGGAGTGGGTTGCCATGCCCTACTCCAGGGAATCTTCCCAACCCAGGGATCCAACCCACATCTCTTAAGTCTCTTGCATTGGCAGACGGGTTCTTTATCAGTAGGGCTACCTTGGAAGTTCTATTCTTAGCAGCACCAACTACTGCCAAATGAGAATGCAGGCCCAGTGTTGTAATTTCTGCAAAATTTCCCCTAGAAAACCTGAAATATCAAAATTTTTCAGTAAATCTTATACAAATCTTGAATCATAAATATTCACAACTAAATCCATCTGTTTTATAGCATCATGTAGGCCAGATTGGCTGTGAGCTGTTGATCTGGTTTAGCAATTGCTTACTTCAGAATCTTTGGTTTTCCTTCAGGACTTTTCCACCAAGTGGTTATCCACCCTCTACTTTAACTCCTTCTGAAATGGGAATCTCAGTGCCTGGCAAGGCAAGCTGACTGCTAGAACTTCCTTTCTTTTATTTGTCCCCAAAATTATGCTAGTTTTTTCTGTGCACCACGCAGTTTTTCTTCATAAAGACTTGAAGTATTTGACATTATGTTCCTCATAAATTTTGTCTAGTACCTTCCACTTTTGCTCAACTGGCATGATTTCAGGTTTCTTACCACCTTCATCAACTGGATGGATTCAATGATCCATCTTCCTCAGCGCATAATACCCAGAACTAAAAGAGGTAGTCTAGGCAAAGAATGAATATAACCACCCTAGTTCTAGGTATTACAGCTAATATCAGTCAGGTATCAAGTATATGAAACTAAAAATAATCCCATATAGTTTGGTAGAAAGGGATTTACACATTATGAAACCATTAGAACTGTTGAAGGTCATTCCTGGGCTTCAAGTATATGGAACCGTCAAACTTTTGCAAAGCAACTCCACCTTTTTCCATTACGCAGCACTGAATGAGAACTCATTTCTCTACATTCTCAACAGCATTTTACATAGTCCATCTTTAGTTTCAAATCTTATGTTTTTTAAATACTGAAATATGTTTCATTCAGATTCCACCATTGGAAGAGAGATGTGTACAATTTTTCTCTACTAATATTTTTTAAGAATTAATCAGTATTGTATTATTAATCCGTATTGATTATTTTATTACCATTACAAAAGCAAAAGTAATTTATTCCCTTTAAGCTACAGAGAATGACCTCATCTGAGGCTTTGCCCCATCCAAAAGGCATCATATGGTCCAAAACTGTCTTATATACAGATACTATCCTTAGCCCCCTTACTATAATTTGGAACAACTCTGTTGTCAACCCAGCAATAGTGTTCCCTATAGAACTGACCAAGGGCTCAGTTGCACTGAGGCATTGAAAGTTACCTTTTCCCTCAGCCCAATTATGCTCTTATTTCCTAAGAGAAATATCTCCTGAAAGTACTCTCTAATCACCCTTCTACACAAAATTTTCCATCTCAAAGTTGTTTTCAAGAACCCAATCTAAAATAGCCTCTCTGAACCTTAGTCCCATGATCCATTAAAGTAAGGGCAGCAAAACTTTCCTTGTAAAATTACTATATGCGCACATTTGTCATTCCTCTGAACTCCTTTCCATGTTTAATAAATCGGTAGGAAATAAAAGCTGTCCTCTGGGAAGGAGCTGAAAATGCTAGCTAGTTATTTTCCTGAACATCTTTGCTGCAAGTGTAGAGCCAAATGATAAGCTCTTCAACATATTTCCATTGTCTCAAGAACTGGTGATGTAGCAGCAGCGCAACAGTTAAAACTTCATGGGGGCAAAACTGGCAGTAATATTAATGGTACAAGCATCTGCTATAAAGTTTCTTTTCTAGCAGAGAAGGTGACATGGGCACCACTCTAGTGTTTGGTAGAAGCTGTGATTTTTCTCATCAGACCAGTTTCTGTCGTGTAGGTATTGCCCTACATAGCTCAGTCTTGAGCCTGGTTTTCCAGCCCTCCAAACATCTCTGTGGAATGGCCAGAAAGGTGGACCTTTTCTAATGGCATCCTTTTTGCAGAGCCAGTCAATTAGCATCTGCTGTTTGCAACCAAATACCCGATTGAAGATTAAATAGTGTAATGTGTGTAAAGCATGTGATATACTATGTAAAGCACATAGTATGTATTAGTACACTGCAGGTATTATAATTTGATAGCCTTTCTGATGGCTGTGTGTGGTTTTCAAATCATGGCTTTGGTGTTGTGAGGGACAACTAAGTTAATAAAAGGAAAGCGTCTAGAACAGTGGTTGCACATAGTAATCATTCAGTACATGTTTGCTCTTAACACTTTTGCCCTTTAGTCACACAATCATTTCTATACACAAAATTGTTAATTCAGGCTGGGTAAGGAATTTTGGGACTTGGATTGAATCAAGATGGCTTTGTTTAGACAAGTTGTCAGAAGCCAGACCTGAACCCAGCTCTCCTTAGGAAGTCCTGATTCCCAGATGTGCAGTGTTCTCTGACTAACTGGTATTCTGGGCCAAGTCCTGCCATCTATCCCATGTATTTGAAGCTAAAGGCTTTATAAAAAAGAAAATTAATCTCTCTGTTTACTCTCAAGCCACAGTTGTAATGTCATCAGTTGCCATGGAAGAGAAGCTGGTGGTTTCAAAGGGCATTGACATCAGCATTTGTCAGAAAACTTTATATACTTGTTATGCTCTCAGTGTTTCCAGGAGGAACTGAACAATTTTTAACATTCTTTATTTACCACAAGAAAGCTTACTAAAATTTTTTTGCAAAAAATTTGTAAATCAGAGATTTGGAAGTTGTCTCTTTGATGACTGATTTCCTAGATTTCACTAAGCAAAACCTTTCTGTTTTCTATAAGAAAATATACATCTGGGCTTCCCTAGTGGCTCAGTGGTAAAGAATCCATATATCCACAGGAGATATGGGTTTGGTCCCTGATCTGGGAAGATCCCACATGCCACAGAGCAACTAAACCTCTGCGCCACAGCTCCTGAGACTGGGCACTACATCCAGGTGGTGCAGTTACTGAAGCCCGTGTGCCCTAGAGCTCATGCTCTGCAACAGGAGAAGCCACTCTAATGAGAAGCCCATGCATCGCAACTAGAGAAAGGGCCATATGCAACATGACCCAGCACAGCCAAAAATAAATGAGAAATAAAAAATAAATAAAATTAGTTAAATATATATATTATTTTTTTTTCTCTTGTTGAGACTTGAATTTACACAAAGTTTTTCAAGGTCAAGGCAACAATTTCTGACATGGGTCTTGATCAGAAGACATGATTCATTAGTCTTCATTTTCAATTATGTGAACAGGAAAAAAATCCTCTATTAAAATGGAAAAAGAGAGCCTATCCAAATTTAATCTGTTTGTCTCTAGCACTCAAACAGAGGATATGCAGAAAGAAGTGATCTTGAATGTGTTTACTCTGCTTAGAAGTAGAGATTTTAGGAATCCAGTGTGTTTTCAGAAATAAATATCAATATACTGAAGTACAAAGTAACTAAATATCTCAGTTATACTTCTCCATGTAAGATAATGCATATGCTTTTAATAAGCTCTGATTATTTTTTCCAAGCAAATTAACTTTTGAAATTACAGTGTAATGGGACATTCTGCTCCGCATCCTCTTTTTGTGAGATGGCCACTCGGAGTCACAGCCTGGGCTTCTTCAGTGAATGGTGGTAAGGCCATCTTATCTAGCGGCCATTGTTAAGAAATCCACGATAGTCTGAATTTAAGGCACATTCAACACCACTATCAATACTAAAGCTGAAATTTGATCTCCATTAGCCCTACTCCCAAGGATATCTCTATGAATTAAAAACTCAATCAGGAATAAAGAGTGCAATTTTTGTTTTCTCCACAAACCCCAACACCAAGGACCCTAAGGACATCATTGAAATGCTGAATTAATCAGCCTTACGGCTATCGCTTTGTTATGTGAGAATAGTAAGATCTGCACTTAGAGCTGAAAGCAAGTGAATTGGTACACATAGCATTTTTTCTCCATACCTCTCCATGCCCTCTTCACTTGTCTAGTTTTAAAATACCCAACATAATGAGTGATGTTGAGCATCTTTTCATGTGTTTGTTAGCCATCTGTATGTCTTCTTTGGAGAAGCGTCTGCTTAGTTCTTTCGCCCACTTTTTGATTGGGTTGTTTATTTTTCTGGAATTGAGCTGCAGGAGTTGCTTGTATATTTTTGAGATTAATTGTTTGTCTGTTGTTTCATTTGCTATTATTTTCTCCCATTCCAAAGGCTGTCTTTTCCCCTTGCTTATAGTTTCCTTTGTTGTGCAAAAGCTTTTAAGTTTAATTAGGTCCCATTTGTTTATTTTTGCTTTTATTTCCAATATTCTGGGAGGCGGGTCATAGAGGATCCTGCTGTGGTTTATGTCAGAGAGTGTTTTGCCTATATTTTCCTTAAAAAATAGAAAATAAACTAATTTAATTAAAAAAAATACCCAACATAGAACTCCAGCCTTCTTTCTTTTTCATCCATTCAAATACTTATTGAGCATCTTCTCTGTTTCAGGTATAATGCTTCCTATGGGAAGCTACTTCATCAGTAATTCTTTCTTTCATCTATATTTTCTGCTTTTCCCTCTTAATTGTTTCCTTACCTTCAAGCCAAGCAGCCACTCTCTGGTGGTCCTGCTCGCACCCCTGTGATGTCCCCCTGACTCATCCTCACAGCGTCCTCCTCCTCTTCTCATACTGTAAATGTTGGTGTAAAACTGTAAATGGTGGTGCAATACCATATATGTTAGGCTTAAATGTTGGCGTACCCCATTTCCATCACCCACAGTTACACTGCAGGCTCCCCCCATTGTCATTTCCATTCACAGGAGAATTAAAAGACCCACCAAAGCTCCCTTGTCAGATTAACAAACATAGTGGTTTTGAAAGTGCTTCCAATTAAGAAAAGTGATTTATAGAATATTGTGGGAAAATATCAACAACTTCAAATATGCAGATGATACTAATTTAATGGCTGAAAGTGAGGATGAACTAAAGAGCCTCTTGATGAGGTGAAAGAGGAGAGTGAAAAAGCTGGCTTAAAACTCAACATTCAGAAAACAAAGATCATGGCATCTGGTCTTATCCGTTCATGGCAAATAGATGGGGAAAATGTGGAAAACAGTGTCAGATTTCATTCCCATTGCTTTTGTGGAGGAACCCCTTAAGTAATGGTGTGGGGAAAATAAAAGTGGTCAGCAAGCTTATTTTGAATGTTTTAATATCTAAGGATTGTATAATCAGAGGGTACTCCAGTCAATTTGGGAAGCTAATGTAATGTACAAACATATAATAACTATGAATAAAATATAACCCTCCCCCTGGTGGCTCAGAAGGTAAAGAATCTGCCTGCAATGCAAGAGACTCGGGTTCAATTCCTGGGTCAGGAAGATCGCTGGAGAGGAGAATAGCTACCGACTCCAGTGTTCTTGCCTGGAGAATTCCAGAGGAGCCTGGTGGGCTACAGTCCATGGGGGTCACAAAGAGTGGGACAAGACTGAAGCGACTAACATTTGCACTTTCACTTTCCCTCAGTTAAATATAGCACTGAGTTCAAACCAAGAAAGGGAAATTCCTAGTTCCATAGATAAAGGAGAAACTCAAAGCCAGAGAAGTGAGTGGCATCAAAGTTCAGATCCTCACAGAGGTTTTAGACATAGACACTAGATTGCAGTAGTGGTAAAGAACTTGACTGCCAATATAGGAGAAGCAAGAGATGCGGGTTCTGTCTCTGGATGGGAAGATCCCCTGGAGGAGGGAATGGCAATCCATTCCAGTACTTTGCCTGGAGAATCCCATGGACAGAGGAGACTGGTGGGCTACAGTTCATGGAATCCACAAAGGATCGAGAACAACTGAAGTGGCTTAGCACAAGCACAGCTGTAATGACCATAAAAGTAGGGGCATGTGGTCCTTGCTTATGGACTATAGGACTAAACTATCTGTGTGAATCCAGCAGCCCTGTAAGGCTACTCCAACTGTGAATTGAGCTCTATAAGACTTCTGTTTACCACCCAAGAAAGAAGATTGGATGTTTGCTAGCTTGCTATCAAATCAGAGTCCTAATAGAAAAAAAAGTGATTTCTGAGATATTGTAGCATATTATCTCTTGAAAATAGCATGCAAATTTAAGCCTTGTACTTAATTTTTATAGACTCAATACAGATAGATAAAAGGTCAAAGTTAATCCTTCTCTTTTGGTACAAAAGTAATGCATGGCCCAAGTCTTATGTGTTCTATAGGTCCCAGAGGCAAACTCAAATCTTTGAGCATATTCTCAGCTTCACAACTCCAGAGAAGGTAACTAGCCTGAACAGCAGATTACATATTTAAATAAAAAGTTGTAATGCACAAAAATAAACAACCATGACCAGAGAATTTGTACCACAAGATATGAAGATGGTAAAATTACCTGAAAGAGACTTTAAAGTAAGCATGATGAAATGTTCAAAGAGATGAAGGAAAAACTAAAAATCAATGAAAAGAAAGGAAGGTATAGAAAAAAAGAACAGCTTGAAAAATAACAAAATAGAAATTTTATAAATGAAAAATAAAAACAAACTTCAAGTGGTGATTATTGTAATACAATTCAGGAGAAATAATGAGTTAGAAGGGGAAAAAAAGAGCCTAACATAAGATTGTGATAACAAATATGAAAGAGAAGCTAAAAGACTAAGAAAATGTAAGAAAGGTTAAGACATGTGCATACACACACACACACACACACACACACACACACACAGAGATCCTAAAGAGGAAACAGAGAAAAGATAAGAGAGGTGATATCCAAAGAGATACCAGCTAAGAAATTTCCAACACTGATAGAAAACATGAGTCCTTACATTGAAGGAACACATCAAGATTTGAGCAGGAAAAATCAAAACAAATATACATCTGGACTCATGGTAATAAAGCACTAAATACTCAAAGTCAAAATGATGAAAGCTACCAGAGAGGATAAACCTTGAAACATTGATTGTCTTTGCTAATGAAATAATGCACCACAATGAATTTTACAAAAATCCTTCTTTGTAGTTGAGAGTTATATTTAGTATCATACCAGAGTATTTCTGGGCTTCCCTGTTGGCTCAGATGGTAAAGAATCTGCCCAAAATGTGGGAGACCCAGGTTTGGTGCCTGGCTTGGGAAGATCTGGAAAAGGGAATGGATACCCACTCCAGTATTCTTCCTGGAGAATTCCATTGACAGAGGAGCCTGAGGGCTATTGTCCGTGGAGTCACGAAGATTTGGCTATGACTGAGAAACTAACACTTTCACTTTCATGGTACTTCTAGTAAATGAGGAATTAAAAAATAAAGTTTTACTGTGCATTTACTTCTTGGTAGTCAGATCTTGGTATAATTACAATCATTTTGCCTCACTTTTTAGCAAAACTCTCTTTTGCCCCTAAACCCATGCTGTGTGGTTTTATACACACATCACATGGCAGTGTCTCTTAGTTAAATTCACGCTCACTGTACCTCTGTCTCAACTTATTTGATCCTTGGCTAAGAGCTTCCTCAGAGAAGGTGAGGCAATTCAGTGTTTGAATTTAGAAACAATATTAAAATTTCATTTAGGGACCGGTAGTTGTCTATTGGAGTGGCAGCTGCCTGGTGCTGGAGCGACTTTGAAGAGATACCCCACATCCGAGGGCAAAGGAGAAGCCCCAGAAAGATGGCAGAAGGGGAAAAATCACATTTAGAATCAAACCCCATACCAGTCAGAGACGCTCAGAGGGCTCAAACAAGCCTTGTGCACACCAGGACACAGAGACCCCACAGAGACTGAGACAGAACTGTGTCTGAGCATCTCCTGTGGAGGTGTGGGTCGGCAGTGGACTGCCACAGGTGCAGGGGCTCTGGGTGCAGCAGACCTGAGTATAGCACAAGCCCTCTTGGAGGAGGTCGCCATTAACCCTACCATAGAGCTGCCAGAACCTACACAGGACTAGGGAAACAGACTCTTGGAGGGCACAAACAGAATATTGTGTGCACCAGGACCCAGGAGAAAAGAGCAGTGACCCCATAAGAGATTAACCCAGACTTGTCCATGAGTATCCAAGAGTCCCTGGTGGAGGCGTGGGTCAGCGGAGGCCTGATGCAGGGTTGGGGGCCTTGAGTGCAGCAGTGAATGCATGGGATCTTCTGAAGGAGGTTGCAATTATCTTCATTACCTCCACTATAGTTTGGTCTCAGGTAAATAACAGGGAGGGAACACAGCCCCACCCATCAACAGAAAACTGGACTAAAGATTTACTGAGCATGGCCCTGCCCATCAGAACAAGACCCAGTTTCCCCCTCAGTCAGTCTCTCCCATCAGGAAGCTTCCATAAGCCTCTTATCCTTTTTCATTAGAGGGCAGACAGAATGAAAACCACAATCACCGGAAACTAAGCAATATGATCACATGGACCACAGCCTTGTCTAACTCAATGAAACCAGGAGCCATGCCATGTAGGGCCACCCAAGACAGATGGGTCATGGTGGAGAATTCTGACAAAACGTGGTCCACTGGAGAAGGGAATGGCAAACCACTTCAGTATTCCTGCCTTGAGAATCCCATGAACAGTATGAAAAGGCAAAAAGATAGGACACGGAAAGATGAACTACCGACATCAGTAGGTGCCCAGTAAGCTACTGGAGATCACTGGAGAAATAACTTAAGAAAGAATGAAGGGATGGAACCAAAGCAAAAACAACACCCACTTGTGGATATGACTGGTGATAGAAGCAAGGTCCAATGCTGTAAAGAGCAATATTGTATAGGAGCCTGGAATTTTAGATCCAAGAATCAAGGAAATTGAAAGTGGTCAAACAGGAGACGGCAACAGTGAACATCGACGTTTTAGGAATAGGGAAACTAAAATGGACTGGAATGGGTGAATTTAACTCAGATAACCAAAATATCTACTACTGTGGGCAAGAATACCTTAGAAGAAATGGAGTAGCCATCATAGTCAACAGAAGAGTCTGAAATGCAGCACTTGAATGCAACCTCAAAAATGACAGAATGATCTCTGCTCATTTCCAAGGCAAACCATTCAATATCACGATAATCCAAGTCTGTGCCCTGACCAGTAAAACTGAAGAAGCTGAAATTGGACAGTTCTATGACTAGCTACAAGACCTTCTAGAACTAACATCCAAAACTATGTCCTTTTCATTATAGGGGACTGGAATGCAAAAGTAGGAAGCCAAGAAATACCTGGAGTAACAGGCAAATTTGGCCTTGGAGTACAGAATGAAGCAGGGCAAAGGCTAATAGAGTTTTGCCAAGAGAACGCACTGGTCATAGCAAACACCCTCGTCCAACAACACAAGAGAAGACTCTACACATGGACATCACCAGGTGGTCAGTACCAAAATCAGACTGATTATATTCTTTGCAGCCAAAGATAAAGAAGCTCTATACAGTCAACAAAACAAGACCAGGAGATAACTGTGGCTCAGATCATGAACTCCTTATTGCCAAATTCAGACTGAAATTGAAGAAAATAGGGAAAACCACTAGACCATTCAGGTGTGACCTAAATCAAGTCCCTAATAATTATACAGTGGAAGTGAGAAATAGATTTAAGGGACTAGATCTGATAGACAGAGTGCCTGATGAACTATGGAAAGAGGTTCATGACATTGTACAGGAGGCAGTGTTCAAGACCATCCCCAAGAAAAAGAAAAGCAAAAAGGTAAAGTGGTTGTCTGAGGAGGCTGAGAAAGGAAGAGAAGCTAAAGGCAAAGGAGAAAAGGAAAGATAAATCCATCTGAATGCAGAGTTCCAAAGAGTAGCAAGGAGAGATAAGAAAGCCTTCTTCAATGATCAGTGCAAAGAAATAGAGGAAAACAACAGAATGGGAAAGACTAGAGATCTCTTCAAAAAATTAGAGATACCAAGGGAACATTTCATGCAAAGATGGGCACAATAAAGGACAGAAATGGTATGGACCTAACAGAAGCAGAAGATATTAAAAAGAGGTGGCAAGAATACACAGAAGAAATATACAAAAAGGTCTTCATGACCTAGATAATCATGATGATGTGATCACTCACCTAGAGCCAGACATCCTGGAATGCAAAATCAAGTGGGCCTTAGGAACCATCACTACAAACAAAGCTGGTGGAGGTGATGGAATTCCAATTGAGCTATTTCAAATCCTCAAAGATGATACTGTGAAAGTGCTGCACTCAGTATGCCAAAAAATATGGAAAACTCAGCAGTGGCCACAGGACTGGAAAAGGTCAGTTTTCATTCCAATCCAAATGAAAGGCAATGGCAAAAAATGCTCAAACAACCACACAATTGCACTCATCTCACACACTACCAAAGTAATGCTCAAAATTCTCCAAGTGTGGCTTCAACAGTATGTGAATTATGAACTTCCAGATGTTCAAGGTGATTTTAGAAAAGGCAGAGGAACCAGAGATCAAATGCCAACATCCGATGGATCATTGAAAAAGCAAGAGAGTTCCAGAAAAACATCTATTTCTGTGACCATGCCAAAGCCTTTGACTGTGTGAATCATAAAAAAACTGTAGAAAATTCTTAAAGAGATGGGAATACCAGACCACCTGACCTCCCTTTTGTGAAACCTGTATGCAGGTCAGGAAGCAACAGTTAGAACTGGACATGGAACAACAGACTTGTTCCAAATAAGAAAAGGAGTATATCAAGGCTGTATATTGTCACCCTGCTTACTTATATGCAGAGTACATCATGAGAAATTCTGGACTGGATGAAGAACAAGCTGGAATCAAGATTGCTGGGAGAAATATCAATAACCTCAGATATGCAGATGAAATAATACTTAACGGCAGAGAGCAAAGAATAACTAAAGAGCCTCTTGATGAAAGTGAAACAAGAGAGAGAAAAAACTAGCTTAAAACTCAACATTCAGAAAACTAAGATCATAGCATCTTATCCCATCACTTCATTGCAGCTTGATCGGGAAACAATGGAAACAGTGAGAGACTTTATTTTGGGGGGGCTCCAAAATCACTGCAGATGGTGACTGTGGCTATGAAATTAAAAGACACTCACTTCTTGGAAGGAAAGCAATGACCAACGTAGACAGCGTATTAAAAAGCAGAGACATTACTTTGCCAACAAAGGGCCATCTTGTCAAAACTTTGGTTTTTCCAGTGGTCATGTATGGATATGAGAGCTGGACTATAAAGAAAGCTGAGCCCCGCAGAATTGATGCTTTTGAACTGTGGTGTTGGAGAAGACTCTTGAAAGTCCCTTGGACTGCAAGGAGATCAAACCAGTCCATCCTAAAGGAGATCAGTTCTGGGTGTTCATTGGATGAACTGATGCTGAAGCTGAAACTCCAATGCTTTGGCCACCTGATGCAAAGAACTACCTCATTGGAAAAGACCCTGATGCTGGGAAGGATTGGGGGCAGGAGGAGGAGGGGACGACAGGGGATGAGATGGTTGGATGGCATCACTGACTCAATTTACATGAGTTTGAGTAGACTCTGGGAGTTGGTGTTGGACAGGGAGGCCTGGCGTGCTGCGGTCCATGGGGTCGCAAAGAGTCAGACACGACTGAGCAGCTGAACTGAACTGAACTTGTCCATTTTAGGTTGTAACACCTAGTCTAAGCCTCTGTCTTGTCCTTTCCCCTCTAAACCTCTCTGATATTCAGCACAAATGGTTTTCTTTCTCTCCCTTGCTGTCTCCTCTTGCGTCAGCATCCCTGGCTTCTTCCTTGAACTGCTTCTTTTCTCACTTCACACACTCTCCAAGGCTGATCTCATCTACCCCTCACTGTCAGTGTTTCCACACTGCTGTCACCAGGCCAACTCATTCCCTGGGAACCAGCCCCAGCAGCCTGTCAAAGGCAGCAAACCTAAAATAATCTTATGCTCCTCTTTCTTCCTTCTCTTTTCTCGGTGTGAAGCCCCTGCTTAGGGAGGACACCAGACCCTTTCTTGGTTCATGAGGTGGATTCCAAGGAGCTCACGCTGGAGCGAAGAGCCCGCCTAAGTAGAGTGGGATGGGAAGACCCGCAGAAACAGAGGCAGGACGCAGCCCTCTCACGAGCACCGAGAGACAGAGTCGGGTCTGGAGGCCACGTCCAGAGGCTGAGGGGGCTCCTGGATGGAGCTGCCCGTTCAAGAAGCCCATCACCTTGTCACAAGTAGGGTGCTGGGTTCTACAGTCGGTTGGGTAAAAGTGAAATGGGTCCCAAGTGGGTGCCCGGGACAGCCCTTGGGCTCTCTTCTGCCAGCCAGAAAGAGTGTGCTCATGAGGATGATGTTTGGCTGCTCAAAGCAATATAGGCTGAGAGGACAGTCTCAGCCTCCTTGGTTAGAAACTAGGAAGTATGATTGGCTTCCTCTCCTTCAAACCGGGTGCCCTATCTGTTGATTTAACTCCTGCCATCTCCCTGCCTCAAGCCCTCCTTTTTCATTTGGCCATGATCAGAGTTGGCTATCCGGATCTACTGCACCTAATCTTGCAGCCTCTCATCCATTCATCACACCAGTTCTAGAATATTATTTTCAAATTACTATGTGATTGTGTCCTTTCCATGGTTGAATCCTTCAGCAACTCCACCCATGACCCATATATAACCTTGGTGGCACAGTAATGGGATATTAGAAAATATTTTTGGAAGAAAATGGGTTGGGAAGGTGGAAAGAAAGATTATATCCAAATTCTAAATTCCTTAGCATAACATATAAGACCCTGCCAAATTTCAAACCTTATTTCCTGTCTATCTTTCTCCTCCATGAAGATTAACCACACAAAATTGTGTTTTCCCCTAAGTTAATGATGCTGGCATAAAATAAATGGTGGTTGGATGAACATTGTCACATAAATAGCTGCCTGGGCCCTGAAGCCTTGTGCTCCAGCTATGGAAAATGTTCTGTGTTTAAAAGAGGTACCATTGAGAGAGCCTTTGCATGAGCTGACCTGCTTCACCCCTCAGAATTGCGGGTCCTGCTCTTTGGTGCTGGAGGTATAAGCCTCACATCTAGCACAGTAGTCTGTGAGTTGGCTGCAGCAGGAAGTAGAGAAGTATTTTTTTTTAAAGATTGCAGTGTACTTGCTTTACAATAATGTATTAGTTTCTGCTGTACAATGAAGTGAATTAGCTATGTGTGTACATATATCCCCTTCTTCTTGAACCTCCCTGCCACCCCTCGTCCCATCCCTCTGGGTCATCACAGAGCACTGGGCTGAGCTCTCTGCACTATGCAGTAACTCCCCACTAGCTGTCTGTTTTACTTACGGGAGTGTACATACATCCATCCCAGTCTCCCAATTTATCCCGTACACTGCTTCTCTACTGCTGCCCTGCAAATAGGTCCATAACCATAATTAGGAGAGCTGTGGCTCCAAACTTCTGACTGAGGCTTTGTGTAAAGATTCTGAGTGGAGACCGTGACATTTCCACTTAAGAGTTGGAAACAGACAGAAGCTGGTTTTCCTCTTCTTTCCTCTTCTTTCCTTTTCTTTCCTTCCTCTCCTCCTTCCCTCCCTTCCTTTTTTCCTTTTTCTAAGTTTTATTTTAGAGTTGTCAGGATAGAGAAAGCACTTTACCATGATTTTTGAGCCCCCATATATTTCCAGAGATCACTGCGCAGATAACAATATCCTGGACACCCAACTGCTTGATTCTCCCTTTGCAGGTCTCTACTCAGTCATTTGTATTCCACACAGGTTTTCTTTTGCAGCACCTTATTCTTGGCTATAGCCAACAGTCTACTTGTGTCTGCCTACCCAGATGCATAGAATGCAGAAAGGTGAGTGATTTAATTATGTTCTCTTTTGAAATCTGATTTGGGGAGTGACATTGACATTACTAAGATCATGGCATCTGGTCCCATCACTTTATGGCAAATAGATGGGGAAACAATGAAAACAGTGAGAGACGTTATTTTGGGGGGCTCAAAAATCACTGCAGATGGTGAATGCAGCCATGATATTAAAAGACACTTGGTCCTTGGAAGAAAAGTTATCACCAACCTAGACAGCATATTAAAAAGCAGAGACATTACTTTGCTGACAAAGATCTGTCTAGTCAAAGCTATGGTTTTCCAGTAGTCATGTATGGATGTGAGAGTTGGACTATAAAGAAAGCTGAGCACTGAAGAATTGATGCTTTTGAACTGTGGTGTTGGAGAAGACTCTTGAGAGTCCCTTGGACTGCAAGGACATCCAACCAGTCCATCCTAAAGGAAATAAGTCCTGAATATTCATTGGAAGGACTGATGCTGAAGCTGAAACTCCAGTACTTTGGCTACCTGATGAGAAGAGCTGACTCATTGGGAAAAACCCTGGTGCTAGGAAAGATTGAAGGCAGAAGAAGAAGGGGACGACAGAGGACGAGATGGTTGGATGGCATCACCGACTCAATTTACATGAGTTTGAGTAAACTCTGGGAGTTGGCAATGAAGAGGGAGGCCTGGCGTGCTGCGGTCCATGGGGTCGCAAAGAGTTGGATACGACTGAGTGACTGAACTGAACTGATTGACATTATTCCATAACACAATTATAAGACAAACTTTAAAATTAATGGACTCGAGGGAACTCCATTTACCTTCATCACCAGAAAGTCTCGGTGAGCTCACTGAGGCTCCATGTGGCTGGTGTGGCTTTCCCGGGGCAGAAACAGATGGCAGAGCCAGGAAGTCCTCAGATGGGGGAAGAGTCTTTTCCCCTCTAACCTAAGTTGCCATAAGTCATAGATTATAGCTTGATTACTAAGCTATTTCTTCCTGACTCACGACTTTCTTTTAGGAAAAACAATCACAAGAGTCACCTTCTTTCCATGAGTCTGATGGCCATGCTCCACATCCCAAATCACACAGAGGAGAAGTCCTCACCTCTCCTTTCACCCTCACACCTCCGGTCGCCTGCTAGGGAAAATGCTCAGACCTGTCACCAGTGACTTGGAGAAAGAGAACAGTCAGCTGTGCCTAATGATGTGGATCCGTGACAGCAAATGCCCTATGACCTTGGGGTCCACTCCTAGTGAGGGTCTGTTTCTAACCACCACCTGCCCATCACGAGCCCTTCCCAAACTAGTCACTGTTTTCTGCTTCCCCTGACATCTTCTTCTCCTGAAGCAAAACATGAATTTAAGAATGCTTCACGTAATGTGCATTGCCTTGGATTTTGCAATCAGAGCCTCATCTTATGTTTGGGAATTAAGAAGGCAAAGAGCAGGAGGGAATAGGTTATGCAAATTTCCTGGGTAAACTGAAGACTCTGCAAGTTTTTAGTTTAAATATGCAGAAAATAAGATTCGCATCAAAGGGATATTGAAGAACAGGAGGCTTAATGCTTCCCAGTACAGCCTTGTTTGTAGGAGACCCCTATTTGGAGGAAGAAGTGTTGCTTAATATAGCTTCTCAGAGAAAGATTCACTGCACCCCTAGGAGCCATGGCACAGTCGATAAGGCTGGTGTGATCAGTGATGAACAGAGTCAAGTCCCAGTGAGAGCCGAGGTAGGAAAAATGCTAATGTAATTGCTTTTCAAAACAACACCACCTAAGTGAAAAGCCTTATCTTTATAGATGGTATTGCTTCTGCTTCCAGACCCCACGAATATAGCCAGCCTCTCTGCTGCTGCAGCCGGGTGCAGTTTCCTCCCTACTAGCTTAGCCAGCACTCTGGCTGCTGCAGCTTCCAGCTCCCAGAAATCTGTTTTGACATTGCAGTTCCCAGTTTACAGCTATGAGCTGTTCTTTTAGCTGGAAGTGCTCCAAATACCATCTTGTTCTTTTCATGAAAACACAGTGTTGCATCTTCTCTTGCCTCCTCTGAGAAAGGAAGGAAGGGACTTCTATAGCCAAGGACACCCGGGGGAGCATGCAAGGGAGAGGATGCTTCGGGGAGAGTCCAAAATAGGGGAGAGAGCCCACTGTGCTTCTAAAGAAGTTCTAGTTGTAAGCAGCGTGCCTGCAACTAACACTGAGCAGCCCTCTCCACCCCCAGCCTTGAAAGAGCGCCACTCCCTCCTCAGCACCCCTGCTTCCTCAAGCACCAGATCAGATTCCTCCACAGCCCAGATGGATTTGCTTTTTGGCTTCTATTATAAGTGTTCCATTGCCTCTCTGTGTTTTCCCTTATCTAATTTATCCATATCCATGCCATCCATTTGACACTGAAACTAATTATTTTATTCATTCTTGCATTCCATTTCTTTTTCAGTAAGTAACAGTCATTCAGAAAAATGGATTCCAATATTTCCAAAGGCAGGACTCTGTTATGTTGGCTTTCCTGCTCCCTAGACAGGGTCAGGCTGACATAGATAGAGTGGGCTGCTGGTAAATTCACTCTCCAGAGAGGAAAAAAAACTCCTGATTTGTAGGATGTGAACGGTGTGTACTCTCTGCAGTATAAACACCACATTCACAACTTGAGTGAAGCTACAAGTGTGACAAACCTGAGTGTGGAACTCAGCAGCAGTGTACACAATCAGCTCTCACAAGCTGACTGGTGCATGCCACGTCTAACATATATACCACTTACGGTGGTATTTCTGTGATCAAATTCTATTATAGGAATGTAAGGGATTCGATTTCTAGGTGTCTTCTCAAACTTGATTAAACAATTTCCCCCCCACCCCTTTCTTCATCCCCAGCCCTTTTGGGGTGTGTGTGGAGGGCAGGGATGTAAACAGAAGGGAGAGAAGTTAACCATAAGAATAGAAGTAACATTAATTTTATTCTTCCTTTTTTTTTCTGTTAAGAACGCACTCTCTCGGTGGTAGGGCTGAATCTTGAGAGTGAACTCCCCCACCCCGCCCCCACTATTTCGAGTTCTTATTTTAAGCTCCAAGCAGTAAAGATGGCCATGAGTTTGCCAGCATTCTTCCTACTGAGAAGTGGGATCTAAGACTCGTCTCCTCCGTAACGACTTAACCACAGAACATGGTAAAAGTGAGGCCGTGCCAGCTTCTGAGCCTGAGCCGTCAGAGAGGAGCAGCTCTCATTCCCCGGGTTTTGGAAAGGCTTACTCGGGCACCCACCTGCCATGCTGTGAGGGAGCCCAGCAGCCCCAGGAAGATCCGTGTGAGAGAACCCCCAGACAGCCCGCCGACAGCCTCGTTCAGAAGCCGGCACCTCCGTGCCGGCCTGCGGGGACTCCCGTTAGCAGCAGCTTCCCCAGCCGCAGGGGACAGCTCCAGCCATCGCGACACAGAGATGAGCTGTCCCCAAGCCATCCTCACCAGTTTGCACATACATGAACAAAGGGAATGATCATCGTTTTCCGACACAAAGTGTTGCGATGGTGTGTACGCAGCAACGAATAATCAGACCTTCTCCCTGCCCCTTCCCTCCAACCTCACCCCGGTTAGCGCCCAAAGTATTATCCGGGCAAGGGCATCTCTCCCCCTTGTCTCCCAATTCTAAGTTGTAAGGATCTGAGAGAGATCTCTCAAGGATCACTTTCTCCTTCTCCCCAGCCTTTTCCCTACCCACTCTGGGAAACATATCCCTATCTCCCTTCTCTGTTCTGTAACACTGTGTGAATCACTTACCATGTTTTCGGATCTTTAAATTTTATCTGAAAATTTGCGAGCCAAATGTGTTTTGGCACTTAACAATTTTTTCACATTTTAGATGGGTAATGTGGTACTATTATTTTTCCAGTAGTCATGTCTGGATGTGAGTTGGACCATAAAGAAGGCTGAGTGCTAAAGAATTGATGCTTTTGAACTGTGGTACTGGAGAAGACTCTTGAGAGTCCTTTAGACCCCAAGGAGATCCAACCAGTCCATCCTAAAGGAGATCATTCCTGGGTGTTCATTGGAAGGACTGATGCTGAAACTGAAATTGCTTTACTTTGGCCACCTGATGCAAAGAGTCAACTCCTTGGAAAAGATTCTGATGCTGGAAAAGATTGAGGACAGGAGGAGAAGGGGGCAACAGAGGATGAGATGGTTGGATGGCATCGCCAACTCAATGGACATGAGTTTGAGCAAACTCCAGGAGATGGTGATGGACAGAGAGGCCTGGTTTGCGGCAGTTATAGGGTCACAAAGATTCAGACGTGACTTAGCAACTCAACAACAAGCGCAACAATATGGTACATATACTGGTTATTATATAAAATTTGCAGCAGTGTCTGTAGCAGCACCTTGTAATCAATACAGTAATATTTTAGCAATAAATTATATAAATATTTATATTAATGTGATAAATTTTAAAAATATAAATAGAAAAAAAAATATCTACCATCTTTCAGAGCCTTTTATCTTTAAGAAGTACAGAAACAACACTGAAGACTGGTAGACTGACCATCCATGTCTTCCACTAGGCACTGATGCATGACATGCTGCTCACCATGTATCCCTTCTGCCTGGCAAGTTCTAGACTCCAAAGAAGAGCATGCTGACCCACCACACACACACACACACACACACACACACACACACACCAACTCCACTGGGTTGATTGACAAAGCCTATAATTCCGGAACCATTTTTGTTTCTGAAAAGACTTCTTAACCAGAAAATGCCTTGAATCTCCTTGTCATAAAACAGTGAATGATAACATGGAAATCTAAACGGCTAGAAATACAGTTCATGATGTATCTACAGGATATAATAGTCCTGTTTACATTTCATAAGCTACTTAAACTTCCTTTGGTTTAGACAATAATGTCAAATCTGAAGCATGTTCCAGTTAACTTAGTCCTAGAACTTGCAAGATCACCAAATGTTCAAATATTAGCCTTATTTACTCATCGAAAAGAATTCCATTTCAATAAGATAGATACTTGAATTGCTTAGTAATGACCAAAGCAGTGCCAAACTTTCAATTAAATTCATTTCTTTGAATTATCTGAAGTTCAAACAAGAGGTGAAGGATAAGAATAAAGAATTTATAGATCCTGAATGTTTCTAAATTCCAGTTATGTCTGAGTAAATTTGAAGAATGAAATGGGAAGAAGACAGTGCACACTACTATAATTCAAATGAATTCCATTTGAGCTTCTTCTGACATAGGGCAGATCACTGAACTAAGGTAGATTTCTTTTTGCAATCTTTATATGAATTGTCAAAGAGAATCACTCATAACCCATGCCTGGCTTGCAAAACCATGTTAATTAATCAGCATCCTTGACACACTGTCAGTTTCAGATACTAATAAATTTGGGTGTTTGATAGAGCTTTGGATTTCATTACAATCATATAAAACTCAAGTGGCTCTTTTATGATTTAGGAATAACTTTTTAATTTATAGCAAACATCTGCTGTAGGCTGTATTATTTTTCTCTACCACTTGAATATTCAGGTTTTTAGTTTAGTTCAAAAAGAAAGAAAGAAAAAAAAAACCTGGAAATGGTTTCTATAAAATCATCAGCACCAACTCTTAGGCCTTCATCATTCTCAAATGAGAACAGGTTATATACAAACCGCCCACAAGAGAGTTTATAGTGAGTCTTTAATGTGTCACACTGTGTGCTAGATGCTGTACCAGACATTAAAAGTGATTTGGATCCTCAGGAGCCTTTGTGTTTGAGTGAGATTATATCACTTCTTCCTTTTTCTGCTTTATTTCATTTTAGATCTCTATTTGTAGGATTTCAAAAGCCTAGAGACAACTTGGAAAACCACAGAAGTAGGGTTGGTTATTACTCTGGAAGCTATAATCTGAAGCCATAGTTTCCTATTTAAATTATTCTGGAATGAAGAACTGCCTATGTGACTGGGTGTAGCCATTTACCAGCAAGGCACACAGTTCTTCACATCCCAGTTCCCAAACACATCCCGACTTCTGACAAGAAGTAAAGCACAGATAAGTTCTCTTGCGCTGGTCACCCCAGCTCCCTGACAATGGTCATTCTTGCCCTCGGTCTGATCTGAGGTCAAGGTACCCAGTGGGTCCTTGCTCTGTTTCTGAGTTTCAGTCTCTCAGTAACCAGAAGGGAACAGCTGGATTCCTTTCCATTCTACCCTGTATATGCATTCACAACCCCTGACACACACATACTCAGCTCACACACTTTCACAAACATACTATCACACACGCTTACCCTGGTTCACACCCACCCTCACACACACTCTCAAGCATACGAATGCTCATATCACACCTGCCCTGTGGTGCTCTGGAGGCATGGGCTTTTTTAGTCAAGACTTTCATTTAGTGTGACCTCAGGAAGGTGTGCACACAGAAGTTCAGTTTACTCATCCATATAATGGACTCTCTACTCTATGAGCCTTTGCAAGGATCGAAGAGGTTAATATATGGAAAGTACTTAGCATTGTGGCTAGTACATGGTAAACATACAGGACATAACTGTTGTTGACAGGCTCTCTAAGCACAGTTGAGCCTCAGACAAACCTGGCCTAGCCCCCAGCAATGTGCCTTGATTCTACAATTGGGTTTCTCATTCCATTCCAAAAAAAAAAAATTATTTCCTCATCCAGTTCTGGTTACGGCCTAGAGCCCTGCCTTTGACTGGGAGACCTCTTGCTCTGTAGATATGCTTCTTGTGTCATTTTCCTTACATACCCTGCACATGTCACCTGCCACCCCTACTGACAGCCAGGGGCCTATCATTCAGGAAAGCGGACAAAGGGCCTGGACCAGCCTCCCCGTACCATGTAGCTTCTCTGGGACAAGCCGTGACCATTAAGATTTGCTCTTAAGGAACTGCATTTCCATGATGCATTTTTATTTATGAACAAATGTAGGATCTAATGATTTGGATGAGCAAAGAAACATATCTATTATAGAAAACTCCATTTTGTCCAGAGAGATTTAAAAATGAGACACTCAGAAACATTCTTTTTAGAGACAATTCATGCAAGCTAACTGTAGGTTCCCAATTTTCTGAGAATTATACTGCATAAAAAATGAAATTAAAACTCTATTAAGTCTAAATTGCCTATTAAATACAATTGTATTGATCGCTAATGACTCAAGTGGTGCTTTGTGATCTTAAAGTGACCATTGCTTATCATCAATTTATAAGTGAAATATTTAGCTCAGTTAAACCTAACTTGTACAAATTAGAGAGCATTAGATATTTTTCTATGGATTTCTAGGCCCTCTGTCTCATAATCAGGCAGGCCTCACTTCAAGTTCTTTAGATCTGGGCTTGCTGCTTATGTAATGTATTAACAGAACTGTGGGTCTAGTGGCCATTTTAATAAATCTCAAAAATAAAATTTTTTAAGATTTTATGGTGTACTAACCATATAATCATCAACGTGATACGGGAGATAACACACATGCACGCACACACACACAGCTTATGGTGCTTGGCCTCACCATTTTAACTCAGGATCTACTTGTCCAGATACACTTTTAAACCGTTAATCCACCAACACTCATTGCAGAGTCAAATGGAATAAAATGAGTCATTTAAAAGAAAGAAAAATCAATAGAACTGATCATGTGAGGGATTAATGAAAGGGTTGAATCAAAGACAGTGGAAACAGTGTCAGACTTTATTTTTTTTGGCTCCAAAATAACTGCAGATGATGATTGCAGCCATAAAATTAAAAGACACTTACCCCTTGGAAGGAAGGTTATGACCAACCTAGATAGCATATTTAAAAGCAGAGACATTACTTTGCCAACAGAGTTCCGTCTAGTCAAGGCTATGGTTTTTCCAGAGGTCACGTATGGATGTGAGAGTTGGACGGTGAAAAAAGCTGAGCACAGAAGAATTGATGCTTTTGAACTGTGGTGTTGGAGAAGACTCTTGAGAGTCCCTTGGGCGGCAAGAAGATCCAACCAGTCCATCCTAAAGGGGATCAGTCCTGGGTGTTCATTGGAAGGACTGATGTTGAAGCTGAAACTCAAATACTTTGGCCACCTCATGTGAAGAGTTGACTCATTGGAAAAGACCCTAATGCTGGGAAGGATTGGGGGCAGGAGGAGAAGGGGATGACAGAGGGTGAGAAGGTTGGATGGCGTCACCGACTCGATGGACATGGGTTTGGGTAGACTCCGGGAGTTGGTGATGGACAGGGAGGCCTGGCGTGCTGCGATTCATGGGGTCGCAAAGAGTCGGACACGACTGAGCGACTGAACTGAACTGAACTGAATCAAAGATAAAACTAAAGTTTCAATGCTGAGTTTAAGCAACATTTACAGTGAGGGGTATTTTTGAGTCTGAGGCAAGAAGCTGGAGAAAGATACTTTTATATCTCAATGAACCTGTAACACTCTATTCCACAACAGTGGCACATCATGGATGCTATGTGGCTAGAAAGATTAGACGTTAAGGTTGATAATTTGAAAACTGTAAACAATCCTTAGAACCTTAAAAGTTTACGGATTCAAGCTTCCTCCTTGACAATCCCAGGTGTCTACACGTGTTTCTCTCCCAGAGAGTTCTAATTTCCTTTTCTGGTAAAAATATAGTAAAGCCTTAATGTCATGACTACCTCAGAGATCCCAAGTGTGAAAGAGAAATTAGTAGGAGGTGGGTCTCACGATCACTCCCAGGATAGCTCTAGCCTGAAGCACAGCAGATATACTCATGAAGACAAGGAAAGCCGCTTTCTGATTTAAAAATGAGAGCCACTGAATAAGGCTCAGGTGTTATTTTTTGAGGCTGAAAACGATGTGGAGTGTGGCCATGTCCACAGTAGCAGCTGTAGTAGCAGGGGGACTGGTCATATGCTTGAAGAAGAACTCCTAGTGGAAATAAATGATTACTATCACCTTCAGGTTGTCTGGTCTTTGGATCTGTAGATAGTTTCTGAACCAAAAAAAACCCCCAAACTTCATATCTGCTGATGTTGGAGTATTAGGATTCCCTAGAGAAACAGAACCAATAATATATAAAATGTAGAAAGAGATGTATTATTAAGAATTGGCTCATACAATTAGTGAAGTAAACAAGTCTCAAGATCCAGGAAAGCTGATGTTTCAGTTCAAGTCCAAAAACAGGACACACTGATGTCTCAGCTCAAAGAGGAGGAAATTCCCCCAAATTTGAAGAAAGAGTCAACCTTTTGTTCTACTTAGGCCTCCAACTGATTGGATAAGGCCCAATCACCTTAGGGAAGGCAATCTGTTTTACTCAGCCTATCAACTTTTTAAATGTTCAACTCATTCCAAAACTCCCTCACAAAATAGTGTCTGACCGGATATCTGACACCCTGTGGCCCAGCCAAGTAGACACACAAAAGTAACAATCATTGTCCCATTTGATAAGAACTTTTGGTGACTAAATACTCTTGAGTCAATGTGATAACCACAGTCTTCCCACAGGAAAGCCTCTGGAAACTGAATCCATGATTAAAGTTGTTGAAACTGTTAGTTCTGATATTGTGATTAGGAAGAGTTAAGAACCCAGAACTTATAGAACATGCAAGACTCTATGTTACGAAGAGACAGAGGCAGAAGAAATAGCTTCTAGGAACCCAGAGAAGAGGAAAATATTATAGCCTCATTATACTCTTAAACAGCCAAATTGTGAAAAAGGGAAGAGAATCCTTCCAAGTGTTATCAATTCAGTTCATTTGCTCAGTCGTGTCCGACTCTTTGCGACCCCAAGGACTGCAGCACACCAGGCTTCCTTGTACATCACCAACTCCCAGAACCTGCTCAAACTCATGTCCATTGAGTCAGTGATGCCATCCAACCATCTCATCCTCTGTCACCCCTTTTCCTCCCACCTTCAAACTTTCCCAGCAGCAGGGTTTTTTCCAATGAGTCAGTTCTTCCCATCAGGTGGCCAAAGTATTGGAGTTTCAGCCTCAGCATCAGTCCTTCCAATGAATATTTAGGACTGATTTCCTTTAGGATTGACTGGTTTGATCTCCTTGTAATACAAGGGACTCTCAAGAGTCTTCTCCAACCCCATAGTTCAAAAGCATCGATTTCTCAGCGCTCAGCTTTCTTTATGGTCCAACTCTCACATCTATACCAGACTACTGGAAAAACATAATGTCTCTGCTTTTTAAAATGCTGTCTAGGTTTGTCAGAGCTTTTCTTCTAAGGAGCAAGCATCTTTCAATTTCATGGCTGCAGTCACCATCTGCAGTGATTTTGGAGCCCAGGAAAATAAAGTCTCCACTGTTTCCATTATTTCCCCATCTATTTGCCATGAAGTGATGGGGCAAGATGCCATGAACTTAGTTTTCTGAATGTTGAGTTTCAAGACAGCTTTTTCACTCTCCTCTTTCACGTTCATCAAGAGGCTCTTTAGTTCCTCTTCACTTTCTGCCATAAGGGTGGTGTCATCTGCATATCTGAGGTTATTGATATTTCTCCCGGCAATCCTGATTCCAGCTTGTGCTTCATCCAGCCCGGCATTTCGTATGATGTACTCTGCATATAGGTTAAATAAGCAGGGTAATAATATACAGCCTTGATGTACTCCTTTCCCTATTTGGAATTTGTTGTTCCATGTCTGGTTCTAACTGTTGCTTCTTGACCTGCATACAGATTTCTCAGCAGACAGGTAAGGTGGTCTGGTATTCCCCTCTCTTTAAGAATTTTCCACAGTTTGTTATGATCCACACATTAAAGGCTTTAGTGTAGTCAATGAAGCAGAAGAAGATTTTTTTCTGGAATTCTCTTGCTTTTTCTTTGATCCAACGGATGTTGGCAATTTAATCTCTGGCTCCTCTGCCTTTTCTAAATACAGCTTGAACATCTGGAAGTTCCCGGTCCAAATGTTATAGCCAAAATTACAGAGACTAGATTAAAAATTGCAACTTTCTATAGCATAGAATTGATTTGAAATATTTTCATCTGGTAAAGAACCATACACAAAACTCTTAGCATACTTTTACAGTATTTATTGAGAGGATAGTTAATGCAATAATTATATTGTGTCTTTAAGGATATTTGTAAGATATCAATATACCATAGTGTCACCTCAAGGAATTTCTTCTCTCCAAATCAATAGAACCATAGAACCAGTATGAGTATATCGGTTGCTAAAAACACTGAATATTGCTTTTGGCAAACAGAAAGTACAAGTGGTGAGATCATCTATTTATTTATAATGTGTTCTGCAATAGATACTCCTACACCAAGCACACAAATTAGGTTGTGATTTTTTCAGGCTAACTTTTAAAGAGAAAAATATACAAATAAGTCCTATCTTTGGTATGCAATATGTCCTTAAAATACACTTTAAAAGTGATGTTTTGAAAGTCAAAGGGAAGCACTTCAGGGGTGTGTGTCTGTGGGTAGGCGTGCATGCACGTGTGCTCAGTCATTCAGTCGTGTCCGACTCTTTGAGACCCCATGGACTGTAGCCCACAAGGCTCCTCTGTCCATGGGATTCTCCAGGCAAGAACACTGGAATGGGTTGCCATGCCCTTCTCCAGGGGACCTTCCCGACCCAGGGATCGAAACCATGTCTCTTGTCTCCTGCATTGGCAGGTGGGTTCTTGACCACCAGCGCCACCTGGGAGGTCCTGTGGGTGGGGGAAGGTAGGTGTTCTGTTGAAAATCAACATTATAAAAGTATTAATAATACTTTGCCTTATAGAAATAATCATCAACAAGTATTTCCAACAATTCACTTTTTCTAAATTTTAACTCTTTCCCCTTTTTTCATAATTAATATAGCCAGCCAGCTTAATTCATTAAGCATCTAATTGAGGCTAAAAAGTCACAGCTTCAGCTCATCTAATAATGGCCTCAATTAGGTTGAATTTATAAGCTCTGTGCTGTTTAATGCTGGTGTAAGAACTTTCATGTCCCCCATAATCACTTATTTTTATAAATTAATAAGGGTAAAGACGTTGAAATATCCAGCAAATACACAAACACTACTAAACAAAGACAGCAAACCATGCTATAGCTCCAAATGTTCATCCACTCAGGGCCAAAGTTTGAATTTCAACAAGAAGCAGATGGGTATCAGTGTGCATGTGTGAAAGGGCAGCTGTTTAAAAGCCAGTGACAAGAGGGACCCAAGGAGCTGCTCCATCATAGGCCATAATCCGCAGCTCAGTCCACAAGGAAGGTACACCTGCTGTTGGGGAATCTTCAGGGAGGGCCGAGTATTTTCACTTCAATAGTGCAAACCTCCTCCAGCCATGATTAATCTGAATGACAAAAATATACTTTAAGGAAAAGATGACAGCTGTACACATTCAGAATATAGTTTTTCTTAAAAATATATATATATATATATATATATATATATATATATATATATATTGATCAACACAGGAAAGACTAATACAAAGGCTTAACCTAGTATGGAATCCTGAACAATAAATGGTCATACACACACACACACACACACACACACACACACACTGCTGAGAAACACTACTCCTATGTAAATATTATCAAACAGTGCCCCTTTGGGAGGTGTTTCTAAGTTCCATAAAATTTGATAAGGGCACATTTTATGTAATATACTATGTAAGGGCAAGAATAAAATGCAAAATGTCAAATAACCTTCTACTTTAAATCTAGTTCTGCAGCCAAACTTAAGCAGAGAGATTGTTTAAATGAACCAGGATTCTTACCCAGGCTTTGGCATAAAGACAGAAATTCAGGGAGTACAAGGATGAGAAGGAATCATCATAAAATCCAGAGGTACTTGGGTTATATTTACACTAAAGTACACTCTTCTGCCACATTCTAAACAAAGCCACTCTCATGAGCTGGGAGTGGGTTGGGAGTAGGGGAGTCTCCATTGTATAAATGCCGAAATAGTGCAACAGAGTCATAAACATTTTTGTCTGTCTCCCTCTTTTCCTGTTAGTCCATCTTGATTTTTTCTTATTTTTAGACCTTTTTCTTCCCATTTGTGAAACCACCTATTTTTAGCTACCGAGCCTCACCCTTGCCCTCTCTCTGCCTATACACTGCTGCTCTAGCTCTGCATTCTTCCTATCTAAGATCCCCCTGTGTGTGTGTTAGTCGCTCAGTCATGTCTGACTCTGCGACCTCGTGGACTGTAGCCCGCCAGCTCCTCTGTCCATGGAATTCTCCAAAGATCCCCCTGGAGAGACACAAATAGACACAAATAGAGTCCATTATCCCTTTTTTACTGTCACATTTCTGCAGAGAAGCTTCCCCTGACCTGATGGTCCTGGCAGTGACCCCGACTGTCTCCCTAGCTGGAGGCGACACATATCGGACAGACTTGAGCAGCACAGTCCTGATCCTCACCTCTCTTGAGGCTGAATTAGCAAAAGCAGATGGTCTGGCTGCAGAGCCACAGATGCCAATCAGGTACACTGTTGGCAAACATGTTCTCTAATCAGGCCCCTTTCAAATGGCATCTGCTGCTCTCTCCCTGTAGGCATAGGGAGAGATTCAAAACCTTCTGTGCATTTTCTCTTGCACATGGGGTCTATCAACACACTTACATAACACTGTTACCAGTTTAAGAAAGGCTGGCTCACTTAGGCTGAGACAGAAAGGACTTTGGACCAGAATCTTGGGGTCTGGTCTAAATCACCAGAATCTAAATTTGGTCTCATCCTGCGGGTGTGGAGCTGGAGTCTGGGAAGAAATAGTGTGAAGCAGAATGAAGCAGCTCCAGGACTGGATGCTTCTGGTATCACAGAGGCCTGCCCACCACCTTAAGGGAAAGAATAAAACACTGTTATGCTGGAAGACAATGTAAGAGATTATACCCAATCATATGGTGTCTATGCGGCTTCCCTGGTGGCTCAGCTGGTAAAGAATCTGCCTGCAATGTGGGAGACCTGGGTTTGACACCTGGGTTGTGAAGATCCCCTGGAGAAGGGAACAGCAACCCACTCCAGTATTCTTGCCTATACAGTCCATGCAGTCATAGAGTCAGACACAACTGAACGACTTTCACTTTTCACATGGTGTTTAAAAACAGATGAAACTGATCTAGAGTTATAGAAATCAAAAAGGCCATTACTTATATGAAGTCAAGGTTGACCAGAAGGGAGCTTGAAGAATTTTCTGGGGTAATAAAAATGTTCTGTATCTTGACAGCATTATGCTAAGATGGCTAAATTCAGTTGTCAACCTCATCAAAACAGACACTTAAGACCTCTGTGTTTCAGAATATCCAAATTTTACAGTGTGATGCTTTCAATGTGAATGTTTATAAAGAATTTATAATGATACTAGGAATATCTCATAGTCTTAAAAAAGAAAGGCAGAAAATTTGTTGATATTAAATAAATCATATACACATAAATTTATTTTTTAAAGATTCATAAAATAAGACTTTGCCAAAATTATAAGGAATGATTTTCTCTGATTTTTTCAAAAATTTAATGATTTATTTAGGAATAATTGAGGTTCAAACCCTTCACATGCTTAAAGTGTATATCATTTGATAAGTTTTGACGTAGATATACAATTGTGAAACCACCAACACTATCAAAATAATGAACACATGCATTACACTCAAAAGCTTCCTCTTGCCCATTAAAGACCATTCCTTCCTACATCACCCCATGCACCACTACCCCAAAACAATTATTACTGTCTGTTTTATATCACTGTAGATTAGTTTATATTTTCTAGAATTTTATGTAAATGAAATCACATAAATGTATTTTTGTCTGATTTCTTAAATCGGTGTAATTATTTTGAGATTCATCTATGTTGTTGCAAGTATCAATAGTTCATTCCTATTTATTGCTGAGTATTACTCCATTGTGTGGATGTATCACGATTCACTTATTCATTCACTATTTGATGGACACTTTAGCTGTACTTATTGCAAACAAAGCTGCTATAAAAATTTTTGTACAAGTCTATACATGGACATGCGTTTTCATTTTCTTGGGCAAATCCAGAATGGCTGAGTCATTTGGTAGGTTTATGCTGAACTTTTTAAGGAAAACTCAAAATGTTTTCCAAAGTGGTTGTACCAGTTTACAACCTTACTAGCAGTCTGCAACAATTTTAGGTACTTCTCATCTTCAAATCGTTTGTTGAGTAGTCCTTATAAATTGAGATTTTCTCAGGTAGTCTAGGTGTCTCATGTGAATTTAATTAAAATTCCCTGAATAACTGAAATGCTGAACATCTTTGCATATGCTTATTTGCCATCTGTAAGTCTTAGTGAAGTGTCTGTTCAAATAGTTTATCTATTTATATATAATAGTTTATCTATTGCCATATTATTAAACTATAATAATAGTTTATCTATTTATATAATATATATATATATTTGAGGGAGGAGGGACTTCCATGATAGCTCAGTTGGTAAAGAATCCACATGCAATGCAGGAGACCCCAGTTCTATTCCTGGGTTGGGAAGACCCCCTGGAGAAGGGAAAGGCTACCCACTCCAGTGTTCTGGCCTGGAGAATTCCATGGACTGTATAGTCCATGGGGTCGCAAAGAGTCAGTCTGATTGTGAGATTTAATTAAAATTCCCTAAATAACTAAAATGCTGAACATCTTTGTATGTGCTTATTTGCCATCTGTATGTCTTAGGGAAGTGTCTGTTCAAAGAATTTATCTATTTTTATATTCTTTCTTCAGTAAGAAAACAAGAAAAATTCTTTACATAATGTTCTAAGTCCTTTTTCAGATTAATATTTTCCAAATATTTTATCTGAGGTCTCAGTTTGTCTTTTCATTTTGTAAGGATGTCTTGTGAAGAGCAAAAGTTTTAAATTTTTATGAGGCCCAATGTAAGATTTTTTTGTCTTTTACAGTTCAAGATATTTGTGTACCTCTCAAAATCTTTGTCACACTCAAAACTACTGGGAATATCTTCTGTTTGTTTTACTATATAGTTTTATAGTTTCAGAACTTACATCTCAGTCTATGATTTCTGGTTAGTTTCTGTGTCTAAAGAGAAGATCTAAAGATCAACACTATTTTTGGACATGGCTGTCCAATGGTCCCACACCATGAATTAAAAAGACTTTTCTTCCTTCATTGAATGCCTCGAAGACTTTGTCGAAAATCTTTTGGCTATATAATCGTGTGTCTATTTCTGGACCTGTAGTTTGTTCCAAAGATCTATATATCTAAGGTATATATATATATACAAATATATATATATATATATATATATGGAGAGAGAGAGAGAGTAATTCTATGTATCTAATGTATAGATCATTGGAACAAACTACAAATCCAGAAAGTGCTAAGTCACACAACAGTTCCAACATGATGTTTTGTTTTTCTTTTTTAATTTGTTGAAACTGTTATAAGTTCTTTGATTTTCTACACAAGTTTTAGGATAAGTTTTTAAAATTCCTACCTTAAAATGTCTACCAGTGTTTTAATTAGGATTGCAAGTTTCAGTTTGGAGAGAATTGACATCTTAAGATATCAAACCTTCCAATCCACTAACCATAGTTCAGTTCAGTTCAGTCACTCAGTCGTGTCCGACTCTTTACAACCCCATGAACTGCAGCACGCCAGGCCTCTCTGTCCATCACCAAATCCCGGAGTGTACCCAAACCAGTAATTACTCTGTTTTTTGGGTGTTCTTCAGTTTCTCTCAAGAATCTTTTGTATACTCGTGGAAGTGTCTTGCAGATATTTTCACAACTGTTAAACTGTTAAATGGGGATCATAAAAGTCCAGAAGGTTATAAATTAAGTAAGGGAATACATATAGAGTGCATCATAAGCATATAGTAATATGCTTACTATATATATATACCAATAACACCAATAGCACCACCTGTCAAACAACCAGACCATCACAAAATGAAGGGGTAAAAGGCCCTAAAGACTGGGTATTTTTCCTAAGGACTATTTAACCAAAGAATGACTTGGTAAGTCTAGTTTGATTTCAAACCAGCTTTCTTAATCACTATGCGAATCTGTTTCCCAGTCAAAAACAGAGCTGCTGGTAGGATTTTTTTTTTGTAATGGTTTCAATGTAGGAAATAATTTTAAAATATTTTTAATATAGGTAAAATTAATCCCATGGGCTTCCCCACTCTCTCTCACTTCAGAACTCTGTTACTCATACCTTCCACTTCCCTACTCCCTCCATCATATACCATGTTGTAGTCTTTTATATTAAAACTCTGTGCTTCTTTATACAATTAGTCTTTCTTTCAAATTAATTCTAAATGGAATTGCTAACATATATGACACCTTGTAGGACCTTCAAGGGATTAGAATAAAATACCTTCATTTTTTAAACATGAAAAGGTTAAAAGATACATTTTGTGTGATGAATTTCTAACAATGCGCTCATAACTTACATAAATTACTTACCATCTGCTATAGTAAAATAGAGCTTGTTTAGAATAATATAGTTAATGCTCTTGATTTCATTGCGTGAATAAAACACATTCTACTCTTTCCTGTGGTATACCTTTCCTCCCTTCTGTGGATTCCCTACGGTCCAGTCCAACAACAGTTGTAAACACATTTCTAAGACAAGGCTCAAATGCAAAATTCTCCATTTTGGAATTTTTTTAAAGAAATGTCATCATTAATGGCCGAGAGGAGCTACCCCGGGCCGGAGGTCAGGGGCGGTGGCCGAGAGGAGCTACCCGGCATCCGAGGTAAGGGGCGTCAGCTGCGCTTTGTTGGAGCAGCCGTGAAGAGAGACCCCGCGTCCAAGAGAAGAGAAACCCAGGTAAGACGGTGAGCACTGAGAGAGGGGATCGGGAGCAGACAGGCTGAAACTACAGTCACGGACAACTAACCAATCTGATCACATGGATGACAGCCTTGTCTAACTCAATAAAAATAAGCCATGCCATGTGGGGCCACCAAAGACAGACAGGGCATGGTAGAGAGGTCTGACAGAATGCGGTCCACTGGAGAAGGGAATGGCAAACCACTTCAGTTCTTGGAGTACATAATGAAGCAGGGCAAAGGCTAATAGAGTTCTGCCAAGAGAACACACAGGTCATAGCAAACACCCTCTTCCAACAACACAAGGGAAGACTCTACACATGGACATCACCAGATGGTCGACATTGAAATCAGATTGATTATATTCTTTGCAGCCAAAGATGGAGAACCTCTATACAGTCAGCAAAAAAAAAAGACTGGGAGCTGACTGTGGCTCAGATCATGAACACCTTATTGCCAAATTCAGACTGAAATTGAAGAAAGTGGAGAAAACCACTAGACCATTCAGGTACGACCTAAATCAAATCCCTTATGACTATACAGTGGAAGTGAGAAATAGATTTAAGGGACTAGATCTGATAGACAGAATGCCTGATGAACTATGGATGGAGGTTCGTGACACTGTACAGGAGACAGGAATCAAGACCATCCCCAAGAAAAAGAAATACAAAAAAGCAAAATGGCTGTCTGAGGAGGCCTTACAAATAGCTGTGAAAAGATGGGAAGTGAAAAGCAAAGGAGAAAAGGAAAGATATACCCATTTGAATGCAGAGTTCCAAAGAATAGCAAGAAGAGATAAGAAAGCCTTCCTCAGCGATCAATGCAAAGAAATAGAGGAAAACAATAGAATGGGAAAGACCAGAGATCTTTTCAAGCAAATTAGAGATACCAAGGGAACATTGCATGCAGATAGGCTCAATAAAGGACAGAAATGGTAGGGACCTAACAGAAGCAGAAGATATTAAGAAGAGGTGGCAAGAATACACAGAAGAATTGTACAAAAAAGTTCTTCATGACCCAGAAAATCATGATGGTGTGATCACTCACCTAGAGCCAGACATCCTGGAATGGGAAGTCAAGTGGGCCTTAGGAAGCATCACTATGAACAAAGCTAGTGGAGGTGATGGAATTCCAGTTGAGCTACTTCAAATCCTAAAAGATGATGCTGTGAAAGTGCTTCACCCAATATGCCAGCAAATCTGGAAAACTCAGCAGTGGCCACAGGACTGGAAAAGGTTAGTTTTCATTCCAAACCCAAAGAAAGGCAATGCCAAAGAATGCTCAAACTACTGCACAATTGCACTCATCCCACATGCTAGTAAAGTAATGCTCAAAATTCTCCAAACCAGGCTTCATCAATACGTGAATCGTGAAATTCCAGATGTTCAAGCTGGTTTTAGAAAAGGCAGAGGAACCAGACATCAAATTGCCAATATCTGCTGGATCATTGAAAAAGCAAGAGAGTTCCAGAAAAACATCTATTTCTGCTTTATTGACTATGCCAAAGCCTTTGACTGTGTGGATCACAATAAACTGTGGAAAATTCTGAAAGAAATGGGAATACCAGACCACCTGACCTGCCTCTTGAGAAACCTGTATGCAGGTCAGGAAGCAACAGTTAGAACTGGACATGGAACAACAGACTGGTTCCAAATAGGAAAAGGAGTACGTCAAGGCTGTATATTGTCATCCTGCTTATTTACTTATATGCAGAGTACATCATGAGAAACGCTGGGCTGGAGGAAGCAGAAGCTGGAATCAAGATTTGGGAGAAATATCAATAACCTCAGATATGCAGATGACACCATCCTTATGGCAGAAAGTGAAGAAGAACTAAAGAGCCTCTTGATGAAAGTGAAAGAGGAGAGTGAAAAAGTTGGCTTAAGGCTCAACGTTCAGAAAACTAAGATCATGGCATCTGGTCCCAACACTTCATGGGAAATAGATGGGGAAACAGTGGAAACAGTGTTAGACTTTATTTTTCTGGGCTACAAAATCACTGCAGATGGTGATTGCTGGGAAAGACTGAGGGCAGGAGGAGAAGGGGACAACAGAGGATGAGATGGTTGGATGGCATCACCGACTCAATGGACATGAGTTTGAGTAAGCTCCAGGAGATGGTGATGGATAGAGAGGCCTGGTGTGCTGCAGTCCTTGGGGTCGCAAAGTGTCAGACATGACTGAGCAACTGAACAACAACCACCTACAATCTTGGGTTTGAGCCTTTAGTTCAGGAGAGCCACAGTGTTCAGCATAGATGGTCGCCATAAAGAAAGGGACATAAAATGAAACACTGAACATGTAGCAAGAAATCCCTGAAGGGTCTGTCCTGCCAGTGCGGCTTCTCACCCCACATTCTCGCTGCTACTTCCTTCTGGGCTCTGATGACCAGCTCCCTGACCCAGAGATCATGCCATCCTTGTTCCTTGAGGCATGTCCCCACCCCCTGATGTTACACAAAAGGGGCAGAGCACACAGGCCCTGCCCTCTAAAAGCTGACACTTGCCCCAGGCTAGCAGAGCAGGGAAAGAGCACTTGACTAGGGGTCAAAAGACCCAGATTCTCATCCTGATCCAGAAATTACAGAAATTATTTTGGACCCCATTTATCCAACATCTCCAAAATTCAGTTTCCTCATTTCAAAAGGGTAGTAATTCAAACTTATCTCATAGATTTATTAAGAGGATCAAATAATACTAACAGCTAACAGCTAATACATATATAGGGGCTTCACTGGTTGCTCAGTGGTAAAGAATCTGCCTTCCAGTGCAGGAGACATAAGAGATGCAGGTTCAATCCTTGGGTCAGGAAGATCCCCAGGAAAAGGGCATGGCAACTCACTTCAGTATTCTTACCTAGAGAATCCCATGGACAGAGGAGCCTGACGTGCTACAGTCCATGGGGATCACAAAAGAGTCAGACAGGACCTAACAACTAAACAACAACAATGCACATATAGAACTTATTCTGTGCCAGACACGGTTCTAAGTGCTTTTTATATGTCATTTGATTTGTAAGCAACCCTATCATACAGGTATTAATATTATCCCCATTTTATCGAAACCCAAACTGAGGTACATGAAGGATTAGCAACTTCTACAACATGACACAGCTGATGGGGGGCAGAGCTGAGATTTGAATCCAGACTGCCTGAGAAGTGGTTCCAACCACTGAAAACGCTACTCAAATGAGGGGTCATTGTTTCCACAAATTGGGACGCAGAGAGGGGATGGATGTTAAAGACTGAGCATGAACCAATAAGCACAGTTCCACCTAGGACATATAATTAAGTGCTCACATCCTTAGGAGATGCTGCAAACATGTGCACAAGAGTTTCCAGTTTGTGGCATTTCCTAGTAGAAAAGAGAAGGGCAGACATTTCAAGAGCACTTACCTTGTCTCAACTGTCCTGGGCAACACAGTCTCAGGTACCTTAATAGTTGCCACACTGGTTCTCTCTAATGGCTTTCCTGCCACGCAAACTGTGCTTTAGGGTGGTAACACGATATCCGTTATCCAAGAAAGAGCATGAGCACTTCCACGATGTGTTCTCCAGGAGTTTGCAAGCTCCTTGTCCACAACCATTGCTGAGAAAATCAATTTGGAATGAGACTGAGAAGAAGGCAGTTCTTTACAGCCCATTAAGGCTTTAACAGGACACCTAACCTGAAACAAAACCTTAACAAGTTGACTGTCAGCCAAGACACATAAGACTTGTTCATAGTGAGTTTACAAAGCAAGGAAAATGCAGATTCTGGGTAAAGCTAACTGCTCAGTTAAATCCACGCCTCATTTGAATCCTACATTCAACTAAAATTTTAAATTTTGTTTGAATTATGTTTAAGCAACTAAAAAACCATTATGTGGATGTACAAATACCATGTGTTTATAAGGTAATGTGCACTTGCTTTCAAAGAAGTTGAGGTATTTGCAAGTGTTGGACAATATTATTAGGAATATTTAGGTGTAGCAGTTTTTGTAAGTGAAGTTTAACTCAGGGTAGACTTTAGATTTAATTAGGCTAGGAACAAAAAGATGTTTGTTATTTTCCCAAAACACACACGTACTGTGAATAAGTGTCAGGCGAGCAGTGGGTGTTGCTGGGGGGTGAAGGCTTGATAGATATCCTGCTATAAGTATCAGAAGATTCATTCTCTCTCCTGACACGTTTGAAAGAAATTCTCTCCAAACCATTTGACTCCAATAACCTTGGTGGCAGCCTTACCAGTTCTCATGAAACAAGAGGCTGTGACACTCGATGCCACAGCTTTGCTTGTCATCTCCACCAGTGATGCATGCTGGCCCAGTTACTGGGCTGCACAAATCTGTCATGCACTAATTTGCTTGGAGTGTCAAGGAAAGCAGAGCTGAATTCTTGACATATGAATCTCCTGTCCCAAAAGCTCTCTGCTGGGCTCTGCCGAGTGCAGAAAGAGCTGGCAGCTGAGTGGAGTTTTGATCAACTGCGCTGGTGTGTACCCACTCCAGCTTCAGTGAGATTGTGCGTTGTCAGTCAGCTGTCTCCTGGGGGCTGAATTTTCATTCAAGCTTTTGTATTTAACGGAAGTTCTCTCACACTCTAGAGTTTCAAATGAAGTTCAAATCAGATGTAATTTACAATTTTATAATGGTCATGTAATATTTTCTGTCTCTGTAAGTGGCTCAGAAACAAAATTGCCTTTAGTGATTATAACTTCTCATTCTCAAATTTGCATTAATTTGAGCTCCTTAACAAGCTAAAAACATGTCTTCACCAAATACATCCATATGGGGGGGTATGCTTATGCATATTAGTGTTCCCAGTATACCTGCCACATTTTAGCTGCTTTGACTTGAGTTCTGTTGTTTTAAGGGCAATTTGAATGCATGGGATTCATTGAAACACAGATGCACTCTCCTTATCCTTTGAAACAATCAGCAGTTAGATTACAGCAGGCTGTGATTTATGTGAGGCTTGCATGGAAATACATGCCAACACGTGCCTAATTGTTTAGCAACAAACATAGACCCCGCATAATGCTCTGAAAGTTAAAGTTCTCTTTAAAAGCAAAATCAAATATTGCATTCTGCTCCTATAGAACACAGGTGTCTAACAATCTACAGGCACTAGTGTTTCCCTATAGAATAACAGTGCTGTTTTAACATAACAAGATCTTTGGTGAAGGTGTGCAGATTTTAGCAAAGTCTTTAAAGTTTGTTGTGCTGCTAGTGTTATGCATACCCTGGAATGTAGTACCAATACCACTCAATGAAGAATAAAGTCTCCGACTGGGGAGAACAATTTCTGTGGGAAACGCATGCTAACAGAATCCTAAAATCTGAACTAGGTAAGAGCAAGAAAATATTGACATCCTATTTTTTAACTGTTTTGAACATGTCTCAATATGTAAGTTTCTGACGTTCTGACTTCCTTTCCTTGAAAAACAGCTGGACTTTCCTGATATCCCCTGAAAGAAAGTCAATGCAACCCTAATAAAAGGGTTCCTGCTTACACAACTGCTAATATGAGAGGTCAAATAAGTCTCACAAGAAATTTAAGAACGATCAGTCAGGGTTCACTCAAGAAAAAGAGAAACCACATCCGTTACTGTAGTGAACATATAAACAGGTACTGGAGAACAAACCAGCAAAAAGGAGAAGACTAAGGTAACACAGAGCAGTAACTACCAAAGGCAGCTAACCGTTCCATAGGGTCAGGGGAAGTCAGGGAAGAAGCCGGGCTCATTGAACCCATTAGTTCCAACCGGGGCTTCGTGGGTCAACTCAGGCAGCCACACAGCACCCACGGTCAGAAGGGCGCCCGGCGCGGTTACTGCCTGCTCTCAGCATCTTGGAATCCTTAATAATTTTTCAACAACCTCCTCATTTTCAGTTTGCACAGGCCTCCTTAAATTATAGTGTTGGTCTTAGTGTGAATCTTACAAAGTCACTCTGTTTACAGATAAAAACTTTCATATATCAGCAATTTCCGGTGGGCCAACACAGTAAAAGCTTATACAGGGGCCCTGAGGAGCTAAGACTCAGACTGCTGAGAGAAGAGCATCATCGAGCTGGTACCGGAATCTCTGAGGGCCCGTGAGACTGCCTCTGGGAGCGTGAACAGCTGAGATCTGAAACCAGCCTCTTCTGCTGGGAAAAGCCTGGTTCCAACGCTGACAGAAACGAGGCGGCAGGAAGGAGGGCGGCCACCTGCCGGCTCCAGCCTCCCTGTCGCCCTCTGCTGTTCTGTTGGCAGAACTGCACATGGAGCCACCCGACCAAGAAGGAAAAAGGGTTTGCAGAGGCCCACCAGGCCCGAATTCACAAAGAAATCATGGAAGGCGTGCCTTGGAGTCTACTAACAATAGCTGAGTGAGGACAGTAAAGAGAAGAAAGCTCAAAGGACCCTGAGCCAAATAACGAGGAGGAGTGGCTGCTATGAAGTCAGAATGAAGAGGATAAACAGTAAGTAGACACACTGAAAATATTTACCTTAAGGTTCTCAAAGAGAGAACACAAAAGACTATCTGAGAAGTTTAAAATACTTTACACGTTTTGAAAAATAAAGAGATTTAAAAAAAAGAACGATCACTGCTGAAAAACTGCTGTATTATTCTTGAAGGTCAAACAGAAGAAATATAGCACAACAAAAGATATAAATCAAATGTCATAGAAAGCATGACTGAAAAAGATAAGGACCATGGAAAACAGACGGTCCGAATAAATAAACTCAGAAGTGCAAAAGAGAACTAGCAACCAACACCACAGATATGCATAGGATTATTAGATGCCAAGAAAATGAACAACCTGGAAAAAATTGACAAATTGCTAGAAAAGTACAATCTACTAAGATTAAATCAGGGAGAAATAGTAACTATGAGCATACTGATTTCTAGTAATGAAATTGGATAAGTAGTCTAACAAAAAATTTCCAACAAATAAAAATATAAAACCAAGTGCTTCACAGGTAAATTCAATCCAACATTAAAAAAAAAGTTAACACCTATACTTCTCAAACTATTCCAACAAATTGTGGAGAAGCACTTCTAAATCTGACTTCTGTGAGGCCAACATAATTCTGACACCAAAGCCAGAAAAAATATCACAAAAAAATGAAAATTGCAGGCCAATATCACTGATGAATACAGATGAAATTCATCAACAAAATATTGGCAAACTGAATCAAACAGTACATTAAACGGATCATACACCATAATCAAGTAGGATTTATCCCAGGGATGCAATAATAAATGATTTAATATCCACAATATAGAAAGCCTATCAACAAAACAAAATAACTTTGCATAAAGGGAATATAGGAAATAAATACACCAGTATGTTAATTATAATTTTGTGTTTGATTGTAATCTGAGTTGATTATTTTGCATCTAGTTACAATTTATAATTATAAAAACGTGTTTAAATGTTTTCTACAATTATAGATAGGTAGTTAAATACACAGGAGTCATAAAGAATAGATTCAGAAAATGTAATATGTGAAAATAGAAGCTTTGAGGTACAGAGACACACATTATATACAAAGAACCAATAGAAGAAAAGTTTCTAGAGCTGAAAAATGTGAGATTTCAGATTCATCAGATCAAACGGGAAATAAGATAATAGCTACCTAGACATCCTTTTCATACTGTTCATGGCGTCTGGTCCCATCACTTCATGGCAAATAGATGGGGAAACAATGGAAACAATGACAGACTTTATTTTATTGGGCTACAAAAATCATTGCAGATGGTGACTGCAGCCATGAAATTAAAAAATGCTTTCTCCTTGGAAGAAAAGCTATGACAAACCTAGACAACATATTAAAAAGCAGCGACATTACTTTTCTGACAAAGATCCCTCTGGTCAAAGCTATGGTTTTCCAGTGGTCATGTATGGATGTGAGAGTTGGACCATAAAGAAAGCTGAGCACCGAAGAATTGAGGCTTTTAACTCGGATGCTGGAGAAGACTCTCGAGAGTCCCTTGGACTGCAAGGAGGTCCAGCCAGTCCATCCTAAAGGAGATCAATCCTGGGTGTTCATTGGAAGGACTGATGTGAACCTGAAACTCCAATACTTTGGCCACCTCATGTGAAGAGTTGACTCATTGGAAAAGACCCTAATGCTGGGTAGGATTGGGGGTGGGGGGAGAAGGGGACGACAGAGGATGAGATGGCTGGATGGCATCACTGACTCGATGGACATGGGTTTGGGTAGACTCCGGGAGTTGGTGATGGACAGAGAGGCTTGGCGTGCTGTGGTTCATGGGGTCGCAGAGAGTCTCAGTCTCACGACTGAGAGACTGAACTGACTGACTGACCTAGATATCCTGGTGAAATTCCTAAACTCCAAAGATAAAGAAAAACTTTTTCAAGTTTCCAACCAGTGAGAACTGTTTACCTAGAAAGGTAAGAGAATTGGAACAGCATTAAATTTCTCATCCGCAACATAGGAAACTAGGATGCGCTAACATTTATGAACTGTAGACAGGTTAGGAAAGAGAGCCATTAAAGTCAGGAAAAAGTGAGGCAAATTTTACTTTTTGAGTTTGTGTGATTGTATATGTAACAAAATCCTGACAGCTCATCTGAAAGCCCATTAAAGGGAATATATCAGTGGGAGATATGAGTCTACATAATACCTCCCAATGTCTAGAATGGAGCAGTCTGAACAACACATAATAGGGTAGCATTATATTATAACGCAATGTCTAGAATGCATACCCATGAGGACATATTTATATAAGTAAATGGTTGTTTGAATAAACAAACAAACAAGAAGAGAATAATCTTTACAGAAGAATTACAAGTAAGATATGTAGACACTCTCTCCTCAAAAAGGTTAAGCTTCATTATCCTCCTTTCCCCTTGACTGTGGGCTGGCCTTAGCGACCTCCGTGTAAAACAAACAAAAACAGTATATGGAAAGAGGTGAAGGGATAAGCCTGGCAAACACTGTCTCAGCCAGACGATCAGGATCAACATCAGCAGATATGTCATATTGACAGCATGTACCTCCTCACAGGAAAGGATCAGAAGGGCACCAACCCCAACCTAATCATGACAAAAACATAGACGAAGGCACACTGAGGAACATTCCAGAAAATACCTGACCAACACTTCTCAAAACAAGAAAACAATGCGAAACCTTTACAGACCAGAGAAGCCTGGGAACACATGACAGTTAAGCATGATGTGCTCTCTTGGTTCGCTCCTACAGCAGAATAGGACATTCATGGAGAAACTAGAGAAAGCCACGTAAAGTCTGTATTTTAGTTAATAATGATGTCCCTATGTTAGTTTCTTTGTTGTGACAAAGTACCATGGCAATATAAGATATTCACAGTAGGATAAACCACATGTGGGATGTATTTTCTGTAAACCTAAGGGTATTCAAAAATAAAGTTTATTTTTATAAAATCTATAAGAACTAATAAAAAACTGCTAATGTGGATGAATATAAGGGTAAGCATTTAAAATCAAGAGTTTTATTAATATTAAGAATAAAAATCAAATCCACATACAATAGTGGAAACAACTACTAAAAATGTCCAAGAAAAATTATGAAATCTATAAAACTAGGAAGATCTGAAAATATTGACTATTGTCCATATTTCTGAAGGGGAAGCTTTAACATTAAAACATTATTAAGCCTTTCTCAATTAATAGATAAATTTAACAATTTCAAAACATTTTTTATATAACAGTACAAAATATTACTGTATAGTGCAGGGAATTCTGCTCAATATTCTGTAATGGTCTATACGTGAAAAGAATCTAAAAACGTGGATATATTAATGTGTAAAACTGACTCACTTTACTGTACACCTGAAACTAACATAACATTGTAAATCAACTATATTCCAATAAAATCTTTTAAAATTACACCAAAGACCATACTTTATAATTAGCATGGAAGAATTAGCAAGCAAATTTATAAAAACACAAAGAGTCAAAGGAGAGTTATTATGTCAAATATTAAAATTTACTATTATTTTTCAGTAATCAAAAGAATATGATCCAGAAGTAGAAATAGATCAGTGGAACAGGCCACAATGTCCAGAAACATACCTAGGTAACTTACTGGATAAAAAAGATGACATTTGAGTTAAGTAGCTAATTAATTAATTATGCTGCTGTTGTTCAGTCGCCAAGTTGTGTCCTACTCTTTGCAACCCTGTAGTCTGCAGCACACCAGGCCTTCCTGCCCCTCACCTTCTCCCAGAGTTTGCCCGAGTTCATGTCGATTGAATCGGGCATGCCATCCAACCGTCTCATCCTCTGTTGCCCTCTTCTGCCTTCAATCTTTCCCAGCATCAGGGTCTTTATACAAATAGATATACAAAATGCTACCAGGTAGTGCTATGAAGGAAAATAGAGCACGTTAAGAGAATTGAGAGTAACAAAGGAGTCAGAATGGTTCCTTTGAGAAGGTGACATATAACAGATCTGAGTAAAGAGAAAAGTTAATTCTTACAAATATTTGAGCAAGAAGTATTTTTGAAATAGAATAAAGTTAAGTACCATAACCCAGAAGGGATGAATCTTGTTATGCTCCTGGAAAAGAATTTAGAGCAGGCAAGAATCACAGGAGATGAGATTGGAAATGTTGCCCAGGGTCAAAAAAATGTCATATTTTCTTGACTTTTACCTAGAGTGAGATGGGAAGCTTCAGGGATGGTTTGAATGTAGGAAATTTGACCTTTTGCGAAAGGATCAGTTTGACAGCTCTATGGCAAGTAGACTCTAGGAAGTCGAGAGTGTAAATGAGGAGCCAGGTTAGGAATTTAATGCCACCTTCCAGGAGAAAAAGAGAGTGACACAGGCTAACTGCTAGAGATCGTCAAAAGTGGTTGGATTTTTAATACATGTTGCAGGCAGAGCCTCCTGGACTGTTTATAGATTGGATGTGGGATTTGAGATGTGGGATAAAAGCCCAGAGCCTCCCTCTACTATTCCTCATGCCAAGAGAATAAAAGAGAAAAGGAATGATTAATCTATTAAATGCAGCCAGAAGACTGAGCAAGGAGTCTTAGAATTTTGCAAAGTTTAACATCTTTTTGTTAACGCCAGCACAACCTGTTAATAAGACAAAGCTGAATTGATTGCTTACTGGGTAAAACAGAATATCATCTAGGAAAGATAAAATTAGACAGGTACTCCACATCATATAAAACAATCTGGTTAATTATCTAATTGTAAAAAATCAAACTAAAACAGCATAATGTTTTTGTTACTATATTCTCGGGGGTTGAGGTGTAGAAGGAGAGTAGTCCTTAATTTACACAGGAAGCTCAGAAACTGTTAAGGAAAATATTGATAGACTTTATCTCATAAAAATGGAAGATTTTCATATGGCAATAGACCACTGAAAGTGAAAGTAAAGTGAAAGTGTTAGTTGCTCAGTGTTTGACTTCTTGTGACCCCGATGGTCTGCCAGGCTCCTCTGTCCATGGAATTCTCCAGGCAAGAATACTGGAGCGGGTAGCCATTCCCTTTTCCAGGGGATCTTTCTGACCCAGAGATCAAGCCCAGGTCTCCTGCACGGCAGGCAGATTCTTTACCATCTGAGCCCACAAACCAAGAATGAAAGAAAGAATGAGAAAAAAATAGTTGGAAAACAAATGGCAGGGAAAGGGTTAATAGCACGACGATATAATGAAGCCCTTCATCTAAAAACCTGGCAAGTTTTGAAAAGGAAATAAACAAAAGATTAAATTCAAATACCTAATAAATATATGAAAATGTGCTTAATCTCACTAACAAGTCATTTTAATGCAAATTAAAACAATAATGACTGATTGTTGTTATCCCCATATTTGCAGCAGTTAAAAAGATTGATTGCATTCAGTGCTGGTGAGGCTATAAGAAAATGAATTGTCTCATTTACTACCAGTAAAAGGATGAATTTATTTTCTTTTCATAAATTTATCTGGCAGCATCTGTTAAAATTAAATAGGTACACGTAATTTGGTTCAACAATTTTAGCTGTAGTTATCTAACTTAGAGAAGTAAAAACATATACTTAGAGTAGTATTCATTACAGTATTGTTGTTAATAGTAAAAAAAAAAAAAACTGGAAAAATATGAGTACAATCAAATAAGAATGATGAAATAAATTAAGCTAGATGCAGACTATGGAATGTTGTTTTGTAACTATACAAGTTTTGTATGAAATGATCTGCAAAATGTCCGTGATAAATTTTTAGCAGCTTTAAACCACAAAATTCACCCATTTAAAGTATACAGTTTAGGGGTTTTCTATATTTACAAACTTGTGTAACCATCACCACTAATTCCAAAACATTTTTATTACCCTGAAAAAAAGCCTTGTACCTATCAGCAGTCAGTCATCACTTTCTTACCCTCCCAACACGATTGAACCCCAGGCAATAACTAAGTTACTCTGGTTCATGGTCTGAATGTTTGTGTTGCCCCAAAATCCATATGGTGAAATCTTAATGTACAACATAACTATATTAAGTGGAGTCCATGGAAGGCTTAGATCATGAGCCTGGGGCCCTATGAATGGGCTTTGTGTTCTTATAAAAGAGACTCCAGAGAGCTTTCTAGACCCTTTCACCATGTGAGGATGCATCTAGAGGTCTGTGACCCCAAAATAGTCATTATGGTGCCCTGACCTTGGACCAGCTTCCAGAACTGTGAGGAATAAATATCTGTTGTTTATAAGCTTCCCAGTCTGTGGTATTTTGTTACAGCCGTCCAAATGAATTAAGACTTATGTGTTTGTTGATTCTGGGCATTTTATGTAAATGGTTGCATAATATGTGGTCTTTTGTGACTGGTTTCTTTCATTTAATATGCTTGTTTTCAAGGTTCAGTCATGTTATAGCCTATATCAGCTCTTGGCTCCTTCATATTGCTGAAGAGCTCCAGAAAGGATGAAGAGGCTGGGTCAAAGCAGAAACAGTGCTCAGCTGTGGATGTGTCTGGTGGTGAAAGTAAAATCCGATGCTGTAAAGAGAAATATTGCATAGGAACCTGGAATGTTAGGTCCATGAATCAAGGCAAATTGGAAGTGGTCAAACAGGAGATGGCAAGAATGAACGTCGACATTTTAGGAATCAGTGAACTAAAATGGAGGGGAAGGGTGAATTTAATTCAGAGGATCACTATATCTACTACTGTGGACAAGAATCCCATAGAAGAAATGGAGTGGCCCTCATAAGCAACAAAAGAGTCCAAAGTGCAGTACTTGGGTGCAACACCAAAAATGACAGAATGATCTCGATTCGTTTCCAAGGCAAACCAGTCAGTATCACAGTAATCCAAGTCTATGCCCCAACCACTGATGCCTAAGAAGCTGAAGTTGAATGGTTCTATGAGACCTACGAGACCTTCTAGAACTAACACCAAAAACAGATGTCCTTTTCATCACAGGGAATTGTAATGCAAAAGTAGGAAGTCAAGAGATACCTGGAGTAACAGGCAAGTTTGGCCTTGGAGTACAGAATGAAGCAGAGCAAAGGATAACATAGTTTTGTCAAGAGAATGCACTTCTCATAGCAAACATCCTTCCCAACAACATAAGAGACAACTCTACACACAGACATCACCACGTCATCAACACTGAAATCAGACTGACTACATTCTTTGCAGCCAAAGATGGAGAAGTTCTATACAATCAAAAAACAAGACCTAGAGCTGACTGTGGCTCAGATCATCAGCTCCTCATAGCAAAATTCAGGCTTAAACTAAAGAGAGTGAGGAAAACTACTAGGCCGTACAGGTATGACCTAAATCAAATCCCTTATGATTATGCAGTGGAGATGACAAGTAGATTTGATGGATTAGATTTGGTATGGACAGAGGACTATGTCAGAGGTTCATAACATTGTATCGAAGGCAGTGACCAAAACCATCCCAAAGGATAAGAAATGCAAGAAGGCAAAGTGGTTGTCTGAGGAGGCCTTACAAATAGCTGAGGAAAGAAGAGAAGTGAAAAGCAAGGGAGAAAGGGAAAGATATACCCAACTGAGTGCAGAGTTCTAGAGAATGGGAGAAATAAGAAAGCCTTCTTCAATGAACAATGCAAAGAAATAGAGGAAAACCATAGAATGGGAAAATCTATAGAGATCTCTTTAAAAAATTGGAGGGACCAAAGGAACATTTCATGCAAGGATGGGCATGATAAAGCACAGAAGTGGTAAGGACCTAACAGAGTCAGAGGAGATCAAGAAGAGGTGGCAAGAATACAAAGAGGAACTGTACAAAAAAGTCTTAATGCCCTGGATAATCACAATGGTGTGGTCATTCACTGAGAGTCAGACCTCTTGGAGTATGAAGGCAAGTGGCCCTTAGGAAGCATTTCTACTGAAAAAGCTAGTGAAGGTGATTGAATTCTAGCTGAGCTATTTCAAATCCTAAAAGATGATGCTGTTAAAGTGCTGCACTCAACATATCAAAAATTTGGAAAACCCAGCAGTGGCCACAGGACTGGAAAAGGTCAGTTTTCTTTCCAATTTCAAAGAAGGGCAGTGCTAAAAATGTTCAAACTACCTGGCAGTTGTGCTCACTTCCCATGATAGCAAGGTTATGGTCAAAATCCTTCAAGGTAGGCTTCAGCAATACTTGAATTGAGAGCTTCCAGATGTACAACTGGATTTACAAAAGCCAGATGAACCAGAGATCAAATTACCAACATTTGTTGGATCATAAAGAAAGCAAGGGAATTCCAGAAAAACATCTACCTCTGTTTCATTGATGACTCAAAAGCCTTTGACTGTGTGGATTGCAACAAACTGGAAAATTCTTAAGGAGATAGGAATACCAGACAAACTTACTTGTCTCCTGAGAAACCTGTATCAGGTCAAGAAGCAAACAGAACCTCATATGAAACAACTGACTGGTTCAAAATTGGGAAAGGAATATGAAAAGGCTGTATATTGTCACTCTGTTTATTCATCTTATATACAGAGTCCATCACGTGAAATGCCAGACTGCATGAATTACTAGCTGGAATCAAGATCGTTGGTAGAAATATCAACAACCTCAGATATGTGAATGATAACCACTCTAATGGCAGAAAGTGAAGATTAACTAAGGAGTTTCTTGATGAGGGTGAAAGAAGAGAATGAAAAGTTTGGCTTAAAACTCAACATTCAAAAAACTAAGATCTTTGCATCTGGTTCCATCACTTTATGGAAAATAGAAGGGGGAAGAGTGGAAGAGACAAATTTTCTCTTCTTGATCACCAAAATCACTGAGATGGAAACTAGAAGACACTTGCTTCTTGGAAGGAAAGCTATAGCAAACCTAGACAGCATATGTAAAAGTAAAGACACCATTTTGCCAACAAAGGTCTGTATAGTCAAAACTATGTTTTTTCCAGTAGTCATAAGGATGTAAGAGTTGGATCATAAAGAAGGCTGAGCATTGGAAGAACGGATGCTGAAGCTGAAACTCCAATATATTGGCCACCTGATGTGAAGAGCCGACTCATCGTAAAAGACCCTGAGGCTGGGAAAGATTGAAGGCAAAAGGAGAAGAGGGTGGCAGAGGATGAGATGGTTGGATAGCATCACTGATTCAAAGGACATGAACTTGGGCAAACTCTGGGAGATAGGGGCCAGGAAGGCCTGGCGTGCTGCAGTCCATGGGGGCACAAAGAGTCAGACATGCCTTAGGGACTGAACAAGAAAAAACAATATTTCATTGTATGCATAGACCCCATTAAAAAAAATCCATACATTAGCTGATATAAAATCAGTTTTTTTGGGGGGGGAGCTGTTATGAATAGTGCTACTTTGTTTACAAGTTTTTATGTGAACAACATTTTCATTTCTGTTGGGTACAAGTAGAATTGCTAGGTCATGTTGGAACTCTATATGAGTATATTGAAGAACTGCCAAATGGTTTCCAAAGTGGCTGCATGATGGTACACTTTTAAAAATGAAAATAAACAAGTTACTGTATTAGTCAAATCTCATTTTTGTTGAAAAATGTAAATCTGTATATACAAAGGTGCATATGGGCTTGTGCATCTCTCTATTTAAAATTGCACAAATATAATATTTCGGGAAAGCATAGGAAAGTCTACTATATAATATAAATTATATCAAGGAGGAGGTAATCTCAAGAATGATTTGAATTGTTACAGTGAACATGTATTTACTTTTACAATGAAAAACACATCATAAAATATTGTGAAGGAGAAAAATACTTTAAATATTACCTAAATACACACAAACAAAAGTCATGTTATTGTAATCATTTAAGAGTTTTGTGCATAGGTAGTTTATAGTCTTATTACAGGCTTACATTAGATAAGAAGAACAGGATATTGATTATGAGTTCACTCATCATTAAAGTACAAACAGGTACTGAGTCCTAAGTCAAACACACCCGCAATGTGAGGTCTATCCAGCCCTGCCTGACCTTGCCCCCTGTTGCTATAGGTGCCCACTCCCAGCAAGTGGCTCAGTTGGCAGCACTGGGCAGTGGGCCACTTGCCTCCCTTTGCGGCATCTCCACTGGACCCAAAGGTGGGACTCCCCAAGTCCTGCTCAGAGCTGAAAAATGTGAAGCCAAGAGTGCAGAGCAGTTTACATCCTGAAGATGGCAACATTTTCAATAAATATATAGATATAGAGTTGAAGTATAATTGACTTACAATGTCTCAGGTGCATAGCACAGTGATTCAGTTACACAAATACACATACATTATTTTTGAAATCATTTTCCATCATAAATTATTACATTCCCTAAGCTATACACTAAACCTTTGCTGTTTGTGGCATATCTATTTTTAAGTATAAATCTAGTATCCTATTCATACTGTTAAACAAGTGGAATCAAAATGTCAGTTTTTTTTAGTGGGGAAAATCCATGTTTTCTAAAATATAATATTATACATGGTTATATATATATGTATACAAAAGCTTTTCTAATATACTTGATAAAGGCTTGAGAAAGAACATCAAAAAATGAAAAAGAGAGATGGAGAAATTGGAGAGCATAAATGAAATGGGAGCACTGAATATGAAATAGAAAAAGTGAAACTAGAAAAAAGTAAAAGATCATCATATCATCCAGTTGTTTTTAAACATGCTTGCTCATTAGAAGCATATCTGGAGCTCTGCAGAATAAAAAGTAATACCTGAGCATTTATATTTCCAAAAAATTTCAAGATAATCCTGATATGCCTCTGGATTTTAAAAATTGATTACAAATTTTTTATTAGATACTAATTTTGGTGATATAGAGTTCTATTATTTTTCAGTTGACCAATCATGGTACAATGGTATTAAGTTACTCTTACCATTAGGTAATAGTTACATAATCACAATAGTAAAAGATGTTTATCAGTTTTCACAATCAATATCTAGACAAAAAATTAAAGACAATTACAACTGCAAGCCATAATGTGAACATGATTAACTTAATATAAAACAATTGCATACAATTTTGTGGGGTCAGGCTGAGTGATGTGGTGAGTGGAAGTGCCTATATGCACATGTTTTCATCCACCAGCCAGTCTATGTCTTTTGGTTTGTGAATTTAATCCACTTACATTTAAGGTAATTATTGATATGTATGATCCTATTACCATTTTCTTAATTATTTGGGGCTTATTTTCCGTAGGTCTTTTTCTTCTCTTGTGTTTCCTGCCTAGAAAATTTCCTCTAGCATTTGTTGTAAAGCTGTTTTGGTGGTGCTGAATTCTCTTAACTTTTGCTTGTCTGGAAAGCTTTTGATTTCTCCATCAAATCTGAAGAAGAGTCTTGCTGGGTAGAGTATTTTTGGTTGTAAGTTCTACCCTTTCATCACTTTAAATGTATCATCCATTCCCTTCTGGCTTGTAGAGTTTCTGTTGAGGAATCAGCTGATAGCTTGATGGGAGTTCCCTTGTACGTTATTTGTCATTTTTCCCTTGTTGCTTTTAACACTTTATCTCTGTCTTTAATTTTTGTCATTGTGATTACTATGTGCCTCGGTGTATTCCTCCTTGGTTTTATCCTTCTTGGGACTCTCTGTGCTTCCTGGACTTGGTTGACCATTTCTTTTCCCATGTTGGGGAAGTTTTCAGCTATTATCTCTTCAAATATTTTCTCAGGTCTTTTCTCTCTGACTTCTCGTTTTCGGACCCCTATAATGTGAATGTTGGTGCATTTAATGTTGTCCCAGAGGTCTCCAGGGCTGTCTTCATTCCTTTTCATTCTTTTTTCTGTATTCTGTTCTGTGGCAGTGATTTCTACCATTCTTCCACCATCCTGTCCTCCAGGTCATTTATCCATTCTTCCGCCTCAGTTATTCTGCTATGGATTCCCTCCAGTGTATTATTCATCTCTGTTTGTTTGTTCTTTAGTTCTTCTAGGTCTTTGGTAAACATTTCTTGCATCTTCTCAATCTTTGCTTCCATTCTATTTTCTGAGATCCTGAATCATCTTCTCTATCATTATTATGATTTCTTTTTCTGGATGGTTGACTATGTCCACTTCATTTAGTTGTTTCTCTGGTGTTTTCTCTTGTCCCTTCATCTGGGATATAACTCTCTGCCTTTTCATTGTGATTAACTTTCTGTAATATGGTTTTTGTTTTAGCTACTGTGAGACTGTGCTTCTTCTTGCATCTTCTGTCTGCCTTCTGATGCAGGAGGCTAAGAGGTTTGTGTAAGCTTCTTGATAGGAGGGACTGATGATGCGGAAAACTGGGTCTTGCTCTGGAGGGCAGGGCCTTGTTCTTCAGTAAAGCTTTAATCCAATTATCTGCTGATGGGTGGGGTTGCACTCCCTCTCTGGTAGTTGTTTGGCCTGAGGCTCTATTGTCTGGTTAATGGTGAATTCCTAGAGGGTTTACACCAAGGACCTTCCAGTTCTTGTGGTGTAACCCTGCTGGCCTACACTTCCACAGGAGGCCCTCGAGCACTAACAGGTAGTGTTAGTTCAGTCTCCTGTGGGGTCACTGCTCCTCTCCTCTGAGTTTTGGTGCATGCAAAATTTTGTTTGCACCCTCCAAGATGGGAGTTTCTGCTTCCCTCCGTCCTCTGGAAGGCCTATAACCAAACTCCGCTGGCCCTCACGGGCAGATTCCCTGGGGATTCTCAATCCCTTTGTCGGAACCCCAGGCTGGGAAGCCTGACGTGGGGTTCATAACCTTCACAATAGTGTAAGAACTTCTTTGGCATTATTGCTCTCCAGTCTGTGGGTCACCCACACGGTGGGCATGGGATTTGATTTTATCATGTTTGCACCCCTCCTACCATCTCACTGCGGCTTTTTCTTTGTCTTTGGATGTGGGGTATCTATTTTTGGTGGATTCCAGAATCCTCCTGCCAATGGTTGTTCAACAGCTAGCAGCAATTTTGTTGTTCTCACAGAAGGAGATGAGTGCACGTCCTTCTACTCCACCATCTCCAGCTTAAGGTTGTAAATTTTACAAGTAATTGACAACTGGGAGATGCAGGTCAGCTGATTAAAGCTTTCTCCTTTACCCCTTCCCTGGGCAACCAGCCTATCCTGAGATGCAACCATTTGAATGACCCCTTAGAAGATGCTCCCCCAAATGGAGCGACCAGTGGCAATGGCAATGATTGCCTCCTCAGGAACACACTCTTGCATTGCTCTCCTCCTTCCCTGCCTCATCCCCTGTATCCTCCTCCCTGCTCCTCTGGAAACTACCAACAAGGAAGCTTTTGCCTTCTACTCTCTCACATATGTGGATGTGAGAGTTGGACCATAAAGAAAGCTGAGCGCCCAAGAATTGATGATTTTTAACTGTGGTGTTGGAGAAGAGTCTTGAGAGTCCCTCGGACTGCAAGGAGATCCAAACAATCCATCCTAAAGGCAATCAGTCCTGAATATTCATTGGAAGGACTGATGCTTAAGCTGAAACTCCAATACTTTGGCCACCTGATGTGAAGAACTTACTCACTAGAAAAGACTCTGATGCTGGGAAAGATTGAAGGTGGGAGGAGAAGGGGATGACAGAGGATGAGATGGCTGGATGGCATCACCGACTCGGTGGACATGAGTTTGAGTAAGCTCTGGGAGTTGGTGATGGACAGGGAGGCCTGGCGTGCTGCAGTCCATGGGGTCACAGAGTTGGACACGACTGAGCAACTGAACTGAACTGAACTACTTTCTGGGACATCTAGGCTAAATCTTAAACAGTTTTCTATGTTTGTGTAAGAAACCATTGCTAAAGTTAGTGCTTAAAGCAGCAATGATTACTAGATTTCACAATTCTGTGGGTTGGCAGGGTGCTAAAGCCTGAGTGAACTCAGGAGGTTACATTCATCTGGCAGGAGAGATTTCAATTAGCTCTGCTGAGACTCGTTCTCCACTGGGCCTCTCTCTCTGTGATTTCTCTTCTAGGAAGAGAAAGGAAGCTAGCCAGGCTGTCCATAGGCAGCAAAAACCTAAAAGAAGGAAAAATGAAGAAAGGAAGGAAGGAAAAAGGAAGCTGTGCATTCTGTTAAAGCTTAGTTTCAGAAGCTGCATGACATCACTTTTGCTATATTCTATTGGTCAAAATAAGTCATGAAGCCAGACCAGATTCAACAGGGATGTAATGGGAACAGGCTACCCCTCCTGATGCCAGGAGCAGCATATTATATAACTAAGGGACATGGGCACATGATCCACTGAGGGACACTGTAAAAATAATCTAATACAAATCCTCTCACCCAAAATCAGTCTTCTGATATATTTTCCCTGAATAAAATTTATTTTGAGAAAGCCATTCCCCACGATAATTATGCAGCTTCTGTAGCAACACGTGAAGCACGATAAGAGGATGGATCGCCTGCTGAGAAGCCAGATCTGTTAAATCAACCCTGGCAGCAGATGGACAGGAGCCCTCACAATCAAATCACTCACAGCTGCACCTAAAGGCTTATCATGAAGAGATTTAACATGCAGAAGGAGATATTTTTTTGAATGCTCCTCACAAAGCTATGATTGTCTCAGTTGTCACACATGGATGTGAGAGTTGGACCACAAATAAGTCTGAGCACTGGAGAATTGATGCTTTCAAACTGTGGTGCTGGAGAAGACTGTTCAGAGCCCCTTGGACTGCAAGGAGATCCAACCAGTCAATCCTACAGGAAATCAACCTGGAATATTCATTGGAAGGATTGATGCTTAAGCTTAAGCTCAAATACTTTGGCCAGCTGATGCAAAGAGCTGACCCACTGGAAAAGACCCTGATGCTGGGAAAGATTGAAGGCAGGAGGAGAAGGGGGCAGCAGAAGATGAGATGGCTGGATGGTGTCATTGACTCAGTGGATATGAGACTGAGTAAATTCTGGGAATAGTGAAGGACAGGGAAACTAGCCTTCTATACTCCATGGGGTTGCAAAGAGTTGGACTCAACTTCAGTTCAGTTCACTTCACTTGCTCAGTCGTGCCCGGCTCATTGCAACCCCATGGACTGCAGCACACCAGGCTTCCCTGTCCATCACCAATTCTCGGAGCTTGCTCAAACTCATGTCCATTGAGTTGGTGATGCCATCCAACCATCTCATCCTCTGTCATCCCCTTCTCCTCCTGCCTTCAGTCTTTCCCATCATCAGGGGCTTTTCCAGTGAGTCAGTTCTTTCCATCAGGTGGCCAAAGTATTGGAGTTTCAGCTTCAACATCAGTCCTTCCAATGAATACTCAGGACTGATTTCCTTTAGGATGGACTGGTTGGATGTCCTTGCAGTCCAAGGGACTCTCAAGAGTCTTCTCCAACACCACAGTTCAAAAGCATCAATTATCCTGTGTTCAGCTTTCTTTATATCCAACTCTCTCATCCATATATGAGTACTGGAAAAACCATAGCCTTGACTAGTTCTTCACTTTCTGCCATAAGGGTGGTGTCATCTACATATCTGAGGTTATTGATATTTCTCCCAGCAATCTTGATTCCAGCTTGTGCTTCATCCAGCCCAGCATTTTGCATGATGTACTCTGCATATAAGTTAAATAAGCAGGGTGACAATATGCAACCTTGAGGTACTCCTTTCCCAATTTGTAACCAGCCCTTTGTTCCACGTCCAGTTCTAACTGTTGCTTCCTGACCTGCATATAGATTTCTCAGGAGGCAGGTCAGGTGGTCTGGTATTCCCATCTCTTTAAGAATTTTCCACAGTTTGTTGTGATTCACACAAAGGCTTTGATGTAGTCAGTAAAGCAGAAGATGTTTTTCTGGAACTCTCTTGCTTTTTTGATGATCCAAAGGATGTTGGCAATTTGGTCTCTGGTTCCTCTGCCTTTCCTAAATCCAGCTTGAACATCTGGAATTTCTCGATTCACATACTGTTGAAGCCTGGCTTGGAGGATTTTAAGTATTAGTTTGCTAGCATATGAGATGAGTGCATTTGTGTGGTGGTTTGAACATTCTTACTTCCCTGGTGGCTCAGACGGTAAAGCATCTGCCTACAATGAGGGAAACCCGGGTTTGATCCCTGGGTTGGGAAGATCCCCTGGAGAAGGAAATGGCAACCCACTCCAGTACTCTTGCCTGGAAAATCCCAAAGGCGGAGGAGTGTGATAGGCTACAGTCCATGGGGTGGCAAAAAGCCAGACATGACTGAGTGACTTCACTTTCACTTGAGCATTCTTTGGCATTGCCTTTCCTTGGGACTGGAATGAAAGCTGATCTTTTCCAGTCCTTCGGCCACTGCTAAGTTTTCCAAATATGCTGGCATATTGAGTGCAGCACTTTCACAGCATCATCTTTCAGGATTTGAAATTGCTCAACTGGAATTCCATCACCTCCACTAGCTTTGTTCATAGTGATGCTTCCTAAGGCCCACTTGACTTTCATTCCAGGAGGTCTGTCCCTAGGTGAGTGATTGTCTGGGTCATGAAGATCTTTATTCTATAGTTCTTCTGTGTATCCTTGCCACCTCTTCTTAATATCTTCTTTGGTTGGTTCACACCATTTCTGTCCTTTATCGAGCCCTTCTTTGCATGAAATGTTCCCTTGGTATCTCTGATTTTCTTGAAGAGATCTCTAGTCTTTCCCATTCTATTGGTTTCCTCTGTTTATTTGCACTGATCACTGAAGACGGCTTTCTTATCTCTCCTTGCTTTTCTTTGGAATTCTGCATTCAAATGGGTATATCCTTCCTTTTCTCCTTTGCCTTTCACTTCTCTTATTTTCTCAGATATTTGTAAGGCCTCCTTAGACAACCATTTTGCCTTTTTGCATTTCTTTTTCTTGGGGATGATCTTGATAATTGCCTCCTGTACAATGTCATGAACCTCTGTCCATAATTCTTCAGGCACTCTATCAGATCTAATCCCTTGAATCTATTTCTCACTTCCACTGTATAATCATAAGGGAATTGATTTAGGTCATACCTGAATGGTCTAGTGGTTTTCCCTATTTTCTTTAAGTGTGAATTTTGCAATAAGGAGTTCATGATCTGAGCCACAGTCAGCTCTGGTCTTGTTTTTGCTGACTGCATAGAGCTTCTCCATCTTTGGCTGCAAAGAATATAATCAATTTGAGTTCAGTATTGACCATCTGGTGATGTCCATGTGTAGAGCCTTCTCTTGTGTTGTTGGAAAAGGATGTTTGCTATGACCAGTGCATTCTTTTGGCAAAATTCTGTTAGCCTTTGCCCTGCTTCCTTCTGTACAGGCCAAATTTGCCTGTTACTCCAGGTATCTCTTGACTTCCTACTTTTGCAGTCCATTCCCCTATGATTAAAAGGACATCTTTTTGGGTGTTAGTTCCAGAAGGTCTCGTAGGTCTTCATAGAACCGTTCAACTTCAGCTTCTTCAGCATTACTGGTTGGGGCCTAGACTTGGATTACTGTGATATTGAATGGTTTGCCTTGGAAATGAACAGAGATCATTCTGTTTTTGAGCTTCCACCCAAGTACTGCATTTCAGACTGTTTTGTTGACTATGATGGCTACTCCATTTCTTCTAAGGGATTCCTGCCCACAGTAGAAGATATAATGGTTATCTGAGTTAAATTCACCCATCTCAGTCCATTTTAGTTCACTGATTACTAAAATGTCAATATTCACTCTTGCCATCTCCTGTTCGACCACTTCCAATTTGCCTTGATTCATGGACCTAACATTCCAGGTTCCTATTCAACACTGCTCTTTACAGCATCGGACCTTGCTTCCATCACTAGCCACATCCACAACTGGATATGACTTAGCAACTGAACAGCAACAGCAACACATTTCTTAAAGCAGGCAACCATGCCTCAAAGTGGCTTCTAGAGTAAAATCTGCCAGAAATCACTGAATTGACAATAGAGTAGGTGACATGGTGGAAGCGAATGGCTATCTTGCATTATCCTGGTCATTATGAAGCTACAAAGTTTGCAGGGATGCTCAACCTTGGATGCACAGGGTCCTCTACTGAAGGCAAATGACCAGATGTGATGGTGAAACAGCTTCCAAATGACCAACAGCAACGACTTCTGGTACTTGCGACAATCAGAAAGATGTGTGTCTTTCTCCAGGGGCTGCAGCTCCACCCCAGGGTGCTCAGACAGGTAAGCAGGGTACAAGCTGCATTGCAGGCCTCACCCCTCAGCCGGCACAGTCTGCACAGTCAGAGGCAGTGGGCCTGGCCAGGTGGCCACGGATTGTTAAAGCAAGCTAGAGGAAGTGTGAACAAGGAAGGAAAAGCAGTCCAGACGCAGTGGTGCAGAAGAGACAGAAGACGCAGTAACAAATCTGTATTTCTGCCAGTTCTAATCCATCACGTAGGTTTTCCTCATGAAATGGAAGAATAAAACCACCTAATCTAATGGAAATATCTACAATCTATATTCAGGGAGATAGAAAATAGCAACAAAGTTATGAAACAAGAAGAGATCAGAACAAATTCTCTGATTAAACAAATGCTCATTGGAATTTTGAGTAGTAGAATTAATGAAACAGAAACAAATTAATGGAACAGAAAATAGACTCGGTAGACACACACAAGACCACAGAAGAAAATAACAGAAGTGACAATCCAAGAGAGGATGACAAAATTATAGACGACAGTACATGAAGAAGCAACGTAAGATTAATTAAATTTCCTAAAGGAGCATACAGAACAAATGGAAGAAATCTGTCAAGAGTGTAATTGAAGAAAACTTTCCAGAACTTACAAAAAAAAACCTGAAAAGTTAAAAACTTAAAATTGATATCTAGGTTCCAGTAGAAAAATAATAAGCAGGCTCTAGCATCAGAACACATTATATTGGCTTTCTTAACCTTTAAGAAATGAAATCCTTCTTATCTTTGAGCTAAATGGAAGAAAAAAAATTTACAAAAGTGCCTTTTTTAAAAAAAGAAATCTTAGCATACCTAGCTAAATTGCTAGAAGAAACAGGTTTGACATTTCTGAGGGGAGAGTGTGACACCACAGTGCTATAGAAATAAAAATAAAGACATTTCTCAAACTAGCAGAAAGACATAGATTTGTCAAAATATCCAAAAAAGTGAGTTACTATCTAGGAAACAATGTAGCGTTTACCTGCACTGTTTTACAAAATTTGTTCTCACTAAGGACTCCAATAATCTCCTAAATGTAAAATCCAGTGGTCAGTTTTTACTCCAGGCTTTGACTTTTTAATGCAATTTGATTTATCTTTATAATTTGAAAGTATTGCTCACTTGTTTCTTGAAAATATTTTCTGCCTTAGATTTATTAACACTTCTTCCTACTATCAGTTCAGTTCAGTCACTTAGTCGTGTCTGACTCTTTGCGACCCCATGGACTGCAGCACGCCAGGCTTCCCTGTCCATCAGCAACTCCTGGAGCTTAATCAAACTCATGTCCATCAAGCCAGTGATGCCATCCATCCATCTCATCTACTATAGTGGCTGTCATAAGAATAACCTGAGAAATTCATTAGGAATTATTGATAAATTTCTAGGTCTCACTCGCAGAGATCCTGATTATGAAGCTCTGATCAGGACCTAGGTATCCGAGTTTCTAGATGAATAGGTACATCTGCGATTGTGGACAGTCCTGCGGATGTCCTGCTGCACTGCTCTTTCTCACTCCATTCTCTCTTTGGCTCCTCCACACCAGCCTCCTGAACATGGGTTGTCTTTGGGCTTCAGTGCTTACCCCACTGAGACTCTCCTGTCTTCAGTGGGACTCCATCGACTCCCTTATGGTCGATTGCTTCTTGTGTTTTGGACATTTACACAAAAATATCCTGCTGTAACCTCAAAACCACTATATCCAAAGACAGATTCATTAATATCACTCCTTGGAACCTGCTTCTTCTCTTGTATGGTCTGTCTCAAGCAGAAACAGCACCTGTCACCCAAGCTGGAAACCTCAGCTTCCTCCATATCCAGCAAAGCCGTCATCATATAAATTGGTGTTTGCCGTTGCATAAGTGCTACAGTGAATTATGCACACGGGAGAGCATGTGATATAAGGAATCTAACTGAGGCTGAGGGGCTATCTGGAAACATCTCACAAAGGAAGAGAGCTTGGGTGTGACTTTCACGCCTCTCACTTTGCAGGTGCCAGGATGCCACGTGCCCGGCCCCACCCCGTCCAGCGCCTTCCGCTCCAGCACTCACCTGCTCCGTCCACACGGCAGACTCGCCCTGACTCCAAGGTCCCCTTGACCGTGAGACCGTTCCTGCCCAGTGTGGACGTGTCTTTCCCTACCTTTGACCCCTTCTTCCTTGCTCTCCTTGGCAGATAACTGGCTTTAGCGTCCTAAAATTTTTTTTTCAATATAGTCTGAATCCACTTGTTTTGATTTTTCTCTTAGTCACCCCCCCACACCTTTTTCTCACTTAGTCTCCTTGTCATCCTCATTAATGCTCACTGCCTTCCATTTGAAAAGATCTAAACTTTTGACATGAAAATTTTTGATTTAACCTTACGACATGAAAATGGTTAAGTAGTATTTTTTTTTTAAGTTTTTCTTGTATTTAGAGAGTGTTATTTGTAAACTATGGACCAAAGAGCTAATCTGAAGTAGTTTGGTGACTTAGGCATGACCGATCTAACCCATATTTGTAATAAACACATTTAATCATATTGTTTTGCTTTAGCTCTCACCAGTATTGTCCCTGGAGTTGAACCTTGAAGAACTGATGGTCCAGTTGAGAAAATTGTATTAAGTTTTAAAAATATATTGATTTTAATTTGACCTTGACTGACATTCTTTGCATTTTGGCTAGGGCCGAAATAATTTTCTCATCAGGTTTTTGGGGTTTTGGTTGTTTGTTTGTTGCACTTCTTTCTTCTGGACAGAAAAAGTTAAAATGCTTTAAAGTATTTTCTGATTGTTGTTTCAATTGTGAGATATTTCCAAAGTTTATTGCTGTAATAACTGAAAGGTCATTCTGAGTTAGGCTGTTCACTGACATTGAAATAAAATATGCTTTCTAATCAGTATTTCTAGGTATTCCCTGGGGATAAAGGAAGCTAATATGGAGGGTGCTTAGACTTCCTGTCTCCTCTAATCCAAATTCTTGCTTCTTTTGACTACAGCTCCTATGCTTGGCGTCTGTTTTCTGTATCTTGTCACCCTACTGGGCAAACCTTTGATCTTCACTCTCTTAAAAATATACCTGCTAAAAGAAATGTAGCAAACTTTGCTAAAGTTTTGGGTAGGAAGAGAGTGAAGGGGAATTACATAACATTGCAACACAGGAAGTAAAAAAGACTTATGGGTGAAATTTCCTCAGTCTTTTTATTTCAGAGGTATGGATATGTTCTATTTTCTACTTCGGTTATTTAGTGTGAAGCAAAGATAAATTGACCACTTACTTTTAAACCAATTAATTTTTATCACCATTTACACTCGTAACTGTGATCCCTATTTATTCAATACTCTGGTGTACATTAGAAGGACTTACTGAGCTTTTTAAAAGATATCAGTGCCTGGGAACCATCTCCACTGATCTGAGATGGGTACAGGCATATAAGACTTTTTAAAAAGCAAGTGATTCTAATGTGTAACCGATGTTTAGAGCCACTGTAGTATTCTTTCTTGATCTCTGAGTTTATAAAAATTTCCATTTCCTAGTCTTGGTGTTTGTCACCTGTGGGCACCAAATAGTCAAAGAAAGCTATTCTTTGTGACTGAAGTGACTTCCTTGGAAGTCACTTGTGATTGTTATTCTTGTTCAGTCGCTAAGTCACGTTGACTGTGACCCCATGGGCTTCAGCACATCAGACTTATCTGTCCTTCACTATCTCCCAAATTTTCCTCAAATTCATGTCCATTGAGTTGCTGATGCTATCTGACTATCTCATCCTCTGCTGCCCTCTTCTCCTTTGGCCTTCAATCTTTCCCCACATCAAGGTCTTTTCCAATGAGTCTACTCTTTGGATCAGGTGCCCAAACTATTGGAACTTCAGCTTCAGCATCAGTCCTTCCAATGAATATTCAGAACTGATTTCCTTTAGGATGGAATGGTTGGATCTCCTTGCAGTCCAGGGTACTCTCAGGAGTCTTCTCCAGCACCACAATTCAAAAGCATCAGTTCTTCAGCGCTCAGCCTTCTTTATGATCAAGCTCTCATATCCATACCTGACTACTGGTAAAACCATAGTTTTGACTATACGAACCTTTATTGGCAAAGTGATGTCTCTGCTTTTTAATACACTGTCTAGTTTCTCATGTTCTTTCCAAGAAGCAAGTGTCATTTAATTTCTTGGCTACAGATGCTTACCCCTTGGAAGGAAAGTTATGACCAACCTAGATAGCATATTAAAAAGCAGAGACATTACTTTGTCAACAAAGGGCCATCTAGTCAAGGCTATGGTTTTTCCAGTGGTCATGTATAGATGTGAGAGTTGGACTATAAAGAAAGCTGAGCACCGAAGAATTGATGCTTTTGAACTGTGGTATTGGAGAAGACTCTTGAGAGTACCTTGGACTGCAAGGAGATCCAACCAGTCCATCCTAAAGGAGATCAGTCCTGGGTGTTCATTGGAAGGACTGATGTTGAAGCTGAAACTCCAATACTTTGGCCACCTCATGCGAAGAGTTGACTCATTAGATAAGACTCTGATGCTGGGAAAGATTGAGGGCAGGAGGAGAAGGGGACAACAGAGGATGAGATGGCTGGATGGCATCATTGACTCAATGGACATGAGTTTGGGTAAACTGTGGGAGTTGGTGATTGACAGGGAGGCTGGCATGCTGCAGTCCATGGGGTCATGAAGAGTCAGACACGACTGAGCGACTGAACTGAACTGAACTGACAGTCATCATTTGCAGCGATTTTGGAGCTTAATAAGATAAAATCTGTCAATGCTTTCAGTTTTCCCCTTCTATTTATCCCTTCTATATTTGTCATATATTAAGAAAAATACATAATCACTATGAGTAGCAAAACTAATAAAATGGACCCAGTACAAACCTGATGTGGGTTTCTTATCCATGTGCTTTGAGCACAAGGAGCAGATTTGATTAAACAAGGATCTATTTCATCAGTGGGAGGGGAAAACGTGTAATTTGGCGAGTGGAGGGTCTACATGAGAGACTAGAGGAAGAAGGGGCAGGGCGGGACTTCCACACTCTGGTCCTGCAGATAGGAGGGACACCCCTCTACTTTCTGAGATCATTCCTCAACCTTCTCTTCTCATCCATTGGGTGGGAAAAGACAGGAAAAACAAAATAAAGAAGACAGAGTGGCTTCTGCCTCCAAGGAGATAGATGAGAAAAAAGGGAGATACATGAGCAAAAAGCTTGTGTCAGGGATAACTAGACAAGTCCTTCAAGACTTCACATGTTTGGACACAGACAAAATGTTGCTATAGTTAAGGTTTCAGTTTTAATCATTCTTTCACTCAGAAATTGACTTTCTTCAGAAATCTTTACAAATCTGCTCTCCACTTCTTACTTGCTACTTCTTTAAATTTCCAAATAATCTCTACTTCCCATGTGACTCAGATGGTAGAGAATCTGCCTGCGATGCAGAACACCTGGGTTCAATCCCTGGGTCGAGAGGATCTCCTGGAGAAGGGAACAGCTACCCACTCCAATATTCTTGTCTAGAGAATTCATTGGACAGGGGAGCCTGGTGGGCTACAGTACATGGGGTCACAAACACTCTGACATGACTGAGCAACTAACACAACACATAACTTCTCATCATTTCGTGATTATACTCCTTGCTTTTTCACCACCATACCATCATGAGGACATGACTCTGTATGCATTTGATCCTATACCATTGCAGATGCTCAGGGAAAGTTTGTTGAATGAAAGTACTATATTAATTGTATAGAATCTTTGCTTCCACCAAGATAGAGTGACAATTCATTTACTCTCCCATCTAAAACAACCCCAAAATGGCCAAAATATATGAACTAACAGTTAGCCCTATGATTTCCCTATCTTACTGCCTTGAGAGAGTTTCTAGGCTGCAGCATAAGGAAAGAAACCCCAAGCAGAGATGACAAACTCTATAATTGCAGAGATGTTCCTGATGGTCAAGGCAGCCAGCATTCTCAGAACAGAGCACTAGAGAGTACAGAGTGCATGAAAGAAAACCCCAGAGATATGCAAACAGCTGAGTATTCAGCTGAGTACAGATTGGCTCATATGTGTGAGCTCATACTCAAGGCCATAGGGAAAAAAAAAACACTCAAAAGAATTAGAGGTAACAGTACCTGGATGGTACCTGATCTCACCAACAAAACTGGGAAAACCTGAAGATTCACAGAGCATTTTGTAGAGTACATATTAAAAGAATGCACTTGCTTCAGTAGTGGGGAATAATTAGCCTTAGAGTAAGCAATATTCTGTCCTATTCAGATCTTGCTAAAAGTAAGATCTGAAAGTATCGAACTATTTCCAAGTAATTTAACTGAATCCCAAATAAAGTCCAAGACATTTACAGGAATTTGAAAAATATCAAAACCCCAAAAGGCAAACTTTATGTCTGGTATTTAATTAAAACTTCACCAGGCATGCAGAAAAGTGTGAAAATATGACCCATGATCAGCAGTGATAGGAATAAAAAATGACACAGAACTGATAACAGATGTTAGGATTTGCAGGTAAGTACTTTAAAACAGTGAATGATTATACTCAACATGTTTAAGAGATATGAAAGACACTAAAGAAATAAAATTGGAAAATACAAACAAAAACTTAAAAACAAAAGCTGCAAAGTGTGAAATGAAACAGAACAACTGTAGATTAGATATTGCAGAAGAGAAGGTTAGTGAACACATACCAATAGAAAATAGTCATAATGAACAGGAAAAATGAACTGAAAAGGGCATCAGTGAGCCATGAGACAACTTCAGTCTGCCTAATATATGTGTAGGCAGTCCCTAAAGGAGAGAAGAAGTTCAGTTCAGTTCAGTCGCTCAGTCGTGTCTGACGCTTTGCGACCCCATGAATCGCAGCACGCCAGGCCTCCCTGTCCATCACCAACTCCTGGAGCTTGCTCAAGCTCAGGTCCATTGAGTCGGTGATGCCATCCAACCATCTCATCCTCTGTCTTCCCCTTCTCCTCCTGCCGTCAATCTTTCCCAGCATCAGGGTCTTTTCCAGTGAGTCGGCTCTTCACATCAGGTGGCCAAAGTATTGGAGGTTCAGCTTCAGCATCAGTCCTTCCAATGGATTTCATACTTAATATTAAAAAGAATTTAAAAATCTCAATAATATCTTAGAGTGATTGTGTGTTGAAATGATAAAATATTTGAAATATTGGTAATTTCATGCTTTTAATTTTTTAATGTAGGTACTAGAAAATATAAAATTACATATGTAGCTTTCGTTATATTACTATTGGATAATTCTGGTAAATGAAATCCATTTATGTTCTCTCTGAGAAAAAAATGGTAGTACTCATGGCTATCATTCTCCAATATATCTCACCTTCTTGATTATTCTCTGAAATAATCCTGTGTTGCTTTGGCAAATTCCTCTTACACTGCCCACGAGCTGGCTCCAGAGGACAGGACTCATTTGGAGCAGATGAGTGATCTCACAGCAGCTTTTTATGAATTCTGTGCTTCAGCTGTGTTACTGTTAATTCTCTTATTTTAAATATTTCTGTCACTCTTTTTGATAAATACAGAATAATCACAATAGAAGTTAACAGTCCACAGTGAATTATCTACTACATGGCCATAAATCCCAAGTGGTTTTTTTCCCCTCCTTGCTCTGCACAGAATATTAAAAGTCCTTTAAGCTGGTGTTAGTGTTTCTCACCAGCCCCTAGCTTTAGTCTGCATAATGCATTTCTATTTTCTGTGCTGTTCAAACTTGTCCTTAGTTAATGCTGCCTCTTCCATCTTTTGGATTGATTTTTGTTTGTTTGATTTTATGGGGTTTCTAAAAATTGGGTCCCTAAAGACAGTTTGTAGAACATTCAAATAGTGCAAATAGGTATATCTGAACTGAGAGGCATGTCTGAGTTCCGAAGGTCACCATGGAGAACCTGCAAGCAAGAAGTGCCTTAGCTGACATTCAATTATGAGCACCTTCAGGTCTAACCCTGCTTATTTTTTTAACTTTATGTTCCCTTTTTGAAATCTTTCCTCTGAATATTTACAAGGAAATGCGACTAATTCATTCTCATTTTGGTAAGGGAATCAAAGAATCAAAATATTGGTTATCATATTATTTTTTAGTTATTTTTTGAAAAGATTTTCTTGGTTCTCATCTGTGACTTTGTTACATCAAACTAGTAAATTCTAAGTCTATATGTTATTTCTTAAGACCATAATCTGAAATTTAGTAAATCTAATCTGATCTAAATTTAATTAGATTTGAGAAAAATGTTTTTTCTATATGCTTTTTGGTAAACTTATCCAAAACCACTTCTATATGTTAGCATGCATTTGTGACTAGGCATACAAGGTGTCAAAAGAATGCTGCCTCAATATTCAGGGTGAAGAATGGGATGGCTGTGGCAACTTCTTAAAATAAGACAAAAGTGAAGTTTGCTGTATTGATTGACTCTTTCATGAAAAATTTCTCTATAGCTTGCACTGCTATTTGATAGCATTTTACCTACAGCAGATTTATTTCAAAATTGAAGTCAGCCCTTTCAAACATTGCCAATGCTTTACCAACTAAGTTTATGTAATATTCTGAATCATGTATTGTCATTTCAATAATCTTGACAGCATCTTCACCAGGAGCAGATTCTATCTCCAGAAGCCACTTTCTCTGCTCAACCCTAAGAAGCAACTCCTCATCCATGAAATTCATATCATGAGATTATAGCAATTCAGTCACATCTGCAGGCTCCCCTTCCAAGTCTAGTTCTCTTGCTATTTCTATCACACCTGCAGTTACTTCCCCCACTGAAATCCTGAACCCTCAAAGTCATCTATGAGGGTTGGAATCAACCTTTTTCAAACTCTTATTAAAGTTGACATTTTGACCTCTTCTCATGAATCACAAATGTTCTTAATGGCATCTAGAATGGTGAATGCTTACCAGAAGGTTTTCAATTTATTTTGCTGAAATCCATTAGATGAGTCACTATCTTCAGCCCTAGAGTCTTATGAAATGTGTTTCTTAAATAACAGGTTTTGAATGGTGAAATTTTTTCCTAATCCATGGGATGCAGAATGGATATTTTGTTAACAGGCAAGAAAACAACCCAAATCTCATTGCGCATCTCCGTCATAGCTCTTGGGTGACCAGGTAGAATGTCAATGAACAGTAATATTTAGAAAGGAATCTTTTTTCCTGAGCAGTAGGTATCTAGTAGACTGTGTTGTAAACTGTCACCCAGCCTTTGTTCTATTTATAGAGCACAGGCAGAGTAGATTTAGCATAATTCATAAGGGCCCTAGGATTTTCAGGATGGTAAGTGAGCTTTAACTTACAGATGTCACCAGCTGCATTAACCTCTAACAAGAGAGTAAGCCTGTTCTTTAAACTTTGAATCTGCGTATTGACTTCTCTCTAGCTTTAAGAGCCCAGTTTCTTCCAACAGAAGACTGTTTTGTCTGTATTAAAAATCTGTTGTTTAGTGTAGCCATAGCCACCTTCATGAATTATCTTAGCAAGCTTTTCTGGATAACTTGCTGCAGTTCCTACATTCCTACATCAGCACTTGCTCCTTCACCCTGCACTTTTAGGTTATGGAGATGGCTTCTTTCCTCAAACCTCATGAACCAACCTCTGCTAGCTTCGAATGTTTTTCCTGCCACTTCCTCTCCTCTCTTAATAGTCACTGAACTGAACAGAGTCAGGGTCTTGCTTTGGATTAGACTTTGGCTTAAGGGAATGTTGTGACTGGTTTGACCTTCTATTCAGACCTCCAAAACTGTCTCCACTCCAGCCATAATACTGTTTCACGTTCTTATCATATATTTGCTGACGAGAGTAGCAGGTTTTATTTCCTACAAGAGTTTCCCTTTGCATTCACAACTTGGCTAACTGTTTAGTGCAAGAAGCATAGCTTTTGTTCTGTCTTTGGTTTCTGACATGATTTCCTATTATTTCTTGCTTTTGATTTAAAGTGAGAGACCTGTGACTCTCCCTTCCTCTTGAACATGTAAAGGCCATTGTAGTGTTATTAACTGGCCTACTTTCAAAATTGTTGTATCTCACGGAATAGGGAGGCCCAAAGAAAGGGAAAGAGGTGGGACAGCTGCAGTGGAATAGTCAGAACAGTCAGAACACACATTTATTAAGTTCTCCATCTTACATGATTTGTCACATCCCAAACAATTACTATAATAACATAGAGTATCATTAATTACAGATCACCATGACAACATAATAATAACAAAAGTTTGGAATATTATAAGAATTACCAAAATGTGACACAGAGACTCAAAGCGAGCAAATGTTACTGGAAGAATGGAGCAGATAGACTTGCTCAATGGATGGCTGCCACAAAACTTCAATTTGTAAAAAATGCAGTATCTGCAAAGTGCAATAAAACAAGGTATGCCTATACAAGTGGTTTAGCTCAGCTGGTAAAGAATCGGCCTTCCAGGCAGGAGACCCTGCTTTGATTCCTGGGTTGGGAAGCTCCCCTGGAGAAGGAATAAGTTACCCACTCCAGTATTCTTGGGCTTCCCTGGTGGCTCAGACGGTAAAGAATCCATCTGCAATGCAGGAGACCTGGGTCCTATCCCTGGGTTGGGAAGGTCCCCTGGAGGAGGGCATGGCAACCCACTCCAGTATACTTGCCTGGAGAATCCCCATGGACAGAGGGGCCTGGTGGGCTACAGTCCTTGGGTTTGCAAAGAGTTGGACATGACTGAGCAACTAAGCAGAGCACATGTAAAGGTTTAGCTGTTTTTCAATAAAGATATGTGAGATCTAGTGAAGTTCTTAGATAAGTCTATTCATATTCTTAACATAGCTGCTATTTCTTCAGTTCCTGATATGTACTAGAGACTTATCACAATATTATCTATTCTACCAACTGCAACCCTGAGCTGAGGATATTTATCTCCATGTAACAGATGCAGAACCTTAAGAACGAGCAGGCAAAATGACCATCTTGAGGCACACAGTGGGTCATGTAACAAAGCAAGAATTCGGGCTTATGTTTCTGACTTAAAAAAAAAGGTTGATACTTTAGATCTGAAACCTACATGTAGTAAACATGTTTTTGTTACAACATTTTATAAACATTTTATTTTTAAGACTGTATTATGTATTTCATTTTCTTTTCGGCTTTTGTCTGGGAGAAAATCTAAAGCAATTAAAAAAAAATTAATTTAACTCCTCTGCAGAGTTGTCCTGGTTTTTGCACACTTCTGGGAGGTGGGGGTGGTGGCAACATTAGTGGGAATTGAAGTCAGAGACTCTCAAAGAGGAGGTTACCCTCAGTGGGATGATGTCAATGAATTAAATTCTTCAGTCACTCAGTCGTGTCCGACTCTTTGCGACCCCATGGACTGCAGCACGCCAGGCCTCCCTGTCCATCACCAACTCCCAGAGTTTACCCAAACCCATGCCCATCGAGTCGGTGATGACATCCAACCATCTCATCATCTGTCGTCCCCTTCTCCTCCTGCCTCCAATCTTTCCCAGCATTAGGGTCTTTTCCAGTGAGTCAGCTCTTCGCATGAGGTGGCCAAAGTATTGGAGTTTCAGCTTCAACATCAGTCCTTCCAATGAACACCCAGGACTGATGATCTTCAGGATGGACTGGTTGGATCTCCTTGCAGTCCAAGGGACTCTCAAGAGTCTTCTCCAACACCACAGTTCAAAAACATCAATTCTTCGGCACTCAGCTTTCTTCACCATCCAACTCTCACATCCATTCATGACTACTGGAAAAACCATAGCCTCGACTAGACAGATCTTTGTTGGCAAAGTAATGTCTCTGATTTTTAATATGCTGTCTAGGTTGGTCATAACTTTCCTTCCAAGGAGTAAGCATCTTTTAATTTCATGGCTACAATCACCATCTGCAGTGATTTTGGAGCCCCCCAAAAATAAAGTCTGACACTGTTTCCACTGTTTCCCCATCTATTTCCCGTGAAGTGATGGGACCAGATGCCATGATCTTAGTTTTCTGAACGTTGAGCTTCAAGCCAACTTTTTCATTCTCCTCTTTCACTTTCATCAAGAGGCTCTTTAGTTCCTCTTCACTTTCTGCCATAAGGGTGGTGTCATCTACATATCTGAGGTTACTGATATTTCTCCCGGCAATCTTGATTCTAGCTTAAGAATTAAATTCTTAAGTTAATTTTTTATATTTGGAAATAATAAAATTATTATTTGTGCAACAAAAGTTACAAAAATGATAAAGAACATCCTATTTTTTTACCCAGATTTATCTATCATTAGTATTTTGTCCCATTTCCTTTCTCTGTATACAAATGTAAGTTATTCTTTTTCCTGAACATTTGAAAATAAGTTGTGTAGATCATGGTTTTTTACTCTTAGACAATTCTATGTGTATTTCCTAAGAAAAGGAATGGTTTTTTATATACCAATAGTTTGGTCATCAACTTCAGTGAATTTAACTCAGTAAAATTATAAAATATGATCGTCTATTTCACTTTTGTCAGTTTACCTACATGGGCACGTCCTTTCTAGCATTGTTTTCCCTCCAGTACAGGATGCAGCCAAGAACACACATTGTATTTACCTCTTGTGCCTCCTTTAATCTGGAACAGTTCTCTAGCTTGCTCTGTCTTATAAGAAATTAATATTTCTGAAGAATACAATCAGTGGTCCACTTTCTTACAACCCTTTATTTTCATGCAGAAATTCTTTTTTCAGAGCTTATCTTTGCTTAAACTTTATAGTGGTTTTACATATAGTCAGTTAGGACTGGAATCAAGCCATGTATGCCAGTGCCAGAGATGCTAAGATGTATGGAGGAACTTTTTTTTTAAGTTGCTTGTTGTTTTTTTTTTAATTAATTAATTTTTTAATGAAGGATAATTGCTTTACAGAATTTTGTTGTTTTCTGTCAAACCTCAACATGAATCAGCCATAGGTATACATATATCCCCTCCCTTTTGAACCTCCCTCCCATCTCCCTCTCCACCCCACCCTTCTAGGTTGACCCAGAGCCCCTGTGTGAGTTTCCTGAGCCATACAGCAAATTCCCATAGGCTATTTATTTTTTGATAAATATGATATTTATGTTTCTCTTTCTGACTTATTTCAGCCTGTAAAATGGGTTCTAGGTTCATCCACCTCATTAAAACTGACTCAAATGTATTCCTTTTTTATGACTGAGTAATATTCCATTGTGTATATGTACCACAACTTCTTCATCCATTCATCTGTCAATGAACATCTAGGTTGCTTCCATGTTCTAGCTGTTGTAAATAGTGCTGCAGTGAACAATGGGATACAGGTGTCATTTTCAATTTTTGTTTCCTTGGGATTCCCGCATAGCTCAGTTGGTAAAGAATCCACCTGCAACGCAGGAGACCCTGGTTCGATTCCTGGGTTGGGAAGATCCCCTTGAGAAGGGAAAGACTACCCACTCCAGTATTCTGGCCTGGAGAATTCCATGGACTGTATAGTCTATGGGGTCACAAAAAGTCAGACACGACTGAGTGACATCTAGGTTGCTTCCATGTTCTAGCTATTGTAAATAGTGCTGCAGTGAACAATGGGATACATGTGTCTCTTTCAATTTTGGTTTCCTCAGGGTGTATGCCTAGGAGTGGGATTGCTGGGTCATATGGTGGTTTTATTCCTAGCTGTTTAAGGAATCTCCACACCCTTTTCTATAGTGGCTGTATCAATTCACATTTCCACCAACAGTGCAAGAGTGTTCCCTTTTCTCCACACCCTTTCCAGCATTTATTCTTTCCAGACTTTTTGATGATGGCCATTCTGACTGGTGTGAGGTGATATCTCATTGTAGTTTTGTTTGCATTTCTCTAATAATGAGTGATGTTGAGCATCTTTTAGTGTGTTTGTTAGCCATCTATATGTCTTCTTTGGAGAAATGTCTGTTTAGATCTTTTTCCCACTTTTTGATTGGGTTGTTTGTTTTTCAGGTATTGAGTTTCATGAGTGCTTGTATATTTTGGAAATTAACCCTTTTTCAGTTGTTTCATTTGCTATTATTTTCTCCCATTCTGAGGGTTGTCTTTTCACCTTGCTTATAGTTTCCTTTGCTGTACAAAAGCTTTTAAGTTTAATCAGGTCCCATTTGTTTACTTTGGTTTTTATTTCTGTTACTCTAGGAGGTGGGTGATAGAGGATCTTGCTTTGATTTATGTCATAGAGTGTTCTGCCTATATTTTCCTCTATGTTTGCCTATGTTTTATAGTTTCTGGTCTTACATTTAGGTCTTTAATCCACTTTGAGTTTATCTTTGTGTATGGTGTCAGGAAGTGTTCTAATTTCATTCTTTTACATGTAGCTGTCCAGTTTTCCCACTACTATTTATTGAAGAGGCTGTCTGTGCCCCATTGGAAATTCTTGCCTCCTTTGTCAAAAATAAAGTACCCATAGGTGCATGGGTTTATTTCTGGGCTTTCTATCTTGTTCCATTGGCCAATATTTCTGTTTTTGTGCCAGTTCCATACTGTCTTGATGACTGTAGCTTTGTGGTATAATCTGAAGTCAGGAAGCTTGATTCCTCCAGCTCCATTCTTCTTTCCCAAGACTGCTTTAGCTATTCAGGATCTTTTGTGTTTCCATATGAATTGTGAAATTTTTGTTCTATTTCTGTGAAAAATGCCATTGGTAATTTGATAGGGATCATATTGAATCTGTAGATTGTGTTTGGTAGTATAGTCATTTTCACAATATTGATTCTTTCTACTCAAGAACATGGAATATCTCTCCATTTGTTTATGTCATCTTTCATTTCTTTCATCAGTGTCTTATAATTTTCTGTGTACAGTTCTTTTGTCTCCTTAGGTAGGTTTATTCCTAGATATTTATTTCTTTTTGTTGCAATGGTGAATGGGATTGATTCCTTAAATTCTCTTTCTGATTTTTCATTGTTAGTATATAGAAATGCAAGTGATTTCTGTGTATTGATTTTGTATCCTGCAACTTTGCTAAATTCACTAACTCTAGTAATTTTCTGATACTATCTTTAGGGTTTTCTATGTACAATATCATGTCATCTGTAAACAGTGAGAGCTTTACTTCTTTTCTGATCTGGATTCCTTTTTATTTTTCTTCTCTGACTGCTGTAGCTAGGACTTCCTGAACTATGTTGAAAAAAACACTGTTGCAGTGTTTTTTATATACAGTGTTTTTATATGGGAAGCTTAATTTTGCTTCCCATTTGCATGGAATATATTTTTCCATCCTCTCAGTTAGTTCAGTTCGGTCACTCAGATGTGTCCAACTCATTGTGACTCCATGGTCTGCAGCACACCAGGCCTCACTGTCCATCACCAACTCCCGGAGTTTACTCAAACTCGTAAATTGAGTTTGTGATGCCATCCAACAAACAACAACTGTCGAAAAAAACTATGTTGCAGTGAAAGTGGACACCCTTGTCTTGTTTCTGATCTTAGGGGGAATGCTTTCAGTTTTTAACCATTGAGAACAATGTTTGCTGTAGGCTTATCATATACGGCCTTTACTATGTTGAGGTAGGTTCCTTCAGTGGCCATTTTTTGAAGAGTTTTAATCATAAATTGATTCTGAATTTTGTCAAAGGCTTTTTCTGCATCTATTGAGATTATCATGTGGTTTTTATTTTTCAATTTGTTAATATGGTATATCACATTGATTGATTTGCACATATTGATGAATCTTCCATCCCTGGAATAAACTCAACTTGATCATGGTGTATGAGCTTTTTGATGTGTTGTTGAATTCTGTTTGCTAAAATTTTGTTGAGGATTTTTGCATCTATGTTCATCAGTGATATTGGCCGGTAGTTTTCTTTTTTGTTGTTGTTGCCTTTGCCTGGTGTTGGTATCAGGGTGATTGTGGCCTCGTAGAATGAGTTTGGAAGTGTTCCTTCCTCTGCAATTTTTTTGAAAGGGTTTTAGAAGGATAGGCATTAGCTCTTCTCTAAATGTTTGATAGAATTCTCCTGTGAAGCCATCTGTTCATGGGCTTTTGATTTTTGGGAGATTTTTTATCACAGCTTCAGTTTCAGTGCTTGTATTTGTGTTGTTCATATTTTTGATTTCTTCCTGGTTCAGTCTTGGTAGATTCAACTTTTCTAAGAATCTGTCCATTTCTTCCAGGTTATCTATTTTATTGCCATATAGTTGTTCATAATAGTTTCTTATAATCCTTTGCATTTCTGCCTTGTCTCTTGTAACCTTTCCTTTTTCATTTGTAATTTTGTTGATTTGATTCTTCTCTCTTTTCTTTCTTGATTAGTCTGGCTAAAGGTTTGTCAATTTTGTTTATCTTCTCAAAGAACCTGCTTTTAGTTTTATTAATCTTTACACATTGTTTCTTTCATTTCTTTTTCATTTAGTTCTCCTTGGATCTTTACGATTCCTTTCCTTCTACTAGTTTTGGGATTTTTTTTTCTTCTTTTTCCAGTTTTTTTAGGTGTAAAGTTAGGTTGTTTTCTTGTTTCTGGAGGTAGGACTGTATTGCTATAAACTTTCCTCTTAGAACTACTTTTGCTGCATCACATAGGTTTTTTTTTTGCTTCTTTTTTTTAATTAGTTTATTTATCTATTTTTAAACTTTACAATATTGTATTTGTTTTGCCATACATTGACATGAATCCACCATGGGTGTACATGTTTCCCCTTCCAGAACCCCCCACCCACCTCCCTCCCCATCAAAAAGTGGGCCAAAGAACTAAACAGACACATATGTTTCAAGTTGTGTTTTTCATTGTCATTTGCTTGTAGAAATTTTTTTATTTCCCTTTTCATTTCTTCAGTAACCTGTTGGTTATTCAGAAATGTGTTGTCTAATCTCCATGTCTTTGTGTTTATTACAGTTTTTTTCTTGTAATTGATACCCAATCTCATAGCGTTGTGGTTGGAGAAGATGCTCGATACATTTTTAATTTCCTCAAATTTACTGAGGTTTGATTTGTGACCCAAGATGTGGTCTACCCTGAAGAGTGCTACATGTGCACTCGAGAAGAAGGTGTTTTCTTCTGCATTTGGATGGAATGTCCTGAAGATATCAAAGAAATCCATCTCATGTAATGTATCATTTAAGACTTGTGTTTCCTTATTAACTTTCTGTTTTGGTGATCTGTCTATTGGTGTGAGTCGGGTGTTAAAGTTTCCTACTATTATTGTGTCACTCTCGATTTCTCCTTTTACGTCTGTCAGTGTTTGTCTTATGTATTGAGGTGCTCTTATGTTGGGTGCATAGATATTTACAATCGTTATGTCTTCCTCTTGGATTGATCCCTTGATCATTATGTAGTGTTGTTCTTTATCTCTTGTAATCTTCTTTATTTTAAGGTCTATTTTTTCTGATATGCACATTGCTACTCTAGCTTTATTTTGCTTCCCATTTGCATGGAATATATTTTTCCAGTCTCTCAGTTAGTTCAGTTCAGTCACTCAGTTGTGTCCAACTCATTGTGACTCCATGGTCTGCAGCACACCAGGCCTCACTGTCCATCACCAACTCTCAGAGTTTACTCAAACTCATGTAAATTGAGTCTGTGATGCCATCCAATGAACTCATCCTCTGTCGTCCCCTTCTCCTCCTGCCTTCAATCATTTCCAGCATTAGGGTCTTTTCCAATGAGTCAGTTCTTTACATCAGGTGGCCAAAGTATTGGAGTTTCAGCTTCAGCATCAGTCCTTCCAATGAATATTCAGGACTGATTTCCTTTAGGATGAACTGGTTGGATCTCCTTGCAGTCCAAGGGACTCTCACTTTTAGTCTATATGTGTCTTTAGGTCTGGAGTGGGTTTCTTGTAGACAGCATATATATGGGTCTTTTTTTTTTTTTTTTTGTATACATTCAGCCAGTCTGTGTCTTTTGGTTGGAGCATTTAATCCATTTACATTTAAAATAATTACTGATACATATGTTCCTATTGCCATTTTCTTAAATGTTTGGGGCTGATTTGGTAGATCTTTTTCCTTCTCTTGTATTTCTTGCCTTGATTCATAGACCTAATGTTCCAGGATCCTATGCAATATTGCTCTTTACAGCATCAGACCTTGCTTCTATCACCAGTCACATCCACAGCTGGGTATTGTTTTTGCTTTGGCTCCATCCCTTCATTCTTTCTGGAGTTATTTCTCCACTGATCTCCAGTAGCATACTGGGCACCTACCGACCTGGGGAGTTCATCTTTCAGTGTCCTATCTTTTTGCCTTTCCATACTGTTCATGGGGTTCTCAAGGCAAGAATACTGAAGTGGTTTGCCATGCCCTTCTCCAGTGGACCACATTCTGTCAGACCTCTCCACCATGACCAGTTCATCTTGGGTGGCCCCACACAGCATGACTTAGTTTCATTTAGATAGACAAGGCTGTGGTCCGTGTGATCAGATTGGCTAGTTTTCTGTGATTATAGTTTCAGTGTGTCTGCCCTCTGATGCCCCCTCTCAGCGCCTACCCTCTTACTTGGGTTTCTCTTACCTTGGACGTGGGGTATCTCTTCACAGCTGCTCCAGCAAAGTGCAGCCACTGCTCCTTACCTTGGACGTGGGGTAGCTCCTCTTGGCCGTCACCCCTGACCTTGGATGCAGGGTAGCTCTTCTTGACCGCCGCCCCTGACCTTGGACATGGGGTAGCTCCTCTCGGCCACTCCTGCGCTGCACAGCCGCAGTATTTCTTGACTATATAAGCCCCTTTAATGTTTGTTGTAAAGCTGGTTTGGTGGTACTGAATTCTCTTAACTTTTGCTTGTCTGTAAAGCTTTCTATTTCTCCATCAGTTTTGAATGAGATCCTTTTGGGGCACTGTAATCTTGATTGTAGATTTTTCCCTTTCAGTATTTTAAATATATCCTGCCATTCCCTTCTGGCATGCAGAGTTTCTGCTGAAAGATCAGCTATTAAGGGTATGAGGTTTCCCTTGTATGTCACTTGTTGCTTCTCCCTTGCTGCTTTTAATATTTCTTCTTTGTGTTTAGTCTTTGTTACTTTGATTAGTATGTGTCTTGGCATGTTTCTCCTTGGGTTTATCCCGTATGGGACTCTGTGTGCCTCTTGGACTTGATTGACTATTTCCTTTTCCATGTTGGGGAAATTTTCAACTATAATCTCTTAAAAAATTTTCTCATACCCTTTCTTTTTCTCTTCTTCTTCTGCATCCCCTGTAATTCAAATGTTGGTGTGTTTGCTATTGTCCCAGAGGTCTCTGAGACCATCCTCAGTTCTTTTCATTCCTTTTACTTTATTCTGCTCTTCAGAAGTTATTTCTACCATTTTACCTTCCAGCTCACTGATTCTTTCTTCTGCTTCAGATATTCTGCTATTGATTCCTTCTAGAGTATTTTTAATTTCAGTAATTGTGTTGGTTTTCTCTGTGTGTTTATTCTTTAATTCTTCTAGGTACTTATTAATTGATTCTTGCATTTTCTCCATTCTGTTTTCAAGGTTTTTGGTCATCTTTACTATCATTATTCTGAATTCTTTTTCAAGTAGTTTGCTTATTTCCTCTTCATTTATTTGGACTTCTGTGTTTCTAGTCTGTTTCTTCATTTGTGTAGTATTTCTCTGCCTTTTCATTATTATTATTCTTTTTTAACTTATTGTGTTTGAGGTCTCCTATTCCCAGCCTTCAAGGAAAGTTGAATTCTTTCCTTGAAGAAGGTTAAATTCTTTCTTCCTTTTGGTTTCTGCCCTCCTAAGTTTGGCCCAGTGGTTTGCGTAAGCTTCATATAGGGTGAGGTTTGTGCTGAGTTTTTGTGTGTGTGTTTTTCCCCTGATGGGCAAGGCTGAGTGAGGTGGTCCTCCTGTCTGCTGATGATTGGGTTTGCATTTTTGTTTTGTTGGTTGTTTAGATGAGTTGTCCTGCACAGGGTGCTACTGATGGTTGGGTGATGCTAGGTGTTGTATTCAAGTGGCTTCATTTGTGTGAGTTCTCACTATTTGATTCTCCCTAGGGTTAGTTCTCTGGTAGTCTAGGGTCTTGCAGTCAGTGCTCCAACTCCAAAGGCTCAGGGCTTGATCTCTCCCTAGGATGCCCTCCAAAACTGTGCTGATCTCAAGATCTGCTGTGGTGGGGGCATCTCAGATTCTAATCTAGTCCTACTCCTGTGTGTTTTTGCCTCCGATGTCCACAGCTATCAGAACTAGCGCGTTTCCTTTTGTGGGAGCTCTCAATGGCCTTTTATATATTCCAAAGGCAGTGTCTGCCTAGCTGATCATGTGGATTTAATCTGCAGCTTGTACAACTGGTGGAAGGTTTTGGGTCTTCTTCCTTAGCCACACTGCCTCTGGGTTTCAATTGTATTTTTATTTCCACCTCTGCATGTGGGTTGTCCACTGGGGTTTGCTATGAGCCTCCCCTGGAGGACTTGGGTTTGCCCCTGTGAGGGCCAGGTGTGGAGGTGGTGCAGCTGCTTGGGTCACAGGGGTTCTAGCAGCACCGGGTACTCAGGGAGTTGGCGGCTAGAGCAGCTTTAGAAGGGTGTGGCAACCAGTGTTGGCCAATACACTCCAGTATTCTTGCCTGGAGAACCCCCCCTCCTTGACATAGAAACCTGGAAGGCCACAGTCTACAGGGTTGCAAAGAGTTGCACATGACCGAAGTGACCCTGCATGCATAGACACAAGACATTTTTTGCCTGGGGCAGCTCTGCCCCAGTGAGGGTTGAGCATGAAGGTGGCACAGCTGCTTGGGTTGCGAGGACCCTGGAGACACCAAGTGTGCAAGGACACGGACTGCCTCCACTGCAAGAGTTATGGCCCTTCAGAGTCTTTTTTTGAGCCTCTTGGAGAAACTCTTCTGAATAGAAAGACCTCTGACAGTAAAGGGAGTGTGAATGGGCAAGGAGGCTGAAAAATTGGAGTGTAAGTCCTCAGGGAGCAGGTATATATAGATAACTACACACACAGACACAGACACAGACACACACACACCTTTGAAACCAGGCTTAAAGTTATTTATAGCACATTAAATGGTGCATGTATTGAATAGATCCTGCATATTCAGTCCTGAGTTCTCCAAGGGTTGACTCTAATTTCTTCTTCCCGGGAAATCCTAAATCCACGGTCTCAAGAAAATATGTATTGCTAGATCAGTCCTCACCAAACAGAGCTCTCAGAAGGAAGTTTCCTAGCAAGGGAACCAGAATCCATTCTGCTCATCCATAGGAATAGCAATGGCTCTTTTTTCACTGGGTTCAGTGAGAGATAGAAGCATTTTAAGTTGATTTTACAGGTGGAACTTTTTTGGGTCCTGAGTTTGAACAATCTGCTCAACTCCCCAAAATCTCAGATTCTACAACTGGCTTGTAGTCCTCACAGGGTTGTGATAATGTATGTAAAATCACATGTATAATGCTGTATCATTTGCAAAGTGCTTTACATACTTTACCACAATCTTGTGAGGACTACAGGCCAGTTGGACTATTGGACCTTAAAAAAGAATTCTTGAGGGTCTAGAGTCTAATCTTGTACAAACCTCTTCTTAAAGAGCCATTCTGTAGGTCCCTTTGCCTCTGCTACATGTAACCAAGTGTCCTATTTTCCCAGCTTGGAGATATTGCCCCAGAGAAGTGAGCAGACACAAGACCTATTTTCTCTTAGGAAAAGGCCCAGTTTGAGCCTAATCTCTTTCCTCGTGTTTCCTATACCACTCATTTGGGCTTAGACTATTCAATTCCAGGGCCCCAAGTCCAGCCTGAGTTCACATGGGAAGGGAACCCTTGGGGAAGAGGACGTGAAATGAAGCCTTGGGGTGAGGGCTAAAAGGGGTGTGGGAAGATGGGGTGAAGGACCCCGTGAGCATCACCAAGCCTGCCAGGACCTCCAGTCCCCATTCCTCTCCTGGCTGGAGCATCTGCCTTCTGTTCCCTGCAGCGTCCTGGGCAAGCACACTGCGGAGAGCAGCTATCCACAACAGTTTTACTTTCAGCGACATCCTGGACCACAGGCATCCAGAAAGTTCCTCCCGTTGCCCTAACTGTCCCCTTCTTCTGTTGTCACTGCACCACAAACTTCCAGATTTAACTTTCATACAGGAAGCCTCTGCTCATGAATGCAACTTATACAAATGGCTTGCTTTACTATCTACTCACAAATCTGCAGTTCAACTCTTGGACATGATTTGGTTTTTCATTTCTTTGGCTCTTAGATAATTGTATGTATTTTCAGTACAATGCTAAAGACTTTTGATATTGTGGGACATACTATCTGAATTTCCTATCTAATAATGATGTACAGTTGAGATTGGTGGATTCCTAAACTATGCACATATTTGTTGTTGTGATAACAACAAAAAGACCTTTGAAGTAACAACAACAAAAAACACCTGCAAACACCTACATATAGGTGACACTTGTGCTTGCTCAGTCGCTCAGTCGTGTTCGACACTTTGTGACCCCATAGATAGGCTCCACTATCCATGGGATTTTACAGGCAAGAGTACTGGAGTAGGTTGCCATTCCTGCTCCAGGGGATCTTTTCGACACAGGAATCAAACCCACATCTTCTGCATCTCTTGTATTGGCAGGCAGATTCTTTACCACTGAGTTCACATGGAAAGCATAGGTGACACTTGGCAAGACAGCTTCATTTCTCAGAGGAGTGACCAGAATTAGCAGCAAACCAGACTGTCACTGCATTTACAATTATGCAAAGTCTCTTATTTCACTTATCTTCTAGACACATCCCTTTATTCTAAGCCTAATTTGAGCCCAAAGCGATTTATGATTTTGGCTTTAAAACTCTACATGAGAAATCTTCTCCCAAAGCCTATCAACATAAAACACCCACATTGTGTTTGTGTGAACCTCCTGACCAGCAATTAAAAGCCTGTCTAGAGCTCATTTTGTATTAGAGTTTTAATTTCTCCTTTAACAGAAATTAATGGACTTATACTCTTCCATTCTCTTAGAACTATGTGTCACAAATATCAAAAAAGACAAGCAACTAAATTTTGGCTCTGCATATGGCTTTATCTGACTTAATGTTTCTAGTTGAGGTCATTCCAACAAAAAATAAATCTTTGACCTGTAAAGGAAAAAAGTTGTCAGTTTAATGACCTTGTTCTGGAAAAACAAACCAGACAAAAGACTGAAAATTCTACTGCACTTCAATTAAAAAAAAAAAACCAAAACTCTTGTGCAGCAAAATAAAATGCAAGAAAAGATAACTCAATAGGAAAAATTGAGCAAAAGATGAAAACAGCATTTCACAGAGTAAAAGTCATAAATGGACAACAAAACATAAGAAAAATTGCTTAACTTTATTTGTAAAGAGGGAAATGCAAATTGAAACTACCGTGTAAAGCCATTTCATATCCATCAGATATACAGAAATGTGAAGTGCTGAATAAGGAACACAGTATGACAAGAACTCATACACCCTGCTGGTGGGGCTGTAAATTGGTTCAACCACATTCATAATTATGATTATAATAAAACTAGTGTGAGCACTCTTTCAAATGCTTCATATATGTTGCCATTTAATCACTTGCAAAATCATTTGGCATTATCTTACTAAGTTGATGGTTTTTCTCTGGAGATTCAGTCACTCCCCTACTAGATATGGCTCTAGAGGAAGTCCTGTAAGTACGTGTCAGGAGACATACTAAGAATTTTTACAGCAACATAATTTATAGTAGTAAGAAAGAAAATAACGACAACTAAAATGGTCCAGAAGAGACTGGATAAGTAAATTTTTGATCAATTCACATTGGAAAAACAAAGGTCTCAAGATAGATGTCATTCATATAAAAATAAAAAATAAAGGAAGGCAATGCCAAAGAATGTTCAAATAACCATACAGTTTCACTTATTTCACATGTTAGAAAGATTATGATCAAAATTCTTCAAACGAGGCTTTAGCAGTATGTGGACCAAGAAATTCCAGATGTGCAAGCTGGATTTGGAAAAGGCAGAGGAACCAGAGACCAAATTACCAACACTCACTGGATCATAGAAGAAGCAAGAGAATTCCAAAAAAAATCCGCCTCTACATCACTGACTATGCTAAAGCCTTTGTGTGAATCACAACAAACTGTGGAAAATTCTTAATGAGATGGGAATACCAGACTACCTTACCCACCTCCTAAGAAACCTGTATACAGGTCAAGAAGCAACAGTTAGACCTGGACATGGAACAACAGACTGGTTCCAAATTGGGAAAGGAGCACATCAAGGCTGTATAATGTCACCTTGCTTATTTGACTTATATGCAGAGTTGTTGTTGTTCAGTCCCTCAGTTGTATCTGACTCTGTGATCTCATGGACTGCAGCATGCCAGGCTTCCCTGTCCTTCACCATTTCCTGGAGCTTGCTCAAACTCATGTCCATTGAGTCGGTGATGCCATCCAACCATCTCATCCTCTGTCGTGCCCTTCTCCTCCTGCCTTCAATCTTTCCCAGCATCAGGGTCTTTTCCAATGAGTCGTGTTAGGTAGCCAAAGTATTGGAACTTCACTTAGCATTAGTCCTTCTAATGAATATTTAGGACTGATTTCCTTTAGGATTGACTGACTTCATCTCCTTGCAGTCCAAGGGACTTTCAAGAGTCTTCTCCAACACCACGGCTCAAAAGCACCAAGTCTTCTTTATGGTCCAACTCTCCCATCCAAATATGACTACTGGAAAAACCATAGCTTTGACTATACGGACTTTTATTGGCAAAGTAATGTCTCTGCTTTTTAATACACTGTCTAGGTTTGTCATAGCTTTTCTATGCAGAGTATATCATGCAAAATACCAGCCTGGATGAACCTCAAGCTGGAATCAAGATTGCCAGGAGAAATACCAACAGCCACAGCTATGAAGATGATACCACTTTAACGGCAGAAAGTGAAGCAAAATGAAGAGCCTCTTGATGAAGGTGAAAGAAGAGAGTGAAAATCTTGGCTTAAAGCTCAGAATTAAAAAACAAAGACTGTGGCAGCCAACTCATCACTTCATGGCAAATAGTTGGGGAAAAAGTGGAAACACTGGCAGATTTTCTTTTCTTGGGCTCCAGAATCAGTGCAGATGGTGACTGCAGCCATGAAATTAACGGATGCTTGCTCCTTGGAAGAAAAGCTATGACCAACCTAGACAACATATTAAAAAGCAGAGAAATAACTTTGCTGACAAAGTCTGTCTAGTCGAAGCTATGGTTTTTCCAGTAGTCATGTGTGGATGTGAGAGTTGGACATCCACGAGGAGCCCCAAAGGAATTATAAAAAACAAAATTAGGGTTCTTTTCTTGAATGCAGAGTAGGATACGAGATACCGAAAACATACGCAGGAGGTTAAGTGGTACTAGTTAATGTCCTTTTTCTTAAGCTGTGTTAGTACACGTAATCATTCTGTTATTCTTTATGCTGTATGTTTGACATATTTCACAGTGTTTTTTGTAAGAAAAATAAAAACATGGTCTTGATTTCATTATCACTCTTTTATCATGAAGGGAAAGCCCTCAAGGCCCCTTGAACTGTACTATGCATGCAAAAGACACTCAGAATTTGGAGTATAGACTGAGAGCTGAGTTCTGAGAGCTGAGCTCACAATTCAAATTATTTCCTTCCCATATTCTCTTCCTAAGTTTTATGGAGGTGACTTTTCAATGAAAATACACAATGTAACAAGTATTTTGACTGGCACTGTCAATTCTTCATATCTTCTTCCCAGCTCTGCTGCAGCAAATATTTGTCAGGTTGAAGAACTGACCAACCTGTGGTGCTGAAGTGGCCCTGCTCATTCTTTTTAGCAAACTCAGTTCCAAGCTGATAGTCGCCAAAGAATCAACTTGGCTGACTTTGTCTTTCCTTGAGGGGAGAGAATGCTGAAAGAGTGAGTTTTCCCCCTCGCATTTTACCAGTATGTTAGCTGAGCAAGTCACCCAACCTGGCCTTGTTTTTCTCATTGGGAAAATGTTCATCATAAATGAATATAACTACCTGTCTACATCTATCAAACATCTGCAGCAGTGCTTAGCATACAGTCAGTGCTAGGCCTTAGTTATTATTGTTATCATATTGATACATTGGTCATATACAGACTTGGTTTTGAACAAAATGCTAGAGACAACAGTATCCAGTTAAACTGTGGTTCATCTTGTGAACATAAAATGGATTTTTAACACTGGAAAAATAGTCACAAATAAACCAGATAGTGGAAAACTTCAGAATACTACAATTAAATCATTCTCAGCTTGTTATTTCTAAATAGTGAATTAATGTTTACATAGAGTGTGATTTATAATTTATTTTAGCATTTAAATTCACATCCAGTATCAAGATGATAAAACAATTCCTTAAAGTTAAACTTATACTAGTTTATATAATGTTATGATGTGACATTTCATTTGCTCTCCAAATTAACACTTTGGAATGGGAACAGTGATTCACATCTCATAAACGGAGAAACCTAAGCTCAAAGGGATCCAATATCTTGGCAAATTTGGAGTAACCTTAAGACTGGCAGCCTGGGGTCCTAACTCCACGTCCAGGGCTCTGGCCACTCTGTAGTTACATATAAGCCTTTAAACTGACTTCAGTTCAACTCTCCCTTGACTCACCACTTCTCTCACCACTATGGATATTAAACTTTAAAGTTACATACACATCTGATTGCAGCTATATGCAAGGTAGAAATGCCCTGTTTTTGATTTGAAATAATTATTCACATACCAGTTATACAGAAATCCCAATGAACCTATACTTGAGGTTATAAAAAGTTGAATAAAATAATTTCTGCAGCAACAGTACTACAAGCAGACTAGAAAGCTTGCAAATAAAGGGACTCTGAAAGGAATTATCTCAGTATTAAAAAGCTAATGTTCACACATTGTTTTAAGTTTATATTTTTATTTCCTTTAATTTTAAAAACCTAGTGTTTTAACTATGAAAGCAATACAGTCTCCGAGCATTTGAAAAATGTAAAAATATGCCCTGTGTAAATCAAAAACTCCGGGAGTTGGTGATGGACAGGGAGGCCTGGCGTGCTGTGATTCATGGGGTTGCAAAGAGTCGGACACGACTGAGCAACTGAACTGAACTGAACTGAAATCAAAAATTACCTATCACTCTACCCAGAGATAAATATAATTAAATATTTAAATATCTCCCTCTCAATCAGAGATATGCCATATACATGTTTACTCATTAAATTATACTGTATAACATATGGTATATCTTTTCCCACTATCATTATGTTATAAGCATTTCTTTTTAAATTATCATATGAAGACCAAACAGAATTTAGTCCAGGGATGCTTATCACAGTCACCACGGATGGTGAGCTGAGGCTGGCCCGAATGCCTTCCAGGGCCAAGATGATCACACTGATCACTTCACCTGAAGATAGAACATATTTCCTACCACCTCATTTAGTTAGATGACTCCCCTTATAGGGAAAACTGTCCTCAAGGAGCACATAAATAATGAAGCCGTTATTCTCCTCCAGGTAACCCCAGGCAGTCTCACTTTGGAAAGATCCACAAAGATCTTGTGGATCAGATAAAGACCCGTTGTCTGGGGATAAATGACCCACAGATACCGCTTTCTTATGTCCTTGCAGCTCCCCTGTGGCCACCCAGAAAGTGGCCAGAAGTGCAACTGCCTTTGGAGGGAGGCAGGTTAATGTCTGGCTTTCACATGAGGAGTGCAGTCCCAAAGGTGCCCTGGCGTCACTGGAAATAGCTTTGTTTACAGCCGCTGCCCACCCACATGGGCCTGCCTCAGTCAGAGAGCTCAGGTTGTTAAGAGCTTCCAACTCAGGGTTCTCAGTTCAGTTTGAGAGTTCGCGTCTAGTCCTTGTTTCTGGAGGGACGGTCTGAGTCCTGTTCTATTTGTCTAAGCCACTGGCGGCTTTACATACTGCATCTTGTAGCCTCTCCCGATAAATGCAGTAAATGCAGTGCAGGGTGGAATGGGTCAGGGACGGCATCTACGCTCCAGTAAGAGGACCCGCTGTTCCACGTTGCTGCTCCGCCTGCTGTGGCCACAAACACGTCTCAAGATGACAGTGGCCCTGTGCCCGGCAGAACAAGGGAGGGAATGAAGCGAGACAATGACATATTGATCATGTTCCGTGAAGAAGGCTCTTGGAAGTTGCCATACGATACCTGTGCTCACAGTCTTTTGGCCAGAAGTGGTCACACTTGAATCTAAGAGAAATGCGGAATTGGTTTTATTCTGAGTACCCAGTTAAACACTGTATTATGGCAATAGGGGAGAATGATAAGTAGCAGAGTCTCTGTCTAACATGGAAAGAGTTGTGATTAAAATTATAAACCAGTTAGCAAATGCAGCATTGCTAAGGATATAACAACTAAGGCAGAACCAGCTCTGTTCAACCAAATTCCCATTTTAATAACTGGTTGATATTTCAAATGGAAACAAAGCAACTTCCAAATCATATGGGTGTCATTGACTTTAATAACATTCCGAGTTTTATATTTACGCTATGATATGATTCCATTATTCTTTCTATGTGGTTGAAGTTGGTATCTTCATTGCCATATGAGCTTTCTATAAACCGCAAACTTTATGTTACATTGTCTACCCTTACTTTGCTAACCAATAACTAGTCCCCTTTGAAAACAAGGAGAAATCAAAGATTATCTACTCATCCACCCTCCTGTCTCTGCTTTTCTCTTATTTTGTACCGATTTAAATTCTTTTGAAATGGTTTTCAGGAACCATTTTCCTTCAGGAAGAGGGAGGAGGATAAATTAGGCATAGAATAATCAGAAGTAATAGGACGAACACAGTACTTTGGTTGATACTTGTTTTTCCCCTTTTGTAAAAAGAAAAAATGCTGATCATCATGTCTACATGTATGGAAATTACCAACGTAAGTAGAGACATTTACTCTATCTCAACAGGCTCATTTTTTTTTTTCCCCTTAGTTTGGGCTTATTTCTCTTGTTCTTCTACCAATGACTTAACTATCTGAATATGTTTTGTGTGAGAGATTTGCAGTATTAACATTTGGAAGAGCTTCAGATAAACTAAGAGGTGAACTGGTTTGAGCTTTTGGACCTTGAGAGGTATACCTCTGCTCCTTATAGCACAGAGTCTCTGGTGCCGATCACGGAATCCACCTCATTCATGATACTAATCTTCCTCCGGCTGCAATGGTAGAAAATCTCACATTCCCAACAAACAGCAAAGCATTTAGGAAGGTAGGACTACGAAGCAAAGACAAAACAACACAAACAAAAATCCAACCAGTCTCCATCCAACAAGCCTTATCATTTCCAAAGAATTTTGCTTTAAAAACTACATATGCAAAGTCGTTTTCTTCATGGTTATATAGGGCAATTGAGGGTACCCTTGCTCAAATATTTTTGGAACTTCTCTCTGAGATTTCTTTAAGGACTTTCGGATAGTCTTCAACTATCCTTAATGGTGGGAAATAGACATCCTTTGAGCACGAGTTTGATTTGGGAACAATCTAAACTTGGAGACAAATCTGATGATTAAGTTGCCTGGAGGCGGTTTTAGTCATTGATCTAATAAATATGTATTGAGCTCCAATGTAAACAAACACCAGAAATGTATGAAAAGTGTACTTTCTACTCTCGAGATGCTTAACGTGTTCAGTTCAGTTCAGCCGCTCAGTCGTGTCTGACTCTTTGCGACCCCATGAACCGCAGCACGCCAGGCCTCCCTATCCATGACCAACTCCCGGAGTTTACCCAAACCCACGTCCATTGAGTTGGTGATGCCATCCAACCGTCTCGTCCTCTGTAGTCTCCTTCTGCTCCTGCCCTCAATCTTTCCCAGCATCAGGGTCTTTTCCAGTGAGTCAGCTCTTCGCATCAGGTGGCCAAAGTAGTGGAGTTTCAGCTTCAACATCAGTCCTTCCAACGAACAGCAAGAGGGCCCAAAACAAGGAGCAAGGTGGCTGATTTTGCGTCTAATATATTTCATTCTCTATGTTTCCAGTGTGCCCCCAGGGCCCTCTGCAGTCTTGTCCTGGGCATGTTTGGGAGTTTACCAGTCAGATCCCTTTGTACTCACACTTTCCTGAGGAGATGGGTGGCAAGTAATAATTTATACACATTTTATTTTGGCAAATGGAAATGAGAGAATGGAAGTCAAATGTGAGAAACTCTTCCACGTGTCTGCAGTGATTTGGTCATTTCTGTTTTCTTACATCAGTCTTTACCTCTCTTTCAGGACTTAACAGCACAAAGTCTCAGAATAAAAAAAAACGTTCAAAGATTTTTAACACTGTTAAACTCACAGTTTCTGCGCTTAAACTTTTATTTTTGAACGTGCTGGTGCTAAACATTACAAAAATTACACGATGAACAGAGGACTGATGGGAGGGAGTGCTGGCTTCTTCCTGAGCACATTTTTCTCTTACTTGCTTTTGCCCTTTCAATTCTGCCTTTATTTTCATTTCTGCTAATGTCTTCTTTCTAAACATAGTTTTTGTTTTTTCTTATTTGCTTTGACTTTTCAATTCCACTTTTATTTTTCTTGTCATTCTGTGCTGGTCTGGATCTCTAAAGAATTTTGAATAGATGTAATAAATTGTATTGCCTTCATTTTAAAGAGAATACTTCTATTTCCCCATTAAGAATGACCTTTGCTTTTTTCCCCCATAGATATTCACTGCCCATGAAAAGAACTTCCTTTCTATTCCTAGTTAACTGAGGTTTTTATTTTTAAAATCATTGTCCTAATTGGGCCATTCCAACATCTCTGAGTCCGGGAATCTAAAACTATTGTTTGTCGCTTCTACTGATAAGAATTTCAGTGTTTTTCTGAAGTTTCAGAGTTCCCATTCATTAAAAAAAGAAAAACAAATTTCTCCTGTACTGTTTTTGACCATACATTTTGTCATAATGCTAATGGCTTGCGTACACAACAAACCCATGCCTCTGAGCTGGGAAAGATTAAAATAGGACTGTAAAAGGACCGTGAAGGGTTTCACTGGTTTTGATATTAAAATTTTTTTAATTTCTTAAAAAAAAATCTACATTAAACACCACAGCATGCTAATATTTGTTCATTTTGGAAGATCAATAATGTATTTTCTATCCTTTGTAACTTAAATTTTCAGTTAGTTTTCCAGAAAGAAAAGAAAAGGTTCATTAGCCCACTTTTGATAAGCTTTGATTAAACAACATATATACAAGTAGAATTAGTTTCTCCATTCTCTGAAATTCTATAGCCCTTTGCTGGTATGTCACATAATGGATTTCATTGTACTGTAATTTTTTCTTTATGTATATCTTCTATTTTTGTATTATACATTAAATAATAGTAATATGACTGGAGAAGGAAATGGCAACCCACTGCAGTTTGTGTCTGGAGAATCCCAGGGACAGAGGAGCCTGGCGGGCTGGCATCTATGGGGTCGCACGGAGTCGGACACGAGTGAAGCGACTTAGCAGCAGCAGCAATGACTATCATTAAAAGAATTTACAGAGATACTGTTTTTACCTCTATCTTATCAGGGCTTAAATCTCTCAAAAGCAGGGGCAGTGTATTCATCTTTGCATTCCTGGGATCTGGCCAATGTCTGGACCATGTTATTTTACTGCTCTGAGTATTGTAGTTCACAAGGTTTGGAATGAGAAGATCGATTACAGGCCTTATGCTTCTTTGATATTTTTTTCGGTCATTTTACGCCCTGTCTTGAGGGCATTTAGGAGTGAGCTTTCTCGGCTGGTGGGAGGGGGCAAGGGCAGCTAGCGAGCCCCTCCATGCTTCCCTTTGAGCGCCCAGCTAGATGGCATTTCCCACAAGCCTGGAGAGCAGGTGCTGCCTGGGATTCAGTTACCTCTAGTGTAAACACGAGCTGTGAGTGACTTCCAGACACAGCCCACACAACCTCCCCTGTACACTCCTTCCTGCTTTTCCCTTTTCCATCTGCGTATTTAAAACTTCCAGCCATTGTAGAATTTTGCTGTTCCACAGAAACACAAGGGAAAGGCATGTATATGAGAAATTACAACTTTTCATCATTTAATTACTCTATTTGTAAAATTCTTATCCTGGATTCTGTGCAATTAGTCACCATTTCTTTTGCGTTACTTCGAGATGCTGAGTTATTTAACTAAAACATTATGCATCCTTCAATGTTTAAAAGACATTTTACATATATATATGTATATATATGCGTATATATAGGTAAAACCATGAAAGACTGAAACATTAATATGTCATTAAATAATCATGATAAAAAAATGATAGCCAAAATATTAGATTCCTTAAATAAATATTTTAAAACTCTTATTAACTTAAAACATTAAATTTTTGAGCCACTGAAAGTGAACTGCTTCACAGAAATACTTAATACAGTAAGTCTTCTACACGTGAACCTTCAAGTTGCAAACTTTTAAAAAAGCGAACGTGCGTTGCATCAGCATGAGGCGTGCGTGAAGCTGCAGCTTGCCCTCGTCTCCTCTTGCTGATGATCCTTCAGCTCTATAGTCTCTCATCTCCTCTTCCTTGTCAGTAACACCGCTTGCCTGTTCACTCAATGCCAGCCCCGTATGCCAGCCATGATGGACTACTGCACTTTTCAAGGTACTATAGTAATATTAAAAATGTCTTATTTTTTGCTTTTATGTATTAATTGCGTGAATAGTATTATGAACCTATTACAGTCCAGTACTATATCAGATTGTGTTAGCTGGGTACCTGTGCTGTGGGCTTAGTCGCTCACTCGTGTCTGACTCTTTTTGACCCCATGGCTGCCAGGCTCTGTCCATGGGATTTTCCAGGCAAGAATACTGGTGTGGATTGCCATGCTCTCCTCCAGGGGATCTTCCCAACCCAGGAATCGAACCCACATCTGCCACGTTGCAGGCGGACTCTTTTACTGTCTGAACCACCCGGGAAGCCCAAGAATACTGGAGTGGGTAGCCTAGGCTAACTTTGTTAGACTTATGAACCAACTGGACTTACAAATGCAGTCTCAGAATGGAACTTGATTGTGTGTAGGGGACTTACAGTATTATATGAGGAATATTCTATTCTAAGAGCGACTTCATTAAGTTACTATTTGAAAAGGTACAAGGTGCTATCATTATCCATGAAAGTAAAAACTTGATGAGATAAACAACACAGGACAACTCTATGCTAATATTGTGAACCATGACTCATCACATATTTTATTCAAAGCTTAATTAATAAATGCTCCTTCTTGCTAAGACAGCCTTTATTGTCATTAGGTTCTACTGATTTTTGAGAAATAGAGCTGCTCCACACTGAATCCACTGGTCTTGGTTGCCTCCACATGGAATGTTGATATTGATCACCACACGATCCCTTTCAGCACTTGTGTAAACAGGCAAAGATATGCACTCATCAGGGGAGTATGGACCATATGCACCCTGTTTAAAAAGAATTAATTTTGCTTTAAAATACAGCAATACACTGTATTGAAGCAGATCATTAGATGACCAAAGATATAAAACCCTCCCAAATAATATGACTTATTTAACATTTTATTATAAAATGTTTAGAATAAAGATTACCATAATAAATCCCATCATTCAGCTGCAACAATTATTAACTCATTATATTTCATTTACAACCTTCCCCCAGCAACAAATATTACAGTATTTTGAACCAAATCCTGTACAAAAAATTTCACCTTAAATATTAAAATGTCTATAAATAAAATATAAACAATCACAATATTATCACATAAAAATGTTACCAATAATTCCTTAATGTCACCTTATGTCCGTCATCTCATTACCCCTTACTTTTAAGAGACGTTTTCTAAGAGCAGCGGTTCAGACAGAGCCTTCATTTTGTGGTTTGCTATGTCTCCTACATCTCCTAAATTTACAAGTCTTCCCTCCTTCATTCTTTGCCGTTTGTTTGCTAAAGCACTATACCAAAGAGTCTCCCATATTCTAACTTTTGTTGGCTACATCCCCATAGTATCATGTTCTTTTGTTCTCTTTATTCTTGTAAAGGGGATCTGGAGGTGAGTTCAGATTCAGATTAAATTTCTGGTAAAAACACTGCAGAAGCAGTAGTGTATACTTCAATCAAGAAGCAAATAAAGTGTGGCTGTCTCTTTTTTGATTTATTCTTTTAGTTGAAGGATAACTGTTTTGCAGAATTTGGCTGTTTTCTGTCAAACATCAACATGAATCAGCCATAGGTGTACATATGTCCCCTCCCTCTTCAACCATTCTTGCACTTCCCTTCCCATCCAGCCCTCTAGGTTGATACAGAGCCCCTGTTTGAGTTCCCTGAAACATAAAGCAAATTCCCCTAGATATTAGGTACCATTGATGATGATATAAATCTTGTTTATATTTAAGATTACAAAATGATGATCTAATTATACTATTTCTTCTTCATTTCCAGACAGAAACATATCTATAAAGAGGAAATTCCACTTATCAATCATATGATTACCAAGAGGGAGGAAAGGCTAGATAAATGCTATCTAATTTCCCTTTATTTATGTGCTTTTAAAACAATGAATTTTTTTCCTGTTATACTGAAAAGGTGATCAGTTCAGTCACTCAGTCGTGTCCAACTCTTTGCAACCCCATGAACCACAGCACGCCATGCCTCCCTGTCCATCACCAACTCCCGGAGTCCACCCAAACCCATGTCCATTGTGTTGGTGATGCCATCCAACCATCTCATCCTCTGTTGTCCCCTTCTCCTGCCCTCAATCCTTCCCAGCATTAGGGTCTTTTCCAATGAGTCAACTCTTCGCATGCGGTGGCCAAAGTATTGGAGTTTCAGCTTCAACATCAGTCCTTCCAATGAACACCCAGGACTGATCTCCTTTAGGATGGACTGGTTGGATCTCCTTGCAGTCTAATGGACTTTCAAGAGTCTTCTCCAACACCACAGTTCAAAAGCATCAATTCTTTGGCATTCAGCTTTCTTCACCATCCAACTCTCACATCCATACATGACCACTGGAAAAACCATAGCCTTGACTAGACGGACCTTTGTTGGCAAAGTAATGTCTCTGCTTTTAAACATGCTATCTAGGTTGGTGATCAGTGACCATCTATTTTTGAAGTATCATTATGAACATATTCATATATTTAAACATATTCAATGTGTTTCAATGCAACGTAATCATTCTCTTATTGGTGTTCAAATTGTCAATCTTTGTGCTCATTAATTTGGCTCCTGAGGGTTTTGTTTTTACATGTACCTAAGTGAAGAAGAACTAAAGAGCCTCTTGATGAAAGTGAAAGAGGAGAGTGAAAAAGTTGGCTTAAAGCTCAATGTTCAGAAAACTAAGATCATGGCATCCGGTCCCATCATTTCATGGCAAATAGATGAGGAAACAGTGGAAACAGTGGCTGACTTTATTTTGGGGGGCTCCAAAATCACTACAGATCATGACTGCAGCCATGAAATTAAAAAGTGCTTGCTCCTTAGAAGAAAAGTTACGACCAACCTAGACAGTATATTAAAAAGCAGAGACATCACTTTGCCAACAAAGGTCCATCTAGTCAAAGCTCTGGTTTTTCCAGTGGTCATGTATGGATGTGAGAGTTGGTCCATAAAGAAAGCCGAGTGCTGAAGAGTTGATGCTCTTGAACTGTGGTGTTGGAGAAGACTCTTGAGAGTCCCTTGGACTGCGAGGAGATCAAACCAGTCAATTCTAAAGGAAATCAGTCCTGGGTGTTCACTGGAAGGACTGATGATGAAGCTGAAGCTGCAATACTTTGGTCATCTGATGCGAAGAGCTGACTCACTGGAAAAGACCCTGATGCTGGCAAAGATCAAAGGCAGGAGAAGGGGATGACAGAGGATGAGATGGTTGAATGGCATCACCAACTCGACGGACATGAGTTTGAGCAAGTTTCAGGAGTTGATGATGGACAGAGAGGCCTGGCGTGCTGCAGTCCATGGGGTCTCAAAGAGTCAGGCATGACTGAACTGACTCATTTATGTCCCTAGTTATCTTCAATAGCTTTGTTTCCTTCTAGTGTCTCAAGATGCTGTAAATTCATCTTGTTTACCTGCTGTCTCAGAAATAAAGGACAGTCAGAGGATCCGCGGATCCTTTAATGAAAAATGGTGCCCGCATGCATGCTCAGTTGCTAAGTCCCGTCCAACTCCTTGTGACACCATACAGCCCGCCAGGCTCCTCCGTCCATAAGATTTTTTTCAGGTAGGAATACTGGAGTGGGTTGTCATTTCCTCCTCCAGGGGATCATCTGCACCCAGGGATCATACCTGCATCTCCTGCATTGGTAGGTGATTCTTTACTGCTGAGCCATCTGGGATGGTACTAGGGACCATAATCTGGTGCTAGAAATGATCTATCATTCTCCTTCTAGGGTTTTCAGTGACTGAAGCTCAGAAATATGTATTTTTTAAAGAAAATCATCAGAAGTTTATAATAATTCCAGTTCAAATTTAGGATTAATGTTATTTATTGATTTATATAATTTTATTTAAAGTACAGATTATTTTTTAGAGTTAGAATGAAACATAAGACAAAGTCGGACTCATTTTAGAATTTTACAAATGATAAATTAGAAACTAATGGAGAATTTTTCATGGCAACTTAGTTAAGCAAGTGGCAAAGTTGCCATAGGTAGTACAATTGGAAAAAAAAAATTGGCATTTGAATATTAGCTTGTCTAGGAGCTCCTGACCCTACAGAGTAGATTATTCTCTGAGTATCAGTTTTCCTATCATAAAAGGGACATAACCAACACTTGAATCCAAGAAGTATTTAGGAGTTGAAAGTATTATTTATCCACGTATCTTCAAATTTTAAGACTACATATGCATACATTTTCTTTAATTCTTACTAATTCTAAAATCAATTTAAGAAAAGTTCCAGCTTTTTTACCATCTGCTACATGTCATGGATGGTGCTAGGATAGAGAGAAATAAAAATACTTTTTCCTTCATGAAAAAATTTAAAACATTCTATTTTTAAGAAGAGTGGATATTATATGGAATTCTGATTATCTTTTCCAAGCCTCATCTCTATTCCTCAAACATGGAAATAATGTTCTAACTTTTCTAAGTCCTCGACACAAATCAGTTACATCTCTTTAAAACTCATTTACTCCTAAAATTCCTAAACTATAACATGAGAAATTTACATGAGAAAATGTCTTCTTTATGAAGAATCATTATCTAAATAGATAAAAAGACCATCTGCCTTGAATCTTTCTACTTTTTTCTCTATGTTTGTATTGATGATTCTGTCAGTCATCCACTCATTTACCAGCATTTACGTGCTAACGTTGTCCCTGGAATTATAAAGGTTAAGAATTTCAATATTTATTCAAATATGGAAAAGAATAATCACCTCTGAAACTTAAAATTTAGTTTAGGAAACAGCGTACACATCAAATATTTGGAATACAATTTCTGGAAAAATTAGTACTTTGCAAAATCAAAATAAACTACTACTCTGGGATATATTAACCTAACAAGGATTAATGGAGAGAATGAATCCTGAGTGGGGCCTCAGAAAAAATATGGAATTTGGAGTAAAGAGAATTTCCAACCATTATGCCTAATCTCTTCCCTCTTCTCCAATTCCGCTTAAATGGCAAAGCTTTAGGATTCAGAAATTCCTGTAACTTTCATAACACCTTAGCCATTCCTAGAGTTAATAAGCTAGTGCAGGTTTTCTTTTGCCTTTAAATTCTTCAGCAAAGAGCAGACAAATGTTACATATTTGTTGAGCTGAAATGATATGAAATTATGAATGCCTGTTTATGATCCCAGGAAAGGTCTTAAATTATCTTTCTCTGCCAGCTGATATTTGCTTTGCTTCACATAACTTCTATGGTCAAAAATGAAAATAAAACATCACATTGAAATGTTTTATAATGCTATCACTTTCTATTCAGAAGATTTCTCTATATCTCTTCATTTTAAGCCAAGCAATTTTCTCTTTAAATCAAGACTCTAAGAATAATGCTAAGTTGATTCTTTGAATATTCACTATTAATTTACTAGTGTTTGTATATATTTCCAAATCCTTCCAAACCTGCTTTTGGTTGTGGGCGTTATGTTTGAGTGAGTGTACAAATCTCCCCAGCAAAAACCTGCAGTGTTTTAAAAGCAAAGTAGCACAGTTGCTTCTTAACATTTAACTTCTCAAAATCTTGTAAATGGTAAATGTTAAAACCTCCTGTAAAAAAGGTAACTGGACTTGCTCTTAGGTAACCAATAAACAAATGATCAAAGTAATAAAGCTAAATGCTCGGTCATTCTCACTCAGCATATCTTATGTAGACAGAAGTTTCACAAATATTGTTAACTGAATTAAATTCTTGTGGCACAACTCCCTCTTTAATATGTTTATCTTAATAGAAAAAGTGTAAGACCCTGCTGGGCAGAAATATTTGGGTGAAACTAAAATTTTATTTATTATTAATAAATATACTAAGAGCTCAATGCAAAAAAAAAGAGATATATTAGAAGGACTTCAAATATTTCATATTATATCACATGTAAACAAGTTAGTTTGAAATTATTAAAAATTAAACATATAAAAACCTATACATTGCGATTACTCACACTCACACCTAGGCCCCAGGGAAAGTGACTTAAAAGTATATATGTGCCACAAATAGAAGGCAACATGCTAATAAGTGAAAGAAGCTGTTTACAAAGTCAAATGGTGGTATTAGGTTTCCCTAAGCCAACAAACCAAAGAAAATAACAAAATAAAATAACACCAGAGAACAAAAAAAAAACCCATATTAACCCCAGGTGAATTATGATAACTATTTTGCCAGGATCAATTCAAATTTCACTATAATAAAACATGCGAGGGCAAACTTCACATGATGAGAAACAGCTTTATGCATAAGGTCCAACTTATTTATGCATAAGGTCTAACTAACTTCTTCTATTATGAACCAAGTCAATGCACAGCTATTCACTTTGGAAAAGAAGATGAGAGGAAATCAGAAGTTTAATGGACATAAAAGTGGCATTATGAGTAATGCAACCCTGAAAAAAATAATTATTTCAGAACAGGAAATTAAACAACCTGCCAACAATAAATATTCTGAAAGACTCTGTTCTGTCAAGAATGTCTAGCTACTCTTTAAAATGTATTTTGTTAGAGAAATATTTCACTGGTTTTCAATAATACAATGCTAACAACATTGGTTTCAGAGTAAGTTCTTAAGAAAAAAATGTCACATAGAAAAAAATAGTAACTAAATACTTAAGATTTTTAAATCAGAGTATAATAAAAGGCAGAGTTTTCAGCATAGATCATTTCATACTGTGAGTGGCATGTGTAATCATTTTATAGTCATAATTTCCCTGAGAATGAAATTGTTTCTAAAGTTGAACTGTCAATTGTGACACCTCTTGGAAGGTATAGGCCTGTGCGGTTCAGGCTGGTCCAGAATTTCTGTGTTACTGTGGGGCTGATAGACCCTAAGCAATGCTCTTCACTGGAAAAACAGATCAAAGGCAAACTGACTTCCTATGGAAGGTAAGAACAGGGCATTATAAAGACTGACGTACCTCAGAAGGTAGTGTTACCCTAACTGTTATGTGGAACACTAGATCCTGACGGAGGTGCAGGGAAAAGGTTGTGTGTTAGGGAACTTTTGGGAATTCTCAGTTTTTAACATTCTCAAAAACATCATGAATTTATAAATTTAAATTTGCATACTGAACAAATTTTCTGAGAACCATTATGGAAAAATGCAGTGTAGAACACTTTGGAGAAAGTGAATGCTTTTTTGGGTAAAATCCCTTAGGAGAATCTTAATTTGGACCTATGTTAATTTAAACCCCAGGACTGAGCTGGAACTGGAAAAATCTTAAGAATCTGTATCATTCATGAATGAATGAAGGAATGAATGAATGAACGCATAAATGAATCACGTGAGTGTAGGCTATATTACTTGCTGAACATAGATAATGGTAAACAGAAACACTAGGAAAATAGCACCAGCATTTTACTACCTTTTAATTCTCTTGGACATTCCTAATTAGAATTTTGTTAACTAACAAAGTACATTACATATAATAGAAGCAATAGTAAACCTCCCACTTTCCTCAATAGAAGTCTTAAGAATTAGCTGTTCATATCCTTTGTTAAGTATTACCACATAAGTTCTTTGGTCTTTCGCAACCTAAAATGCTCTTTTAAAATGTAAACACCATGTACCTCACAGCAATGCTGTGCAAATGACTGGGTTATTGGGCATGTTTCTGCTGAAATAAAGCTATTCAGGACTTTTAGATGTCAGATGCATGGGTGCATGCATGCTCAATGCTGTCCAACTCTTGGCGACAGTCCGCCAGACTCCTCTGTCCGTGGGATTCTCCAGGCAAGAATACTGGAGAAAGTTGCCATGCCCTCCTCCAGGGGATCTTCCCAAACCAGGGATCAAACGTGCATCTCTTGTGGAACCTGCACTGCAGGCAGATTCTTTACTGCTGAGCCATTGGAGAAGCCCTTCTTTCTCCTTAGGTATCAGATAATATGATGCAAATAATTTGTGGAATAAACTTATTCAGGCCCAAAAGGAATTAGTTACCAAAGTTCTGAACTCCATTATTTTATCTAAGCTTACTAAATGATTCTGCACGTTTTGCAATAAAGTAGCTGTAAGAGTGAGTGGAAAAGGAACTCGTTTACTTGTTTACATAAGTTGATGTTGACGCTTCCTTCGATTTTATGTTGGTTCCTACCCTCTTGGTAAAAATGCATTAAAATATGATGATCCCTACCAAATTCTGTAAAGCTTATTAAAGACAGCTATAGGTGGCACAAAAAAATCATTTCTTAACAAAATAATACTTAACTCAAGCAGAAGTTGGAGAGTTTGATAGTTTATACAGAGTCAGCAAACTTTTCCTTAAGAGGGCAGATGGTAAATAATTTTAGGATTTATAGGCTATATATCTTTAACTCTGCTGCAGAAGTCTGAAAGCATCTACAAAAATGAGCAGAACTGTTTTCCACACAAAATTTTCTTCATGGACACCAAAATTCATTTAATTGAATTCATTTCATTTAACTTTTACATGTCATAAAATACTATCCTTCTGAGTTTTTCATCTATTTAAAACGATACAAGTCATTCATGATCACATTACTGTGGGTTGCATAAAAATAAACAGTGCGCTGGATATGGCCTGTGGACTGTAGTTTCCTAAATGCTAGTTTATATTATAGGTTGACTCAGTATCAGGCCCAAGATTTAAGAGAGATAAGCTAACTTTGAAACTTAGTTGCCTACCTTGATCAAGCTACAACCTGAATTTGAAACTTAGTTGCCTATCTTGATCAAGCTACACAGTCTTAAAATTAGGTTTTCTGAGTTTATGATGGAGATGATAAATCCTCTTTCAAATATTTTTGGAAGGCCTAACTATCTTGTATTCTAAACATTCCGTACAGTGTTTGGCACATAATCAATGCAGATAAATATTCATTGCTATTATTCAAACACTAATGCTACTACTGGGGGGCCCATAACAAATCACTTAGTTTACCAGATTGGCAGTTTCTTCCTCGGCAAAACAGAGAGAAAAACTGTTCTACCAAACTCAGAGGATTACTGTGAAAACATATGTGATTGTATTTCACTCTATGTCAATCTTCAGTTCTCTCAGTGCTAGACCGATTTTCTAAAACTACAAATCTGATCTTACCACACACCTGTTCTGAATTCTATTGATCGTAAGACAGTCTCAACCCCTTGGCATGGCTCCAAGGTGTCATAGTTGGGCTCAGCCTTTTTTTCTGACTACATCCCCTATCTTTCTTTGATCTGAACCATTCCAGTACATTCCAGATGTACTATACTTACAGTTCCCAGAACAACCTAAATTCTTTTCATATCTCCATGCACTGAAAACTACGTCCCCTTCTATACAGAAGGCCTTGGTCCTTCCATTTTTGAATTTGTCCTGGAATTTTCATACTTCTACTGTGAATACAGTTTTGGGGAGATTCTTCCTTTCCCTGTGAAATCATCGGACTTTCCCTCATCTGCTTACACGTGACAGAGCTGAGGTCTCCTTCATCTGCCAAAGCATTTTATGTAATCCTCCATAACTGTACTTCTGTAACTTTAAACTGCAAGAGTTTCTCTTCCTCTTTGTCTCTACTCAACAGAAGACTCTTTGAAGGAGAAATTTATTCTATTACCCCAGTGTTCAGAATCTGGTATATAATAGGAACTTAAGTATTGAAAGCAGTTAGTGTACTACAAAGTACCACATGAAATACAATAATTATCGTCATACTGTTATAAAAACATTTTAAAACGCTGGAATCAGGATAAATTAGATTTACCATGTGTAATGCCCAGCTGAGTGCTTCACAGATATAAGACCTCAACATGGTTCTATAGAAAAAATCACTGTCTCCACTTTCAGATGAGAAAACTGGCTCACTGAGATCAGGTAATTAGCCCCAAATCACCAGATCATAAGTTTGAGAGCTGGGAATGGGATTTAGTCTGTTAGATTCCAAAATGTTGTGTTCTGAAACATTTAGCAACATGCCGCATAGTCTCTCCTTCTTAGCTGATCCAGCAGAGGCAGTGGAAATAGTAAGGTTATATGGGAGGATGAGCCTCACTTAAAGGAAGGAGGGGAAAAAAGAGGTGGGAAGCACCTTAAATCCTTCCATTATACGTCAGGAAAAAGTGTGAAAGCCTTGGGGGAAATCCCTTTTACAAGAATAATCAATTCGTCCTATCTCTCAATAATTTATTTTATTGACTATGCCAATTCATTTCATCTCTCTTTACATGAGCTATTTTTCAAATTAAACTATTTTTAGCTTTCCATCCCAGTCCTGATTTTTTAAAGTATGGCAAATAAAATTGTATAAAGATAATACTCAAAGCAAACTATTGTAGATGGATAAATTCCAAGTCTTATATGTTATGTCGCTTTTTATACAGCCCAGGGCCACACCGCGTCCTGATCTGCATTCCATTTATGGCCAGTTATGTCGGTGCTGCTGAGGTCACTGTCTTCTGATTGATGCCTACTCAGCTATTCTCCATGCTCTAGGTTTATTGCTGGGGTTCCTCTGTAAGTGAACCAGTTTATACATGTCCTATCTCCCTCCTCATCAACGTCACTATATGGCTTTTAATTTTGTTTGCCAGAGAATTAACACTTTACATAACTAAAAAATTGGCGTCATATACAACTTTATACGTTATCTTAACCTTAACTTTTGTATATAACTTTCAATCTGGTTCATACACCTAGTGTGTGTAATCCATAATTTTTTGATATACCAATTTCTTACATGAATCAATAGCTTGATAGAAATAAAATAATTTCACCTTCTCTCATCTCATATGATAAAATGAAGCTTATATGGCGGGGGAAATGGAGAGTTTCTTAGAAATGCATGTTCTTTTAGGTCAGAGGATGCTCTTATAGATCTCTGAGCAATAACTGCTATAGTTTTATTAGTTTCTATTTTAAAATACATATTCTGATTTTTTTTTTTACTTTACAAAAGGAATTATAATAAAATTCATTGGAAAATTCAATGAAATATTTCCCAACTAGAAAATTATTTTTTCTTATAGTAAGGGGGAGCTTGTGGGCTGCCGTCTATGGGGTTGCACAGAGTCGGACACGACTGAAGCGACTTAGCAGCAGCAGCAGCAGCAGCAAGCAGTATAAGAAATTATTTTGTTGGTGATTATATATAGAATCAAAACTTGAAGCTTACTTACATATATTCATACTTACATTTAAAAATTCTATTGTTAAGTAAAAGTTATACACTTAATATGCAAATATGTCCTACTTTAAAGACAAATATCCCTCAAGTTCCATTGTTAAAAGTTTTTTCAAAAAATGAAGGTTTTAAAAGGGAAAGTGAAAGTCACTCAGTCATGTCAGACTCTTTGGGGCCCCATGACTACACAGTCCATGGAATTCTCCAGGCCAGAATACTAGAGTGGGTAGCCTTTCCCTCCTCCAGAGGATCTTCCCAACCCAGGGATCGAACCCAGGTCTCCCGCATTGCAGGCGGATTCTTTACTAGCTGAGCAACAACAAAGCCCTTTAAAAGGGAAAAGTTAACTTAATTAGTCTCTGTCAAGACAGTTTTCTTCATTTGCCAATCAGGAGCATAATGACATGGTATGATATAAAAGCCAGCTGTGTATTAACCTCTTGCTGCTGTCGATTTCTGCATGTTTAGCTATGTGAACACACATCTAAGTTACGTGACTACACATTTTCTCATTTAAGTTATGTGAACACATTTCCACATTTGAAAATAGGAATAATAATACCCACCTTGCAGGGCTACTCAGAGGAGTATAGAAGGTCAAGTATATAAAGCATTTAGCACATTGCTGAAAATAACAGGAACATTGGTAGTTCATATTACCATTTAAGGCTTTTTTCTTCTTAGACTATAACTTATTTAGAAATTAAAATTATGATGTTATTCTTTTCATAACAAAGTAAAGGCTTTAAAATGTCCTATCAGTTCAGTTCAATCGCTCAGTCATGTCCAACTCTTTGCGACCGCACGGACTGCAGCTCACCAGGCTTCCCTGTCCATCACCAGCTCCCGGAGCCTACTCAAACTCACGTCCATTGAGTCGGTGACGCCATTCAACCATCTCATCCTCTGTCGTCCCCTTCTCCTCCCGCTTTCAATCTTTTGATCGCAGCCATGAAATTAAAAGACACTTACTCCTAGGAAGGAAAGTTATCACCAACCTAGATAGCATATTAAAAAGGAGAGACATTACTTTGTCAACAAAGGTCCGTCTAGTCAAGGCTATGGTTTTTCCAGTAGTCATGTATGGATGTGAGAGTTGGACTATAAAGAAAGCTGAGCGCAGAAGAATTGATGCTTTTGAACTGTGGTTTTGGAGAAGACTCTTGAGAGTTGCTTGGACTGCAAGGAGATCCAGCCAGTCCATCCTAAAGGAGATGAGTCCTGGGTGTTCATTGGAAGGATTGATGTTGAAGCTGAAACTCCAGTACTTTGGCCACCTGATGTGAAGAGCTGACTCATCTGAAAAGACCCTGATGCTGGTCTTTTGATGATTGAGGGAAGGAGGAGAAGGGGACAACAGAAGATGAGATGGTTGGATGGCATCACTGACTCAATGCACATGGGTGTGGGTAGACTCCGAGAGTTGGTGATAGACAGAGAGGCCTGGCGTGCTGTGGTTCATGTAATCGCAAAGAGCCGGACACGACTGAGCAACTGAATTGAACTCTGCATATAAGTGAAATAAGCAGGGTGACAATATACAGCCTTGACACACCCCTTTCCTGATTTGGAACCAGTGTGTTGTTCCATGTCCAGTTCTAACTGTTGGTTCCTGACCTGCATACAGATTTCTCAGGAGGCAGGTCAAGTGGTCTGGTATTCCCATCTCTTTCAGAATTTTCCACAGTTTATTGTGATCCACACAATCAAAGGCTTTGGCATAGTCAATAAAGCAGAAGTAGATGATTTTATGGAACTCTCTCGCTTTTTTGATGATCCAGTGAATGTTGACAATTTGATCTCTGGTTCCTCTGCCCTTGCTAAATCCAGCTTGAATACCTGGAAGTTCATGTTTCATGCACCTCTGAAGCCTCACTTGGAGAATTTTGAGCATTACTTTACTAGTGTGTGAGATGAGTGCAATTGTGTGGTAGTTTGAGCATTCTTTGGTATTGCCTCTCTTTGGGATTCGAATGAAAGCTGACCTTTTCCAGTCCTGTGGCCACTACTGATTTTTTTCCCAAATTTGCTGGCATATTGAGTGAAGCACTTTCACAGCATCATCTTTTAGGATTTGAAATAGCTCAACTGGTTCCATCACCTCCTCTAGCTTTGTTCGTACTATGCTTCCTAAGACCCAACTAAGACTGAACTGAACTGAACTGAACTTGATCACTGCCTCCTGTACAGTGTCATGAACCTCTGTCCATAGTTCATCAGGCACTCTATCAGATCTAATCACTTGAATCTATTTGTCACTTCCACTGTATAATCGTAAGGGATTTGATTTAGGCTATACTTGAATGGTCTAGTGGTTTTCCATACTTTTATCAATTTAAGTCTGAATTTGGCAATAAGGAGTTCATGATCTGAGCCACAGTCAGCTCCCAGTCTTGTTTTTGCTGAATGTATAGAGCTTTTCCATCTTTGGCTTCAAAGAATATAATCAATCTGATTTAGGTATTGACCATCTGGTGATGTCCACATGTAGAGTCTTCTCTTGTGTTGTTGTGTTGTGTTTGCCATGACCAATGTGTTCTCTAGGCAAAACTCTATTACCCTTTGCCCTGCTTCATTCTGTACTCCAAGGCCAAATTTGCCTGTTACTCCAGGTGTTTCTTGACTTCCTACTTTTGCATTCCAGTCCCCTATAATGACTGTAGGCAAGAATCCCTTAGAAGAATTGAGTAGCCATCATAGTCAACAAGAGTCCGAAATGCACTACTTGGATGTACTCTCAAAGACAACAGAGTGATCTCTGTTCGTTTCCAAGGCAAACCATTCAATATCACAGTAATCCAAGTCTATGCCCTGACCAGTAATGCTGAACAAGCTGAAGTTGAACGGTTTTATGACGGCCTACAAGACCTTCTAGAACTAACATTCCCCCCTCCCAAAGAAAAAAAAACTCCTATACATCTTAAATATTATAAAGGACACAATATTTTGACTATAAATTTGTTCAAATGCAGGTGATATTAAAAAGTAAACAAAAAATTTATAGGCCAAGAATATCTTATTAAAAAGATACAATCCAAAAATGAATTGATTAAACTTGTCTGTGTTAAAAATGTATTACCTGTGGAATCCAGCCCATAAAACAAGGGAGAACTGATGACACACTAGGAGAATCATGCTGATTTTCAGAAAGTCGATTTCCATCAAAACTGCATCCTTCCAGCAGTAAGCCACTGATCTGCCACAGAGATATATAAACATTAAAATGCGTACTACAGTCTGAAACGGCAGGAGTTACTCTATTATATCTTCAGAAGGACAGCAACAATTTCCACTGTAACTATACATTTCAAACAGTGTTACAACAAAGATTATGGTATTTCATCTGAGGATAACGAAGGGGAAGGCCTGGACCAGTGTTCACTGTGAGCTTCCTTTAGGCTGAGTCCTGAATTTTAGCAAATATTGGAGGAAAAAATACTTATAAATGTCATCAGTTATACAACTGCATGTGCCTTGGCACTAGAATAATAGAAATATAAAGACAAAAGCCAAAATGTTACTCTTTTTCCAGGGGAGGGGGAAGACAAGCACACTAGAGAAGAACAAGTGCCCCTTGCTTGGAATTCTGACATCATTTTCTAAAGGACAGAACAAAATTCAGAAAGGTTAATGCAAAACAATTCTTAACATGTCACACACTGCTGAAAGAAGAATACAGAAAGGAAAAAAAGTCCATCTCTTGGGGACTTCCCTGGTGGTCCACTGGTTCAGAACCTGTCTTCCCACTGCAGGGTGGATGCATGAAGCAGGGCACCCAAAGCCAGTGCTCTGGGACAACCCAGAGGGACAGGGCAGGGAGGGAGGGGGTTCAGCACGGGGACTCATGTTCACCCTGGCTGATTCATGTCGATGTACGGCAAAAGCCACCACAATACTGTAAAGTAATTATCCTCCAATTAAAATTAATAAATTAAAAAAAAAAGAATCTGTCTTCCATGGGTTCAGTCCTTCGTTGGGGAAGTAAGATTTCACATTCCCAAGGGCAACTACACTCACAGGGCTCAGGTAGTGTAGGTGTTAGTAGCTCAGTCGTGCCCAGCTCTTTGCGACCCCATGGACTGCAGCCCAGCAGGCTCCTCTGTCCATGGGATTTTCCAGGCAAGAATGCTGGAGTGGGGTGCCATTTCCTTCTCCAGCCGCAACTAGAGACCCAGCCAAAAATAAATAAATATATGAAAAAAACAAACAAAAAAGGAGTTCATCTCTTACTCTAAATTAACGTTAGTGTAAATTTGTGAAAGTATGAAAATGAAAATATAAATATTCTGGTAATATTAGCTTCATATTTCTTAAGTTCATTCTTTTAGTTTCTGGTAATAAATGTAGAGTCTGCATTTTGAATTCAGATCCATATCTATATTCTCACAATTTGAACTTGATAGAAAATAAAACAATCTTATAAATATTGTTTAGTGTCTTTGAAATTTTAACATACTATAGAATTTAGAGGTAAGGAAACACATTCAGTTCAAAGAGCTGAAATCATTTTCAACTACATTATAGTCAGAGGATGGCTATGGGAAGAGTACTAGTAAAGTCTGTCTTGACAAATAGTTCTGATTAGTTGCTTTACCAAGAAAACATAAACAACTTTTTTCAGTGAAAGAGTTGGGATAAAAACAGAATTACTGAATGGGTTTAAGTTCCCCAATAACCCCCCAGGTTTCAATACTATTCTCTCAGATCATCTTACCCTCGCCTTCTCCCACAGAGTCCAAAAGTCTGTTCTTTACATCTGTGTCTCTTTTGCTGTCTCACATATAGGGTCGTTGTTACCATCTTTCTAAATTCCATATATATGCGTTAATATACTGTATTGGTGTTTTTCTTTCTGAATCACTTCACTCTGTATAATAGGCTCCAGTTTCATCCACCTCATTAGAACTGATTCAAACACATGTGTCCGACTCTTTGCAACCCCATGGACTGCAGCATGCCAGGCTCCTCTATCCTCCACTATCTCCTGGATTTTGCTCAAGTTCAACTGATAGTTGACACTATCTAACCAAGTCATCCTCTACCACCCCTTCTCTTTTCCCTCTTCTAACCAGGGGGTTGGAGGGGTGCTAAATACTGTCCTTTGGAGCCTTATTTCAATGACTGACATTACTGACCATGTAGTTCCTTAATCAGACACACGGGAGACATTCTTGGTCCCACCTTCTGAACTTCCCGTATACTATCAACTACCAACAGCTGCCACTTCTAATAAAATCCTCTAAATTTGTCCTTTTCTATTTCATCCTCTATTGTTTCCCAACTCCGGAATTTAAAGAAAATTAAAACATTGACTTTCAAAAAGTAGTATCTATTGTTTACATAATAAAATGATAATATTGATACATCAGAGATTGGAGTGGTATCAACAAATGGTACCCTGTTTCATCTGCAATTCTGCATCAATGGAAGGAGCAAAAGCAGGGAGGCCTAAAATACTACATTTTTTTTTCCTGAAAAAAGATAGCTTAGTGGATATAATAGATCTCCAGGCAAATGTACTTGCTAATACTAACCACAAGAATTTGGAAGGCTTAACTCCTAGTTATGACAGTACTACACCAGATGCAGGGACAACCTTGAAGGGGTGGAGCAGAATATGTAACCTGAGAGAAAAGCCTAGGAAGGCACAGTATTCAGCCCTGGGTTCCTGACTCAAACTCATAATCAGATAAAGTGACACCTTTCCTGGAAAGGGAGGAGTCAGGTAGAAGGTAGAGAGTGTCTAGGAGTATGAACATTAGTAAATATTCCTCCACACGCAAAAAACTACCAGAAAGGAAAATAAAAGTTCCCCTCTAATATATTTAAAATACTTGGGAAATTACCTGATACACAATAAGTGTTCAATAAGGATTAGCTATTACTGTTCATTTAAGCTAATCCATCTATTAACTTCTAGACATTGAGAATTATTTTATATGGTGTATCCATTTAAATCTGGAGAAGGAAATGGCAAGCCACTCCAGTACTCTTGTCTGGAAAATCCCATGGACAGAGGAGCCTGGTAGGCTAATAGGGCAAAATGAAGGTTTTACTGGAAATTATTTGGATATGCCAGCAAATCTGGAAAACTAAGCAGTGGCCACAGGACTGGAAAAGGTCAGTTTTCATTCCAATCCCAAAGAAAGGCAATGCCAAAGAATGCTCAAACTACTGCACAATTGCACTCATCTCACACGCTAGTAAAGTAATGCTCAATATTCTCCAAGCCAAGCTTCAACAATATGTGAACCGAGACCTTCCAGATGTTCAAGCTGGATTTAGAAAGGGCAGAGGAACCAGAGATCAAATTGCCAACATCCACTGGATAAAACAAGAGAATTCCAGGAAAACATCATTCTATAGGAGAGGTGATCTTGATTCTGTAACAAACAGTGGTATGAAATAAAAAGATGAACTTGATCTAGATGTGAAAAGACATAAGGTACACAATAACAAAACACAGTGTCTGGACTTTGACCCAAATTTGAACACACTATTGGAAATTTTGTTTGTTTGTTTTTTGAGACAGTGGTAAATATTGCTGTGAACTGGCTATTAAATGATGCCAATTGTTAATTTTTGTATGTGTGATAATATATTGCATTTATATAAGAAAAATTTTTGAGAAATGGAGAAGTAAAATGCCTGGACTTTCCTTTAGCAAAAACAATAAAAAAAGAGAAAAAGAAGAAATATCTCTAAATCTTGAAAACTTTGAATATGGAGATTCATTTTACTGTTCTTTCCTCTTCTGTATTTGTAATTGTTTAATAAGAAAAATAACGAAAAATGATTTGGAAAAAACTTGAATGCCAGAGAATGTTTAAATTTTCTCTAAAGAATTACCTTCTCTGTCTAGAGCTACTGTCCAATACAGTAGCCAAGGTCACATATGCTATTGAGCACTTGAGATGTTACTAGTCTGAAATGAGATGTGCCATAAATATAGAATATATGATGGATTTCAAGGACTTTGTACAAGAAAAGAGAAAGTAAAATGTCATTCATAATTTTAAAATATTTATTACATGCTGAAACAACATGTTGTATATATTCAGTAAAATAAAATAACACTAAAAATATTTTTATCTGTTTCTTTTATATTTTTAGAGGTCCATCTAGTCAAGGCTATGGTTTTTCCAGTGGTCATGTATGGATGTGATAGTTGGACTATAAAGAAAGCTAAGCATCGAAGAATTGCTGCTTTTGAACTGTGGTGTTGGAGAAGACTCTTGAGAGTCTGTTGGACTGCAAGGAGATCCAACCAGTCCATCCTACAGGAGATCAGTCCTGAATGTTCACGGGAAGGACGGATGCTGAAGCTGAAACTCCAATAATCTGGCCACCTGATGTGAAGAGCTGACTCATTTGAAAAGACCCTGATACCAAGAAAGATTGAGGGCAGGAGGAGAAGGGGATGACAGAGGATGAGATGGCTGGATGGCATCACTGACTCAATGGACATGGGTTTGGGTGGACTCCGGGAGTTGGTGATGGACAGGGAGGCCCGGCGTGCTGCGGTTCATGGGGTCGCAAAGAGTCGAACATGACTGGGCGACTGAACTGAACTGAACTAGAAAATATAAAATTCTGTTATGTGGCTTGATGTAGGTTGAAGAAAGGAGAATATGCTAAGGAAAGTTATATTCCAGAAAGAAATACAAACAGGTTTCTTAGAAGTTTTTGAAAGCTGGGGAAGGACTAGAACAGTTAATGGAACTTGGTATATAATCCCAGCACTTGGAATTTTTTTCAGTAATGTATCAAGTAAAGTCAGAGGTTTCATAGCAGAGAGACTTCCCAAACAGGTAATTTCAGCCAGTTCTCAGCCTCCTACTATATTTGGAGGGCATGAGAAGATAGCATTAAGTTGGCCAGACTATGAAACAGTATGGTCAACAAGAATTAAAAGGCTTTTATTTTTTTTTTTTGGTAATTTTTATCTATTTATTTATTTTTGGCTGTGCTGGGTCTTTGCTGCTGCGTGCGCTTTTCTCTAGTTGTTTCAAGCGGAGGCTACCCTCTGCTTGGGTGTGCAGGCTTCTCACTGCAGTGGCTTCTCTTGTTGCAGAGAACGGACTCTAGAGAGCACGGGCATCAGTAGTTGCGGCTCCTGGGCTGGAGAGCACGGGCTCAGTAGTTGTGGTGCATGGGCTTAGTTGCTCCCGGGCCTGTGGGATCTTCTGGGATCAAGGATCAAACCTGTATCTCCTGCACTGGCAGGCAGATTCTTTACCACGGAGCCACGAGAGAAGCCCCTGAAAGCCCATTACACTCGTGTAAATATAATGAGACACTCACAGCATTTAATGCTACAGAAATAGCAGATTTAAAATCTTTGATTGCTTAAGTTTTCAAGGAAAATAATTTTTTGTTGACCTAGTTTTGTATCACATTATTTTGTAAATATCAAATCATTTTAGAGATTGACTTTTAGAGAAAATCATATTACTAAGCATTCTTAAAGTTCCCCTATGATTTAAAAATAATATGTACTTGACAATGACTATATAAGGATATTCACATTTAGTGCTCAGTTTTAAAAATTAAAACTATCAGAAATAGATGTCTTAAAATGACAAAAGTAAACAAGTGGGACCTGATTAAACTTAAAGGCTTTTCCACAGCAAAGGAAACCATAAGCAAGGTGAAAAGACAACCCTCAGAATGGGAGACGGAGAAGGCAATGGCACCCCACTCCAGTACCCTTGCCTGGAAAATCCCATGGACGGAGGAGCCTGGTAGGCTACAGTCCATGGGGTCGCTAAGAGTCGGACACGACTGAGCGACTTCACCTTCACTTTTCCCTTTCATGCACTGGAGAAGGAAATGGCAACCCATTCCAGTATTCTTGCCTGGAGAATCCCAGGGATGGCGGAGCCTGGTGGGCTGCCGTCTATGGGGTCGCACAGAGTCGGACACGACTGAAGTGACTTAGCAGTAGCAGCAGCAGCAGCAGAATGGGAGAAAATAATAGCAAATGAAACAACTGACAAAGGATTTCTTCCAAAATATACAAGGAGCTCATACAACTCAATACCATAAAAACAAACAACTCAACCAAAAAGTGGGAAAAAGAACTAAACAGACATTTCTCCAAAGAAGACATACAGATGGCTAACAAACACATGGAAAGATGCTCAACATCGCTCATTATTAGAGAAATGCAAATCAAAACTACAACGACATATCACCTCACACCAGTCAGAATGGCCATCATCAAAAAGTCTACAAACAATAAATGCTGGAAAGGGTGTGGAGAAAAGGGAACACTCTTGCACTGTTGGTGGAAATGTAAATTGATACGGCCGCTATGGAAGAGGGTGTGGAGATTCCTTAAAAAACTAGGAATAAAGCCACCATATGACCCAGGAATCCCACTCCTAGGCATATACCCTGAGGAAAACAAAACTGAAGACACACATATCCCACTGTTCACTGAAGCACTATTTACAATAGCAACCTATTGGAGCAACCTAGATGGAAGCAACCTAGATGTCCATCGACAGATGAATGGATAAAGAAGTTGTGGTACATATACACAATGGAATATTAGTCATAAAAAGAATGCATTTGAGTCAGTTCTAATGAGGTGGATGAACCTATATACAGAGTGAAGTAAGTCAGAAAGAGAAAGATAAATATCGTATTTTAACACACATATACAGAATCTAGAAAAATGGTACTGAATTTACTTACAGGGCAGCAATGGAGAAACAGACAACAGAGAATAGACTTATGGACATGGGGGCAGGGGTGTGATGTACGGAGAGAAACATGGAAACTTACATCACCATATGTAAAACAGATAGCAATGGGAATTTGCTGTCTGGCTCAGGAAACTCAAAAGGGTCTCTGTATCAACCTAGAGGGGTGGGGTGGGGAGGGAGATGGGAGGGAGGTTCAAAAGGGAGGGGATATATGTATACCTGTGGCTGATTCATGTTGAGGTTTGACAGAAAACAACACAATTCTGTAAAGCAATTATCCTTCAAAAAAACAATTAAAAAAAAAAAGAGGTGTTATCACTGAATACTGGTCTATTTGAGTGTAAAGATGAAGAGAAAGAGGTCGTATGATGTATTTTCCTCTGGACTTAATTATGATATTTGGTAGACACAAGGCCATAGTAATGTCAATAAACTATTTCAAAATGCCAGTAAAAATAAACTATTTAAGGGGTTTTTTTTGGTAAGCTTTCCACTACTGGACTGATAAGCTACAACTGGTAGCTCACACTCATTTGGGGAAGATGTGTCTGAAGCTTGTAACTCCTAATTCTGATGAGCCCATTCTCTTCATGAAATCTCAAATGTCTAAATTTTCAATTTCCTCACTGTTTTAACTTTTATTTCCCGGTAAGCTCTAAAAGGGAGGGAGTTGAAACACAAATAGTATAATAACCACTTGGTAAATGGGCAAACCCTAGCCTGGCATGAAGTAGCCGAAATGACCTGGCAAGCATAAGTGGCTTTAATATGTTGCTGCTGCTGCTAAGTCGCTTCAGTCGTATCCGACTCCGTGCGACCCCATAGATGGCAGCCCACCAGGCTTCCCCATCCCTGGGATTCCCCAGGCAAAAACACTGGAGTGGGTTGCCATTTCCTTCTCCAATGCATGAAAGTGAAAAGTGAAAGCGAAGTCGCTCAGTCGTGTCCGACTCTTAGCGACCCCGTGGACTGCAGCCTACCAGGCTCCTCCGTCCATGGGATTTTCCAGGCAAGAGCACTGGAGTGGGGTGCTATCTATCACCTTCTCCGTTTAATATGCTACTAGGTCCCAAAGAAGCAGCAGCGTTCAGGTATCTCAGAGAACCATGCATTATTAACAAGAGGATACCGTATTTAATAAGCCTGATTTGCCGAGAGAGAAGAGCTGATTTTGCCCTTTGTGTCTCGCAGCACTGGGAGTAAAGGAGGGAACTGGAAGCAGCCCAGAGTTGCCAGAGCAAAACTTGCACAGCCTTGGGCAAGACTGAGCACGCAGGCTGAACGGGTGTTTGACTGATGCATGTTCTAGTACTAAGTTTCACGACTGCTGTTAACAAATCATAAATCAATAATGGAAGTGAGGAAATTTTAGAGGGCCACATTCAGGATCTAAAAAAACCAATACACGTATATATTCTCTTAAGCAGGTCTAAAGGGTTTGAGATATTGACTGATGTGGGAACTATAGCCTTGCTTGAAGATTTCACTAGTTGAATTTAGTCTAGGGTGGTAGAGACTGAAAAAATTTAAAACCAGTTAAGTTTTACAGTGACAATAAAATTCAAATGTAACTCAAATTCAAAATTTTCCTATCAAAACAATCCTTTCATTGAAAATTGTATTAAAAGGAACCTAAATCAATTATTTAGAACTTACTGATCATGCCAACTGCAGTGAGGGGCTTATAAAAACTTTTTATCTGAGAAATATAAACTTCAGGTAAGAAATTAGGAAATATGCCCCCATTGTTTACATGAATGAGGGGCCAAAGAGGGGAAAAATTCTGTTGGATCAACTCAAATCCCATAAGAAGGGATTTTTTTTTTTAACTTAAAGTTTAAGACATAATTCTATCAAACTTATCCCTAAACATATTGACCAACAAATATTTTAGTTTTTAACAATAAAGTTGCTTTTATAAATGTCAAATGAAAAATAAAAGAATTCTGCTTTACTAGATAAAAGTAGAGAACTTTATACTAAAACATACTTTTGTTTCTAATTAAAAAAACACATACTACCTAATAAAACCTAATCCACATCGAGAGAAATAAATGAAAAAATACACACATACATAGGTTTTCAGAGACCTTGTAATAAACATGTTAAGGAAATTATTATTTATATCCATGATATAAGAGACAACAAAGGCTCAGACTGCTCTATTAGTTACTTTAAACAGTTACATGGCTCTGTTTTGGAGAACTAAGATTAGAATCGTGTTTTACTCTCAGCCTTTCCCCCCATTTATAAAACAAAACATATACACCTGGGATTTTCTGATTGTAGATAATTTTATTTCATTTTGTAAGAGCGGGGGAAAATAGTTCGGGAAATATGAATACACCTTGACACAGAATAAAATAAAATTTGTTTCCCTTGTTTTTTATAGCAGTATACTTAAATAATGATACTACATTCTATGTATATGCTAAGAGACCACACAACCAGGTAAAGTGCATGATTCATGGGTTTCCTCCTTCTCCTTAATGACTAGGCCACAGTTTATCTGTACCCATAATAGTTAAGGTAGCTTTTATGGGATAGAGGTTAAGGTTAAAATGCAAAGGATGAATAAGAGCCGCTAATTTTGCTTCAAGGGAGAATGTTTTTGCAATCTATAAAGCCAAAAGGGAAAGATCTAACGTATTGTCAGTGATCAAATTTCTGGCACACTACACCATTACAGTTGATGTTAATAAGGCCTATTATAGAACCTCTCCTATTGTTGGTCCTCTACTCAACAATTCAACAAGAGTATAACTGAGTGTTTATTATGTATAAGGTATTGCTGGAGGTATCTGAGATACAAGAAAACTGAAAAAAGGAAAGACTATTCTCATGGGGCTTACATTCTAGTTGAGTAAGACAAACAAATAACAAATATGATAAATTATATAGTATGCAAGAAAGTAGTAGTTATATGAAAAGAAAATTGTTGACCTGGAAACTAGGGCTATGAAACAGAACTTCTGATCTGTCAGTTGCCTAAGGTTAACTAAGGTAAACAAATAGAGTCTTACATTGACTGTGTGTGTGTGCATGCACATGCTCAGGCATGTCCGACTCTTTGTGACCCCATGGACTGTAGCCCTCCAGGCTCTTCTTTTCCTTGGGATTTCTCAGGCAAGAATCTGGAGTGAGTTGCCATTTCCTCCTCCAGCGTATCCTCCTGACTCCAGGATCAAATCTGCATCCCCTGTGTCTCCTGCGTTGCAGGCAGATTCTTTACCCACTGAGTCATCGGGGAAAGGCCTTACATTTATTTTAATTGTATGTTAATACACTGAACTAGATGCTGAGGATCTGAAGATAGATAAGACAATCTTTGTCTTCAGTGACATTACAGTCTCATAAGACAGACCAAGATAATCATAGTAAAACATGCAGCATCATGTATTGCTGTTCAGTCACTAAGTCATGTCTGACTCTTTGCGACCCCAACCCAGCAATCAAATCTAGGTCTCCTGCATTGCAGGTGGATTCTTTACCAACTGAGCTATCAGGGAAGCCCTTACACATCATTTACTGTATAGCAAGTATTTATTAACTTGAATGTTAGAAGAGGTAATATAACAGAACTTCAAGATTTATATCATTTTTAATGAGTTATATTTTCAAATATGTTATATTCCTAATATTCTTATTTTTGTATTAGAACAGGTTGCATTTTGTACAGCTTGTTTCATGTTAAATCTTAACTTACTTTGATTTTTCACATAGGTAATACAATCTATCTCTGCTGATCTTACACTACAAAGATAGGTGACTTTGACACTGGAGGGGAATCTCTGTATCATAGTTGGTACTTGTATAATCTTTGACTCAGATAAATATCTAAAATCAGTCTAATACCTTAATTTGAAGCTTTGCTTCTTGTAGGCGACCTTTCCATGATGCCACAAATTTGAGGCTATCCACAGAACAGACCATAGCTCTGTAAAAGTGAAATTTCAAATGTCAGAAAGCAATAATTTTCAGGAGCTATAGAATATATTGACCATCACCCTTAATGCATGATGAGGGTTAAACATGAGGGGGGGTTCAATAAATGTTCACTTGCTCAACTGAAATATTGATATTTATAATAAGATCTTGAGGTACAACCAATTTGAAGATCCCCTAAAGCACAAAAAACAACTAAATTTTTTCCCAGTATATTTTTGGAAGTGTCTCTTTCATTACATTCCAACTTCTTAAGAATTATAGACTATATATGACATGATAATCCATACTTGTCTTAAAACAGTTTGATCTTAACCATCAAATACTGTTTCCCACCAAGAAGCCTAGTCAGCACTAAGAGAAATTTCTACAAAAAAGATGAAAATATTTTCATCCAGTTCAAAATGGCAGCCACTACTCACATGTGGCTATTGAGAACTGTAAATGTGACTAGTATATTGAGAAATTATATTTTTACTTCGACCTCCGTTTTTATGGGATTGTTTATTTCTCCTGATATTAAGTGAATGAGCTGTATATATATATATTTTGGATACTGAGCCCTTGGGCATTGCACTGTTTGCAAATATCTTCCCCCATTCCATTTTGTTGATGGCTTCCTTTGTTGTACAAAAGCTTTTAAGCTTAATTAGGTCCAATTTGTCTGAGACCCTCTGTGCTTCCTATACTTGGATATCTATTTCCTCTTTCAGGTTTTTGAAGTTTCAGCATAATTTCCTCAAATACATTTTCAATCTTCTCTCTTCTCCTTCTGAAACCAACATAATGCAAAAGTGAGGACACCATGTTCTCAGAGACATTTGTTTCTTGAATTGCTTTTTTGTTTTCCTTTCTGGTGTTCTGACTGGATGATTTCCGTTATTCTTTCAGATTGCTTACGTGTTCTTCTGTATCACTTAGTCTGCTATTCACTCCTTTTAATGTGTTTTTCTTTAATTTCAGCTATTGAATTATTTATTTTTGACTGGGTCTTTATATTTTCTGGTTCCTAGTGAAGAAGCTCATATTTTAGATCAATTCCTTTTCCTAATTCAGTTAACATTTTCACTTCCAATGTTTCTAATAATTTATCTGACAAACTGCTTATTTCTCTTTCATTATTTTTTTCAGGGGTTTTCTGTTGCTTTTTTCATTAGTTCCTCTGCCTTTTTCATTTTGCTTACTGTTCTCTGCCTCTATGAATTTAGGTGATACAGTTACCTATTACATTTTGAAGGGGTATTCTTCTGTGGGAGTATCTTAATGGAGACCACGTGCGCTCAATGCTTTTGCTGGGAGAGCTAGATCTGATGCGGGTGCCAGTCACGTCTCTCCTCAGCCTGTGCTGTCAGCTATCACTTTGGTAAGCCTTGAATCTGAAGACAGAGTTGGCCCGCGTGTGAGGCAAAATTTCTCTGCTCAGTGGCCATCCCCGCCCTAAGACGGGAAGCGTCTGGTCCTCTGTGGCTGGAGTAGAAGACCCGTGGGTCAGGCCTGAGCTGGCTCGTTCCCATTGAGTGTGCGTCTCCCCTTTCCCCACAGCAGGAGTCTTGTCCCTGGAGGGGAGCTGAAGCAGTGCGGCTCCTGTGCGTCAGGCCTGAGCTGGCTCCGTTCCCCTCTCCCCACACCGGGAGTCCTGTCCCCGGAGGGGAGCTGAAGTGAGTGAGGCTCCTGTGCGGACCGCTGTCCAGGGCGCTGCCCGCGCGGGCATCCGGGGTTCTGCTCAGACACAGCGCACGGGCACGTCTTTCCCGCTCACATCTGCCGGGACCCAGCGCTGCGCCGCGGCACGGACTGCGTGAGGCCCGAGTGTTTGCTTAGCTTGGGCTGTGGCGCGTGAAGAGGTGGTTGCAGGAAACCAGGCATCCGCTAGAGCAGCCCTCTCTGCCCTGCTGTGCGGGCAAGGCCTCTGTGTCTCTCAGAGCTGATCACATATTCAACACCCTCTATGTTCCACAGAGGAGGCAGGGCCCGTGTGGTTTTCTTTCTCCCCCGTGGGGTGGGAAGGTAAGCTGTAGGACACAGTAGCTGCTCTCATCAATCCGGGATGCTTCTGGGGCACAGCTTGAGGAGGTGCCAACAATGGCCACCACAGACCCCCAGGGTCCAGCTCAGGACCGGGTCCCCTCTGCCTCCCAAGGCACAGTCTTTTCCCTGGTCCTGGTCACCTCAGATCCAGGGCCACACCGTGGCACGGAGCGCGTGGGGCCAGAGATTTGCTTGGCTCTGGCCGGGGCGTACAATGAAGCCGTCACGGGACGCCCAGCAGATGCTGGAGCAGACCTCTGTCCACCCTGCCTCAGGGCTAGCCAGTGTGCACACTTGTCTTGCATGGAGTCCTGCCCTTCTCATGCTTTCTATCTGTCCCAACAGTCCTCCAGCCAGCAAAGGGGGTTTGTCTCCTCCATGCAGGACCCCAGGAATGGGATGCCCAGTCCGTAGTTTGATGTAGTATGAGGGTATGCCCATAAAATCACCTTTTTCCTGAGTCCCCTTCTCAGGGTCACAGGTTCTGACTTGACTGCTTTTTTTTCCTTCCTACCCAATTATATGTGCATTTTTCTTACAGCCGTGGTTATAAAGGAGTTCTACTAGTTTCCAGTGAGTTTTCAGTGAGAACTGTTCTACACATGCATGTATTTTTGAAGTGTTCGTGGGGGGACATGAGGTCCACGTCCTCGTAACTGCACCATCTTGGTCTCCTTAATCCTATTTAATTTTAATTCATTAAAATTTAAATAGCTCTATTGGACTTCTGCTTACCACACTGGACACAATAGGTCTAGAAAGATAAATGACCAAAATATTAAAAATTTGAGTTTATTTCAATTCTAATAAAAAATCACATATTTCGAAAGCAATGCTCTCTAAAAGTTAACTGTTATTAACAGTAAAGTACTAAGAAATAACATAACTATTTGGATTCAACAGTAAATTTATTTCTTGACAATCAAGCAAATGTGATCAGAAGTGAATAAAGTGTACAAATAACCTCTCAGACAAATAAGAATTTCACTCTATTTACCTTGCAGTTTCCTGGCGAAGAGCGTTGAGAAACGTGTCTGGATGGAAGAGTTCTGATAGGTCAAGTGTGTCAGAGAGAAGAGTCTGTTTTTCAGCTCTCTCTACCCAGTTCTAGAAGGAGGGAAATACACAAATACACATTTAAAAACTTTGCAGATTTGAAAGATAAAGATCTATTAAAGAGTAATCATGCAGAAATCATTTTCAATGAGGAAGCTATACAATTTCCAAATGCTCGGAAATGATGCATAGGGAAAAAAATTCCACTGTATGTTATGAAATTTGCTGTAGCTTTTTGGCATAATATCCATCTATCACACTAAAAACCTTCTTTGCACAACCTTCTGTTAGTACTTAGTTCGTGTTAGTCGCTCAGTTGTGTCCAGCTCTTTGCGACCCTGTGGACTGTAGCCCACCAGGCTCCTCTGTCCATGGAATTCGCCAGGCAAGAATACTGGAGTGAGTTGCCATTCCCTTCTCCAGGGGATCTTTTTGTTAGTAGAGATCTACTCAGAATAAAAAGTGCAAAATATAACATTTAATCTCATATATGGCATTTAAGTCTGGACTAGTCCTTCTTCTACTGATGATTCACCTTTCAAAGTGTGCTCTGGAGATACTGAGCATCTGGCTCTAAAACTAGAGTTCCCAAGGTTGCTAATTCTTGGCAAGGCAAACTGGACTTGTGTTCCAGATTTAAGAGTAAATGTGCCATTTTACTAGTCAAGTATTATAGTGGAGAATAATGACCAAGAAAAAATAATGTTTTTGTTAAAACATATTTTTTTTAATAGTCTTCTCTACTTATCTGCCACTTTGTAAATCAATTTATACTCCATTTGGAGAAAGAAACATTATCATAAAGTATGTTTGATAAGTATACTAAAAGACTGATATTTGGAACAAACAACAAAAACAACAAAGTCGTGTGCAAATTTGTTATATGCTTTCCATGTAGTAGCCAATTTCATGCTTACCACAGTCCTGAAATTGGTTAATATCTCCATTTTACAATCAGAAAATGGAGGCATGGTGAGGTTAAGGGTCTTGCCCAAGGTCACATACTGTTGGAGTCAGATAATAAACTCAGATGATTTGTTTCTCTGTAATATTTCCTGGTGGTGCTATTGTACCTTAAGAGATAGATAGCTTAACTGACAATTTCTAAATCAGTTTGCTATTTCAGCTGGTACACAGAGATGGTACCACAGCAACTTTCAGAACTCTCATTTACTCAGTAATTAATTTTGCATGATTTATGAAGTCTAGGAAAAATAATTTATTTAATGTATTACAGTGTAGTGGAGAAGGGACTCCTCCACTGGGACCACCCTAGTATTCTTGCCTGGGAAATTCCACGGACAGAGGAGCCTGGTAGGCTACAGTTTATGGGGTTGCAAAGAGTCGGATATGACTTCGCAACTACAAGATTATTGTGTAGAAAGGCTGTGTTTCATGTCCTATAACACTGTGTTATCCATCCAAGCATTTATATCTGTCAGCAGGTCTAGAATAGGAGAAATTAAAATCTCCAAAGCTAGTGTGCTTGCATTAATTAATATCTTACTGAATTTGACTACTATTCCTACCCTACAATGAGTAGCAAAAATGTCCCTATGTCCATCCTACCAATTGATAATATGTTGATTTCAAAATTAGAAAAGACTGTATTCTTCTTTTTAAATTTTTATTGGAATATAGTTGATTTATAATGTTGGATTAGTTTTAGGTATACAGCAAGGTGAATCCTTATATATACACTATGTATATCCACTCATCTTTTCTTAGATTAAAAAAACACAGACTTTACAAGTTATTACTAAAAGAGACACAAACAGAATATCTGACAAAAATATGTTCAGAACCAATTATGTTAATGGTTAAATTTAAGATTTTGGACTACTACCCATATAAAGTTCATTATGAGGGATTATTTAAAATTTTAAAACATGAGTTACTAAAATAAATCATTCAATTAAGACAAATTTACAGATAAATCAATGACCTATTTGGGAGGAAAACATTCTTAATTAAAATAAAGCCTAAAGCCTAGATTCATTTCTATTCTATTGTTTCTCAACTCCTCAAAATATAAATATAAATAAATATATATGGATTTTTTAAAATGTAGAAAAGATTAAAAAGATATCTCTTTAACAAAGTATAATTATTTTTTCTTAGATATTATCCTCTTAATAATGACACTTTCAAATAACAGTCCATAAAGTAGATACACCATAAAGCATTTATTTTTCAATTAAATAATTTAAAATTACACATAAAAAATATTATTTACTCCTTATCAAATACTTTATATCTGCCTTCTATTTTCACATAGTCAACAAGTTATGCTTCCATGACCCATTTTTACTGTAAATATTAATTTCTATTATCTTAAAACAACTATTTTAAAATAATCACTTACTGTATAAATATATTGAATTATACTATTATTTCAAAAAAATCCTTCAATTTTGAATTCAAAAACTCCAACACTTGTTGCTAACAATGGATGTGCATATGTTCAAATTAATTAATTAACTGAAATTCTGATAATCAGAATTTTACTTCATTAAAGTTTCAATTAAAATAATTAGTCAAGATTAAGCTTCTTTAGTAAAAATGTTTTTATTAATCTATAATAAAAATAACCTGTTAGTCTATTTAACTTAAACTAAAGCAAAGGTATATTTGATAAGATAAAGTTTAAATAAAAAGGATTCTTTTAATGTATAATAATATCTCTGAACAGGAAACTACACAAAATAAAGAGCCAATACTGGAGTGAGTAGCCTTTCCCTTCTCCAGGGGATCTTCCCAATCCAGGGATTGAACTCAGGTCTTCTGCATTGTAGGCAGATTCTTTATCAGCTGGACCACCGGGAAATCCCTTTAAATTTTTAATAACTACATTAAATCTACCCATGCATGTTTATAGAAGCTCTTATTCATAATTGCCAAAACTTGGAAGCAACAAAAATATATCCTTTAGTAGGTGAATGGACTAATCAATTCTGGTATATTGTGACAATTGAATATTATTCAGTACTAAAAACAGATGAACTATCAAGCCATGAAAAGACATGGAGAAAACTTAAATGCACACATCTAAGTGAAAGAAATCATTCTGAAAAAACTTTACATACTATATGACTCCAACTATATAACATTTTGGAAAAGGCTAAATTGTGGAGGCAGTAAACAGATCAGTGGTTAGCAGTGATGAGGGAGCAGAGATAATAGGAAGAACAGAGAATTTTTAGGGCAGTGAAAACTCTCTGTATGGTATTAAAATAATGGGCACAGGCCACTGTATGTTTGCCCAATCCACAGAATGCTAACCATCGAGTGAACCCTAAGCTAAACTATGGGCATGGGTGATTAGATGCGTCAACACAGACTCACCCTTGGTAAAAATGTGCAGTTCTTCAGAGTTGATAATGAGGGAGCCTATGCATGTGTTGGTGCAGGGAGTATATGGGAAGTCACTGTACCTTCATCTCAATTTTGTTGTAAGCCTAAGATTGGTCTAAGAAATAGTCTTTTTTTTAAAAAAAATTACATTTATATTCATTTAAAAGAACAGAAATAAAGACAATTAAGCAGCATAATCTTTAATGAGCTTTGGACTGAGCTTTCAACAAACTTACAGACATTACTGGCAGTTATTTTTCAGTAAATGTCTCTTCTTCATTCCACTCCAGATTACAGGCCGTGCTCTTTTTAAAGGACTATGCTTGAGACTAAACATAAGACCTGTGCCTCTCCTATGATTATGAGACTACATACCCATAATTCTTCAAATGCTATGTAACAGAGTTAATTATGGATGTAAGCAAACAAGTAATAGAATTGAACAACTTAATGGGGTTGGACAATTTCTTAAATACTATAAACACACACACACATAAGATTCATAGACAGAAAAACTTCTAAGCTAGGATGAACCACAGAGATCATCGACTATCGTTTCCTTACTATAATATACAGAAAATGATTTTTCCCAGGTGATACAGGACAATGTAAAAATACTGCAAGATTTTATTTTAAAAAGGCTAGTGATGAAGCAGAATGCATAAACAGAAAGGGCATTCCTTCACTCATTCAGAAACACTTGCTGAAAGCAAGGAGCTTATCATCTAGTTAGGGGAGACCAAACATGCATAAATCACTGTGCTAAAGGAGATAAGTGGAAAAAATCATACTAGATGTGAATAATGTATCATGAATGATCTACTCCTGTATGGACCAAAATATATAGAATTTTGAAGGAAAAGGCTGTTCTGCTAAGAATTTAACATCTAGTTAACTTACTGTTCATTTGTAAATATAAATGAGTATCATTCTTTACGTCAGAGTTCAGAAAATAAATAAACCATACCTCTGCATCTTTTTTTCTTGTAAAGACTATTCAAAAATGTTTTCCAACTGTCTTATATATTACACAAAACTAAGATTTTTAAAGATGTAGGAGTAAGTTAAATCATTTAAATATAGAAACAAATCTAAATGGTGGTATCACAGACCACTGGGGAATGGAAATGCTCAATGAATGGTGCTGGTGGAAAATGATTAACTTTTTGGAGGAAAAAAGTTTAAACTTTAATTCTTATCCAGCCTAAATTTATGTTAATTGCATTCAGAGTTGAACTAATATTGAAAAAGAGAAAGCCAATTCAAGACAAAGAAAAATAAGATAATGTCTGATTAGAAAAATGTTAGATTATAAAAAATTTTGTATATAAAAAATCATAAATAAAGGTAAAAGCCACTGAAATTAAATTTGGAAAAATATTTTCCACAAATATGGAAATGAATTAGCAACATTAAAATAACTACAGATTGTGTACATGCTTATTGAAACATAAAAGAGAGTATCATCCTTAATAGTTATGTTAATTTAAAGAATAAGATATGCTTTTAGTCCTTCAGAATAGCAGAATGAGAAATGATAAAGCTCCAGTGTTGGCAAGTACACTACACGGACACTATTTTTGTAGAGTATACACTGGTGCAATATTTTATAAGTAATTTGATTAATATGCCAAAGCTTTAAAAATATTCAAGCCATATTACTCAGTAATTCCTTTTCTTGGGACATAATTAAGAAAATAATCAAGAGATTATTAAGGCTTGCTTATTTAAGATTATTTACAATATTAAGAAATTCATTGTTGTTGTTCAGTCACTCAGTTGTATCTGACTCTTTGCAACACCATGGACTGCAGCACACCAGGATTCCCTGTCCTTCACTATATCCTGGAGCATGCTCAAACTCACGTCCATTGAGTTGGTGATACCATCCAATCATCTCATCCTCTGTTGTCCCCTTCTCCTCCTGCCTTCAATCTTTCCCAGCAATCTTTTCTAATGAGACAGCTCTTTGTATCCAGTGGCCCAAGCATTGGAACTTCAGCATCAATCCTTCCAATGGATATTCAGGGTTGATTTCCTTTAGGATTGACTGTTCTGATCTCCTTGCAGTCCAAGGGTCTCTCAAGAGTCTTCTCCAACACCACAGTTCAAAAGGATCAATTACTTGGGGCTCACTTTTTTTATAGTCCAACTCTCCCATCCATACATGACTATGAGAAAAACCATAGATTTGACTAGATGGACCTTTGTCAGCAAAGTATTGTCTTTGCAGTGATTTTGGAGCCCAAGAAAATAAAGTCTGTCACTGTTTCCATTGTTTCCCCATCTATTTGCCATGAAGTGATGGAACCAGATGCCATGATCTTTGTTTTTTGAATGTTGAGTTTCAAGCCAGCTTTCCACTCTCCTCTTTCACCTTCATCAAGAGGCTCTTTAGTTCTTCGCTTTCTGCCATAAGGGTGGTGTCATCTTCATATCTGAGGTTATTGATATTTCTCCCGGCAATCTTGATTTCAGCTTATGCTTCATCCAGCCCAGCATTTCTCATGATGTACTCTGCATATAAGTTAAATAACAGGGCGACAATGTACAGCCTTGACGTACTCCTTTCCTGGTTTGGAACCAGGAATAACCAGTCTGTTGTTCCATGTCCAGTTCTAACTGTTGCCTCTTTACCTGCATACAGATTTCTCAGGAGACAGGTAACGTGGTCTGGTATTCCAATATCTTGAAAAATTTTCCACAGTTTGCTGTGATCCATAGTCAAAGGCATTAACATAGTTAATGAAGCAGAAGAAAAACTTAATCTCTGGTGCCTCTACCTCTTCTAAACCCATCTTAAACATCTGTACGTTTTCAGTTCACATACTGTTGAAGCCTAGTTTGGAGAATTTTGAGCATTACTTTGATGGCATGCAAAATGAGTACAACTGTGTGGTAGTTTGAGCATTCTTTGACATGCCCTTCTTTGGGAATGGAATGAAAACTGACCTTTTCCAGTCCTATGGCCAGTGCTGCGTTTTCCAAATTTGCTGGCATATTGAGTATAGCACATTAACAGCATCATCTTTTAGGACTGGAAATAGCTCAGCTGGAATTCCATCACCTCCGCTAGCTTTGCTCATAGTGATGCTTCCTAAGGCCCACTTGACTTCACACTTCTAGATATATGACTCTAGGTGAGTAATCACATCACTGTGGTTATCTGGGTAATTAAGATCTCTTTTTGTATAGTTCTTCTGTGTATTCTTGCCACCTCCTCTTAATACTTTCTGCTTCTGTTAGGGCCATACTGTTTCTGTCCTTTATTGTGCACATCTTTGCATGATATGTTTCCTTGGTATCTCTAATTTTCTTGAAGAGATCTCTAGTCTTTCCCATTCAATGTTTTCCTCTATTTTTTTCCTTTAATAAAAATAGAAATTATATATAATGTATATATGCTGTGCTTATTCTCTCAGTCATGTCCGACTCTTTGCAACCCATGGCCTGCAGCCCGCTAGGCTCCTCCGTCCATGGGGATTCTCCTGGCAAGAATACTGGAGTGGGTTGACATGCCCTCCTCCAGGGGATCTTCCCACCCAGGTCTCCTGCATTGCAGGTAGATTCTTTACCGACTGGGCCACCAGGGAAGCCCCTACAATAATGTACATAAAATAATATAAATTAGCTAATTAAATTATGGTACATGAGTACAATAAAATATTATATAACTATAAAAACTAGTATTTGAAAAATAGTTGATGACACTGGAAAGTGTTCACTACTTAATATATTTATCAGAATGTTTACATAGTATTAGCCTAATTATGTGAAAATATTTGAACACATAAAAAAATATTGATGAAAGTCATTATCAACTTACATCCTTTCAACTGGGTCTGGCCTAAACTCTACTAATGACTGTGGCATCTTTTCATTCACATTTTATCAACATTACTTAGTATAAATTACAGATTTGAGGATTTGAGAACAAATCTCATCAACAGGTAGATTATCAGGAATTATACTGGAATTAAAACTTCAGAATTAGTATTAAAGACAAATAAGATATTTCTTCCTAGGAAAGACTTGCTATACCAACTTCAAAAAATAGTGGGTGTACTACTAGATATTTGCCATTCTTGAGTCTAAATTTTTCTTAAATTCAAGCCTAGGTTTACATCATCATTTATCAAATCGTGTACATTAGGTTTACTAGTAATATAAGCATGGGAGAAAAGATAAATTAAGCAAGCTCCCCAAGTTTCAATTCCAAGTCATTACTTTAAGTAGATGTGTGAGACTGAGATGTAAAACCTGTAGTTCAAGAGAACAAGACTGATTTGGCCAAGTTTTCTGGAGATCTAATAATTTTGACTACATGATCCTTAAAAAGATAATTTCTTGCCTCATGTACTCCACTAATCAAGTTACCTTGCCTATCAACTTTAGAGAACTGTTTTTCTAAAAGTGTATTAAATGTGCTGCAGTTAGATTCCATCCATTTATATTCTGCTAACCATTTACATTGAATTTTAACTCTTCATAGTATCTCAGAATTTTGATGTGCTGTGTTTTGATTTTTACTCAGCTAAATTAATTCCTAATTTTCTTTTTGATATCCTCTTTTCCCATCAGTTCAGTTCAGTTACTCAGTCATGTCCGATCTTCTGTGACCCCATGGACTGCAGCACACCAGGCCTCCCTGTCCATCACCAAATCCAGGAGCTTCCTCAAACTCATGCCCATTGCGTTGGTGATGCCATCCAACCATCTCATCCTCTGTCATCCCCTTCTCCTCCTCCCCTCAATTTTTCCAGCATTAGGGTCTTATCATATGAGTTGGTTCTTTGCATCAGGTGGCCAAAGTATTGGAGTTTCAGCTTCAACATCAGTCCGTCCAATGAATATTCAGGACTGATCTCCTTTAGGATGGACTGGTTGGATCTCCTTGCAGTCCAAGGGACTCTCAAGAGTCTTCTCCAACACCACAGTTCAAAAGCATCAATTCTTCGGTGCTCAGCTTTCTTTATAGTCCAACTCTCACATCCATACATGACTACTGGAAAAACCATAGCTTTGACTAGACAGACCTTTGTTGGCAAAGTAATGTCTCTGCTTTTTAATCTGCTCTCTAGGTTGGTCATAGCTTTTCTTCCAAGGAGTAAGCTTCTTTTAATTTCATGGCTGCAATCACCATCTGCAGTAATTTTGGAGCCCAAGAAAATAGTCTCTCCCTGTTTCCACTGTTTCCCGATCAAGTTGCAATGAAGTGATGCGACCAGATGCCATGATCTTAGTTTTCTGAATGTTGTGTTTTAAGCCAACTGTTTCACTCTCCTTTTTCACTTTCATCAAGAGGCTCTTTAGTTCTTCCTCGCTTTTTACCATAAAGGTCGTGTCATCTGGGTATGTGAGGTTACTGATATTCCTCCCAGCAATCTTGATTCCAGCTTGGGCTTCATCCAGCCCAGCGTTTCTCATGCTTTACTCTGCATAAAAGTTAAATAACCAGGGTGACAATATACAGCCTTGACATACTCCCTGCCCAATTTAGAAGCAGTCTGTTGTTCCATGTCCAGTTCTAACTGTTACTTCTTGACCTGCATACATATTTCTCAGGAGGCAGGTCAGGTGGTCTGGTATTCCCATCTCTTTCAGAATTTTCCACAGTTTGTTGTGATCCACACAATCAAAGACTTTGGCATAGTCAATAAAGCAAAACTAGATGTTTTTCTAGAACTCTTGCTTTTTCTATGATCCAGTGGATGTTGGCAATTTGATCTCTGGTTCCTCTGCCTTTTCTAAATCCAGCTTGAACATCTGGAAGTTCACGGTTCACGTATTGCTGAAGCTTGGCTTGGAGAATTTTGAGCATTACTTTGCTACTGTGTGAGATGAGTGCAACTGTGCCATAGTTTGAACATTCATTGGCATTGCCTTTCTTTGGGACTGGAATGAAAACTGACCTTTTCCAGTCCTGTGGCCACTGCTGAGTTTTCCAAATGTGCTGACATACTGGGTGCAGCACATTCACAGCATCATCTTTTAGGATTTGAAATAGCTCAGCTGGAATTCCATCACCTCCACTAGCTTTGTTTGTAGTGATTCTTTCTAAGGTCCACTTGACTTCACATTCCAGGATGTCTTGCTCTAGGTGAGTGGTCACACCATCGTGATTATCTGGGTCGTGAAGATCTTTTTTGTACAGTTCTTCTGTGTATTCTTGCCACCTCTTCTTAATATCTTCTGCTTCTGTTAGGTCCATACCATTTCTGTCCTTTATTGTGCCCATCTTTGCATGAAATATTTCCTTGGTATCTCTAATTTTCTTGAAGAGATCTCTAGTCTTTCCCATTTTATTGTTTTCCTCTATTTCTTTGCATTGATCGCTGAGGAAGGCTTTCTTATCTCTCCTTGCTATTCTTTGGAACTCTGCATTCAAATGGGTATATCTTTCCTTTTCTCCTTTGCTTTTCGCTTCTCTTCTTTTCCCAGCTATTTGAAAGGCCTCCTCAGACAGCCATTTTGCTTTTTTGCATTTCTTTTCCATGGGGACGGTCTTGATCCCTGTCTCCTGCACAATGTCACGAACTTCTGTCAACAGTTCATCAGGCACTCTGTCTATCAGATCTAGTCTCAAATCTATTTCTCACTTCCGCTGTATAACCATAAGGGATTTGATTTACACAGGACTGGGAAATAGATTCTTTGAGGGCACAGTCAACCATTTGCCTTTTTGCATTTCTTTTTCTTGGGGACTGGTCTTGATCACTGCCTCCTGTACAATGTCACAAACCTCTGTCCATAGTTCTTCTCCCAAATTTTTTTTAAAAGTAGATATTTATTTAAAAGTAGATATTTAACTTCCAAGTATTTTAAATTTCCTAAGATCTTTTTGCTACTAATTTCTAACAATTATAAATACTTACAGATTATTTGAGACAAGTTTGATCTATCTACCTTAGTATAATTCTGTGTGTGCTTGAAAAGATGTGTACTATGCTGTTGTAGAATGTAATCAAGTTATTTAATAAAGCTGTTCAAGTTTTCTATATTGCTACTGCTTTTCTGTCTAGTATTCTGCCAACTGTTGAGAGAGGTACATCATGTATTTTTAAACTCTGCTTTTAGATGTATAACAGCTTAGCATTGTTATATTCTTCTGATGACTTGATAACTTTATCATTATAAAATAACCTTCATTATCCCTTGTTATATTATAAGCTTTGAAACTTGCTTTCCCTGATATTAATATAGCTACACAATCATGGCATCTCTTTTTCTATTATTTTGGTTTCAACCTATTTCTATCTTATTTAAAGTGCAATGCTCAGATGTGTAATGGCACCTTAGCTGGATTTTGTTGTAAGCAATTTGACCAATTTTGCCAAAACTTTTAGTTGGTAACTTTGAAAATATCTATCAATGTAAAAATATTATTTAACGATTTATTTTAAAATTATTGAGGGGAGAAATGAGCTTATACATAGCTACATATTGTAAATAATAGAAAATTTTAGGGCTTAGGCTGAGCAAAAGAATTCAGTGAGTAAAATGGTGGCTTTAATAATAGTAATTGTCACACTAGTAACATAATAACATAAACATAATATAGTATTTATCACATGTATCTCACTCACACAAGTTAGTGCCCTTAAAACAGCACTGAAGGTCTTCATTATCTGCTGCTGCTGCTAAGTCAGTTCAGTCATGTCCGACTCTGTGCGACCCCATAGACGGCAGCCCACCAGGCTCCCCCGTCCATGGGGTTTCCCGGGCAAGAGTACTGGAGTGGGGTGCCACTGCCTTCTCCGCTTCATTATCTGTCCCTACTCCATTCCACCGTCTTTCTGCCAACCATGTCTCTACCCTTTTACTTCTCTGACCAGCTTCTCCTTATTTACCGGCTTCAGTCGCACTGGCTTCTCTTTCTCAGAATAACGTTCTGCCTCGGGGTACTTGCTGTTTCCTCTGCCTGAAACTCTCTTCTAGTCAGTATCTGTCTGCAGGGAAATTCCCTCAACTTCTTCAGGACCTTGTCAAATACCACCATACCAAAGACTTCTTCCATAATTCTACCATTTTATATTCATTTTACATTTATATATAGTGCTCTTTATGCTATTAATAGAAATTAATGCCATAGCGAATGACTTGTAGAATCTCAGTCACCTGGCCAGAGATCAGGCCGGAGCCTTTGGAGTGGGAGCCTTCGGTGCAGGCCCTAGGCTGTCGGAGAACCCCTGACCCAGGGAGCACCAGTGAGAACCCCCGGGAAGGCCTCTGTCTGTCTAGGCTGTGGGAGAACCCCTGACCCAGGGAGCACCAGTGGGAACCCCCAGGGAGGCCTCCCTCTGTCCACAAGCCCAGCATCGCTGACCGCCAGCAGCACCCAGTGCAGAAGCCCTCACCCAAACAACAAGCAAGATAAACACACAAACCCAGATATCAGCAGACAGGATGTCCACAGACGCTCCAAAACATACCCCCTCACAGAACCCTACTCATCAGAAGGGAAAAAGAAAAAACGCATCTCCTCCTACCAGAATGCAGGCACATGAAGCCTACAAAAATGACTGGACCAACCTTATCCACAGAGGGCAGAAAACAAAAGGAAGAAGGAATATGGCCCTAATGCCTGGAAAGAGAACACCTCAAACCAGTAAGTTAGAAAAAAAGGAAAAGATAAATAGTGCACGAATGAACAAGGTAGAAACTCGCATGTCCAAATAAACGGAGAGGAAATGGGCAAATTATCTGAAAACGAACTCAGAGGAATGATAGTAAAGATGATCCAAAACCTTGACAATAGAATGTAGAAAGTGCAAGAACCAATTAACACATTTAACAAGGACCTAGAAGAAATAAAGAATAAACTGAGGTGAACAACATAATTACTTAAATTAAAAACACTCTAGAAGGAATCAGTAGTAGAATAACTGAGGCAGAAGAATGGATAAGTGAGCTGGAAGACAAATGGTGGAAATAACTGGTGAAGAGCAAAATAAAGGAAAAAGAATGAAAAGAATTGAGAACAGTCCTAGAGACCTCTGGGACAATATTAAAAGCACCAACATGTGAATTACAGGGTCTCAGAAGAACAGAAAAAGAAAGGATCGGAGAAAACGTTTGAAGAAATTAAAGATGAAAACTTCCACAACATGGGAAATGAACTAGTCAATCAAGTTCAAGAAGCACAGAGTATCCCATACAGGATAAACCCAAAGAGAGACTCAGTGAGACACACACTAATCAAACTAATCAAGATTAAACACAAAGGAAGACTATTAAAAGCAGCAAGGAAAAAGCAACAAGTAACATACAAGGGAAACTCCATACAATTAACAGCTGAAATCTTTCAGCAGGAACTCTGCAGGTCAGAGGGGAATGGCAGGATATAAATTTAAAGTACTAAAAGGGAAAAATCTACAACCAAGATTACTCTACTTGGCAAGTACCTCATTCAAAATTGATGCAGAAATCAAAAGCTTTACAGACAAGTAAAAGTTAAGAGAATTTAGCTTTCAACAAATGTTAAAGGGACTTCTACAGGCACAAACAAAAGAGAAGGAAACTATCTTCACAGTGAAAAGGAAAGTGAAAGTCGCTCAGTCGTGTCCGACTCTTTGCGACCCCATGAACTGTATCCATGGAATTCTCCAGGCCAGAACACTGGAGTGGGCAGCCTTTCCCTTCTCCAGGGGATCTTCCCAGCCCAGGGATCAAACCCAGGTCTCCCACATGGCAGGCGGATTTTTTACCAGCTGAGCCACAAGGGAAGCTCAAGAATACTGGAGTGGATAGCCTATCCCTTCTCCAGTGGATCTTCCCAACTGAGGAATTGAACCGGGGTCTCCTGCATTGCAGGCAGATTCTTTACCAACTGAGCTATGAGGAAAGCCCTTCAAACACAAATCCTAAGCAATTAAAAAAATGTCAATAGGAATATATATATATATATATATAAATATATATATATATATATAAATAATTACTTTAAATATAATGGATAAAATGCTCTAACCAAAAGATAGACTGGATGAATGGATATAAAAATAAGAATCATATATGTTTCTGACACAAAAACAAAAATACAGACCAATGGAACAAGATACAAAGCCCAAAGATAAACCCAAGCACTTATGGGCAACTTATCTTTGACAAAGGAGGCAAGTTTACATAACGGAGGAAAGACAGTCTCTTCAGTAAGTGGTGCTGGGAGAACTGCATAGCTACCTGTAAAAGAACGAAATTAGAACACTTCCTGACACCATACACAAAGATAAACTCAAACCATTTTGTACTAAATATAAGACCAGAAATTATAAAACTCTTTGAGGAAAATATAGGCAGAACACTATAGGACATAAATTACAGCAAGATCCTCTATGACTCATCTGCTAGAATAATGGAAATAAAAATGTTAGTGGAATCTAATTAAAAGTTTTTGCACAGCAAAGGAAACTATAAACAAGGTGAAAAGACAACCCTCAGAATGGGAGAAAATAATAGCAAATGAAACAACTGACAAAGGCTTAGGTTCCAAAATATATAAGCAGTTATGCAACTCAATACTAGAAAAACAAACAGCCCAATAAAACCTGGGAGAAAGACATTTCCCTAAAGAAGACATACAGAGAGCTAACAAGCAAATGAAAAGACGCTCAACATCGCTCATTTTTAGAGAAGTGCAAATCGAAACTACAATGAGATATCACCTCACACTGCTCACAATGTCCATCATCAAAAAAATCCATGAACAATAAATGCTGGAGAGGGCATGCAGAAAAGGGAACCCTCTAGCACTCTTGGTGGGGATGTAAATTGATACAGCCACTATGGAAGACAGAATGGAGATTCCTTAAGAAACTAGGGACAAAACTACCATACGACCCATTAATCCCATTACTACGCATATATCATGAGGAAACCAAAATTGAAGAAGACGTGTACCACAATGTTCACTGCAGCACTATTTACACGAGTGAGGACACGGAAGCACCTAGATGTCCATCAACAGATGAATGGATAAGAAGCTGTGGTACATATATACAACAGAACATTAGTCCTAAAAAGGAACACATTTGAGTCAGTTCTAATGAGGTAGATCCTGGAATGTGAACTCAAGTGGGCCTTAGGAAGCATCACTATGAACAAAGCTAGTGGGGGTGATGGAATTCAGTTGAGCTTTTTCAAATCCTGGAAGATGATGCTGTGAAAGTGCTGCACTCAATATGCCAGCAAATTTAGAAAACTCAGCAGTGCCCACAGGACTGGAAAAGGTCAGCTTTCATTCCAATCCCAAAGAAAGGCAATGCCAAAGAATGCTCAAACTACTGTACAATTGCACTCATCTCACACACTAGTAAAGTAATGCTCAAAATTCTCCAGGCCAGGCTTCAGCAATACGTGAACCGTGAACTTCCAGATGTTCAAGCTGGTTTTACAAAGCCAAAGGAACCAGAAATCAAACTGACAACATCCGCTGGATCATTGAAAAAGCAGGAGAGTTCCAGAAAAACATCTATTTCTGCTTTATTGACTATGCCAAAGCTTTTGACTGTGTGGATCACAATAAACTGTGGAAAATTCTGAAAGAGAAGGGAATACCAGACCACTTGACCTGCCTCTTGAGAAACCTGTATGCAGGTCAGGAAGCAACAGTTAGAACTGGACATGGAACAACAGACTGGTTCCAAATAGGAAAAGGAGTACGTCAAGGCTGTATATTGTCACCCTGCTTATTTAACTTATATGCAGAGTACATCATGAGAAACGCTGGGCTGGAAGAAACACAAGATGGAATCAAGATTGCCGGGAAAAATATCAATAACCTCAGATATGCAGATGACACCACCCTTATGGCAGAAAGTGAAGAACTAAAAAGCCTCTTGATGAAAGTGAAAGAGGAGAGTGAAAACGTTGGCTTAAAGCTCAACATTCAGAAAACTAAGATCATGGCATCCGGTCCCACCACTTCATGGCAGATAGATGGGGAAACAGTGGAAACAGCGGCTGACTTTATTTTTCTGAGCTCCAAAATCACTGCAGATGGTGATTTCAGCCATGAAATTAAAAGACGCTTACTCCTTGGAAGGAAAGTTATGACAAACCTAGATAGCATATTAAAAAGCAGAGACATTACTTTGTCAACAAAGGTCAGTCTAGTCAAAGCTATGGTTTTTCCAGTAGTCATGTATGGATGTGAGAGCTGGACTATAAGGAAAGCTGAGTGCCAAAGAATTGATGCTTTTAAACTGTGGTGTTGGAGAAGTCTCTTGAGAGTCCCTTGGACTGCAAGAAGATCCAACCTGTCTATCCTCAAGGAGATCAGTCCTGAGTGTTCATTGGAAGGACAGATGCTGAAGCTGAAACTCCAATACTTTGGCCACTTGATGCGAAGAGCTGACACATTTGAAAAGACCCTGATGCTGGGAAAGATTGAAGGCAGGGGGAGACGGGGACAACAGGATGAGATGGTTGGATGGCATCACCAACTCAATGGACATGGGTTTGGGTAAACTCTGGGAGTTGGTGATGGACAGGGAGGCCTGGCGTGCTGTGGTTCATGGAGTTGCAAAGAGTCGGACACAACTGAGCGACTGAACTCAACTGAACTGAATGAGGTGGATGAACCTAGAGCCTATCATGCACAGTGAAGTAAGTCAGAAAGAGAAAAACAAAAATCATATAGTAACACATATATACAGAATATAGAAAGATGGTACTAATGAACTTATTTGCAGTGCAGCAACAGAGATACAGACACAGAGAACAGACTTACTGGAAATGGGCGGTGGCGGGGAGGAAGGAGAGGGTGGGAAGGATGGAGAGAGCAGCATGGAAACATACATACTACCAAATGCAAAAAAGATGGCCAAGGGGAATTTGCTCTATGAATTAGGGAACTCAAACCAGGGCTCTGTAACTACCAGAGCTGTGGGAAGGGGTGGGAGGTGGGATGGAGGTTCAAGAGAGAGGACACATGTATACCTATGGCTGATTTATGTTGATGTATGGTATAAACCAACACAATATTGTAAAGCAATTATCCTTCAATTAAAAATAAATAAATAAAAGAGTATGTAACATGAACATTATGAAAAAATAAGTGGAAAAATTGTGAAAAAATAAGTATAGAAACTGAACATCCACATTCATTCCAGTGGAAAACCCTTTAGATAATAGAGTGATCCAACCAGTCCATCCTAAAGGAAATCAGTCCTGGGTGTTCACTGGAAGGACAGATGTTGAAGATGAAACTCCAATACTTTGGCCACCTGATGCAAAGAACCAACTCATTGGAAAAGACCCTGATGCTGGGAAAGATTGAAGGCAGGAGGAGAAGGGGACAACAGAGGATGAGATGGTTGGATGGTGTCACCGACTCAATGGACTTGAGTTTGAGCAAGCTCCAGGAGTTGATGAAAGACAGGGAGGCCTGGTGTGCTACAGTCCATGGGGTCACAGAGAGTCAGACATGACTGAGCAACTGAACTGAACTGAATAGAGTAAGCTCTTTGCTTTGCTTTACTATTTCTTGAAAATTAATATCCTAATATTTCTACGTTAAGTTAATATTTTCTTCCTGTTTGAACCCTTGGCATAGTGAACACAACCTGTCTCCATGGATATAAAAAAGAACATTTCTTAAAGAATCTCCTATAAGAGACCTGTTACTTGTTAGGCATTCTTTATAATTCTGCCTCTACTAATATTAAACAAGTAAGGTCTATTCTCTCAGGATTTATTGGGCAATTGCAAATAATATAAAGAATGAAAACAAAAAATTTACAGTATTTAGGATTCCACCTTACAGGTCATTATCAAAGTAACAAATCTTGAATTAACAAAGTACAGATTGAACAAACCAATAAACCTGACCCAGATTATTGAGATACACACAAAAATGAAACCTTAGTAGCAAACCTGGTGCTTATAAAACAGAGAGCATGCTATATATTTCTCATTGCTTAAACAACTTAGCTACATATCTATGACCAAAACGGCAGAGTAGGAAGATGCTGAGCTCAACACCTCCTGTGGGAATAACAAAATTATAACTATTTACAGAACGCTTATCTACAAGAATGCCTTGAAGACTAACAGAAAGGATATTCCACAAGTAAAGATATAAAGAAGGAACCACAATGAGACAGGTAGGAGGGGCCGAGATGCAGTTTAGTCAAGACCCACATCACCATGTAGGTGACCCATAACTGGGAAGATAATAAGTGCAGAAGTTTGTCAAATAAATGAGGGCTCCAAGTTTCATACTGGCTTTCCAGCCCATTGGTCCTGCAACATGAAGATGAGCCCCCAGATATCTAGCTTTCAATACCAGCGAGGCTTGGGTATGGAAGAACTGGAGGTTTATAGGAAATAATTGTCTGCTCTTAAAGGGCACATGCAAAATGCCACACACTCTGAGTCCCAGCACAGAGGCAGTAATTAGAAAGGAGCCTGGTGTGAATCCACTTGCTGATCTAGGAGAGCCTCCTGGAGAGGGAAGGGGGAACTGGGATAACCCCTGGGTACACAGACACTGGCAGCACCATTTTGGGGGTGCCCTTTCTACCATGGAACACTGATGGGAAGCTCCATATTGGAGAACTCTATCCCACCCATTATCGCTACAAGATTACATGCCATCTTGACAAATAAATGGCAATGGAGACAGTGACAGACTTTATTTTGGGGGGCTTCGAAATCACTGCAGATGCTTCAAAATCACTGCAGATGGTGACTGCAGCCATGAAACTAAGACACACTTGCTCCTTGGAAGAAAAGCTATGATCAACCTAGACAGCGTATTAAAAAGCAGAGACATTACTTTGCTGAAAAAGGTCTGTCTAGTCAAAGCTATGGTTTTTCCAGTAGTCATGTATGGATGTGAGAGTTGGACTATAAATAAAGCTGGGCGCCAAACCATTGATGCTTTTGAACTGTGGTGTTGGAGAAAATTCTTGAGGGTCCCTTGGACAGCAAGGAGATCAAACCAGTTCATCCTAAAGGAAATCAGTCCTGAATATTTATTGGAAGGACTGATGTTGAAGCTGAAACTCCAATACTTTGGCCACCAGATGTGAAGAGCTGACTCACTGGAAAAGACCCTGATGCTGGGAAAGATTGAGGGCAGGAGGAGAAGGGTACAACAGAGGATGAGATGGTTGGATGGCATCACCGACTCAATGGACATGAGTTTGAGCAAGCTCCAGGAGTTGGTGATGGAAAAGGAGGCCTGGCATGCTGCAGTCCACGGGGTCACAAAGAGTCGGACATGATTAAGTGACTGAACTTAACTGAACTACATGCCTTCGGTGGCTGGCACCAGTCCTAGGCCCCACTGGGTAGTGTAGTCACCTGTGCAGAGTCCATTTATTGGCCACCATCAATACACTGGCAACTACATTCTGAGATAGAGCTTGGCAGCCAACCAGGCCAGAGCCGCTCCTGCACACCAGCATGTCCACAGTAACTGGTCCTGACACAGTGAAGGACCCAGCAGCCCATACATGGGGCACCCTAGAGCAACAAGCTCTGATGACCAGAGAGGTCTCTGTTACTGGGTCCCACAGAACATCACCTTTATAAGGCCACGTCTACAAGACCAGGAAATGTAACCAACATACCTCATACACAGAAAAAAGCACAGAGAATCAGGTAAAATGAGGAGACAGAGGAATGTGTTCCAAATTCAAGACCTCAGAAAGACAAGACCTCAGAAAGAGAACTAAAGGATGTATAAATAAGCCATCTAAGAAAGGATTCAATGCAATGATCACCAAGATGCTCAAAAAAATGCAGAAGAATGGGAGAACACAGAAGTTTAACAAAGAGTTGGAAAAATTAAAAAGGAATCAAGCAGAGCAGAATACAATGAGTAAAATAAAAATAAGCTAAAAGGAGTCAACAAAAGATAAACTGATACACAGAACAGAACAGTGAACTGTGAGACAGAGTAACGGAGTCACACAACCTGAACAGAAAGGAAGACGTTTAAAAAAGGAGGATAACTGAAGACACCTCTGAGACGACATCAAGCATGCAAGCTTTCATATTACAGGGGTTCCAGGAGTAGAAAGGAGAGAGAAAGGGGCAGAGAACTTATTTGAAAAATAATAGCTGAAAACTCCGCTAACATGGCAAAAGAAAAAGGCTCCCATGTCCAGGAAGGACAGAATCACAAATAAGATGAGCCCAAAGGCAGCCATCCTAAAAATTATCCCAAAATGGCAAAAGTAAAGATAAGGAGAGAATTTTAAAAGCAGCAAGAGAAAAGCAGTTAGTTGCACAAAAAGGGACCTCCGCAAGTCTATTTGTTAATTTTTCAGTGGAAACTTTGCAGGCCAACAGAGCTTAGCACGATGTATTCAAGCTGATGAAAGAATAAAACCTACAGTCAAGAACACTCTATCTGACAAAGCCATCATGCATTATAAGGACAGATCGGGTTTCATAGAAAAGCAAAAACTAAAACAGTTCAGGCACCACTAACTGTTACAATAAATATTAAAGGGACTTCTCTAAACAGAAAACAAAACACCTCAACTAAAAACATAAAATTATGAAAGGAAAAATCTCTTTGGTAAAGGCAAACATGGAATAAAGGCAGTGGATCCATCACTTATAAAGCTAACAGTAATGTTAAAAGACAAAAGAAGTAAAATCACCTATATCCATAAGAAGCAGTTAAAGGACAAACACAGAAAAAGATGCCAATATGAATTTTAAAACATTAAATGGCAAAAGGAGAAGGGGAGGCAGAGGACTAGATGGTTAGACAGCATCACCAACTCAATGGACATGAGTTTGAGCAAGCTCTGGGAGTTGGTGATGAACAGGGGAGCCTGGTGAGCTGCAGTCCACGGGGTCGCAAAGATTCAGTGTGTGACTGAACTGAACTGAGAGGCAAATAAAAATGGAAATCCAAAATCTATTAAACACACCAAAAGCAGTTCTAAGACAGGCAAGTTTATAGCAAAACTAGCCTACTGCAGGAAACAAGAAAATCTCAAATAAATAATCTAATCCCACACCTGAAGGAACTACATAAAGGAAAACAGAAATCTAAAGTTAGCAGAAGAAAAGACATCACTAAGATCAGAGCAGAAATACACAAAATAGAGACTTAAAAGAAAACAATAGAAAAGATTAATGAAACAGAGCTTGTTTTTTTGAAAAGATAAACAAAATTGATAAATTAGCCAGAAGTATCAAGAAAAAAGAGAGGGTGTAATCAATAAAATCAAAAAGGAAAAAGGAAAAGTTACAACTGACACCACAGAAATACAAAGGATCATAAGAGGTTACTACAAACAATTATATGCCAATAAAATGAACAACCTAGAAGAAATGCACAAATTCCTGGACTATGCAATCTCCCAAGACTGAACCAGGAACAAACAGAAAACTGAAAAATTTTCAGTAATGAAATGGAATCAGTAAAAAAAAAAAAAAAAAATCTACAAAAACAAAACTCCAGAACCAGAAGGCTTCACAGGTGAATTTTACCAACCATATCAAGAAGAGTTAACACCTATCTTTCTCAAACTATTCCAAAAAATTGTAGAGGAAGGAACACTTCTGAACCCATCATAAGGCCAGCATCACCTTGATACAAAAAATCAGACAAAGATACCACAAAGAAAAGGAAATTACAAGTCAATATCACTAATAAAATCTGAGGACACCAAAACCAACAATATATTAAAAGGATCATACAGCATGATCAAGTGGGATTTATCCCAGGATGCAAGGGTTTTTCAACATCTGCAAATAAATCAGTGTGGTACACCACATTAACAAATTACAATAAAAAACCATATGTCAGTATCAGTAGACCAAGAAAAATCTTCTGACAAAATTCAACATCCACCTATGATAAAAACTCCCAACAAAGTGGGCAAGGAGAGAATCTACCTCAACATATTAAAGGTCATATATGACAAGCCCACAGCTAACATCATAGTCAATGGTGAAGATTTGAAATTTTCTCTAACATCTGGGGCAAAACAAGGATGCCTGTTCTCTTTTATTCAATATAGTATTGGAAGTGCTACACACAGCAATAAGACAAGAAAGAGAAATAAAAGGAATCCAATTTGGAAAAGAAGGGAAACTGTCACTGTTTGCAGATGTCATGATACTATATATAGAACATGCTAATAACACCTAATAACAACATCAAAACACTGCTAGAAGTTATCAATGAATTCAGTAAAGTTGCAGGACACAAAATTAATATATAGGAATCTATTGTGTTTCTATACAATTAAATAAAGCATCAGAAAGAGAAATTAAGAAAACAATCCCACTTAAAAGTACATAAAAAAGAATAAAATGACTAGGAATAAATCTAACTAAGGAGGTAAAAGACTTGTACTTGGGAAACTAAGACACTGATGAACGAAAGTGAAACAACAGAAACAACTGGAAACAAATATCGTCCTCATGGATTGGAAGAATTAATATTGCTAAAATAATGACATAACCCAAGGCAACCTTCACATTCAATGCAATCCATATTGAAATGCCCATGGCATTTTTCACAGAACTAGAACAAAAAATTCTAAAATTTGTATGGAAACATAAAAGACCCTGAATACTCAAATCAATCTTGAGAAAAAAGAATAAAGCTGGAATTATGATACTCCCTAATTTAAAACTACACTACAAAGCTACAGTAATCAAAACAGTATGATACTAGCACAAAACCAGACACATAACTCAAATCGCACAGAATAGAAAACCCAGAAATAGAACAGAATAGAAAAATCCAAAAACTCACACTTACATGGACAAGTAATCTATGCTGAAATAAATAATTGAGAAAAGACAGCCTCTTCAGTAAATGGACAGCTACATTCAAAAGAATCAAGCAGGACTACTTTCTCACACCATATACAAAAATAAATCCAGAATGGATTAATAACTTAAATGCAAAGCCTGAAATCACAAAACAGAATGATGCATAGGCATCCCTCAGAGAAGTACAAACACAACTGCCATATGAAAAAGTGAAAGTGTTAGTTGTTCAGTCATGTCTGACATAGACTGTGTCCTGCAAGAATCCTCTGTCTATGGAATTCTCTAGGCAGAATACTGGACTGGGTAGCCATTCCTTTCTCCAAGGGATCTTCTCAACACAGGAATCAAATTGCAGGCAGATTCTTTACCATCTGAAAAGCACCAAAACAAATCCAGCCACTTCTGGGTATTTACAAAAACAGAGCCATAGATACAGAGAACAAATAGGTGGAAGTCAGAAGGGCATACCACATATTCTCACATGCAGGGATGAGGGAAGTCAGAAGGGCAGGGGATGAGGTAGTGTATAAAACCAGTGAACAGTATTCAGCGGTACCACTCTCCAATCTATAATATACAGCATATGGAATGTATGGTCAATAATACTGTAACCACTTTTTATGGGGATAGAGGGTTACTAGACTTATTATGGTAGTTTCATTATGTATTTCATTCACGAATATATAATATCTGAAGATAACATTATATTGTATGTCACCTATATTTCAATTAAAAAAAAGAACTTAGCTGCAATAAACTCAATAAAACGTTTAGGAAAACAGTATCTGGCCATGTAGTTTGGTAATGAACACAGATTCAGGGACAAACTACTTTCAAACATGAATCTGGTAAGAGCATAATGGGGCTTCCCTGGTGGCACTCATAAAAAACTTGCCTGCCAGTGTAGCAGATGCAGGTTCCATCCCTGGGTCTAGTAGATCCCCTGCAGAAGGAAATAGCAACTCCCTCCAGTATTCTTGCCTGGGAAATCTCATGTACAGAGGAGCCTTGAGTGCCACAGTCCATGGGGTCACAAAGGAGCTGGACACCGTTACTGACTAAACATCAACAGCAATAAGAATCGCATGACAGACATCTAGAGGCTCACTCCTAACTCGGTGAAGTCAACCGGTCTGAGTTTCAAACTCTGAATTACTTTCTAACTGAGTCCTATTAATGGTCCCTCACATGTAAAGTGACTTAAGAAAAAAATATCAAGCTGTATAACACGTAAACTAAACCAATCTCTATAGTCATCTTGAGTGAAATGATACTGCTAGCTTTTTAAACTTCATTGAGTTAATAGACATGGTCCATCAGAGGGCAGACAGAATGAAAAACACAATCACAAAAAACTAACCAAACTGATCACATGGATCACAGCCTGGTTTAACTCAATGAAACTATGAGCCATGCCATGTAGCATCACCAAAAATGGATCGGACATGGAGGAGAATTCTGACAAAACGTGGTCCACTAGAGAAGGGGCCTCTTCAGCATTCTTGCCTCGAGAACCCTATGAACAGTATGAAAAGGCAAAAAGATAGGACACGGAAAGATGAACACCCCAGGTCGGTAGGTGCCCAATATACTACTGGAGAAGAGCAGAGAAATAGTTTCAGAAGGAATGAAGAGGCTGAGCCAGAGTGGAAACAACATCCCAGTTGAGGATGTGTCTGGTGGTGAGAGTGAAGTCTGATGCTGTAAACAACAATACTGCATGGGAATCTAGAATGTTAGGTCCATCAATCAAGGTAAATTGGAAGTGGTCAAACAGGAGATGGCAAGAGTGAATATCGACATTTTAGGAGTAAGTGAACTAAAATGAATCAGAATGGGCAAATTTAACTCAGATGACCATTATATCTACTACTGTGGGCAAGAATCCCTTAGAAGAAATGGAGTAGCCCTCATAGTCAACAAAAGAGTCCAAAATGCAGTACTTGGGTGCAGTTTCGAAAACAATAGAATGATCTCCATTCATTTCCAAGTCAAAACACTCAACATCACAGTAATCCAAGTCTATGTCCCATCACTAAGGCTGAAGAAGATGAAGTTGAATGGTTCTATGATGACCTACAGAACCTTCTAGAACTAGCACCAAAAAAAGATGTCCTTCTCATCACAGGGGACTGGAATGCAAAAGTGGGAAGTCAAGAGCTATCTGGGGTAACAGGCAAGTTTGGCTTTGGAGTACAAAATTAAGTAGAGCAAAGGCTAACAAAGTGTTGCCAAGAGACCGCACTGGTCATAGCAAACACCCTCTTCCAACAACACAAGAGAAGACTCTATACATGGACATCACCAGATGGTCAACACCAAAATCAGACTGATTATATTCTTTGCAACTGAAGATGGAGAAATTCTATACAGTCAGCAAAAACAAGACTGGGAGCTGACTATGGCTTGGATCATGAGCTCGTTATTGCCAAATTCAGACTTACACTGAAGAAAGTATGAAAAAACACTGGGCCATTCAGATATGACCTAAATCAAATCCCTTACATTTGATTTACAATACATTTAACATATGTATATTGTCCATATTGTATGTTATATATACAATATGTACAATACAATACAGTGGAAGTGACTAATAGTTTCAAGGGATTTGATCTGGTAGACAGAGTGCCTAAAGAACTATGGATGTAGGTTTCTAACATATAGGAGGTGGTGATCAAAAATATTCCCCAAGAAAAAAAAAACATGAAAAGGCAAAATGGTTGCCTGAGGTGGCCCTACAAATAGCTGACAAAAGAGGAGAAAGGAAAGCTAGAGGAGAAAAGAAAGATACAGCCATCCGAATGGTTCCAAAGAATAGCAAGGAGGCATAAGAAAGCCTTCCTAATGAACAATGTAAAGAAGTAGAGGAAACAACAGAATGGGAAAGACTAGAGATCCCTGAAAGAAAGTTAGAGATACCAAGAGTACATTTCATGCAAAGATGGGCAAAATAAAGGACAAAAACAGCAAGGACTTAAGAGAAGCAGAAGAGATTAAGAAGAGGTGGCAAGAATACACAGAAGAACTACACAGAAAAGATCTGAACCACCCAGATAACCACGATGGTGTGATCACTCATCCAGACCCAGACATCTTGGAGTACAAAGTCAAGTGGGCCTTAGGAAGTATTGCTAAGAACAAAGCTGGTGAAGGTGACGGAATTCCAGCTGAGCTATTTCAAATCCTAAAAGTTGATATTGTTAAAGTACTGAACTCAATATACCAGCAAATTTGGAAAACTCGGCAGTGGCTACAGGACTGGAAAAGGTCAGTTTTCATTCCAATCCCAAAGAAGGGCAATGCCAAAGAATGCTCAAACTACTGCACAATTGCACTCATCTCACACGCTACCAAGTCAGCTAGCTGATTTCACATTTCTCCCAGCCAGGCTTAAACAGTACATGAACCGAGAACTCCTAGATGTTCAAACTGGATCTAGAAAAGACAGAGGAACCAGAGATCAAATTGCCAACATCCACTGGATCACAGAAAAAGCAAGAGAATTCCAGAAAAACATTTCCTTCTGTTTCATTGACTATGCTAAAGCCTTTGACTGTGTGGATCACAACAAACCGTGGAAAATTCTTAAAGAGATGGGAATACCAGACCACCTTAACTATCTCCTGTGAAATCTGTATGCAGTCCAAGAAGCAACAGTTAGAACCAAACGTGGAACAACGGACTGGCTCAAAATTGGGAAAGGAGTAAGTCAAGGCTGCATACTGTCACCCTGCTTATCTAACTTCTATGTAGACTACATCACGAGAAATGCCAGGCTGGATGAAACACAAGCTGGAATCAAGATTGCTGGGAGAAATATCAATAACCTCAGATATGCAGATGACACCACCCTTATGGCAGAAAGTGAAGAGGAACTAAACAGCCTCTTGATGAAAGTGAAAGAGGATAGTGACAAAGTTGGCTTAAAGCTCAACATTGAGAAAACTAAGATCATGGTATCCGGTCCCATCACTTCATGACAAGTAGATGGGGAAACAGTGGAAACAGTGGCTGACTTTAATTTTGGGGGCTCCGAAATCACTGTAGATGGTGACTGCAGCCGTGAAATTAAAAGACACTCCTTGGAAGGAAAGTTATGACCAAACTAGAGAGCATATTAAAAAGCAGAGACATTACTTTGCCAACAAAGGTCCATCTAATCAAGGCTATGGTTTTTCCAGTAGTCATGTGTGGATGTGAGAGTTAGACTATTTAAAGAAAGCTGAGTGCTGAAGAATTGATGAACTGTGGTGTTGGAGAAGACTCTTGAGAGTCCCTTGGACTGCAAGGAGATCCAACCAGTCAATCCTAAAGGAAATCAACCCTGAATATTCATTGGTTTCTTTTTTTTAAAATTAATTTATTTTCTATTGAAGGATAACTGCTTTACAGAATTTTGTTGTTTTCTGTCAAACCTCAGAATGAATCAGCCATAGGTATACATATATCCTCTCCCTTTTGAACCTCCCTCCCATCTCCCTCCCCAGCCCACCCCTCTAGGTTGATACAGAGCCCCTGTTTGAGTTTCCTGAGCCATATAGCAATTCCCATTGGCTATCTGTTTCACATATGGGAATGTAAGCTCCCATGTTACTCTTTCCATACATCTCACCCTCTCCTCCCCTTTCCCCATGTCCGTAAGTCTATTCTCTGTGTTTCTCCATTGTTTCCCTGTAAATAAATTCTTTGGTACCGTTTTTCTAGATTCCGTATATATGTGTTAGAATACAGTATTTATCTTTCTCTTTCTGACTTACTTCACTCTGTATAATAGGTTCTAGGTTCATCCATCTGATTAGAACTGACTCAAATGCGTTCCTTTTTATGGCTGAGTAATATTCCATTGTGTGTATGTGTGTGTGTGTATATATACACCACAACTTCTTTTTTTTCATTTCAAGTGACTTTATTTTTTTTTTAATAAATTTATTTATTTTAGTTGGGGGCCAATTACTTTACAATATTGTAGTAGTTTTTGCCACACATTGACATGAATCAGCCATGACACCACAACTTCTTTATCCATTCATCTGTAGATGGACATCTAGGTTGCAGCACTATTTACAATAGCTAGAAGCGGATATTCATCGGAAAGACTGCTTTCTGAAGCTGAAGCTGATGCGAAGAACCAACTCATTGGAAAAGACCCTGATGCTGGGAAAGACTGAGGGCAGGAGAAGGGGATGAGAGAGGATGAGATGGTTGGATGGCATCACCAACTCAACGGAGATGAGTTGGAGCATGCTCTGGGAGACGGAAGGTCAAGGCATTCTGGTGTGCTGCTTCCATGGGGTCACAATGAGTCAGACACAACTGAGTGACAAACAACAAGCAGACCAGGGACTCTCTGATGTCAGTGGCTAAGACTCTGCACTCCCAACGCAGGGGCTCTGGTTCAGTCAGGGAACTATTTCTCACAGGCCACAACTAAGAGTTCGCACTCCACAACTAAAGATCCTGCATGCTTCATGAAGACTGAAGCTTCTGTGCATCTCAATGAAGACCCAGCATAACCAAAATAAATAACTTTAAAAAAAGAAATAGAATAGACTTTATCTTACCTTTAAAGAGGGAAATCTTTACTCTTCCTCTACCCTTAATATACCCATCTTTTTAGAATACTGGGAAGTCTAGTTAAACCTATAGTATTTTTTAATTTGAAAAAAAAAAGAAAACCATAAATCTGAGTTTCTAGGCTTAATATTTGACAAAAGGAAGTGTTCTTTTTCCATAAAATCGCATGGTTTTCTTTCACACTCTTGTGGAGAAAATTTTGGAAACTATAGTTTGATTATCTAACATTTTTTCAATAATTTATGGCTTCCTCTGACTCTTCCAAAGACAGGGCTGAGTCAACTCGTACAGGATTCAGGCAGAACCTGAACTACTGTGAAAAACAAGGTTATCTTTTACATAGTACTTATTTTTGAGTGTGGCAAGTCAGGAATTTATATAGTGTACCCAATTTATAGGCCTCCTCTTAATAATAAGTTATAATTTATGATTATTCTAAGTTCTTATTAAGACCAATCCTTCACATATACACAGCAACCGATTTCCTCTTGTCTTTCCAAGAATTGTACTTCTTAAATTATTTCCTTCCTTCTTGCACCATTATTTTTCCTCTTTTATGAGATACAGATATGGTGAAACAGGTCGCATTAAAAACCAAACCAAAAAACACTCCCTTGGTCTTTCTCCTCATCAGCTACTATCCTCTTTATCTGTACCACTTCATAACAAAGCTCTCTAACAAACCTGTCTAATCTCCTCTGTAGCATTTGAGATACCTGATGACTTGGGCCTTTCTGAAACGCTTGTTTTCTTGGCTTCTCTACCAGGGCAAGCGCCTCTTTTTTCCCTGTCTACCTGACTGTCACTTCTTGGCGTCCATGATCGACCCCTCTTCCTTTCTGGACTTCCCAATACTGGAGTGTTCTAAGGACCATTCATTCTACAGCTTTAAACTATAGAAAGATCAGCTTTCTATGCTCATGACTCCCCCTCCTACCTGTTTCCTGTCACTTCCTTTTCTGACATTTCCGCCAGGATGTTTAAAAGGTATCTAAACATGTTCAAATCAGAACTCTTCACATGCAAGACCACCTTCCTCTTCCCTAAGGTATCTGCTCTATCACCAGAATCCTTCAGTTCAGTGAAAAATTCAACTGACTGTTCAGGCCAAAACCTTGAAATCCCTTTTGCATCTTTCTCCCATGTCCCACAGCCAAATTCACAGATCTGATATAAAAATCTTAGTATGTCTTCATTTCCACAGCCATCATCTTGATCCATAACACCAACATAATGTCACTTGGCTTACTGCAATAACTTCTTAACTAGCTAGCCTGTTTCCTGATTACAGTTGATTTTGCCTCAGATATGTTCATGGTTTGCTTTCTTAACTTCATTCAAGTCTCTATTTAAACTCACCTCCTAAGAAAGGCCTTACCTGACCACTCGTGCTCACGTCTCACCCTCTTCAACCTACTTCCTTTCTAACATCTTTAATCTTTATCAATTTACTCTACAGCATCTTGGTACTTATTAGAAATAAAGTTCAGTTCAGCTTCAATATTTACCAAAGATCTACTATTTGCCTTCATCTTTTGGTAGGCTCAATTTTGGTAGGCTTACTTTAAAACTGTCTTGACATTTTCAGAAATGAATAATATAAAATGTGTATAAGTACAGATGTTACTACCCTATCTAATAAGTATAATAACATTACAAATGCCAAAAAGGTATGATATTTAGATAAATATTAGATTATATACTATCACATATAAATGGGCATTTTATATCCCACTTTGAGTGAAAATAATTCTTTATGTGCTTGTATGTTGAAATTCTTAGTCTAAACTGCAAATATGTATTTGTTATTGTTAAGAGTAATGTTTTAAAAATAATCATGAAAACTAAATTTACAATAAAAATTTAAGAACTCTATAGCTTAATAAATAGAGAAATTGAAAATTGCAAATATTAAGAGAGAATATATTAACAATAGCTAAAAAGTTTAAGGAAAAATGTTGAAAGATCAAAACACAATAATAAAAATTAAACTAATATAAAGTATATCATACATATTTGACTACCTTAAAATCTAAATCTTTGTAAAATTGTTTGACATATTTGCATTCATACACTAAATAAAATTATTTTTAAGAACAAAATTTAATTGGTTATTTAGTACTGTTTAAACATGAGTCCTTCAAAGGGAAGTCCTACTTGGGAATACTTTCTATCTTGTGAGAACGGAATATTATCTTTGCCATCTTGAATTTTCTCAAGGAAAAAAAAATGCCCTATTATCATTTACAAAAAAATTCAATATAAATCATCTTTAATCAGACATAAATTTTTTTAAATATAGAAAATAAATTATATACATCAAATATTTTTCACTTATACAGTTTCAAAACAATAGACATTAAAAGGAATACTTATTTAGGAATAATTTTTCTTTGAGGTTTTGAATTTGTGAAGGTTAAAAAAAGCTTGACAAAATCATTAACAGATTAACAATCATTTTTAGGACATGAAGGACAAGGGGTTTTGAGATTTCTTTAAGCTGTGGATCTTACTTTCAAGATTCTTCCTAAAAAACATATTACTGAAATATATTTTCCTAAACTATTTTTACTATTCACAAACAAGCTAATATTATTAGAAGTATCATTAAGTATACTACTTTAATATTATGTGCAATGGACAAGTTACTGCATATATACACAAACATATGAAAGTTCTTTTAAAGTATGACAATATGTAAATTAGCAATGAAACCAATCACTGCTTTTCTTGCTTGTGAAACGTTTCCCAGTTGCAGACAGCTAACAGCAAAGTGAACCTGATAGAAGATATATTACCAAATGGAAGATCAACATGCAATTATCATTGACAATGGAATACACATGGTGAAGACTATGAATGATTTAGGAAACAAAAGTGTATGTTTTGTTTGCAATTTTCCACTAGGTTTTCAGAAATAATACCACTATTTGATAGGACAGACATTAACTACAGTAGAAAAATTGTCAACTACTTTCACTGTTCTTTTAACCAAAGATAAAACTCTATGACATAAAAAACATTTTGCAATTGTCTTGCTATATATTACTAAACTATGTTCAAATAAGATGCAATAGAAGCCTTTAAATGGTCAAAATGGCTTCATGAACCAAGGAAAGCTTTGAAATACTGCTTTGAAAATAAGGGTAACAACAGAGCAGATATTACTATCACTGGTTACTTGCAGAGAAAGTAATCTGTTTGCTAGAACCTTCCAATTCTTCAAAAAACCAAACCTGTTTTCAGAGTTTAAATTCTCTGCATGTTTTCAGCGGTAAAGATCATCCTACTATGATGCTCCAGGAAGCTGCTGAAATTGGTATGCATGTAATAAAAGCTGAGATGCAGATAAAGATCCAGGGAAGATTCTGTTATCCTGAAAGCCAATTATGTTGCTATATTGTCACATGGTTTATAGCACTGTTTCTATAAAACCACAGACCCACAGATCATCATAGACTACTGTTTAGTATTCCAAGTGTGCAAGACAGTTGACTATAGGCCCAATTTATCAGATGACAGCATTGAGAAATAACTGTCCTCTACAAAATTTGACTCCTAAAATTCTATAATTCTACTGCTACAGTAACAGCTATATTTTACTGGATAAAATTTCAGATATACTATATCCTAAGTTCATTCTATAATGGTGACAATCCAGTCTAAAGTTTGGCTGTATATTAATCTTACATCTCAGAATTTTGGCAAAGATATATTTTTCTATGCTATTAAAATTTAATGCAATTATTTATTATATATCTCCTTCACTATGCAGAGATTCTTGTTGGCCGAATAAATGGCACATAATAAAAACTCAGTAAATGCTCACTGAATGATGAACAAATTAATGAATATCAATAAAAAACATCCATAATGTAGCTCTTCTAGGTGAGTATAGTACATAAAAGTAGAGATGCTGGAGATTTTTGATCACATACAGACTACTTGTTCAATTTGGTTCACATTAAGTCTTACTGAATACCTAGTATGTGTAAAACACTACGGAAATGGCTGTGAAAGTTACTGAGTTAGGGGAAAAAAAGTTTCCCTTTTCAGGAATGAGATGGATTCAGAAATGAGAGGATGAGATGGTTGGATGGCATCACCGACTCAATGGACATGAGTTTGAGTAAACTTCGGGAGGTGGTGATGGACAGGGAGGCCTGGCATGCTGCAGTCCATGGGGTCACAAAGAGTCGGACACGACTGAGCGACTGAACTGAACTTTTCAGGAATACAAAGCAGTGCAGAACCTTACAAAACAGATTAAGACATCTCAGAACATGAATAAAAAGTAAACATGTAATTCCAATAAGATTACTTTTAAAGTTCAGGATCTTAGGAGAAAATGAAACAGGTCTTCAAACGTTAGATGGTGGAGGAGAATATAAAGTTAAACTATAATGTTTACTGGGTAGATTCAGACAGCTAACATCTCAGAGATAGATCATGGGTACCACAAAAATACATCTCTGCAGGCTGAATCATGATGACTGGGAAATGTGAAAGAGATTTATGTCACTCTGATTGAGAATAACCCAAATATTGACTGAATCAGTCATTTATTCAGCAGATATTTACTGAAAAAACCTACTTGTGTAAGCCACTATTTTACAAGCTTGGACAGAGCAGTGAACAGACAAACACCTCTGTGCATATCAAGTTTCCATTTTCATGGAGGGATACAAATAAACAAATAAATAAGCAAATAAATATACAGAATATTACATGAATATATATGCTATGAAAAAAATCTGAAAGGGAAACAGGATGAAAAGTATCAAGGAAGGGGAAGGTTATGATCTGAAATAGCACATCAGGGAAGGCCTTACTGAGAAGGTGGTATCTGAGCAGAGACCTGAAGGAGATAAAGAAACTTCCTTCCTCATACACACACACACACACAAAAGAAAAAGAAAGAAAGAAAGAAAAAGGAACTTCCTTGTAGATATCTGAGAGAGAGCATTCCAGATAGAAGAAACAGCAAGAATAAAACTCCTTTGGGGGAGTGTGCCATGCGGTTCACTGAAGAGCTATGAGACCAGTATGGCTGGAACAAAATAAATCAGGGGCAAAAATCAGAGAGGTAGTAGGCCAGATCTTGTCGGTTGCTTTCAGGATTTTGTTTCTCTGAATGAGATGAGAAATCATGGGGCAATATCCAAGAGAGGAGTGATGTAGTCTGATACATTAGCCAGGATATTAGACTGCTGGGTTGAGAACTCACCAGACAGGAAACTAGGGTGGAGCAGGGCTATGCAGGAGGCAGCTGCACTAATAATGACGTCAATCAAAGTAGTAGCAGCGAAAGTGGTGAGAAGTGTCTCTGCATATGTTTTGAACATGTAGCCAAGGTAATTTTTCTGACTGCATGTATGCAGTGTATGAAAAGAGTCCTCGATGACTCTAAGACTTTGGGCCTATGCCACTAGAAGGGTGAAGGTGTCATTTACTTTTAAGGAATGACTGCAGATAGCACAAGCTTTGCAGTAAAGGGCAGGAGTTCAGTTTTGAATATGTTCCGTTTGAGATGTTTATTAAACATCCAAGTGAAAATCTGAGAATAACCGAAGTTTAGATGGGATTCAAAGTCATGAGATCACTTTCGGTGGAATACAGATGGAAAAGGTCATGGGGCTGTGCTCTCAGGAACCCAGTTAGAGATGAGGAAAAGGAAAGCCGGAGAAGCAGCCGGGTAAAGAGAAAAGAGGGGTGTGTGGTGACCCCGAACCTAAATTACAAAAAAGTTTCAAGGGATACAGAGTGACGATCTTTTAAAATGGTTGCTGACAGGTGTGATCAACAACTCTGGATGTTATTATAGAAAGGGAACTTCAGTGTAAGTTCTGCCATTTATCATATAAGCTTTGTAAATTATTTTAGAATAGGGGGCTTTATTTTTCCCATCTTTAAAAATGGAAATAAAAGTATCTACCTCATATGTTAAATAGTCCTCATTCCACTTAAAGCACATGTGTGCCTGACAATCAAAATGCGCTCACTTCATATAAATCTTCATTTCTCTTTCTATCCTTCACTGGATCATTTAAAAAGTTTGAATGTATGTTTGAAGTGGCACACAAAAAGGAAAGGAAGTGATCCGAAGCTCAAATATAGTTAACTCGTACATTTTACTGCTAGGGAAATGAGATGAATCCCAAAAGAGTGGAAAGATCCACATTTCTAGATTTAGAAATTCTAGTCTGACGTATTAGTGATAATTAGGGTTAAAGGGGAAGAAATAAGAGCTAGAGGCTCACAGATTTGTTTCAATGGAGAATTAGTTTTCTTGAAGTGGGTGATAGAAATAAAACCTATGTGAAAAGTTCAAGTAATCCATGTTGTCAAGGTAACAAGCATTTTTACAGACATGCAAGAAACTCTGTGTCTCTATATTTGTTTAGTAATATTCATGTATCGGCTGTGCTGGGACTACCGTGTTTTCTCTAGCGAATCTTCCTGTACCAGGGATCAAACTCAAGTCTCCTGCATTGGCAAGTAGATCCTTAATCACAGGACCACAGGGGAAGTCTTATGTACCTGTGTATTTGAATGAAAGATGGGAAGCAGGATCTAAAAAGATTCTCAGAGAAACACACGAGTAAAAGAGGTGTAGGAGCTGATGCCTGTAATAGGGAAAATTATGCTTCCCAGCATTCCATGGTGGAAGGGGTTGGAAGGAGACAGAATTTTTAATTGCTAAATGAATGAACGTAAGAAATTTGAATTCTGTGAGGCAGAAACTGTATCTATTTACCAACCATTGTATCTCCAGTACTTCACTCAGAGCTTAGCATAAAGTTGCCGCTTACAATATGTTTGATTCACAATAAATGAATGCCACCTCGACCCTAGTCACTCTCACCTTATTTGCACAAAACCCCTGTAATGAACGGCACTATACATAACACTCGCAGCAACTTACTCCGTTTCTTATGCTATGCCTGAAATCAAAGGCTCTGGGATTTTAATCTACGGTTGGAACTGGGCTCAACCTGCTTCATTTCTGTTTGGAAGCAGTCTGATCATTACAACTGCACAAAAACCCAAAAGCTGCCATTTTCACAGATATCTGAAAATAGTACTTTGGATTTTCCCTGCCCTCCCAAATTCTCAGTCCTCTCTTCCCCACCTAAGGAGCCAACTTTGTGAGTTGCTCTGCCTTCTTCTCTGTGAAAAATAAAAGGCACAAATAAAATCAAAGAACCTAGAAGACCCTTGGAAAAGCTAGGTGGAAAGTGGATCCCAACTTCAAAGTTTATCTCGGGAAATGGGTATCTGTACATTTATAACTAAAAAAAGATATTAAGGCAGAAAAACAATAGAAAATATATCCTTAAGTGGTGATACACTTATTATTGTTCCCTACATAGGAAGATAAGATAAGCTATGGCCAGCTGGAAAATTATCCTCAGGGTTAAGAGGATATTTCATCATTATAATTAAGGCTATAGTTTTAATAATAATTAAGGCTATAATTTTAAGAAAATCACACAGTGAAAAAGTTTTCGGTTTTGATGACCAGTATACAATATACTTAGTATTAATAATCAAGCCAGAAATTTGTAATAAATACTGTAAATTGTTTTAAATGGTATTAATTTCAATATCAATGATACATTTATTGTTACATGTACATAGCATAATTATTAAGCACACATATATACAGTATAATAAGAGCTACCAATCTGCAGCAAATAAAATTTTCTGCCCTCTCTAAAAATAATCTAATGCAGATAATGCTGACAAATATATACAATGATGAAGAATCACAGCCATGCAGTTATAACATACCAAGGACTTCAGAGCATTTCTGTGTTTTTGTAACAGCAGTGATGGGCTATCTGTCCTTCCTCTCCTGCCTCCTCTATCATTCCCTCCATTCTTTTGGTTTTGATTGACAGATTAGTAAGATAAGTAAATCTGAGTCCCTGCCTCGTCCTTCTCTACCTGATAGTTTTAATTTCATTTTCAGATCCTGTAATTTCTTCTCCAATAATCCTACGACTGAGAGATGGATTACACTAGAAGCCAAACGAAACATCCTGATGAGCCCTGAGCCCTTCACGGAGTCCCGTTTGCAGACCGGCAGGACAGAGGAAGAAGAGATGAAAATGCAGAACAAGGCAAGGCCCCCTAGAGGAAGTGTCTAAAGAGATGAGAGCAGATGAAATCAAGTAGAAAGCTCTAGGGATGAGCTTCAACAGCACAAGGTCAACTACTTTTACATTAGAACAAAGATGATAGGCGTGAGTTTAGACAAATTTGTAGTGGGTTTGGGTGGGCATTTTCAAGTGGTCATATTCCATAGCTTGAATTTTCTCTGTAAAGTGAAAAGCAGGGTGTTCTGCTAAAGGAAAAGTTAAAGATGTGGACAGGTACGTGCACTACTGAAAAAAATTGAATGAAGATTACTGTAACTAGGAGGACACTGATCAAGTTTCTCATAATAAGTTGTAATAAGTTGATTGACAAGATTATTTTTGAAGCAATGTAACAAGCAGAGAAGAACACAGTAAGAGTGCAAAAACCACACAGGAAAAGGGGTACACTGCATGTACCAACTGACTATCTGTTATTACTTAAAAAAAAAATCACCCTGTCTTTATCCCTCAATCTCATTCCTTATTCTGTTCAATTTCCCTTCAGTCACCTGACTGGGTCACTCTGAAAACATTTTATCAATTTGAAAAAAAAAAAAAAAACAGCAAAAGCAGCTCTCTATAAGGGGGGCACACCCTAAAGCAACTAGTCAGTTATGAATGAGTTTCAGTTGACATCTCTAAGTTCCATCCAAATTAAAATTGTAGGCTTTTTCTCTAAATTCTCAAAAATTATGAAAACCCACACTACACAGAGAGAACACAGTTTTTTTTTAGGAGTGCTATATAAAATCACAAATGACAGAACAAGAAAGGAATATATGGTGCTTTGTGGACAAAATCATAATACTCTCATTAGTTGCTAGCAGAATAGTTATCAATATGAAAGTTTATAATGTAACAGTCATATAGTCATATAATACAATTACTAAATAATCTCATCTTACCTGTATTGCAAGGGCACGAGCTACAAGACCTCTAAGGTATTGTAACGGGTCTTCAGGACCTTCCCATTTGCTTTGCCATGTGAGAGGACACTGCAATTTTAAAAGGATAAAAAATAAGTTTACACATATAATATTACATATAAAAGACCTTTCAACATTTGTGTGATGGGGAAAATATTTTGGCATAATTCATGTTATGTGTTATCATGAATTAATTTCATTAAGATATGTCTGTTTCTTTGATCTTACATCATTACAACTGAATGATATATAGAGTCAGAACAAATTAAACTGTTTTCCTAAAAGGAAATATTTTTAAGTAAAAACTCTTGAAAGAATAAACAAATGAACTTAAATGATTATATTGAAAGTAGCAAATCATGCTTTCTTGAAATAATATTTAATGCACAATAAAATCAAACTAAATTTGACAAGTTCATTTTATAAGTGATAAAAGACAAAAAGCAACCAGTCTTGTGTCCCTATAGAATTTCTTTAAATTATAAATAAAGCATTGTAATGGAAATTTTATCTCCCAAACCATACCAAGATATATTATAAAAGAGAAAAGAAAATAAATATTATAATTAAAGCCTTTCTAAAAAGTTATCTTTTTAATATCTGACCATCTTTTAACTGACATCCTCCATTAACACATTCATTACAATATACCTTCTTTGTGAGAGCTTTATGTTAGTTGCTCAGTCATGGCCAACTCTTTGTGACCCCATGGACCATAGCCCACCAGGCTCCTCTGTCCATGGGATGGGTTGCCATTTCCTTCTCCAGGGGATCTTCCCGACCCAGGGATCGAACCCAAGTTTCCTGCATTGCAGGTGGACTCCTTACCATAGTCTGAGCCAACAGAGAAGCCCCATGAGAGCTTTGTGTATTTTCCAAATATTATGCAAATATCATTCAAACTTAATATTTACTTTTCTGAAGTGGAATAATAAGGAGAAGCCATCAATTTCTTAACCCCAAACACTGTCTGATTACATACCTGAGCTACTAACCCACCCTAAAGTATATCAACAATGTATGGAAAATGGAAATTATAACAAATCTTATAGCGGAAAAGGATCTTAGGAAACATCTAGTTCAATACTCTCGATGAGTGAAGTAAGCTTTCTTAGGAGTATGTAGCTAAGTGCTGTGAACTGAAACAGGTGTGGTGAAAATACCTGTGTGGTGTATTTTTATTTAAAAAATTTAAAAATTTATTTCTCATCAGAGGATAACTGTTTAACAATGTTGCATTGGTTTCTGCCGTCACTTCCACTACATTTACAGGACTGTATATAGACGTGGTGATTTGAAGACATGACCTCGGACCCTCTGACACTTTGCCTGTGAAGATGAAGTCTGCTCTTCTGAAATGAGTCCTGTGAATTATAACAGACGTGATGTGGTGCCAATTTCCAGGTCCAGCTCTTAAGGAATTGGTTTCTTATTATTCCCTGTCTTTTGAGACTCTTGATCTTAGAATCTGTCCAGCATACTGTGAAGCCCAACTTTTGGAGAGTCCCATGTGGAGATGAACTGAGGCAGGCACCTCTCAGGCAGCACTGATCTGCCAGTTCATGAGTGAGTGGAGTGCAGACACTAGCTTTCTCTACCAAGGTCTACCCAAAGTTCAGATATGGAAGCTTAAATGATTTTTTGAAAATTATGATGTTTTAATCTACTAAGTTTTGGAGAAATCTGTTGCACAGTAAGATTTAACTGCTAAAGTTCTTTGGTCTCCAGAAGTAGGATCCGACCTTAACAAAATCCTCAAACACATGGCTCTGGACTTGAGACTAGGTGGTGGGCTGAAGCTGGAAGGACTTCCAGAAGAATGTAAGTGGACACCTGAAGGACTTCTGAGAGAGTAGCGGAGGCATAAGGGACTTTGAGAACTTAAAAGGAGGAAACAATCTCAGACAGACAGAAGTACTCTCGGCACCTAAAGGTCACGCTCTGCAACCTCTGTTAAACAAAAAGGTTTCAGTGGATCTTAAGGGTGCTGCGCCACAGCCAATGCACAAGAAGCCCAAGGTAGAAAGAAAGACTTGTCTCGATGAGATTTATGGTCACGGCTTTTGTCTAATGTTGTGAATCACAAGTGAAAGTCAAACTCACAATCTTAAGAAAACTGTTCTGTTGTGAGCTTCATCTGTTTGGGGTTAATGGCGAAAATAGAGTGTAATTAAGAGAATTTAGAACCCCAGAATCGCTATAGGCAGGAAGCAGGCTGAGAAAACCACTCAGCTGCAAACATGGCTACATCTTATTGAAATGTATGCATAATGAAGAGGTGAGGGTCAGCAGCTCAAAGCCAAGAGCCGTGGATAATCCTGCCCAGTGAGCAACATGGAATCCTAACAAAACAACTGAAGACATAGGCTTGCTTGCCTCCTATTTCCTCACTTTTTAAGTGGGAATGACTATTGCAATTACCTATCCGACCATTTTATATGGGATTTGTAGGGGACAGATAATTCATCTCTGCAGTCCTCAGGTCCTCAGGTGAGAACCGTGCTTGAGAAAGAGCTTTTGAGGAGTCACACCTAAGAAGCCTCACCCATCCTTCCACCTGATCTAGATGACATCTGGCCTGAGCCTGAGGCTGGAATGGAATGAGACACTTGGGGAAACTTGGAAGGAGATGCCTGCACTGTACATGAGGGAGAAAGGCAAACAATTTGTGCCGAGAGGGCAGACTGCAGCAGCTTCAAAATATGGCCCCCAAATGCCTTGGCACGCTTCCCATTGAGAGGTGAGGTCTGTGTCCCCTTGCCCTCGACAACCTAACCAACACAAGAGGGGGAAGTGACGCTATGTAAGTTGTCACATCTTGGCCTTAACAACTTCATGTCTTTCACTTCCTCTTTCCCGGGGTATACACTCTTAGAACCAAGGTATCATGTTGTGAGGTAGCCAAGCTGTACATACAGAGAGGCCCAAGTGGAGACACCTGGAAAGCAACCAAAGCCTCCCGTCATCCATCCTGATGAATTACCAGCCAACAATTGGCACCAACTGGCCAGTTCTGTGACTGAGCGCCTATTCAGTAGACCCTCCAGCTCTAAGAGGAGCTTTTTCAGCTGGTGTCTCACAGAGAAAAGACAAGTGTACTGCATCAGACTGTGCCCAAAATGCACACTCAGGAGCCAAGTAAATGACGGCTCTTGTTTTTAGCCCTTAAGTTTCAGGGCAGTTTATTACACAGCAATAGAGAGCTGATAGATCAGGCTTTCACATTCTCAGTTTTATGCTTTTCCTGTTGGAGAAAGATAGCTCCTTTAAATAGAGTTTATCAGAGATAAATAAGTTACTGCGGTACGCGACTGGTCACAGTGATCCCTGCCACTTGGTATTCATGTCCGTCCTTGCAAAATTCCCTCACCTGAGTATGAACTGCTTCTGGGGACTTGCTTCTAATGAAACACTGTGGAAAAAGTTATGAGAAGCCACTTCTGAGGGTAGGTTACAAATACTGTGACGTCTGTCTAGCTCACTTTCTCTGCATCTCTTCCTTGTTCACTTTAAGTGAAAAAGTTGCATGCTGTGAGCTGAGTTATGGAATGCTCATGTAGCAATGAACTAATATGTCCAGTCAACAATCAGTGAGGACCTGAGAGCTGCCGACAGCCATCCCATATGTACTCCAAGAGGCTCCAGCAATTGCAGCCCTGGTGACACCTGATTGAAGACTTGTGGGAGATCCTAAAACAAAATGCCCAGCTATGTTACACCTGGATTCCTGACTCACAGAAACTGTGATGTGATAAAGTTTTGTTGTTTTATGTCACTAAGTTCAGGGCAATTTATTATGCAGCAATACAGAATAACAGAGCTATCAATATTAGTGTCCAATGTAATACATTCATTCAATAAATATTTAAATCCTCATTTTCCATTCATTCAGCATTTACTGAGAGCTTACAATGTACAGGCATCATAAGGTCCTTGCTATTATGGAACTTACATTTTACTGGGGGATAAAGGCAAAAATGTATTATAAGAAAAAGATTACACAGTGTTAAAGCCTATGTAGAGAATTACAACAGGATATGTGATATGAAATTCCTTGAGATTCCCTTGGTCAGCAAGGAGATTAAATCAGTCAATCCTCAATGAAATCCTGAATATTCATTGAAAGGACTGATGCTGAAGCTCCAATAATTTGACCACCTGATGTGAAGAGATGACTCACTGGAAAAGACCCTGATGCTGGGAAAGATTGAAGGCAGGAGGAGAAGGGGGTGACAGAGGATGAGACTGGATGACATCACTGACTCGATGAAAAAGAGTGTGAGCAAACTCCAGGAGACAGTGAAGGACAGGGAAGCCTGGTATGCTTCAGTCCACAGGGTCCTAAAGAGTCACACATGACTTAGCACTGAAAAACATGTGGTATGATGGAAGAAATACGAAACGATAGTGATATGATAGAAGATTATAGGAAATAAAAGATGAATAAAATATATTCTTTATCCTAAAGAGCATTAGCAACCAATAAAAGAGATAGATGGCTAAAGTCCCTAATGGTGTTTTAAAAATGACTTGCATAACATGTTCCTGGAGATTAGTGCAACAATGATTTAATCAAGGAAGTATCTGTAAAGTTTTGAAAGTTGTATTGAATTTTGACACAGGCAGACAATTGGACGGGACTGTTTAAACTACCATTTATGTGTCAGGATCTGTGCCAAGTGCTGGATATGCATCATCTATATACTCCTCACAATATTCCTTAGAAGCAGATACTTTTATAATTTCCATTTCACAGAGGAAAAAACACAGAAACAAAGAGAACAGCCTGTCCAAAATCACTGAGCTGGTAAATGACAAGTCTAAGATCTGGACCCATGCAATCTAAGTCTAGAGTCTGTCTGCAGCATCAATACTGCCTCCAACGTATTTTATATTTCTATACTGTACAAATGCAGCATTTGAGACCTGTCGACTGAAAAAGAACGCGCCACATGACAGTTGTGTAGCTTTACTTGTGGGAAAATGAGAACTACAGCCCAGGAGACAACATTTCAGGTAGCTTTGGAAAACTGCTCCTAAGAGTTAGGGTGGAAGGTCAGTATATTTCTGAGTTTGGTGAAGGGGGAGTAGATGGAATCAAGCACTTATTTTGCAAAAGGTTGCTGCTAGCCTCGGGTAGATTCAACATAAGACAATCAAGTATTGGGAATTAAAGTTCTAATAATGGGGAAACTAAGGCTCAGAGTAGTTTTAATTAACTAAACTTTTTTAATAAATCTAAATTGTAGAGAACTTGAATCAAGGTCTAACTCTAAATGTAAGGCTTCCCTGGTGGCTCAGAGGTTAAAGCATCTGCCGGCAATGCGGGAGACCCGGGTTTGATCCCTGGGTCGGGAAATGTCATAAAACCACAACAGGATAAGAGCAGACTCTTTCAAGCATCAATTAATTAATTGATAACTCAGCAATCATCTGTTAAATAGTTGCTATTTGTCAATCATTTGTTAGGTCCTGGGGATACAGATATAACACGATCCTAGTGCCAGAGGTGGAGACGGATAATAAAGAAGACGGCTACAGACAATGCAGTGAGTTCCCTGATGACAACAGGCACTGTGCTTGTGAAACCCGGATGTGAGGTACACCAGACCCACACTGTGTGTAAGGGCAAGTCACGACAGGCTTTCTAGTGCAGATAACGCTTGAGGTGAGACTCAAAAGATAAGCAGCTTACAGTAGAGAAAGACATGGAAAGCAGGAAAAGGAAGGCACGTTAATAAAAAAGACATGCGCGAACTGGGCTGATGGCCAGAAGCGTTTGAATGCTAATACTGAGGAGCTTAGTCTAGATAGCGATGATAAAACTGGACATTAATTAGGGAAGTGACACAATCGTATTGGGATTTTAGAAAGATTATCCTAGTAGAAACAGTGGCCCCAGGCACCAGAGTAAGGACAGTGCAGTCAGAGAGGTGAGTTAGGAAGGTACCGTAACACAGGCATGAACCCAGGCAGCGTGCACCGGTGAGAATGCGGATGACAACAGAAGCACTCCAGCAGCACGTACAAGGGCAGAGCAGGCCACTTCCCTTAGCCCTTCAGACTCCACACGGACCCTCTGAGATGGATTCAATTTTATTATTCCCACTAGGAACATTTAGAAACTAAGGTGGTGGTGTTTAATTGCTAAGTGGTGTCCGACTCTTTTGCGATCTCATGGACTGTAGCCTGCCAGGCTCCTGTGTCCATGGGATTTCTCAAGCAAAAATACTGGAATGGGTTTCCATTTCTTTCTCCAGGAGGGGGTTCCTGACCCAAGGATCAAACCCAAGTCTCCTGCACTGCAGGCGAGTTCTTTACTACTGTAAATTAAGGTAGCGAAAGGTTAAGTAACCTGCACCAGAAAACATTCTGGTATGTAATATTGGATGTTTTGATTTCCACTCTGCAACCTTAATATGTATATTATATGAACTTATAAAAAAAAGGGCCACTGTTAGTAACTCTTTTTCTTTTTCATTTAATAATGTAATTGTCTCTACTACTGACAGACTCTATCCTACAAATTAAAATTATGTGCTGACCCTCACACATGAGTGAAACACTAAGCCAACACTGGATCGTAGTTTATGGAAATGAACTGACTTTCACTTGGTTCAAGCTTACTGCAGTGTATGAAACAGGGAGTAAGCTTCGTAACTGCGATTTACTTTGAGCACTAGAATTTGCATTGGGATTTCACAGTATGTGGAAAGAAAAGAATTCAGTTTACATATTTTAACGAAAGTGAGAAAGAAAAAAGGAAAAACAAAAATATAGTTCACTGTAATTTCAATTTTATACAAAGTGCTTAACTCATATGTACAGTTTATCACTAACTCCTAAACTAACCATAACTTACAACCTTCTACAATTAATTAAATTAGCTAAAATCCATTTCATACACATATACATCATGAGAGAATATTTTTCAGAAGGATAAATATAGTTTCAGAGTAAAGCACTTTAATGATAGAGCCGTTATCCTCTATACAGAAGAGAAAGTACAACTCAGAAGATACCTTGTGATAAAAGTTAGAATACATTCTGATTTAATCTTTCTAAGACCTTTATTTAGCTCCAAAGATTTCAATTTTCTTACCAGAGAAACAATTTATAAACCATCACCAGAACCAACTAAGGACTTTCAGATCAAAGAGATTTAATTAATTGAACTACTTTCTTTTCAAATATGAGTGTTATTTTAAAAAACGTTTTACTTGTGTCTTTTCTTTTAAAGAGACCCATATTTGTTTTCTCAGGACATGTAATTTCAGTTTCCCATTAAAAATTCCCTGATATCTCAGTTGGTAAAGAATCTGCTTGCAATGCAGAAACCCCAGTTAGATTCCTGGGTCGGAAAGATTCCCTGGAAGAAGGGATAGGCTACCCCCTCCAGGATTCTTTGGTTTCCGTGGTGGCTCAGCTGGCAAAGAATCCACCTGAAATGCGGAAGACCTGGGTTTGATCCCTGGGTTGGGAAGATCCCCTGGAGAGGGGAAAGGCTACCCACTCCAGTATTCTGGCCTGGAGAATTCCATGGACTGTATAGTCCATGGGGTTGCAAAGGTTCATACATGACTGAGTGACTTTCACTTTCACACTTTCATTAAAAATTATAAAATATGTATAAGAGATTACACCAAGTTACATAAAACATTTGGAAAGGTAGAAGCAATCCACAAAATCCGACACAGAACTAACTTGACCCAAAAAGAGTCTTGTCCAAATAAACCCACTCCAAGTTGAAAATATCCTGTCGAAAATGCATCTAATGTACCTAACTTACTGAACATGGTAGCTTTTAGCCCAACCTACTTTAAAAGTGCTCAGAACTCATACATTAGCCTTCAGATGGGCAAAGCCATCTAACACAAAGCCTGTTCTATAATAAAGTATAGACTATCTCAAGTAATCTATGGAATACTGCACTGAAAGTGAACACAGAATGGCTGTATGGGTACAGAATGATTGAACTGTATCGGTTGTTCACCCTGATGACTGTCTGGCTGAGTGAGAGCTGCAGCTCACTGTGGTTGCCCAGCATTTCAAGAGAAAGGCACCACATATGCCAGCCAGGGAAAAGATCAAAATTCAAAGTATGGTTTCTATTGAATATATCACTTTTGCACCATCCTCAAGTGTAAACCACCGTAACTTAGGGACCATTTTTATATATGTACAATGGAAAATTTTTCAGCATTAAAAAGAAAGGAAATACACATGCTACAAAATGGATGAACATTGAGGATAATATGCTTAGTGATACAAACCAGTCAAATAATGCTTGATTCAACTTATATGAAGCACCTAGAATATTTAACTTCACAGGGATAGAAAGCAGAATGGTGGCTGCTGGGGGCTGGGTGGTGGGGGAACGAGAAGGTGTTCAGTGGGTAGTGTTTCCATTCCATTTTGTAGAATGGAAAAGAGTTCGGGAGATTGGTAACCCCGTGAATGTTCTTAACTTTACTGAACTGTACACTTAAAATGGTTAAAATGATAAATTATCTATGTATATTGCCACAACTAAAAAACTTCATTAGAAAACGTGCAAAAGGAAAGGAAGAAACCAGTTTCCTTCCTGAGTCTATGGCAGCATTGTGTGCTTGATGATCTACTTGTTACCTACATTGAGTTCATTGAATACAGAGACCATGTCCTGTGCATTTTTTCCTATCTCCAGGGCCCGGCATGGTATAGAAAGTCCATGACAGAGGGTCAATAAACATTTGCAGAATGTTCTTTATATATCATTCAATAACAATCTGAAGTTAAGAGTTCATTTTAGGGCTTGAATCCTGACATTATTAGCACAAAAATTTAACTAAATGCAGAATTACCAAAAATAAATAAATAAAGAAGACAAGCAAGGAGATAAACAAACTGGATAATCTGTGAAACACGGAGCTGTTGTGATGATAGTACTGTTGCCGTAAAGTTGCAAAGTCATGGTCAAGTCTTTGCGACCCCACAACTGTAGCACTCCAGTCTTCCCTGTCCTTCACTATATCCTTGAATTTAGTCAAACTCCTGTCCATTGATTCAGGACAGGAGTCATCAGTCATCACTGATTCAGTGATGCCATTGAACCATCTCATCCTCTGTCTTCCCCTTCTCCTCCTGCTTCAATCTTCCCCAGCATCAGGGTCTTTTCCAATGAGTCGGCTCTTCACATCACATGGCCATAGTACTGGAGCTTCAGCTTCAGCATCAGTGTTTCCAATGACTATTCAGGGTTGATTTACTTTAGGACTGACTGGTTTGACCTCCTTGCTGTCCAAGGGACTCTCAAGAGTCTTCTCTAGCACTAGAAAGCATCGATTCTTCGGTGTTCAGTCTTCTTTACGGTCCAACTCTCACATCCATACATGACTACTGGAAAAACCATAGCTTTGACTAGATGGACCTTCCTTGGCAAAGTGATGTCTTTGCTTTTTAATACGCTGTGTAGATTTGCCATGGCTTTTCTTCCAAGGAACAAGCATCTTTTAATTTCGTAGCTGCATTCACCATCCACAGTGATTCTGGAGCCCAAGAAAATAAAATATGCCACTGTTTCCACTTTTTCCCCTTCTATTTGCCATGAAGTAATAGGACCTAATGCCATGATCTTCATTTACTCAGGGTTGAGTTTTATACCAGCTTTTTCACTCTCCTCTTTCACTCTCATCAAGGGGCTCTTTAGTTCCTCTTCACTTTCTGTCTTTAGAATGGTACCATCTGCATATCTGAGGTTATTGATATTTCCCCTGGCAATGTTGATTCCAGCTTGTGAGTCATCCAGCCTGGCATTTCGCATGATGTACTTTGCAGGTAAGTTAAATAAGCAGGGTGACAATATACAGCCTTGTCATATTCCTTTCCCAATTTTGAACCAGTTTGTTGTTCCATGTCCTGTTCTAACTGTTGCTTCTTGACCTGCATACAGGTTTCTCAGGAGACAGGTAAGGTGGTCTGGTATTCCTATCTCTTGAAGAACTTTGCACAGTTTGTTGTGATCTACACAGTCAAAAGCTTTAGCACAGTCAGTGAAGCTGATACTTTCCTGGAATTCCCTCGCTTTTTCTATGATCCAATGATGATTTAGTCACTAAGTCATGTCCGACTCTTGCGACCCATGGACTGTAGCCCGCCAGGCTCCTCTGTCCGTGGGATTCTCCAGGCAAGAATACTGGAGTGGGTTGCCATTTCCTTCTCCAGGGAATCTTCCCAATCCAGAAATCAAACCCGGGTCTCCTGCACTGCAGGCAGATTCTTTACAGACTAAGCTACCAGGGAAGTATTTTAGGTTGAACAAATATCCCCAAAGAATGTGACTCATCCACGCATGCTAAATTGTTTCAGTCATGTCTGACTCTTTGCAACCCTATGGACTGTAGCCTGTCAGGGTCCTCTGTCCATAGGATTCTCCAGGCAAGAATACTGGTGGGTTGCCATGCCCTTCTCCAGGGTATCTTTTCGACCTAGCATCAAACCCACATCTCTTTTGTCTCCTGCATTGGCAGGTGGGTTCTTTACCACTAGCACCACCTGTGACTCAAATATTTTGGAGTGGGTAGCTTTTCTCTTCTCCAGGGGATCTTCCCAATCCAGGGATTGAACTCAGGTCTCCCGCATTGTGGACAGATTCTTTACCAGCTGAGCCACAAGGGAAGTTCAAGAATACTGGAGTGGGTAGCCTGTCCCTTTCCCAACAGATCTTCCTGACCCAGGAAATGAACTGGGGTCTCTTGCATTGCAGGAGGATTCTTTACCAACTGAGCTATGAGGGAAGCCCATCCAATGGATGTTGGCAATCTGATCTCTGGTTCCTCTGCCTTTTCTAAATCCAGCTTGTACATCTGGAATCTTGGTTCACATACTGCTGAAGCCTAGCTTGAAGAATTTTGAGTATTACCTTGCTAGCATGTGAAATGAGCACAATTATATGATAGTTTGAACATTCTTTGGCATTGCCTTTCTTTGGGATTGGAATGAAAACTGACCTTTTCTAGTCCTGTGGCCACTGAGTTTTCCAAATTTGCTGCCATATGAGTGCAGTGCTTCTAACAGCATCATCTTTTAGGTTTTGAAATAGCTCAGCTGAAATTCCATTACCTCCACTAGCTTTATTTGTAGTGAGGCTTCCTATGGCCCACTTGACTTCACATTCCAGGATGTCTGGCTCTAGGTGAGTGATCACACCATCATGATTATCTGGGTAGTGAAGATATTTTTTCTACAGTTCTTCCGTGTATTCTTGCCACCTCTCCTTAATCTCTTCTGCTTCTGTTAGGTCCATACCATTTCTGTCCTTTATTGAGACCATCTTTGCATGAATGCTCCCTTGGTATCTCCAACTTTCTTGAAGAGATCTCTAGTCTTTCCCATTCTATTGTTTTCCTCTATTTCTTTGCATTGTTCACTTAGGAAGGTTTTCTTATCTCTTCTTGCTATTCTCTGGAACTCTGCATTCAGTTGGGTATATCTTTCCTTTTCTCCTTTGCTTTTCACTTCTCTTCTTTTCTCAGCTATTTGTAAGGCCTCCTCAGATAACCATTTTGTCTTTTTGCATTTCTTTTTCTTGGGGATGGTTTTGTGTAGCATACCAAAATAATTTTAAAGGCACCGTGAGGAAAGAACTGATGATTAAAATGGCTATTGGGAGAGAACGATAAACTCTATTCAAAATGTACATACATTTTATAACAAATGTTGTTTAATATCTGTCAGTCTAATATGTAACAGACTCACAGTATCCCCAGCATGGCATACACATACACTTGCAAGTATTAAAAATATTTATAATGAAGTTTTAGGAAAGATGATTAAGCTTATCTTCAAGTATGTTCAGTACATAAAGTGATAGCCTAAAATTTTATCTAATAAAATCTAATAAAAGACGATGAAATGTATATTTACTTCTGTGAAATTTATTTCAAAATAATGTTCAATAAAAAACTCTATGCTTTTACATTCGTTAAGATTTTACGATTTCATGGATTCTTTCTGTATTGTTTCCTGTGATAAATTCATTTAGGCCAATGGCATGTTGGTATAAGTAAATATACATGTATTTTCTTGATAAAGTGTCTATTCAAATCTTTTTTCTCATTTATAAAATTGGGATGTTTGTCTTTGTATTTTTGAATTGATTTCTTTTTAATATTTCCATACATATACATGTTCTTTGGTTGGATGTATGTCTTGCAAATCTTTTCTCCTAGTCTGTGGCTTACTTTTCATTTTCTTAACAGTGTGATCAATTTGGGGATAATTTTTTATATGTTTGGAGGTACAGGTGTATGCATTATTATTATTAGGCTTTTGGCTATTTAATTGTTCTACTACCATTTGTTACAGAGATTTTCATTTCATTTAATTGCCCTAGAATATTTGGTGAAAATCAATTATTTATCTCTGAGTGTATTTCTGAACTCCTTATTCCATGTTACTGAGCTATATATATCTATCTTTATACCATTAGCACACTGCCTTGATTATAATATCTTACTTAGTCTTGAAATCATGAGAACTAAGATCTTCCATTTTGCCCTTTGTTTTCAAAATTGTGTAGACTACACCAGGTCTTTTGCATTTATTTGAATCAAATTCTCCATCACTAAAAAAAGTTCTACACAGGTTTTTAAAAAATGTTTTTATTGTTTCTGTGTGGAATCTCAGGATGAGTCTGGAAAAGACTGACATCTGAGCAACACTGGGTGACCTGACGTGTGAACACAGAACACCTTTCAGTGCAGGGTTCCCTTTATTTAGGTCTTTTTAAATTTCACTGATCACTGTTTTGTAGTTTTCAGTGTGTATAGAAGCTTTACACATCTTTTGTCAATTTTATCCTGATAAGTCATCTTCCTGGTATTATTACAAATGATACTTTTACATTTCAATTTTCAATAGTTTTTTTTCCAGGATACACACTACATTTTTAATGTATTTACTTAAACTCTCTTCCTAGCCTTTTAGATTTCTTAAGATCTTGAGAGTACTTGATCATATCCTCTGCAAAAAACTGACAGGTGTCCTTCTTCCTTTCCAGTGTGCATGCCTTTTATTTCTTTTTCTTAACATGGTGCACTAGGTAGGACCTTCAATATAATGCTGAAAAGCAGTGAGACAGGACCTCAATATTCTATGCCCGATCTTCAGAGAAAAACATTCAGCCTTTTACTCCTATATTAGCTATAGTTTGTTCATAGATGCCTTTTCTCTGGTTAAGAAGGTTAACCTAGAATTCCAGTTTGGTGACAGGTTTTGTCATGATTGGATGCTGAAGTTTGTCAAATGCTTTTTCTGCATCTATTAATAATGATTTCTAACATTAGTTATTAAAATGGTACTCAAATTTAAGATAAACTCCACTTGGTTATCCATTACTTTGAACTCAATTTGCTAAGATCTTGATGACAATTTTAGTGTCTATATTCACGAAGGAACTCAGTCTGTAGATTTCTTTTATGATGATGTCTTTGTTAGGTTCTATTATCAGGTAATGCTAGTCTCACAAAAAAGCACGGAAGTATTCCTGCCTCTTCTATTTTCTGAAATAGTTTACAGAATTGGTATTATTTCTCCTCTATATTTTTGTTAGATTTCATCAGTGAATTCTAGTTGCTCCCTTTGTGGAAAGGTTTTTAATAACAAATCCAACTTCCTTAATAGAAAGATACATAAGTTACCTATTTCTTCTTGACTGAGCTTTGGTAATTTGTATCTTTCAAGGAATTTCTACATTTCATCTAAGTTTATCTAAGTATATTCTATTATGGCAAATGAAGGTTATAGGTTAGGGATGGGGTGTATGAAGGCCCCTTTATTCTTACATAGATCAACAGGAACTGATTTCTGTTTATTAATATAAGTACATGTAATTAATTTTTGAGTATAAGGAAAGCTAGAAATGAGGAGGTGGGGGAATTCTATGCTAATACTTGGTAGGCCTTTGGAGACGAGTATGTGGAGTTCATTCTTCATAAAGCTGATCACTGCCTCTCATAACAAAGACTACCATTTAGCTGCATGGTCAAATTAACAAAACAGTCAGTGAGAGAGGAAACAGAAAGAACGCTGAGCTGGGAAACACAACATCAGGACTGCACTGTGGGCTCGGACGCTTTGCCAGGTTAGCAACCCCTTCCAGCTTTGGTTTTGTAACAGAAATAAAAGGGAGATGCTAAGGGCAGAAAATCAGAAGAGGGTACACAAGGGCTCCATAACTGGCGGTGTTACATGAAACATAAGCTACCACTCTATTCTAATGGACAAATGCAAATTATGCAACATGAATAATTATCATTGGGTAAAACAGTTTGGGTATGACTTTTCTTAGAACTTATTTAGACGAAGGTAGGTAAATTTGAAAAGGGGGGGCCTTTAAGAAAAGACGAGGTTTCCAACCATTTAATAAGGACCATTTTATCTTTTCTTTTCCCCCAAAGACTGGAGATGGATCACGGAGGCAGCACAGACAGTGACAGAGTGGCGTGGGCATGGCACAAAGGTGAGGCAGCAGCTGCTACCCTTTCTGATGGGACATCTACAGAGCAGCATTTCTGAAACGTCAGCATTCAGCAGACAGAACACAGACTGCAGGGCGACGCTCAGAATTTAGGATCAATTAGTCTGGGGTGGGAGAAGGCAATGGCACCCCACTCCAGTCCTCTTGCCGGGAGAATCCCATGGACAGAGGGGCCTGGTGGGCTGCAGTCCATGGGGTCGCGAAGAGTCGGATACAACTGAGAGACTTCACTTTCACTTTTCACTTTCATGCACTGGAGAAGATAATGGCAACCCACTCCAGTGTTCTTGCCTGGAGAACCCCAGGGACGGGGGAGCCTGGTGGGCTGCCGTCTATGGGGTCACACAGAGTCGGACACGACTGACGTGACTTAGCAGCAGCAGCAGTCTTAGGTGGGGCCTGAGAATCTGTAATATTACCAAGTTCTCAGATGATACTGATGCTATTATCTGGAGACCCTGCTTTGAGAGACACTGCTTAAAGAAGACCATGGCAGAGAAAGGAGTAAAAGGAAAAACCTGTCTAGCAGAGGAACTCGTAACTCTTACAGGAGATCTTAATAAAGCTTGTGTGCATGTGTGTGTGCATGTGTATTTTTTAAAAAGTGTAGCTCTTTCTTTCAAGTTTAAATATGTCACTAATTTGATAAAAGGTTAAACACCAGTTGTTTGGAAACTTAATGAGTCAAGATCTACAGCAATTTTGCTGTACTGTTGAGTGACTCGTTGCTTTAAAAAATTAAAAAGCTTTAGTGTTACCACCTAATATGTTAAGATAGACTGAAATATACAGGAAATACCTACACAGCCTTTAAAGGGATACCATTAAAATAATCTTTTTTAAAGCAACACAACCTATTAATTTCTGCAAAATGGTAATTCACATAGTGATTACTTAGCAAGAAAGATGAGGTAATTTAGTGTTGTCATAATTCTCCCTAGGAAAATTCTTACTCCAATCGTTTCAGAGACTGTAAAGAAAATGTCAAGTACTGAACTATTTCCTAAATTACATTAAGTAATATCACATAATTCAGAATTTGTCACATTCAAATGTAATAAAACATTAAATTTTTATCCTGAAATAAATGGGATAGTACTAGATTCAAATTTTTGGTAAAATGCTTTAGAAAGTAAATGTCAGAAACTATTTTACTGATCTTATCCCAGTGAAAGTCAGCCTTATTTGAGTTTTACCAAACACCCTGAAATATTTCCAAAGATACTATCTGTGATATAATTTAAATGTGCTTCACAAAGCACATTTTTTATTCTTAGAATTTTAACAAATTCACTTTCAGGCAAATTATATAAATATTTTAAAAATAGTGATACTTTGGAGGCTATATTTCTTAAGCCAAAGTGTAATGTAAAACACAATAATCAACAATGAGATTGCACATATCTTACATAAACATATTTTTAAGAACTAAGTCATCAGATCCTGTATCAAGTACAGAAACACTTGGCAGAGCTGAATGGGATGCGGTGAAGGTAAGAAATGTTATAAACAATTATCTAGAGCCCTGCTCTAAAATAGAATTGTTTGGTCTTATTCAAGGAACATGTTTCATATAACGAAACCATTTAGTTTTTTGCTATCTTTCAATAAGATCTATTGTAAACCATATTACATTACAGTCATAAAAATAATTTATTCATTTTTTCAAATGTGTATGTCAAAGATTACCCAAATGGTTAACAGCAGAAACAAGAAATCACATTTGTCATTATTACCTTTCATATGTTTCATTAATATCACATAGAATATCGATAAATTCAATATATCAGACACTTTATCCATGATACAATTTAACTTTCACAACAATCACATGATGTATTTATTATTACATCGTTTATTATTACATCAATAATTATTTATTGCTATTATTTATTATTCTCATCTGACACATGAGAACGTTTAGAGAGGTTTAAGTGACCTGTCTAAAGTCGCACAGCGATTAACTGGCAGAACAGAATCAAACAGGCAGACCTATTCTGGAAACCACATTCCTAGCTTCTTTATTACATTATATTTACAGGAAAATATCCTCATTTCCTATAACATTTAATCCAAACTCTTTTCTTTGCTTTAAAGAGCTCAGAAACCTGATGCAGCCTCCGTTTTCCTGCACTTCCCTGTACACCGGCTCCACCGGACTCACTGCTCTCTTCTGCACAAGTCATGTTCTTACAGCGCCACTCGCCTCCTCTTGCCCTTGATGCAGCTGGAACTGTCTACACCGTATATCTTACCCACAGACAGCATGTAGCTGGATTTCAAGATATACACTCTCATGAGTATTTATCTTTTCACAAATAAATTTAAATTTATTTACATTTATTATGACAATCAGACCTGTCTAGATTCATATCCTGACTGTGTAAATTACTCACTGTGTGACTGGTTAAATTATTTAATGCTCCTCTGCCCCAGGTTCCTCACAGTAAAATGGGGATAACATAGCACCATCTCCTACTGTTAATGTGGTGATTAAATGAGTTAATTAATGTAATTTTAAAGTTCTTAGAACACTTTACCACTGGTTCCTTCACTGTGTCATGAGCTTTCATGATTGATAATATATCTACTTTAAACTGGAAACAAATCAGTTACAATTTGTCATACAGTACAGCACTACACCACTCTGATAACCACAAATGATTAATAGAGATAGTAATCTACACAATAAAACATAATGCAAAGCTGAGACTCTTTTTTCCAGGGTAAAGAAAATAGGAACATACAGCTGCTACGTCTTTTTTGAAATTTTTTAAAAAATTTATTTAATTTATTGATTTATGTTGAATTTTTTGGGCCATACCCTGTGGCATGCAAGATCTTAGATGGGATCAAACTTGCCCCCATTTCAGTAGAAGTGAGGAGTTGTAACCACTGGATCTCCAAGAAAGCCCCTGGAATAGATCTTTTTGTATATGTGAATAAAGAATATTAAGATGGACTGAAAATTTCTATCCCCGCAAAATATGTATGTTGAAACCCTAAACCCTGCTGTCATGATCCTGAAGCTAAGGTCTGGGGGAGGTAATCAGGTCACATGGGTGAGGTCTGGAGGAGGTAACTGGGTTGTAAGAGGGAGTGGAGCCTTCATAATGGAGTTAGTGTCCTCAGAAGGAGAGACGGGAGAGAGTTTGCTTTTTCCCTCATTCCTCTATACCCTGTGAGGACACAGCAAGAAGACAGCTATCAGAAAATAAGGAAGCAGGTCTCACCAGACACCCGACTTAACAGTAACTCAGTCTTCGACTTTCCAGCCTCCAGAACTGTGAGAAATAAATATTTGTTGTTTAAGCCATCCATTCTATGTTAATTTGTTATAGCAGCCTGAATTAAAACAGAAATCTTTTTTATGTTAGGGAGTAAGATACAGGCAGTTCTAGGAAGCCTATCTTTTATTTTCCAACAGAGAAGACTTTTAGGTTGACTATCAGTTTCTCTATATTAAGGGTAAACAGCAGGAAAAAAAAAAAAACATTTTTCTTTCTAAACTCCTATAGAGCCCTAGTGAAATCTTTTCCAAATGCCAGGTTCTGCAAAGTTTATATTCTCCAAATTAGCTAAAGTGAATCTACATAAGATACTCTGAATGCTTTGTTTTTATCCAATAGATATGAAATAACATGGATTTTAATGTCATTTATAATAGTCCGATTACTCAGCAAGAGATGTGTTGATTTCCTTTTCCTCTGCTTATGATGTTTCTATTTGGTAAGCATCCTTCCTTTACTTATAGTGTATGTATTACAGATGGAGCGGAATCTCTCCCCAGATTCTGGGAGATGCATTCGGCTCAAGCCCCAGTCAGAGACCTTTGCACACGCTGCCCACAGAACTCGTAAAGGACTAGGCATAAAACACAAGCCATTCAGTTTGAAGCAAAGTTAATCCCAAGATTTTTGCTTGAGTTGCCAGGAAACAGGTATTCTTTCTCTTGGACTTAGACTACATAAGACTTGAAGTCCTGGGATACCACCATGTGTAGATGACCCACCCAAAAGTGAAGTTGTTATGGAAGATGCACACACACACACACACACACACACACAATATGACTAGAGAGGTAGATAAATAACACAAGCTGAGATCCTGACGACAATTTCAAGCTGCACCAAGCTGATTTAATGTGGCTGCCCTTGGATCCTACAACAGTGTGGCTTAAGCTAGCTTACCCTGGAGAAGGGAAAGGCACCCACTCCAGTATTCTGGCCGGGAGAATCCCCTGGACTGTACAGTCCATGGGGTCACAGAGTCGGAGACGACTGAGCGACTCACACTAACCTAGTTTAACTTGGATTTTCTGTTACTGTAAATCCTAAGACTTCTAACAAAGGTATCCGAGGTGGAGGAGTCACTTACATTAATGAAAATAAAACCATGTGTTTAATATTGGCTTACCTTTTGGTTTAATAAAGCACTTGCCAATTTTTGTACTTCTGAACTCAATAAGGTGGTTCCTCTGATGACTTTGCTGAGGGCAGCAAGAGACTGATGGACACTCTGTACTAAGCGGACGGCGTTAAATTGTTCAAGAATGATGAAGGCTAATACTGGAGATCCCTGTCGATCATTAGGAGGCAACAACTTCTGATGAATCAAGTTTGAATTCTGAAAGAATAATGTATCATGTAATATTTGCTAAAAAGTAACACAAATATATCAAAACATTCAAAAGTTATTTAAACCTTTTGTTTGTATACTTGTTTTGAAATACTCTCTTATGAATGGCCAAATTTATTAAACCTGTAAATACCCAGGGAAAGAGTTCTGGACTTCACCAACTTAAACGGGGTGAGAGTGGGAATGGAGGACGGGACGCAGCGGTCAGCGTGGCTGGAGCGTGTGAGACCCACACACTGTAAGCCGACGCCGAGGGAGCGGCGCAGCGAAACTGCCCCTCTCGCTGCAAGGAAAGCAGAGGAATCTGGCTTTGAAAAGTAGGTGAGTAAATATTTATTTCAATGTGAAAATTACCTGTATGTAAACTTAACAAATTACATTAAAGATCTTGCACCAGTGAATATTATATCTTAGTATTTATTTCTACATCTACACTTTAAGAGAGGCTCTGATACATGGAACTTGGGGCTTCTCAAATTGTTAAGAAAAAGTCAAGGAATCCCAGCCATTTCCAAACAGTCTACATGAAGAAGAAAAAAAAATATCACCTTCATTAGTATTCTAAAAGTGTCAAAAAACTGTCAAAGAGGTAACACTGGGAAGTCTGTACTCTTACCTACTACCCATGTTCCTAATTTCCTCTATATGTTCTGCTTACGATCCTAATGAAAGACCCCCTCTTCCTGTCCTAGAGGTTGTCACAGTCCCATATTCTATTAGAGCACTGTTTTTCATGTTGTCGGTATGATCATTTAATATCATAAGATGAAGATCTAGCCATTAAATACGTAATTATGAAATAAATTTCACTGGCATGAAGTCATTCCTGAAAATACACTCAGGCTATGAGTTCAAATTTAGGCATTTTATTTGTATTAATACTACATTTAAAATATTAAAGTCATTGGAACCATTTTTGATAGACATTAAAATGCACAGAAATGTACCCATAAAACTACATAGTGGTGAACTCTAAATCTAGAAGAGAAAAAGAGTATATTATTAAAATTAACTATAAATATTACCTCCTAGATTGAAATTATTTGAACCAGAGTATGAAATAAATAATACTTAACACACCTCCAACCTTAATCAAGTTACAAAACTGACATAAAATTTAGATTATAGACTTTCCATAATTCTTCATATTAAAAACCATTCCTGGAAGTGAATAATATGCGGCACTTAAATCTTTACCAATCTTATACTAAGATTGGTAAAGATTCAGTTCAGTTCAGTCATTCAGTCATGTCCGACTCTGCAACCCCATGGACAGAAGCACGCCAGGCCTCCCTGTCCATCACCAGCTCCTGGGGTTTACTCAAACTCATGTCCATCAAGTCAGTGATGCCATCCAACCATCTCATCCTCTTTCATCCTCTTCTCCTACCGCCTTCAATCCTACCCAGCATCAGGACTCTTTTCCAATGAGTCAAATCTTCACATCAGGTGGCCAAAGTATTGGGAGTTTCAGCTTCAACATCAGTCCTTCCAACGAATGTTCAGGTCTGATTTCCTTTAGGATTGACTGGCTTGATCTCCTTGTAGTTCAAGGGACTCTCAAGAGTCTTCTCCAACACCACAGTTCAAAGGCATCATTTCTTCAGGGCTCAGCTTTCTTTATAGTCCAACTCTCAAATCCATACATGACTACTGGAAAATCCATAGCTTTGGCTATATGGACCTTTGTCAGCAAAGAAATGTCTGCTTTTTAATATGCTGTCTAAGTTCGTCACAGCTTTTCTTCCAAGGAACAAGCATCTTTTACTTTCATGGCTGTGGTCACCATCTGCAGTGATTTTGGAGCCCCAAAAAATTAAACTCTGTCACAGTTTCCATTGTTTCCCCAGCTATTTGCATAAAGTGATGGGACCAGATGCCATGATCTTAGTTTTCTGAATGTTGAGTTTCAAGCCAACTTTTTCACTCTCCTCTTTCACTTTCATCAAGAGCCTCTTGGTAAAGATTGCTGAATAATAACGTAGTTTATACATATTTATCCATTCTATTAAACTGATTAATCAAATCTGCACCATTCACAGTTACCTTATAGAAGAAGAACACACAAAAATGGAATCTTAGATCATTCAAACAAGATTAATTTATGATGCAAGTAAATATAAAACAGTGTACTGAACCTTTTAAAAAGTTGATTTAAGAGAGTACTTATCAAAACTACTTAAAATTGAAATAAGAGTTCATGTAAGAACTATGGTCTAGAGATGCGCAGTAAGTGTAAAATACCAACCGAATTTCAAAGACTTAATATGAAAACAAGGATGTAAAATACCACATTAATAATTTTTATATTGATCTCATCTGTTGAAATGTGAATATTTTAAATACATTAGGTTAAACAAAATATATTATTAGTTTCATTTATTCATACTTATTTGAATATGACTGCTAGAAAGATTAAAATTACAAGTATGGCTTCTATTTGTGTTTCACATTATATATCTTCTGCATAGTGTTGATCTAGAAACTATCAATTAAAATGATATAAGTTCAGCAATAAGAACAGAAGAACACAGGAGAAAACAGCATACAGTAGCGTCTTAAAAAAGTGTTTGATTCATGGAAGATGAAAAAAATTAACAGTAAGAAGCCCCGAAGTGATATAAGTTGTGATAAATGAATGGCTGACAGAAATACAGCAGAATACATCAAAGTATATTATATTTTATAACAGAAGACATCAAAGTATATTATATATTTTAAAACATAATTCATTTCCTACAAGCCTTCATAAAGCTTTATAAAAATTAATATGACAACTTTAGCTGTAAAAATAAATATAGGTATTGTATACATTATGAAAGAGTTAAGTATAGAGATTTATAGCAGTAGAAACATGTTAAAGTGTTACATTAATCTTTAAAAAACCTCAAATTAAGTATTATTTATAACTCAAGTAGCTAAAATTGCCATGAGCAAATTACATCACTATAAGACATTTTTCAATGAAACTATCTAGGGATGGCAGTCATAGCTTTAGTATATTGATTATAAGAAAAACTTTTTTTATGATTAAATATAATTGGCTGAATCATGTACTTTGGAAGGACATCTCTGACATTTTAAAGTTCATCTTATCATTAAAAAGCTAAGTGTATTCATAGGAAATCATTATCTAATTATGAAGTTGCTGGAGAAGAAATGATTGTGGATTTTTAAAAACTTAACTATTAAGCAAGAAATATCTTTTGGGCAAGAAAAAAACTAGTCTAACTTTGGTACAATTTAGGTACTAATCCAGAATTTTTGTGTTTTAACTAGAGTAGTTTCTTAAGCGAGATACTTAGACATAAGTAAAACAGTTGACACATAGAAGTACTACTCTCTCTGTTGTTTTAATAATTAAAGCTTTTTGAAAATGATTCCCCCTCAGAAAGAATTTTTGCCACTAAAGGAAATTCAAGCAATGAATAAAGGTCAGCAGGTTTTTCTATAAAGATTCAGATAGCAAATGTTGGACTTTGTGGGACATAAAATTTCTGTTATAACAAATCAACTATGGCTGTTACAGTGAAAATTTAGCTACAGACAATATATAAACAAACAGGCATGGATGACTTTCAATAAATCTGAATTTACAGAAACTGGCAACAGTTCAGATTTGGCCCATGTGCTGTAGTTTGTCAACCTCTCAGGTATACTACCACTTACTCAAAGCATTATGGAGATTCACATACTGCTCTAGATAACATCAGAGTCCCTTCCAGATCTGCAGTTCAATGAAATCAGTAAGATGTGAACTGTAGTTTCTTTGTATGTATTTACCCATGACTCATAGACAATTAATGAACAATTGGACAGAAGTATTTTTCCCCCTTGTCATATGATCATGTCTTTGTTGAAGGTACGTTTTTTATGATAAAAAAAGATACTAAAAGACAACACACAAGCATTTTAAAAAGCAAAAAAGGAAGTGAGAAACATCAGAAACAAAGGTGGGGTGGCTCTGTGTTAGGCAGCATTTAACAGGAGGCTTCCTGTGTGCTAATCTGTCATAATTCCTCTGTTTCTTATTAATCCTTGAATATTCAAGGATTAAGAGGAGCTGGCAAGCTGCTCCTGTGGACTGAGGAATGCATGCATTTCTTTTGTTAGCTTTTCCTCCTTTCTGATATGGAAAGTGGTTATTTACAACCCTCTCTCTTTGACTTGAATTCTAGCCTTATGTTTACTTGGTAATCTGTAAGATTTTGATCCCTATCTTTGCTGAAAAAGTTACCTTGTAAGACAGTATATATACCCACACTATGTTGAATAAAACACCCTTGTTCCATCAGAGCTTGGGTCCCTGTGTCCTTCTTCATCTCTCTCTCCCTGTCTCTCTCTCTGTCTCCTTCAGGCTAGTTCTTTGGAGCGCAGAGGCCTGCCAAAGCTCACTTACTTGCCCGGGCTTTCAAGACCTCCTCGAGAGGGCGTCCTGAGCCCACGTAAGTGATGCAAACCCTTTGTCTTAGGGTTTTATTGGTTTTCTGCGTAAACCAGGGACTATCAGCCTCTTTCTTTCTTTTACTTTCTTATCGTCAACTCTATACCACCAGGTTCTGGTCCATTAAAGGACCTCAACAGCTCTGAGTTACAGAAAAGGGGGCAATATCTTCATTTCCATGTGGCAGAAATTCTATTTATGCCCTCCAGTAATCCTTCATGCCACTTCAGATAATAATTTCCTAATATCTCTCTGGGAAGAAACAAATTTCCTACCTCTAAGTCCAAATGGTTCTGGTAGAGCTGACTCTGGTATATAACTTGTGTGCATACAAAGTCCCTTCAGTCGTGTCCGACACTTTATGACCCAATGGACTATAGCTCACCAGGCTCCCCTGTCCATGCAATTCTCCAGGCAAGAACACTGGAGTGGGTTGCCATTTCCTTCTCAAGGGGATCTTCTCGACCCAGGGATTGAACCTGCATCTCTTTTGTCTCCTGCAATGGTAGGCGGGTTCTTCACCACCAGTGCCACCTAGGAAGTGAAGTTCCAGGTGGCACTAGTGGTAATTACCATATAACTTAGAAGTTAACTAATCAGAGCATTTCATTCCTGACCATAGTCACTGGTTGACAGATGGGCAGATTACCAAGCAGAGATAACAAAACATAGTAAGAATCTTGCCTGCATCTTCTGATAAACAGATAACTTCTCCTTTTCACTACACTTGAACTGAAGCGATCATCAAGTAGAGAACCAAGGCAGTAATTTTTTGACAATAAAGAGAGAGGCCTGGCAGGTTATGGTCCATAGCGTCACAAAGAGTTGGACAAGACTAAAGCAACTTAGCACAATACACACACACACATACACATATGTGTGTGCATGTGAGTGTGTATATATATACATATATATATATATATGTGTGTATATATATATATATATATGGTGGGACTTCTCTGGTGGCTCAGTAGTAAAGAATCCACCTGCCAATGCAGATAAAGATGTGGGTTCAATCCCTGGGTTAGGAAGATCCTCTGGAGAAGAAAATGGCAACCCACTCCAGGATTCTTGCCTGGGATATCCCATGGACAGAGGAGCCTGGAGAGCTATAGTCCATGGGTCTGCAGAGAGTTGGACATGACTTAGTGACTAAGCAACAACAACAACTATACACACACACACACACACACACACACACACACACACACACAGAGGGAAGGAGAAAGCGAGATGCTGGTGACTAGCAGAGCAAGTAAGGTCAACGGTGAAGACAGAAGAGGGGAGTACTTTGAGTTGCTACACTGAAGCTGATACTGTAAGCTATTATACCTTTCTAAAAGAAAAATTGAAATGAAGCTAGTGAGTGCTAATACAAAGAAGCTTTTGTATTAAATACAAATTACTAATTTTACATGCCTGAGAATTTCATAATTTTTACTTACAATACTGTGATATTAATATACACAAAACATAGTACCCCTAGGCAGACAAGTACAGGATTGACAGTCATCACTCAACAGGCCCTTTAGATCTGTCTGTATCTTTTGGTCTCTGATAGAAAGTCATTATTTATTTATAACTTGGGTATGTAAAACAAAATGGCAATTAAAAAAAAACTATGGATTAATATAAAAATGGCATATTAATAAAACCACATTTATTTCTAGGGAAGAACTTTAATAGGCTATCTGCTCCATAACTCCCACTCCAGTATTCTTGCCTGGAGAATCCCGTGGACAGAGGAGCCTGGTGGGCTGCCGTCCATAGGGTCGCACAGAGTCGGACACGACTGAAGCAACTTAGCATGCATGCATGCATTGGAGAAGGAAATGGCAACCCTCTCCAGTATTCTTGCCTGGAGAATCCCAGAGACGGGGGAGCCTGGTGGGCTGCCGTCCATGGGGTCACACAGAGTCGGACACGACTGAAGCCACTTAGCAGCAGCAGCAGCTAACTTGGTTAGAGGAATGATTCTGCTGCTCTGTCAAACTACGAAGAAAAGAGGTAATTTAGTAGCATAAATTCTTCCTGGGTTGGGAAGATCCCCTGGAGGAGGGCATGGCAACCCACTCCAGTGTTCCTGCCTGGAGAATCCCTGTGGACTGAGGAGCCTGGTGGGGCTACAGTCATCCATAGGTTCACAGGGAGTCGGACACGACTGAGCGACTGAACACACAGCACACAGCAGAATAACAGAGTAATAACAAAATCTCAATTTAAAAGATCTACACAGATCATGACATTTAAATGGAAAAGTGAATAACATTCGAGAATACTGCTATGTGCCAGACACAGCATGAATTTCACATGAAGCTTTTTTTTTTATTATTTTAACAGTTCCAGCAATATAAAGAAAGGTAGCAAGAAGAACAGATTATGAAGAATGTTAAGAAATGTCACAAATTTGAAAACTTGTACCTGTTTAGAGGAAACAATAGAGCACATTTTATAAAATGGACCCACAATGAACAGTTTATCTTTCCTTCCATGTCATCCTAAAAAATGATGTATACATTTTCATGACATTCTATGTGTTCAGCTAACTGTTAGAAACACAATAAATACGACAGCATAAAATGCTTCCATGTACGTATGCATGTGCGAGTGTGTTGCTTAAAAATTTGAGAAGTGACCAACTGCTCTAATATAGTGAGCAAACTGGTTCATAATTTTAAGACTAAAAGGAACAGTCAGCATTTCAACAGTCAGTGCAGATATTCACTGAGGAAAAAAAAAAAAAACTCTGAAGTCCAACACTCCATAATATTACTTAACAAAAAAAGAGAGTCTACAAAGCATAATCATTTAAGAGACACATGTTAACTTACAATGTTTTCAAAATCAGAAGCAGACTTTCAGCTTCTGTTTTTAGCAGAGTTGAGATACTCCTGAAAACAACTAAATATGTTGAGTAAAATAGTAAAGCAACTTCTTAAATACACTCAATTACAACTATGATCTGAGAAGAGACAAATAATTATTCAAACAAGTGAGTGTTGGATTTTTAAACTTCATCTTTATTTATTTCATCCTGAATGTTAACACAAAGTATTCTGGGTTAGAGAGAGATTATTTATCACCTCACAGCAACTAATGTGCTGCTCCTACACCTTTGCTCCAGGTCTTACCTTCAGGGTGACCAAATGACAGCCAGATCAGTTATCCTATGCACGCAGCCACACACTCCGTGAGCAAGGTGTGCAAAGGATGGGTAAAGAGCTTATTCTCTGCTTATAAAGAGGGAGAAGGAAGCTGCTGTGTTCCCCTCCAAAGAGGATGTCCTAGGAAATCTAACCAACCCTATAGCATGTAAATAAAAATCTCTCCAGGAGCCAAATGGTCTACTTGTTACTTGGTCACTCGGTCACGTCTGACTATGCTATACAATGGACTGCAGTACCCCAGGCTTCGCTGTCTTTTGCTATCACCGGAGTTTGCTCAAACATGCCCATTGAGTTGATGAAGGTATCTCATCCTCTGCTGCCCCCTTCTCCTCTTGCCCTCAATCTTTCCCAGCATCAGGGCTTTTCTAATGAGTCACTTCTTTGCACCAGGTGGCCAAAGGTTTGGAGTTTCAGCTTCAGCATCAGTCCTTCCAATGAATATTCAAGAATGATTTCCTTTAGGATGGACTGGTTGGATCTCCTTGCAGTCCAAGGGACACTCAACAGTCTTCTCCAACACCACAGTTCAAAAGCATCAGTTCTTCAGTGCTCAGCTTTCTTTATAGTTCAACTCTCACATCCATACATGACTACTGGCAAAACCACAGTTTTGACTATACAGACCTTTGCCGACAAAGTGATGTCTCTTGTTTTTTAATACATTGTCTAGGTTGGTCACAGCTTTTCTTCCAAGGAGCAAGCATCTTTTAATTTCAATGCTCAGTCACCATCTGCCCCATTTATTTTGGAGCCCAAGAAAATAAAGTCTGTCACTGTTTCCATTGTTTCTCATCTATTTGCCATGAAGTGATGGCACCAGATGCCATGATCTTAGTTTTCTGAATGTTGAGTTATAAGCCAGCTTTTTTTACTCTCCTCTTTCACCTTCATCAAGATGCTCTTTAGTTCCTCTTCACTTTCTGCCATTAGGGTGGTGTCATCTGCATATCTGAGGTTATTGGTATTTCTCCCAACAATCTTGATTCCATCCTGTGTTTCATCCAGCCCGCATTTTGCATGATGTACTCTGCATATAAGTGAAATAAGCAGGGTGACAATATACAGCTCTGATGTACTCCTTTCCCAATTTTGACCCCATCCATTGTTCCATGTTTGGTTCTAATTGTTGTTTCTTGACCTGCGTACAGTTTTCTCAGGGGCAAGTAAGGTGGTTTAGTATTCTCATCTCTTTAAGAATTTTCCACAGTTGGTTGTGATTCACAGAATGATCTAGAGATGTTTCCAAGTTTGGACTTTATCCTTCTGTCATGGAAATACCCATGAAGATAATGCTCTGGTCTTGCCAGTGCCCTGAGGCTTAAAAGGAATTTACAGCTGTCACATATGTTCCTCTCAGAGAGATAATACAAGTTTTATTATCCTTGTTGAATACAGCACTTAGCTAGATAAATAGTTACAAAGTTAATTTCCATAGTATATGAAGAGTCGCGTAAGGCTGGGGTTTTTTATGAGAATACAAGACATCCAGAAAGGTTTTTATTTCTCCATGCTAAGAATCAGAGAGTAGCAAACAAGCCACTGAAGTTCAAAGACACTGGTGAACCTGAGCTGTGGTATTCATATACATGGGCTTGGGAGACCAGGGATAATGTCCAATATCTGCTCAAGGTGGAGAGGTAAAAATAATACATCCAAAAAACATGAAACCCCAAATGATTACATCCTCGACAGAAGACTGAAATAGAAATAACCTGCCTTCCACCCAACACCTGTGCCTCAGGGACTACAGGAAAACTGCCTATGTTGAAATCGGTTACTAACTGGAGAGGGGAGTTTATGTGTCGGAATCTCTTGTCAAAAAATAGCCACAATCAAAACTTTAATGTTAGTTTGTATGCACTCCCTTGGAATTTCCAATAAATTTCAAGAAGATAATTTAATTTATATGGTTCCAAACTAGTGCTATCTTCAAGTATTTGAAAGGAGTGTAATCCTTATCTTCACACAAACCAAACCCTAATCCTATACTCTAAGTTGAAGAGGCACCTGGTGGGCTACTGTCCACGGAGGTCACAAAGGGTCAGACATGACTGGGTCATGCGACTGTCACTTTCACTATTTCCAAATAAGAGAAAGCCTACTTCTCGGTGCCAAAGCTTCACTTGCTTAGTTTAAAATATCATTTTTTATGGGAATTATTGCACAAATTTTAAGTCCATACTACAGAAATATGAAGAGGGAAATGTGTAACAGCTGGGGAGGCTTCTGGAAGCTGCTGGGACTTTACCTGCTCATCCCTGGTTTAGCACAGCTAGGAGATTCCAGTAGAAGGAAACAGCACTGGGAAAGTCCTCATAGACAGAACCACTGAGATCTGCCTCAGTATGGAAAAGGCTTACAGGTTAGGTTGGATATGGAGCCATGTTGTGAAAAACGATTTTCTTTAGGAAAATTAACGTAATAATCTGAAATATGACTTTGAGGATGGACATATTACAAGGAGAGTCAAATTTGCTGTTTTCTGCAATAGCATGTATGAGAAAGACAGCCTAAATTAGGCAATAGCTTCAGGAAGGAAATGGGAGAGATAAAAAAAAATAAAACATTATAACAGGATGAAGCACAAGATATTTGAAAGATTAATTTGACTACTATGAATATAATATAATAATAACTATCTTTTAATGAATCTGTATTTATCTTACAAATAGAAGTTAAAATGACATTTTAAAAGTTATGCTTGGTTCTGGACAAAATGGGCTACCTATCTCCCACTTCTGCATTCTGTCTTGGATAAAACAAGAAGATACTGAACCCAGAAGATGGCACAAAAAGAATGGAAAATGTCTGGGAGACAGGAAGGGTTTGGGTAACAGGCAAGTAGACAATATGGTAACCTATAGCTGAGGCCTGGATGCATGGCTGGGGTCAAGCCAGGAGAATTTTGGGTTGCAAACTTATCTTTTCATGTTTCCCTGGAAAGAATACTGCTCACCATCTTACCATTTCAGGGCTGAAAATAGCAGTATTAAGCACCCACCAATGACAGCACAGTAGTTGATATTTCACAGCATGCAGCCCAGATATGTGAGGAATACACTGAAACAGGTATAGCTGGGAAGGCTGGCTTTTAGAATTGCAAGTTCTCAGAGTATCAAACAATAGAGCAAAATAAAACAAAATCCACACCTGTATTTAATGTGGTGAAATTTAGGGAGATCAGAGACAAAATATTCTAGTGGGCAAAAAACTAGTGAGTTACAAAGAAATAAGAATCAGATTAACAGCAAATTTCCTCAATAAATCTGTATAAATTTGATTTTAATTTAAAGGACAAGCAAAGGTTGGTTTAAGAAAAAAAGAAGGCTAAAGAATACTAACTCCAACATGAATCAATATGAAGCATGGAAATCAGGGCGGTGACTTCACGGTCAGGAACGTGTGCACTGTGGTTACCCGTCTGCCTCAGGCACAGCGGAGAGCCTGGTTTGGGATGCCAAGGCCTGGGTGTATCTTTTCACTCTCTAATTCTTCCTCACGCTAGCTTTACCAATCTGATGGTCTCAATAAAGTGGCAATTCCAATTAGTTGAGATCATTATTTATTCAGACTCCCAACAATCACCAACTGCTGACACTAAGAATAACGTGAAAACTGTAAGACTTGAGGGTTTGAAATTTTATAGGTTCTGAAATAAGCCTAATTTGACTTCCCTTATTGGAGAAGCCTGTCGATATATAAACATTTTTATAGCATTACTAAACATATGAGTTGTAAAATTGTATTTTTTAATTTCAGAAAGTAAGTCCTTATTCAATTAGAATAGTAACCATTAATACTGTAATAGTTTTGCCTAGTGAGCAAGCAACCATCTATAATCTATTCTGCAATATAGAAATAAGTCAATTCCAGTCGAGAATTGCTTTTTCTTAGCACTTGGATTCCTCTGAAAAATTTCACCTTTAAGAGCAGTCATTGACTTTACAGAGAAAGGCAAGAGAAGACAAAGAGTGAGCAAAATATGTATCAGCCACAGAGGGTGTCACAGTACATTACCAGGATACGACAAATCCCACTGGTGACACTGCTTCTTGGGCTGATCTACTTCTATTACTATTATTTCCTTCATCTTTTTCCAGGATACTGCATACATTAAGGGCACACCAATGCCAAAATTTACCAACATATTTATCAACATGGACAGTTTGGAGATAAAACTGGAAAAAAAAAAAAAGGATATGGAGAAAAAAGAAAAAACAAAGGAAGAATGTTCTACTACTAACCTGATTTAATTTCTTCCAGAGATTGAGGACAGGAGAAAGTTCATTAGACCAGATTTCTCTATCAAATTTGCAACCAGCTGTTACGGATCGGCCTAAGATCTTCAACTGTGAAATAACCTGAATGAAGAAAATAAAAAGCAAGAAATGAACACGACCATTCAGTAGGATACAAAAACAGCCATATTTATCTTATAAAGACTATGTGTATATATATATATATATTTATGTACATATTATAATGACTCTTCATTTGAAAAGGTACTTCTTTAGTTAGATTCATTCTTTCTTAATAACCTATTTGCTCACTTCTGAAATAAAAATATTTTTCAATTGGAATGATTTAAATCGCATAACCTCAAAATGCTGATATAATTTTTTGAAAAGATGAAATGACAGAAAAGATAGTAACTAGTACTAAAGTGAAGTGAAAGTGTTAGTCACTCAGTTGTGTCCTACTTTTCACGACCCCATGGACTGTATCCCACCAGACTCCTCTGCCCATGGAATTCTCCAGGCAACAATACCGCAGAGGGCAGCCATTCCCTTCTCTAGGGGATCTTTCCAACCCAGGGATGGAACCAGGGTCTCCTGCATTGCAGGTAGATTCTTCACCATCTGAGCCACCAGGGAAGCCCAGTAAATAGTATAGCAAACTATGAAATAGTAAAACAATTTTAAGTAACTGTTGGCCCACATTACAATAAATCTAGGCTTTTAGGATTCTACTGGCCCTGGGTGTTCATTGGGAGGACTGATTTTGAAGCTGAAACTCCAATACTCTGGCCACCTCATGCGAAGGGTTGACTCATTGGAAAAGACCCTGATGCTGGGTAGGATTGGGGGCGGAAGGAGAAGGGGACGGCAGAGGATGAGATGGTTGGATGGCATCACCGACTTGATGGACATGGGTTTGGGTAGACTCCAGGAGTTGGTGATGGACAGGGAGGCCTGGCGTGCTGCAATTCATGGGGTCGCAAAGAGTCGGACACGACTGAGCGACTGAACTGAACTGATATGAACCAATAGATCCTATTGATTTTAAGTTGCCATCTCCATGTTTCTTCTATATATAAAGATCAAGTGAAAGAAGTTATAGATCAATTAGTAACATCAAGCAAAATAAATTCTTCTTTCCTACTTAGGGCCTTCACTTCTGTGAAAGGTGTCTGATGGCTCAGACAGTGAAGGGTCTGCCTGCAATGCAGGAGACCTGGGTTCGATCCCTGGGTCTGAAGACTCCCTGGAGAAAGGAATGGCTACACAGTCTAGTATTCTTGCCTGGAAAATTCCATGGACTGAGGAGCCTGGTGGGCTACAGTCCCTGGGGTTGCAAAGAGTCGGACGCGACTGAGCAACTTTTACTTCACTTCACTTCTGTAACTTTCAAGTTTTCAGGTTCTCTGTCACCATTCTCTGGAGAAGGAAACGGTGGCCACCCCAGTATTGCTGCATGGAGAACCGCATGGCAGACCACGGGGTCGCAGAGAGCTGGACTCGACCGAGCAACTCACACACACACATCGTCATTCTCATCAAAATCAATTCACTCACATTTTCGTTTCAACATAGTGTATAATGGCTTCCATTTCAATAGTATCAATAAGTCTTCTTAATCATTTACTAAGAATGATCCAGGATATCACTGAGTATTCTATATACTATACATATTAGAGTAGTATATAAAAAAGTAGTAGTATATAAAAATCAGTTAAGTATCTTTTGATGGTTCTTCATAAATATTTCAACTGAATATTAAAACTGTGCTAGCTCATTGCTTCTGTGACAGAAACAAAATAAATTCCCAAATCCAAACAATATGTTTTCCTAAGCTAATATTTTATACATCAACATTTGCCGGGTACCACCTATTTTTTCTGTTTTACTTTTTGAGAGATATAAGCTGGTTTTCCTTTTTAATAGATTGGGCTACATTTAATATTTTGGGGGTTCTTATACTATTAAAGTTCACAATAAAATAAGGACCATAAATCTTTCAAAATAAATGCACTAATTAACTGATAAACATACAGAATCCTGCTGTTAAACTCAAGTTCCTTCTAGAGTTTTTGATTGATTCTCTAATCTAGAAAAAATTGCGGTGATTCATTGTTTCATTTTCTTTGTGTTTCTGATAAATTATTTTCATTTGCTCTGGCTGAACCCTACAACAGCATCTAATTCATCAGCTCTGCTAGACCACAAAACATCACTAGTTGGTAGTCAGAAGAAGTGCTATTTTGACTCTGGTAACAACTGCTATCACTTATTTGTGTTTAAAATTTGTCAAACATGACAGAAAACAAAATAAGAATGCAAAGAGATGTCTAAAGGAAAAAGGTTCAAATATTTTTCTACACGTTTTTTACAGCTGATGTTAAAAACTAGTTTAAAATAAAATGTTTACCAGCCCAAAAAGGTTTTCTTTCCAGAAAAATAACATATGAGCACTGCTTTTCATAATAACATGATTATAATATAATCTTTAATGAATAAATAGTAATAAAAATGGAGTTCAAATGCATAATAAAAATATTGTATAATGAGGATGCGGCTATAACTTATAACAATGGACCACCTTTTGTTTTTATAAAATCTGACACATTTATCTTTTTAAAAGGTACAGATGATAAAATATCTTTTCATTACTCATGTTTCAAACCAATTAAAAATACTTTTTTCAATGATAGTCCTTTAAAATGGTGTCAAAGGGAATGAAATTTCCCATGAAAAAGCACATCACTTCTTCCATGTGCTCACCGTACTGAACAGCTCGCACCATGCCCCTGGCACGCTCTGGGGCAGCGACAAGGCTGTGGGGACCGGCAGGAGGCGCTGCCGCTGCGCTCCATCGGCTCTCATTTCCAACAACAAGAGACATCGCGGGAATGCCTAGGCTTCTCCTGAGCAACCGTGTCTTTATTGCAGCATACTGAACCTTACCGTTTTATTTTCCCTTTCTTTTGGATGTTGTAAAGCACACAGAAGAATTTCTAATCGAACAACAGCTTTATAGAACCTGAGAGCGTGAGTTGTTGTCTGTCTTCTTTTGGCATAAACTGTTTCCCTAGTTTTCCTTTCCTAATTTTCTCTTTGATTTCCTCAACTATTGATTTTACACAAATAGATTAGTTTTATTTCTGTAAGTTACCTCCAGTAAAGTCCTTCTTGGAATGAGGAAGAATACAGACTTTACACGGAGAAGGCACTGTCACCCCACTCCAGTACTCCTGCCTGGAAAATCCCATGGACGGAGGAGCCTGGTGGGCTGCAGTCCATGGGGTCTCGAAGAGTCGGACACGACTGAGCGGCTTCACTTTCACTTTTCCCTTTCATGCACTGGAGAAGGAAATGGCAACCCACTCCAGTGTTCTTGCCTGGAGAATCCCAGGGACGGGGGAGCCTGGTGGGCTGCCGTCTATGGGGTCGCACAGAGTCGGACACGACTGGAGGGACTTAGCAGCAGCAGCAGCAGCAGCACAGACTTTACAAATGAATGCTCCTTCTCAAATTACAGGTGAGAAAATGGATTGTCAAAGAAATTAAGCAAATTATATGTTTGTCTTGGGGTATATGGCAGCAGATTAAATACCTGGAGAAAATTTTATAACAGTGCAATTTAAAATTATGCATAAATAACAATATTAGCAACAAAAAAAACTTAAAATTTATCACTGAAGTGCCAAGAAAATTAAGTTTGGAAAGCGTTAAATGGTAGAGCCAAAGAGGCAGAGCTGACCTAGAGACCTGGGTGGGCTCTGAAGCAGCATTTGCCCTGGGGTATCTGCCTAAGGGGCCTACAGCTTGGTTGGTTGGTTTCCTTTTTATGAACTATTTTTAGATTCATATAAAAGTGGCAAAAATAGTACAGAAAATTCCACTTATACATTTAACCCCTAACAATAGTAACATCTTACATAATCACTGTATAATTAACAAAACCAGGAAATTAACACTGCATAATACTATTAACTAATCTACTACAGACCATGTTCAAATTTTACCAGTTTTCCCACAGATTTCCTATTATTCTCTCAGGAAAATAACACATTGCATTTAGCTGTTATTTATCATAGTCTCACCCAAAACTGTGACAGTCATTCTTTTTCCTTCTGACCTTGACACTTTTGAAAAACACTGGTCAATTACTTTGTAAAATGTCCCTCATTGAGTTCATAAGGTTCAAATTTTCAAAGAGAGAAAACAGAAGTCCAGATTCATGTTAATGTATGGCAAAACAAATACAATATTGTAAAGTTAAAAAATAGAAAATAAACTAATTTTAAGAAATTATAATAAATAAATAATAAAAAGATGGACATTTATTAACACACACACACAAAAAAGTACCCAATAGGCTACTGAGAAAACAAACTGCCTTGCAGAGGGCAAGAGCAGGGACACTTGCTGTTTGTTACCTTGGCTTTTGGGTGATAATGTAATCTGTCTAAAATTCAAACTACACTCCACACACTGCAATCATGAAAATTCCACAAATCAAAACTGATAGAACTACAGTGAATGAGATTCATAGACGAAAATTAGAGCAGAAACCACTAATGTTCAAACAGAAGCAATGCTGAAAACCAAGCCAAACATAGCAACTTATAAAGTTTAGAATGTAGATGGAAGAAAAGAGTAAGAGCAAAAATTAATAACAGAAAACAGATATAAAAGAGATCAGATTTTTTAAAGTAACTAAAGACAATAAAATTATGAGACTTCTAACTAGATTGAATGATAGATAGCTACATGATAAAATAAGAGACGGCAAAAATGTATTTAAAATTCGAATTTTTACAAGGAATATAATTAGACATGCTGTATAGGGCGACCCAAGATGGGTTGTTTCTGACAAAACGTGATTCACTGGAAAAGGGCATGGCAAACCACTTCAGTATTCTTGCCTTGAGAACCCCATGAATAGCACGAAAAGGAAAAAAGATAAGATACAAAGATGAACTTCCCAGGTGGGCAAGTACCCAGTATGCTACTGGAGAAGCAACTACAAAAAGAATGAAGGGACAGAGCCAAAGTGATAACAATGCCCAGTTGTGGATGTGACTGAAGTGGAAGTAAAGTCTGATGCAGTAAAGAACAATACTGCATAGGAACCTGGAATGTTAGGTCCATGAATCAAGGTAAACTTGAAGTGGTCAAACAGGAGATGGCAAGAGTGAACGTTGACATTTTAGGAATCAGTGACCTACAATGGACAGGAAGGAGCATTTTAATTCAGATGACCATTATATCTACTACTGTGGGAAAAATCCCTTAGAAGAAATGGAGCAGCCCTCATAGTCAATAAAAGAGTCCACAATACAGTACCAAGGTGCAATGTCAAAAATGACAGAATGATCTCTGTTCGTTTCCAAGGCAAATCATTTAAAATCATAGTAATCCAAGTCTACACCCCAACCAGTAATGAAGTTGAACGAAGAAGCTAAAGTTGAATGGTTCTATGAAGACCTACAAGACCTTTTAGAGCTAACACCGAAAAAAGATGCCCTTTCATTATAGGGAAGTGGAATGCAAAAGAAGGAAGTCAAGAGATACCTGGAGTAACAGACAAGTTTGGCCTTGGAGTACAGAATGAAGCAGGGCAAAGAGTAACAGAGTTTTCCAAGAAAACCCACTGGTCATAGCAAACACCCTCTTCCAAAAATACAAGAGATGACTCTACACATGGGTATCACCAGATGGTCAATACCAAAATCAGACTGATTATATTCTTTGCAGTCAAAGACAGAGAAGCACTATACAGTCAGCAAAAACAAGACCAGGAGCTGACTGTGGCTCAGATCATGAACTCCTTATTGCCAAATTCAGACTTAAATTGAAGAAAGTAGGGAAAACCACTAGACCATTCAGGTATGACCTAAATCAAATCCTTTATGATTATACAATGAAAGTGACAAACAGATTCAAGGGATGAGATGTGCTACACAGAGTGCCTGCAGAACTATGGACTGCGAGGTTCGTGACATTGTACAGGAGGCAGTGATCAAGGTCACCCCCAAGAAAAAGAAATGCAAAAAGGCAGGCAAAATGGTTGTCTGAGGAGGCCTTACAAATACTTGAGAAAAGAAGAGACACTAAAGGCAAAGGAGAAAAGGAAACATATTCCCATGTGAATGCAGAGTTCCAAAGAATAGCATGGAGAGACAAGAAAGACTTCCTCAGTGATAAATGAAAGGAAATAGAGGAAAACAATAGAATGGGAAAGACTAGAGATTTCTTCAATAATTAGAGATACCAAGAGAACATTTCATGCAAGGATGGGCACAATAAAGGACAGAAATGGTATGGACCTAACAGAAACAGAAGATATTAAGAAGAGACGGCAAGAATACACAAAAGAACTATACAAAAAAGATCTTCATGACAGCGATGCTGTGATCACTTACCTAGAGCCAGACATCCTGGAATGCGAAGTCAGATGGGCCTTAGGAAGCATCAGTATGAACAAAGCTACTGGAGGTGATGGAATTCCAATTGAGCTGTTTCAAATCGTAAAAGATGATGCTGTGAAAGTGCTGCACTCAATATGCCAGCAAATGTGGAAAACTCAGCAGTGGCCACAGGACTGGAAAAGGTCAGATTTCATTCCAATCCCAAAGAAAGGCAATGCCAAAGAATGCTCAAACTACCGCACAATTGCACTCATCTCACATGCTAGTAAAGTAATGCTTAAAATTCTCCAAGCCATGCTTCAACAGTATGTGAACCATGAACTTCCATATGTTCAAACCGGATTTCAAAAAGGCAGAGGAACCAGAGATCAAATTGCCAACATCCGTGGGATCATAGAAAAAGAAAGAGAGTTCCAGAAAAATATCTACTTCTGCTTTATTGACTTAGGCAAAGCCTTTGACTGTGTGGATCACAACAAACTGTGGAGATTCTTAATGAGATAGAATACCAGACCACTTTACCTGCCTCCTGAGAAATCTGTAAGCAGGTCGGGAAGCAACAGTTAGAACTGGACATGGAACAACAGACTGGTTTCAAATTGGGAAAGAAGAACGTCAAGGCTGTATATTATCACCCAGCTTATTAAACTTCGATGCAGAGTACATCATGTGGAATGCTGGGCTGGATGAAACACAAGCCGGGATCAAGACTGCCAGGAAAAATATCAATAACCTCAGCTCTCAGATGACATCACCCTTATGGCAGAAAGCATAGAAGAATTAAGAGTCTCTTGATGAAAGTGAAAGAGGAGAGTGAAAGAGTAGGCTTAAAACTCAACATTCAAAAAACTAAGATCATGGCATCCAGACCCATCACTTCATGGCAGACAGATGGGGAATCAATAGAAACAGTGAGACACTTTTTTTGGGCTCCAAAATCACTGCAGATGATCAAATTAAAAGATGCTTGCTCCTTGGAAGAAAAGCTATGACCAATCTAGAAAGCATATTAAAAAGTAGAGACATTATTTTGCCAACAAAAGTCTGTCTAGTCAAAGCTATGGTTTTTCCACTAGTCATGTATGGATGTGAGAGTTGGACTATAAAGAAAGCGGAGCGCTGAAGAATTGATGCTTTTGAACTGTGGTGTTGGAGAAGACTCTTGAGAGTCCCTTGGACTGCAAGGAGATCCAACCAATCCATCCTAAAGGAGATCAGTCCTGGGTGTTCATTGGAAGGACTGATGCTGAAGCTGAAACTCCAATACTTTGGCCACCTGATGGGAAGATCTGAGTCACTGGAAAAGATCCTGATGCTGGGAAAGATTGAAGTCGGGAGGAGAAGGGAACAACAGAGGATGAGATGGTTGGATGGCATCACCGACTAGATGGATATGAGTTTGAGCAAGCTCTGGGATTTGGTTATGAACAGGGAAGCCTGGTGTGCTGCAGGCCATAGGGTCACAAAGTATCATGACATGAATGAGGAACTGAACTGAACTGATCTGCACAAAAATATCTAGTAATCCCAAAACATGCTAAAAGTAATTAAACGTATACATATCGGAAAGAAAAATAGCTAAATCATCTTTTCCTCCAACAACAATTCACAGAAAAAGAATTTATAATACATTTCATATAATGTGTAACATTTTATACACATATATTTTTCTATTTGTATTTGAAGTAAATATAAATTAATTCAACAATATTATTTTTTTAATTTCAGCTCAAGTATTATTAATATTTCCTTTTTCAATAGCTATTTGGGTGCCTGTAAAAGTTTACTTAGTGCACATTCTCTCTTCACTCACTCCCTGACATTGTCTTCTTCCCTCTGGGTGCCTGGCTAGGTACGTTTCACTGTGTTACCAAAAATATCAGGGTGTAAGAAATTATATTAAATCTTGCTACATACTGTAAAAGGAAAACAGTAGACTAAGCTTTAAAGTGAGATATAGGAGAAAATCCAGAGGTTTATCTTCCTAATGTTAAAATATGCAAGATAAAGGGTGGGGAATCCTTTCTCTATGCCCGTCTTGTGCTAACATTTATGCCAGTCACATTCAAGACCAAACCGCAATTTATGTTGGTGATTTGACAGATAAGATTGCACTCAAGATCAAAAGTGAAATGTGCAGGCAATCTATCATGTCAAGTACTCACATCACCATCTTTCTCTCATATTTCTAAGCAATATGATATTTAAAGCCTGAAAATAGATATAAGGAGAACTCCTAGCTTTTTCAATTTTAACAAGCAAATTAAGAATGAATTTCTCATCAAAAGATGTTTAAGTTTTACTAAAACTAGTGAATATATCAGTTTTCAAATACTGAGGTATAAATTATTTGGAGTGATAGGCTGAACACTTCAGTATAAATCATATATATTGATGTTTTATGTATAACTGGTTAATATTAAATAACTCAAATCTGGAAAAAATCACTAGACTATATGAAACGTTTGGAACCATCTCTGTCTTGTGGAGATATAATCATGATGTTTTGTAGAGTGATAATTTTTTGTATAATCATAAATTTTCGTATAATTAGTGGCTCTAACAATCCGGCTTGCTGGGAGTAAAATTATACTTTGATATTTTTTAGACAGACACAGAATATATGAATGCTTTACTTCACATACATACCTATACATACAGATATAAAAGACTTCATGTTTCCTAATACTTTCATATATTTATCATGAAAAATTTATTAAGTGACATTTAAAAACAGCTTGGCAGTTAATTAAAAATTAAACATGTACCTGTCATATGATCCAGCCATTCACTCCTAAGTATTTGTCCAAGAAAAATAAAAGCATGTGCTCATAAAAAACATAAAAGGTTCAAATGTTCATAGTAACTTAACCTTAGTAGGCTCAAACTGGAAACAATATAATGTCCTTCAATGAGTGAATGAATAAGCAAGCTGTAGTACATCCACAGGATGGTCTACTAATCAGCAATTAAAAAACCCAGCGTCCCAATAAGATCATACAGATGAAAGAAACCAAACTGAAAAGAGTACTTAACTCTTACTCTTATGTAAAACTCTAGAAAATGCAAACCTCCTGCAAACTGACAAAACAGAAATCAGAGTTGCCTGGGATAGGGGAGAGGAGAGAGGAGGAAGGGACTATAAAGTGTGAGGGAAAACTATGGGGGTGATGGAAGTGTTTGCTATACTGTGATGCTCTCACAATGTATCGTATGCCAAACTTCACCAAACCATAAAAACCAAATATGTGCAGTTTATTAAATTAAACACCCTCTTCAAACAACACAAGAGAAGACTCTACACATGGACATCACCAGATGGTCAACACTGAAATCAGACTGATTATATTCTTTGCAGCCAAATGTGGAGATGCTCTATACAGTCAGCAAAAACAAGACTGGGAGCTGACTGTGGCTCAGATCACGAAACCCTTATTGGCAAATTCAGACTTAAATTGAAGAAAGTAGGGAAAACCACTAGACCATTCAGGTATGATCTAAATCAAATCCCTTACAATTATATCGTAGAAGTGTCAAATAGATTCAAAGGATTAGATCTGATAGACAGACCGCCTGAAGAACTATGGACCCAGGTTCGTGACACTATACTGGAGGCAGTGATCAAGACCATCCCCAAGAAAAAGAAATGGAAAAGGCAAAATGGTTGTCTGAAGAGGCCTTACAAATAGCTGAGAAAGGACAAGACACAAAAGGCAAAGGGGAAAAAGAAAGATATACAGACATGAATGCAGAGTGCCGAGGAACAGCAAGGAGAGATAAGAAAGCCTTCGTCAGCGATCAATGCAAAGAAATAGAGGAAAACAATAGAATGGGAAAGACTAGAAATCTCTTCAAGAATATCAGAGATATCAAGGGAACATTTCATGCAAAGATGGGCACAATGAAAGACAGAAATGGTAGGGACCTAACAGAAGCAGAAGATATTAGAAGAGGTGGCAAGAATACACAGAAGAACTATCCAAAAAAGATCTTCGTGACCCACATAACCACAATGGTGTGATCACTCAACTAGAGCCAGACATCCTGGAATGCAAGGTCAAGTGGGCCTTAGGAAGCATCAGTATGAACAAAGCTAGTGGACGTGATGAAATTCCAGTGAGCTATTTCAAATCCTAAAAGATGATGCTGTGAAAGTGCTGCACTCAACATGCCAGCAAATTTGGAAAACTCAGCAGTGGCCACAGGACTGGAAAAGGTCAGTTTTCATTCCAATCCCAAAGAAAAGCAATGCCAAAGAATGCTCAAACTACCACACAAATTGCACTCATCTCACATACTAGCAAAGAAATGCTCAAAATTCTCCAAGCCCGGTTTCAACAGTATGTCAACCATGAACTTCCAGATGTTCAAGCTGCATTTAGAAAAGGCAGAGAAACCAGAGACCAAAATGCCAACATCCGTTGGATCATCAAAAAAGAAGAGAGTTCCAGAAAAACATCTACTTCTGCTTTATTGACTTCAGCAAAATCTTTGTGTGGATCACAACGAACTGTGGAATATTTTTAAAGAGATGGGAATACCAGACCACCTGACCTGCTTCTTGAGAAATCTGTATGCAGGTCAAGGAGCAACAGTTAGAACTGGACATGCAACAACAGACTGGTTCCAAACAGGGAAAGGAGTACATCAAGGCTGTATATTGTCACCCTGCTTATTTAACTTACACGCAAAGTATACCATGTGAAATGCTAGGCTGGAGGAAGCACAAGCTGAAATCAAGATTGCCAGGAGAAATATCAATAACCTCAGATATGCAGATGACACCACCCTTATGGCAGAAAGTGAAGAAGAACTAAAGAGCCTCCTGATTAAAGAGAAAAAGGGCAGTGAAACCGTTGGCTTAAATTTTAACGTTCAAAAAACTAAGATCATGGCATCCGGTCCCCATCACTTCATGGCAAACAGATGAGGAAACAATGGAAACAGTGAGAGACTTTATTTTGGGGAGCTCCAAAATCACTGCAGATGGTGACTGCAGTCATGAAATTAAAAGACACCTACTCCTTGGAAGAAAAGCTATGACCAACCTAGACAGCATATTCAAAAGCAGAGACATTACTTTGCCAACAAAGGTCTATCTAGTCAAAGCTATGGTTTTTCCCATAGACATGTACAGATGTGAGAGTTGGATTATAAAGAAAGCTGAGCGCAGAAGAATTGATGCTTTTGAACTGTGGTGTTGGAGAAGACTCTTAAGTGTCTCTTGGACTGCAAGGAGATACAATCAGTCCATCCTAAAGGAGATCAGTCCTGAATATTCATTGGAAGGACTGATGCTGAAGCTGAAACTCCAATGGTTTGGCCACCTGATGTGAAGAGCTGACTCATTAGAAAAGGCCGTGATACTGGAAAAGATTGAGAGCAGGAGCAGAAGGGGTCGACAAAGGAGGAGATGGTTGGATGGCATCACCAACTCAATGGACATGAGTTTGGGTAAACTCTGGGAGTTGGTGATGGACAGGGAGGTCTGGCGTGCTGCAGTCCACGGGGTTGCAAAGAGTCGGACACGACTGAGTGACTGAACTGACCTGAACTGAACCTGAACCATGATAATCATTAAAACAATGTTTGGGAGTTCACAGAATAAACAGGAAAGTAGAAAAGTGGGCATTTACGGCCAGTGAAAACACGGTTTATTTCAGTCAGAATCAGCAAGGAAAAGCTGACTCTTCTGGTGCACACAGAGGATGTGACTTTTCTCACTGTCCTCTGTGGCCCTGGCACAGGAACCAGAACCTGCCTCAAGCGCCCTGCCTCCCTGCTTCACTAGAGCTCTGCTCACAGGCTGCTGCTGGCGCCTGCCATGCCTGTGCTCCAGCTGAGAAGCGGGCTCAGAGGACTTGTTTTTTCCAGCATCTACCATGGAGTGACCTGCTGCCTACCCCTAAGCATTTTTTGGAGGTAAGTACTGAAAGCTGTCTCCATTTTAGTTGGGTGACAAGGTCAAGAAGACCCATAAATATCCATCACATTTACTGTAACTTTGTACAATTAATTTTACTGCGGACATTTTCAAAGATATACAAAATTTGATTTTACTAAGAATATTTTTAAAGATACCTATCCAGATTCAACTATGGTCAAGATTTTCCTGAACTTGCTTCCTCATCTCTAATTTATTTTCTTTTACTTTGGCAATATTCCTTAAGTGTTTTGAAACAAATTCAAGGACTTCCCTGGTGGTCCAGAATCTGCCTGTCAATGCAGGAGACCCATATTTAATCCCTGATCCAGGAGGATTCCACCTGCCACAGAGCAACTAAGGTCAAGAGGCGCAGCCAGTGAGCCCACGTGCTGCAAGGACTGAGGCTGCTCACCCCACAGCCTGTGCTCTGCAACACCAAGGAGCCCGTCCCTACGACTACAGGGTGCCCCACTCGCCAGAGCTAGAGGAAAACGCCCACGTGAAGCAACAAGGTCCCAGCAGAGCCGAAAAACAAGACCCAGGTCATGGTATTTACTTCTCTTATTAGGAATACGCAGCTAAAAAAAAAACAACAACAAACATAACCACAACACTATTATTTCACCTAAAATGTTAATAAAAAAAATCATGGGTGTATATCATACACAGCCCATATTTAAATTTCCCTGATTGGTCTCAAAAGTTGTTTAAATTGGATTGTTCAACTCAGTATCCACAGAAAAGGTATACAGCTGTTCTGTATTTTGAGTTTCTTTAATGCAGAGAAGTCTCTGCCCTTCCTCTTTTGCATGCCCCCAACTGCTGATAAAACTGAGTTAACCTGCATGATGTCCCACATTTTGGAACGAATGGTCTCGTTTATATTGTTCCTTTACCCTCTGTGCTTTCAAATTCTGTTAGGTAGAAATTATTTCTAAAGGCTTGACTAAGCTCAGGCTCACTTTGCTGAAAGAATATTTGTGGAAAGCACTCTTCACAGTGCATCGCATCAGGAGGCACACAGTCTGAGGACTTCCTCCTGTGATGCAAAGACGGATCGCTGGGGACACGTGCCGAGAGCTGATCCCTCGCGCACATTTCCCCATCAATCTTCCATCTAATGGTTTCAACCTTTGATAATGACTTTCTGAATCAGTTATTAGTGTTTGTAAAATAGTGACTTTTCAACTTCTTCATTCCTTTTACATTTATTATGTAGAATTATTCCGTAAAGAAAAAATGTTTTTTACCAATTTTTCTTTCATTGCCATAAAATATAATTCACAAAGGAAAGATGAAATAATGCTTAATTCTTTCTCTTTAATTGCCAGTTTTTCAAACTAAGAGACATTTTTGTTTTTTAACTAAATGATCACTTATAGAAGTAAAAAATTAAGTATACAATATTAGTGACCTTAGTATTCCCTTATAAATACTCAGAAGTAATAAATACAAAATCGTTGTGTATGCTACAAAATTAAGCAGGCTGATAAAGTCTTCCAATCCACTTGTTTTTGTCTTGCTATGGTCATAAAACTCAAAATGTTACAAGTATTCAAACTTAGATTTGCTTACAGTTAGAAGCCACAAGGTTACATATACACACTGTATAAAAGTACAATCTATATTACCTCTTTTTGCCAGTGGTGCTACTGGCAAAGCTGTAAATCATAAATGCTCCTGAAATGTGAGTTAATATATTCAAATAGAAGGATATCTGCAAGAAAAGATTATCTTAAGCTTCCTGATTTCAAAAAATGAATTTACCAGGAACTTGTGACTTCTCTAATAACTGATGCAAAACCATTTGAGTCAGGATAACTGCAGCTGCTGAGTCTGAGTAACCACAGCTGCTGAGTTCATAAAAGCCATTCAACGCAACGTTGCTAAAATTATTACACTAGCAATTAATCCTCAATCTTTGGCAACGGAAAAGCCATCATTACATTTTAAGAATAAATATAACACATTTTAAGAATTTTGCTATGAAACTGCTAGTGAGTCTGTGAAAAAAATAATAAACTTTCAGAACTTCAAAGTATGGTTTTTAGAAAAAAATAAGTGAATATGTAGCTTTCATAGACAAATAAAAGTTACTCTTATAGAACTTCTTGTTTACAGAAAAATTAAAGCAAACAAGGACAATGATCAATAATAACTGCTTCTACAAACTCGCTACCATTTTTGAGCAATACATCAGCCTGCTGCAGTTGTTTCTACCTTGCTTCAAGTCTTCCACCCCTTGTCGATTCTCTGTAAGTCACACAGCCCCAGACTGATGTTGTCATTACCGCAGCTCACTCACGAGGCTGGGCGCTATTCAGAGCCCCCTACCCCACTGACCCTGCCCACATCATACCCACCATTCGGCTTCTCCCTCACTGTGCTTCAGCCACATCTTTCACTGTTGTCCCTCCAACTAAAAAAGCAGGGATGGCCCACAGATGTGTGAAAGGATGTTCAATCTCATTAGATATCACAAGTGCAAATTAATACTGCAGAGAGATACCATTTTAACCCAGTAGATTGGTAAATATGAAGGCACCTCAAAATACCTGGCACTGGGGTGAATAAAAGGATGTAGTAGATATTACCGACTTCTGGTGACAGAGTAAAATTAGTACAGTTACTGAAGACAGTTTGACACAATTCTTTTCCTAAGTATTAACATATAATCAAGAGAAACTCTTCCCCAGACATTCCAAGAGACAAGTAAACAAATGTTTACAGTAACAATATCTGTAATAACCACAACCCCCAAAACCGTGTTATATTTACATGATGAAATATTAGCTAAGCCAGCAACATGAAAAATCTTAGAAAAATAGAGTGGAATGAAATAAATCCTAGAATATCAAACATAATACACTGTTTTATAAGGTTCAAAAATGAAACAATGAATTTTTAGGCACAAATGTGTCTGTGTAAGAACATGCATGAAACAAAACTATTAAAAAAGTATAAAGCTGTAAAAAAGTTGTAAATAAAAGTCTGCTCCTTTAGCAGAAAGGTGGGGGGATAGGATTGAAGAGATTAATTTAAGTTGATACAAGTTTCTATATCCTTGAGTCATTATTGGTTCAGTTTTCATTGTATCATCACGCTCTTAATGTTTACGTATATTAATATTTAATTTTTATATCCATCGTCTCTTATATGTATCAAAGATTGCATTTTGAGAGAGAAATATGTAAAAGTCCCACTGGATCATAAATTCTACAGCACATTAAGTCTTAAGAAGAAAAACAGGTTAAGGGGAATAAGCAATAATAACCGTTGAGGGAAGTGGCTGCTTTATGTAAGTGGTCAAGAAAGGCCTGTTTGACAAGTTAACACTCAGAGACCTGAAGGGAGTTAAGAGTAAGCCAAGCAGATATCTAGGGGATAGATTCCCCCGGCAAAGGCAACAGAAGGCAGATGCACAAGACGAGTGAGGTGAGTGTGGCTGTCCTTGAGTGAGCAAGGACAAAGGATTCAAAGACAAGGCAGAGAGGGAGTAGAAGGCCTGAGCATGCAGGTGCTGGGAGACCTTTGTAATGAATGTTTTTCTTCTGAATTAGGTGAGAAGTGACCGTAGGAAAATAACTATGACTATCATCATTCACAGAATATGAAAATGTCCTTCCTTTTGTTAGAAGACCTTATTTCCCAGCTAGAGTTGGACTGGCCTAAAATAAGGAAGTCTTCTTCCAGAAGCCAACCCTTATTTGACCATAGCTAAAATCCCATCCTGGAGGAGGACATGGCAACCCACTTCAGTATTTCTGCCTGGAGAATCCTCATGGACAGAGGAGCCTGGTGGGCTACCGTCCATGGGGTTGCAAAGACAGCAACCTAGCACACACACATAAAATCTCCACAGAAAGATTCAAGAGTTCGTGTAAATATGGATTCAAATGACTTTTAAAACTTTCTTTCTGAATCATGTGGGGTATTGACTAGATGTACAAAAGTGAGAATTATCTGCACCAAAATTTCACATGATTATCTCAGATTGCTCTAGAGATTCATTGATTTCTAAAGAAATTCAGAGTGGTTTTGCTGAAGACTACTTTCAGAATTGCACTTTACCATTTCCCTGAGTTTATTAATTCCATAAATCACAGCTTAAAACTGCTGAAGAGGAAAGTCTTAAATACGAGATTCAATAATGACTTTTTCCATTATAGCCATGGAATCGAATCACAAACTCAGAAATACTTTTATTTATCTATTTATTTTTTGTTTTTAAATAGAAGAATGAAATTGGCAATTACCAAATTTAGGAATTCCTATGCTTAGCAACTCATTTCAGAAAAAAAAAATTCCTAAAGAACTGAATTGTTGAAAACAAAATTTTCCCCTAAGCGGGGAATATAATAATTCAAGAAACTTAAAATTAAAGTACTGGGGATACACTGCTTACCAATGTATAACAACAGGAACTCAATATCTCTCTAAACAAAGTTTTGAATAGGTTATTTCTAAAGTCTGTTCTACTAGGATAAGGCCTTAGCATCTGTTTTGTTTTTTAAATTCTGAGTTTATAGTCAACTAAGAAATGTGACACTGCTTTGACCAGCTTGTAAAATAGAATGTGATGCGAAGCCTCCATGTCATTTAGGATACCAGAACAACCATACAGTTACCGAACAAATAAGATAAGGAGGAAATTTTCTCAGTCTGATAAAGGACATCTGTGAAAAACTCTCTGCTAAAGTCATATCTAATGGTAAGAATGCTCTTCCACTAACATATGGACAAGGCAAAGTCTATTCTGCCTAATCAACATTTACTGGCAACCCCTGCCACATGTGAAAGGCAAAAATAAATAACAAGCAAAATATATACAGATTGAAAAGAAAAAGTCAAGCTGTCCTTATTTGTAGAAAAGATAACTGTTTACACATAAAAAGCTAAGTGTTTACATACAAAAAACTAAGAGACATTTAGTTGTGTCTCTTTGCGACCCCAGGGACTGTAGCCCGCTAGGCTTCTCTGTTCATAGAATTCTCCAGGCAAGAATACTGGACTGGGTTGTCATTCCCTTCTCCAGGGGATCTTCCCAACCCAGGGATCGATCACGGGTCTCCCGCATTGCAGGCCGATTCTTTACCATCTGAGCTGCCAGGGATGCCCATTAAAAGCTAAGGGAGTGACAAAAGAGGTTATTACAATGAGTAATTTAGCTTAGAAAGGTCACAGAATAACAATATCATTTAAATCACATCAGAAAAGATAGGTAAATTCAAAAAGATCACAGAAACATATTTTAAAAGACCCAAAACTTGAAAGATCCTCTATGTATAGGTCAGTAAAACTGATATTAATATTTCAATTCTTCCCAAATTGATCTCAAGCTTCAATGTAATCCCAACCAAACTTCCAGTAAGTTTTTTGGTGTGGAAACTGACAGCAAATGATTCTAAAATTTCTATGGAAGGTCCGATATTAACCCAAAATAATATTTGAGAAGAAAAAACTTAGAGAACTTTAGATTATCAGATTTAAAGACTCACTGCAAAATTACAATAATCAACAAGGTTTTTTAACATACCAGTAGACATATAGATCTACTGAACAGTATAGTAGCGAGTTCATTAAATATATGGTCAACTAATTTTCTACAAAGGAGCCAAAGTAATTCAATGGGGAAAACAATAAAGAACACTTACAACTCAATAGTAACATAACTGATAAGGGAATTTTTAAAAAACGTGCACAAGATTTGATCAGACATGTCACAGAAAGATTTGCATATTAAAGTAAGCATATTAAAAGTCACTCAATATATTAGTTATCAAAAAAGTATAAATTAAAATATTGCAATATTATTTCACATTCACCAGAACGGCTAATACTAAAAGATAGGCAATACTAGTACATTTAGAGATGAAATTTTAATACATCTCAGTAGCAGGATAATTCACATGAGCACTAAAATTGTGTAAATATAAAATTAAAGATAATGATCCAAAAAGATTAAAAATATCTTTATCATCCATTAAGTACTAGACAAAATGTAGATGTTACCAACAACTAGAAAACAATTAGATATTTAAGAAAGGAAACAGGATAAGACCTTTCACTACAAATTCACGCTATCCATTCTCATTGAACACTACCTGATGTATCACTGATTCTTTCTGAAAAAACCCTGAACACAGACACTTATCTAAACTTTTTCCACTTTCCTAAACTTCTAACCTTACCCTTTAGCAAAAAGATTCAGAAAACCAAGGACATGAGAATCCTCAAATTTCTCCTCTCTGCTTCAAAATACCTCATTTTGTGACTTGTGTTCTTTTTCATCTCATCTCTAAGGAACAATTATCCTTTCTGTTTTTACAAGGCTATCTCCTTGTTCGCATGTATCAACCCATTTCTTGCACATCCATCTCCACCTCTACACTGGTTGCTCTATCTCAGTCATCAAACATGTTCAAGTTGCCCAACACCTTAAAATTTGTCCTAAATCCATAGCTTATTCAAGACACATTCACACTAATATTAACAAAAGAGTATTGCTGGGATTCAGTACACTACCCCTAAATATGGCACCTTGGCATATCGGATGTTGTAAGTTACAAGTATCTGAGAAACTGCCGGTACAGGAAGGACCCTCTTTTCCTGAACAGTGATGACACGCTCAAGTGAGAGGTATTCTCACTATAATCTGGAGGAAAGGTGCATACTGATCTTTAAACTCAGAAGGACACAGAGAAATCTTAACAAGCAGGCTGCTAAATTTCCCCCAGCTTGTAATTCTTAACCCACACCATTTTGTCCTATTCACATTTTTCCAAGACGTTCCACCCTTCATCAGACCTGGTCTAAAACCGCTCAAGTTTAACAGCTTCGTTTTCTTGTTAAGGTTCCTATGGTATGTAAAACATGAACTTGCAAGCTTTTGTCTTGTTAAACTGATTTTCTAATAAAGTCACAGCTGAGAATCTAGAAGATTAGGAAAAAAAATTTGTTTCCTCCAGTATAATATTATACATAGAGTTCATTCTGTACATCATATTATTCGCACTCTGGATAAAAATATTCTGTTCTCAATGGTCATAAAATATGCTAATACCTAACTCTAATCTTCAATTGAGCACTTTTATTAATTCATCTCCACATTACTTTATTATTTACAACTTGTTTAAAAAATAGTGGTTACCCTACAGTTTATACTCTACACCTTTAATTAATCAGTGTCAGCCTTCAAATATTATTATACTGCTCCACAGGGCTTCCCTGGTAGCTCAGTCAGTCAAGAATCTGCCTGTTCTGTGGGAGACCTGGGTTCAATTCCTGGGTTGGGAAGATACCTTGGAGAAGGGAAGGGCAACCCACTCCACTATTCCTGCCTGGGAAATCCCATGGACAGAGGAGCCTAGAGGGCTACAGCCCAGGGGGTCTCAACAGTTGGATGCGACCGAGAGACTAACACACATACTGTTCCACATGTTGTCTCAGTTCAGTTCAGTCGCTCAGTCATGTACGACTCTTTGCGACCCCATGAACTGCAGCATGCCAGGCCTCCCTGTCCATCACAAACTCCCGGAGTCTACCCAAACCCACGTCCATCGAGTCGGTGATGCCATCCAGCCATCTCATCCTCCGTCGTCCCCTTCACCTCCTGCCCCCAATCCTTCCCAGCATCAGGGACTTTTCAAATGAGTCAGGTCTTCGCATGAGGTGGCCAAAGTACTAGAGTTTCAGCTTCAACATCAGTCCTTCCAATGAACACCCAGGACTGATCTCCTTTAGGATGGACTGGTTGGATCGCCTTGCAGTCCAAGGGGCTCTCAAGAGTCTTCTCCAACACCACAGTTCAAAAGCATCAATTCTTCGGCGCTCAGCTTTCTTTATAGTCGAACTCTCACATCCATACTTGACCATTGGAAAAACAATAGCCTTGACTAGATGGACCTTTGTTGGCAAAGTAATGTCTCTGCTTTTGAATATGCTGTATAGGTTGGTCATAGCTTTTCTTCCAAGGAGCAGGTGTCTTTTAATTTCATGGCTGCAGTCACCATCAGCAGTGATTTTGGAGCCCAGAAAAGTAAAGTCTGACACTGTTTCCACTGTTTCCCCATCTATCTGCCATGAAGTGATGGGACCGGATGCCATGATCTTAGTCTTCAGAATGTTGAGATTTAAGCCAACTTTTTCACTCTCCTCTTTCACTTTCATCAAGAGGCTGTTTAGTTCCTCTTCACTTTCTGCCATAAGGGTGGTGTCATCTGCATATTTGAGGTTATTGATATTTCTCCCAGCAATCTTGATTCCAGCATGTGCTTCCTCCAGCCCAGCGTTTCTCATGATGTACTCTGCATATAAGTTAAATAAGCAGAGTGACAATATACAGCCTTGACATACTCCTTTTCCTATTTGGGACCAGTCTGTTGTTCCATGTCCAGTTCTAACTGTTGCTTCCTCACCTGCATACAGGTTTCTCAAGAGGCAAGTCAGGTGGTCTGGTATTCTCTTTCAGAATTTTCCAGTTTACTGTGATCTACACAGTCAAAGGCTTTGGCATAGTCAATAAAGCAGAAAGAGTTGTTTTGCTGGACTCTCTTGCTTTTTCGATGATCCAGAGGATGTTGGCAATTTGATCTCTGGTTCCTCTGCCTTTTCTTAAACCAGCTTGAACATCTGGAAGTTCATTGTTCACGTATTGCTGAAGCCTAGCTTGGAGAATTTTAAGCATTACTTTACTAGTGTGTGAGATGAGTGCAATTGTGCGGTAGTTTGAGCATTCTTCGGCATTGCCTTTCTTTGGGATTGGAATGAAAACTGACCTTTTCCAGTCCTGTGACCACTGCTGAGTTTTCCATATTTGCTGGCATATTGAGTGCAGCACTTTCAGGGTCATCTTTCAGGATGTGAAATAGCTCAACTGGAATTCCATCACCTCCACTAACTTTGTTCGTGTGATGCTTCCTAAGGTCCACTTGACTTCACATTCCAGGATGTCTGGCTCTAGGTGAGTGATCACACCATCGTGATTATCTGGGTCGTGAAGATCTTTTTTGAACAGTTCTTCTGTGTTTTCTTGCCACCTCTTCTTAATAGCCTCTGCGTCTGTTAGGTCCCCAACATTTCTGTCTTTTATTGAGCCCATCCTTGCATGAAATGTTCCCCTGGTATCTCTAATTTTCTTGAAGAGATCTCTAGTCTTTCCCATTCTATTGTTTTCCTCTCTTTCTTTGCATTAATTGCTGAGGAAGTCTTTCTTATCTCTCCTTGCTATTCTTTGGAACTCTGCATTCAAATGGGTATATCTTTCCTTTTCTCCTCTACTTTTCACTTCCCGTCTTTTCACAGCTATTTGTAAGGCCTCCTCAGAGAGCCATTTTGCTTTTTTGCATTTCTTTTTCTTGGGGATGGTCTTGATTCCTGTCTTCTGTACAATGTCATGAACTTCCATCCATAGTTCATCAGGCACTCTATCAGATCTAGTCCCTTAAATCTATTTCTCACTTCCACTGTGTAGTCATAAGGGATTTGACTTAGGTCATACCTGAATGGTCTAGTGGTTTTCTGCACTTTCTTCAATTTCAGTCTCAATTTGGCAATAAGCAGTTCATGATCTGAGCCACAGTCAGCTCCCGGTCTTGTTTTTGCTGACTGTTTAGAGCTTCTCCTTCTTTGGCTGCAAAGAATATAATCAATTTGATTTTGGTGTTGACCATCTGGCAATGTCCATGTGTAGAGTCTTCTCTTGTGCTGTTGGAAGATGGTGTTTGCTATAACCAGTGTGTTCTCTTGGCAGAACTCTATTAGCCTTTGCCCTGCTTCATTCTGTACTCCAAAGCCAATTTGCCTGTTACTCCAGGTGTTTCTTGACTTCCTACTTTTGCATTCCAGTTCCCTATAATGAAAAGGACATCTTTTTTGGGTGTTAATTCCAGAAGGTCTTGTAGGTCTTCATAGAACTGTTCAACTTCAGCTTCTTCAGCGTTATGGGTCAGGGAATAGGCTTGGATTATTGTGATATTGAATGGTTTGCCTTGGAAACGAACAGAGATCATTCTGTCATTTTTGAGATTGCATCCAAGTACTGCATTTCAGACTCTTTTGTTGACTATGATGGCTACTCCATTTCTTCTAAGGGATTCCTGCCCACAGTAGTAGATATAATGGTCATCTGAGTTAAATTCACCCATTTCCAGTCCATCTTAGTTCACTGATTCCTAGAGTGTCGACGTTCATTCTTGTCATCTCCTGTTTGACCACTTCCAATTTGCCTTGATTCATGGACCTAACATTCCAGGTTCCTATGCAATATTGCTCTTCACAGCATCGACCCTTGCTTCTATCACCTGTCCCATTCACAACTGGTTGTTGTTTTTGCTTTGGCTCCATCCCTTCATTCTTTCTGGAGTTATTTCTCCACTGATCTCCAGTAGAACATTGGGCACTTACTGACCTGTGGAGTTCATCTGTCAGTGTCCTATCTTTTTGGCTTTTCATGATGTTCATGGGGTTCTCAAGGCAAGAATACTAGTGGTTTGCCATTCCCTTCTCCCAGTGGACCACATTCTGTCAGACCTCTCCACCATGTCCCGTCCATCTTGGGTGGCCCCATAAGGCACGGCTTAGTTTCACTGAGTTAGACAAGGGGATTAGGGGGCAGACAGACTGAAACTACGTGTTCTCTAAGGAAGCTAAACTGTATACTCTAAATTCCTTCCTCCTAACTTCTGTGTTTTTGTTGTTATCTATTTTTACATACACTATATACCCACAGGAGTTTGAAACTATTAATACTGTTTTAGGCTGTTAGTTATCTTTCAAAGAAGTCAAAATAAAAATTTAGTTTAACTCACTTTATTCCATGTCTAGAGCTCTTCATTTGTATCATACCAACATTCTGTCTGTAACCACAGCTCTTATGCCTGAAAAACTTCCTGTAACAATCTTGTAGAGCAAATCTTCTGGCAGTAAATTCTGGTTTTATTTGTCTAAGAAAAACTTCAATACTTCAGTTTTGAAAGATATTTTGCTAGGCATTGAATTCAGGGCTGATTTCATTCAGCACTTTAAAGTCACTATTCTATTGTCTTCTGCCTTGAATAGCTTCTGAGGAAAAGGCAGCTCTATTACTTGTCTTTGTTCCTTTGTATGCAATGCATCTTCCCCACCTCTCACTGTCTTCAGTATTTTAGCCTTTTGTTTACCAGTCTAAATATTCTATGCTTAGGTGGGCTTGTTTTTCTTGGTGTTGGTAGGATGGGGACTTATCTAGCAAGGTGCTCTTTGAACTTTACGGATTTGTGGATCCCAACTACATAATTGTTACACTGTTCCATATTATTCCACAATATTGGATGCTTTCTTCCATGTTTTTTTCACTATTTTTTCTCCTCTGTTTCAGTCTGGATAACTTCTATTGATTTACCTTCAGTTTCAGTGATTCTCTCCATGACTGTTTCAACTCTACTGATTATCTTGTCAAAGACATCCTACACCTGTTAGTGTATACTGTATTTCTAGCGCTTTCATTTCACCCATGTTTATAATTTCTATATCACAGTTGAAACCATCTGATCTTACATATAAATAAGTACAACTAACAGTCTTAGGTAGACACTGTATCCCTGGGTCTTAGAGAAGTGGCCTTCTCAGAGCCCCTTCCCTTGTCCCAGCTGTAGTTCTGCACAGATTCCCACCCTTTCCCACAGGAATGGAGGGGTTTTTCTGTTTGCCAGTGTGTCTCAGAGAGAGTCTGTCAGCATTGATGATAACCCTCTGGCAGTGAAATCACTGCCACTTCTTTCTTGATGGTGGAGGAGATGGGATGACAGCATTCTTGTTGTCCTGATTTGACTTCAGTGATAGGTAGATACTGTACCACAGGGCTCAGGGATGTGGCCCCTCTGAACTATAATTCAGGCATACATTCCTTCCCATAACAGAGGGGTAGAGAGTTTTCCCTATTCCATTTTCCTAGTTGAGTTTTATTCAGTACTATAAGGGCAACAGTAACTTTTATCCTTCTTGCTGTTTCTTCATATCTCCCTGAAGATGAAGGCTCTTGCCCCATACAGTATCCAGGGACAGAGTTCCAGGCCTCTCCTCCTTCCAACTGACACTATACTCTGCCCTCGGGCCACCCACCGCAAAGGAAGCTTTCTAAGTACTCTCTCCATTCAGAGGACCATGAACAGAACTCACTCTGTTATCTGCAGTCTTCATTCTCTACCAGACTGCCTGTGCCCTTGACCAATTCACTAAGCTTAATTCCTCCCAGTGCCTGCTTGCACCTGCTCCAGGTAGACAAACCCCTGTATCTTATAATCACCTGTAGGCACCTGTCTCTCCTTAGATTTCAGTTCATTGTTCTGCGAACTCATCTCTCCAACAGGTTCAAAAAAAGTCATGAACTTGGTTTGGACTCTTTTATTGTAAGCGTAGAAATAATGCTCTTTTCATTGGTCTATCTGTCTCTGAGGTTAATTTATTATTGATCCTTCTTTCACTCCAACTATGGCCATAATCAAGAATAGATTTGTAATAGTCCCATTTATCTAATCCAATGAAAAGACCACCTTTTTGGTCTCAGCATCTAAATATTAATCCAGGGAAAAAAATGAGCGACTTTTCTGAAGCACTTCCACCAAAGATGTTAAGAACTGTTTTCTGCTCAGCTTTGCTTTGAGAGGAGAAGGGATGTGAAAGGGATGGAGAATGGCATTGTCATTAACAGTTCTATCAGAAACAAGCAAAATAATGGGATCGACAATTTCCTGAGTGATATTTTAAGTGTTTCATGTATCTGGACAGACAAAAATCAATATATGTCCCCTACAAAAGACACTGCCTCACCTTCGTAAAAAGGACACACACTAATGATAACAATTTAGGGACTTACTGATTAAAGAACATGATTTTAAATCTTTGTTTGACTGGGTCAGGTCTTAGTCGTGGCACGTGGGGTCTTTCACTGTGGCACACAGAATCTCTAGCTGTGGCACATGGTCTCTAGAGTTGCCGCCCACGTGCCCAGCTGCTTCACTGCATGTGGGATCTCAGTTCCCTGACCAGGGTCAAACCCACACCCCTTCACTGTGGGCAGATTCCCAACAAATGGACGAGGAAAGAAGTCCCAAGAATATGATTTTAAATATTGAACTTAATTATGGTTAGCTTTCATTTTCTCATATAAAAACTTTTGTTTAACAAAACAAGCTATATCAACTAGAACTTATTTTTAACTGTGAAAAAGATAAAATTCGGCCATTAAAAGGACAAAATAATGCCATTTGTAGGAACATGGATGGACCTAGAGATTTTCATACTAAGTGAAATAAGGCAGAGAAAGAAAAATATCATATGACATTACTAACACGTGGAATCTTAAAAAAAAAGGGTATAAATGAACTTATATATAAAACACAAATAGAGTTACAGATGTAGAAAACAAATTTATGCTTACCAGAGGATAAGGGGGAGGTAGGGATAAACTGGAAGATTGGGGTTGACATACACACACTATTATTTATAAAATAGACAACTCATAAGGACCTACTAATATGTTAATAGCACAAGGAACTCTATTCAATACTCTCAGCTTTTTCACTCTCCTTTTTCACTCTCATCAAGAGGCTGTTTAGTTCCTCTTTGCTTTCTGCCATTAGAGTGGTAACATCTGCATATCTGGTGTTATCGATATTTCTCCCTTCAATCTTGAGTCCAGCTTCTGAGTTTTCCAGCTTGACATTTCGCATGATATACTCTTCATATAGGTTAAATATAGAAGGCTTCTAAATATAGAAGGCTGTATACAGCCTTCTACTCCTTTCCATGTCTGGTTCTAACTATTGCTTCTGGTCCTGCATACACGTTTCTCAGGAGGCAGGTAACAGTGAAAACGTTGGTTTAAAACTCAACATTCAAAAAACTAAGATCATGGCATCTGGTCCCATCACTTCATGGAAAATAGATGGAGAAACAATGGAAACTGTGACAGACTATGTTCTTGGGCTCCAAAATCACTGCAGATGGTGACTGCAGCCACGAAATTAAAAGATACTTGCTCTTTGGAAGAAAAGCTATGATAAAGAAAACCTTGACAAGCATATTAAAAAGCAGAGACATCACTTTGCCAACAAAGGTCTGTCTAGTCAAAGCTGTGGCTTTTCCAGTAGTCATGGATGGATGTGAGAGTTGGACCACAAAGAAGGCTGAACACCGAAGAACTGATGCTTTCAATTTGGTAGTTTCAGGTATTCACTCAGTAAGTGAACGTTTGCTGAAAGCCTACCACATTCCTGGCAGTAGCTAGCAACCTAGTCTTATACATATGTCCCTCTGTTCTTGGGGAAATACACATGGAAACCCTTAAAAATCAATATACAGTAAGAGCTCTATTAAACTAAGAACAGTACACCACAGAAACAAGTGAAAGTGAAGTTACTCAGTCATGTCTGACTCTTTGTGACCCCAATGGACTGTAGCCTGTCGGACTCCTCCATCATGGGAGTTTTTAGGCAAGAATGCTGGAGTGGGTTGCCGTTTCTTTCTCCATGGGATCTTCCTGACCCAGTGATTGAACCCGAGTCTCCAACACTGCAGGCAGACTCTTTACCATCCGTCTGAACCACCAGGGAAGCAAGTCCAGATTTGAAGGGGTAAAGAAACATCTTCTAGAGGAAGGAAAATCTCAGTTGAACCCTGAATTCAAAATAGGAGGTTGCTAGCTGAACGCTGCAGGATAGATGCCTTCAAACAGTGGTGCTGGAGAAGATTCTTGAGAATCCCTTGGACTGTAAGAAGATCAAACCAGTGGATCCTAAAGGAAACCAACACTGCATATTCATTGGAAGGATGGATGCTGAAGCTGAACTTCCAATAATTTGGCCACCTGATGCAAAGGGCTGACTCACTGGAAAAGACCCTAATGCTAAGAAAGATTGAGAGCAATCTTTGAGAAGTAGAAGAAGGTGGCAGAGGATGAGATGGTAAGATAGCATCACCAACTCAATGGACATGAGTTTGAGGAAACTCAGGGAGGTAGTGAAGGACAGAGAAGTCTGGCATGAGCAGTTCATGGGGTCACAGAGTCAAACACGACTTAGTGACAGAACAACAATACTCATTTGCACAACTTCCCCTCTCTCCACCTCCCCAAACACTGTAATTTGATATCTATCCTCTAAATTTCTACAGGAAAAGGCTCTAGAAAGTCTTGAAACACTGGTCAAAGCCTATGTGTGTGTGTGCGTGGTGTGTGCTCAGTCATATCAGACAGACTCTTTGCGACCCTATGGACTGTAGCCTGCCAGGCTCCTCTGTCTATGCAATTTTCCAAGCAGGAATATTGGAGTGAGTTGCCATTTCCTTCTCCAGGCGATCTTCCTGACCCAGAGATCAAACCCTCATCTCTTGCATTAGCAGGGGATTCTTTACCACTGAGCCACCTGGGAAGCCACATGACTTACTCTCAGTTCTAATCAACCTTTAACACTTAGAACTCCTCCTCCATTCTGCTTAAACTGTTGCCACAGACTCCCATCACCTTGGAACCTGCCTTTAAAATTCTGGTTGTCTTCTTTTCTGACTGCATTTTACTCTTGCTAAAACCTTTCCAGGTTCAGTTCAGTTCAGTCGCTCAGCTGTGTCCGACTCTTTGTGACCCCATGAACCGCAGCACACCAGGCCTCCCTGTCCATCACCAACTCCCTGAGTTCACCCAAACCCATGTCCATCAAGTCGATGATGCCATCCAGCCATCTCATCCTCTGTCATCCCCTTCTCCTCCTGCCCCCAATCTTTCCCAGCATCAGGGTCTTTTCAAATGAGTCAGCTCTTCCCATCAGGTGGCCAAAGTATTGGAGTTTCAGCTTCAACATCAGTTCTCCCAATGAACACCCAGGACTGATCTCCTTTAAGATGAATTGGTTGGATCTCCTTGCAGTCCAAGGGACTCTCAAGGGTCTTCTCCAACACCACAGTTCAAAAGCATCAATTCTTCAGCACTCAGCTTTATTCACAGTCCAACTCTTATATCCATACATGACTACTGGAAAAACCATAGCCTTGACTAGACGAACCTTTGGTGGCAAAGTAATGTCTCTGCTTTTTAATATGCTGTCTAGGTTGGTCATAACTTTCCTTCCAAGGAGTAAGCGTCTTTTAATTTCATGGCTGCAGTCACCATCTGCAGTGATTTTGGAGCCCAGAAAAATAAAGTCAGCCACTGTTTCCACTGTTTCCCCATCTGTCTGCCATGAAGTGGTGGGACTGGATGCCGTGATCTTAGTTTTCTGAATGTTGAGCTTTAAGCGAACTTTTTCACTCTCCTCTTTCACTTTCATCAAGAGGCTGTTTAGTTCCTCTTCACTTTCTGCCATAAGGGTGGTGTCATCTGCATATCTGAGGTTATTGATATTTCTCCCAGCAATCTTGATTCCAGCGTGTGCTTCCTCCAGCCCAGCGTTTCTCATGATGTACTCCGCATATAAGTTAAATAAGCAGGGTGACCATATAGGTTCACACGTATGTTAAATGTAGGTATTTCCCAGGGTTCTGCCTTCAGGTGTCTTCGCTTTTTGCTCTATCCATGTTTTCTAATAATCTCTGATTCCCATGACTTCCTCTCCCACAAATATGTTGCTGTTTGTCAACCCCTTTTAATTCATATCTATACCTGAATGCTCTCCTGTGTTTATTTAGTCAAAATTCCCAGTAGACATTTCAAACTAGATACTTTTACATGGACACTTCAAATAAATATTATTAGTAGAAATAATAAATATTCATTTATATAGCAAATTAATATGTCAAGATGATATCTTCCCCTTATCATCAAAAATCAAACTCATATATCATCATCTGTACCATTTTTCTATATTACACACACAGGTGTTAATATATGACATTTGTTTTTCTCCTTCTGACTTACTTCACTCTGTATGATAGTCTCTTGATCCATTGCTGTACGGTAGAAACTAATACAATATTGCAAAGCAACATTATTCCAATAAAAAATAACGTAAAATAAAACCCCCAGTTTCTTCCTTTGGGGACTTCCCAGTGGTCCAGTGGTAAAGCATCAGCCTGCCAGTGTAAGGGACATGAATTCGATCCCTGGTCCAGAAGATTCCACATGCCATGGGGCGACAAGCGTGCACGCCCCAACTGCTGAAGCAGCCTGCACACCCACCCGCGCTCCACAACACGGAAAGCCAGGGCAATGAGGAGCCCGCTCACCGCAGTGCGAGAGCGCGCACAGCGGCTGAAGATCCAAGGCGGCCCCAAACACACGAACTGAAGAATTTGCTTCCTTTTGACATTCACAATTTGACTAATGCTACAACAGCCGTACAATATTTATAACATGGTGGAAGAAGTGAAGGGAAAAGGGACAGTGTAATAGCTAGTGTGGACGAAATACCTTACTGTGGAAACACGGCAACAGATTAAAACAAAAAATCAGGAAGGTGACCATCACCCTCATGGAAATATGAATGACTCCTTTTTTCTCTCCTTTTTGATTTACAACTAACTGGACATCTCTCAATGGAAAAAAAAATCAACTCTGCACCTCACACCATGACAACCCGTGAGACCCACACACACGTGCACCGGAAGTGAGCAGACAGCAGAACGAGGGCGTGGCTGAGGCGCTGAGGTGGCGCTGAAGGGGCGCTGAGGCGTGACGGGAACCACGTGACGTTCCTGGCGGAGGGGGCAGAGCGAGCGGAAGGCAAGGCGGCGAGTGCCCCACGCTCTGCAGCAGCAGGGGCTCATTGCTCTCTCTGAGGACAGAGGTCAGTGACTGGGGAAGGGAGACGGAGGCAGCTGACAAAAGAGATAGGAGGGAAGAGCTTCCTGCTGTCTGCCCCAGGATGCTAGCCCTCCGACCGTTGGGAAGCCTCCGACTGAAACTCCCCCTACTGGGCCATGCTGCTGCTGCTGCTAAGTCGCTTCAGTCGCGTCCGACTCTGTGCGACCCCATAGACGGCAGCACACCAGGCTCCGCCGTCCCTGGGATTCTCCAGGCAAGAACCCTGGAGCGGGTTGCCATTTCCTTCTCCAATGCATGAAAGTGAAAAGTGAAAGTGAAGTAGCTCAGTCGTGTCCGATTGTTAGCGACCCCATGGACTGCAGCCCACCAGGCTCCTCGGGTAAAGCCAAATGCTGCAAGTGCTAAAGACACACTTCCTCCAACTTAGCTGCCACCTTTTTTTTTTTTTTTGGCCAGTGTTTTTTTTTTAACGCATGCTCTTGTCCCCCAGCTTAGCAGCAGCCAAGTCCAAATAAGAAAAACCAAAAACTTGTGCTATACTGCCACCTTCTGGGAAACAAAAAGGCTCCTAATTACCAACCTATTGAACAGTTAGAACCACAGTAAACAGTCTTGCCTAAGGGTGAAAGATATTCACTAACTCAAATGTGATGGCAAAGGCACTTTTCATCAAACACTATGAAAAATCCCAGCAACAAAGTATTACAAAAAGAAAAAAGCAATTTTCTAGCAGCCAAACCTAAAGACACAGAATATTGCAATTTAACTGATAAAGAATTAAAAATAGCTGTTATGAAGAAATTCAGTGAGCTACAAGAAAACTCAAAATGAGAATACAATGACCTTAAGAATAAAATAAGGAGTATTTTACCAAAAAGACTGAAATTCTAAAAAACGAACCAAACCGTATTGTACTCACACAAAAACAGACATATTGACCAATGGAACAGAATAAAATGTCCAGAATTAAATTCTAGTATATAAAGTCAACTAATATATGACAAGAGAGCCAAGAATATGCAAGGGGGAAAGAGTAGTCTCTTCAACTAATGGTGCTGGAAAGCTGGGAAAATACATGCAAAACAATGAAATTATACTATCTCACATCACTTAACAACAATTAACTCAAAAGAGATCAAAGACGTAAGACTTGATACCATAAAAGCCCTAGAAGAAAACGTAGGGAAGAAGCAACGTCTTGGCAATGATTTTTTTAATATGACACCAAAAGGACAAACAACAAAAATCAACAAATGTGACTATATCAAAGTCAGAAGTTTCTGCATAGCAGAACCAGCAATTAACTAAATGAAACGAACTTACAGAATGTCAGACAACTTTTTCAAACCATATGTCAGATAAAGAGTTAAAGTTCAAAATGTACAAAGAATTTAGTCAACTTCATCACACACACAAAAAAAGTCTAATTAAAAAATAGGCTGAAGAACAAGAGACAACGAGGACATCAAAATGCCAACAGACATGTGAAAAGATGCTCATCACTAACCAGAGAAATGGTAATGAAAGCCACAATGAGATGTCACCACACACCTGTCATAATGGCTATCATCAAAGGCAAAGAATAACAAATATTGGGAAGGATGTCAGGAAAAGGGAATCTTCATGCACCATTGGTGGGAGGGTAAACTGGTACAGCCACTATAGAAAACAGTATGGAATTTCCTTAAAAAATTAAAAATAGATGTATTATATGACCTTGAAATTCCACTTCTAGGTATATGCCCCAAAAATGAAAATAGGATTTCAACAGAATATATGCACTCTCATGGTGATTGTTGCATTATTCCCAATAGCCAAGATATGAAGACAACCCAAGTGCCCATCAATGAATGAATGAATAAAAAAGATGTAGAAATATATACACAAAGGAATATTATTCAGCCATGACAAAGGAGGATATCCTTCCATTCGTGACAACACGGATGTACATTAAACACATTATGCTATGTGAGATGGGCGTCCCAGATGGTGCTAGTGATAAAGAACCTGCCTGCCAATTCAGGAAGTGTAAGAGGCACAGGCTCAATCGCTGGGTTGGGAAGATCCCCTGGAGGAGAAAATGGCAACCCCCTCCAGTATTCCTGCCTGGAGAATCTCATGGAGAGAGGAGTCTGGCTGGCTACAGTCCATAGGGTCACAAAGAGTCGGACACGACTGAAGCAACTTAGCACACACACACACTATTTGAGATGAGTCAGACAGAGAAAGTCAAGTTATTGAATCTAAAAAGTCAAAATGAAAAACAGTAAAATGACTGTTACCAGGGGATAAGGGTGGCAGAGATAAGAGTGAGTGCTTAAGGGTACATACTTACAGCAAGTACTAAATAAGCTATAGAGATCTAATTCAGTATCATGAATATAAGCAATAATGTGCTAAGTCACTTCAGTTGTGTCCGACTCTTTGTGACCCTATGGACTGTAGCCTGCCAGACTCCTCTGTCCATGGGATTCTCCAGGCAAGAATACTGAAGTGGGTTGTCATTTCCTCCTCCAGGGGATCTTCCCGACCCAGGGATCAAACCCACGTCTCTCATGTCTCCTGCACTGGCAGGTGGGTTCTTTGCCACTAGCGCCACCTGGGAAGCCTCATAAGCACTAATATCATACTATAAATATGTAATATAATAAATATCCCTATCAGCAAAAAAAAAAGCTAGAAATAGCTGACTCACAGCACCTGTATATAAGTATCACTAACAATGTTGTAAATCAGATGTGGTAACTGCATAAGAGGGATGCACTCAGTTCATCTAAAAATGCCAAATCATCAAATACCTGCTTTAATATCAGTTCCATATCCCTGAACTTATATATGATCAATAAAAGAATTCTTATATCTACTCAGCGTTGTTCAGGTTTCTTCATATCTGAACATTCACTTTCAAGAAGAACAAGAAGAACAAGCATTCTAAGTGTGGCTACAAATGTGACTTGTAGCGAAAAGCTCTAAATATGCTCTAAATATAGAAATTTTTATCAGTTTATCTATAATGTTTATAATTATGAAGAAGAGATGTTGCAGTAATTGATGTACTCTGAAAACTGTTTAAGTATAAAAATTATAATTAAGAACTGTTAAATAGTTAAATAAATTAACAGTAAACCAGACTGACAGTTAAAATATAACGAGAGTAGGTCACCAAAAAAACATCAAGGAAGCACATGTTTTCCTCTTTTCATTTAATAAATATTTATAAAAATTTAAATACTAACAAGAAAAAACACCAGAGGTTAAATCATAGCAAAATAACTTTTGGAGAACTATTTGGTATACTAGCTAGAATAAGTAAAAAGCAAAAATGAAGCCTGAGTTGTCTCAGGACTATCTGGGAAAATGAAATCGGGGTCTATCTTCCTACAGTACTGGGCGAAGTTGTTTCAGTCATGTCCAACTCCATGCAACCATATGGACTGTAGCTGGCCAGGCACCTCTGTCCTACTTCCCTAGAAACCACAGAGTCAAGATAAATGTAAACTGATTGTCTTAGTTTGCTTTGAGATCCCTGATTCCTAAGATTCCACTTAGACGGAGGAACTTCAGGTTAGCATAACTTGCAAGCCCTGAACCTATGTGACTAAAATGTTATAGAAAATTTGTGGGAAACCGGGGCTATGATTTAGTGCCAAGTCCACACACTCTGAGCTCTCATCAGTGGCAGCAATCCATAGTCCAGGAGAAAAAGAAGTTACAAAAAGAAGGTGGTTGTTGGGCCCCTTCATACGGTGAAGATGCTCAGTTCAGTCGCTCAGTCACGTCTGACTATTTGCGACCCCATGAACTGCAGCACGCCAGGCCTCCCTGTCCATCACCAACTCCCGGAGTCCACCCAAACACATGTCCATTGAGTCGGTGATGCCATTCAACCATCTCATCCTCTGTCGTCCCCTTCTCCTCCTGTCCTCAATTTTTCCCAGCATCAGGGTCTTTTCAAATCAGTCAGCTCTTCACATCAGGTGGCCAAAGTATTGGAGTTTCAGCTTCAGCATCAGTCCTTCCAATGAACATCCAGGACTGATCTCCTTCAGGATGGACTGGTTGGATCTCCCTGCAGTCCAAGGGTCTCTCTTCAAGAGTCTTCTCCAGCACCACAGTTCAAAACGATCAATTCTTCGGTGCTCAGTTTTCTTTATAGTCCAACTCTCACATGCACACATGACCATTGGAAAAACCATAGCCTTGACTAGATGGACCTTTGTTGCCAAAGTAATGTCTCTGCTTTTTAATATGCTGTCTGCTGCTGCTGCTGCTAAGTCGCTTCAGTCGTGTCCGACTCTGTGCAACCCCATAGACGGCAGCACACCAGGCTCCCCCATCCCTGGGATTCTCCAGGCAAGAACACTGGAGTGGGTTGCCATTTCCTTCTCCAATGCATGAAAGAGAAAAGTGAAAGGGAAGTCGCTCAGTCGTGTCCGACTCTCAGCGACCCCATGGACTGCAGCCTACCAGGCTCCTCCATCCATGGGATTCTCCAGGCAAGAGTACTGGAGTGGGCTGCCATTGCCTTCTCCAATATGCTGTCTAGGTTGGTCATAACTTTCCTTCCAAGGAAAAAACGTCTTTTAAGCATCTTTTAATTTCATGGCTGCAGTCACCATCTGCAGTGATTTTGGAGCCCAGAAAAATAAAGTCAGCCACTGTTTCCCCATCTATCTGCCATAAAGTGATGGGACCGGATGCCATGATCTTAGTTTTCTGAATGTTGAGCTTTGAGCCAACTTTTTCACTCTCCTCTTTCGCTTATATCAAGAGGCTCTTTAGTTCTTCTTCACTTTCTGCCATAAGGGTGGTGTCATCTGCATATCTGAGGTTATTGATATTTCTCCCACCAATCTTGATTCCAGCTTGTGCCTCTCCAGCCCAGCGTTTCTCGTGATGTACGCTGCATATAAGTTAAATAAGCAGGGTGACAATATACAGCCTTGACGTGCTCCTTTTCCTATTTGGAACCAGTCTGTTGTTCCATGTCCAGTTCTAACTGTTGCTTCCTGACCTGCATACAGGTTTCTCAAGAGGCAGGTCAGGTGGTCTGGTATGCCCATCTCTTTCAGAATTTTCCACAGTTTCTTGTGATCCACACAGTCAAAGGCTTTGGCATAGTCAATAAAGCAGAAATAGATGTTTTTCTGGAACTCTCTTGCTTTTTCTATGATCCAGCTAATGTTGGCAATTTGATCTTTGGTTCCTCTGCCTTTTCTAAAACCAGCTTGAACATCTGGAAGTTCACGGTTCACGTATTGCTGAAGCCTAGCTTGGAGAATTTTAAGCATTACTTTACTAGCGTGTGAGATGAGTGCAACTGTGCAGTAGTTTGAGCATTCTTTGGCATTGCCTTTCTTTGGGATTGGAATGAAAGCTGACCTTTTCCAGTCCTGTGTCCACTGCTGAGTTTTCTAAATTTGCTGGCATATTGAGTGCAGCACTTTCACAGCATCATCTTTCAGGATTTGAAATAGCTCAACTGGAATTCCGTCACCTCCACTAGCTTTGTTTGTAGTGATGCTTCCTACGGCCCACTTGACTTCACATTCCAGGATGCCTGGCTCTAGGTGAGTGATCACACCATCGTGATTATCTGGGTCGTGAAGATGCTCAGTAGTCTGTATTTCTTGTCTTCTCTCCCTCCCTGACGTCTCCAAGGCTATATCTATCCTATGTTACTCTTTCATTTCATTAGACATTTGATCCAAGCAGAGCTAAATTAAATTCTTTCAGAAGCTGAATGATACTTAGGAAGAAGTTGTGAAAGCCATGTTATGTTAATAACAGGAAGTTAAAGACAGACTCTTGAATTTCTATTTATAAGGTTCCTAAAGTAAATACTTTCTTGGATTCTATAAAATAGACTTTTATTCTTAACGACCTTTCAATTCTTTTAACCTTTTTTGTTTAAGCATTGTAAAATTATACACAAACACATATACAACACACACAGGCTCAAATGTATGTACACAATTCTTATTGGTGGAGTTATTAAAAAATAACTATTTCAAGTCAACAAAAATGATGGAGGGACAAGAAAAGAGTGTAATCAAATATGTTATGAAGCTAAGGAACATGTAGGAGTTTATACTCTCTCATGGACTATCTGACTTAGCACTTTGGATGACACAGGGAAAAGGAACCAGGCCATGTCTTCAGCTAGCATAGGTGAAGAGAGGTTGTTATGATCTCATTTGTTCCAGAAAAGTTATACATATTTATATATTATGCAACTGAGTATATATTATATACTCGAACATGTTTTACAAAGATGTGAAAATGAACATTAAAATTCCACAAGGAACATATCAGCAAATAATTAGAAAAAAAGATCAGGGAATAATAAGAGAGAAATCTATCAATTTTATAAATGTTGGCTGAAATAGTAAACAAATACAAAACTGTGGAGCTAAATATGATAACATAATCTAGCTAGGATGCCCGTAAATTACCAAAAGGAAATTGTTAAGAGCCATAAGAATTTTCCATAAACTGACCCACCATGAACCTATGTTACAGTTCACAATTTGGTGCACATAGCTTAGCACTACATTTGTGCCTGAGGAGCAGCTGTAGAAGCCATGTCTTTACTCAGACAATTTAAATATCAGTCCTGCCTCTTATTGGCTCTATGATCTTCAGTAAGGAACTTAATTCTATTCACCAGTTTCCTCACGTATTGAGAGGGAAAAGTGATAGATCTTACCTCATAGAGTTTATAAAGACTAAAGGTTCTGAGCATAAAGCACTTAAAACACCAGGCACACAGTTAAATGTAATAAATGTTAGCTGTTAATTATTTGACCAACTTATTCTTGGTCCAAATAGAAACTAGAATGTACAGTGTTCTTGGCTTATGTTTTTCTGTGGCTCAAAAATGTAAAACTTCATACTTCCCTCAGTGTTTTGCAACATTCAATCATTAAAGAATATTTATCTTTTATCAAACAATACACAAATGACAATATTAAATTTAATGATATATTCAATTTCATAAACTAAATTTAAAATACCCTTAATAAGATAGATTACAGGAGTAAAACCAATAGGTTTTAGATAAAATGGATAGTATTCAGTGTTATGTTACTAATTTTAACAAATGTATTAAGATAGGAACATCTTAAATTCATTTAGGACTGGAATCTATTGTATTAAATAAAATTTAAAAACAAATAAAATGTGGATTTGTACTATTAAATAAAATATAATGTTTCTTTCAGGCTCAGTAGCAACATTCTTTCTAAAATGTAGATCTATTTTAAGTTACCTGAGAACTGATCATGCGCTGAGATGAGCGAGCAATGTTAGCAGGCAGACCAAAGAAACTAGGTTTGTCATCCTCTGGAAGTTTTTCAATGACGGCACGATAGTCCTAAATATAAAGAAGTAAAAAAACAGTGTTTCACTACAGGTCAAGTTTACAACCACTGAAATCAGAAAGAACCAGAATATCATGAAGTATTAAATTATTAGTTATTCATGTCACAGTGTCTAGGTGTGTACAGTGTGTACAGTATTAACTCAGTTATCTAATGGAGATACTTTTTGCCATTACCTCTTCATACTTAAGTTAGGTGATATTATACTTTCTTATTTGCCATTTCTCATAATCAAAGGGACCCTGAATTGATTAAAACAAACATATATGAGTGGCTATGCCTGTTGCTGTTCAGCCATTAGGTCGTGTCCGAATCTTTGGGACCCTGTGGACTGGCACGCCCGGCTTCCCTGTCCTTCACCATCTCCCAGAGTCTGCTTGAGTCAGTGATGCTGTCTCACCCTCTCTCTGCTGCCCTCTTCTTTTGCCTTCTATCTTTCCCAGCATCAGGGTCTTCTCCAATGAGTCGGCTCTTCACATTAAGTGGTCCAAGTAGTGGAGCTTCGGCTTCACCATCGGTCCTTCCAATGAACACCCAGGGCTGATCTCCTTTAGGATAGACTGGCTGGATCACCTTGCAGTCCAAGGGACTCTCAAGAGTCTTTTCCAACACCACAGTTCAAAAGCATCAATTTTTCAACATACAGCCTTCTTTATGGTTCAACTCTCACATCCATACATGACTACTGGAAAAACCATAGCTTTGACTATGTGAACCTTTGTTGGCAAAGTCATATCTCTGCTTTTTAATATGCTGTCCAGGTTTGTCACAGATTTTCTCCCAAGAAGCAGGTGTCTTTTAATTTGATGGCTGCAGTCACCATTCAAAGTGATTTTGGAGCCTAAGAATAGAAAATCTGTTACTGCTCTTCCATTTTTTCCCCTTCTATTTGCCAGGAAGTGATGGGACTGGAGGCCATGATCTTCGTTTTTTTTCCAATGCTGAGTTTGAAGCCAGGTTTTTCAATCTCCACTTTCACCCTTATCAACAGGCTCTTTAAACTGGAAAGGCAGTCACTCCCTCACCCATCACAAAAGGCATGTTCATGGGGAACCTGGTGCTAAACTATTCATAGACGACCTGTTTTTAGGTCAGGGTTTCATAGGTAGCAGAGCAGCTCCCTCGGTGGTATCTACTGAAAGTCAGCCCTTGACACAAGGGTTTGTAGAAGGAAAAAATTTATTCTTTAGAAATGAAAAAAAATTTAAAAACAGTAAAATAAAATTTAAAAAAAAGAGGTTCTTTAATTCCTCTTAACTTTCTGCCGTATCTGAGTTTGTGGATATTTCTTTGGCAATCTTGATTCCAGCTTGTGAGGTATCCAGCCCAGCAATTAACATAATGTACTCTGCATACAAGTTAAATAAGCAGGGTGATAATATACAGCCTTGTCGTACTCCTTTCCCAATTTTGAACCAATCTGTTGTTCTATGTAAGGTTCTGTTTCTTGACCCGCATACAGGTTTCTCAGGAGACAGGTAAGGTGGTCTGATATTCCCATCTCTTTAAGAATTTTCCACAGTTTGTTGGGATCCATATAGTCAAAGGCTTTTGCGTAGTCAGTGAAGCAGAAGTGGATTTTTTTTTCAAACCCCCTTGCTTTCTCTATGATCCAACGAATGCAATTTGATCTCTGGTTCCTCTGTGTTCAGTTGCTTCAGTCGTGTCCAACTCTTTGCGACCCCATGGACTGTGGTCCATCAGGCTTCTCTGTCCATGGAATTTCCCAGGCAAGAATACTGGAGTGGGCTGCCATTTCCTTATCCAGGGAATCTTCCCAACCCAGGAGTCGAACTCTCATCTCCTGTGTCTCCTACACTGGCAGATTGTTTACCAGTGTGGTACTTGTGCCTTTTCCAAATCCAGCTTGTACATCTGGAAGTTCTTGGTTCATGTACTGCTGAAGCCTAGCTTGAAGAATTTTGAATATAACCTTTTTAGCATGCAAAATGAGCACAACTGTATGGTAACTTGAACATTCTTTGGCATTGCCCTTCTTTGGGATTGGAATGAAAAGTGACCTTTTCCAGTTCTGTGGCCACTGCTCAATTTTCCAAATTTGCTGACATATTGAGTGAAGCACTTTAACAGCATCATCCTTTAAGATTTTAAATAGCTTAGATGGAATCCTGTAACCTACCAAAGACTAATCAACAGAGTGTACCTCTGCTTATAGTGAAATAAATATTCTAACAATCTTTTTTTTAAAACGTATAGAACCCCCAGAAACCTATACACACACAGTCTGATGTACAAGAACTGCTTTGTAAACCGCTTTACTATAAAGCGATTCCAGTTAGTCTTCACTGGTGAGGTGGAATGAAATGCATCGATAATCCTATCCTTTCATCACGAGACTCACTGTAAGCGCTACAAAGGCTTGATTTGTCAAGCATTCACCCGAACAGTTTCCACTTCAGATGCTAGATAGGAAGCTAAGAGTAGACCAAGATGATTTATTCAGTTTGGTCCAAAGATGGGAATTGTTTTGTTTGTTTGCATGAAGAGACAAGTTATTTTAAGGCAGGTATTCTATATGCATCTAAACTATTCTTGCTGAAATGGGATAAACTGTTTTTAACGGAGCAGCCTCATCTTCTGCCCCCACCCCCTTCATCCTTTCTCATCCTTCGCAGCTGCCTCTCAAGAATTTCCAAGACACAGGTGCTGGAGTTAAATTCCAGGAAGTATGTCAAAGTTTGAAAAGAAATGCTGTTCTCTGAAATTTTTTCTCTCCTATAACGCAGTAAACTTCCTTAAGGTGTTCAGTCACATCCTATTAATAGACATGCATAAATATATATGTATTATATGTGAGTGTATACTTGTGTATATGTATGCATATGTGCGTGTGTGTGTGTGTGTGTGTGTGTGTCTAAGTGTTCTCCTCTCCTGGGAAACTTTGGCTTCCTCCTTCTATGTAACTCAATTAAATAGAAAGCTAAACATTGACTCTAGTAAATCATCTTATAATTTTTATATTTTTAAAAAATTTTTCTTGTTTTCTCTTTTTTTTTTTATTATCTTTTTTGGCTGTGCCTTGCAGTATGTGAGATCTTAGTTCCCTGACGGGATTGAACCCATGTCCCCTGCCTGTGGAAGCGTGGAGTCCTAGCCACTGGGCTACCAGGGAATTCACATAGCCATCTGATAATTTTAAAACTATTGTTCTCTTGGTATTTATACACTTGGTTCATTTTTAAATATCTATGAAACTTTCTCATTTAGACTGAGAATCTTCTCTACTTTGGACATGTTTCCTAAAAAGTAGACTTCTACATATCCAGACTGATTTATCCTCACTTGGACACAAAAGAATGTATACCAAATGATACCCTTTACATGAAAACAAGGTTGTTGGAAATTAGGTTAATGTATCCTGTGCGGGGGAGATAGTAACTAGAACGGGACTTGAGGAGGACTTCTGGGGAGCTGATAATGTTGTTTCTTGATTCAAGTGCTGGTTATACTCATGTGTTCAATGTATAAGTATGCATTGAATTGTGCATTTATGATGTCTACTTTTCTATATATATTTTATTTTTCAATTTAAGCTTCAAACAATAGAGACAGAAGACTTGTCAGGGTATGCTGACACGTGTAACATATATTTATCAGAAACAAATATATAATAATAAATATTGGTGATATTTCTGTTTGCACACTGACTCCAAGTTTCTTATACTAAAAAGTAAACTCTACCGATGCATCAAGAGATCCACCAAGTCTTGAACAGGGTTATTACTGAGGAAGTGTTCAATGAGTACTGTTGAATGAATAAGTGAATGAAAGATACTGAAAATAAAATAGATGGAATGCTCAACAAACCAGATAAGATATTCAATACGAGTAAAGTATTTAGTTAAGATTTTATTTTTTGATTTATGTTACTAAAACAAATGTTACTTTCTTGAAAAATATTTGAATGAGAGAAAAGGCACAATACTGAAAGAAGTATATAATTAAATATATGTATATTTTGTAATTCATGAAGAAACATGTAATTTAAATACTCTAGATAATAAAAACATTTTTCGGGGGCATTTACACAAACACAAATTGGTAGCAAAATAAACTAAAATTGAAATCTTTGGGCTACATTTTGTACTATTTTCTGGAAAAGATGACTGCTTTCTAGGAAACTTCTATAAGATAACTCAAAGCAAAAAGCTACACACAAATAAAATAAATTCATATAAAGAAAAATGTTGCTATGAACTCTTTTAAAGTTAGTATCTCTTGTAGCTTTAGAACTACTTTAAATTTATAAACCACAGTATGAAATAGACATCTATTGAATAATATTTGCTTTTTTCAAATTCACTGTATCAAAGCACTCTCATAATTACAAACAAGTAGCATATCCTCCCATTCCAGATCTTCACAGCAGCCCTACAATTTAAAAATTTTCCTAGGCCACCGCTTTCAAGATTTATCTATCTATCAATACTACTATCATCAATAAATGCTCAGTAAGTATCCAAAAGCAACAGGACACCTAACTAGAGTTTAGAGAATCGGGCTGCATATTGGCATAATAAATAATAATCCATATTTGTGACTGATGACTGCTTGTACTTGTGAAAAGAAGCAATATATTTTTAACAATATAAGAAATTATGCAAGTTTGAATCTGGTAATAAATTGAAAATAATTAATTTTACCTACCAAAATGCTGCAGGATTTTGGCAGAGATATGGAGTACGGAAAAATGCTTTTCTTGTTCCTTTGACTTAATACGTCAATTATTGAAGAATTAAAAAATTGCTTCAGATATGACTGAAGAACTCTAAGGTCAAAGTAGTTATCTATGCGTCCTCCATAAATAGCATTTTCAAGCAAACCATGTACAAATTCCCACTGTACATCTTTGGAACCTATAATTTAAAAAAAAAAATTATTTCATTTCTAAGATATTAGAAATGTTCTAAAAATATTCTATAAACAAATTCCAGGCTCCAGTTATATTTATAGACTATAATAATACATACGTAAAGCATTTAAATTATTCCTTAAGGCTTGATATTAACATTAATGCTCATTAATATGAGGGCTTCCCTTGTAGCTCAGCTGGTAAAGAATCTGCCTGCAATGAGGAAGGCCTGGGTTCAATTCCTGGGTCAGGAAGATCTCCTGGAAAAGGGATAGGCTACCCACTCCAGTATTCTGGTCTGGAGAATTCCATAGACTGTTATAGTCCATGGGGTCACAAAGAGTTGGACACGATTAAGCAACTTTCACTTTCTGGCCTTGATATTAACATTAATGCTCATTAATATTATTAATATAATCATAGAGGACCAGTTCCAGGAAGGATGTTATCACCACAGATAAGTACAGTATGAACTAGATATGGTGGACAGGAAGGAACCTGGCAAAGTCTTTTAAAATTCCTCTCTGTTTCCCACTGTCTCCGCATAGCCTAGAGATTTCCTTCCAAACATTTGCTTTTTTGCATCTCCACATAAACTGCCTTCCTCCCTTTTGAAGGCTAAAACCACTATCCCCACTTCACTACTTTTTTGTCTTTTGGTGAAAATGGTATCGAGGGTGAGAGCTTCAGCCATTTTAGCAGGTTATTTAGTTTTCTTGGGTCTCTCACATATACACATATTATTAATTTTTTTGTTGTTTATTTGTTGTGCTATGCTTACTCACTCAGTCATGTCTGACTCTCTGCAATCCCACGGACTGTAGCCCACCAGGCTCCTCTGTTCATGGGATTCTCCAGGCAAGAATACCACAGTGGGTTGTCATGCCCTTCTACAGGGGATCTTCCCAACCCAGGGATCGAACCCAGGTCTCCTGCATTGCAGGTGGATTCTCTACCATCTGAGCCACCATCTTCCCTTATTAATTTATTTCATGTCAATTTAATTCTTTGACCAGCCAGAAGAACCTTGAAGGGTAGAGGAAAATTTCTTCCTCCACAACAGCAGTAAATGCAGAAACACTATTTTAATCTATCTACTTAACATCACTGATGGCATTACTAGCTTAGTTCTGTTTCATTACTATAAAATTCAATGAACTTTTCCCCATTTTTACATTTAATTCTCCAGATGTGGAAGTCCCTTAATATCAGGAAATTTTGCAAGCATAAGATTATATAGCTAAGACTTTTATCATGAGATTCAATATAATTTTAAAGCATCTTACTTTTACAATAATTTCAGTGGTATGATATATATATATACACACATATATATATAAATCATACTATGTTATTAATTCCATCATAAGCTGGAAACATAATGATAAACAAATCATTCCCTTTCTCTGCACTTTGGTTTCCTCATCTTAAAAGGGCACTAATAATATATGCCTCATAGTGATATAATAAAAATAAATGTTCAAAAGCCTTTTGGAAAATTATGAAGTTTCCAAGCAAGATAAAATACTCGTAAATATCCTCAAAAATATGTTTTAAAATAAACATTTAAAACAACTCATGTAAATCATAAAATTAATTGGCCCTCAGCACAAAATGGGGAAATGCTGCATCATGTGTAGAAAGGAATGGGGGAGATGCTTCCAGAATGCTAATAACATTCTATTTATTGATTTTGGGCTAGTGACAATGGTTCACTTTTTGAAAATCTATTGAATTGTACATTTATGTGTACTTTTCTGATGTATAATTCAAAAAAAGAAATTAAATAAGCAAGAAAATCACCTGGAATACTATTTGGCATTAACTAACAGTGGGGAACAAATAAATTAATATCCTATCTACTGCTAAGACATACCTGACAGAAATATATTATACCTGACAGAAGACATACAATCTCAGAATGGCATACTATATAGCACTGAGAATAAATGGGCTATAATTGATATGTAACCATACGGATGAATCTCTCAAATACAACATTAAATCTAAATATTAAAGAGTACATGATGCATGATTATGGCAGAAAGTGAAGAAGAACTAAAGAGCCTCTTGATGAAGGTGAAAGAGGAGAGTGAAAAAGTTGGCTTAAAGCTCAACGTTCAGAAAACTAAGATCATGGCATCTGGTCCCATCACTTCATGGGAGATAGATGGGGAAACAGTGGAAACACTGTCAGACTTTGTTTTTTTTGGGCTCCAGAATCACTGCTGATGGTGACTGCAGCCATGAAATTAAAAGACGCTTACTCCTTGGAAGGAAGGTTATGGCCAACCTAGATAGCATATTTAAAAGCAGAGACATTACTTTGCCAACAAAAGTCCGTCTAGTCAAGGCTATGGTTTTTCCAGTGGTCATGTATGGATGTGAGAGTTGGACGGTGAAGAAGGCTGAGCACCAAAGAATTGATGCTTTTGAAGTGTGGTGTTGGAGAAGACTCTTGAGAGTCCCTTGGACGGCAAGGAGATCCAATCAATCCATCCTAAAAGAGATCAATCCTGGGTGTTCATTGGAAGGTCTGATGTTGAAGCTGAAACTCCAATACTTTGGCCACCTCATGGGAAGGGTTGACTCATTGGAAAAGACCCTAATGCTGGGTAGGATTGGGGGCGGGAGGAAAAGGGGACGACAGAGGATGAGATGGTTGGAGGCATCACCGACTCGATGGACATGGGTTTGGCTAGACTCCGAGAGTTGGTGATGGACAAAGAGGCCTGGCGTGCTGCAATTCATGGGGTCGCAAAGAGTCGGACACGACTAAGCGACTGAACTGAACTGAACTGAACTGATGTATGATTTCGATTTTATAAAAGCAGGCACACCTAGTCTACATAGGTGGGCGATGGGCGGGCGCCTGGTTGTGCCACAGGAGTAAGGGTGAGGGCACCTGGAGAGGAGCAGTAACTGGAGGGCGGCATGAGAGCATAAGCTGAAGTACTGGTGATGTTCTGTTTCTTGATTAGACACTCTCACCTCTTTTATTCGGAACAGCTTAGATATTCCCAGCCACAGAAAAGAGAGAAGAAAAAGAAATAAAAGGAATTCAAATTGGAAAGGATGAAGTAAAACTGTTACAGCTTCCACATTCTATTCTATTCTACATTCTATTCACATAAAATCCTTAAGGTGCCACCAGAAAACTACTAGAGCTCATCAGAAAGTTTAGTAAAGTTGCAGGATACAAAATTAATATATAGAAATCTGTTGCACTTCTATAAATAACAACAAAATATCAGAAAGAGAAGTTAAGGAAATAACCCCATGTACAATCACATTAAAAAGTATATAATACCTAGGAATAGACCCACCAAAGGAGGTAAAAGACCCACACTCTGAAGATACAAATGAAATAAACTGAAGACAACACAAACAGATGGAAAGAAATCCTGTGTCCTTACACTGTAAGAATCAACACTGTTAAAATGACCATACTACCCAAGGCAATCTACAGACTCGATGCAATCCCTATCAAATACCATTGGCATCTTTCACAGAACTGGAACAAAAAAAAAAATGTTTAATTCAATGGAAACACAGAAGATCCCGAATAGACGCAACAACCTTGAGAAAGATAAATGGAGCTGGAAGAGTCAAACCCCCTGACTTCAGACTACAAAGCTTCAGTCGTCAAAACAGTGTGGGACTGGCCCCAAAACAGACACCTAGATCAACAGATCAGAGCAAAAAGCCAAAACCACACACCAAGCTCCAATTAATCTACAACGAAAGAAGCAAGAATATGCAATGGAGAAAAGACAGTCTTCAATAAGTGGTGCTGGGAAAGCTGGACAGCTATATGTAACAGAATGAAATTGGAACATACTCTAACATGAAATACAAAAATAAGCTAAATATGGATTAAACACTTAGATGTGAGGCTGGATATTATAAAACTCCTAGAGGAAAACATAGGCAGGATACTCTTTGACATAAATCACAGAAATATTGTTTTGGACCTGTCTCGTAAAGAAAAATGAATAAAAATGAAAAAGTGAGACTTAATTAAACTTTAAAGGTTTTTACAACAAAGAAAACCATCAACAAAACCAAAAAGATAACGTATGGAATGACTGAAAATACTGGCAAACAATAAGACCAACAGGGGATTAACTTCCAATATACAAATAGCATTTTGTATACAAAATACACAAATATAATTCAACATCAAAAAAACAAAACCCAAACAAAAAAAACAGATAGAAGACTTAATCAGACATTTCTCCAAAGAAGACATACAGATGGCCAACAGGCACATGAAAAGATGCTCAATATTGCTACTTATTAAGAAAATGCAAATGAAAACTACAGTGAGGTCATAATGGCCATCATTAAAAAGTCTACAAACAATACATTCTGGAACTGTGTGGAGACAAGGGAAGCCTCTAGCACTGTTGGTGGGAATGTAAATTGATACAACCACTATGGAGAACAGTGAGGAAGTTCCCTAAAAAAACTAAAAATAGCGTTACCATATGATCCTGCAATCCCACTCCTGGGCACATATCCAGGGAAGATGAAAACTCTAATTAAAAAAGAAACTTGTACTCAACGTTCATACAGCACTATTTACAACAGCCAAGACATGGAAACAACCTAAGTGCCCACCCAAAGATGAATGGGTCAGGAGGAAATGGTATGTGTATGTACACACACACACACACAGCAGAATACTACTCAGCCATAATAAAGGATAAAATAATACCATTTGCAGCATATACGTGGACCTAGAAATTATTATACTAAGTCAGACAGGAAAACAAACAAACATAATATCATAAGATATCATTTATATCACTTTGCTGACAAAGGTCTGTCTAGTCAAAGCTATGGTTTTTCCAGTAGTCATGTATGGATGTGAGAGTCGGACCATAAAGAAAGCTGAGGGCCAAAGAATTGATGCTTTTGAACTGTGGAAAAGACTCTTGAGAGCCCCTTGGACTGCAAGGAGATCTAACCAGTCCATCCTAAAGGAAATCAGTCCTGAATATTGCTTGAAAGGAGGGATGCTGAAGCTGAAACTCCAAACTTTGGCCACCTGATACAAAGAACTGACTCAATGGCAAAGACCCTGATGCTGGCAAAGATTGAAGGCGGGAGGAGAAGGGGATGACAGAGGATGAGATGGTTGGATGGCATCACCGACTCAATGGACATGAGTTTGAGCAAGCTCTGGGAGTTGGTGATGGACAGGGAAGCCTGGTGTGCTGCAGTCCATGCGGTCACAAAGAGTCGGACATGACTGAGTGACTGAACTGAACTAACAGATCACTTATACGTGGAATCTAAAAAAATGATGAACTTATTTGTAAAACAGAAATAAACTCACAGACACAGAAAACAAACTTATGGTTACCAAAGAGGAAATGGGGGATGGGATGAATTTGGAATTAACAGATGCACACTACTACATATAAAATAAACAATAAAGATATACTACATAGCACCGGGAAATATATTCAATATCTTGCCATAATCTATATAGAAAACAATCTGAAAAAGGACACATACACACACACACATATATGTACAACAGAATCACTTCTCTGTATACATGAAAGAGTGTAAGCCAACTACACTTCAATAAAATTAAAACCAAAAGAAGAAAACTTCAAAAAACTGGGACTTGGCCACATGCTAAATGTCTATTCTTATCCTTTTGTGGAAAACAAGTTACATAATAAACTCTGATGCCATTAATTTAACAAACAATAACAGTGCCTGTTACCATGGGACGTGCCCTGCTCCAGAGGTTAAGGAGATAAAGGGCAAACAAAGTAGCCGGAGACCTTGCTTAATATAGATTAAACTCTAGTTGAAAGAGATGAACAAAATTTTAAAAATAAATGAATAAATAAGAAAGCACCTCTAATGTATTAAAACAATAAAGCAGAACAGGGGAATAGAGAACAACTAGAAGTTTACTTTAGATTTGGCAGTATTTAAAAAATTTTCCGAAGGGGACACCTCTAAGCCAAGATGTGAATGAGAAAAGGAGAAAACCATATAAAGGTCTGGGAGAAGAGCTTTTCAGACAAAAGGAAGGACACCTATCAAAACCTACAGGTAGGAACAAGTCTGGTTTCTTCAAGGAACAGAAAGAAGACAAGCGTGGCTATAGGCTTTAAAAGGAAATTATATGCCTTACTTTATTTTGGCTTCCCTTGTGGCTCAGCTGGTAAAGAATCCGCCTTCAATGCGGGAGACCTGGGTTCAATCCCTGGATTGGGAACATCCCCTGGAGAAGAGAACAGCTACCAACTCCAGTATTCCGGCCTGGAGAATTCCAAGGACTGTATAGTCCGTGGGGTCACAAAGAGTCGGACATGACTGAGCGACTTTCACTTTCACTTTACTTTTCTAAAAAATAAATTTGGTTACTCTGTGGAGAATTTTTGAAAGAAGCTATTGCTTGGACCACCAAGGCATTGATGAAATTGAAAAAACTGAACAGAATCTTGATGTGGTTTGGACATGAAGGAAACAGAAACTGACAAAGCACTGGATGTCTGAGGATCAGAAAAAGAGAAGAATCCAGGGTGACTGAAGGGTTTTGAAGCTGAACAACGACATGGGTGGTGGTACCACTTACTGGATTGGGGCAGACTCGGGGAAGAGGGGTTTGGCAAGGCTGCAGGGAGGGAGCGGGAGACAAGCATCTAGAGTTCTGTTTGGGGTGGTTTTAAGCCTGAGGGTCCTACCAACACACTCTTCTCCAGCACATAATTCCTCTACACTCTGCTGTCCCCTAGCGTTGGCCCTGAACAGTAACGCTCAGGGACTGGACCTGTCCTGTCTTCAGGAGGCAGCACGCTAGGTGGTCTCAAGGGATCTTATTGTATGGTTTTGTTTGCTGTCCTATTTGAGTCGATTATTTGTACCTTTATTCCTGATTTCACTTAATCACACAATTAAGATTCTACAGATTCTCAGTCTACCATATTCCTGAATTTTGACAGTTCTTTTGAAAATTATTAATAATTCAGTTATGAATAATTCAGTAGAAGCCTGAAACTGCTGAAGGCCACAAAGTAAAGACAAGGTCTTTCTAGCTTTCTGCTTCCCGGGAGCTACAGATCAACCAGAAATCTAATGGATTATATCACAGCCAATGACCACAATCGATAATGTAAGAACTTTCACAAGCATAGCATACAGAACATAAAATACAAAATGAAAAGCAAGTTTCATAATAGGAATTCAAGTCACTCTTGAAAAAAACCATATTTTTAATAAGACCTCAAAAGTTTTTTCATTGACACTGCAGATAAAAGTTTTTTCATCAAGAGAACTTACCATCAAAGAGCCGGTCAATAATGTTGTACCCAGCTCGAAGATCTGATAAAGAAAACTCATAAAACTTGGTCCAACCCTATCAAAACAAATTTAAAAATGTTAAAGAACTATAAGCAGTATTCAAAGATATACATGCATGTATAACTGTCCTTACAATCTTAAAAAGAATGTTCAATATAGGCTAAAAGAAAAAATACAGCTCCTGAGAATTAATAAAAACAGTAACATAATACAGCTAAACTTTATTAAATATTACATAAAATATGTGAATTTATATAGTATTTTTGAAGGACATCCAAGAAATGGTGAAGAGTTGATGTCTTGGGAATATAAACTGTGTAGCGGAGGATGAGGAAGGAAAAGACTAAATTTTAATTTGGAAGCATTTTCATAGCTTTTAAATTTATACTATGTTTCACAATAAAAAACTGAAATCTAGCTTCATTTTTAACATGTAAGTTTTGTTTTCTCAATAAAAGAGCATCATTATTTTTCATGTATCCATCAGGATTAACTGGTACATTAAGCTGAGGATGAATGTCACAGAAATTAGGGACAAAGGCTTTGGAAGAAGGTAAGCTTGGCCACTTCCAAACTCTATAGCTTTTTAGGTATGATTCCTTCAGCAAGTTAATTATCATCGAAATTCACTGTCCTACCTTTGTAAAATGAAAATAATAAGCATACCCTTTGATAAGTATAATACATAACTGTATGAAAACAACACACTGCTATTATTATTTACTCTTCTGTTGGTTTGACAAATATTTATTGACAGGCTGTGTGCTAGGCACTGTGTTAAGCACTTCTAAACACCCATTTATTTCATTTAATCCTCACAACAAAGGTAAATATGATCATTTTACAGTCAAGGGAACTGTTGCTTATCAGGAGTTAAAGTAATTTACTGAAGTAAGGAAATTCTAGAGTCAGGACTCAAACTGAAGAACCTTTGCTCTTATTTGGACATGTAACTGAAATATAGAGAAAGGCTCAAAGGTGGGCAGGTGAGGAGGGCAGTGTGGGGAAAGAGTATCCCAACAAAAGGAGACAAAGTTTAACAGAGAAGATGGGGAAAGTTTCAAGATGGAAGAGCAACGAAATCTGGGGCTAAGATAGGCATCTGGCGAGAAAGTGAGAACGTGGAGTCAGCTAGGACTGCCACAGCAACGAAAGAACGTGGTCTATTGGTGGTTTAACAAAAAAAGCGAGAGGCTATAGTGAAAACACTCAATGGACTCAAACACCATAAAGAAGTCTCGTGTGACTGAGGCGTAGAGTACAAATGGGAAGTGTAGGGAGGCTATGGACAAAACACCGTATCAAGAGTAACTCCCACGCTTCTGACTTAAGTAAACAGATATTAATGCCTATTACCGAGCAGGCTATACTGAAGGAAAAACAGGTATGAGAATTCAGTTTTTGAACACTGAGATGACTGTGAGAACTTAACCATAAAAATAATACCTTAACAATGATGGCTTATGATGACTCACACATTAGTCTCAACACTTTAATTCAAAACGATGTGAACTAGATAGCTATATACAGTTCAGAAGATTGACAGAAAAGATGGAATTAGAGATATACATGTATAAATCATGGGGCCTCCCTGGTGGCTCAGATGGTAAAGAATCTGCCTGTAGTCCCGGGTTCAGTTCCTGGGTCAGGAAGATCCCCTGGAGAACAGAATGGCTACCCACTCCAGTATTGCTGCCTGCAGAACTCCATGGACAGGGGAGCCTGGCAGGTTGCAGTACACGTGGTCACAAACAGTCAGACACAGCTAAGTGATTAACATTTCATAAATAATGAATCTAATTAAGACATAATAGTTAGCTGTTTATACTCAATTGTAAAAATATTCTAATAAAAAATGTTCACCTTAGAATATATCCAAGGTGTGTTCTGACTCACCTGTGGAATGTAATTTCTTCTTTCCTGGCATGCAGCGTGAAACCATGCAAGACTGAAGAGAGCATGAGCTCGATGTATGTTGTCTTTTTTGGTAATTTGCTCAGGAGTCCAAGATTCGTACGTGCGCATTAAATTCTTCTTTAAACCTGGAGGTGACTGGAGGAAAAATAATGAATTTATTGCTTAAAATCTTACAAATAAATCAGTATTTAACATATTTGAAAACGTATTTTAATGAAGAAATTTTTCATCATTATCAAGATTAATAAACTATTTTAATGTTAAATTCAAAATGTATAAAATATAAAACAAGATTTAAAATCCTTACACCTAATAGCCCACCTCAAAATTTCAAAATAATTTTTTAATTAAAAAAACCTACATAACAAAATTGGTTACAAATTGGGAAATGAATACATCAAGGCTGTACATTGTCACTTTGCTTATTTAATTTATATGCAGAGTACATCATGCAAAATGCCGGGCTGGATGAAGCACAAGATGGAATCAAGATTGCTGGGAGAAATATCAATAACCTCAGATATGCAGATGACACCATCCTTACGGCAGAAAGTGAAGAGGAACTAAAGAGCCTCTTGATGGAAGTGAAAGAGGAGAGTAAAAAGTTGGCTTAAAACTCAACATTCAAAAAACTAAGATCATGGCATTCTGTCCCATCACTTCATGGCAAATAGATGGGGAAACAATGGAAACTATGACAGACTTTATTTTCTTGGGCTCCAAAATCACCACAGATGGTGACTGCAGCCATGAAATTAAAAGATGCTTGCTTCTTGGAAGAAAAGCTATGACCAATCTAGACAGCATATTAAAAAACAGAGACATTACCTTGCCAACAAAGGGATGTCTAGTCAAAGCTATGGTTTTTCCAGTGGTCATGTATGGATGTGAGAGTTGGACTATAAAGAAAGCTGAACGCCGAAGAATTGATGCTTTTGAACTGTCGTGTTGGAAAAGACTCTTGAGAGTCCCTTGGCAAACTGCAAGGAGATCCAACCAGTCCATCCTAAAGGAGATCAGTCCTGAATATTCATTGGAAGGACTGATGCTGAAGGTGAAACTCCAATACTTTGGCCACCTGATCCAAAGTGCTGACTCATTGGAAAAGACTCTGATACTGGGAAAGATTGAAGGCAGGACGAGAAAGGGATGAGAGAGGATAAGATGGTTGGATGGCATCACCGACTCGATGGACATGAGTTTGAGCAAGCTCCTGGAGTTGGTGATGGACAGGGAAGCCTGGCATGCTGCAGTCCATGGGGTCGCAAAGTCAGACATGACTGAGCAACTGAACTGACTGACAATACTAGCAATATTCAAAATAACCAAGTTAGTTTTATATGACTACTGAAGTATTTTACTGAAACATTCATTTACATTACAAATATGATACTGATTATTACAAGGCAGGTGTTTTATAGTTCACTATGTCAGTTCTTTCTCTCCAGTACTATTTAAAATTCTAGGAGGAGATCAAATTACTCTTTACAATATCAACTAATCTTCCTTGACTATTAGTCCACTGTACTAAGTGCTCATTACCTGACCTTGCTAGGCTTATAACACAAACTGAAACCCAGGAACTGAAACTGTACATTAGACTAATACTACTCAAAAGATACTCTTTCTTATTAGACATTACAGTTGACACTCATTCAATTAACATATTTTCAAATATTAAATCATTTTTTCAATCTCTGGAGTCTTAGCCTTTTTCCTCCCTACATGAGATTTAACACCTTCAGGTGAAAAACAGAAGTACTGATATAAAATAGCAAGTAGTTATAAACACTAATATGACATTTTTCACCTAAAAAGAGATTATATTCTACAAATTTAGAAAAGATGCAAGTAGAACACTTCAAACCAGTTTTTTTTTTTTAAGTTTTAATTCAGTTTATTATTTTCTTTATGATTTTTACCAGTTACATCATATCATTACTAACACATATAATTTTGGATATATCATGTTTGGGGGGGATCTGTCAAAACATGTTAGAAAGATGGATGGATGGATGGAAGGAAGGAAGCAAGAGAAAGCAGAAGGAGACAAAGACTGAAAATCCAACTTATATATTTCAAAAAGCAAATGATATGAAAAATGGATACCCAAGTACAAAAGAATGAAGTTGGACCCTTTATGTCAAATATGAAAATTAACTCAAAATGGATTTAAGACCTAAACCTAAGACCTGAAATTAAAATTTCCACAAGAAAACACAGAGACAAGGCTTCATAACACTGGATTTGGCAATGACTTTTTTGGGGATATGCCATGAAAAGCACAGGTAACAAAAGCAAAAACAGACAAATGGGACTACATCGAACTTAAAAGTATCTATGCAGCAAAGAAAAGAATCAACACAATTAAAAGGAAACTATGGAAAGAGAGAAAATATTTTTAAGCTGTATACGTGGTAAGGGGTTAATATGCAGAATACCTAAGAAACTCATAAAACTCAACAATAAAAAAATCCAGTTAAAGATGGGCAAAGAATTGAATAGACATTTTGCCGAAGCAGATATACAAATAGCTAACAAGCATATACAAAGATGTTCAATAGCATTAAATTGCAGAGAAATACAAATCAAAACCATAGTGAGTAATCACCTCACACTATTAGGATGGCCCCAATAAAAACATAAAAACAGAAAATAACAAGTGCTGGTAAGGATGCAGAGAAATTGTGTGCTATTGTTGGGAATGTTAAATGGTACACCACAAGGAAACAGTATGGATGTCCCTCAAAAAATTAAAAATAGGATTGCCACATGATCCAGAACCCCCACTTCTGAGTATATGTCCAAAAATACTGAAAATATGATCTTGAAGAGATATTTGCCCACCCATGTTCATTGTGACATTATTCATAATAGGCAACAGGTAGAAAATCTAAATGTTTGTGGATGAATGGATTAAGAAAATGTAGTACACATATACAATGGGATATTATTCAGTCTTAAATGAGAAGGAAATCCTGTCATGTGCTACAATGTGGGTGAATCTTGAGGACATCACACTGAGTAAAATAAGCCAGTTACCAAAAGACAAATACTGCATGCTTCCACTTATGCGAGATGTCTAAAGCAGTCAAATTCATAGAAACAGAAAGTAGGATGGTGACTGCGAGGGTGGGGGAGCAAACAGGGAGCTGCTCTTCAGGAGATACAGGGTCAGTTTTGTGAGATGGAAAAATTCTAGAGACAAGGTACATATGGCTAACACTACTGTACTGCACACTTTTAAAGGGTTAAGACAGTAAATTTTACATTATGTCTTTTACTACAATAAAAAACACAACATTCAATAATATTTAAAAGAAAAATGTAAATGTATTTTTATAAATGTTGCCTTAGAAGTTTTTGGAAGTTTTGTATAGCAGACAGTTGCCTACAGGACTTTAGAAGGCTTGCAAACGTTACTGCGCTTACACAACTAGTGATTCAAATTTTAAATCTTCATACCTCATATGTTATCTTCAAACTTGACTGTAATAAAATTGGAGTAAAGTTGGGATGAACTTCAGCAGTGAGCCAAAGGCGAAAAGTATCTTTAGGTTGAAGAGTATTCAATTCCTTGTTTTAAAAAACAAGAATAAAATTCTATTTAAATACACACACCAATTTCCATTTTATAAGTACACTATTAATAAGTAATTATCTTAATAAAATCTTTCCATGACATTCTGATATATTTCTTAATGTTCTGATTATATTCCCTTTACATTTTCATCTTGTCTGTTACTAGCTCAGTGTAAAATAGGTAAGAACTTGGATCTAGAACTGGGCAGACTGGATTGAAATACAAATTCTGCCACTTACTTGCTGTGTGACTTTAGATTCTTTGATTTACATTCTTTAAACAAGGATAATAAGAGTACCTATCCTCATAGGATGGTGCAAAACACTTAAAATAGTGCCCAACACAGAGTAAGTATAAAATAAATATTAGTTGTAATCGCTATGTCCAAACTACAAGCCATCTTCAGGCCTTCAGTCCTTACTGCTTCCATTCACACTTTCACTAAGTTATATAATGATATCAATTCCTTTACAATACAATTTTTAGCATACCCTATTGCCTATAATATTCAACATTCACCACTCAAATTCATCTGCCCATGCTGTATACTTTAGTCACTTATTCAAATATTTGTCTCTGCGTCTTTAGTCCTCAGATTCTTTCTGCCTGTTAGGTGCATTTAAAAATAACCTATAAATATATATCCATACAAATCATCCAAACTTCCTAGAAGAAAAAAACAAAACATTTAAAGAATTTTTTTAACTTTTATAATATAATCTACCCTATATATGTTTCAAACACTTGTGCAACTCAATACAAGGAAACCAAACAACCCAATCAAAAAGTGGAAGAACTAAACAGACATTTCTCCAAAGAAGACATACAGATGGCCAACAAATACATGAAAAGATGTTCATTACCACTATTAGACAAATTCAAATCAAAACTACAATGAGGTATCATCTCACATTACTTAGAATGGACATCATCAAAAAAATCTACAAAAACAAATACTGGAGAGAGTGTGGAAAAAAAGGCAACCTTCTTGCACTGTTGGCAGGAATGTAAATTGATACAGCCACTGTGGGTTTTAAGGAATCTCCATATTGTTCCCAATCTCCATAGGGAAAACTACCATATGACCTGGAAACTCCACTACTGTGCATACACCCTGAGAAAACCATAACTGAAAAAGCCGCATGTTCACCAATGTTCACTGAAGTACTATTTACACTAGCTAGGACATGGAAGCAACCTAGATGTCCACTGGAAGATGAATGGACAAAGACATCGTGGTACATACACACAAGGGAATATTACTCAGCCATAAAAAGGAATGCAGCTGAGTCAGTTCTAGTGAGGTGGGTGAATCTAGAGCCTATTACACAGAGTGAAATAAGAAAGAAAAAAACAAGTTTTGTATATTATCACATATATACAGAATCTAGAAAAATGGTACTGATGAACCTATTTGCATGGCAGGAACAGAGATGCAGACATAGAGAACAGACTTTGGAGCTAGCAGGGGAAGGAGAGGTGAGACCAACTGAGAGAGTACCATTGACAAAGATACACTACCACGTGTAAAACAGATAGCTAGTGGGAAGCTGCTGTACACACAGGGCTCCCAGCCTAGCGCTCTGCAACCACCAAGAGAGGTGGGACGGGGCGCGGGTGTGGGGAGAGGTTCAGGGGGAGGGGACTTAACATGGACTTGTGCCTGATTCACGTTGTCGTATGGCAGAAGCCAACACAATATTGTAAAACAATTATTCTCCAATTAAAAATAAACGAAAAAAACAAAACAAAACAGAAACAGACTCACAGACGTAAAGAATCAGACCTGTGGTTGCCAAGCGGGAGGGAGAGGGAGATGGATGGGACTTTGGGGCCAGTGGATGCCAACTGTTGTATTTAGAATGGATAAACAGCAAGGGCCTACCATACAGCACAGGGAACTGTATCTGATCTCCTGGGATAAACCATAATGGAATGGATGCATGTACAACTGACTCACTCACTCTGCTGTACAGCAGAAATTAGCACATGTGGATAAAAACCAGTGCCATACTGTAAAGCAATTAACCTTCAATTAAAAAGAAATAAAATTTTAAAAAGAAATTAGCACAACACTGTAAATCATCCATACTTCAATTTTTTTACTTGTCTGCAGAATAAAAAAAGTTCCAATTAAGATTTGTTTCCAAATTATAACTATAATTGTATTTTACATAGATTAATAGCTATCAATCTATTATTTGGAACAGAAAGCAGGATTCAAGTATACACAAGTCTTCCTTATACGTTTTAAAACATGTATCATTCATCGCACATGAATTCTGTATTTTATACATTAGTGAGTGTTACAGAAAACTGTGGTAATGATGGAATTACTTGAATATTTATATACACCTTCTTTTGACTATAAATAATGAGTCATAATGGTCTATCACCTCATTCACTCAATCATTAACTCATTCATCAAAGGTTTATTTAACTACCTATTTTATGTAAATACATATTTTATCTAGTTCAGGTAGTTTTTAACTACCTATTTTATATAGTTGCCAATTTACTTTCAACACATTATACAAGTTTTCAACAAATTACAACCAGGCTACAGTCTCCCACTCTATTCTGCTTGGCTCTATTCCTTCTCCCAGATTAACTTGATCAATTAATTAATTATTAACTCCCCTGCTAACAACCTCCTTTGATTCTGTGTCCTAGGACAAAAATTCTAAACACTTGTGCAGGATTTCCAGGGTATTCCATAACCTCGCCCCTTCCCAGCCGTCTAACTCTACTGCCCCACACCAGTCTGCCTGGCCTTCCAGCACAGTTAAGGACATCTTCATTCTTTGTACTGGGAAGGCCCATTCCTGCCATTACATTTCTACTTGTGCTGCTAGAATCAACCACAAACTGTCTCCCCCTAAGCTGAGCTAAATCCCATATGGCCATCAAGAAACGTCTTGTCTTAGGAGTCATCTCTTAACTACCCAAGACCATGTTCATCTTTCTTTAAAAAGTCCTAGACTTAATTCCAGGTTTGCATTTAAAACCGATCCTGTCTAAAGGTTATTTTCATCCTGGGGCCATTTTAGTTAAATAAAATGAACTGCTTAGTTAAATAAAATGTTTATTTTGTTAAATAAATATTAAAAATAATATTAAATACATATTTAGTTAAATCAAATGTAAACTGCTTCAGTTTACACCCAGCTTCCTCAGCACCAAGGACGTTCTGCAGTTCCCTCTAACTCCTCATCTTTTCTCCCTATACAGACACAACAAAACAAAAGCATAAGGAGAACTTAACGTTATAAACAGTCTTCCACAATTCTTTACAGCATTTCCCTATTTTTCACCTGAAAGATTTCTCTAAGCCTCCCTTCAGTCCAGATTAATTTTTGACTCTCCCTAAATGCCTTTTAAAAAGGAGACTTACAGATTTCTTACTAAAAATATCCTTTTTGGTTTGTACAAATGTACATATATAAGAAAATATAGATTTTAAATGATTCCCCATCAAATACTAATTTCTTCAAAAGCATCATAAATAATGCACAACATATCTTAATACTGCTTTTCCTTGGAGACTACTGAATTTAGTATGTGAGATACTATTTGCGCCACATTGATCTGAATCTACCTTTTCCAGAACTGGCAGCCAAGATACCACAAGATGTAAGTTCTTCAAACAGAGCCAGTCTCCATTTCGGGCACATTCTTTTAGCATTTGAACCGCTAAATCAGCTTGACCTTGACCCATGGCAATCTGTAAAACAAAAACACTGATAACACGGTGCAACCTGAGAGTTTCAGGTTATCCTGCCACACACACTGAACTAACTCAGGTACTGTGATAAGGCTTCTAAGGTTTACTAAGAAATATCAGACTCTGTGCTGTTCACAATTGTTTTGCTTTTGTCCTTACATCAATGGCAGATTTATAATATTCTTCTGTTTAGTAGAGATATTATCATTACAAGTTTGCAAGTTACAGGATAAAGAATTATTCAGCAGTTTCTGTTCCTCATCTCACTATTTCCTTCCATTCTTACTCTTTGAAACATGGGCCTTTAAAAAAATATTTCTTTATGACTGTTGTTGAATTCCTTGAGGGATTAAACATTAACAATACCACTTCTTTGAATTTATTTTTTCTTTTAAAAAAACTTTCTCCAACATTGCATATATTTGGCTCTCAAGCTACTTGGTCCATTGAACTGTGTAATTCCCTAGCCCTTCATCATCTAGAAAATCCTAATATGTTGTTGGTGGCCTCAAGACTCTACATTTAACCCTCTGTTTTTCTATTCGTTTTTAGAGAGAGGAGGCAAAAAGGTGGGGGAGAGAGAGAACACGAGAATGGGGGAGGGGAGAAAAGCAGGCGAGCGGAGAGGAAGGGGGAAGGCGAACCTGATCTCACTGCAATTCCACTCCAGTACTTCTGACCCCTATCGTCTAGCTGCACACAGGACACTCACGCAATGTAACAGGTCACTTTATAAAACAGAAAACTTCCAAGCAGAAGCCAGAAGACCCCAGAAAATAGGTTCAGTGTGTAAGATGTCTATATTTGAATGAATAGGTGACTACCTGGTGGCTCAGGCAGTAACGAATCTGCCTGCAATGCACAAGTCCTGGGTTCAATCCCTGGGTCAGGAAGATCCCCTGGAGAAGGGAATGGCAACCCACTCCAGTGATCTGGCCTGGAGAATTCCATGGACGGAGGAGCCTGGCTGCTACAGTCCATGGCGTCGCAGAGTTGGACACGACTGAGTGACTAGCACTAAGTCTAAGATTCTATAAAAAATTTTAGTCAAGAATCTAAAGTGGTTACATGTTTAAACTCCTCCATATGTTTTTTTATGGATAATTCATGCAATATTTATGTATTGGTACAGCTGTGTCTGTCTTTGTATATACATGTGTTGAGAGTCCTAGCTCAAATATTTTATTGAGTAAATGGTCAAAACACTTTGAAGAGAATTGTTACAGATTACTTCAAACCACAGTGATTTCTCTTTTCTAAAGAATACAAGATAGCATTTCATTGTTTCTTAGATGACTTTTATAAGTATTGATTTTGTTTTTCAATTAGACTATGAAGTCTTAGAGAGTGGAAACCATGTGTCTTAATTCATTGCATACTAAAGCAGGTAACAAACCATGTAATAAATACTAATATATTGATTTCTTTTTAATTTTCAAGATCTAACCCAGAACTAAGCAAATAGAAGAGATAAAACAAACACTGGTTGAGCTATTTAGATGCACATATTAGTGTGCCATTATTAAAATGTGAAAATACCCAAACAGAAGGCATGTACAAGAAAATCAGAGAGGGAAAAAAAATAAGTTTGCTGAACTGAAATGGTAGCTAAAAATAGGAACTCAAAATTTTCTATAAGGCATAAACTGTGTGAGAACAGCTTAAAGGTTCATGAAATCTTGGAAGAAAACACTTACTATAAGAAAAAACATTTAAAAAGCACAACAGGGAACTGTCAGGAAGATGGTTAACCTCCACATAAAAAAGTAAGACACATCAGAGTTTCTTGAAATAAAAATTATTTTTTTACATTAAGAATATACTATTATTCTTCGCATATATATTCAGCATAACAACAAAACTTTTAAAGTAACAGATTTATGAATAACTATCTCTGTATGTAAAGGTTTTACAGTATTAATAAATTTTGCAAGTACACAAAACTCTAGAGATTTAGTCAAACTTACAATGAGTGTAAGTGGTTTTATCTTTTTTCCAAAATCAGAGCTAAGAGATACAGCCTGTAGAACAGAGCTCCCTTTTCCCCAAGACATCTCACTGACAACTGGATACTGTCCTAATATATTAACACACTATAAGCAGGATTGAAGGAAACTCCCTAGAGTTAGTGCAATGCCTGCACAGCTAAACCAAACTCTCTGCTATTTTGCTATCTTCTACTTATGTTCCTCATAACATTCTCTCTTTTCAATTTTTGGTTTCTTTCAAAGTAGTTTGCTTTCTTAATCATTATTAATTAATTTTCCAATGAAAAAGATTTATATTTTGACATCCAAAATTGAGGGTAAATTAATACACTTTAAAATGTGTATGCAAACTGAACTGAAAAAAGGTGCTAATCTGAACAAACTAAAACTCAGAAATTTAGCTCAGGACAAAATCACATTATATTCGACAAGTTTATTATCTTATTAGACTTCTGGAGTTCAGAATCTCACTAATCTATTGCCCTAAGGTGATACTACAGCGCTGTTCTTCCCAGGGGCTGTAGGAGAGACTTCCCCTAATCTTTTCTACCTTCTACATTTCTTTGCTTGTGGCCCCTTCTACCGTCTTCAAAGCCAGCAGCACAGCATCTCCTCACCTCTTTGACCTATGCCCTCATCACATCTGCCTCTTCCACGTTCATTCTGCCTCCTCTGCCCCCTTCTTAAAAGTATCTTTATGATTGTATTAGGCTCAACTGAATAATCTCAGATAACCTCTCCATCTCAAAATGCTTAACTTAATTATATGTGCGAAGTTCCTTCTTCCATGTAAAGTAACAAATTCATGGGTTCTGGCTATCAGAATACGGACAATTTCCAGGGACATTAATTGCCCTACCATAACAACAAAAAACTGTTTTACTAATTCAGTCAAGTATTCCAGTATTCTTGCTTGGAAAATTCCATGGACAGAGGAGCCTGTCAGGCTACATTCCACAGGGTCACAAAGAGTAGGACAAGATTGATTGACTGAAAGTGCACACAAAGACACACACACACACACACACACACACAGCAGGAAGATCAACAGCTGGAACAGAAACACCAGAGTAATATGCACTGACCTGCTGGTAACACTCCCCACTTCGCTCAGCATTAGCAAGCTCCTGGAGCTCCTGAGAAGGATCAGCACCCGGGGAAATGATTATCAGGATGGGTTCAATTTCTAGCGTCTCTCTGTACAAACGTCTGAGGTTTAGTGGAGGTGGGGACAACTCTTTCAGTCCTAAAAGATGTATTAAATGCATTAAAAATAAAAAAGCAAGGTGAACCAGAAAAAGTCTATTAAGACACGAAACAGAGAATAACTAGGTGAACTACAATCCTATACATATTAAAGTTTTCTCACTCTAAATCATTCACAGACTAGTAAGAGCTAACATTTACTGAATGCTTCAAGTGCCAGGCATTTATCTAAACACTTGATATCTATGATACCATCTAATCCTAACTACAACGTTAAGAAGTAGAAACCCTGATTGCCCCTCAACAGATGAAGAAGCACACAATCAGCATTGTGTTAATATATAATTCTCTCCCTACAAAAGAAGATTAAACCCAACAATCTTTCCATACAGGTTTTCATTCATTTATATGATAACTGAGTGCCTACTCTGTGCCACAGATAAGGGGAATCAGATTTCCACAAGATGCGGTAAACAATATCACTGTCATGATAAAGGATAAAAAATTGTATCTTATGTCCGTGCATTAAGAGGGAAGAAAAAGTTGTACAGAACGAAAAAATGCTTAGTCTGGAGACAGAAACATATACATCTCAGTTTATGCTCATTAGCTGAGTGACGCTATGCAAATCACTAAAATGTATTATGCCTTGATTTCCTCAATTGTAAAACAGGGATAAACAATTCATAGGTCGTTTGGAGGCAAAATAGGAAACAAAATAAAGACAGATTCCATTTATTCATCATCTACTCTATGCTAAACATACTCAAGGAAACTGAATGTATTCCCAAAGACCACCCAGTTGCTAACTGTATTCAAGATAATTCATCTGTTCTTTTCTCTATTCTGAAGCTTTTCAAAAAGTATAAAGTCACATACACGTAAGACCTCTTCTGCTAAAATTTTAATGTTTCCATTACTGTATTTAGTAAAAACCAAGCTAAAGAAGACTGACTCCAAACAAAAATCAAAAATATACATGTCTGAACTGAATTGAAAAGACTATGACACCGAGTTTAAAAATGGAAGATTAGAATGTAACAGAATAAGTACAGAGGAAGGAGGGCTTCCTTATATCTTCTACTGTAGAAAGAAATAGATAATATTACACCTCAGAAATCCTAAATATAGCAGGAAAAGATACTAAGCACTTCTGTAATGATCACTTTAAAATATGAATTTGATGCCACCAAAATGGGCTAAAACAGGCATTTCTAGATGACCATCCTGAAAAAACAAATTTCATACCTGAACTACTCCTTTCTAGTCTTCACAACAGCAACCAATAATACTAAGAAAGGATTTTCAAAGGCATAAATATTCCTAACACTAGGTGAAATTTATGCTAAAAATGGATGACTTGCTTCTAGAGGCATATTTTATGATTTTGTTTTTAATCAAACTTAAGTGGGTAATTAATCATCCTTCCTAATAGAATTCTTATATACATGTACCAATGTAATAAGCATTTTTATTTATTCAAACATTCATTTACTTATTCACAAACTCTCATAAGCATTCTAGGCCAACCAAGTGTACTGTGATATGATAAAATGCATCAAAAGTCTTTAAAATGCACACTGCCTTTGACTCAGAAATTTAAGTTACAATTAAGTTAAAAATTAATTCAGAATATGAATGTAGATGTATACAAAAGAATTTTCATTTTAGCTGTTAATTTAAGTTTTAAAAGATGGGAGAAATAATTTTTTTAAAAAAACAATAGTCTGAATGAGTCATTTCTGAGTGATGTACCAGAAGTTACAAAAATGGTGACATAAAAGATAATTCACTTCAAAGCAGATCAGCACCGCTTGAAGAGAGCATCCCAGGAGGCTCTCAATCCATCTCAGGTTGCCTTCTGCAACTTCCTTGGTGGTACAGTGGGTAATAATCCACCTGCCAGTGCAGGGGAAAGGGGTTCAACACCTGGTTTGGGAAGATAACACATGCTTCAGGGTAACTAAGCCCATACACCACAGTTACTGAAGCCTGTGTACCCTGGAGCCGGTGCTCTGCGGCAAACCCGTGCACCGCAACGAAGAGCAGGCCCACTCACAGCAACTAGAGAGAGCCCTCGCGCAGCAGTGAGGACTCAACGCAGCCAAAATACATTAATTCAGTCAGTTCAGTTCAGCTGCTCAGTCATGCCCAACTCTGCAACCCCATGGACTGCAGCTTGCAAGGCTTCCCTGTCCATCACCAACTCCCGGAGTTTACCCAAACTCATGTCCATCGAATCGGTGATGCCATCCAGCCATCTCATCCTCTGTCGTCCCCTTCTTCTCCTGCCCCCAATCCTTCCCAGCATCAGGGTCTTTTCCAATGAGTCAGTTCTTCGCATCAGGTGGCCAAAGTATTGGGGTTTCAGCTTCAGCATCAGTCCTTCCAAGGAATATTCAGGACTGATTTCCTTTAGGATGGACTGGTTGGATCTCCTTGCAGTCCAAGGGACTCTCAAGAGTCTTCTCCAACACCACAGTTCAAAAGCATCAATTCTTTGGTGCTCAGCTTTCTTTATACTCCAACTCTCACATCCAAACATGACTACTGGAAAAACCATAGCTTTGACTAGATGGACCTTTGTTGGCAAAGTAATGTCTCTGCTTTTTAATATGCTGTCTAGGTTGGTCATAGCTTTTTCTCCAAGGAGCAAAATCTTTTTTAATTTCATGGCTGCAGTCACCATCTACAGTTTTTTGGAGTCCAAGAGAATACAGTCTCTCGCTGTTTCCATTATTTCTCCATCTATTTGCCATGAAGTCATGGGACTGGTTGCCATGATCTCCATCTTTTGAATGTTGAGTTTTAAGTGAGCTTTTTAACTCTCCTCTTTCACCTTCATCAAGAGGCTCTTTAGTTCTTCTTCACTTTCTACCATAAGGGTAGTGTCATCTGCATATCTGAGGTTATTGATATTTCCCTGGCAATCTGGATTCCAGCTTGTGCTTCATCTAGCCCAGCGTTTCTCATGATGTACTCTGCATATAAGTTAAATAAGCAGGGTGACAAAATACAGCTTTGATGTACTCCGTCCCCAATTTGGAATCAGTCCATTGTTCCATGTCCGGTTCTAACTGTTGCTTCTTGAGCTGCATACAGATTTCTCAGGAGGCAGGTAAAGTGGTCTGTATCCCCATCTCTTTAAGAATTTTCCACAGTTTGTTGCAATCCACAGTCAAAGGCTTTAGCGTAGTCAATAAAGCAGAAGTAGATATTTGTCTGGATTTCTCTTGCTTTCTCTATACCAACGGATGTTGGCAATCTGATCTGTGGTTCCTCTGCCTTTTCTAAAACCAGCTTGAACATCTGGAAGATCACCGTTCACATACTGTTGAAGCCTGGCTTGGAGAATTTTGAGCACTACTTTACTAGCATGTGAGATGAGCACAACTGCACAGTAGTTGGAGCATTCTTTGGCATTGCCTTTCCTTAGGATTGGAATGAAAACTGACCTTTTCCAGTTCTGTGGCCACTGCTGAATTTTCCAAATTTCCTGGCATATTGAGTACAGCACTTTCACAGCATCATGTTTTAGGATTTGAAATCGCACAACCGGAATTCTATCACCTCTACTAGCTTTGTTCGTAGAGATGCCTCCTAGGGCCCACTTGACTTTGCATTCCAGGATGTCTGTCTCTAGGTGAGTGATCACACCATCGTGGTTATCTGGGTCATCAAGATCTTTTTTGTATAGTTCTTCTGTGTATTCTTGCCACCTCTTCTTAATCTCTCCTGCTTCTGCTCAGTCCATACTGTTTCCGTCCTTTATTGAGCCCATCTTTGCATGAAATGTTCCCTTGCTATCTCTAATTTTCTTGAAGTCATCTCTGGTCCTTCCCATTCTATTGTCTTCCTCTATTTCTTTGCATTGATCATTGAGGAAGGCTTCTTATCTCTCCTTGCTGTTCTTTGGAACTCTGCATCCAGATGGATAATTTACTGCAGCTTCTAAATCAGCATTTGCTGCTGTACTCTGCACATTTACGTTCTATGGTTAGCCTCTTTCCCTGAAGTTCGTTAACCATTCTCTGCTAGCTTCACACTGTTCTCTTGCAGCATCCTCATCCTTCTCAGCCTTCACGGAATTGAAGAGAGTTAGGGTGTCTCTTCAGATTGTTGTTGTTTAGTCACCAAGTTGTATGCTACTCGTGACCCCATGGACTACAGTCGGCCAGGCTCCTCTGTCCCTGGGAGTTCCGAGACAGGAATACTGGAGTGGGCTGCCTTTCCTTCTCCAGGGGGTCTTCCCGACCCAGAGACTGAACCCAAGTCTGCTGCACTGCAGACAGGTACTTGACTCGTGAGTCACCAGAGAAGCCCTCTCCTGTTTAGGTTTCAGCTTAGGAGAACGTCGAGTCTGATTTGGTCTATGCAGACCTTTAAAACTCCCTCCACATCAGTAATAAGACTGTCTCGCTTTCTTTTCAACCACATATTCACTGGAATAGCACTTTTTTACAAAACATTTTACTCGGTATTGGGTTACCGCTGGTTAACCGTACTGTGACAGTTTCCGGTGGGCAGTGAGGGGACTCAGTCACACACACGCGCATCCATTCTCCCCAAACTCCCACGCCCCCCAGTCTGCCACGTGACACGGGGCAGAGCTGCACATGCTGTGCAGCAGGTCTTTGCTGGTTATCTGTCTTACACACAGCAGTCTGCACAAGGCAATACCAACGTCCCTAACTATCCTTTCCTCCGGCAACCGTGAGTTCATTCTCCAAGTCTGTGAGCTGGAGGAGCACTTTTAATTTCCTTCAAGACCTGTTCCTCTGTAATCACCACTTGGCTAAGTGTTTGGTATAAGAAGCCTAGCATTCAGCCCGTCTCAGCTTTGGACATGACTTCCTCACTACGCTTAATGAGACACGTGTGACCCTTTGCCTCGAGGCCGTCTTAGTGTTATTAACTGAGCTAATTTAAATTTGTTGTCTCGGGGAACAGGGAGGCCTGAGGAGAGGGGGAAACATTAGGGGTGAGCCGGGCATCAGAGACGTCAGAACTCACGTGACAGTTATCACTCAAGCTCAACGGCAGACGTGAGCATTATTTCGCACCTCAAAAATAATTACAAGACTAACAGCAAAAATCACTGACCACAGATTACTATAACAAATAATAATGAAGCTTGAAATATTGTGAGAGTTACTAAAATGTAACACAGAGACACAAGTTGAACAAATGTTTGAAAAATGGTGCCAAAAAACTTGCTTGACACAAGACTGCCACAACCTTCAATCTGTAAAAACTATCGTATTCGCATGCATGCATGCTCAGTGGCTTCAGCTGTGTCTGACTCTTTGTGACCCCATGGACTGTAGCCCACCAGACTCCTCTGTCCATGGGACTCCCCAGGGAAGAGTCCTGGAGTGGGCTGCCATGCCCTCCTTCAGGGGCTCTTCTCTACCCAGGGATCGAACCCAAGTTTCTGACATCTCTGAATTGGCAGGTGGGTTCTTTAACATTAGCGCCACCTGGGAAGCCAAAGTGCAATAAAACAAGGTGTGCCTGTAGTGGGACTTCCCAGATGGCGCTAGGGGTAAAGAATTTGCCTGCCAATGCAGGCAGACTTAAGAGACAAGAGTTTAAACCCTGGGTCGGGAAGGTCCTCTGGAGGTGGGAGAGGAACCCACTCCAGTGTTCTTGCCTGGAGAATCCTGTGGACAGAGGAGCCTGGAGGGCTACAGTCCACAGAGTGGCAAAGAGTCAGACACGACTGAAGTGATAGAGCACGCCCGCACGCACACCTGTACTGACTGAAACGTGTGTTTTATTTGGAAAACACATGAAATACGGAAGTCATCTCTAAAAAGTGAAAATAGTGCTCATATCATTTCTTTATTTAAGAAATACAGACTTTAAACTCCACCAGGTAGGAATTATACCTGTTTTTCTCACCATTTTGAATCCAGAGCCAAGTATAAATGCAATTATTATTTCTAATGTTAAGGATAAATATATGTGCATTAATTCATTTTATACAATGAATTGTAAAAAACTGGAACATCTTAAATTAGAGGAAAAACTCATGAGAAATATTTTACCATTTAAGATAACACAGGTGACACTCCTATTACTGGGAATTGCATGTTAGCCATTTCACCCACAAAACTCCAATAAAAACCACATGGCATTTCATATGAATTTAGTTTTATTAATTGGGTTTTATTAACCCAATTAATTTTGACTCATGGTAGCATTTGAACTGTCAGTGTCAATCATTCAAAACTATTCAGTAACAGTAAAGAGCCAAAAATGTTCACTGCATTGTGAATTTTTATAGTGTAGAACTACTTGTAAATCATTGGGGTCTTATAGTTTGACCTTGGCAGTTAAAATATACAAATTCTTCCAAAAGAAAAAGGGAACTAAAAGTAAGTCAAAGAAATCACTTTAACCTTCATTGTATTTTATTTACTGAGATAAAATATTAAGATATTAAAAAAGAAATAATTTGCAATTTAAAAAGGAAAGAATGTTACTCCTGTAATTTCCAGGTACAGGTAAAGAAAGAGTGAAGTAAGTAAAGAGTAAAGAAAGTAAAGAAAGCAACAAATTAATATCAAACTATTATAAGTAGTAAGTATAACTGATTCACTCTTTCTCATTCATCTTATTCTCCCTAAAAGACAAGAAAACTACTCTTCCTTTAATAGAAAGAAAAGACAACTAAAAAATGTAACATAAATATCAATAAAAAGAAGGAAAATCAACAACCACTATCTAACCTAATACACATCAACCAATTAAACAGGAAGACAATCTTTAGAAATGGAATAATACTCAAGCCAGGAAATAAAAAATGTCAAACATTTTGTGGCAGTAAAATTTCAAAAATTTTCAAGATTCTACCCTCAGTTGTTTAATCAAACACTAACCTAGGTACTCCTGTCAAAGGATTTTGCAGATGTAACTAAGGTTATGGATCTTAAAATAAGATTATCCTGGATTAGCCAAGGGTGCCAATTTAATCATTTAAGCCTTGGAAAGTAGAAAACTTTCTCCAGCTTAAAGTCAAAGAGATGCAGCCTGAAGGAGGAGAAGGAAGATGAGGCAGAGGGGCAGTCAGAGAGGTGAAGCTGAGAAGAAATCAGTCTCCACTGCCGGCTAGGAAGAAGGAAGGAGGGGCACAGAGAGAATCAAAGAATGCAAGAAGCTTCTAAAAACTGAGACAGGCTTCTAAAACCTCCAAACAACAGAAAGAACCTTGGCTCTCCAACTGCACGGGGCAAGTTCAGCTGAATGAGTTTGGAAATGGATTCTTCCCAGAACTTCCCAGTAAGAGCCCAAGTGACCAACACCTGGATTTAACCCTGTGCGACTTGGATCAGAGAAACCAGGAGAGCCTACCAGACTTCTGACCTATACAATTAGGAGATGACAAATGGGGTTTGTTCTAAGCTGCTAATATGTGGCAGTTTGTTACCACAGCAATAGAAATGAACAACCATTTCCTAATGCCAGTTAATAAGAGAAGTAGATGAGTGTAAAACTAGGAAAAGTTTCAAGGCCCAAAAAGACTTTGATGAAGAAACTTTTGCTTCATCTGTGAATGCATCTCTTTAATACCTTAATACAGACAGCATAAAATTGTACTCAATCAAAATTACAGAAGTTAGAATATCTGCATCTGGCAACTGCTATTTTTAAAAAGTAATGCAGTACATTGTGCTAGTATACAAGGTTTGGTTTGTAGGATTATATTGAAGCTGGGAAGCCCTACATTAAGGCAGCATGCCTGAAAGTTTTAAGGATTGCTCTGCTAACTTAAATCCTCAAAGCAAAACTACTTTCATAAGTGCATCTTTATAAGTTACTATTTTAAAGTTTATATATTATAAAGAGTATTGCTAAAACTTAATAAAAATTTTTCCATATGAATGATGCTCGAGAAATTACACTTGAAATCAAATCTCTAAAATTTGATTAAAAAGATACGTGCTTGTCATTTTCCAGTAGTATAAACTTTTAAAACTTATTCATGAAATAAAGTGCCCAATTTTATATAAAAACTGTATTAATAAAACCACTTGACCAAATACAGTCACCCAGCCATACACCAGTATATATAACTTTTGCTTAGAAATAGAGTATAATTTTAGAAATATATTAAACTTTCAAAGAATTTGAATATGTGGATATTATGAGGTTTTTCACTTAATGTCATTAAAACTTAAATATCATTTAACCTAGAAATGACATAGTACAATACAGAAGTACTCCGAAGGATAGACAGAGAGTCAAACAGATTCAGTGGGAAAGATCACGTGCAGGGCGGCACAAAGAGGATATTTTCAATGACTAAATGGGTGAGGAAAGAAGAATCTATTGAGAACCTTTCTGCAATTGCCTCATTTTACTTAAACTTGCATTTCACTTATACGAACAGACAGAAAGCACATAAATGAGCAAGAAATATGTCAGTTAGTGTTAAGAAGTGGGTAAAGAATTAAAGCAGGTAGATGTGTTGGTACTGATTAGATGACCCAGAACATTTGAATGATACAGAGGAGACAACCATTTAAAAAGAAAGAAAAAAAGCAGCAAGTAGACAGGACAACTAAGATCAAGGCATCATTTCATGGCAAACAGATGGGGAAACAATGGAAACAGTGACAAACTTTATGTTCTTGAGCTCCAAAATCACTGCAGATGGTGACTGCAGCCATGAAATTAAAAGACGCTTGCTCCTTAGAAGAAAAGCTATGACAAACCTAGACAGCATATTCAAAAGCAGAGACATTGCTTTGCCAACAAAGGTCCGTCTAGTCAAAGCTATGGTTTTTCCAGTGGTCATGTATGGATGTGAGAGTTGGACGGTGAAGAAAGCTGAGTGCCAAAGAACTGATGCTTTTGAACTGTGCTGCTGGAGAAGACTCTTGCGAGTCCCTTGGACTGCAAGGAGAGCAAACCAGTCAACCCTAAAGGAGATCAGTCCTGGGTATTCATTGGAAGGACTGATGCTGAAACTGAAGCTCCAATACTTTGGCCACCTGATGTGAAGAACTGACTCATTTGAAAAGACCCTGATGCTGGGAGAGACTGAGGGCAGGAGGAGAAGGGGACGACAGAGGATGAGATGGTTGGATGGCATCACTGACTCAACGGACATGAGTTTGGGTCAACTCCGGGAGTTGGCGATAGACAGGGAGGCCTGGTGTGCTGCAGCCCATGGGGTCGCAGAGTCGGACACGACTGAGCAACTGAACTAAACTGAACTGATTTATAACTCTTAAAGGAGCCAGATCCTCAAAATTTACTTTACAAATTAATGGCTCAACTATCAAATTACTTAAATATGAAAGTCAGCTACAACAGATCACATGTGATGTGACTATGATGGGTGCCTGTTGCTTTGCACCTGCAGCCCTTCCCCTCCTTTCTGAGTACAGCCCCACTCTACCGAGACTTCTTTGGGAAAAATCCTGTTTTAGATATCACTGTTGGAATTAGCTGCAGAGGTGGATATGTTACCCAAGCAAGCAAATCAGAGTTCTTCTGTAGAGTTTTTTACAGTAAAATTGGGAAAGAAAGTTTTCTTTCACTACAAGCTTTAAACTACATGCTAGGATATCAGTAGCCTTATCCTTCAGCATATATATGAACCATGAGACTAAGGGCAACACATAAGCAGGAATCAGAGAGACAAAAGAGAAAAAGGAAGAGACTAAGATAGGGAGAGAGAGAAGGGGGCAGAGAAGTGCAGAGAGAAACTACAAGGCTGGAACAAAGGAAGGAAACCTGCTGTTATCTGAGTCCTGAAACCAAGTGGCCCAGAGGCCACCCCTACTTTTTTCTAACCAGGAGTTAGGTGGATAAACACTCTATCAGATATGAGTAAAAATTACCTAGCAAATAAACATTCAACGGGGATGCATAAATAGGGATATTTTCTCTCCATGCTAAACAAAAGGAAAGAAAAGAATATATCCATAGACATACTTTGACATACACTTCACTAACCAGACAAGTGACCATTCTAAATGCAGCCTCAAAAATATTTGCGTGCACATGTGTGAACATGCGCACAAGCACACCCACAGGGATAAAGGACATCTTGCCAAAACAGAAAACAGTCATTATGTGAAACACTGGGTTAGTGAGCATAATGGGTTGAAATGTAGCCCCTCAAAAGAGACATGCTGAAGGCCTAACCTCAGGACCTCAGAAGATGACCTTATTGGAAATAGGGTCATTGTAGATATAATTAGTTAACTTCAGATGAGTTCAGATTGGACTAAGGTGAAGTCCCAATTAAATACGACTGCTTTCCTTATAGGAAGATAGCTGTGTGAATTCTGAAACACACAGGGCAAATGTCAAGTGATAATGAGGACAAATATTCAAGTTATACACCCTTACACGCCAAATACCGAAGATTGCAAGCAAACCACCAGGGTCTGTGAAACGGCAAGGAAGGGTTCCTCTACAGGTTTCCAAGGGAGCCTGGCCTTGCCAAAATCTCGATTTCAGACTTCTAACATCCAGAATTATGACACCATACACGTCTGTTGTTTCAATCCACCCAGCTTGTGGTCCTGAGGGCAGCCCTGGAGAACTGATACTGGTAAGAGTGGAAGTGGAGGTGCCTGAGGAAAAGCTTCATCTAAGGCTGAGGGAGATTTTTTTCTGTTAGCATCAGCCAAACACATCTCTCTAAACTGAGAATAAATGTTGAGTCCTTCAGTATTTAAAGAGCACAGACTTTGGAGCTGGGTTTGAATTCTATCATTTAGTTGTGTGATCTTGTTTCCTAATTTTTAAATAGATGTAAAAATAGCCTCTCATATGGTTGCTGTGAGGATTAAATTATACAGCACTTAAGACTAGTACTTGGCATATAGTAAGAGCTATTAAAATATTAGCTATGATTATTATTGTTATAAACATTCACGTTTAATGAAAGATGAGTTCACTAGGGCAAAATTAATCCTTTGAGTTAAGAGATAATTTTCAAAATAATACCCTGATATATCTGAATATAATAGTTTTACATATTAAAAACAGAATGATTATTTGGTACTATGAAGTTTTTCAATGATAAGCATGGAAGGCCCAGTATATTTTTCAATTTCATAAAACACTGCGCTAGCTTATTTATATGAGAAATTCAAATATAGAGAAAACATGCATATGTTAGGTCTACTTGATTGAAATACACATAAGCTTTGATTAAACACAGTTTATATGTAATATGTCATACACACTATGTGGAAAAATTAAATATAAATGGAGAATTTCTACAAAAAATTGTCAGCATACTATCTTAATTGTGCCAACATATTTCCAACATAATTCTAAAACCTCCTGTGGTTTAGAATAACAAAAATCTATTACTCTTGGATGATCTGAGCTTCAAGTAAAATTCTTTTCATATTCTCCTTGACATAGTTTTTCCAAACTTTTCTAGTACAAATGTTAAGACGGTATGCTATTTTCAAATAAGTGATAACTTTAAATGCTTCCTTTAAGACCAATTAAAAGGCTTAACAAACACATATTGCACAGATGTTTACAAACTAAACATATACATATTTTTGTTTTACAGCAAAAATAACTCATTTTGAAGGCTTTATTATTGAAGACTCAGGACTTCTAAGGTGGTACTAGTGGTAAAGAAACCTCCTGTCAACGCAGGAGCTGCAGGAGACGTGGGTTCGATCTCTGGGTCAGGAAGATCCTCTGGAGAAGGAAACGACAACCCTCTCCAGTATTCTTGCCTGGGAAATGCCATGGATAGAGGAGCCTGGAGGGCTACAGTTCATATGGTCGCAAAGAGTCAGATACGACTGAAGCGACTTAGCACACACACATGGAATCTGTATATTTAATTTTATCTAAATCAAACATCTGATGCCCTGCTTTGAAATTCTAATCATAGATGAATGTCTAAAAATCTAAAGTGTTTTCATAAGAAAAGAATTTTTAAAAGTTCAAACATCCTAGCTAAGTATAGGATGTCAATTATGCATCAAATTTAACACAAAATTAATTATGGTCATATCCAACACAAATATTTCTTTAAACCAAGTAGAGTGGTAAGACAAATAGGATACAGGGGGAAAGTGTATAATCTTTCTAAACTAAGGTCAGCATAAAATAAAATGTAAATTAAAAACAAATAATTTAGATTTCTGCTCCAAAGAAAACATACAGATGGCCAAGAATCATATGAAAGATGCTCAGCATCACTAATTATTAGAGAAATGCAAATCAAAACTACATAAGGTATCACCTCACACCAGTCGGAATAGCCATTATTAAAAAATCTACAAACCATAAATGCTGGAGAGAGTGTGGAGAACAGGGAATCCTCCCACACTTTTGGTGGGAGTGTAAATTGATACAGCCACTATGGAGAACAGTATGGAGATATCTTAAAGAACTGAAACAGGGACACAATATGATCTGACAATCTCACTGCTGGGCATATGCCCAGAAAAAAAAAAATTCACAAAGAAATATGCACCCCAGTGTTCAATGCAGCACTATTTACAACAGCCAGGACATGACAGCAAGCTAAATGTGGATCAACAGAAGAATGGATAAAGAAGAGGTGGTACATATATATATAATTACTTAGTCATAAAAAAATGAAATGATGCAATTTGCAGCAACATAGATGAACCTAGAGATTATCATACTGAGTGAAGTCAGACAGAGAAAGACAAATACTATATGATATCACTTCTATGTGGAATCTACAAAACAATGGTTTAAATCTACTTATTTACAAAGCAGAAATAGAGCCACAGGTGTAGAAAAACAAAATTATGGTTACAAAGTGGGCGGGGGGAGTAAACTGGGAGACTGGGGCTGACACACACTCTGTGCCCATGTTCTACCATGTCTGACTCTTCACAGTCCCACGGACTGTAGTCCACCAGGCTCGTCTGTCCACGCAATTTTCCAGGCAAGACTACTGGAGGAGCTTGCCACTTTCTCCTCCAGCGGGTCTTCCCAACCAAGGGGTCAAACCAGTGTCTCTTGCATCTCCCACATTGGCAGGCGGGCCATTTACCACTAGTGTCACCTGGGAAGCCCATATACACACTACACATATAAAACAGACAACTAATAAGAACCTACTGTAGAGAACTGAAAACTACTCAGCACTCTGCAATGACCTATACAGGAAAACAGTTTTTTAAAAAGTGGATACATGTATCACTGGTTCACTTTATTGTACAGCAGAAACCAATGCACACGGTATATCAACTATACTCCAATAAAAATTAATAAAAAAAACAAATAATTCAGGTCTTTTCTAGGTCTAGAAAAGAAGTGTACTTACCCAGAGTTTTACATGCAAACAGGGCCATGGCACTTTGCAGCCTGTCTGGTCTGAGAGCCTGTACCACAAGAACCTTAAAATAAAGTGCAGAGTATTTTTAAATAATAAAGTTCCCACAACAACTGTAACTGAACAATGATGCTAATTAATTTAAAAAATGCTTACCACAATATTTCCTATGCCTAAAATTCTCATAATAGGTATATAAAAATACATTTAAGAACCAAAATACTACTAAAATCCATCAGATCTATTGTTGTTATTTAGTCTCTACGTCATGTCCAACTCTTGCGGCCTCTTGGACTGTAGCCTGGCAGGCTCCTCTGTCCATGGGATTTCCCAGGCAAGATTACTAGCGTGCCATTTCCTTCTCCAGGGGATCCTCCCAACCCAGGAATCAAAACCACATCTTCGGCTTGGCAGGCAGGTTCTTTATTGCTCAGCCACCTGGGAAGCCCTCAGATCTCTTACCAAAGGTAAACATCAGCAGGTACTGGTCACAGTGCTAGCTGTCTGCAGAAGCTAACAAAGGGCCCAATGACCAGTGAAAATAAGAGTCTGTGGCTGAGGCATTCCTGGTGACAGCAATGCAGAGACATAAAACTCCTCAATTTTCAAATCAGCGATTTTATGCTGAATCATGTCTATCTATTTCTAGCTGTTTAAGTTTTCAAATGACGTTTTTCTTATTTTTTTTTTCTTTTTCTTAAACACACCTGATGAAACAGAGCTTCAAAAGGAGAAAGCAAGGGGACAGGACCAAAACCAGCAGCACAGTGAAGACAAAGGGCAGGGCGATGAAGAGCTGCCTGCCAATGCGGGAGGTGCAGGAGATGAGGGCTTGATCCCAGGTCCGGAAGACCCCTTGGGGAAGGAAATTGAAGCCCACTCCGGTATTCTTGGCTGCAGAAACCCATAAACAGAAGAGACTGGCGGGCTGCCATCCATGGGGTCACAAAGAGTTGGACGTGACTCAGCGACTGAGCGTGCGTGCACACACAAATGGAGGGGTCATCTCCTGGAGCATCAGCTCCCATGTCCTCTCCAACGCTAAAATGTGGTCTACCAACAGGGACACAAGTTCCCTGTTTCACAGCATAAGATCTTTCTCTTCCTTAGACAGCACCCTGGAAAATGTGTGACGAACCTGAATAATAAATACCTTAATCTCCTTCTATACGGATACTCTATTCCAAGATCCCCCTTGGGGCAGAGGCAGGGGGAGTAATAAAAGCTTGGTGGGAGACACGCTGCCCAGAAACGCTGTCTGGGATTGCCATGTCTGGATAAGGTGGCAAGACCAGAGAGTCCTCTCCCATGTATGCCCCAAGGTTAAGTGACACCCTATGGGCAAAGCTTTTATTTAAATGGCTTCTGAACAACAAGAGAAACATTTAATACCTTTATGCATTTAGATAATTTACCTGCTGAAATAAAGAAACTTTCTTGATAAGAACAGATGGAAACTCTTGCTCACACATTGAATTATGATAATAGGTACGCCACAAAGCTACATCTTCAAAGCACAGGGTCTGATAAAGGCTGGGAAGAGCAATCTAAGAAATAAAAATAAACATATATAGTGAGCAACAAACAAATATAAATACAGACATACAAACATACATACTAAATACATACACACACATGCATACTAAAAAACAGTAAGTGGAAATTCCTGATAGATATTATGTTTTCTAACTCCTGTTGGCTTATTCGATCACGTCTAAATCAGAAATAGTACGGTACATGTATCTAATCCAGAATTAAAAGCAAGTATTTCTAAAGTAATACAACATCAATTCTTGTACATTAACAAATCTTTTCTCTATGTAAAAACATGTGTACCTATCTCCACCTTGTGGAGAAAAGAATACTTTCATTAAAACCAAGTACAAATTTTAAACACTGCCACAATAAGAGTTCCATGTTAGAGTGTGAAAATATGCCTGGTTACAACTTCAACTCTTTATTTTCTGAGGGACCATAAGTGACTATATCATTTTATGCCTTAGCTACTTCATCTGTGAAATGGGTAGCAATGTTGAAAATATCTAATAAGAAGATCCATTTTTAAATTCTGCATAATACATCAAACATAAAAAGGTGGGGAGGGGAAAGACGAGTGGGGAAAACCCACTATATTTGGAAAACCTGTATCAAAAGCATGGACTGTGCTATCAGAATGCTCAAATGAAAACCACAGTTTCAAAACTTCCCAGCTATTTGATCTTGGGTAAATTATTTAACTTGTCTACACCTCACCCTGCCCTTCTCAAAAACAGGCATAATTATGACCCTTGAATACATTATCATGATAATAAAGTAAGATAATACATCTGAAGCATTTAATACGATGCCTGGCATGTAACAAGTCCTCAAAAATATGTATGAAATTTAAGTGAAAATTCAGGTTCAAGCATTTAGCAATTCATGGCACAGATTCTCATTTCTTATCCATAAAAAGAAAGCTGATAATATCCCCCTTTTAAGATTTGTGTGATAATTAAATAGTTCATTTGAAACAGTTTTATAAACTAAAATGATAATAAAACATTAATATATATTATAAACATTCACTGAAGAGGAAAGCTGCCTTTCCTCAATGTTTTGCATTTCTTTACTTAACAATAAATTAGTATGTGAAAAAAAAATAACTATACTTTTATAGGTTAATATAGTTAAGATTTTTTCCCAAGAATAACCTCTCAGTAGATCAATTGTTCAAACAATTTTAACTGTACTATAATGATTAATATTAATTTTCTATCAGGAGCTCATGAAATAGTTGACAGGTCCTGCCCAATAATCCAGAAATACCTTCAAATTCTCACTATTTTTTATAATTATTGATTTTTTGCATTCTAGTAAAGTTATTTAAAAAAAATGTTTCCTACCCCAGGTAAAGAGTGTGAAAGATATTAAAAAGGTGAATAGAAGTGAGAGATACAGTTTGATTTTGAAATCTTTTCAACGTATCATACTGTATTTTATTACTGATCCTAAATTACTCTATTAATAAAGTGTCCATATATCATATTAGAGGACATTTCATTTACTAAAGATTCAATTAATTAATTATTCATTACAGGGCTAATCAGAATATTCTTGGATATTCTTTTACCCACGGATTTTACATCATTTTCACAGAAATATCAACACCAAGTATGAAGTAGTAGAACACAAAAATATAAACAGAAATAATGCAACTATTAAAAAATTCAACATCCTTCAAAGTAAGAAAGGAATACCTTTAATGTTGCCACTGCCCAGCTTCTTTCCTGATCTATCCAAGATGGAAGTTGATCACGTATTCTTTGTTGAGAGTCCTTTTTAATTAGAGCAATTATTTCCCTTAGTACATCTGGTAAAATTCAGACTTAAAAAAATTGTTTTTAAATTGACCAGCTAATTTTATGAGCACTATTTTGTTTTTTAAAAAGAACCTCATTCTATGTATTTTTTATTTGTATCTATTTTACAAATCAATATGGTAAAATTCTACATAAGGTATAGATAACGATTTAGAAAAATGCAACATTCATTTTCATGTTTAATCCTTTGTAAAACTTCAGAAAAACTCACATGTAATATGAAATTACCATAAAACTGCATTATTTTTAATTATATCTTACATTTCCAACATAATCTAGGTTTTGCATTACAGTTTGGATAGGCTGCTTTGAAGAATAATTGAATCCATTACCTGTCGAGATAGAAAATTACTAGAAAAAAAGCTAATTTGAATAAAGTTTCAAATTTCACTTATTTAAGAATATTTTCCTAGCTATACTACAAGATTTGATTTTCTTAGAGTTACAAAATACATATACTGAAAAAAGAAACCACATTAATTTCTTATGTTTAATTATTCTCAAAAAAATATATGGCCTCAAGGATAAAAAAATTATATCAGTCCATTTTCTATTAGGGCAATAGAGGGAAGGACATATTCCTCTAATTAAAATATAATTTCAACAGTAACTTAAAACTACTCTGAAGCAAATTATTATTTCATGAAGTAAAAACCAGAGTTACTTTCCCTAAGAATGAAATAGTAATTTTAATTACTCTAACTTACAACTTTCCGCAACATGTCTCCAACAATCACACCTGTAAATGTATCCCATTCCTATTTAATAAAAATATGAGAAACATACAAAAGATAAATATTCTAACCATTTAACAAATCTTTTTAAATTTCCCATAAGACAGCTTACAATTTAGCTTTCTACAAAACATGGAGGAAAAAACTCTTTTCATATCTTCCCAACTCCTAATATATTAACATTATAATAGTGAGTTCATGTACCATACCAACATAAAACATTGTTGGTACCATACCAACATTAAAATGAAATCTATTAGAATAATTATAAGAAAAAATATAACCACATTAAACACATGTGAGTCTGAACATCTAAAAATTAAAATGTCTATTCAATTAGCATTTGTCATTATCTTTAATTTGTCCTATTACATGCTATTCTTCACTAATATATAAGCAGTAAGATGCATCAAAAGTTTAAAAATTGTGTATACTGGGAAAAATATGAACTTATTTTTCCATTAACCATTAACTTATCTTTTCCAACTTATAGGGAGAAGAGGGCCATTGCTACTTTTTTTCCCCTAATTAACTCATGGAATCAAAATTGATCAAGTGTTACAGAATCTAGAGCTCTCTGAAAACCTATGTCTTCACTCTGGGTTACCCGATCAGATAATTATGGGCACTACCATATTATTTGTTACACATTGGCCAGCATAAAAATAATAAAATTTGAGTGCAATATGGAAAAACTACCAAAGCAACATACTGCCTGCCTCTACTCACTCTTCCTACTGGAGTTATACAGTCACAAATAAATAAAATACAAATTATTACTACTCTTTTATGTGAGTCAAGGGAAAATGTTTTCTTTTCCCAATGATAATTTATGTATACTTCAAGAGGGAAAACTAGGGAAAATTAAGTCTCATACAACAGAGCTGATTGATCATAATGAAAAGTATTAAACAGGAAGAGGGAAATGCCTCAAAGTAAATGGTATAAATAAAAGTAGCCAAGTTAAACTCAGGAGAAATTTATACAAGTCAACCAGAGTATCTGCAGTTAGAAAGAAATAGAGAGAGAACAGTCATATGGAATGGCACGTATTCAAATGAGAGGAACCCAGAGCACAGTTACAATCTGATCATAGACGGTTAAAGGTTACTAGATCACTAGGTCAAAGTGCACTGTCCATATACTACTCCCTGCCACTCTGGCTACTGCAAGCCTACTTTAATTAAAATGGCAGAATAATGAGGAAAATCAGCTACAAAGAATTTTTTTTAACATTAGAAGTAGATCAGAGATGGATTACTTAGCCCTATCTTGAAGGACATTGCTTTCAAGTCTGCGAGGGGGTTGTATGGCAGACCAGAAATGAAGACATGAACAAAAGAAGATTAATTGTACATTACAAGATTCACATAAATCTCCAGACTCAAGGAGGAGGTTACTGAGAACGAGCCACTCTTGTTGCACGTGCTGATTCTAAGCACGCCAATGTAAATAATAAACAATGGACTGATACACTCGTATAGCTTCATATTTTTATATTTATCAGCCCCACTGCTTAGATGAGGAAAATAAAAAGGCTGATTCTTCTGGTGTCCTGGAGAAGTACACTTGTGTTCAGAAAAATCTTGGTAGTATGGTAAGTTAGAGTTCTTTCCCTGCCTTATCATTCCTTCAGAATATCTGGCTCAGCCACAGGAGAGGAGAACTGGAAATCAGCATCATACACTAAATTTCTAAGTAAAAAATAAATAGGTTGATATGGAATTTCTAGCCTTAAGCAATTTCTAATCTAACCATAAGTCCATCCGTTACCAAATTTCTATGCAACTCTTAATATTTTCCTCCTTTTCTTCCACTTACATTTTCTTGAAAAAGTTCAGGATGCATGCCTCGAATGAAATGCAAAGCGAACATCAACTGATCAGCCTGAAAAGAATAACAGATATTATTTTGCTTTTTCTAAATTTCTGTTTTTGGAAAAGCATAGTCCTTAAATTCTGGCTCATAAATTCTGTACTCTATCATCTAATAATCTACTTTTATCAATATAAAAATGACTATTCAGATGGCATCTACATAGGACAATGCTTCTAAGTTGGCAGTGGAAGTATAGAGAGAGACCTAATATTTAGAAATAGTGCTAAGGAATAATCAGTGTATCTATCTCATTTAAACAAACAAACAACAACAACAAAACAGATTTAACTAGATGAAATCCAACTGTGAGTCTTAGATTAGGCATTATTAACCAGATCAACCTCTTGCATTAGTAATCTTCAATTTGTCTTTGTGTATGTTATATGCTCATGAACATCCTATATCCCCATAAATCAAGAAATTGCATTTCTAGAAATTTGTGCAAAGAGATTACAAATGCACTCTAGATAAGAAATGAGGGTATTCATTGCAAGGCTTTTTATAGTGGAGGGAAAAATGAAACAACATGAATGTTCAAAAGTCTATCATGAATAATAGTCAAATCGAAGTATACAGCATAGTTCACATTGTTTATTTAAACAAATATCTTTATATAAACAGACATGCATATATATCTGTAAAAGAAATTAGAAATAGATAATAAAAATTTTTATCAGTGCTTTATTTTTGAAATTACAGGTTATTTTTGTTTCCTTATTTGATGTATTTTGCAAATTTTATAATAAGCTTCTGTCATTTCTGTCAAAAAAAGCAATGAGTTTGACCAATATAAACAAAACCATCTGCTAAAGCACCATCTTTCCTACAGAATTCTAATATAAACTTTATTTAGCTTTTTCCATATTGTAAATCATACTTTATTCATTTCTAATATTATAGGTATGTATGATTATAAACCTACAGATAAAGAGAAGGATATTATGATACAATATATATAAAAGATACATTCAACAACAACAACAAAAAAACACTCTCCTGTAAACATTACCATCAAGTAATCTCCTTGCCTGCATGAAAACCATTCTTCTGTTGGAAAGAGATAAGCCAATCATCAAGGTGGCCCAATGGCAAGATACCATGCCACAGATAATGGTACAAGAGATACCATATGATCTAGGCCAGGCCAACCAGGATATAATCCTCTATGATTTTCCATATTGGAGATGGCAGAAGAATGCTGTTTATGGCAGCAATCTGGGTGCCTAGCTGTACCAATGAATCCCTTTAGCCATAAGAATTTAACAATGATTTTATAAAGAGGAATAACAATAATTCAAGAATAAACTTAAAAATATAGCTTACTGACAAAGAGAGAACACATTATTTCCAATTATACAGAAGCAAAATCAAGAATGAATTTAATCAAGCTTAAGAATTTTCTGAATACTTGTTTAAAAAAAAGAAGAAAAAAAAACCTGTCAATAACCAGGGTTTAAAAATATTTTGTACCTACAATATCCTTGGATCTACACAGCTTATGAGTCAGAAAATCTGGGTGTTTTACTTTAAGTTAAATTTATATCAGTTTGCTTGGGATCTGCTACAAAATAACTTAATATCAAGAGAATATATAATAAGCAAAATTTCAACTAATTATCTACATAATTAGCTGAAAGAAAAACAGTAAGAAAAGTAGACCACTGGATGATACCACCATGCAGGCACACATACTCTAGTAAAAATTCCAAGAGACTATTAGAACAGGATTAATACAATATGAGGAAATCTCAAAGTTTACTTTACAGCTGATAAAAAAAAATTCACATTTCCAGATACAGTGGTTTGGTTTAATCACATCCTATTACCAAGACGTCTCAGGCATCATGAAAAATGGGTTTGAATTCTAGCTACAACACCTACTACATCTGAGCACCGTAGAGAAAGGTTAGATCTCTATATCTTGGTTTCCTCTCTTATAAAGCTGAACTGCTGAAGGAATTGATTAACAATATGTTAAGGCACTTAGTGCCTGGAATGCTGTAAATTTTAAAAGGCGATAGGTAAAAACTATCTGCTTTACAGTAAAAAGATATACTACATAATATTGGAAAGGAAATCTATTTCAAAAATATTCCATAAATCCCATAAATCTCAGAAACTAATAAGAAGTATAAATTATTATTCATGCATTTGATTTATACTTTATAATATTCATTTCTTTCAAATATGTTTAATGAATAAATGTTGCCATATGAAGAAAAGTCTTGTTTTAGCCTCAAAGAAGTTGATACAGGATAGATATTAGGCACTCACGAGGGCTTAAGTTTGTGCCTGAAACTAAATCATACATTTTAATAAAGCAATCCATGCACATTCACCTATAGTTTCAGAAATTCTAAAGCATTATATATAATACTAAAAGTTTTTAAGTTATCAAAGCAGAAGTATCTAAATTATCAAGAGTCATTTAATAGCCACAGGTTATATAGTTTCTAAACATGCAACCAGAGAATTTCCACATTTTTATTTAAGAAAACTCATTTTTATAGGAAAAATGCAATTCAAATTAAATGATATGTAAAATAAATACAATCATGACATGCTATCAATATTCAAAATCAATGAACTAGCAAATTCATTTGAAGAAAGGGACTAGGTAAGCTGCATAAGCACAAGCTTAGAAGCACTTTCCTTGAAAAAACTTCTATTCATTCATCACCAGACAGTCTTCCTATACCATTTCAGATCTTTTAGACATACTTCCACGAGAACAGGGAAACACCAAAAATCATATGCTCCCCCCAAATTTCCTTAAACTCTTTACCGTACTCTCACCCAGGAGAGTTGGAAATTATTTAACATTCCTACAAATTCCATTATTTTGTGTCTATTCCAAACAATAAACTGTGATGAAGAAATGATGTATAAAGGTACTAACTTGGACACAGTTTTGCTATAATCATCGTAAGTTTGGGGGAGTCAAATGTGCTGCTTATCCCATAATTGTCTAAAGTACGTAAGTTACTAAAATCAACACTTTTGACCTCATGAAGAAAAAAAAGAAAGATACAGCAAATAATGAAAACTGAAAGTACTAGACAATTTTCTCCATTTGGCTTACAGTTTATTAAAATTCTAAATTTTCTACTACAAGCCAATAATTTTTCTGTTCCAGGTCAAAATGCTTTCAATTCACTGTGATGTGAATACTAACAATCCTCTATTTCAAGAGTATATCGTTGTCCATTACTGTCACTAACACAACAGCAAGATGAGCATGAGAGCAGCCCTGGCGCTCAGTTTAATGTGATGCTGACTACGAAACCCCAGAACATTCACTCGGGTATGAAACTGCTTCCATCCTAAGTAAGCTTGGAGTGCTAAATCCTGAGAATGTTTTACTACCTCATTTCTGTAATTGCTGTGCTTTCTGCATTTTTATTCACCACTGAAACTATGGAATGCTGAATTCACTATGAATAGATTCAATATGATTCATACAAAAAGACGAATTTTACAAAACAGATATTCCATCAATTAAAAACCTGTCTTACGAATTACAAACTACAGCACTTTTAAAAATAATTTCAACTGCTCACAACAAAAAGTATTACTCAAGACAGCCAATGAAAAATTCCAGTTGGGCACTAAATGTTGAGGATAGTAAGCCTATAACCCCTCTTGTAGTGCAACAAAATGTTGGTACTGAAAAGCTTACTGTATCAATTTCTAATTGCATTATTAAAATATGACAAAAAGGTTCAGATCTCATCAGTAAATATAATGAATAACTAAAAGGAAAATTAGAACATATATTCCCTGGAAAATACAAAGGATTAAAGCTACACTCAGGAGGACTGGCTAGGCCTGGCGCCGCCTCTCTGTCCCTCAAGTGCCTGACAGCCCTTTCAGACTCCCTCCTGGGGTCACAACAACAGCATGAACTCGGTACCAGGAGCCCCTCTACCCTCTTGGTCACAGCACCAGCAGCAATCAAGTAACTAACTCCATGTTTCACTGTCCCCCGGTGGCCACCACTCTAACCACCCCAGGCCATCCCGGGGCCCCCCGAAGCCTGGGGCTCCCCGGCGCACGCAGCAAGACCACAGCAAGGCCTCTGGTGGAGGCAAGAGAAACAAGAGCAGCCAGATCAGGAAAACTCAATGCACGTCGATTACTGAAATGCAAGTTCATGAGCACAAACTTTCAGACCAGCCCTGCTGAACATGAAACTGCATTGCATTTGGCTCTGGTTTTGAGATGAATCATTAAGTGAATGAGGATGGCAGAGTCTCTGGGAAAAGTCCTTCTGCTTAGGGATGAAGAGAAGTGAGAGCAGAGAACACGGGGTATTCCTGAACTTGGTCAGGGGAAAGGTGGGAGAGAGGGCTAAGGGAGGAAGGGGGACAGAATGGGCATTTTAAAACACACACTGACAACATGCACGAACCTTGAAAACATTATGCTAAGTGAATAAAGCAGTTACAAAGGACAAATACGTACATGACTCAACGTACACGAGGTACTAAGAGCAGTCAGATTCACAGAAAGAGAAAGTAGGCGGTGGTTGCCAGAGGCTGGGGGACGGGCAATTGTTTATTGGGTAGAGAGTTCCAGTTTAAGACAAAAAGTTAATCATGCAAATTAAATAATACAGAGATCAAAAATAAAATATTAAAAAACTAAAGTAGACATTCTATAAAGCAAAACTTATTCTTTAAAGCACAAATAGGCAAATATGGCAAGTAAGGAAGGTAAAAATAAACAACCTTAAAAATAAAGAGAAGAAAGAAAAATAAGATATTATTTATAAACCACAAAATTAAGAATAGTGGCAATATCCAGAGTTGACAAAAGTGCAAAGAAGAAGATACCTTTATCAGTAGGAGTATTAACTGGTAAATAAAAGGTGGTGTAGTGGTAAAGAATCTGCCTACAAAGCAGGAGACTTCAGGAGATGTGGATCTGACCCCTAGGTCGGGAAGATGCTCTGGAGAAGGAACTGGCAGACAACCCATGCCAGTATTCTTGCCTGGAAAATTCCATGGACAGAGGAGCCTGGTGGGCTACAGTCCATGGGGTCGCAAAGAGTCAGACATGACTGAGTGAGCACACATAAAAACCTTTTAGAAAGTAATTTGATAATGCCCAGCAAAATTTCAAAAGTTTAGATCCTTGGACCAGCAATTATACTTACATTGAGAAATCTAGTTCAAATCTCATTCACGACACTGATATTGGAAGATCCTGAACTCACTTTCTCCTGTGGATATACCAAGCCTACAGCTAAATATGGAACAGTTTCCTCTGTTAAATACCTAAAGACTGGCTGAGCAATCACCACACACTGGGCAAAAGAGAAGAAAAGCACATCAAAGTGGTAGAGATTGGGAACAATCCTGCCGTAAAACCCAGCCCTGGAACACTGACACAAAATCAGGACGAAAACTCAAAACCCAGACCTCTTCTTGAGGAATGATGGGTATGAACCCATACTAGGTATCTCACCTTTAAAGACCTACACCTGAGTAACAAGCTCCCAAAATATCTAGCTTTGAAAATCAACTGGGCTCACAACATGATACCCACAAGACTACTCTTCTGCTCAAAAAGGCCCCCATGAAGGAACTTGCGGAGAAGGCAATGGCAGCCCACTCCAGTACTCTTGCCTGGAGAATCCCATGGACGGAGGAGCCTGGTAGGCTGCAGTCCATGGGGTCGCTAGGAGTCGGACACGACTGAGCGACTTCCCTTTCACTTTTCTCTTTCATGAATTGGAGGAGGAAATGGCAACCCACTCCAGTGTTCTTGCTTGGAGAATCCCGGGGACGGCAGAGCCTGGTGGGCTACCGTTTATGGGGTCGCACAGAGTCGGACATGACTGAGCGACTTCACTTTCACTTTTCCCTTTCATGCATTGGAGGAGGAAATGGCAACCCACTCCAGTGTTCTTGCCTGGAGAATCCCGGAGACGGCGGAGCCTGGTGGGCTGCCGTCTGTGGGGTCGCACAGAGTCGGACACGACTGAAGTGACTAAGCAGCAGCAGCAGGAACTTGCCCCTCTCAGGGCTCAGCTGACAAGCAGAGAAGGAGCTCAGATTTTAAGCTAAAGAGCTTCCCTTGGGTAGATTAAAGCGCTAGCCTGAGATGCAGGCGTCTAATTTAACATGTCCAAGAGGCTGCCGGAACACTCTGGGCACGCAGACTGGTGGGCACCGTCTTAATCCTCTCCCTCCGCTAGCCAACAGGCGCCATCTCTGTCTTTCCTTTCTCCGGTGGGGCCATCTTCCCGCAGCTCCACCTCGCTGCCGGCGCCAGGCGCCACATTTGCACTCTCCCTCCGCCTGCTCTAGCCAGCAGGCGCCATCTTCCTCAGATTTTTCCCTTTCTGGTGAACGCCATCTTTATGCTCCCCTGCTGTCGCCCTACAGCCAGCGAGCACATATTCCTACTCTCCCTCCGCCGGGCTCCAGGGCACGAGGGTATCTCTCAGAAGTGAGCTTTACCTATCTCTGAAGCCCTGATTTTTAGAGCTACAGCCACGGGGACATCCCTTGATCATCTGGCTCTGGAAGCCAGGAGAGCTTGCATTCCTGGGTCCTGTGGGACAGTAATAGAGAGTTTTTGACAGGCTATCAGACTCACTCTCATCTTTGTGTGAAAGAAGCCTATTTGCTTGTACTGGAGCCCTGGTCTGAGGAGGCAGGTTTCGGTCTGGCACACACCTACGGGCTACGGAACTTTCTTAGAGATCAGAGTCAATGAAGGCCACCTCTGCCCCCTTCTGCTCACCGGGATCTCCCAGAAAAGACCTTAGACACTTGTCTGAAAGTGAAAGAAAGTGAAGTCGCTCAGTAGCTCTTTCGACCCCATGGACTGTAGCCCTCCAGGCTCCTCCATTCATGGAATTTTCCAGGCAAGAATACTTGAGTGGGTTGCCATTTCCTACTCCAGGGGTTCTTCCCAATCCAGGTATCAAACACGGGTCTCTCCCGTTGCAGCCAGATGCTTTACCATCTGAGCCGCCAGGGAAGCCCACACACTTGTCCAGAGCTTCTGTTTTTGCAGCTTCCACTCGGGAGATCACCTGGCTCCAGTGCTTGCAGTCCTACAGGACTGTATACATTTTCATACTTTAGAATTTGTTCCTTAGGCATGTGGCTTCAAATCATCCTGAATCTACTGCTGACTAAGGTTTTCTTCTACAGGATACTGACAGGTCACAACAGCCCCTCAACTATGGTGAGCTAATAAAAATACAGTGGGCTGCTTGGACAGTCACAAAGGCAACCAAGAGTTAGGGTAGGATTCAATAATAGGTTTAACAACCAGCACACTGGTCTAGCAAGCACCATTTTGGAGTCCTTCGTCTGGTGGCCCATTGGTAGGAGGAGCTGTGGAGGCACTTCCCTGGTGGCTCAGAGGGTAAAGCGTCTGCCTATAATGAAGGAGACCCAGGTTCGATCCCTGGGTTGGGAAGATCCTCTGGAGAACGAAATGACAACCCACTCCAGTACTCCTGCCTGGAAAATCCTATGGACAGAGGAGCCTGGTGAGCTACAGTCCATGCGGTTGCAAAGAGTCGGACAGGACTTCACTTTCACTTTCACTTTCCTCTAGCCTAGTAATGTCAGGGGCTTACCCACCCATCATCAGTGGACAGCACCAGAGCCAGTAGCCCCCAGCCAGCCAACCCAGGACCCGACTCTGCACAACAGCTGGCCAATACCAGCCCCAGCCTCCCCAGCTCCTACCAATGGGCTGGCATGCCCCAGAATCTGGCCCTGTCCTTCGGCAGGCCATCAACAGTCCCAGGACCATAAGGTCATGTGACCAGCCATGCTGGGACCCAGGCCCAACCACCAGGGCCTGGCAGTCAATACATGAGGTAGGGCCTAGAAGCCAACTAGGCCAAGGAACAGTCTCGGTGACTAATACAACCACAGCAGTTGGCCCCGAGACAACAGAAGGGTCTACACAGCCCACATGGGGGACAACCTTGGAGCATACAGCTCTAGTAAGCAGAAAGGAGTATGCTGCTGAGAGTCATAAGACCTTTCCCATGTAAGCCATTCTACAAGACCGGAAAACATACTTCACCTACATAGTTCACAGAAATAAAAATAGAGAATTCAGCATAATGAGGAGACAGAGGAATATATTTGAAACAAATGAAAAAGACAAAACCCTAGAAGAAGAACTAAGCAAAGCAGAGATAAGCAATCTATCCAGTAGTGTTCAAGTTAGTGATAATGAATCAGCTCAGTTCAGTTCAGTTGCTCAGTCTTGTCTGACTCTTTGCAATCCCATGGACTGCAGCTTGCCAGGTTTCCCCATCCATCACCAACTCCCAGACCTTGTTCAAACTCATGTCAATTGAGTCGGTGATGCCATCCAACCATCTCATCCTCTGTCATTCCCTTCTTTGCCTGCCTTCAATCTTTCCCAGCATCAGGGTCTTTTCCATTGAGTCAGTTCTTCGCATGAGGTGGCCAAAGTATTGGGGTTTCAACTTCAGCATCAGTCCTTCCAATGAACAGTCAGGACTGATTTCCTTTAGGATGGACTGGTTGGATCTCCTTGCAGTCCAAGGGACTCTCAAGAGTCTTCAACACCCCAGTTCAAAAGCATCAATTCTTCGGTGCTCAGCTTTCTTTACAGTCCAACTCTCACATCAATACATGACTACTGGAAAAACCATAGCTTTGACTACAGGAGCTTTGTCGGCAAAATGATGTCTCTGTTTTTTAATACACTGTCTAGGTTGTCATAGCTTTTCTTCCAAGGAGCCAGCATCCTTTAATTTTGTGGCTGCAGTCACCATCCAAATTGATTTTGGGGACCAAGAAAATGAAATATGACACTGTTTCCACTTTTTTCCCATCTATTTGCCATGAAGTGATAAGACCAGATGCCATCATCTTCATTTTTTTAGTGTTGAGTTCTAAGCCAGCTTTTTCACTCTCCTCTTTCACCTTAATCAAGAGGCTGTTTAGTTCCTCTTCACCTTCTGCCATTAAAGTGAATTTTCTAGCTTTTTCTATGACCCAACAGATGTTGGCAATTTGATCTCTGGTTCCTCCGCCTTTTCTAAATCCAGCTTGAACATCTGGAAGTTTTCAGTTCACATACTCCTGAAGCCTAGCTTGAAGGATTTTGAGCATAATCTTGCTAGCATGTGAAATGAGTGCAATTAATTGCATGGTAATCTGAACATTCTTTGGCAATGCCTTTCTTTGGAATTGAAATGAAAATTGACTTTTTCCATCCTGTGGCCACTGGTGAGTTTTCCAAATTTGCTGGGCATCATGAGTGCAGCACTTTAACAGCATCATCTTTTAGGATTTGAAACATCATAGCTGGTAATCCATCACCTCCACTAGCTTTGTTCATAGTAATGCTTCCTAAGGCCCACTTGACTTCATCAGTATGCCTGGCTCTAAGTGAGTGACCAGACCATCATGGTTATCTGGGTTATTAAGAGCTTTTTTGCAAAGTTCTTCTGTATATTCTTGCCACCTCTTCTTAATCTCTTTTGCTTCTGTTAAGTCCTTGCCATTCTTGTCCTTTGCATGAAATGTTTCCTTCCTATCTCCAATTTTCTTAAAGAGATCTCTAGTCTACCCCCATTCTATTGTTTTCCTCTATTTCTTTGCATTGTTCACTTAAGAAAGCTTTCTTGTCTCTCTATTATTCTCTGAAATTCTGCATTCAGTTTAGTATATCTTTGCTTTTCTCCTTTGCCTTTCACTTCTCTTCTTTGCTCTGCTATTTGTGAGGCCTCCTAAGACAACCACTTTGCCTTCTTGCCTATCTATTTCTTGGGGATGGTTTTGGTCACCGCCTCCTGTACAATGTTATGAACCTCTGCCCATAAAACTGGGCAGACACTCTGTCTCCTTCAGGCACTCTGTCTACCAGATCTAATCCCTTGAATCTATTTGTCACTTCCACTGTATAATCATAAGGGATTTGATTTAGGTCATACCTGAATGGCCTAGTGGTTTTCCCTACTTTCTTCAATTTGAGCCTGAATTTTGCAATTAGAAGCTGATGATATGAGCCACAGTCAGCTCCAAGTCTTGTTTTTGCTACTGTATAGAGCTTCTCCATCTTTGGCTTCAAAGAATATAATCAATCTGATTTTGGTACTGAGCATCTGGTGATGTCCATGTGTAGAGTCTTCTCTTGTGTTGTTGGAAGAGGGTGTTTGTTATGACTGGTGCATTCTCTTGGCAAAACTATAATTACTTTAAATGTAAGTAGACTAAATGCTCCAATTAAAGGCTGCAGAGTGGCTGAGTGAATAAAAAAACAAGGGCCATATATATGCTGCCTACAAGAGACTCACCTAAGAACTAAAGACAAACAGACTACATTGAGGAGATAGAAAATCTACTCCATGAAAATGAAAAGAAAGCTGAACTACCTTTAAAACATAATTTTACAGACTTTAAAACAAAGACTGTAACAAGAGACATAAAGAGACACTGTGTGTACGTGCTAAGTCTCTTCAGTCATGTCCAGCTCTTCACGATGCTATGGACTGTAGCCCGCCAGACTCCTCTGTCCATGAGATTCTCCAGGCAAGAATACTGGAGTCGGCTGCCATGTTCTCCTCCAGGGGATATTCCTGACCCAGGGATCAAACCCGCATCTCTTATGTCTCCTGCATAGCAGGTGAGTTCTATACCACTAGCACCACCATAATGATAAAGGGATCACTCTAATGAGCAGACATAACAACTGTAAATTGTTATTTAAAAAATGGACAGATGATGTAAATAGACATTTTTCCAAAGAAGACAAACAAATTCAACAGACACATGAAAAGATGTTCAACATCACTAACCTCTGAGGAAAGACCAAGTAAAACCACAAAGAGATACTATCTGACATCTGTCCAGAATGGCTATGATCAAAAAGACAATAAATAACAAGGGTTCACAAGGATGTGGTGAAAACAAGCCACACTGTTGGTAGGATTGTAAATTAGTACCACCACTATGGAAAACAGTATGGAGATTCTTCAAAAGCTAAAAAATAGAACTGTCATAAGATAGTGCAATTGCACTTTGGGGGTATTTTTCCCCAAAAAATAAAAACACTAATTTGAAAAGATATATGCTTCTCTATGCTCATTGCATCATTATTTCCATTAGCCAAGACATGGAAGCATCCTAAGTGTCCATCCAAAGATGAATGGATAAAGATGTGTGGTACATTATATATATATGTGGGGGGGGGGGGGGTGGGCACATGCTTGGTCATGTCCAACTCTTTGCAACTCCATGGACTGCAGCCCATTAGGCTCTTCTGTCCATGGAATTTTCCCGGCCAAGAATACTGGAGCAGCTTGCCACTTCCTTCTCCAGAGGCTCTTCCTGACCCAGGGACTGAACCTGTGTGTCTCTTGCATCCCTTGCATTGGCAGACAGATTCTTTACCAGCTGAGCCACCATTTGGTATACATGTGTGTGTATGTATACATATTTGCATGTATGAATATGAAGAGAGAAGAAACAGACTATAAGGACATATCAAACCTTAAAGTGATTTACTCTAATGAAGGACTGAATTGGAGGAGAGTAAAATAAGTGTTCAAAGATTTTTCTATATTGCTCATTAAATTTGAAACATTTTCTGAAAATATTTTTAAATTTTGTGTAATTAAATTTTACAAAGCTTTATATGAGATAATGAATTATAAAAATGTTTAAATATGTCGTGAACCTATAACCAGTGAAGCTACTGACATATCATCCTTATATCTAGGATCATAACCAGTGACAAAACGGGCTTTGAGATTATTCTCTTACAATTCCTCCTTTTATACAAACTAAAATTGAAGGCTGAATGGCTGATTTTTAGAATGACAGCAAACTATGAGACCTTTCAAAAATATATATATATATTCACAATTTTCATTAGAGAAGGAATTCTGCAGAAATGCTCAACTATAATTCTTTGAATTTCCAATAACATTCCTTGTCAATAAATTCTTTGAAGGGTTTATTCTCTGTCTAAAGTAAACATCTTCAATAAACTCACTCTAATCATAAAAACTACTATCTCGTGCTGAAGAATATAAAAAGTATACCTTTTTCAAGATCTTCTAAGAAGTCTAAATAATTGGACCATAGTAACTCTATTTCTTTCTCATAGTTAACTGCCTTTACAAAGTGCTTTTTTTAAAATCATGTCTCAAGCTATTCCCAAGGACTGATTTTTTTTTTTTTAATAAAATAGTCCTACGTGAAAACCTTCTGTACTTTCTATAATATTCTAAAATTTCTAAAAATGTTTCATTGTTTACTCCTCTGGGTGCCTTGTAATTTGAAGACGTCTATGACAGATTTTCTTCAAAACACAGAATCATGTATTAGTTTACCTTGTAATGCAGGGAATAGAAAATTTTGTTCCCCAGCCCAGGGGACATCCAGCAGTGTCGAGATATTTTTGATCATCATAATGGGGAAAGGGAGTGCTAACAGCACCGGAGGGTGGAGGCCAGAGGTGACACTAATACCATAACATGCACAAAACAACCCCCCACAACAAATAACCATGTGGTCCCAAATGTCCTGAGTCCTAAGACTGAGAAACATCTGCTAGAAGATGATCCACCTGATCCACCCTCAATCCCTCTTTCAGTCACTGACAAGATCAGGGCAAGGCAGCTAGTGAAGCTGTCACTTCTCTCCCTACTACATCCCGAGGACTCGAAGACATTCTGGGAAAATATCAGAAATGTCGACTTTAATGCCTTTCCAGTAGGTAAAGTGTTATGTACAATTTAATATAATTTAACCTAATACTGTATTAAATAAAGGTTCAGGTAACATTTTACAAGTGAAAAACATAATATTTCTTACCTTAAATAGACAACGACATATATATTCATAAACCATATGTTTTAATGAGTTGATAAGAGACTTAATCCTCTGTTCTGTATTTTCAGAATCCTGCAGATGACAATTTGAAAATTGAGAATCCATTAGGAAATTCATGAACACTTAAAAGGTACCTCACAGTTTGATCATGCTTATAAACTGTTCTTCCACACTCAAAACTGATTCTGGAGCAATTATCTTCATCAGTCAGACTCAAGGGACTAAACAAATAAATGTACTAAACTTCTACATTAACACAATAAAAAAGTGATGTAATTTTTAATGTAGAGAGTTAAAGCTTTCAATAAATGAAAATTATAATCAATTACAATATGAATTGAATTTGACCTACCACTTTTAATTTCTACTGGCGTTAAAAATACTACATCAATCTGGGTTCAACTCATTTAATGACCGCTATTATAATCACCAATCCAGTCTCAAAACAGTATGACCAGAACCATACTATAAAGAATTTTCTTATCCCCAGAATAAGAACCTAAATAATCTTAAATCTTGCTCATCTTTCATGCATTTGAAATTTATGGTATCAAAATTCATACACAGTTTTTTACCTATTTTTGTACTTTCACTGTATATGATTGCCATGATTTGAAAAATATCACTAATGGCTATTTTATCTGATTAATGAAAAATGGCTTGGGGTAGGAATAGTGGACAGGGATGGTATAAAAACTGGCCTTGTCCCTAACTGTAATATGAGTGTTACATCTCACTTTATTTAGGGTACATTTGGAGAATACATGCCTTGTAAAATTCAATCCTGGTATAACATTTAGACAAAATTTGCTTACTTCCTTATGATGATAACAGAAAAGGAAAAAGAAAAAAAAAAACAGCAAAATATTTAGAGAAGTACACCCAGAATGAGAAATAAAATGTGTGAAATTAGCAGAAAACACTGTGACCTGGTACTCAGATATACCAAACATAGGTTTCTGGCCTTGGTTTCAAGCTTCTGGTTAGTAGCATGTTCTAACCAATATAGCTCATTATTACAGTTCACATCACAAACATTCTTGTTAATTTTACTATTTAATAACAAAGGTCATATGTGAAATTAAAACTTGGATCCACTAATAAACAAGCTAATATGAGACAGAATATAGTACCTACAAGACAGAGTAGATTTTCAAACAATGGAAAACAAAATTTAAGATTATATTACTTTTTTAAATAAACTCAAATGCCCACCTAAACACACAGGTGCAAATACACATACACACATATGCAAAGGTAAATGTTATTCAATGGCCATATTATCACAGAACTATTGTCACTGACAAAATACCAAGCTATAAGCTTTTCTAAACAGTATAAAATAATCAGTATTTTATTAAGTTTAGACCTTGTAATGTATTTTTCAGTTCTTATATTTTATATGATCACTGAATTTTAACATAAATACCTTTTTACTAAAAGATAAGAATCAATTTTAAATGAACTTGTTACTATATACTCTCAAGTTTTATGCAAAATTATTAATGCAAAAGAAGTATAATATAAATGACTCTTTAGTTTTACTTTTTGACACAGTAAATTAGAAATAAGATCAATATGTCATGAATGAGCTCTCACAAACTTCACACTATGGTTTTTTGTAAAAATCTTCTACCAACGCAATATTATAAATGGTATAACTCAAGTTAACAATTAAAATTCAAAAATTTTTAACAAACAAGTATTCTGCAGCCCAACCCTGCAACTTGAAACTTAGTCTTTGTCCAGAGGACATTATGAATATATGTGGGAGAAATGCTTATCTTATCTCCCAGGAGTGATACTACAGATTATCCTGACAACACCTACCTCCAAAATATAAGTTCTTTGTCAGCTTTCATTTTATTTCAGATCTGAATGTAACAACTTTAGATGATTTATTTTAGTGGAAAAGACATTAGTAAACCTTAATCACTGTACTCAAATAAAGATTTTCTGAAATAATTTATTCATGAAAATATTAATTAGCCCCTGCCAATGAAGACAATACTTGTTCTTGATTTATGCTCCAGTATATCACCCATGCACCTAGAAAATGCCTGTCATATGGTAAGTTTGCAGTAAATATTAATTGAATGAAAAATAATCTTTCCTCAGAAAGACAGACTTAAGTAAACCTACTTGGATATGAAATTTTGCTCCCTAATTTATCTAAAAGAATAAATTATTTGCACCCAAAATATAATCCTAAAAACACTTATATTGGTATTATAGCAAACATAAAAACTATAAAAAAACAATTTGATGAATTTGGTTTCATAAAAAATATTACTGAAATAAATTAAAAAGTAAACAATAAGCCCAAAATATTAGCAACATATGACAAAGATTTAATGTCCTTAATATATAAGAATCTCCTATAAATCAAATTTCAAAATACTAATACAACAGAATATAAAAAAATCATAATTCACCAAAGAAAAAACACAAATAATCTGCTATCTATTCTACAAGTGATTTTATCTTACAAATGACTAAAGACTTTCAAATATAGTGAAATATTTTTCAATTACCTAATAGGCTAATTATTAAAAGATATATAATATCCATTTTTGCTTAGTGAAAGTGTTAGTCATTCAGTCGTGTTCAATTCTGTGCAACCCTATGAACTGTAGCCTGCCAGGCTCCTCTGTCCATGGGATTCTCCAGGCATGATTACTGGAGTGGGTTGCCATGCCCTTCTCCAAGGGATCTTCCCAACCCAGGGATTGAATCTGGTTCTCCTATATTGCAGGCAGACTCTTAACCATCTGAATAAGGAATGATGGAAAAAGGTCCCTGTTGTTGTATTATTTTAATACACCAACAGCATATATTTCCAAAGGATGATTAGACACTATTTGTCTAAAGACTTACATATATGCATTTTTGCCCCAACTCTCCAAGTCTAGGAAGTTAACTAGGAAAATAATTAGAGAAACAAAACACTAGAGAAAACAGTCCTGAAAATGTCTAGCTATTTAAACGTAACCCCAGATTCTTTGACGTCTGTCAGGACGTGAAGTCCCTTTCCCCTTCTGAAATCTGGGCAGTGCTTCAGCCAAAGGAATACAGCAGAAACGACCCAAGGCTGGGTTATAAAACACAACTCCGCTTCTGCCTTTTTCACTGGAGTACATGTGTGGTATCTCAGTGTGCAAGAGGGGAAACTCACCCACTTTGCACCGTGAGGAAACCCAGCCTCGCGGGGAGGGGTCAGCAGTCCCGCCATCAGCTCCACCCGCCCCAGTCGCCAGCGAGCCTCTCTGAACCCACTTCCTCTCAGTTCCTCCCAGCCAAGCCCCAGCCCGTGTGGAGCAGAGGTAAGCCAGCCCTCCCGGGCCCTGACCAACATCCCCCCAGAATCAATGAGCAGAAAAGAAACACTGTTTAACCTGCCAAGTTCCGGTGTAAAAACATCTTCAGCAGAGATAACCAGGACGCTCCATAGGAGGTAGTTAAATAAAGAAGGACACAGCCCCAAAAGTTCTCAAAAACACTGTGTAGGTTTATATTTACGGACATGAAAACTGTGTACATTTTTAAAGCACAGTATTATACCTTTTGGGTAAAATTATGTGTATTTTTTAACATATTCCCTCCATTAGAATACAAACTTGATAAAAGAGTGTACATTCCTGTACTTATATTTTCTAGAACAATACCTGTAACATTCTACAGCCTCAAACAACAAGTGCTTGCTCAGTTGCTCAGGCGTGTCTGACTCTCTGCAACCCCATGGACTGCAGCCCACCAGGCTCCTCGGTCCATGGAATTCTCCAGGCAAGAATCCTGGAGTGCTTCGCCGGGCCCTCCTCCAGGGGATCTTCCCAGCCCTGGGGGGTCAAACCCGGGTCTCCTGTGTCTCCTGAATTGGCAGACAGGTTCTTTACTGCTGAGCCAAAGGGGAAGCCCCCAAACAACAAGGGTATATAATGAAATTTTAAATGTTGCTTTCCCCAGGTAATGAGATCATGTGGTTAATTTCTCATCTTCCTGAATTATCCAGGCTTTTTTATGATCATCTTAGAACATAATCATTTATTAATTTATACTCATAAATCATTTCCATTAAGAGGGCTGTCACATTAGGACAGTTTGTTAAAAACACAAAATACAACTAAGGAACCAGTTTCTTTTAAATATAGTTTAAAGGTGTTATATATGGTCTTGTGAAATGTAATTCTAAGCAACTTCACTCAAGAAATTATTATCAGTTTAGCACCTAATAAAGTGATTTCTCTTATTCAGTCTCAGCTATGGGTAGCCACCAGCATACCTGTTTGTTTTGCAAAGCTCGCTGGAAAAGTCGGAGAAATGAAGCCAAGCTAAAGCGATACATGTTGTTAATTTTGGACAAGTCAGAGATAACGAAGTACATCTTGCTGGCACTCTCAGCCAGAGGGAGGTAGGCATCCCGTTCCTGTGGAACAAGGAGGGTGGGATAACACCTTAGCACCAGTGCTTTACTGCCACCTGCAGACTCCTGCACACACCCTTACTCTGTCAACATACAGACAAGGAATAAAGATGAACTGTAGAAATCTATAACTCAAATATCATAATCCAGCTTTTATATTTTTACATTTTTATACTTTTTTAAATCCTAAGATAATATATTTTGTTTTATACGTTTATGAAACTACACCAATGTATTCTAAATACATCTCTACTCTGATTACAGAGTAGTACAAGGGTTGGTTTTAATGAAGACCAAGAACACTTGTATTAGGAGAAAGAGGTAAACACTCGTATTAGGGTAAGACAAAATGGTAAACAGTTGTGACCAGAGGTCACGCAGGTCATGTGAGACAGCATGGCACTACAGCTATCCCTGCAGTGGAGAAAAGTCAGAACAATGAATGCAGCATGCGGGACTGCTACCAACAAACACTGATGGACGCAGAGGTAGAAGAGAAGACTGCAATTGAGGGTCCCCATTAAGATAACAGAGCACCTAGCACTGTTCAACATAAGCATAAAATGAACCAAAAAGCACAAGGGCTTTTGTTCTGACTGAAGGTAAAGGATGATAAAGATGAAAGAATCATAGGATTAAATGGCCTTGAGGTTATGAACGAACTCTGAGAAACTTATGCCATTCTGATCAAAGAAACAGGAGTACACATATGATATTGGCAAAATTATTGTGTAACTCAGGGATGCCTGTTCAGCAAGAGAAGACACAGAAAGGTCAGAATCCTTCTGGCGGAGAGGGACAGGTAAGACCTCTGCCAATGTCAGTAGTGGTAGAGACGGTGGGGTGACTAGTGTGAAAAGAGGCTGTAAGCCTGTTCTAAGTCTGGTTTCAACAGAGCTCTTTTTCAACGGAAGAAAGAATCTATGTATGTGCAGAATTTGAGCAAGAACTGAAAAACACCTAAAATAAAATTTGGAAAAGTTGTTCAAGGAAATAGGAAAGAATTAAAGGATGTCAGTAAGGGTCTAAGTCAGGTTGGAGACTGAGAATTCACAGTAACATTCATCTTTATCGCTTTTCTTCAGAAAATCTCTGTCACCAAATGTAGGAGAAAAAAAAGATACATTGTACTGATACAGGGTTGAAGTTTTACTCGATGAAATGTTAAAATAATAAAGTAAAAATGATTTTAACTATTTATAAGAAAAGAGTTCAGTCATCACATTCATAGGGTAGAAGATGAAAAGGGAAGAAAGATGTTTTTAATGGAAAATAGCTTTTAACTCTTTTATTGATACACTAATTTGCCTTAAGAAAAGTTTCAGGAATGGCAAAGATGCTCTTTAATAGTCATTAAACACAAAAACACATTCAGTTTCAATTTCAGTATAAATTTATAGCAAAGGTCCGTCTAGTCAAGGTTATGGTTTTTCCAGCGGTCATGTATAGATGTGAGAGTTGGACCATAAAGAAAGCTGAGCGCTGAAGACTTGATGCTTTTGAACTGTGCTGTTGGAGAAGACTCCTGAGAGTCGCTTGGACTGCAAGGAGATCCAACCAGTCCATCCTAAAGGAGATCAGTCCTGGGGGTTCACTGAAAGGACTGATGTTGAAGCTGAAACACCAATACTTTGGCCACCTAGTGAGAAGAGCTGACTCATTTGAAAAGACACTGACGCTGGGAAAGATTGAAGGCAAGAGGAGAAGGGGACAACAGAGGATGAGATGGTTGGATGGCATCACCAACTCAGTGGGCATGAGTTTGAGTAAGCTCTGGGAGTTGGTGATGGACAGGGAGGCCTGGCATGCTGCAGTTCATGGGGTCGCAAAGAGTCAGACACGACTGAGCAACTGAACTGAACTGAGAACTCTCGTGTGCCTGAGTGCTCAGTCATGTTCGACTCTTTGCAACTCCATGGACTGTAGCTCACCAGGCTCCTCTGTTCAAGGAATCCTCCAGGCAAAAATACTGGAGTGGGGTGCCATTTCCTCCTTCAGAGGATCTTCCCGACCCACGGGCTGAACCCGCATCTCTTGCATCTCCTGCACTGGCAGGCTGATTCTTTGCCACTGCACCACCTGGGCTTCCCTACGACTCTAGATCATGTCCCAGAAATCAGTGGTACTCAGCAGGGGACAAAAATGACCAGCACTCTTTACCCTTGATACACTCAAAATCTATCACCCTCTCCCTAAGAACAAGAATTAGACCCAAGGACCTGGTATTTTTGAATAGCTTTCTTTTTTGCAGTCATCATTCCCCTGAAGTCTTGATACTATAATTTTTATCATATTAACACGAACATTTAAGAAAACAATATAAGATCATAAAGAAGAAAATATTTACTTGATCAAGAGAAATTTGGAGTTTGTAAGATTCTTTAAGTGACTCCTGAATAAGTGCACTGCTTGCTTTTGTCTGATTCAAAGATTCAATCAAATCTTTATTTTCCAAAATATTACCTTGAGATGTGGCAAGTGTCTGTAGAAAAATTAATAAAATAATATGAACATTATTATATATACTAAAATGATCAATTAAAGGAAGTCAAAGTTAACTTCTATTAATTTGATGATGTTTATGGGTACTTACATACTTTTAAAAGAATTTCAATATTTTACAGCCTTGTATATGAAAAGATATTGCAAATCACTAGATGATACTATATCATTAAAGCATTTTATATATATTAATGTTATCAGTTTAATAAAATTAAAAACCACTTAAAGTTACAGATCAAATTATAATCTCATGCTACTTTTGAATGTTGTTCGGAGCATATAATTAAACATTAATGAAATACAGTATAAAGACAGTATTAGTTAAAAATCACTTGTCTTAAACATTACTCCCAAGTCTCATATTCCAAGATATCTACCCTTTTTCTCTTTGAATTGTGATTTTAATATATATATTGATATTCTTCTGATACAACCAAAAACATGCTGAAGGTATTATGACCTTTAAAAAAAAGCATTTGATTATAATCAAAATAATGTAATATGATCAACATCCTGAATAACTAAATTTTACCTCTAAAAGAGATTCTTCAAGCTTAGCTAACTGTATTTTCTTATCTTCTTCTTGTTGTAATAGTTTTGTTTTCTGTTCCTCTAAATCAGGTTTCTCATGTTGAATAGTTAATGCCAAAAGCTTTATAAAAAAAAATAAAGGCCAAGGTTATTCTAACAATAAAGGTCAAGCAAGACAAACCAAAGTGAAAACTTCCCACAAACAGATCTTATATTTGATTGGATATTACAAATATACTACTCTGTACGCTTGATTCTTTCTAGTTAAACATGAGACACCTCCAGAATTATTTCTGACAAAAGAGGCAAAATGAATAGTGAAGCTAATTGATAAGATGTTACATATTATAAAAACAGCTGTAAGAAATTGCATCACTTAACATATCAGCATCTAATATTCAGTTCTTAGATTATATATAAAAACTATAGAAGCTAACTTTTTCATGGTAATGAGTCACAAAAAGAAATAAAGAAATATCTTACTTAAAATCACAATGAGATACCATATCATACCTATTAAGATGGCTACAATTAAAAAGATGAATAATAATAAATGTTGTAACTATGTGTAAAAAGAAAAACCATCATATACTACCAGCAGGAAACTAAAATTGTGCAGCTACTTTGGAAATTTTTTTCTATTCCTCAAAATTTAAACATAATGTTACCATAGTGAAAATCACTCAGTCATGTCTGACTCTTTGTGACCCCATGGACTATACAGCACATGGAATTCTCCAGGCCAGAATACTGGAGTGGGTAGCTGTTCCCTTCTCCAGGGTATCTTCTCAATCCAGGGATTGAACCCAGGTCTCCCGCCTTGCAGGCAGATTCTTTACCAGCTGAGCCACTAGGGAAGCCCAAGAATACTGCAGTTGGTAGCCTATCCCTTCTCCAGGGGATTCCTTCCCAACCCAGGAATTAAATTGGTGTCTCCTGCATTACAGGCGGACTCTTTACCAGCCAAACTAGCAGGGAAGCATTGTTACCATGAGACACTGATACCATAAGACCCAGAAATTCCACTAAAAAAAGAAAAACCCACTAAAATGTAAACTTTCAAGGGTCAATCATATGATACATGAGCTGAATCTTAATAAACTTGCTGAAGACTGCTATGTCAAATTCTTAAATTTAAAACTTTAAAATAGGCAATGACACGGCATGTCATAAAATATGCTAATTTAAAATCTACTGTATAAACATGTTCAATTAGTTCTCATTAAAGTAACACCTAAATAGCCCTTTTTAGCAATTACAGTGGAGATCTTTTATATAGAGAAAGCCATTCTGTCAAATTCTGCCAACTTTTGAGTAATTTGGACTTTGTTTTATTTATGACAAGAATCATCAAGGCTATCAAACGACATTGTTGATGAAAATATGCAGTGAGTCATCTAGTATGGTAAGAAAAATATTTAAAAGGAGTGCTTTAAAAATTTTAATAAATAAATAAATAAAATCACAGCAAATATATATGCTACCATTTGAATCAAAAGAAAAAATATATACTATTGTTAAGTGAGTAAAAAAACAGGATGATACTAAAAAATCAACAGGATATTTTTAAAAAGGAAATAAAATGAGTGAGTGTGTAAGCAAAAGTCTGTACATGAAAATTATTTTGCAGTTCATGCAATAATTATAAACTATAATAAGCCATACACAGAAAAAGAGAATTCAAACATACAAATGTTCTGGTCAAAAACAATGTTGGATTTGGAATCAAAGATACTCAATTAGCTGAATAAGTCAACTAAATGCAATTTTAACACTCAAACTTCAGTTTTCACAATTAAAAAAAAATAAAGTTACTAATCTTAACGTGTATGATCCTTCCATTTCTCTAATTCTAACAAATACAAGTAGACTAAAATTAAAGTTTTACTGGAAGTAGTAGCAATTTGACATTAGCAACACATATATAATTCTAACACTAATGGAAAATGAAATAAACCCAAATGTGTTGCTGATTTCCAAGTATATTTTCAAAATCATGAGTTTAAATGCTAATCAGTTTAACAAAATAGCTTCTCACTCAAAGTATTTCACGAGTATACAAAGAAGATTTCTACGATTTTTAAGGCAAATTATGATTGTCTACATATACCTGTCCTCGTAATCCACTTCTTGTTGTAGTAAAGTTAACCTCAGTAACAATGGAAGCTGCATCCGGTGGAATAAAGGGATTTGGGCTTCTTGTTGACAAAAACAGGCGAAACTCTTCATTATAGTCGATAATTTTGTCACCTATTTGTACCACATAACGTGGTCCTATTTTTTAAAATGACATAATTAGCTGGCCTGAATATTCAGTATTTTGCTACATGACATTAAAAAATACAATTTTTTAGTACTTCTAAATAGTTTTTTTACTACAGGCTTTTCAATACAGTCCAAAAGACAGCAACAGTGAGGCTACCCAAAAGACCATTAACAAGAACGCTCTACTAATCACTCAGCACTTAGGCAAACAAGGATAAATAATACTTATTAAGACAGTCCTAGGATATTGAAGCATCAAAAGACTATCTACTTATATTTAATACATGCTCAGTTATGTATGACTCTGCAACCCCATGAACCCTCTGTCCATGGGATTTTCCAGGCAAGAATACTTACTGAAGTGGGTTGCCATTCCCTTCTCCAGGGATACAGTTTTAATATTAACTATATGTTTCATATTATCAAATTTTCTGAAATGTTTGATTATAGATGACAAAAATGGAAACACTTAATTATTCTCTACTTCAAAATTTATCAGTTTCAAAGTGTTTACTGTGCTAGTATTTAAGATGTAACACTTAAAAACAGAATGACCTGGTAAAACCTGGAAAAAACACCTATCAGTAATTGCAAAGAATCCATTATTAATGTCAAAAAGGATTTATTCAGACTGTCATGCACAGGAGCTTTGCAACAAGTGAAACTGAGAAAAAGTAAACTTCTGCCTCATAAAGAAGCTTTTTATATTCTAATATAAATAACAATGATTTTAATTATATATCATATACAGAAAACTCAATCAACTATTACACCCATTATTTATGATTTCAACTGATAAAAGTAACTAATTTTTTAGGTAAAAAAACACACATTATTAAAGATTATTTTCTAATGTTACGAAAACCAATGTAAAGAATTTTTGAGAATCCTAGATTTTAAAATTTTACTTAACTTCTTAAACTTAACGTGAAAAGAATTCAAAACACACTTTATGAAAGAGGATATTCAAAGGATCAAAAAAAATATCAAAATAATATTGAAAGAAAAACACAAATTTAAAGATTCAATGTAATAACTATATACCAAATAGAATGATTCAAGACAATACAAGCAGAATAAATGCAAAGAAAACTAATCTAAGGACATCATAGTAAAATCACTGAAAACCAATAACAAAGAAAAATTATAAATTATCCAGAGAAAAATGATGTATCACTTACAAAAAAGCAACAGTAAACCAGCAGGCAATTTCTCAATAGGGATGACATAAGCTAGAATACGATGCAATAAAAACCTTAAAGTGCTACAGAAAATAGCTGTCAACCTAGAATTCTGTTACATACAGAGAAAAAAAATCACTTAAAAATGAAAAATCAAGCTTGTTTTCAACAGATCTGCACTAAATGAAATGATAAAGGAAATTCTTCAGATAGAAAAAAATAATCCCTAGCGGAAATGAGACAATGGAAATACTGGGAGAACACCATAAAGGTTAAACATGTATAAATATAGATCTTAAAATCAGTAATTATATCATATGGAACATGATAATGCAGCACAATAATGATGCAAAGGCAAGTATGGGGTGTATAGAATTAAAGATCATAGAAAAGTGGCAAGCATTTATCTATATTAACAAAGTTAAGTCACAGATGCATATTGTTCTACACAGAGTACCCATGAAAAATAAACATTTGATCAAAAATCAGTCAGGCTGATTAAAAAATAGCATTAGTTATTGCAAGAATTGGTTAACTAAATTATACATTACAAAAAAGTAAGATTGTCTCATGAATAGAAATAAAAAACCAAATGATACACTATTTATGAGAAACATGTTTTATAAAGAAAACCAACAGAAACTTGAAAGCAAAAGAATTCAAAAATATTGTAATACCAATCTTCAAATTAGTGTAATTATTCTAACACCAAATTCTAAAACTTGAGATATTTCTAGAGACAAATGACAGTTGATAATGATAAAGAAACTAACCAAACAGAAAAACAGCACATATCCAAATGTGTATGTATCCAAACACGCAGCTTCAAAATATTTGAAATAAAAATTGACAGAACTGAAAAGCAAATCCAAAATCCTAAGAGACTTTTTTTCTCAATACATAACAGGACAAATAGAAGTAAAAAGTAAAGATACAGAAAGTCTAAGCATTACAATTAACAAACATTTATGAAAATTAGCCAACGCCAGATCATAAAGAAAACTTCAATAGGACTTAAAAAACTGAACACTTGAGAATAAGTTTTCTGATCACAATGGAGTTAAGCTAGAAACCGATCACAAAAGAATACCTAGAAAATATCCAACTCCCTGGAAATTAAACAAAAAAGCACTAAGTAACTTATGAATTTTTTTAAAAAAATACAGAGCAAAACTTGCAGTATAAAGCTGAAGAAGGGCTTAGCAAAAGAAATAAATATGTTAGAAAAAAGAAAATATTGAATTATCAATGCTTTTTATTTCTATTTCAAGAATCTAGGAAAAAAGACAACCAAACAAAATCTAAGGAAAATATTAGAAATAAAATAAATAGAAAACAAAAATTGAAAGTACAACAGAGAATATTAGCAAAGTTAAAAATTGATATTTGAAAAGATCAATACAACTGATACACTGTTATCAAGACTGACCAAAGAAAAAGAGAAAAAAAATTATCATTATTGATAAATGACACATTATTGAAAACCTCACTGAAGTTTTAAAGTTACAAGAATATTATATAAATATACCGCAATACATTTGACAAATTAGATGCAATAGACAAATACCTAAAAAAAAGTAACCTAAGTTGACATACACACAAAATACAGAATACAAACAAAACAATATTAACCCAGGGATAAGAAATCCAAATGGCAAAGCAGGAGGATGCAGAACACATCAAAAACATGTCTACATGTGAAACAGTCCTCACTGAAAACCACCTGCAGCAGAACTAGAAGATGTAAAAACAATGATTTGGGTAAAAAGGCATGGGAAGCGACCAGGTCTGGAGCAGTGCCCCTAAGAGGCGACTCAGAAGAGGGATCACACAGCAGAGCTCCTCCCGAGGGAGTAGGTGGTCTGAGTCACAAACCACGCAAAGGTCTTGTCCAAGGGTCTGACACTGAGAAACGGGTCTCCACGCTGCCGGGAGGGCTGCTGGGACTAACAGGAGGACAGTGAGGAGCCTGGACGCCGTTCACGAGGAGCCACAGTACATGCTCCTAAACCAGGGGGAGAGAGGGGATTAAAACTGCATGGGTGGCTGACTGTGCTCCTGTGATGGCTCCAGCACGCACCCCAATCCGAGTCCAGCAACTGCTCAACTGGGGTGAGGGCTGCTACCGATGAGGAGAAAGTGCAGCTGGGAAAAAGAAAACTCAGACCTAAAGAAATGTCTGAGCGAGGTGGGAACAGCTCTCACGGGCAGCACCTCGGAGCAGCCACGATTTCTGCCTGTGGTACCCAGACCAACGCCAAGTGCCCATCCAACCCTCTTCTCCAGGCACGGCTCCCCTCCTGGGAAAGGAGGCTGGTGCCAGATCAGGGAGGGAACACACTTAAATTAACAGGATGGAGCCAGCTCAGACTCAACCTTCAAAACTTCTGCTCCAACCACTTGGGAACAGGCCCTATCCCCTCCAGAGCCAGTGACGGCCCCGGAGCAGAGGACAAGCCCCAGATACACCTGGCTGTGAACGGACGACTCCACCTCCAGCCTAACCTCCTGCAGGGTGACAGCTGCCAGCAAACCAGAGGAAAGGCAGCTTGTTGTGTTTTCGTCAGTTTCGGCTCGCCCACGGCAGCCTCTGCGCGCAGGCAGACTGCAGAGGGCCGCTCCCACACAAAGGCACGCGCTAGAGATAGAGACCAACCGAAGCAGTGCAGGCTCACCTCCAGAAACAAGAAAAATCGCAAAAGAACAACCTAACTTAGCATCTGGAGGCCTTAGAAAATTAAAAAAAAAAAAATAAGGCCCAAAGTCAGTAGAGACTTTGAGGAGGAACTATACCTTGTTCGTCTTTTGGATCAATACATATTTGAAGCAATTTCTGAACTGCATAAATTGGAGAAGTACAGTCTATTCCTACTATTTGTGCCTGTTTCGACGTCACTATGCAGAAAGGCAGTTTATATCGCTTAGATTAAGAACACAGGGATACAAATGAACTTGGACACAAGCTTTGCTTTATGTCATTTTAGGACAACCATCCTCTGTCCTCAGCAGAAACGTACAATAACAAATGACTCTTCACGAGGAACTCAAAACTGTGGAAAAGGACACTGTGAAGTATAATCAAAGGGGATAACAGACTTCAACTGAAGTCATATGAACACATCCAACTCTGGACTGAAGGTGGAAAAAGTAAGGTAGGGTCAGACTTTAACTGCCTTTTTCTCAATGAAATGAACAGAAATTAACAAATTCACCCAAGCCAGCCCTGAACAACTATCTGGAATAGTGGTTCATCACGTGAACCAATCATGATATAGAATATTATCATTTTTCAGCAGATTCAATTTTAGGGGACCTCGTCAAACTCCATTCTCAGACAGTGAAGCAGATACAGTTAAGATCTAACACCAGTCAGAGCTCATTGAGACATATTTAATGAGCCCAAGGGAAAACATATAAAGAGTCAAATTCACATGATCACAGATTCCTTTCCACTCCCTTTAAGATAGTATAGCAAAAGGTGGTTCAACAAATCTGAATTAAAGAACAGACTGAGATCCGAGACTGAACTCTGGGAGGTAACTCCAGGTTACATCAGCAACAGTCCCACTCCTAGAGTTCTTTCCATAACATATCAACCACTGCTCAGCCAAGCATGCCTATTTGTGGCATAGGTGATCAATAAATAGTGTAGGCTTTACTATTTCTTCACTTTGCCCCCAATAACTCCAATTTTCTAAACTTTGTGGTGCTAGCAAAGTGTGTCATGTAAGTAAGTATGTATTTATATATAAGTACATGTCTATGTATGTCCACATATACACTCTGCACAACTTGCAAAGTCTAAAGGCATTACTTCCTAATATCAAAGTCTGGGTTAGGTGCCGGCACAGAAAAGAGATTATGAAACAGTCTAAGACCAGTATCCTTAGGGAGACTGGCTTGCACGGCTCTTAACCACCGTCTGGGAATTTGGGATTTTGTTAAGTTTCTTGCATTTCCCAGAACAGGTAAGAGTAGCTCACTGTGCTTAAACTGTCTGTATAAACAAAATGGTGTATGGTGAACACCTGCTTTCCTTTGGGAAGTCGGGAATTTTCTCCCTGCTAGGCAGACTATGCTTACATAATCAGCCCCATTAAAAACTCTGGACACTGAGTCTCTAGTAAGCTTCCTTGGTAGACAACTTACATACGTGTTGTCACAACTTGTCCTGGGGGAATTAAGCACAGCCTGAATGACTCCAATGAAAGAAGACTCTTGGAATTTGCACCTGGTTTCTTGACTCCTGACTTAACCCTATGTGCCTTTCCTCTTTGCTGACTTTGCTTTGTAGCCTTTCCCCGCAATAAATATAAGCCATGAGTGTAAATATGTGCTGAGTCCCTTGAGCCTTCCTAGTAAGACACTGTACCTAGGAATGGTGTGGGAGACCCTGATATGGCACTTCTTGTATAAACACACTTTAATTAAAAGTTTTTTAATTGCTCTTACTATTAAATTCTGACATTACTATCATCCACCCCCCCAAAAAAAGTTTTCATATCCTCAGACTCAGTGGAAAGACAAAAAAAAGTCAAAGTTAGTTGTGAAGTTAATTATTTTGTATTTAAAAAACAGTTACTCTCTGGAAACTGTTAAATATTCATTTACCTTGAGCTACCAGATCTCGTCTCAATAGTGGATAAAGTACAGGTTCTACACCATCCATTTCTTGTATGACAAGGGTTTTCCCAAAACGTACTGCCAACTCAAGAGCTGTGATAAAGTTACTATCCTAAGAGAATAAATAAGAATACATATGAATTCCTCTATCACCTTAGATTTACAAAGGTCATATAGATATTGAAAATATTAGCAGGAATAATACAAACATTTCAAAATCAATGTTAATAAGATAAATGATTCATAACTGCTTTCATCAACTTATAAGTATCTGATGATGAACCAAGTTAATTGGATAAATTATCAAATAAATTCATAAATAATTTAAATATATATATTAGAAAAATAAGAATTTTAGATTAATAATAAAAACGGCCTTTAAAATTTTCTAGAATTTCAAATTGATGCAGAAAAAAATTTTCAAATTCTATATGCAATAATTTACTCATCTATTAATAAAAACTATATTCAATATCAAACATTGAATGGAGTTACAAAGACAAGCTGATGAATTCCAGTAAACTTATCTTGCTGTGATAGTTCCAATTATTTTGAAAAGAAATGTTTAGACAAAATTTTATAACCATGAAAGAATTTTTAGGCTTTCTGGGTAAGCAAAAAGTCACATTAAATACTACTCCAGTTCTCCAATTTTGTTTTAAAAAATTAAATATTTGGATAATAATTATTATCTAAATATCCTACTACAACCATAAGTGACATTAAATATTATATATATTATATAAATAATTACATATTACAATTATTCTTAAACACAAATGAGTTAGATATCCCCATTTGATAACTGAAGAATATTTTAAAGAGGTAATTTTTCAAGCATCTGAATTAAAATGATTAAAATTGATTACATTAAAATTGATTAATAAATTAATCATGCATTAGGACTATCTCAAAAAAAATGAAAGATAATTTCTTTGGCAAGATAAATACGACACCAAGAAGTCACTACACAAAACACTATTACACTTTATTGACCAGTTGTCAAATCTCGGATACCACACGGATGATCATTGCTGAGTTACACGAAGAGGAAATTTAAAAGTCCAGGGGGTTTTCCTAAGTCCCTAAGTAACTTACTTCTATAGCACCATTCTATAGCACTTAACTTTAATCATAATTTACTATAAATGCTTACTTGTTTAGTGTAACTAATTACTTAATTGCCATCTCCACAAGGGCATGAACTGTGACTATTAACTTATAAATTCCTGGGGCTTAGATCAATACCTTGCATATAGAAGAAATCAAACAAAGATTCGTATTCGTTTTCACAAATTATAACACTAAAGCTAAGAAAGCTACATTTCTTTCCCCAGGGCCCATGCCAGGTAAGTTATGAGAATGCGGTTTGAACCTATGTTTTCTGATTACAGACCCAGAGTTCTTGTCACCATAAGATGCCATTACTCCATTACTACTTGGTATCTAAATTATAAGTTATACACACCTGCTGGTTAATAACTTCCAAGCGTGAGTCTTTCAAATGTGTCTTTAACCATTCTGTAGCTTGGGAAGAAGGGTCGATAAGAAATGGGCATACTCGACTCTAATGGAAAAAAAAACAATTATAAGCTTTCATTAAATGAAAATAATTTCCTAAAAATTATTAAACAATTAATGAGTGAGTTTTTCTCTCAGGTTTTGAAGAACACAAATATACAACTATAATGAGGAAATGAAGATAGTTTTGAGCTCCACTGGAGGCTAAATTAATAAATTTTACCAGAAATGGATACTAGGTAATTAAATTTAACCACAGTAAAGTTAGAATATAGTCTTGCTTACTACTCAGTAACACAGAAAGTGAACATTAACAACACAGTAAGCAAGAGCTCTAGTCCTAAGGAGATGCCATCTGCACTTCTCTTTTTGGTTTTAAAATACACAAGTCATTCCCTAAGTTTAGATACGCTTTGGATGAATAAACGAAGTAAGAGCTAATCATAAAAGTATTGCTGAAATAATCAGTGACATAATTATTTATATTTTAAGAGTAATTTTTTTAAAGTAGTATACATAATTACTATTACAAAAGGATTATCCTAGAAAATTACATAAGATGATTGGTTAAGAATCTAACTAACTAGGAACTAAATTTATTACTTAACACCTTGCACTAACTAAGCTCTGAAACAAACATAAAATTAGAAAACTACATACACAATGCCACTCAGCAAATGAAAGGAAGCCAATTATATATTTATATATCTTTATATATATACTTACCTGTATACAGCCAATTATGTATTTATGCATATTTACATATATTTAAGTGGACCATGTATCATAAATATATGATAAATTTTAAACCATCTAATAGTCATTGTTACCTAGCAAATCAGATTTAAATAACAATTGACCCAATTTTTCCTAAATTTTCACATTTATTTGAAAAACATAGAGCAGTTACAGGAATAAGGATAAGATAACACATGAGGGTAACAGTGAAGTGAAGACTTAGCACTGGGGTAGATCTAATAAGGACACGGATGCTACCTCACTGGCATCCCAAGAGGGAGGGGCATGGTGGGATAACATGCCCTGGGGATCAACAGCATTTTATCTGCAATGATGTTGAAAACTGCCAACACACGGTGATAATAAAGAGCTGACTGACTCTAAAACAGCTTTATTACTGTTTTAAAATTCTCTCTGAATACCGCAGCCTCTTTTTACCTGTATCGAGAGGGGACCACTGACACCACGAATCCCCCAGTGCTACCCCACTGTAGGATCTTCACCCAGCATCTACTTCTGGAGGCTTCACTTACTGGCCCACCACAAATATGTGCTATTGCAAGCAAAATAAACACGGCTAGTAAACCTCTCAAGTATTATCAAAGTATTACACCCTAAGTTTCAGATCTCATTTCATGCCAGCATTCAATAGCAAATATTCCACAAGTAAACCAGATTTTGCTTAACTACAAAAATAATTATTTTAAATTTTAAAAAGTTCTTACCCATGATGTCAAGCCAATGATCTGAAGCAGTTAAAAAGAGAATAAGATAATGTTTCAAAAAAATCATGTATTTAGCACAGAAAATATGCCTAAGAATGTCAAAGAATACTTACAAGTTTGTGTTCATCTTATTTATGCTTCTCCAGAGACAGAGAAGACCTCTAAGGTATATTTTAGGTGTGTGTTCCATGATTAAATGTGGTCAAATTCTACATTTAACAAATTATAGATCCAAAAATGTTGAGCTTTCATTCATTCATGCTCTTCATTCATCTACCATATAATGCAAGGGATATTAACAAGATACATTCCCTCACCCTCACTGGACAGCATCCAATAAAGAAGCAAAAAATGAAGATGTTTTTAAAATCAAAGATAACTCAAAATTATATAAGTGGATCATAAGTGGAGTTAGGGGAAGCTGCTGGGAAGCAATTCAAGTCAAACTAGATTAAAAAAGATAGGACTTAGCCAGGCAAAGAAGTTGAAAAAAGAAAAGCAAATCAGGTCCAGACAAAAGCATGGTTGAGAGAAGAGTGAAAAGCCTGGGAGCACTTGGAAAACCACCAGTGACTCAGAATAGCTGGAGTAAAAAGTACAGGCACTTTTGTTATTTCTGAAATCTTATACATTGATTCTTTTGGCTTTTTGCAATAAATTATCAGTATAAATAGTGATGGCCAAAAAAAAGTTTAGGCAAAGATGATGCATATAAAACAGCAGGCGTAATCAGAGGTCCTTCTGATCATAAAGAGCCTTTTATGCCATGTTTAAGGATAATGAAATTTTTATATTGCAGGTAATGAGCAGTCACTGAAATATATTAATATATTGAATATATTGATCAGATTAACATTTTAGGAGGATCACTCCAACAACTATAAAGGAACTGATACTGGGGGCAAGCGACCCACTGCTATTAATGTATGTATCACAACATGAGGGAGGCCTAAGTGAAGCCACTGGCAGTAGGTGTGGCTGGAACAGAATGAATTCCTGACACATTTGAGAAATAGGTTTGAGAAGACTTGCTGTATAATTAACTGAATGAACAATTAAAGAGACATAGCTAAGAATGAGTTGCAGTCTGCATTAGTAGACCAAGACGGTGACATCTCCAGGGTTAGGAAATACAGGAGAAGCAGGTTATAAGTAGTCAGGGAGAAACAACTATTAGAGAACACAGCTACCTCTGCCTAGCATGCATGGATTCTCAGTCCTCTAGAACTGAATGCAAGGGATGAGCAAACGACCCAAACTAACCAATAAGAAACTTTTGATGGGGACTGACATAAATAATGGAAAGGAAGGAAAGCGGTATCTTTAGACCGAGAACATAAACTGTGATAATGGTAAAACTCACGAGTCACCAATGTCTATCAATAACACATGGTACAACCTATCTAAGAATAAACACATCTAAGAACATCAAAGAATAAATCCATCTTTTAAGATGGAGGAAAGAGAGAGAGAGATGTCCTGGTAATATCATTTGAATCCTGAAGCTAGTTCAAACCTTTTGAACATCTCCGTTACTTTAAAGCATAAATTACGTTTTAAAAAGAAAACGCATTATATATACTTGGCCACTGATTCTTGACTTAAAAAAATTTTTTTTAATGATTAGAGACAAAGTCTGAACTGCATACAAAGCTCCAGGAAATAATATCGAATAGGAAATTAGAACTACAGATCAGGAGCTCAGAACAGAGGTCAAAGGCTAGAGACACATGATATCAACTTTAATTCTTCTCTCCCTGGGGGGAAGAAAAGATTAATTAGGGGACATTTTTGAAAGCGATTTTTTCTTCCAGTTTTACTGAGATATAATTGACAATCATGTGTAAGTTAAGATGTACAAAATAATGATTTCACTTACATGTATCATGAAATGGTTGTCACAGTAAATTTAGTGAACATCCATAATATTATACAGGTACAAAATTAAAGAAATAGTTTTTTTTTTTTCCTCACAATGAGAACTCTTAGGAATTCATCTCTAAGCAACTTTCATATATAATATACAGCAGTGGTGGTAATATTTATCATGTTGTACATAATGTCCTTAGTGCTTATTTATTTTATACTTGAAAGTTTGTACCTTCTGACTTTCATCCAATAAGAAAGAAACTACTTATCAAAACATTTATAAAACTACAACTTTATTTTTATTTTTAATAACCACAACTGGGGCAAGGGTAGAAATATTCTGTAAATAGAACTAAAATTCATCTTTTGATAACATAAGGAGAATTACATTAATGGAAATAACACAAAATAAATAAGTTAAAACATACACAGAAACATAAACACGTATCTCTCAAAGGCAGTCTTACAGTGTAGACTGGCTAGGCGGCAATGTTTGAATCTTGGCTTTACTTTTAGGCAGCTCGGTGACCTTAAACAAGAAACTTAACCCTTCTGCATCTCAACTTCGTTATGTACAAAAGGATAATACATGTACCTAAAGGACAGAAATGGTACGGACCTAACAGAAGCAGAAGATATTAAGAAGAGGTGGCAAGAATACATGGAAGAACTGTACAAAAAAGATGTTTACAACCCAGATAATCATGATGGTATGATCACATACCTAGAGCCAGACATCCTAGAATGTGAAGTCAAGTGGGCCTTAGAAAGCATCACTACGAACAAAGCTAGTGGAGGTAATGGAATTTCAGTTGAGCTATTTCAAATCCTAAAAGATGATGCTGCGAAAGTGCTGCACTCAACATGCCAGCAAATTTGGAAAACTCAGCAGTGGCCACAGGACTGGAAAAGGTCAGTTTTCATCCTAATCCCAAAGAAAGGCAATGCCAAAGAATGCTCAAACTACCACACAATTGCACTCATCTCACACGCTAGCAAAGTAATGCTCAAAATTCTCCAAGCCAGGCTTCAACAGTATGTGAACTGTGAACTTCCAGATGTTCAAGTTGGATTTAGAAAAGGCAGAGGAACCAGAGATCAAATTGCAAACATCCGCTGGATCATCGAAAAAGCAAGAGAGTTCCAGAAAAACATCTACTTCTGCTTTATTGACTACACCAAAGCCTTTGAATGTGTAGATCAGAACAAACTCTGGAAAATTCTTAAAGAGAGGGAATATCAGAACACCAGACCTGCCTCCTGAGTAACCTGTATGCAGGTCAAGAAGCAACAGTTAGAATTGGACATGGAACAACAGACTGGTTCCAAATTGGGAAATGAGTACATCAAGGCCGTATATTGTCACCCTGCTTATTTTACTGATATGCAGAGCACATCATGAGAAACACTGGGCTGGATGAAGCACAAGCTGGAATCAAGATTGCCGGGAGAAATATCAATAGCCTCAGATATGCAGATGACACCACCCTTAAAGCAGAAAGAGGAACTAAAGAGCTTTTTGATGAAAGTGAAAGAGGAGAGTGAAAAAGTTGGCTTAAAACTCAACATTCCAAAAACTAAGGTCATGGCATCTGGTCCCATCACTTCATGGCAAATAGATGGGGAAACAGTGGAAACAGTGACACACTTTATTTTGTGGCTCCAAAATCACTGCAGATGATGACTGTAGCCATGAAATTAAAAGATGCTTGTTCCTTGGAAGAAAAGTTATGGCCAACCTAGACAGCATATTAAAAAGCAGAGACATTACTTTGCCAACAAAGGTCCGTCTAGTCAAAGCTATGGCTTTTCCAGTAGTCATGTACGTATGGGAGAGTTGGACTATAAAGAAAGCTGAGCTCCAAAGAATTGATGCTTTTGAACTGTGGGGTTGGAGAAGACTCCTGACAGTCCCTTGGACTGCAAGGAGATCCAACCAGTCCATCCTAAAGGAAATCAGTCCTGAATATTCATTGGAAGGACTGATGCTGAAGCTAAAACTCCAATACTTTGGCCACCTGATGCAAAGAACTGACTCACTGGAAAAGACCCTGATGCTGGGAAAGATTGAAGGCGGGAGGAGAAGGGGACAACAAAGGATGAGATGGTTGGATGGCATCACTGACTCAAATGGACATGAGTTTGAGTAAACTCCGGGAGTTGGTGATGGATAGGGAGGCCTGGCATGCTGAAGTCCACGGGGTCACAAACAGTCAGACATGACTGAGCGACTGAAATGACCGAGTGACTAAATAGGGTTAGTTTGAAAATTAAATGAGTTAAGTATTTAAGTGCTTTACTTCTATTAATTGTTAAATAATAATACATGAACAAAATGGGCTTCCCAGGTGACTCAGAGGTAAAGAACCCTCCTGCCAATACAGGAGACAGAGGAGATGCCAGTTGGATCCCTGGGTTTGGAATATCTCTTGGAGGAAGAAATGGCAACCCACTGCAGTATTCTTGCCTGGAAAATCCCATGGACAGGAGAGCCTGGCAGGCTACAGTTCACAGGGTGGCAAAGAGACGTACACAACTGAGCGTGCACAAACAACAAAGTTAGTATACAAAGGTGTTGATTATTATTACATATTGAGGATTTTATGACAAAGATTTGTCTCAATATAATTTACCTTTACAAGTCTATATTCTTTAGGCTAATACCAAATTAGCTTGCATTTCCTCAACACGCAATAAACGGCAGGAGGGGAAAAAATCCTCAGAAATGTGTGAGTGGTTTAAAGAAAACTAATTTGACACTGAACTGTCCATAAACAATAAAAAACAAATACCTAGTACATGTCTTCACAAGAAAAATTTACAGTCCTGTGAAATTTAAACCAAGAAAATTTTATAAACTGTGAAATTTATAAACTGTGAAATGAATCCCATTTTCCATCTTCTTTCTGGACGCTCTTTACTCACACCTCTCCATAGTGTCTAACAGACATGTGCGTGCACGCTCAGTCACTCAGGCGTGTTCAACTCTTTGTGACCCCATAGACTGTAGCCCACCAGGCTCCTCTGTCCCTGGAGTTCTCCAGGCGAGAACACTGCAGTGGGTTGCCATTTCCTTCTCCAGGGATCTTCCCAACCCAGATATTGAACCTGCATCTCCTACGTCTCCTGAACTGGCAGGCGGATTCTTTACCACTGTACCACCTGGGTCTCATACTCTCCATTTAAAAGAAGGTAAAATTGTTTAATCTTTGTTCAGTGACTCTTATACTGGTAAGATTCCAATGTAATGAGTCAAAGTAGAGTCGGTTGATTAGTCAGTTGAATCAAACAATAAATTACATGGTAATAAACAGGGACCCCACTATGAATCTTATAATAATATGACTTACACTCCCTAAGGAGAAGCATTTAGGGTAAAGAAATGGTGTGTGGATAGAGAAAAGAGTTGTAGAGATAAAAGAAAATACTAGTAATACAGAGTATAAACTATTCAGATAAAAAGAACAGAAAAAAATGAAACATATTTTCAAGAGGCAAAAGTTATCTTTCAAATTCTTTATCAGAAAGGTAAATTAAATTAATGGTAAAAATCCAACTTCATACAAAGAAATGATTTGCTTGTACACAAGATTGTGAATTTGCTAATTATAATTAGCATATAATTTCATATAATTGGCATATAATTTCAACTCTAAATAATGACTTCTGGGAAACATATACTATGGAAAAGGAAAATTTTTCAAAATATGCACATGGTCATCTTCAATTTATATCCCAAAACTTACCCATCTTCATTCAGCATAACTTTGTTTATAAAACAAAAAGAAATAAAAGTATAAAATTTTTTAAAAAATATACTTTAGATGGAAGAACTATACAGCCCAATAAATCAAGTATCCTTAAAATGTTTCTATTCATATTAGGAAGTTCAATTAAAAATATTTGGCCATCAAAATAATACCAATCTAGTTTATAATTTTATATGAAGGTAAAAATAACTTACACTAAAAACTGTAGAGTTGCTAACTGAATCATAAATGGGTTTTTGTTAGGAAAATATTGTTACTTTTAGGTAACTAAGACTAACTGTGAAAGCCTAAGGATTTTAAGAAGGTACTTCCTGGAGCAAGCTTCATAAGAAACATTTCTAATGAGAAAAGTTAAGTAGATTAATTACCTGTAAGATAACAAGAGCATTTTCTATGGACAGGTCATCTGATGGTAGGCCTTCACTTTTCCAAATTAACTGCTCACTTTCAGTACAAAGAAATCTCCTCAGATCAAATTCTGAAAAATTAAAGATATCAATGATACTTAAAAATAATCTTGTGATTGATGAAGAAAAGAAAATAAAACTATTTAAAATTTACTCCAACAAAAATCCCATGATCATTCTTAATATTTGATCCATTCTTCTGCATTTAGTACCAGAAGTTAAAGAGAAAAAAAAATTTTAATGATGCAAAGAAATGAAACAATTGAATTAGTTTTCTTCTATTAAATAAATGTTTTACAACTATATTAATTTATAAAAAAACACAAAATGCACAAAGAATTTTGGAATTCCTACATCTCATTTTACCATATGAAATCAGTGTAAAAATTAATAAAATGTTTAACTGCATTCATATAACATCAAAATAATTCAGTGGTCTCAGTTTCAAAAGTGATTTTAGGGGGACAAGAGTCATCATAATAGATCGATTCTCAGAACATTTGTGGAATTTAGCAAATCTAAGCACTTATGGTATCCATTAACTTACAGAAAGTTTTCCTAATCTTAAAAAAGTAAAATGACAAAAATCAAAAGGTATGCTTTTCATATACTGAAACTTCAAATTTATGAATTAACTAAATACAAACTTTCAAGACCAGCTGACTTGGTCCATTCTTCCAAACAGGTTTTTCTCAGACCCTCAGAAGCAGCAGAAAGATACGTAATAAATGCAGCAGCTAGTTGAGCTCTTTTAGGAAGAGTATCTAGTTCCTCTGTAATCTCTGCAACCTGGAAGAGAGAGAGAGAGAGATGGATATGTCCTAAGAGAAAAAAAAAAAACAGGTTCACAAATTCAAGCTCTGTCTCTAGGAAAAAAATCATTCATTGGTTTAAAGTAATTACCTATCTTGAATACAATTTTCAAAATGTAAAAATACCAGCAAGACCTTAGATCTTGCTGTGATATTAAAACAATGTACGATATCACAACATATCTGTAAAGAAGAATATATTCTGTCACTGAAATTTCCTAATGATTATAATAAACATTGTGAAATAGCATTACTTTCTAAAATATGATTAAGACACAAAGACTATGAACAAAGGCAAAAAACAAACATTAAGCAAGGAGACTTTTTAGAAGCACAGGGTAGCTAAAACGTGAGCCTGCGCAGAAAGACTACCGATAGAGGAATAACGGAAAGAAAAACATAGTTGGCTGGAAGAAGGGGGATTTTAAAGTTTTCCCATGCCATGCAAAGGTGCTTCAGTTTTAACCTGTGGTTACCAGTGAGCCACTGATAGTGTTCAAACAGAGCAGTGAGTGGTATACTGAGCCTAGGTTTCAGCAAGATTTCAGCTGATAAATAAAGTATCAACTAGTTAGAGGGTCAGAGAGAAGAAAGACAGGAGAATTCAGGTGAAAAACAAAACGAGCATTCGGGAGGGAAGACAAACACGAGGGATACATGCAAAGGGATACAAATCAATAAAAGGAGTCTAAGAAAATCACATATGTTTAGTTTTGATACATAGAAGAAGGATGTCTTATGACACAGGAAAAGAAAAGAGATTTGCTATGAGAAAAGAAAAAAATTTCAATGTATGGCAAAAACTACTACAATATTGTAAAGTAATTAGCCCCCAACTAAAATAAATAAAAAAAGAAAAAAATTCAAAGTGAGCTCCTGACACAGTTGAAGGCCAATATCTAAAGTATAGTTAGAAGTAGGAATTTAAAAGTCAGCATTCTAGAAATACACATCTGGTCAACATCATCACATGGGTTAATATTTTAAAGACTGTATAAGAAATCCCAGAATATTTGCGGAGAAAGGACCTCACAAGGAGAATACTAAGAGGCAATCAACATTACTGGATGAGCAGATGAGGATCACCCCGTGAGGGAAGGAATCTAACTGGTTAAAGAAAAACAAAATCAAAACAAATGAACAAAGCTGAAATAGAGGATTTCAAAAACAAACAAAAGGCCAAAAGTGTCAAACCTAAGAGGACTGTCTTGGTAAAGGGAAATCCAAAAAAGGCTCTAAAGAGTACTAAATTTTCCATCTACTCATTTTTATCCCTACCCCTGATGAAAGCGAAAGAGGAGAGTGAAAAAGTTGGCTTAAAACTCAACATTCAGAAAACTAAGATCATGGCATCCGGTCCCATCACTGCATGGGAAATGGATGGGGAAACAGTGGTTGACTTCATTTTGGGGGGCTCCAAAATCACTGCAGATGGTGACTGCAGCCATGAAATTAAAAGACGCTTACTCCTTGGTAGGAAAGTTATGACAAACCTAGACAGCATGTTAAAAAGCAGAGACATTACTTTGTCAACAAAGGTCCATCTAGTCAAGGCTATGGTTTTTCCAGTAGTCATGTATGGATGTGAGAGGTGGACTTTAAAGAAAGCTGAGCACTGAAGAACTGATGTTTTTGAACTGTTGTATTGGAGAAGACTCCTGAGAGTCCCTTGGACTGCTAGGAGATCCAACCAATCCATCCTAAAGGAAATCAGTCCTGAATATTCACTGGAAGGACTGATGCTGAAGTTGAAACTCTGACACTTGGGCCACCTGTTGCGAAGAGCTGACTCATTTGAAAAGACCCTGATGCTGGGAAAGATTGAAAGCAGGAGGAGAAGGGGACGACAGAGGATGAGATGGTTGGATGGCATCACCGACTTAATGGACGTGAGTTTGAGTAAGCTCCGGGAGTTGGTGATGGACAGGGAAGCCTGGCGTGCTGCAGTCCATGGGGTTGCAGAGTTGGAGACGAGTGAGCGACTGAACTGAACTGATCTTCCCTAACTAAAGGAGGAATAGGTTGCTTTGTCTAAAATCCACTCATATAAATATATTGTGCTTAAAGATTACTTCACAACAGGGCCATTAATATCTAGATCATTTATCCTAAGCCTGCTGACAGTTAATGGATATTTTTCCTTTTCATTTTTGTTAACAAATATATCATAGACTTTCTGTGTCTTAAACAATGCCTCTTTATGGCCATGGACTGTGTCATCCATGGGGCTGCCAAGAGTGCGACATGACTGCGTGCCTTTCGCTTCGCTTTATGATCTCAGACACACCTGTGCGTTCCATCGCCTGTGTTCTCTATCGAGCTGATTAATCAAGGCTTCTGCAGCTTTAATTGTTTCCTGTGCTTTGCTTACTTCAGCTTCAAGTTTGGCAGCTTCTGACGTCCTGCTCTGAAATCTATGAAAACATTAAAATTTAATTAAAGACAATCAGATCTAAGACAGATTTAATTAAGTTATGCTTAGGTAGTAAAGTGAACTTTTATACTAGAATTTTAATTAACTATAATATTGATAATATTTGCATATAAAATATTGTTAGTATAATAGACACAATACCAATGCTTACATTTAAAGGGGAATATTCTCACAGGGCTGTGATGTCGTACTACATTATGTACAAACATCAATATGGCATTCAAAGGTCCTGTCATAAGATTGATCTAATTTGTCTTTTCAGCTTTATTTGATTTTATTTAGTCCAGTAAAACTAGATGTCAACATCAGAAGAATTTTATATTCTCAAACCATGCCATGACTGTCAATGGGCTGCTCCATTATCCAGCTCCTTCCTTATACCTACCCCACCCCTCACTCTAACTCCCACAAATACACACCTATCAAAACTACAAATCAAATTTTAAAACTCACCTCAAATATCCATCCCATTAGATATACTCTCTCCCTATGTGCCCATCTGACAAAGTTTAAAACTTCTTTTTAAATTATTTTCCTTAAAAATACTTGTACAAATTTATTATTTTACTAAATGTAATAGCAGATTCCATATGATTACTAAGGCCTTCAACAAATATGTAAGTGCCTTCAAAGTGCCGAGGACTGGGCTTCCCTGGTGGTCCAGTGGTTGAGAATCTGCCTGCCAATGCAGGGGACCCGGGTTCCATCCCTGGTCCAGGAGGTCCCACGTGCTGTGAGGCAACTAATCCTGGGCACCACGACCGCCGAGGTCCGCCCTCGAGAGCCCACGAGCTGCAGCCACACCGCATACAGGGAGCAGCCCGCGCTCGCTGCAGCTGGAGGATGCCCATGGACAGCTACAAAGACCCAGCACGGCCACAGAGGAATCAGCACCAAAGAGAGAGCGCCTGGGACTGCTGATTCCAGGAACAGTTCAAAATAAGGGCTATGAGTCTCTGTCTATGAATATGGAGACTTGGATCCAAACAGATCATTGCCCAGGTCTTGCCGACAGTAAGCAGAGGGCCTCAGATTCACAGACGGCTGTGCGGCTCTGAAGCTGCGGGCCCTCCATTCTTTACTGCCTCTCCAAGTGCCCTATTCCTTTCCGCCCCCTGCAGACGGAAGACTCCAGGAGTCACCAGGCTTAGATGGCAGCCTCATGTGGCTATCTAAATTTAAATTAATAAAATTAAAAATTCAATTCCTCAGTCATATTATCCACAAGGTCCTCAATCATATTATTCAGAAGGTTTTCATAATAATCCTCCCAAAATACTAGTAATATGATGCAGCGACTAACAAAAGGAACTTAAAGGAGTCAAATACAGGATCTAATGCTTGCTTAGTCATTTACTACTTGCTCAACTTAAGCAACCCTTTCTAATCTCTAGCGTCCTAACTGCAGATTATGTAAGAATACCCACCTCTCAGTGTTGTTCTAATGCTAAAAAGATGAACATGTAAAGCGCCTGGGACAACACTGACAGGTGCAAATGACTAATAAATGGAGTCAAAACCCCAGGACTATAAGCTAACTACCCAATAAATATTAGATCATCACTTTAGTATGAGTAAGTACTGATTCTGAGCATGTAATATTGAAAAGAATGTATTATTTTCCTTATACTACTCTAATTATACCAGGAGGGAAATTATGTGATTTCATATCTATATGTCTAATACAAAAAACATTCAGGAATATTAAAAACATTGAATTTATAGCTTTCACTATAGCTTTCGTTTACGTATATTAAGTAAATATACATAAATGTAAATAGGGATGATTGTCTCCTGACTATACATAGAAAAAATTAATAGATTTTAGTCTAAGTCTTGGTACAATAATGTGTATTTCTTCCATAAGATAAAAAGGAAATGTAATACATGACTTAAAGAAAGTAGCAAGTGATAACATATGCTATATCTAATGACATGTTCCCCAGTTTTCCAATCTTTACAATTCTTAAATGAAAATGTTTCCATATTTGTAAGCCCCATACCAGTATTTTTTTTGTCCTATATTAAAAACAATCACAGGAACAAAGAGGTACATGAAAAGCTTTAAGATTAATCCCTTTTATAAATAGTTTTTAGATTTGAGTATATTTGCATGAAGGAATATTTTTAATACCAAAAAGAGCAAAACTAAAAAGATAAAACATTTTTAACACGATCATGTACCATTCATAATTCCAGATTATGGAATAAGTAGTACTGTAGCATCATCTGCAATACAGAAGTCTAAAATGCTGAGGTCAAAATAATACAGGAGTAGGAATAGCAAATGTAAACACTCCCAGCATTAACACATTACATTCACTTCTTCCTGCTCAGTTTTCCATTGCTTGGGAATATACACAGTGATACCTATACAAATGGAAACTTAAAATATTTTTGTCATCATTAAATTTTTTTAAAAAGGAATACACTATTATTTTATATCATTCACCATTTTAAAGTGATTAATCAAAAAACTAATATATTAATTATAACAGTTTGTTAAAACTTAAGTATCAATTGAGGTAGGTTTTCAAACATTCAAAATACATTTGAAAACTTAACTTACTTTTCTTTGAGTTCTGATACTTTTTGACCAACAGAATTAAGGAGCTCTTCTAGTTTCCTTTTTCTATCTTCAGTTTTCCGCAAATTTCTAAAATATAATCCAATTTCATAGAAGTCACTCTAGTTATCAACAAAAAGCAGCAACAGCACTGTAAAATATAATCTTGCAGTAAACAAAAGACAATGAAAACTGTCAATAATTCACTAGTTTTAATACCTTCATTTAGGATTTTATTTGAAAAGCAATGCTAAAATTAAAAGTGTATTCTCTGACCTAACCACATCACTTCCAGGAATCTACATTTTAAAACACTTGTGCAAATAGATTTCTGGATAAAGGTGGTAGAGTAAAAGCATTCGTTTATCCTCAATCCCTTCTAAAATCCTACTAAAATGAAACCAAGGGAATAAATAAGACATACATGCAAAAAGATAAAGGCAATGAAAAGTATTAACAAAGAAAATTTGTTAAATGTTAACAAACGAGTAATTTTAACAAAATTTTCAAAGGTGAAAACTAACATACCAAAATGCAAAAGGCCAAAAATGAAATGACTGCAGAAAGATAAGCCAAAAGAAGAATTCAAAAATGTTCGGAAAATGTAGACAAGTACCTCTGAAGAAAATAAGCTTCAACAGTAGGTGAACCGGGAACTTCCAGGTGTATAAGTAGAATTTAGAAAAGGCAGAAGAACCAGAGATCAAATTGCCAGCATCCGCTGGATCATAAAAAAAAGCAAGAGAAATCCAGAAAAACATCTAGGTCTGTTTCATTGACTATGCTAAAGCCTTTGACTGCGTAGATCACATCAAACTGGAAACTTCTTAAAGATATGGAAATAGCAGACCACCAGAGCTGCCTCCTGAGAAACCTGTATGCAACTGTTAGAACCAGACATGGAGCAAAGGACTGTTTCAAAATTGGGAAAGGAGCACATCAAGGCTGTATATGCTCACCCTGCGTATTTAACTTATAAGCTGACTACATCGGGCTTCCCTGGTAGCTCAGCTGGTAAAGAATCCGCCTGCAGTGCAGGAGAACCTGTTTCAATTCCTGAGTCAGGAAGATTGTCTGGAGAAGGGATAGTATACCCACTCCAGTATTCCTGGGCTTCCCTGGTGGCTCAGATGGTAAAGAATCCAACTGCAATGTGCGAGACCTGTATTCAATCCCTGGATTGGGAATATCTGCTGGAGGAGGGCATGGCGACCCACTGCAGTATTCTTCCCTATGCCAGGTGGATGAAGCACAAGCTGGAGTCAAGATTGCCAGAAGAAGTATCAAAAACCGGGAGAAGTATCAATAAGCTCAAATATGCAGATGAGACCACCCTTATGGCAAAAAGTGAAGAGGAATTAAAGAGCCTCTTGATGAAGGTGAAAGAGGAGAGTGAAAAAGCTGGCTTAAAACCCAACATTCAAAAAACTAAGATCATAGCATCCAGTCTTACCACTTCATAGCAAATATATGGGGAAACAATGGAAATCGTGAGAGACTTTATTTTCTGGGGCTCCAAAATCATTGTGGACGGTGACTACAGCCATGAAATAAAGACGCCTGCTTCTTGGAAGAAAAGATAGGACAAACCTAGACAGTATATTAAAAAGCAGAGACATCACTTTGCTGACAAAGGTCCGTGTAGTCAAAGCTATGGTTTTTCCAGTAGTCATGTATGAATGTGAGAGTTGGACCATAAAGAAGGCTGAGCGCCAAAGAATTGATGCCTTCAAACTGTGGTGCTACGTAAGATAAGTCCCTAGGACTGCAAGGAGATCAAACCAGTAAATTCTAAAGGAAATCAGCCCTGAATATTCATTGGAAGGACTGATGCTGAAGTTCAAGCTCCAATATTTGGCCACCTGATGTGAAGAGCTGACTCACTGGAAAAGACCCTGATGCTGGGAAAGAATGAAGGCAGGAGGAGAAGGGGACGACAGAGGATGAGATGGTTGGATGGCATCACTGACTCAATGCACATGAGTTTGAGCAAACTCTGGGAACTGGTGAAGGACAGGGAAGCCTCATGTGCTGCAGTTCATGGGGTCGCAAAGAGTCCGACACGACTGAGCAACTGAAAAACAACAACAAATATAAAAGATTGTTTAATAATTGGTCATAAAGAGTTTGACCTCTGATTCCCTCCTCCAATGACAGCAGACTATCCTTTTAAAACACCCCTGAAAGCCAAACTAATACCCCTTACTTACACCCCTTACTCAAAACTTATACCCCTTACCACCCGTATTCAAGTCCTAGCCAACAATATCAGGACTCTTCTAGAGAAATGACTGACTTACTCCTCTCAAAAATATCCAAAAATACTGAGAGGCTGTCATCAAATGTCCAGTCCATACTGCCATGTACTGCGGGGCATTAGTGCATTGCACAAGTCAATTTGAGGGTTTGTCCAAACACAAACTGCAGGGTCTCATTCCGCACATATCTGACTCTGTCAGTCTGGAGAGAGATACACAAATGTGCACTTTTAACAATTTCCCAGGTAACACTGATGCTCCTGCTTCAGGGACCACATTCCAAGTTTACTGCAACAGAATAGGGCCTTCAAATCATAAGATTAATCTACTTCTACTCTAGTATTTAAAACTCAGCCCAATAATGGTATCATATAACTTTAGACAAGCAAATCTCCAAATACTTATCATCCCATAAAACCTTACAATAACAACAACAAAATAAATGACGTCTTCCAGAAAAATGAGGGACTTAACTAAGAAAGAGAAAGAGACTCAAAATAAAAGAACATGGTCAAAAAACAGACAAATGGAACCCCAGAATAATGGTGAAAAGCAATCTCAAGATAATTCAAGCTATGAACAGCAAGCCTCCGGAAGAACGGACCCACACTGAAACAGCAGGATGAGAGACTCCCAGTCAGACAGTGACAAGAGAAAGTTAAAAAGGACACAGGTTCCAAACATGTGTTAGCTTCTGATAGACTGTGGGTAAGTATGTGACACAAAACCAGAAAAAAATAATCAACTGAAAAAAAGGGCAATTATTAAGAATAACAAATGGTATACAAGAAAGGAAATATGCTCATAAAGTAACATCTAAGCTGTAAAAATATTTAATCACAATAACATAAACATTTACTATGATTTAACATGAAAATTTCATGTAATTATATTGAGAAAAAACTTAAGCAGCTAATATCTTCTTGTCTAGAGTAAGAAAGAAAAGATAATTTCAAACATTGAACAATCAAGAACATGACATACCTCTTAGCCCGCATTCAGAACAAATGAGATAAAATATAACACTAACTCAACAGCAAATTGAAAGTTTAAGCCCCTAAAGTAAGTCATTAAATTTTTCCCACACCTGCCAGATAATATTTTGGAAAATATATACTAAAAATTTTCAAAAACTTAGAGAAAAACAATATATTCGCACTAAATCTCTAGACAGATCTTCAAGAATATTAGAGATACCAAGGGAACATTTCATGCAAAGAAGGGCACAATAAAGGACAGAAATGGTATGGACCTAACAGAAGCAAAAGATTTTAGGAAGAGGTAGCAGGAATACATAGAAGAACTATACAAAAAAGATCTTCATGACCCAGATAACCACAATGGTGTGACCACTCACCTAGAGCCAGACATCCTGGAATGCGAAGTCAAGTGGGCCTTAAGAACCATCACTACAAACAAAGCTAATGGAGGTGATGGAATTCCAGCTGAGCTATATCAAATCCTAAAAGATGATGCTGTGAAAATGCTGCACTCAATATGTCAAAATTTGGAAAACTCAGCAGTAGCTATAGGACTGGAAAAGGTCAGTTTTCAATCTAATATCAAAGAAAGGCAATGCCAAAAAATGTTCAGACTACTGCACAATTGCACACATCTCACACACTAGCAAAGTAACACACAAAATTCTCCACGGCAGGCTTCAACAGTACGTGAACCGTGAACTTCCAGATGTTCAAGCCGGTTTTAGAAAAGGCAGAGGAACCAGAGATCAAATTGCCAACATCCACTGGATCACTGAGAAAGCAAGAAGAGTTCCAGAAAAACATACTACTTTTGCCTTATTGACTATGTGGATCACAACAAACTGTGGAAAATCATTAAAGAGATGGGAATACAAGACCACCTTACCAGCCTCCTGAGAAAATGTATGTAGGTCAAGAAGCAACAGCTAAAATTGAACATGGAACAACAGACTAGTTCCAAATTGGGAAATGAGTACATCAAGGCTTATATTGTCACTCTGCTTATTTTACTGATATGCAGAGCACATTATGTGAAATGCTGGGCTGGATGAAGCACAAGCTGGAATCAAGATTGCTGGGAGAAATATCAATAACCTCAGATATGCAGATGACAGCACCCTTATGGCAGAAAGTGAAGAAGAACTGAAGAGCCTCTTGATGAAAGTGAAAGAGGAGAGTGAAAAAGTTGGCTTAAAACTCAACATTCAGGAAATTAAGATCATGGCATCTGGTCCCATCACTTCATGGGAAATAGATGGGGAAACAGTGGAAACAGTGGCTGACTAGTTTTTTTGGGCTCCAAAATCACTTCTGATGGTGATTGCAGCCATGAAATTAAAAGACGCTTACTCCTTGGAAGAAAAGTTATGACAAACCTAGAGAGCATATTAAGAAGTAGAGATATTATTTGCCAACAAAAGTCTGTCTAGTCAAAGCTATGGTTTCTCCAGTAATCATACATGGATGTTGAGAGTTGGACTATAAAGAAAGCTGAGCACCGAAGAATTGATGCTTTTGAACTGTGGTGTTGGAGAAGACTCTTGAGAGTCCCTTGGACTGCAAGGAGATCCAACCAGTCCATCCTAAAGGAGATCAGTCCTGAATATTCATTGGAAAGACTGATGCTGAAGCTGAAACTCCAAAACTTTGGCCACCTGATGCAAAGAGCTGGCTCATTTGAAAATATCCTGATGCTGGGAAAGACTGAAGGTGGGAGGAGAAGAGGACAACAGAGGATGAGATGGTTGGATGGCATCACCAACTCGATGAACATGAGTTTGAGTAAATTCTGGGAGTTGGTGATGGACAGGGAGGCCTGGCGTGCTGCAGTCCATGGGGTTGCAAATAGTTGGACACTGAGTGACTGAACTGAACTGAAATTTCTAGAATTTACTTTTTGTACCTTAACAGTATTCCTTTACAAAATTTTGCTCTTTCTAAAGGAACTTCTCCCACTTTATCTATCCAACAACTTACTAGTAGGGGGGAAGAAATGAGTTCATTCTGCTACCCATCTTTTAATTGCTTTTTCTTCATATTTTTGGTCTGTTTAATTCTTTGTTCATTTTTTTTCCTTTTTCTTTAATGATATAGTTAAAATATTATGTTACTTTCAGGTGTACAGCCCAGTGATTTCTCTAATGATATACAGTTAAAATACTGTGTTACTTTCTGGTGTATATAGCACAGTGATCCAGTTATTTTTTGCAAATTATATTCCATTTTAGGTTTATATGATATTGAATAAAATTTCCTGTGCTATGTAATAAAACCATTTCCTTACCTATTTTATGTATAGTTGTTTGTCTCTTAATAATATACTCCTAATCTGTCTTCCTCCCCCTTTGTATTCTATGTCTGTGAGTTCGCTTCTGTTTTGTATACAGATTCACTTATGTGTATCTTCTTTTTCTTTTCCTCTGTCTGTGGACACTCAGGCTGCTTCCACGTCTTGGCTACTGTAAACAGCGCTGCAATGAACACTGGGGTGCGTGTAAGATCAGGCATCTAGCCCTGTTACTGCATGGCAATAGAAAGGGAGAAGGTGGAAATGGTGACAGATTTCCTCTCCTTGGGCTCTAAAATCACTGCAGATGGTGACTGCAGCCATGAAATCAGAAGATATCACAGCTTGGCAGGAAAGCGATGACAAATCTAGACAGAGTGTTGAAAAGCAGAGCCATCACTCTACCGAGAAAGGTCTGTATAGTCAAGGCTATGGTCTTCCCAGTGGTCACGTACAGTTGTGAGAGCTGGACCATAAAGAAGGCAGAGCACCGAAGAATTAATACCTTTGAACTTTGGTGCTGGAGAAGACTCCTGAGAGTCCCTTGGACAGCAGGGAGATCAAACCAGTCAATCTTAAGGGAGATTAACCCTGAATACTCGTTGGAAGGACTGATGCTGAAGCTGAAGCTCCAGTATTTTGGTCATCTGATGTGAACAGCTGACTCACTGGAAAAGTCCCTGATGCTGGGACTGGTTGAGGGCAGAAGGAGAACAGGGCACCAGAGGATGAGAGGATTGGGCATCACTGATGCAACAGACACGAACTTGGGCAGACTTCAGGAGATGGTGAGGGACGGGGAGGCCTGGTGTGCTGCAGGCCATGGGGTCGCAAAGCATCGGACATGACTGGGCTACTGAACAACAACAACCCAGTTATGTACAGATCTTTCCTGCCAGTTTGGTTATCTAGCTCCTCTGCCAGTTTCTCATTAGTTTTCCATGATAATAGTTCCACATGGAAATGTGTTCTTAATGTGTTTGAGGTGTGGGTGAGGTGAGCTCTGCATTCTCCACTCCATCATTTTGATCTACATTCTTAATTTGTATTTAAATGCCTCAGCGTTGTTAGCCGCCTTTTTAGATACAGACAATAAATAAATCCTAATAATTCGTCATCAATTGATGAAAATGAAGGTTAGAGTTGTTTATATTTCATATTTAACTTACGATTCTAATCCTGCCTGTTCAGTTTCCAAAGGCTGAATTCGTTCCAAGACATGGGAATACTGGACATTGGCTTTAACCCAGGCAGCTAAGGGAGCAGCTGCAGTACTGGCCCGCTTAGCATTCTGAAAAAACACATCAGAAATTATCCCACATCCTAACTTAAATTGAAATAAAGGCAAGGTTAATTCCAGCATATTTTCTTTAAGCATTTGTTTAATAATTTAACCCAAATAAAGAAGTTTTTGGTTTACAGCAAAAATAAAAATAAAGTGAATTGCTATTTTGATTAAGTGAAAACTACATAAACTATTTTTCCTTAAGAATAAATCTTTTTGAACCACATACAATCTTTAATAAAATTCTATCATTCTACTGACATACATAATTATTAGCCACATTTGTAAGAATACATGTGTCATCCACAACAATGTTCAAGCATCATTTCTTTCTCTTCAGTACACAGGACAGATCTTTATTAGATAAAAGCAGTGTTGAAACAACTGCTATTGGTGTCAAAGAAGTACATGACATTTTGAATAAAAGATCTCAAAAAGACAAGAATCACGAAACTTAAAACTGTCTGCTGAATTAGATATAAGTATTCCAACATAGAGATGTGTTATTATATGACTAATAATACACAAGAAATAAAAGCATACAGGCAAATTGGAAGTTATGACTGTTTAGGAACTTACCAGTGAGAGCAGATCATGAGACTCAGATACCACGTAAGATAATAAACCTGTCTCCAACCCTCTAGATCCCAGTTTACCTAATTCTTCTGATAAATACTCCCCAGCTATAATACTTACAACTTATTATAAAAAACTTTTACTTTTTTAGGTAAACTAAAAAATAAATAATGATAAACCATCACATTTTGACTAGAGGAATATTATAGAGTATAGAAAGGGAATTCATGGTATAACTGTTAAAATCACCTTTGGATCAAAAGATCCTTTATTTTTAAAAAGAAGTTCTTCAACACTCTGTCTTATTTCCTTTGGAATATTTCGTGCATCAAAGGTTGCTATGTCTTCTCGCACACCTCTCTTTGCAAGGAAGCTAGAATTAAAGCATATTAATTCAAATGAGGCTAAATATAGTTTGCTATTTTTAACAAAAATATCAATTTAACAGAGTGGTATATACAATACTTTCAATCTGTTAGTTAACCGAAGATTAGAGTACTTTTAAAGTACTTAAGTTTCTAAGGTAACATTCATCATTTTTTATAGACAAGGAGCTCCAGAAAGATGCACAACAGTTTTTCTAAGGTTATGTGAATACACTGAAGCAATACAATGAAGGAATTGTAACACTGAACACCATCCACATCCCTTTATGTGAGCTCCTGAGTAACTAATACATTATAGGATATGCAAGAAAATATTCTGACTCCTTCATAAGAAAGATATTGTAAGTGCTCTCGCAATGTAAATCTCCTCTCCCGTTTCAGAATGAAAAAGAACTCTACTATCAGAATGAAAACCAGCACAAACGATAACGCCGCTGCTACACCGTGAAGTCTAAAGCTCCACATCACACACTGAGTTAACCTCCAGGCTTTTCTCCTCCGGTTTACAGCCCTTTCATGTTCTCTTGGGGCTCTCACTCGCTCTCTGTCTCTCTGCCTCTGCCAAGAGTGCAAGACTCTCTGAGAACAGTGACTGTACTTTCTTCATCAGGACACCACAGCAAACACAGTGCTCTGTACCATGTGAGGACTAAATCAATATTTATGTTTATTAAGATGTTCTTAAACACATTAAGGCATTCGTCTTCTCCTTTGACACTTTAACAATCACTTACAGAGGAAGGAAAATATAGCTCTTGAAATATGATCACATAGACCATCCTGAAATATTAGGGGAAAGTGTGTAACCCGGTACTTAGATGAAATTCAGTTTGAGAAACAATATAAGAAATACTTAAAAATCTGAAAGAATGTATAATTCACTCATGAAATAACATTTTTCACAAATTCAAAAACTTACCTTTTCATGCTCACCCAAGATGTGTCAAAGATACCCATTAACCTCAAAACGCCTTCAAGAATGTCTCTGATTACATCAGGAGGCATACGCAGGGAACGGATTTCTGAAAGAGATTCTGGCTTGATGTTTCCAACTGCTAGCTTAGCTTCATTGACTAGAGGCTAGAAAACAAAAAGGGTATTTATACACTAAAAAAATATATATGGAAAATTGCTAACTCTTTACAAATCATCTAATATTGATTGTCACTTTATTTAAAATAACTAGTTATTACTACCCTTTCTCTTCCCATTAAAAATGCTCTAAAATACACAAAGTACAAAATGTTCAAGTGAGGAAAGCCAGAGTTTCTGGCACCATAACACCCAAAGTCTAATTTGAAAAATCTGATCTGTTTGAGACAATTTGCCATTTTCAAGCGGTCCTTTCCGTTCTAATACTTGCTTGCTTATTTAATCAAGTCTCAAGAAAAAAAAAAAAAAAAAAAGCCTAAGAGTTTGTCTTATTTTATCTACAGAATATTTTTTCTTCTACAATGAAAAAACAACATGATTCATGGAAAACAAAGATTATTTTTAACAACCATCAGCTAATTTGGTTACTTCTCCTAGCAGACTTTCCTTCCTGTTTCTCTTTTATAAACAGTATTAAGTGAAAGCCACACTGGTAATACTATTAGTAAATAACATATGCAAATAATGTTTAAACGCCTATGCGAAGCTGGTCATCAAAACTATAAATGGCTCCTACAGCGTTTCCTATTTTTATCTTACCTGTACTTCTTTTAATTCATCATCAATTTTGTTTTTCCTTTCTTCAATTTTAATGACTTCTTCTGCTATTTTGTGCTTCAGTCTTTCAAGTTCTGTCTTTTGCTCACTAGCATCCTACAGGAACATTTAAGCAGTATTCCAATTGACTTGAATGCACTCAACATTTAAAAGCATAATACCAAAAATGTTATTTTAAAACAGCACTATCTATTAAATGCGTTTCTAATATTAGTTGACATGAGATTTTCTAAAATGCCCAGGAACCTAACGCTATAATTTACTCTATGTTTCTATTAGAAAGATGCTTTGATTTAATTTTTCTGAAGAGCAAAGCAATAAATGCTTACTATATTAAAACGAACATGTCAGAAACGCATAATCTACAAAACGATCATAATAATATACATTTAACACTTGCAACAACCTCAGAGAAATACTATTATGCTCATTTCATAAACAAGAAAACTGACAATAGAAGTCTTCTCCAATTCTAGCAGTAGAATAGTAACAATTCTTAGAGAAAAGCTATAGTATTCTGAACTTTGTTTCTATATTTCAGACAAAAACTGAAATTATTATACAATAATATGCAAATATATGAACAAAAATTAGTTAAGATTCAAAGAACATAATGATATATTAATAACACATGATGTTTTTACTCATGAATACAAAAATCAAGGGTCCCACATATATAAACATGCTTTAACATTATGAATTTTTGTATTTGACTTATTTATACTATCAAAAAACCAAGGAGGAAATTTGTCAAGAAACCTTCCAAGAGTTCTAATAACAGAAATTCTCAAGCGTACTATAATCATCCAAGGAGTTTAAAGACTAATGTTTGGTGTCCTTTTTATACTTATTGTGACAATTATATCACATTACATACTTAAACAGAATCATTATCTTGTACACTTGAAACTAATAAAGAGGGGTGAGTCAATTATATCTCAATTAAATCAAAAAGAGACCAGAGTCTCCTCCCCTTCTCTCTCTCTCTACCTGAACTGAAACATACAAATATGCTGTTTCAGCTGCAACAACAAAACAATGCCTTGTGTCCTACTGCCAAATATGTTGACCCCTCAGGTACCTGACACATGAACTCAATTAAAATTTTCTACATTCCACAAGTGTTGCTACCTGTGTATCTCTGCTACCAGTCAACAGGGAAAAGTTCTTTTCTTCATCTCCAAGGTATCAAAATATTCCCTAAAGGCTCAACTCATGTTCTTCTTGTTTTATTAACCTACTTTCCCAATTGTAAGTTACATCTATTCTGAATATGTACAGCATTTAATATGTGCGTTCTTTCCTTATGTCACAAACCTAGGGTAGCAAGCTTTAAAAGTCACACAGTTTGGTGAACGTACGGGTAGGGGGGCAGGGATAGTTAGGGACTTTGGGAAGGTCATGATACACTGCTATATTTAGAATGGATAACCAAAAGGACCTATCGTATAACACATGGAACACTGCTCAATGCCAGCATTGAGGGGAGGGGGGTTTAGGGGGAGAATGGATACATGTCTATGTAAGGCTGAGTCCCTTTGCTGTTCACCTGAAACTACCACAACATTGTTAACTGGCTAGAGCCCAGTACAAACTGCTTTTGGTATCAAAAATTAAAACTAAGAAAAAAAAAAGTTGCACAGTTCAGTATTTGTCTCTCTACGCCATCAGTTCAGTTCAGTTTCGTCACTCAGTCATATCTGACTCTTTGTGAGCCCATGAATCATAGCACGCCAGGCCTCCCTGTCCATCACCAACTCCCGGAGTTTACCCAAACTCATGTCCATTGAGTCGGTGATACCATCCAACCATCTCATCCTCTGTTGTTCCCTTCTCCTCCTGCCTTCAACCTTTCCCAGCATCAGGATATTTTCCATTGAGTGAGCTCTTAGCATCAGGTGGCCAAAGTATTGGAGTTTCAGCTTCAACATCAGCTCTTCCAATGAACACCCAGGACTGATCTCCTTTACGATGGACTGGTTAGATCTTCTTACAGTCCAAGGGACTCTCAAGAGTCTTCTCCAACACCACAGTTCAAAAGCATCAATTCTTCGGCACTCAGGTTTCTTTATAGTCCAACGTTCACATCCATACATGATCACTAGAAAAACCATAGCCTTGACTAGACAGACCTTTGTTGGCAAAGTAATGTCTCTGCTTTTTAATATACTGTCTAGGTTGGTCATAACTTGCCTTCCAAGGTGTAAGCGTCTTTTAATTTTTTCATGGTTGCAGTCACCATCTGCAGTGATTTTGGAGCCCCAAAAAATAAAGTCTGCCATTGATTCCCCATCTATTTGCCATGAAGTGATGGGACTGGATGCCATGATCTTAGTTTTCTGAATGTTGAGCTTTAAGCCAACACACAGTCAAGGACATTGGTGTAGTCAATGAAGCAGAAGTAGATGTTTTTCTGGAACTCTCGCTTTTTTGATGATCCAGTGGATATTGGCAATTCGATCTCTGGTTCCTCTGCCTTTTCTAAAACCAGCTTGAACATACTTATGTATAAAATAACAAACAGAAATGTTTTCTATTTAAAACTGAGCATAACTATTAACTTATAATACAAGGTGCAGAGTTATTGTTCTAGGTCTAATCTAGGTAATACAATTAGCCACAGCCATCAAAAAAGAAAGAGAGTACCAGAAAAAACATCTATTTCTGCTTTATTGACTATGCCAAAGCCTTTGACTGTGTGGATCACAATAAACTGTGGAAAATCCTAAAAGAGATGGGAATACCAGACCACCTGACCAACCACTTAAGAAACCTGTATGCAGGTCAGGAAGCAACAGTTAGAACTGGACATGGAACAACAGACTGGTTCCAAATAGGAAAAGGAGTATGCCAAGGCTGTATATTGTCATCCTGCTTATTTTACTGATACGCAGAGTAGATCATGAGAAACGCTGGGCTGGATGAAGCACAAGCTGGAATCAAAATTCCCAGAAGAAATATCAGTAACCTCAGATATGCAGATGACACCACCCTTATGGCAGAAAGTGAAGAACTAAAGAGCCTCTTGATGAAAGTGCAAGAGGAGAGTGAAAAAGTCGGCTTAAACTCAACATTCAGAAAACTAAGATCATGGCATCCAGTCCCATCACTTCGCGGTAAATAGATGAGGAAACAGTGGAAACAGTGTCAGACTTTATTTTTCTGGGCTCCAAAATCACTGCAGATGGTGACTGCAGCCATGAAATTAAAAGACAGTCTTTGGAAGGAAAGTTATGACCAACCTAGACAGCATATTAAAAAGCAGAGACATTACTTTGCCAACAAAGGTCCGTCTAGTCAAGGCTATGGTTTTTCCAGTAGTCATGTATGGATGTGAGCGTTGGACTGTGAAGAAAGCTGAGCGCCGAAGAATTGATGCTTTTGAACTGTGGTGTTGGAAAAGACTCTTGAGAGTCCCTTGCACTGCAAGGAGATCCAACCAGTCCACCTAAAGGAAATCAGTCCTGGGTGTTCATTGGAAGGACTGATGTTGAAGCTGAAACTCCAGTATTTTGGCCACCTGATGCGAAGGGCTGACTCATTTGAAAAGCCCCTGATTCTGGGAAAGATTGAAGGCAGGAGGAGAAGGTGATGACAGAGGATGAGATCGTTGGATGGCATCACCAACTCAATGGACATGGGTTTGGGTGGACTCCAGGAGTTGGTGATGGACAGGGAGGCCTGGCGTGCTATGATTCATGGGGTCACAAAGAGTCAGACACGACTGAGCGACTGAACTGAACTGACGGTCTTAGAAATATCTCTTCCTAGAACATCCCAAAGAAAAGAGTAGTATATTACAAAATGTATCTAAATAATATTCACTAGTTTGGAAGTACATAGGAAGTACACAGAGTAGTGAATATTTTCCTTTGTTAATATACAGCTATCAATGATACTATCCTTTATGGAGTTTTTACTGTTTTTCAAATTACTATTTAAACGTAAGTAATCCAAAAGTCTTCCAAATGCAACAACAGAAGTTAGAAGAACATGAAACAAAGCTTTCAACTTCCTGAAGGGGAAAAACAGTATTTGATAGATATTTTTAACAATAAAAATAACTAGCTGCTTCAGATAAGTATTTATATCACTCTACTTCTAAAATTCCTTGAGAAAAAAATATGCTAAAATTTTACAGCATAAAAATTCAATTGCTTTTCTGATCTGTTCTTTCCAGGTCAGGTAGTCCATAGATGTATACTGTAAACACTGAATGTGTACATAGTCATCAGTTATCTCAAAATACTATCGCTTCTGAAGATTTTCCATCTGCCAACAAATTAATTTTGACATGCCAGGTGAAATCCTTTTGCTTATGCCGTTCAGTTCAGTCCAGATAACCCTCTTATGAAATTCACAGACAATAAACTCCCTCTCCATGCTCATAAAGCTTTTTTGAATAAGAATTATTCTTTCACTGAGTATAAAGAAATCATGTAAGGAAAAAATAATAATAAGACATGTTCAGGAATAAGAAAACTTCATAAAATTTCCTCTGAGAGCTAGCTGGGGATGCTGCAACAATGAAACAAGAGCAACTGGCACTGCTGCCAAAAGGAAACCCCTAGAGATTTTTTTACATCTCCTGAGACACAATATAACAAAGATGAAAAACTGAACAGGCGGGTTAAAAGATAAACTTTAAGAAATTTTGAAGAAAGCAGAAAGAAGAAAGAGAAAATATAACAAAGTTAGAGAACAAGACTAGTAAGCCCAAAGCCCAAATAAGAATTCTAAAAAGCAAGAACAGAGAAATAAAGGAAAAGGAATTATCAATAAAATAATTTAAGGAAATTTCCCAGAACCAAAGGAGACAAATTTTTAAGTGGTAACAACTCACAGTGGACACAGTGGATGAAAATAAACCTAAACCAAGGCAAATCACAGTAACTTTAGAACAATGAATACTAAGATATAAAAGATTTCAAGAGAGGAAGAAAAAAAAAAGGTCATCCAAATACAGATCAGAAATTAAAAGTGTTTTAATTTCCAACAATGGAAGCTAGGAGAAAATGGAACAATGTCCTCAAAATCCTAAAGAAAACATAAATATTCCACCCTAGAATACTATTTCCAGCACACAACCAACCAACCAAGAACACAGCAGAACATTCATAAACGTGAGATCTCAAAACTCATCTTCCATGAATCCTTTCTCAAGAAGCTTCTGGGCTAGGCCCCTGAAACGAGGGAGTAGACCAAGATGGTAAAGAAGGATTGCTGGACTGCTCTGTGACCAGGCAGAGAGGGAAGCAAGCCACGAGGTTCCAGGAGAAAACGCTACAGGGGGCTGAGGAAAACTACAAAACAGCTGAGGCTTTGGGAAGTCTTCACAGAGTATTTAGAACACATTTGTAAATAGGCAATTTATGGAGTCATATTACCACTTCCCTTCCCAGCTATCAGAAGTCAGGGGAAAAACGGTTATTCGTCTGAGAAATTAAGTCAAAGAACCTCAGGACTTGGAATTACCAGACTAAGGACTACAAAGCTAAGGTCTAGAACAAGATTTTCATGCAAAAAACAAGGGCATCACATTTCCTTGCTGATTAATGATGCTGAGTATCTTTCCACATATTTATGAAACATATGACCCCTTTATAAGTCTTTTTTCATGAAAGGCCAGTGCAAATCTTTTGCTTATTTGCAAACTAAATTGTTAGCTTTATTAGTATTGAGTTGTAATCATTTCTATACATGTTGGAAACGAGTTTTTTATGAAATACACATTTGTAAATATTTTCTCCCAGTCTGTGACTTGCCTTTTCATTTTCTTTTTTAATTTCAATGAGGTCCAATTTCTCATTTACTTTCCTCTTCTACTTTGGTATCATATCTAAGAAATCTCTGCTTCCACCCAACATCATAAACATTTTCTCCCTCATTTTCTTCTGAAGTTTTATAATTTTATGCTGTACATTTAGGTCTATGTTTTATGTCTAGTTACTTTACATATGTGTCAGGTTTTTTTCCCTCTCTTCACGGATTTCCAAATTTTCCAGTACCATTTCTTAAAAGGATCATCCTTTCCACAATTAAATGATATTTTTGTATGAAATTAATTGACCATGTATGTGTGAGTCTGTTTCTGGAATCCACAGTGTTCCAATAATTGCTATGCTTACCTTACACCAGTGTTACCCTACCTTGACTATTGTAGATTTGTAGTAAGTCTTTATATCATAAGCCCTCCAACTTTGTTACTTTTAAGACTTTCTGTGCCATTTACTTTTATTGAGATATATACATGAGACTGAAAAATACTGAAATTCATTTAAACAAAAGAGACATTAGACTTGAAGTGAGGTTAACATCACCCCCATGGAGATGGTGAAACACATTTAAGACACAATCATGGATGTAAAGCTAACAGACTTTAAGGATTCTTTAGATGCATGGATTAAGGGAACAGAAGTCTAACATAATTTATAAGTTCTGTCTTGAACAATTAGTTATATTGCAGTGCCATCACTAAGAAAAGGAATACAGGAAAAGAAATAATGAGTTTAGTTTTGAACTGTTTTGAATTGTAAAGCTTATGGGACTTTCAAGAAGATGTATCTAACAGATTACTGATTATTTGAGTCTGCAGCTCAGAGGAGGAATAGGGCTGAAGGACAAAAAATTATGGACTTAGCGGTAGTCAGTATATAATCAGTACTAAAAAGAAAGATAATGGGCAGAAGCATACCGAGAGGGTATGCAAATGTAAAAGAATATCCTGGCAAGGGAGAACAAGATGTTGGAGGAGTAGGTGGACGTGGAGTACATCTCTCTCCACGGACACATCAAGAACACACCTTCAGACACAGAAATGCATGCAGAACACCAGCTGAGAGCGGAAAGGAGGACCTGACCAGTGGAAAAGTATATATATACCCACGCAAGATTCGGCAGGATGAAGGAACTAGGGGGAAAACAGGAGTGTTAGTAGGACGGGACCTGCCCTCAGTGGGTCGGGGAACTGAAGCAGGGGTCCAATTCCCATACTGGGGCAAGTGTCTGAGTCAGAGGAGAAACATTTAGGCTGAGACTGAAACAGCTGATCTGTGGCAGCCTAAGTAGAATGAGAATCAGACAGTCCTTGTTGCAACCATACATATGCCGGGCAGGAACACAGGTCCCCTGGAAGGTGCAGCAGCTGGGAGCTGGAATCTGGGGATTGTGGAGTAATCCCAGGGTGAGGGCTGCTGTTGACTGTGGAGAGATGAATCCAGGGGAAGTGAGGGAGGAGACTGTGGGGGGAAATGCCTGTGGAGGAAAACCAGCGGCCATGGAAGCAAGGTGATACTGCTGAGTAAGGCATAGCGGGTGGAGCCATCACCAAAGCCTCTCTCTCACCAAACGCTTGCACTGGCAGCTGAACAACAGAGAGGCTGGCCCACCAAACACCTGACACCCTGAACTATAGAGCAGGACCCCACCCAGGGGGACCCTTTAAGTGCCTGATGTGCTGAACAACAAAGAAGGACCCCAGGCAAGGGAGCCTCTAAGTGCCTGAACCGGCGGAGCTACGGAGGAAGACGACAAAAAGGCCTTCTGATCACCAGCTACAAGAGGCTAGAAAAACGACTCTGATAGGATCATAACTCCTGCAGTGGAGGCAGGCCATGTCCCTGCACACTCGGTGCCGCCAAGGTCCCCACAAGCCAAGCAGCTGACCCACCTTCACTCTCAACCCTCACTGGGGCAGAGCTGCCACAGGCAAAAAAGTCTTGTGTCTGCGCACAGGGTGGCTTCAGTCGTGTCCAGCTCTTTGCGACCCTGTGGACTGTGGCCTGCCAGGATTCTGTTAGGGAGTAGGGTTCTCCAGGCAAGAATACTGCAGTGTATTGGCCAACACTGGTTGCCATACCCTTCTAGAGCACTATATTTCCTGCTGCCCTAGCCGCCAACTCCCCTGAGTACCCGGTGCTGCCAGAACCCCTGAGACCCAAGCAGCTGCACCACCTCCACACCTGGCCCTCACAGGGGCAAACCCAAGTCCTCCAAGAAAGCCTCAGGAGCAAACCCCAGTGGACGACCCACATGCAGAGGTGGAAATAAAACCACAATTGAAACCCAGGGGCAGTGGGGTAAGGAAGAAGACCCAAAACCTTCTGACCAGCTATACAAGCTGCAGATTAAATCCACATGATCAACTAGGCAGACAATGTCTATGGAATATAGAAAAGGCCATTGAGAGCTCCCACAAAAGAAAACGCACTAGTTCTGATAGCTGTGGACATTGGAGGCAAGAACACACAGGAGTAGGACCAGATTAGAACGTGAGCTGCCCCCACAGCAGGTCCAGAGATCAGCACAGCGTTGGAGGGCATCCTAGGGAGGTGAGGTGGACTGGGACTCCCAGCGCGGGAAAGGACTCTGACAGCAGTGACTCAAGAAAACCGTTTATTATTCTTATGCTTTGACTTCTTCTGTAGATTCCTTTGGATTTTTTTTTTTTTCCATTCCTTTTTTTCTCCCTCGTTGCAGTCCCTTGGACTGCAAGGAGATCCAATCAATCCATCCTAAAAGAGATCAATCCTGGGTGTTCATTGGAAGGACTGATGTTGAAGCTGAAACTCCAATACTTTGGCCACCTCATGTGAAGAGCTGACTCATTGGAAAAGACCCTAATGCTGGGTAGGTTTGGGGGCGGGAGGAGAAGGGGACGACAGAGGATGAGATGGTTGGATGGCATCACTGACTCGATGGACATGGGTTTGGGTAGACTCCAGGAGTTGGTCATGGACAGAGAGGCCTGGCGTGCTGCAATTCATGGGGTCGCAAAGAGTCGGACAGGACTGAGCGACTGAACTGAACTGAACTGGACTGTTGCAGTTGTTGATTTTATTGGCACTATGAAATCTAATTAAGCTTCTGAGCTTTTATTGTTTTTTCTCAGTCACATTTTTAATTGTTGTTATAAATCTCTGCCTCTACACTGGGCTTTTGCAGTTCTGTGGAGGGTTTTTTTTTTTTTTTTTGCTTTTCCCTTTTTTTAATTTTAATTTTTAACTTTTTAAACCTATTATTACTTTTTCTACATTTATTCTTTTGTTTGCTCTTCCTACTGTTCTTTTCCCCTTGCAGTTTATATTTAATGTATATAAATCTTTATCTACCTCTATTTACCTTTGCATATCTAGTCTTCCTCTCTTTCTTGCCTTTCCTCTCAACATATTTGTTAGTTTTGTTTTCATTGCTTTCTTCCCCACTTGGCATCTTGCTCTAGTTCTGTTTTCTAGTTTGTGCTTTAGTTAGTTTGTTCTTAATTGGTAAATGTAATTTTTCATTTCCTTGTTTCGCCAGGTCAATCTAATGTACTTTATTTTTGTTGAACTGTTTTGACTTTGCATATGGATGTACATGTATATGTGTATATTCCATTATCTTAATTATTATTTGCCTGATTTAGTAACTGCCATATGTCTGGGGTTGCTCTTTGGTTTCTTGTTTTTGGGTATTTGTTTTAATCTCACTTAATGCCATAACAAACCACTGTTCCCGAGCAGAGATCAAGCCCTGAGCCTTTGGAGTGGGAGCACTGACTCCAAGACCATGGACTACCAGAGAACCAACCCTAGGGAGTATCAAAGAGTGAGAACACACACCAAGGAAACCTCTTGAAAGAAGACTCGCATCTCTGAACCACCAGTAGCACCCTGTGCAGGACACCTCACCTACACAACAAACAAAACAGAAATACAAACCCAATAATCAGCAGACAGGATTACCACCTCTTTCAGCATTGCCCATCAGAGGAAAAACAAACAAACAAAAACTCAGAACAAATCTCACCCTATCCAAAGCTCACACAAACCACTGAACCAACCTTAGGAGGGCAGAAACCAAAAGGAAGAAAGAATTCAACCATGAAATCGGAGAAAAAAGAGACCTCAAACAAGGTAAGTTAAAACAAACAAATATAATGAAAAGGCAGAGAAATACTACACACACAAATGAAGGAACAAACTAGAAACACAGAAGTTCAAATACATAGAGAGGAAATAGGCAAACTACCTGAGAAAGAATTCAGAATAATGATAGTAAAGATGATCAAAAACATTGAAAACAAAATGGAGAAAATGCAAGAATCAATTAACAAAGACCTAGAAGGATTAAAGAATAAACATACAGAGACAAACAACACAATTACCAAAATAAAAAATACTCTAGAAGGAATCAATAGCAGAATATCTGAAGCAGAAGAATGAATCAGTGAGCTGGAAGATAAAATGGTGGAAATAACTTCTGAAGAGCAGAATAAAGTAAAAAGAATGAAAAGAACTGAGGATAGTCTCAAAGACCTCTGGGACAATATCAAGTGCACCAGCATTGTGGCTCAGATGGTAAAGGGTCTGCCTACAATGCGGGAGACCCAGGTTGATCCCTGGGTTGGGAAGACCCTCTGGAGAAGGAAATGGCAACCCACTCCAGTGCTCTTGCCTGGAAAATCCCATGGACAGAGGAGCCTGGTGGGCTACAGTCCATGGAGTCGCAAAGAGTCGGACACGACTGAGCGACTTCACTCACTCACTCAGAAGAAGAGAAAAAGAAATGGTATCAGAAAATTTTTGAAGAGATCACAATTGAAAATTTCCCCAACACGGGAAAGGAAATAGTCAATCAAGTCCAAGAGGCACAAAAACCCCCATAGAGGATAAACCCAAGGAGAAACACACCAAGACACATATTAATCAAACTAACAAACACTAAACTCAAAGAAAGAATATCAAGAGCAGCAAGGGAAAAGTAACAGGTAACAAAACAGGGAAACCCCATAAGCTTAACAGCTGATTCTTCAGCAGAAACTCTGCAGGCCAGAAGGGAATGGCAGGATATATTTAAAGTACTGAAAGGGAAAAATATACAACCAAGATTACTGTACCCAACAAAAACCTCATTAAAATTGATGGAGAATGAAAAGCTTTTCAGACAAGCAAAAGTTAAGAGAATTCAGTACCACCAAAACAGCTTTGCAACAAATGTTAAAGGGACTTATAGTAAGAAAAACAACAGAAGAAAAAAGATCTGCAAAATCAACTCCAAATGATTAAGAAGATGGAAATAGGAACATATATATCAATAATTACTTTAAATGGAAACGAATTAAATGCTCCAACCAAAAGACGCAGGCTGGCTGAATGGATACAAAAACAAGATCCATATATATGCTGTCTACAAGAAACCCACTTCAGACCTAAAGACACACAAAGAACGAAAGTGAGAGGGAGGAAAAATATACTCCATGCAAGTGGAAAGCGAAAGAAAGCTGGAGGAGCAATCCTCATATCAGAGAAAATAGACCTTAAAGATGAATAGAGAGAAGGACGGACAGTACATAGTGATCAAGGGATCAATCCAAGAGGAAGATATAACAATTGTGACTATCTATGCACCCAACATAGGAGTACCCCAATACATAATACAAACACTAAAAGACATAAAAGGAGAAACTGACAGTAACACAATAATAGAGGAGACTTTAACACCCCACTCACACCAACAGACAGATCATCAAAACAGAAAATTAGTAAGGAAACACAAGTCTTAAATGATACATTAGGTGAGATGGATCTCATTGATACCTTCAGGACATTCCATCCAAATGCAGAAGAATACACTTTGCTCACAAGTACACATGGAACATTCTCCAGGACAGACCACATCTTCAGCCACAAATCAAGCCTCAGTAAATTTAAGAAAACTGAAATCATATCAAGCATCTTCACTGACCACAACGCTATGAGACTCGATATCAATTACAAGAAAAAAACTGTAAGAAACACAAACATATGGAGATTAAACAACATGTTTCTAAATAACCAACAAGTTACTGAAGAAATTAAAAGGGAAATCAACAAATTTCAAAAACAAATGACACTGAAAACATGACAACTCAAAACCTACGGGATGCAGCAAAAGCAGTTCTAAGAGGTAAGTTTATAGCAATACAGTCCCACCTCAAGAAACAAGAAAAACGTCGAACAGACAACCTAACCTTACACCTAAAACTGGAAAAACAAGAACAACACAACAACAACAAAAAGCCCAAAGTTAGTAGAAGGAAAGAAATCAAAAAGATCCGAGCAGAAATAAATCAAAAAGAAATGAAAGAAATAGTGTGTAAAGATTAACAAAACTAAAAGCTGGTTCTTTGAGAAGACAAACAAAACTGACAAACCTTTAGCCAGACTCATCAAGAAAAGCAAGAGAGAAAAATCAATTCGACAAAATCAGAAATGAAAAAGGAGAGGTTACAACAGGCAATGCAGAAATACAAGGGATTATAAGAGACTATTATGAACAACTGTATGGCAATACAATGGATGACCTGGAAGAAAGATTCTTAGAAAAATTCAATCTTCCCAGACTGAACCAGGAAGAAATAGAAACTATGAACAACCCAATTACAAGCACTGAAACTGAAGCTGTGGTCAAATATCTCCCAAAAAACCAAAAGCCCAGACCAGACGGCTTCACAAGTGAAATCTATCAAACATTTAGAGAAGAGCTAATGCCTATCCATATAAAACTCGTCCAAAAAATGTCAGAGGAAGGAACACTTCCAACTCATTTTATGAGGCCACCATCACCCTGATACCAAAACCAGACAAAGACAACACAAAAAAAGAAAACTACAGGCCAATATCACCAATGAACAAAAATGCAAAAATCCTCAACAAAATGTTAGCAAACAGAATTCAGCAAGATATCAAAGAGCTCATACACTATGATCAAGTTGGGTTTATTCCAGGAATGCAAGGATTCTTCAATATTGCAAATCAATCACTGTGATAATTATATTAACAAATTGAAAGATAAAAAACATATGATAATCTCAACAGATGCAGAAAAAGCCTTTCACAAAATTCAGCACCCATTCATGATGAAAACTTCAAAAAATGGGCACAGAAGGAACCTACTGTAACATAGTAAAGGCCATATATGATAAGCCTACAGCAAACATTATTCTCAATGGTTTAAAATTGAAAGCATTCCCCCTAAGATCAGGAACAAGACAAGACACTTTCACCAATATTATTCAACATAGTTCTGGAATTCCTAGCTACAGCAGAGAAGAAAAAGAAATAAAAGGAATCCAGATCAGAAAAGAAGAATTAAAGCTCTCACTGTTTGCAGATGACATGATACTGTACAAAGAAAATCCTAAAGATAGTACCAGAAAATTACTAGAGTTAATCAGTGAATTTAGCAAAGTTGCTGGATACAAAATAATCAATACACAGAAATCACTTATATTTCTATATACTAACAATGAAAAATTAGAAAGGGAAATTAAGGAATCAATCTGATTCACCACTGCAACAAAAACAATTAAATATCTAAGAATAAACTTACCTAAGGAGACGAAAGAACTGTGCACAGAAAATTATAAGACACTAATGAAAGAAATCAAAGATGACAGAAACAGATGGAGAGATATTCCATGTTCCTGGGTAGGGAGAATCAATATTGTGAAAATGACTATATTAACAAGTGCAATCTACAGATTCAATGTGATCCCTATCAAATTAGCAATGGCATTTTTCACAGAGCTAGAACAAAAAATTTCACATTTCATATGGAAACACAAAAGACCCTGAATAGCCAAAGCAGTCTTGAGAAAGAAGAATGGAGCTGGAGTAATCAACCTTCCTGACTTCAGATTATACTACAAAGCTACAGGCATCAAGACAGTATGGTACTGACACAAAAAACAGAAATATAGACCAATGGAACAAGACAGAAAGCCCAGAAATAAACCCATGCTCCTATGAGTACCTCATTTTTTGACAAAGGAGGCAAGAATATACAGTGGGGCAAAGATAGACTCTTCAATAAATGGTGCTGGGAAAACTGGACAGCAACATGTACAAGAATGAAATTAGAACACTTCCTAACACCATACACAGAGAAAAACTCAAAATGGATTAAAGACCTAAATGTAAGACCAGAAACTATAAAACTCTTAGAGGAAAACATAAGCAGAACACTCGATGACATAAATCAAAGCAAGATCCTCTATGACCCACCTCCTAGAGTAACACATATTAAAAACAAAAGTAAACAAGTAGGACCTGATTAAACTTAAAAGCTTTTGCACAGCAAAGGAAACTATAAGCAAGGTGAAAGGACCACCCTATGAATGGGAGAAAATAATAGCAAATGAAACAACTGACAAAGGGTTAATTTCTAAAATACACAAACAGCTCATACAGCTCAATACCAGAAAAACAAACAACCCAATCAAAAGGTGGGAAAAAGACCTACACAGACATTTCTCCAAAGAAGACATACAGATAGCTAACAACCACATGGAAAGATGATCAACATCGCTCATTATTAGAGAAGTGCAAATCAAAACTGCCATGAGATACCACCTCACACCAGTCAGACTGCCCATCACCAAAAAGTCTACAAACAATAAATGCTGGAGAGGGTGTGGAGGAAAGGGAACGCTCTTGTACTGTTGGTGGGAATGTAAACTGATACAGCCAGTACGGAAGACACTATGGAGATTCCTTAAAAAGCTAGGAATAAAACCACAATATGACCCAGCAACTCCACTCCTAGACATAGGAAACCAAAATTGAAAAAGCACATGTATCCCATTGTTCATTGCAGCACTATTTACAATAGCTAGAACATGGAAGCCACCTAGATGTCCATTGACAGATAAATGCATAAAGAAGTCATGGTACCTATCAGTGGAATATTACTCAACCATAAAAAGGAACGCATTCGAGTCAGTTCTGATGAGGTGGATGAAACTATAACCTATTTATACAGAATGAAGTAAGTCAGAAAGAGAAAGATAAATATCACATACTATTGCACATGTACAGAATCTAGAAAAATGGTACTGAAGAATTCATTTACAGGGCAGCAATGGAGAAACAGACATAGAGAATAGACTTATGGACGTGGGGAGAGGGGAGGAGAGGGTGAGGGGTGTGGAAAGAGTAACATGGAAACTTACATTACCATATGTAAAATAAATAGCCAACGGGAATTTGCTGTACGGCTCAGGAAACTCAAACAGGGGCTCTGTATCAACCTAGAGGGGTGGGCTGGGAAGGGAGATGGGAGGGAGGTTCAAAAGGGACGGGATATATGTATACCTGTGGCTGATTCATGTTGAGGTTTGACAGAAAACAACACAATTCTGTAAAGCAAGTATCCTTCAATAAAAAAATAAATAAAATTTAAAAAAAAGAATATCCTGGCAATAAAGAAACAGAGAAATCTGCCTTGACACAGTTCAACCAAAGAAAGGCAATGTAAAAAGAAGATACAATCCAAATATTAAAAATATCATGAAAGTATAAATAGAATGAATAAAGATATTTTATTAATCCTAAGAATATTAGAAACAGGCTTGCAGCCTAAGGATATAATATTAAGAAAAATAAAAGAAAATATTAACTAACAGAGGGTAAACATAATCAGTTACAGACACATCTATACCAATCAAAATGTTTCAGCTTTTGTATTTATAGGATTTAGATAAATTAGTGTATGAACAACTGAGGAAAATCCAGCTGCGATTTCAAACCTATAGGAAAATAATACACTCTTTCCAAAAGTTCAAGTATACAACACTATCAGGCTACTCAATACAGACAAGCAATATTTTTTAAATTCACTTAAGTAAAAACATTATTTTTCACACTGAACGACAGCCAGGTATAAACGGCCTTCTATTTGCATTTCTGTGCTCCCTAAATATTACCTGCATTGATACTGTGATCTCCTGAAGAGCAGCATCTGCTTCATCTTGCTTTGTTTTAAGTAATACGCTTTGTTCTCCAGCTGTTCTGTTCAATTCAGCCACAAGAGCTTTAGCTTCATTTAGTTTAGATACACCAGCCTACATTAATAAAAGAGACTGGTGATATTAAAAGAAAAGGAATTTTATATACATACAGAAAACAAAGTCTGTCAGAATGAATCAAAAAAATATAAATGTGTACAAATACCACATCTGCAAGTGAACTTGGGTTTTTTCTTATTGCTAATTATAATGATTTATTCAACTGTTTACCCATTAGGATGTAGAAAAAGACTCCTCAAAGACTTCAGAGAAAAAACGGATTTTAAAGCATCACAGTAAAGTTGAATACATCAACATATATTAGATAGCTTAAACAGTGGGGTTTTACTCAAATGCATTAAAGCAGCAAAGAAAATAGAAAAAAAAAAAAAAAATCCTCATTAAACTTTTCTCATTTTTCAGTCTCATTAACTGAACAAACGCCCTCAGGGCCCACTCTTTTTCTGCCGGACATGACCTGGTTTTGTTAGTCCATTATCCACTGTTTTATAAGAGGCTGCCCTGCATAGGGTGCTGGTACGCAGTCACGCCAAACGCTTCGGCTACTCGGGGGCGGGTGACCCCGGCCTGCACATTACAACTCCCCATTCCACTGTCCATTAATAATCCAAGGAATAAACATGAAAAATATTCTGTTCTTCCATACAATTGCATTTTTGTCACAAAATGAATCAGAAGTTTTAGAAAGATAGCAATGGAAAAAATTGGGAATGTAAACAGTATTTATTGTGATTATTGAGCACCCAGTATAGAGGACAGGCGTCATGCTGATTCTTTATATTAGCATTTTATCTAATGTACACAACACATTGACCCAATAAAGCTATAACTCAGCAAATTTATTTTACCTCAAATACAACAGAGAACTAAATCAGGAAATTATCTCTTCAAAGCATGTGCAATCAGTGGCTTAATACAAATGAAAGCAAATCAGTAGAAAGAAGGATAAAGATAACTCTGTCAATTAATGCTCCTGGTTTCCTACCCTTACAAAGAGAAGCAAGAACTTTGGAGAGGGAATGCTCTCTGACAGCATCTGAGGCTAGCATGCTAACAGCACACTTAAGTTTAAACTCTACAATTACAGAAATACAAAAAGAGTTCAAAATGGACAAAGTCAAGAGACATAAATAATACAATAAAATATGCATAATAATGAAATTATATAATAAAATAAATTTTAAGAATGCTTATAAAATATAATTATCAATATAAAGTTTATTATAAAACATAATATTGTGTATTATGTTTTAATTAATAATAGGCATTTCTGATTTCTAAAATAAGTTCACGTGAAAAAGACATTTAAAACCACTACCATAGGCTATCAAAAGCACACAAATAACATATGCAGTGAAGAAAAGAAATGATTATTCAACCAAAAAAAATACAAAACCATTACTATAATCTAGTGGGCAACATAGATAGGTGAGACAGTTTTCCAGGACATTTAATACAGTACAATATTGATTTATGGCATTGTGATTTACATAATCCTTGTCCCCTACACATAGATAAAATAATTTTAGATCACCAATAATGTACCTGCAAATGGCTTTGTCTTTTTAATAATTCCTCTTTCTTGCTGCTACTAATGGCAGAATACACACGTAGAAAGGTCATGTATCGGCTTGGTGTAGCACCATATGCTTTACAAGACTCATGGATTAATAAAAATGATGTTAGAAAATCAGGATCAACTAGAAAGAGAAAAAAATGACAATGTAAGTATGGTCCATTAAGAATTAGAGAAAATAAACTTAACTATATCTTTTTCTACTCAATGACATTATGAGATAATATATTTGCTTAAAGCTATCCATTCATAGCTTCCATTTTTCTTATGAATTTGCATTATTTAATTTCAGTGATCTCTATACTTCAACTGTATTTATCTATCTTTCCCTGTATTTCCCCTGACAAGTTTTATTGCTGCAAGAAATATAAATCTACAGTTTCTCATATCAATTAATTGGGACTACGTGACATGCAGTCTAAAAGTAAGCTTACTAAAAGCTATACGACTGGAAAAGAGATACCAAACCAAATAACACCTATCCACTCGTATTTACATGGGGAGAAACAGGGCTTCAAAGGCCAAAAAATTAAGAACAAGCTCTCGTTAGATTCAATATACACATGCGTGCTCAGTCACTCGGTCATGTTCAACTCTGCAAACCGATGGACAGTAGCCCACCGGGCTCCTCTGTCCATGGAATTTTCCAGGTGAGAACACTGGGGTGGGTTGCCATTTTCTCTCCAGGGACTCTTCCTGACCCAGGACCAAACCCACGCCGCCTGCGCTGGCAAGCGGATCCTGCATTCCTTGAGCCGCCTGGGAGCCGAATCATACGTGACAAACACATTCTCTCCCTTGTCTCAACCTATCCCCTCTGTATCCTCTACCCCAGTGAGTAAATCAACTTCCAATAAATTTTTCCAAGCAGAACCTGGGAAATATTCTTGCGTCCTTCTTCTTCCTTGCATACAACAGCCATTATACAACCAAATCCTCTTTCGATGAGCTCCTAATACCACCCAAGTCCATTCCTTCCTCTTAGATTAGAAGGCAACAGCCTTGAAATACTGGTCTATAGTACCTCTGTTTCTCTGAATACCAATCTGTTTCTAATATCTGAAAAAAAAAACAGGTGGATGCAGAGACTTCTCTTTCTAAAACAAGACTCTGGTTACATCTCTAACAAAAACCTGTCAGTTATCCAAATTCCTTCTGTAACATGACATGGAAGGCTCTTCATTACCGACTCAGCTTACCTTACGACATTAGAAAACAGCAATTATTTCATCAATAAAAGCCAGGTAAAATCAATTTCATCAAAATACTACCTGATTTCTTTTTCTTTTCTTCTTTTCTTTTTTTGTCACTGTATTTTTCTTCACCACCCATTTCACTGAGTAACATTTCAGGTATCTAAAACAGGAAGAGGATCTCTTTAAACCTCAATTCAGTATGAAAAAAGTTTAAGTAAATCTAATATCAGAGATAAAAAAAATTTAACACAACACATAAAAAGTATCAACTGGACTTTTCTTCTAGGATTCCTTCCAGGCTAAGAAAAAAAAACAGTACATTAGTCTTTAGAAAACATTTCCTACTCGATACTTTGACACATATCAACCATTAATTGATTGGCAATTAACAGGACACAGGAAAAGCTTCAACATCTCACTTGAAAAATGATTAGACTTCATGAAATGAAGAAAATCACTATTTTGATTGAATTAGAAAATAATCATTTAAAAATCACAAGGTAATAAAATCAAATGTTTCATTTGGTATCAAACTAATAAAATGCCTTCATGACATAAAGGAACAGGAAGGATTCTTAGCCTTCTTAAATAAGAAATAACTAAAAATAAATGAAAATAATTTCATAATTGATAACATAATTGACATCAACATAATTGATAATTTTAAATACTATCTATTGTCTAGTCATAGCAAGGTTTTTGCCACTATCACAAATGAGAAAATTAAGTCATGAGCAGATATTAAACTATATAAAAAAAATTTTTAAACCCTATTTCTGAGGGAAAAAAAAATAAGTAGAACTCCAAAATTTTAAAATTAAGCCAAAACCCTCCAACTTATTTCACCTTATACAGTTCACATTCCTAACAAGAATAAATACAAGTAATCCAGGTAATTAGGTCAAAAAATCATCTTTTTCTTCTCAGACTGAATAAAACGTTAAGACAGAACATCCCTTAACTAGTGGAGAGTTTGAAAGTGCCACGATTCTTGAGCCAAAGAATATATTTTTTTCTCAAATACTTTCACTGACTTCTGAAAAAATACTGAAGCAACTGAGAGAAGATTTTAAATATATACTTTTAAATCAATGGACATTTCTTTGAAAATTCACTTTCTTTAAAATACTGTATCCCTTACATTAGTTAGCTTGATTGTGGTAATCATTTCATAACATAAAATATACGAAAACAACACGATGTACACCTTGATACATACAATTTTTATGTGTCAATTACACCTCAATAAAGCTGGAAGGGGTGGGAAAGAATCTACCCCTAAATAATACCCCACATTAGGAAAGTTTTCCTGTCTGGTTTCAACCACATTCCACTTTGCTTCCACTCTACCTCCCAAGAGATAAAAACAGCACTTTCTAAAGAGAGTTGAATGAGTATATTAACACTATTCATTCCTATTAATACTGTGACCTCTCAATTCCTTGAATTCTTCTTTCTGTTATCTATCACCTTTTTCCCAGCCACTCTTCCCCACCACATCAAATGGCCACCCTGTCATTAACAATAACTGCAATCATGTCATAATCTCACTTGCAAACGTCCCCCTCTTCTATCACTACACTCCTGTCTTACCAGCTCATTCCTTTTGCAATGCAAATAATCCTCAGATTTCACCAAGACCATATTCAATAACCTTTATACTGTCATTCACCATCTTCCTACCATAACTCCTCAGCTTCCTTGGCCTTCCTGTCAGTTCAGTTGCTCAGTCATGTCCGACACTTTGCAATCCCATGGACTGCAGCACGCCAGGCCTCCCTGTCCATCACCAACTCCCAGAGTTTACTTAAGCCCATGTCCATTGAGTTGGTGATGCTATCCAACCATCTTGTCCTCTGTCTTCCCCTTCTCCTCTCACCTTCAATCTTTCCCAGCGTCAGGGTCTTTTCAAATGAGTCAGCTCTTTGCATCAGGTGGCCAAAGTACTGGAGCTTCAGCTTTACCATCAGTCTTTCCAATGAATATTCAGCACTGATTTCCTTTAGGATGGACTGGTTGGATCTCCTTGCAGTCCAAGGGACTCTCAAGAGTCTTCTCCAACACCACAGTTCAAAAGCATCAATTCTTCAGTGCTCAGCTTTTTTTTTATAGTCCAACTCTCATATCCATACATGACTACTGGAAAAATCATAGCTTTGACTAGACGGACCTTTGTTGGCAAAGTACTGTCTCTTCTCTTTAATATGCTGTCTAGGTTGGTCACAGCTTTTCTTCCAAGGAGCAAGTGTCTTTTAATTTCATGGCTACAGTCACCACCTGCAGTGATTTTGGAGCTCAAGAAAATAAAATCTTTGACTGTTTCCACTATTTGCCATGAAGTGATGGGACAGGAAGCCATGATGTTAGTTTTCTGAATATTGAGCTTTAAGTCAACTTTTTCACTCTCCTCTTTCACTTTCATCAAGAGGCTCTTTAGTTCTTCATTTTCTGCAATAATGGTGGTGTCATCTGCATATCTGAGGTTATTGATATTTCTCCCGGCAATCTTGATTCCAGCTTGTGCTTCATCCAGACCAGCGTTTCTCATGATGTACTCTGCATATAAGTTAAATAAGCAGGGTGACAATATACAGCCTTGACGTACTCCTTTCCCAATTTGGAACCAGTCTGCTGTTCAATGTCTGGTTCTAATTGTTGCTTTTCGACCTACATACCGATTTCTCAGGAGGCAGGTAAGGTGGCTGATATTCCCCTCTCTTGAAGAATTTTCCACAGTTTGTTGTGATCTACACAGTCAAAGGCTTTGGCGTAATCAATAAAAAAGAAGTAGATGTTTTTCTGGAATTCTTTTGCTTTTTCTATAATCCAACGGACGTTGGCAATTTCATCTCTGGTTCCTCTGCCTTTTCTAAATCCAGCTTGAACATCTGGAAGTTCACGGTTCATGTATTGTTCAAGCCTCACTTGGAGAATTTTGAGCATTTGCTAGCGTGTGAGATGAGTGCAACTGTGCAGCGGTTTGAACATTCTTTGGCACATACTCAAGTAGCAAAGCAAAGCCCCAATCCCGCTTAAATGCAAGTCACCACTATTTCAGGTCTGTAACCAAGTGCATACGTGACTGGAGAGAAAGCACACAACTACACTGACTGGCCTCAACTGAACTTGTCAATCACTGGCCTCATGTGAACCCGTAACGCTATCTCGCTATTACTATCATATTCTATTCTCCTAAGCCTTTCACTCCTTCCCTCTTCCAAAACACTATTTTGCACATCCTCTTAGATCTCTTCAAAATTCCAAAATCTCTTCCCTCAACTTTTCTCTCAAGTGATGAATCTTAGTTCCGATTTCACTCGGAAAAGAGAAAGAACCAGAAGTGCCTAAAACTTCCCAGCGCTACTCCCGCCCACCTGCTTGGACCTAGACCCCTGTACTCTGCTTCTTTTTCTGTTGCTACAGATGACACTTTCATTCTCCAAGCAAAGTGAAGTGAGTCACTCAGTTGTGTCCAACTCTTTGTGACCCCATGGACTATACAGCCCGTGGAATTCTCCAGGCCAGAATACTGGAGTGGGTAGTCTCCCTTCTCCAGGGGATCTTCCCAATCCAGGGATTGATCCTAGGTCTCCTGCATTGCAGGTGGATTCTTTACCAGCTGAGCCACAGGGAAGCCCAAGCAAAGGCCTGTCCCTAAGCCTTTCATCTGTGTAACAGACCCACATGCTGTCTATACCCAAGGATATTGCTCCAGCAATTCCCCCCTTTCATATAACACATATGTTGTGTTTCCTTTCTTGCATTCCCAATGGCATATGAGCATGCTCCAGTTTGTTCCATCTTAAAAAGATTTTTTTTAATTATTTTATTCCTACTTCCTGCAGTTACTGATCCATTTTTACCTCCCACTTTATAACAAAATTCTTCAAAAGAGGTGACCATATTCACTCTCCATTCTTCTCATTCTTTCTGAAACACATTTCAATACAGTATTTTTTTCCACTACTAACTGAAACTGCTTCATTAAAGTCACTAATGGACACAAGTTGCTAAACCCAATGATCAGTTTCCAGGCCTCATGGACTCAGTTCATCCTTCCTTGCTCCTTCAAAACGCTGTTTTCACTTAGCTTCTAAGCTTCACTTGTATTCACAGCTCCTGTTTTCCTATTTTCCTAGCAGTTCCTTCTCAGTATCCTTTGCTGGTTCCTGTTCATCTCAGCCTCTTAGTGCTGAAAGCACCCCAGGAGTCAGCCTTTGGATCTCTTCCCTTTCTGCCAATATTCACTCCTTTAGTAGTATTTGTTGTCAAAGCTTTAAATGCCACTTAAAACTCTGATAATTTCCACAATTTGCCTGTATGCCTGACCTTCTCCCCTGAACTTCTCAATCTTCCAGCTCGGATGTCCGACACACCTCATATTTAATATATCTGAAACCGAAAGCTTCATCTTCTCTTCTCAAAATGTTCCTCTCACAGTCTCCCCTCAACTGACAGGTATTCCAGTCTTTCCAGGAGCTCAAGCCAACAGACTTGCAGGTATCCTCAACTCCTCACTTCCCCTAATAACTTATTACAATCTGTCAGCAAACCCTATCATTTCTACTGCAAAACATACCCAGTATCTACCAGTTCTCACCACCTCTACCACTATATCCTGGGAGCAAGTCATCCTTGTCTCTCACCAAGGTTACTGCTATAGCTTTATAACTGCTTTTCCTGGTCTTCTACAGTCTATTTTCAAACAGAAGCCAGTGTAATCCCATAAAACATCAGAACAGTTTTGCTCACAAGCCTCCAAGGAGTCCCTTGAAAGTAAAAGTGAAGTCGCTCAGTCCCTCCGACTCTTAGCGAGCCCATGGAATGTAGCCTACCAGGCTCCTCCATCCATGGGATTTTCCAGGCAAGAGTACTCGAGTGGGGTGCCATTTCCTTCTCCAAGGAGTCCCTTACTTGTTTCCAGAAAAGCTGAAATCCTTATAATAGCATCCAAAGCCCCACCCTAACCGTTCTCTTAATCCCCTGACCTCATCTGCAACTACTCTCCACCTTGATCACTGTTACAAATGAACTGGCCCTCAAACCACCAGGCGCGCTCTCATCTCAGATTCTTCCTGTAGAAACCTTTCCCTCCAAATATCCCTCAAAAGAATGTAAACTCCATGAGGGCAGGGGCTTGTATCTCTCTTTTCTCTGCTACATCCCCAGTATATAGAAGATTGACACATAGTAAGTGTCCGATAATTACTTCTTCGTAATGAACACCTCTTGTTCATGCAGCCTCTTCAAACTGGAGTAACTTTCCTCTATCTACTTACTGAAACCTATCTAAAGGGTCATTTCAACAGTAAAATATTGTCTGTTATCTCACACCACACCCCTGTCTCTGAATCATGATAGGCAACAGTCTGCACTTCTACTACGCAAAGATAAATCAATGATTGGAAATAGGAGTATCATTCAAAGAGATAATAATGAAAATTATTATTTGTTCAAATGAAGCGACGTAGAAGGCTTCCAGTTGAGATGGTTTTTGAGTTCACACTTTAAACTCAAACCCCTCCAAAAACATATCATAACAATGACAGATTTTTTTCAAAAGGCACCTAAATTTTAACTGAAACAACTGCTAAAATTATTGCTGTGATATTTTAATCATACGCTAGTCTATAACAGACTAAGTAACGAAATGCATAAAATTTTTTAAATATAATTAACATCTCTGTGGTCCTTAATTAAGAACATAATCTTACACCTAAAATTTTGTAGTCAACTAAACTGTCAAGTACAAGAGTATGAAGAAAAGACAATTATTTTCAAATATATGAGAGATGCTCAGTGCCACAATTAAAGTAGTATTATAATATACACCAAAGGGAAGTTGTGACAATTAGTAACTTTCAAAGGAAAATGTGCTTATTTTTTATTTCCATATTTAAACATTAAACTTACTTTCTTCATACTGCTATCTGACCAAGCCTCCATCCACAACACCTGGCACTTCTTATGCAAAGCAGGATTGCTCTCACAGTTTATTATGAAGTTTATATTTGTGGAATCCATTATCAAAACAATATGCAAGTTTTGCTGCACTCCTAAAAAAAATAAGATAAATATAGTCAGGGAATATTACAATAACAATATTTGAAGAAATCCATATATGGTCTGGTTTTATGAAATTAAAATTTTCTGAAATTGGATGGCAGAAGCTGTTTAACAAAAGAGCAAGCTATGAAACAGAATTATACTCTAAGTGAAAAATCTGCTTGCAATGCAGGAGACAACAGATGCATGTTTGATCCCTAGGTTGAGAAGATACCCTGGAGAAGGAAACAGCAACCCATTCCACGCTTCTCACCTAGAAAACCCCATGGACAGAGAAGCCCAGGGGCTACAGTCCAAAGGGTCACAGAGTCACACACGACTGAGCGGATGAGCACACCTGCAGTGCACATGTATGTGCTATGTTTGTGAAAGCTGGGGGAAAATATCCAAAAAAGGTATGATAGTGCTGTTACTTTTCAAATGTCACACTGGATTCTATTAAGTAATTTTTTCATTTTAGGATTTTTGTTTCAATATTCAGAAGCAAAACTGATCTCTGGTTTTCTTTTAGCAGAAATATTTTTCCTTGTTTCAATGCCAATATCATTTTCCCTTCATAAAAAGGAATTTAGAAACTCCCCTTTATTTTCTATGTTCTGAAATAGTCTTAAAAGAGCATTGACATGATCTGTTTCTTAAAGGTGTGGTAGAAATTCCCTCTAAACTTAAAGGAGAGAGAAGGGAGGGGAGCTCTTTAACAACTTTCTTTGTTTCATCATAATAAATGTTCTTGTAGAAAAATAAAGATGATCACTGTAATAGTGGTGTCTGGGTGGTGTCACTATTGCCTTATTTTTTGCTTATCAATTTTAGATATCCACTGTGTATAAAAAACTGCTTCTATAATAATATGTTTCCTTCATTTCAAAGAAACTACAGAATGTGAAGTGAAGTGAAAGTCACTCAGTCATGTTCGACTCTTTGCAACCCCATGGACTATACAGTCCATGGGATTCTCCAGGCCAGAATACTGGAGTGGGTAGGCTTTCCCTTCTCCAGGGGATCTTCCCAACCCGGGGACCAAACCCAGGTCTCCTGCATTGCAGGCGGATTCTTACCAGCTGAGCCACAAGGGAAGCCAATAGTACTGTACCGATGTTAATTTCTCTGCTGGACAAACGTACTGCAGCTGTTACAGTAGGATGCTAACAAGAGGGGAAGCCGGGTGAAGGCTACACAGGGACTCCCCCCACCATCTTTGCAACTTTTCTATAAATCTACAAGTATTTAAAAAAAAATTATGAAGAGGTGACATGGAGCAGAAGGCTGAGAGCAGTGAGGGGTCCAGGCTGATAAAGTGAATGTATATTCTGTACTATGTGAGCCTACGGCGGGGAGGGGGAAGGCCACCGCTCCCACACACCAGGACTCAATAATCAGTGCTTAGCTGATCACTCGCCTTCTAATGTGGCTTCCTGGGAAAGAGGAAGGACTCATGAGGTTGGTTTCCCTGGCAACCAGCCCCCACCCCTAGGTGCTGCCCAAAAGTCATCTCATTAACAAAAGTCATCTCATTAACAAAAGCCATCTCATTAACGGAATGTGGCACAATCTAAATAATTCACTAATTCTCTAAGATAGGTACTAACTTTACTACACGTAAACAAAAGCAGCAGAGTATTTATCCCAAAAGACATCACCCTACTTTTATCCTTACCTTTTGCTAAAATTTTACTTAACATGTTTTTATTATAGGTTAGCCTTTAGTCTACTTACTTGCTATTTTCTAAAAGTTCTATAAGAAAAAAGTATAAATTACGAAATGGACCCAAAATTTAAGATACCTTTGCAATATAATGAGAAAATAAGGTAGATTAAATGGTATTTATTTCACATGAAGCACAGTTAAATTGACAAACTCTATGGCACTTACTATACGTGAAGTAGTTGAAGACTGGTCCCAGAAACCCATCCTGCGAAGCCTGATCTTTAAGAGGCAAGAGCAAGGGCTCTAATTCTTCGAGAGTGTAGAGTCCAGGAACTTCACCTGCAGAACATCGTATTTCTTCTGAGATTTAGCTACATTACACTAAATTCAACACACATTTTACATACATGATGCTTCTTCTATTTTTATATTAAATAATCTGATGCTATTCAATCTTTGTTTCAAAAACAAGCAAGCCCTATCACCTCTATATTATTCACAAATATATACCTGTAACCTTCATTCAAAAAAATTCAAACTCCTCCCACTAATTGCTCATCTATCTGCCTTTCCAAGTCCTTCTCTACCCTCTTCCAAGACTTTATATTCTAACCTCAGTGAACTTCTTCGTGTTCTAAAACTTTAATGAGATATTTCCTCTTCCTGGAAAACATCATACCACAGTCTTACTCTGCTCCATCTTCCACTAAAAATATTGTTTATCCCTCAAGATACTACTTTGCCAACTGCCATGCCCATGAGCTTTTCCTGAATACCAACATGTTAGGGAAAGTACTCTTTTCTCTTGAATATAATATCCAAACATGACTGTTTGGCATTTATCACATCATTTAATAATGAATGAATTACTTCTCCCTGCCCACTTAGATTCTAAATTCTCAGAAGGCAAATATTTAATTATGATCAATATTAACCTTAGGACATTCCTGGCAAAGAATCTAAAACATAAATATTTGTTAAATAAATGAATAAATGAATGAATGAGCTTGTTACTAGAAATCAGGAGAACTGGTCATAGCCTACTGCTATGCAACAGAATGATGAAAATCAAATAAAGGTGGTAAGACTATAATAATTTGATAGAGGGCTTATTCTCCACCATAAATCCAGTTATTTAATAAATATGTATTAAATCAATATATTTGTAGTTCACAAGAAACTGTAAGATTAAGTGAAAATTTTTTTCTGCATTCATGAAAGTCCAACACAGTCTAAACCACTACTTTTCCTTATGCTCATCTCAGAGGTACCAGATCACGACACAGCCATCAGCCATGTACATATTCAAACACAAGCACACACATATAAATGTACTCTATGTCCTTCTCTAAATTTGAGCTGTACCAAGATACCCTTGTATCCTTAAATTTAATAAAGAAAGTTAGTTCTATTTAAATACTCTATAGGGAATAAGAATTTTAAATATAGAAAAGAGACCAAAAGGCCTATTAAGTACTTTCTCTCAAAGTATTTTTCACATAAATATTTTTGCCAAAAAGTTAGAAAAATTAACAACCTAAATTTAACTTTATGATTTTTGCTCTTATATGCTGATAATAAAGACTAATTTATCTTACAATAAAAATAATTACTGGGTTAATGCTTATCTGAATGTTTGCTTTCACAAATTAAAACAAAAACCCTGAATATCTGGCCTACTACTTTACATCAGCCAAAATGAACAAGGTCGCCATCTGGTGACAATTTAAGCAATATGCAGGAATAAGAACTTGAAAAATCAAAATGAAGTGAAAGTGAAAGTCGCTCAGCTTTTGAGACCCCATGGACTGTCTATGGCATTCTCCAGGCCAGAATACTGGAGTGGGTAGCCTATCCCTTCTCCAGGGGATCTTCCCGACCCAGGAATCAAACCAAGGTCTCCCGCATTGCAGGCGGATTCTTTACCAGCTGAGTTATCAGGGAATCCCTTAAAAAAATAGGTTATTTACAAAACAGGCCCAGTACTTTCACTGTACCGTTACCTCCACTTTGACAAAAGCTGATGTACTACTTGTCTAACTAGAGTCTTTCTCATTTGGGCACTAAAGTGTAGACACCTTACTTTATAAATAAAATGCTTTCTTCAACCAAAGCCATTAAATTCTGAAAACAAAAAGACTACTTCATCCAGAGTCTACCTAGCAGGATCCAAAACATGTATCACATAAAACCTCAGTGGAACAAGAGCATCACGTAAACTTGTCCTCAGTTCCCGGAGTGGAGCGACTCAGAGAGCTGAAACTAGACTTCAAAAAGGTTTATTTTGTACCTAAGTACCAAAACACTCCTGGTCCAAGTTCAAAACAAAGCTGTGCCATGCTTAGTCGTGTCTGACTCTTTGTGACCCCATGGACTGCAGCCCACCAGGCTCCTGTGTCCATGGGGACTCCAGGCAAGAAAACTGGAGTGGGTTGCCATGCCCTCCTCCAGGGGATCTGCCCAACCCAGGGATCGAACCCAGGTCTTCCACATTGCAGGCGGATTATCTACTAACTGAGCGACCACGAAAGCTCCAAAACAAAGATATCTCACACTAATTCTATTAACAATGATTATACATTATAAGCAGATTCTAATAACCTTCATAAATTCTGCAGAAAAGGAAGAAATATAGGAAATTGCAGGTATTCTCCTCAGGGACTCACCAAAAAGATCAGCTGGCTCCAGAGACAAGACTATACCACAATTCAAGAAATATGAGATCTAATATAGCTGAAATATATCTGCTATTATATAGCCATATTTAAGGCCATATTATAATTATTATCCTAATAATGATGGACAGTGAGGTTCTATCATATTTCTTATTTCCTACATATTTCTTTACAGTTCTTTTATTTCTGCAAAGTAAATTTCTACAATTTAATATAATGTCTATATCAAAGGGTATAACACATTTTTTAAATAAGTACTGGTTGATAACTTTCCCAAAAGGTTACATATATTATCTAATAGTCCCACCAAAAGTGTATAAGAAGGCAAATTATTCAGTATATTTACCAATATCAATATTTAATCATCATTTTTATATAATTCCACTACCTCTTGGTTTCATAAAAATGGGGTTTCTCAGTTCACCTGCTCTGAGCATGTTTGATGTCAACCTTCTGTCACTTTAGTAGAAGCTATGCCAAATATTTTCTGAAACATAATTTTATATAAGATAGCTTCACTTGAATAATATTCACATTATTTATTTTTCTTTAAATAAAACCCATTCACTTGCCTGAAGACAAAAGGCTATTGATCATCTCCAGAAATGTAGGATGTACAAGCTGGTAATCCTCAAGAAGTAAAACTACCTGCTGTGCTTCAATACCTGCAAGATGTAGCACCTGCACAATAAGAAAATTCACTTTGGAACCCATCAAATATTTTTTGGCAAATATTGGTAAAAATTTTCATTCTGTAGGTAAACTAAGTTATTTTTATTGACCGATACTTTACTGAGTAATCAAAATATTGTTTGGAAAGTAAATTCATTTCATAATTAAATACTACTGGGAGAACATTAAATTGTTTTATAGCTAGAACATTAAAAGCTAGAGGATTATTTTTAAATACACCCACATATGTCTCACATGCTATCTTTTTATCTTACCAATCCATATAACATCCCATAATATGAGGTGCTGAGAGCTAAAAACATAACTCTGCAAAATCATGAAGAAAATAATCATAAAAATAAAGACTATATTGTATATCAGAGACTTAAAGGCCATTAAAGCCTTTTAGACTAACAAATAATTAGGATTAAAAACCAAATAAAGTAAAAGACTGTGAGGCACTCACATGTTTGAGATCATTCTTGAAATGCTTCAGTTCATATCCCCTGGAGATCTTTGGTGAAAATAGCACTGCCCCATGCATGTGACTGACTAAAGCAGTGATAGTCCTCCGACCCACACCACTGCGTCCTGCTAGCAGCAGTGAACCGCCAGGAAAACTCAGCACTCTGTCAATCCTAGACATATATTCAAGGACTTCTTGGAAAAGCAAAATATCTAAATTCTGGTTATCTCGTCCATAATGAATAAGACCCTTTTAAAAAAACCACAAAGAATATTACATAATTAATACAAGCCCCAAGTATATAACAAATTGTTAATTATCTACATTAAGATATTATATTTTTGGCGCACTCAAGAAAAGAAGTTAAGTAAATATGTGTTGTCTCACACTCTCTTATCTATCTAGTAATCCAACTACATGGCACTTTCTAAGGAAAAATTTACATGATGTCAAACAAGTGCATGAGTCCATAACAGTCAGTTACCTTTGAATATCTTTAATATAACTAGTAAAAAGCAGTGTAAGATAAGCAGGTTGTATAAAGACTTCAAAAGCTCTCCAAATTTTACCACTTGTTACCAAGAGAACACTTCATGCAAAGATGGGCTCAATAAAGGACAGAAACGGTATGGATCCAAGAGAAACAGAAGATATTAAAAAGAGGTGGCAAGAATACAGAGAAGAAACTATACAAAAAAGATCTTCATGACCCAGATAAACATGATGGTGTGATCACTCACCTAGAGCCAGACATCCTGGAATGTGAAGTCAAGTGGGCCTTAGGAAGCACCACTATGAACAAAGCTAGTGGAGGTGATGGAATTCCACTTGAGCTATCTCAAATCCTAAAAGATGATGCTGTGAAAGTGTTGCACTCAATATGCCAGCAAATTTGGAAAACTCAGCAGTGGCCACGGGACTGGAAAAAGTCAGTTTTCATTCCAATCTCAAAGAAAGGCAATGCCAAAGAATGCTCCAACTACCACACAATTGCACTCATCTCACACACTAGTGAAGTAATGCTCAAAATTCTCCAAGCCAGGCTTCAACAGGACATGACCGAGAACTTAAAGATGTTCAAGCTGAATTTAGAAAATGCAGAGGAACCGCTATCAAACTGCCAACATCCACTGGATCATACAGAAAGCAAGGGAGTTCCAGAAAAACAGCTACTTCTGCTTCATTGAATACACTAAAGCCTTTGACTGTGGGGATCACAAAAAACTGGAAATTTCTTCAAGAGGTGGGAATACCAGACCTCCTCACCTGACTCCTAAGAAACCTGTATGCAGGTCAAGAAGTAACAGTTAGAACTGAACATGGAAAAACAGACTGGTTCCAAATTGGGAAAGGAGTACATCAAGGCTGTGTATTGTCACCCTGCTTATTAAACTTATATGCAGAGTACATCATGTGAAATGTGGGGCTGGATGAAGCAAAAGCTGGAATCAAGATTGCTGGGAGAAACATCAATAACCTCAGATATGCAGATGGTACCACCTTAATGGCAGAAAGCAAAGAGGAAGAGCCTCTTGATGAAGGTGAAAGAGGAGAGTGAAAAAGCTGGCTTAAAATTCAACATCTGAAAAGCTAAGATCATGGCATCTGGTCCCATCACTTCATGGCAAATAGATGGGGAAACAATGGAAACAGTGTGAGACTTTACTTTTTTGGGCTCCAAAATCACTACAGATGGTGACTGTAGCCATGAAATTAAAAGACACTTGCTCCTTGGAAGAAAAGCTATGACAAACCTAGATAGCATATCAAAAAGCAAAGACATTACTTTGCCAACAAAGGCCCATATAATCAAAGCCATGGTTTTTCCAGTAGTCATGTACGAATGTGAGAGTTGGGCATAAAGAGAGCTGAGCCCGAGGAATTGATGCTTTTGAACTGTGGTGTTGGAAAAGACTCTTGAGAGTCCCTTTGACTGCAAGGAGATCCAACCAGTCCATCCTAAAGGAAATCAGTGCTGAATATTCATTGGAAGGACTGATGCTGAAGCTGAAACTCTAATACTTTTATCACCTGATGTGAAGAGCCGACTTACTAGAAAAGACCCTGATGCTGGGAAAGATCGACAGCAGGAGGAGAAGGGGACAACAGAGGATGAGATGGCTGGATGGTATCACCTATTCAATAGACACGAGTTTGACTAAGCTCCGGGAGATGGGGAAGCACAGGGAAGCCTGGCGTGCTGCAGTCCATGGGGATGCAAAGAGTCGGACATGACTGAGCAACTAAACAACAAAACAACAACACATGAAGTCAGTGTGCACAGAGTATAAAGCAGTTTCCAAACTCTCAAAACGCAGTGCCTAAGTGAAAATATTTTGTGAATCCTTGTTTTTATGTACTGCTCAGATATGAATCAAAAGCCTATAAAGAGATAGTATGCCCTGCCAGGAGCCATTGACAGAGGGAAGGTAGAGAGAGGGGACAGCTTTCACATATTTAACAACAGCTGCATATTCCCAAACTTTGCAATATCCATTACAGTCAAATAAATCAGTTTACCAGACCATGAAAAACTTTTCTTGGTATAAAATCCATAGTAACTTCCATAAAAATATTAATCTTTGAAGCAATCATATGCAATATTGTTGCTTCTTACTACAATTAATATAAAAAAAAAAAAAAACCACTCTGTAGGACAGTGCTGTTAAAAGTTGCAGTGAACCAGCAGCATCAACATCATTTGGGAGCCCACCAAAAATTTGGATTCTTTTCTGATTTTTTTCAGTTCAGATTAGCACCTATTGAATCAGACTTCTTAGGATGGAACCCAGTCATCAATATTTTCCGGTTCTCAAAGTGATTCTAATGATCACTAAAGGCTAAGACCACTGCTCAAGGATGAGCAGTTAATATTACATTAACTGTTAATATTAACAGTGATATTTCCCAATTAAGTCTTTTTAATAGTTCTAACCTCAGATACCTTTTCCCAGCATGTATCTTAGCAATTTTAGACTTATCTGTGTAAGTACGTGAGTTTCTGGTTAGATCTGACACACTGGGCTAAATTCTGTAAGACACAAACCAGTTTTATCTATTCTAAGATCTTTCACTTCACGCCCTCAGAAAGCTTGCAACAAATATTTTGAAAATGGCTTTAATCATAATCAAACCCCAATTCAAATTCATATCATACCTTTTTAATAACATCCTTAAGATCTGAAGAATTTAGTTTTCCAAGTGGTTTTCCATGGGGAGGCAAAGGTTGTCCTGAGACAGACTTTGTTCTTGAATTATGTCGGGCTCCCCAAGTAACATAGAAACTATCTGTAGAAATGAAAGATATTTTTTATTCATATGTGTTATTTCTAATGGGAGTATCAGTAAATATATTTCACACTAAACCATTTTTAACTTTATTAGTCCAAATAAGAACATCCCCCAAAAGGCACAGATTAATTACTTTGAAATGGCAAATAAATAAAACAATCTCAAAATTATTCTTGAAAAAGAACAGATTTATAAATAATATCAAGAGCCCTACCTTTTAAAATAAAAGACAAATTAATCACATAGTAATTAGAAAATAAGAACACCACAACTCTCCTTACACTTATCTATAGCAGGGCTGCTGCTCCCGCACAAGGACAGTCTGTTCTCCATCCTACTGACCCTCTCCCCTCCCAGTTCCTCCGGGAGACTGTCCATCAGTCTCCTTGTCACACAGTGCGCTCAGCGACAGCCCTCCCTTCCCTGGGCTCACATTCTTCTTTCTTTCTCCATCACATGTCTCACATTTTCTACTTAGCAAAACCACCATCTAAACTCTTATTTGGGAACAGCAATACTGCCATAAGTGTCAAATCCAAATCTTCCTTATAGTCATTATCCTAAGATGACTTGTGTGCATCTCCTTAATGGAGCTTTTTTCCTTGAATCTACACTGGGCTCATCAAGTCACTACCACTATTCCTTTTCAGCTGTCCACTTATCACTCATATTTTTTATTTTCATTGGGATCCAAAGTCAGCTTGTTATGCTTTAATTCTACAATAAATACCCCCGTGGAATTATTTAATATTATTCTGTATATTAAATTATCAACTTTCTAAATGTATACCAAAATCTGTTTCATGATCTATAGGCAGGTCTCCCAGCTCTAGTCTAGTCCAGTGTTTCCAATTGCTTAACAGACATATAACTCACGCATTCATTCATTAACACATATCTATCACAAACCTGTATTTAAACACTGTACTTTGTTAGAAATGAGTAATGAATAAGACAAACCTAATTTCTCCCCTCATAGAAAGGATAAACTTTATGTAGACTCTCAAAAGACACTTGAAAACCATTCAAACACATGTAAAAAACAACTCATTATCTTCAGCTCATCATTTCTCAACTATAAGAGCACGCTCCTAACTCATATCCTTGCCACAAGCCTCTGCCCATCAAATGTATCCTCACTGCTACTAGAGTAACAAACACAGCAAACTCTGAGAGCACCGCTGCACTGCAGGATCGCGTACAGCTGCCCCCTGCTGTGAAAAGGTTTCCTGATCAAGGCAATCTGGCTACCGTTTGGCTCCACTGACTGCTTGAATCTCTTATCTTCCTCTGCATCCCACTACATACTGCAGTTTTCTCAAACCTTTGATGCTTTGCATATTCTTTTCCCTTTGTCTAGAATGCCCTTCCTCCCTTCTTCACTTAATACAGTCACTCTTGAAGCCACAGCTTGTGTACAGCTTAGTCGCTAAGTCGTGTCCGACTATTTATGACCCCATGGACTGTAGCCTGCCAGGCTCCTCTGTCCATCGGATTCTCCAGGCAAGAATACTGGAGTGGGTTGCCATTTCCTTCTCCAGGGGATCTTCCTGACCCAGGGATCAAACCTGGTTCTCACAAATTGCAGGCAGATTCTTTATTGACTGAGCTACAAGGCAAGTTCAAGATACAACTTTGTTTTCTGCAATCTGCTCAAAAAAATTAAAATCTTATGTGTTAATCTAACAAATATGTTATAGGACATAGGCTGAAAATTATACAATACTAACGAAAGAAAGCAGAGTAAATAAATGAATAAACATATTATGTCCATGGATTAGAAAAATCAACATAATAAAGAGGTCAATTTTTCCCGAAACCAATATACAGAACTAATACAATTCCTACCACAATCCATAACACAAATTATTCTAAAAATTATATGGAAAGGCAAGGGAACTGAAATATCTAGAATGATTCTGAGAAAGGAAGAATAAATAAGGAAATAGTCAATTGAATTTTAAGACTAAGCTATAGCAATCAAAACTATGTTATTGGCAGAAAGACTGACGTACATCACGGAACAGAACTGAGAACGCAGGAACAGACTTACACAACTAATTTTTGAAAAATGTGCAAAAGCAATTCAAGGCAGCAAGGTAGCCTACTCAACAAACAGTGCTGGAACAAGTGGACAACCATAGGCAAAGAAATGAACTCTGATCCAAGTCTCACTCCATACAGAGAAATTCACCCAAACTGGATCACTAATTTAAAATATAAAACTATAAAATATTTAGGGAAAAACAGTAGGGGAAGATCTTCAAAATCTAGGACTACACCTAGTTCTTAAGCTTGACACCAAAAAAACCTTTAAAAAATTAATAAGTTGAGCTTAATAAAATTAAAACTTTTTTTATCTATAAAAGACTGTATTAAGAAGATGAATACACATGGCTAACAAACATGAAAAGATGCTCAACATCACTCATTATCAGAGAAATGCAACTCAAAACCACAATGAGGTACCATTTCACACCCGTCAGAAAGGCTGCTATCCAAAAGTCTGCAAGCAATAAATGCTGAAGAGGGTGTGGAGAAAAGGGAACCCTCTTACACTGTTGGTGGGAATGCAAACTAGTACAGCCACTATGGAAAACAGTGTGGAGATTCCTTAAAAAACTGGAAATAGAACTGCCATATGACCCAGCAATCCCACTGCTGGGCATACACACTGAGGAAACCAGAATTGAAAGAGACATGTGTACCCCAATGTTCATCGCAGCACTGTTTATAATAGCCAGGACATGGAAGCAGCCTAGATACCCATCAGCAGACGAATGGATAAGGAAGCTGTGGTACATATACACAATGGAATATTACTCAGCCATTAAAAAGAATATACTCAAATCAGTTCTAATGAGGTGGATGAAACTGGAGCCTATTACACAGAGTGAAGTAAGCCAGAAAGAAAAACACCAATACAGTATACTAACACATATATATGGAATTTAGTAAATCAGTAAAGACAACCCTGTATGCGAGACATCAAAAGAGACACAGATAAATAGAACAGTATTATGGACTCTATGGGAGAGGGTGAGGGAGGGATGATATGGGAGAATGGCATTGAAGCGTGTAAATTATCATATGTGAAATGAATCGCCAGTCCAGGTTCGATGCATGAGACAGGGTGCTTGGGGCTGGTGCACCGGGATGACCTGGAGGAATGGGATGGGGAGGGAGGTGGGAGGGGGGTTCTGGAAGGGGAACACGTGTACACCCATGGTGGATTCATGTCAATGTATGGCAATTACAATATTGTAAAGTTTAAAAATATACAAATAAACTAATTAAAAAAAAAGATAAAAATACAAGCTACAGAGTGGGAGAATATATTTGCTAATCACATGTTTGTGACTAAAATACAAACTAATACAAATTAAAATACATAGTGAACTCTAAAAACTCAATATTTAAAAAAAAAATCCAATTAGAATGTGGACAAAGGACACAGAGCCATTTCACTGAAGAGGACGTACAGAAGACAATTGACGCTCAGCCTCACTGAACGACCTCATTCTCAAGACACAAAGCAAAACCGCCAGACACATCAATACACACTTACCAGAATGGCCAGAGTAGAAACGAATGGTGCCGCCCAGCGCTGGCAAGGGTGCGGAGCAACCAGACCACTCGCCCACTGCGGACGGGAATACAAACTGAAACACAGCCACTCCAGAAAACAGTGCAGCAGCTGTGTTATCTTTTAATTAAGCATACAAGTACCATTCAACACTGCAACTGCATTCCTCAGCACTTATCTCAGAGAAACAAAAAAGCCCACAGAAAACCTGTACATAAATGGCTATAGCAGCTTTCCACCCAAGAGCCAAGCACCAAAAACAACTCACATGCCCTTCAACAAGTAAACAGTGAAAGAAATGGTAGCATTTCAAAATGCCTACTCAGCAATAAAAAGGAATAAACCACTGAAACACCTGAGAGTCTGCACATATCTCCAGAGAATTATCCCGAATGACAAGTAAGATACTTGAAATGGCAAAATTAAATACAGAAAAGACAGGTGGTTTGCAGGGGATGGGAAAGGAGCTGATGCATTTTAACTGTACCGATGTCAATACCCTGGTTGTGACATTGTACTATAATTTTGTCAGATGCTACCACTGGAGAAAAACAAGTAAAAAGTTCACATTCTCTCTCTCTCTCTATTAGTTCTTATAACTGTATATGAATCTACAATTATCTCAAAATAAAATTTATTTTTAAAAATTTCAAAATAACTTCCTCAAAAAGGAATTAGTCGCTAATCTGCTATGCCCCTAAATTCCAGCATTTATCCCAAATATATTCAGAATGTATCTAGTTTATTTTTACGTATCTAAAATTAAATTTTTCTTAATAAATTAATATTCTACTATGTGAAAATCCTATTTGCCAAGATCTAACAGATATCAAGTCTGTTTTTTTAAAAAATACAATCCTTCATTTAAAAGTAAAATACTGAGAAAAGACATTATGTATTGAGTCCTACATGAGACTCTAAAAGATACAAACTCTAGAGAATTCAGATAACACACTAATACTATCTAACGTCCAAAGGATATATCATTTTCTTTGCAGGAAGAGACACTATTAACTTAGTTTTTTGATTGAGAAAAGTAGTATTAGAGAACAAAAGTTCTCCATGCTAAGCCATGAAAGCTACAGGACACAATCACATAAAACCTCACTCAAAATCAAGTCAACTTTGAACTATTATCAGGCTCCTCTTAGCATTTCATACTGTCTTACTACATGATTCTAAAACTCAGGAAGCACCTAGAGAATTCCTTCTATCAATCTTAACATCCTTTTCTTCTTTAAGATTCCCCTTCACTTATGTCATTATGATCCTGGAACCAATATCAAATCCAGAAAGATACAATATAATGTACTATATGTAATATTTTTGAAGCCTAGCTTTACACTCTAATACAACAAAAACTCATTTTGTAGCTTAAAAGCAGTTTTATTACGGAATAGATTCAAATGAGAGTCTTCTTCTGTCAAAGTCCTTTTCACCATGTTGATTTTCCTATTACATGCATCACTCCCACAGCATTTTCATAACACAAATTGGTCATTAAGCAGTAACAGTTGCAAATGTCACATAGATCCTTTGGTGCTACGCTTTGTTTATCATAACCATGGGTAAAGCTAATGGGGCACATCTTCTGTGCTAATGACACTAACAGGAGAGACAGGAATGAGAACTGCCCTTATTCTCAAATGAAAGTTCGTTATAATGAAATATGGATCTTCACTATGACCTTTTAAGTATCACACATATATGGTTATTTTTACCAGTACAAGTCCTTCAGGAAATACAATTTTGAATTGCAAATATAAAACACTGCAGTCTGAAAAACTGTTTCCAAAAAAAAACTACCAATGTTATTTTGTCTGGAAAATAACTACTGAAATCTAGCAAAAAAAGACAAAGCAACTTCTTATAGTTAAAACATTAAAATTATCCAAGGTCTTAGGGCTTTTCATTTTAATTTATTTTACTGAAGTATAGTTGATCTACAATGTTGTATTAATTTTTACTCCACAGTAAAGTGATTCAATAATACCTATATAAATTATCCAAAGTTTTGATTTGTTTAGACATATGAAATCATACTATCAGAAAGAAAAATAATTTGAAAGTTCTCATAACATTTATATATTTACAAAAACTCTGTAACTATATTACCTGCCATATTATCTAGTACATCTGAGCCCCAATCTCCTTGAAACACTGATGTTAAAATGCTGTCAAATAAATGAAGTTCCTTTGCACCAACAATTTTGTCACGAAATAAGCGCCGCGCTTCATATGCTACAATTTCTAATACATAATCTAGAGGATGGTTTGAGGATCCTAAAAGAGACAAAATTTTCTTTAACTATAATAAAATTCAAATGATTTAAAAATGGGCTATTTCAACATAATGTTAGAGAATGAGAATCTACATACCATAATTTTGGCATCAGATAAAACAAAAAAAAGGGGAAAAGAGTTAAATTCATTTTGTCAATAAGTAGGTAAACTTTTTTGATTAAAGGATATGTTAAACACTATTATCTCTAGTAGTTTAATAAAAAAAAAATCAATCCCTAAAAGCATATTAAACTTGTTTTGGCTATAAAGAATAATGATTACATTTTTTCTCAAATCAAGTTTTAATAGTGAAAATTATAGTTTAGAAAAGGAAGTGTACTAAATTATTACAATTTTCATATCATGTTTAAATTTAACATCAACATTATTTCAATTATAATTTTTAAAATACTATCATTACAATACTCATTTATCTATTACAAATATAATACACAGCATAAATACACACAGAGAGACACACTATGACATTCTCAAGAAAGATAAGTGATTTGAAATCATAAAAGCAAAACTTACCTCCTTCTAAATCATATCTGAATAAGCCAAGAACCCACTGGGTAAGGATGCAAGGAGTAAAGAAATAATGACTATAATCATCAACTGTAAATTTGGCTCGCACCTGAAAAAAAAGGCAAATGATTTGTCCTATTCTTTTAAATTTATAATCATGATGTAAATTTTTCAATCATTTTAAATTTACAGGAATGTCAGTTTCTACCAGTGAGTGGAACCGTATTTCAACATTACTGATTTCCTTAGTTATCTTGTATACTCTATTTTATGTACTTAAAAAACATTATCTAAGATAGGTTGTTCATAACCTTCAATAAGATGATAAAAGGTTGTCTGAGCAAGAAAACAAAGTAAAAAGTTAAAAAGTCTTCCTAAAGAAAGGAATTCAAGGAAAGCCAATTCAGTTCAGTCACTCAGTTGTGTCTGTCTCTTTGCGACCCCACGGACTGCAGAACACCAGGCTTCTCTGTCCATTACCAACTCCCGGAGTTTACTCAAACACATGCCCATCAAGTCAATGATGCCATCCAACCATCCCATCCTTTGTTAACCCCTTCTTCTCCTGCCTTCAATCTTTCCTAGCATCACGGTCTTTTCCAATGAGTCAGTTCTTCGCATCAGGTGGCCAAAGTATTGGAGTTTCAGCTTCAGCATCAGTCCTTCCAAGGAATATTCAGGACTAATCTCCTTTAGGATGGACTGGTTGGATCTCCTTGCAGTCCAAGGCACTCTCAAGAGTCTTCTCCAACACCACAGTTCAAAAGCATCAATTCTTCAGTACTCAGCTTTCTTTATAGTCCAGCTCTCACATCCATACATGACTACTGGAAAAACCACAGCTTTGACTATATGGACCTTTTTTGGCAAAGTAATGTCTCTGCTTTTTAATATACTGTCTAGTTTTTTCAGTTTTTCTTCCAAGCAGCGTCTTTTAATTTCACAGTTGCAGTCACCACCTGCAGTGATCTTAGAGCCCAAGAAAATAAAGTCTGTCACTGCTTCCATTGTTTCCCCATCTATTTGCCATGAAGTGACGGGACCAGATGCCAAAGCAAAGCCAACCTAAGTGTAAAATGGGAGCTATAATTCCAAGGTGCTCATGGGTGTAAGACAGACCCACTTTATAACAACAGGACTGACAGAACTATCTTATATTCAAGAGGTCATTGAACTTTGAACAAATCCAAGTGCCACAACTCATATAAGCAAAGAGTGTATGGCCTGCACCCTCCTCCCTACAGATGGAGCCATTGCTCTTACTCTGGCCTTGATTGCCTAACATATGAATTAATTTAGAAAAACACAGTTTTATCTTTCCTCACTCCTACTCTGGGCTTTCTATGTGGAGCCAGTGGTAAAGAACCTGCCTGCCAATGCAGGAGATATGAGAGATGCAGGTTCAATTCCTGGGTCAGGAAGAGCCCCTGGAGGAGGGCATGGCAACCCACTCCAGTATCCTTGCCTGGAGAATTTCATGGACAGAGGAGCCTAGTGGGCTACAGTCCATGAGATCACAAAAAGTCAGACACGAATGAAGCAACGGAGCATTCACGTACTTCTCCTCTAATACTATAGAAAGCATCTTCCACAAACACTTCCATAACTTTCACAGGCTATTCCCTTTACCCAGAAGGACCCTCTTTAATCTTAGGTCACTTTGTGAATTTCTCTTCATTTGTCAAAACTTTAGACCACCTTTCATCTCCTCTTAAAAACCTACCACACACAACCAAGTTATTCACTCCCTCTTTGACGCTGTCTCTGTAACTGGTACATATCACTATCGATATGCATATTGTGCGCTCAGTCGCTCAGTTGTGTCCAACTCTTTGTGGTCCCATGGACTGTAGCCTGCCAGGCTCCTCTGTCCATGGGATTTTTCAGGCAATGCTGGACTGGACTGCCATTTCCTACTGCAGGGAATCTTCTTGATTCAGGGATCAACCACACGTCTCTTGTGTCTCCTGCATTGGCAGGTGGGTTCTTTACCAATGCGCCACCTGAGAAGCGCCTGATATACTTACTATAGCATATTAATAGTTTTATTTATATCATCAGGTCCCTCAGAGTGTGCACTTTCCAGGAAAAGTGACTCAGTTATCTTTGTAGCCTTAGCACCAGCACTGGAAAGAGAAGGTACTCAATAAATATCTTCTGCAACCTTAATGCCTATTTTCAAGTATCATCCTACTTCACCAGAATATTTTGAACATTTCCTCACAGAAAGAAGGAAAGAAATAAACATCGAAAATTACTCTCAGGTTTGAATCCTGGAAGACAGAAACTGATAGAAGTCAGGAGAAGATCTAGTTTTGGAAAGAAAACAAACTCCTTTGTAAATATGCTAAATGTGAGCTCAAAGCAGAATAACCACTTAGCCACTGATTTGTTTGTTCAGGATTTGTTGGGTGTCTATTCAAAACTGTGCCAGAAGATATGAGAGTGCATCAGGGACACACACATCTATCCTCAAGAGAGTTAGTCACTCTCTAGGAGAAAAGTATGAATGACAGGAGAATAAAGCCTGAGCATCCACACAGATCAGAGTTAAAGCGAGCCCTTTGGAAGTGATGCCAACAGTCATGAAAACTACAATATAAGTGAATATATACCTGTTCATACACTTGCACCATGGATCCTGCTAAGAGATAAATTTTTGAAGAAGAACCCCAAATAGAATGATTCTTTAGATTTTTATGTAGAACTGGTTCCAAATATGCTCCATAAATTGTCTGCAATTGCTCTCTTTCTGGGTAACTAAAAAAAAAAAAAAAAAGCATATAAGAAATTGAAATAAATATTCTAAATTATTATTTTAATGTTAAGGTATAGAAGTGCTTTCCAAACTGTGTGGTTTTCAAACTGTGAGGCATAGATACCTTCAAGGTTTACTCAAGGGCTGAAGCCAGGCTCACAGTCCTTATTCTTACTTCCACTCAATCAGACCCCTAATTATCTGTTGTCAAATACTAAGGATTCTAAGAGGATTCTAATGAAATTACTTAAAAATATAATTGTTTAAAAGACCACTGATTTTTGGAAAGGGCCAGAGGAAAAGTGTACTTAAGAAAAAGCATTTTCAATTAAGTATAGTCTGTACAAAGAGCAGTAATCCACCTTAGAACTACGGAAGTAGAAACCATCAAATAAAATCAACCTTTCCTCCCAAACCAAAATCTATTCAACACAGCTTAACTGGTGGCTGTAACGTTTCTAAAAGAAGAATGTTAATGGATGGGAGCAGTCTGGCATAATAGCATAGAAACAAGGTCTGGGGGACTTTGCTGGTGCTCCAGGGTTAAGACTCCACACTTTGACCACAGACGGGCTCAGGTTCAATCCCTGGCCAGGAAATAAGATCCCACATGTCATGTCCTGTGGCCAAAAGAAAGAAAAATCTAAAACAGTACTGTGGTGATGGCTGCACAACTGTATAAGTTTACTAGAATATATATATGGATAACTGTTACAGCATGTAAGTTATACCTCAGTAAAGTTATTAAAAAAAAAAAAAAAAAAAAAGGTTTTGTAAAGCAAAATATAACCAAGGATATAATGTCATAAAATTTCAGTTCCTGTAACAATCATGGACCATGGAGATGGGTGGGTGTAACAGGATTAATATTTGTTGTTGTTGTTGCTTAGTTACTAAATCAGGACTAATATTATAGGACACTAAATGACCTAACTCTACCTTGTTCAGATATAAATTCTCTTTTTAGTTATTTTCATAAAATTGGATTGTATTTTTGCTTTATATAACCCATAAAACAGTTAAGCCTAAAACTCACCATTCAGATTCCTGACACTGACATTTAGAGACAATACAAATTAGCTCTGTTTATTTCTATTACATAAGAAGCATTGATTAATAAAGCCTTTGTCACCCTAAATTACTGTTTACAGTTCAGGAAGGGTAGGAAAAAAATAATATCAGAGCTTAAGTTGGACTATTTTTATATACTACATTTTGAAGTAATATCATTAAGACTTTCATAAAATGCAATGTCTAAGATGTCTCTCTATATCAACAACAAAATTTTAATACAATGATACATACTCTACAGCACAGAGACGAACAATAGAGGTAAATCTGGTAGTAAGCTTATGTCTTCCCAGTCTTCCTCCGGCTGACATAGAAGCCACAATTTGAATATTTTCTAAACCAACCCATTCCAAATTTTCATCATAAAATCCTTGATATGTCAGTACCTATTGAAAAATAAATACGTTTAAATGTTTTATGCTAAAGATTTTATAATCGTAAGATATTTGGCATAAAACAATTGTTTCTGAATGAAGTCATCCTCTAACTCAAAAATTTGACCGAAATATACTTTAATTTCTTATTTTATTAAAAATAATACTGTTCAAGATTCTGTGTTCAATGTCAAAAACAAATTTATGTTTACTGGCGAGGTGGTGGGATACACTGGAGGTTGGAATTGACATATACACACTACATACATACAAAATAGATAACAAGTAAGGATCTACTGCCTAGCACAGGAAAGTCTTCTCAATACTCTTTAATGACCTATATGAGAAAAGGATATAAAAAAGAGTAGATATATTATATATAGCAGATTCACTAATGCACAGCAGAAACTAACACAGCATGTAAATCAAATATGATCCAATAAAAATTTTTTTTAATTTAAAAAAGGCTCTGTGTTCAATTAATGTTAGCTGAACTATGCTCATTTTTCAAATGCTTTTCAAAATAAATATTAAAGTCCAGATCATACTATTAATATAAATTAAAGTCTAGAACATACTATTAATATAAATCTACCAGCAATTATCAAAAAAGGTGAAAAATTGGGGAAAATATAAGGAGAACAGTTTGGGTTTTTTCTATACATGTTTTAATATATTCAGCAGTTACATTAAAAAGCAAAATGTGAAGCTGTATATCAAGCTCTAATTTAGAATTTAGAGTTCCCAGTATGATATAAATCACATAAAGAAAATCTTCCACAATGACTGAGGCAATATTAACATAACTGTTTTTGGAAGAGTGCATATGTAGAAGAATGAAGCCAAGCTTCCCCAACTCTAACACCATCCTCAGGTTAATTTTTTAGGAATAAAGGGCAGGTAAACAGCGTAGGATAAAGGCTGTTTTCATTCTTTTGAGATAGCATCTCAATGTAGTACTAATTTCTAGATGTAGGAAGATCAAAGAAAGTAGCCCTGGGACAGGAAAAAGGTGCTTTGGGAGTTTAATTCCCACAACACATGATAGACAAAACTGGTCCTAAGAAGGGAAGCAGATTTTCCATCTATAAGGAAAGTTAATGAAACTAAATTGTCTCCAATTATACCAAAACACTTCAAGAGCTAATACACACCTGCTGCAGGAAAGCTATCAGAGTGCTGGTCCCCCACTTGTCCAGCCGGGGCAGGTTGATGTCCTTTAAGTACAGAACCAGCCTCTCACAGTCTTTGGGTCGATACACGCGGCCAGTATTAGTGCTGATGACCATGCAAGTCTGGCTCAGCTTCTGCAGGAGATGCCGGGAAGTAGTCTGTGTGCTACAGTGAACCGTAGCGATGTGAGTAGACCGGAGACGGGAAAACGCATACCTGAGTAGCATCCTGTGAAAGACAACACACTTGACTTCATAAATGCAACCAAAGAAATACTCTTCACATTCAATACACAATTTCTATTATTCATTACGTATTTATTTTTGGCTGTGCTGGGTCTTCACTGCTGCACGTCCTTTTCTCTAGTTGCAGCAAGCAGGGACTACTCTAGCTGCGGTTTGTGGGCTTCTCTTTGTGGGGGCTTCTCATTGCTGAGCACAGACTCGAGGACGCACAGACTCAGCAGCTGCGGTGCATAGGCTTAGTAGGTGCGGATCCCGGGCTCCAGAGCACAGGTTCAATAGTAGGGGCACACAGCCTAAGTTGCTCTGCGGCATGTGGAATCTTCCCGGACCAGGGATTGAACCTATGTCTCCAGCACTGGCAGATGCATTCTTTACCACTAAGCCACCAGGGAAGCCCCCAAGATTTCTAATTTTAAATATTTCCATTTCTAAATTATTTACAATGTTGTTTAAGGAAAAAGTAGTAACAATAGATAAGATTTCTACAACTATCCATAGCTACTAAACTAGATTTCTAAGTTTCAGACTGAAAAAATAAATAAATTCATATTTTAAGGCATTCTTGAGACTCAGCAAAAAAAAAAAAAAATTCAAGGTTCACAAAAAATACTTTAGTTTGAAAAAGTATACATAAAAACTATTTATGTATACATAAAAAGTATACCAAAAAATTGTGATCAATTTTCATATACTCTAGAATACGTGAAACTTTAATTCTTTAAAGTAAATGCTCCAAAGAGAATCATCTTACTTCTAAAAAAATGCTCAGTTCAGTTCAGTTGAGTTCAGTCATTCAGTCATGTCTGACTCTTTGCGACCCCATGGACTGCAGCAAGCCAGGCTTCCCTATCCATTACCAACTCCCGGAGTTTACTCAAACTCATATCCATTGGGAGAAGGCAATGGCACCCCACTCCAGTACTCTTGCCTGGAGAATCCCATGGATGGAGGGGCCTGGTAGGCTGCAGTCCATGGGGTCATGAAGAGTCGGACACGACTGAGCGGCTTCACTTTCACTTTTCACTTTCATGCATTGGAGAAGGAAATGGCAACCCATTCCAGTGTTCTTGGTGGAGAATCCCAGGGACAGGGGAGCCTGGTGGGCTGCCGTCTATGGGGTCGCACAGAGTCGGACACAACTGAAGCGACTTAGCAGCAGCAGCAGCATATCCATTGAGTCGGTGATGCCATCCAAAAAATATTCACATGCACTAATCATTTTGTTGTGATTGTATGCACACATTTTTTTAAGGATATCTTCTCAGATTTCTCTGATTTCATCAGAAAACACATAACTTGGCAGGAAAAAAAGGACATATTTTTCTCTATAATAATATTATTTTTACAAACAGTGACAATAAAGAGTCCTTCATGAAAATGTACCTGCTACTTGAACCAAAAACATGTAACAAAATCTATTAAATCATTTTAGAACAGGAGAGATGCATAAATCCACTACAGGCATCTTGATTATTATTGTTCTGCTCTTACCCTTTGCCACATCCTTCTGGTCCAACAAGAATAAATGGCTGCTTAGTATCAGGACTCAACCAAGGTTTGAAATAGTCTAGACCTCGCTGCATGTCAGGAGTCTGAATGACTGGAAGAGTTTGGCTATTGCTGAAATCATCAGCAGTCAAGTTTTCTGGCTTCTTCAGCACATAAGACGCTAATCGTCCTCTACTTGAGTCATAGTAGGTGTCCAGTGGTTTGTGAGGGTCTGGAGGAGATTCGCGTGCCCAGTTAAAAACCTTAAGAAAAAAAAGTTAGGAAAGATTTTTATATACTCCAAACAGAATATGTGAAATTTTAATTTTTTAATTGCTCCAAAGAGAATCATCTTATTTCTTTAAAAAGTTCACATGCACTAAACTTACTAAATATCCTTAATAATTATAATAACATTTTATCTCACATATTATCCTCTAAATGATCATTTAAGCAAATAATAAAATTCATCTAGTCCACACATATATTGAATAAACATATTCAGCTTCCAATTGAGTTCTTATGAAAACTAAATCACACATTATACAACGCAGGACTCCTAGACCCGTCATTTCCAGTGTAACTGCCCATTCCACTGTCAGCACTACTGCTCTCTACCGGTTCCTCTTTCAAAAACTGCCATCTATACAGATACACAGCAGACAGTTAACCCTGATGCCACTCAACACCTTCACTGACTTTTATTCTGTACAGTAAGATACCAAGTGGTAACAATGAAAAGCATCTGGCCACAGAGGCAACCGATGGGCTACGGAGAGGAAAACACAACAGAGAAAGTAAAAAAGGGTGGTATCAATGAAACAAAATGACAAAAATGCAGAAACATAATATTGGAACCAACCCAAATGACTACGCATTCAATTATTTCAATGGAGGTCAATAAGAAGAAATTTCTTAATATGTAGAATTTGGCTTTATAAACAATGTAGCTGAAATGACTTTTGCGTTAAATAAAGAAAAGATCTATAATGCTTGCTCCATCTAAGCATTTGTAACTGGAAAACTCTTCTGGTTAAAAAAATGATTAAAAATATGCTACTTTAAGATTAAAATGAATAGAATAACTATATTTATTCATATAGCTAAGAAGGTACAAAAATATCTAACAAAAAACATAGTCCAGACTTTAGCCTATTAAAAAATCTTTCATAATTTTTAATTTATTTTTTAATTGAAGGATAATTGCTTTACAAGATTTTGTTTTCTGTCAAACCTCAACATGAATCAGCCATAGGTGTACATATGTCCCCTCCCTTTTGAACCTCCCTCCCATCTCCCTCCCCTCCCCTCCCCTCTAGGTTGATACAGAGCCCCTGTTTGAGTTTCCTGAGCCACACAGCAAATTCCCGTTGGCTATTTATTTTACATATGGTGATGTAAGTTTCTATGTTACTCTCTCCATACATCTCACCCTCTCCTTCCCTCTCCCCATGTCCATAAGTCTATTCTCTATGTCTGTTTCTCCATTACTACTCTGAAAATAAATTCTTCAGTACCATCTTTCTAGATTCCATATATATGCATTAGTGTACAATATTTATCTTTCTTTTTCTGAGTTACTTCATTCTGTATAATAGGCTCTAGATTCATCCATCTCACTAGAACTGACACAAATAGGTTCCTTCTTATGACTGAGTAATATTCCATTGTGTATATGTATTACAACTTCTTTATCCATTCATCTGTCAATGAATATCTAGGTTGCTCCCATGTTCTAGCTATTGTAAATAGCGCTGATATGAACAATGGGATACAAGTGTCTCTTTCAATTTTGGTTTCCTCAAGGTCTATGCCTAGGAGTGGGATTGCTGGGTCATATGGTGCTTTCATTCCTGGTTTTTTAAGGAATCTCCATACTGTCTTCCATAGTGGCTGTATCAATTTACATTCCCACCAACAGTGCAAGAGGATTCCCTCTCCTCCACACCCTCTCCAGCATTTGTTGTTTGCAGATTTTTTGATGATGGCCATTCTGACCGATGTGAGGTGATATCTCATGGCAGTTTTGATTTGCATTTCTCTAACAATGAGCGATGTTGAGCATCTTTTCATGTGTTGGTTCAGTTCAGTTCAGTCGCTCAGTCGTGTCCGACTCTTTGAGACCCCATGATCTGCAGCACGCCAGGCCTCCCTGTCCATCACCAACTCCCAGAGTCTACCCAAACCCATGTCCATCGAGTCGGTGATGCCATCCAACCATCTCATCCTCTGTCGTTCCCTTTTCCTCCTGCCCCCAATCCTACCCAGCATTAGGGTCTTTTCCAATGAGTCAACCCTTCGCATGAGGTGGCCAAAGTACTGGAGTTTCAGCTTCAACATCAGACCTTCCAATGAACACCCAGGATTGATCTCTTTTAGGATGGATTGATTGGATCTCCTTGCAGTCCAAGGGACTCTCAAGAGTCTTCTCCAACACCACAGTTCAAAAGCATCAATTCTTCGGAGCTCAGCTTTCTTCACCATCCAACTCTCACATCCATACGTGACCACTGGAAAAACCATCGGCTTGACTAGACGGACTTTTGTTGGCAAAGTAATGTCTCTGCTTTTAAATATGCTATTTAGGTTGGTCATAACCTTCCTTCCAAGGAGTAAGCGTCTTTTAATTTCATGGCTGCAGTCACCATCTGCAGTGATTCTGGAGCCCAAAAAAATAAAGTCTGACACTGTTTCCACTGTTTCCCCATCTATTTCCCATGAAGTGATGGGACCAGATGCCATGATCTTAGTTTTCTGAATGTTGAGCTTTAAGCAAACTCTTTCACTCTCCTCTTTCACTTTCATCAAGAGGCTCTTTAGTTCTTCTTCACTTTCTGCCATAAGGGTGGTGTCATCCGCACATCTGAGGTCATTGATATTTCTCCCAGCAATCTTGTTTCCAGCTTGTGTTTCTTCCAGCCCAGTGTTTCTCATGATGTACTCTGCATGTAAGTTAAATAAGCAGGGTGACAATATACAGCCTTGACGTACTCCTTTTTCTATTAGGAACCAGTCTGTTGTTCCATGTGTTGGTAGCCATCTGTATGTCTTCTTGGGAGAAATGTTTGTTTAGGTCTTTTTCCCAATTTTTCATTGGGTTGTTGCTCTGGTATTGAGTTGTATGTATATTTTGGAAATTAATCCTTTGCCAGTTGTTTCATTTGCTATGATTTTCTCGCATTCTGAGGGTAGTCTTTTCACCTTGCTTATAGTTTCCTTTGCTGGGCAAAAGCTTTATAAGTTTAACCAGGTCATACTTGTTTACTTTGGTTTTTATTTCTGTTACTCTAGGAGATGGGTCATAGCAGATCTTGTGTTGATTTATGTTGAGTGTTCTGCCTATGATTTCCTCTACGAGTTTTACAGTCTCTGGTCGAACATTTAGGGCTTTAATTCCTTTTGAGTTTATCTTTGTGTACAGTATTATTAAGTGCTCTAATTTCATTCTTTTACATGTAGCTGTCCAGTTTTCCCACTACCATTTATTGAAGAGGCTGTCTTTGCCCCACTGGATATTCTTGCCTCCTTTATCAAAAATAAGGTACGTATAGGTGCATGGGTTTATTTCTGGGCTTTCTATCTTGTTCCATTGGTCTATCTTTCTGTTTTGTGCCATTACCATACTGTCTTGATGACTGTAGCTTTGTAGTATAATCTGAAGTCACTACGGTTGATTCCTCCAGCTCCATTCTTCTTTCTCAAGACTGCTTTGGCTATTCGGGGTCTTCTGTGTTTCCAAATGAAGTATGAAATTTTTGTTCTAGTTCTGTGAAAAATGCCATAGGTAACTTCATAGGGATCACAATGAAACTGTAGATTGCATTTGGTTGTATAGTCATTTTCACAATATTCTTTTGGGAAAGAATCCCACCACTTAATCTTATTAAACAGTGGTTTAAGAGAATCAAACAATGTAGTAATACATAGTATTTTGGCTTCATAATTTTTAATTATCTTTCTCCAAAAAAAAAAAGTCCTTCCTATGAAGTCAAATTGGTCCACTTTTTTTTTTAACTTTTTATTTTATACTGGGGTAGAGCCAATTAACAATGCTGTGATAGTTTCAGGGGAACAGTGAAATGATTCAGCCATATAGATAGATATATCCATTCTCCCTCAAACTCCACCCCCATCAAGGCTGCAAATTAATCCACTTTTAAAGACAGGTACAGTAGCCAATGTCGCTGAGTGTTTATTTGTTTCCAAGTGCACTTTACATTGATCATCTCACTTAGTCGCATTTGACACCCCTCTGAAGCACCATTTCACTACAACACTGTCACTGTTGTTTAGTCACTAAGTCGTATCTGACTCTTCTGAGACTCCATGGACTGTAGCCCACTAGGCTCCTCTGTCCACAGGATTTCCCCAGCAAGAATACTGGAGTGGGTTTCCATTTCCTTCACCAGGGGATCTTCCCAATCCAGGGATCCAACTAGCTTCTCCTGCATTGGCAGGCAGTTTCTTTACCACTGAGTCATCAGGGAAGCCAAATATAAATGTATTATTATTGTATTAAATGCATAACTTCAAAATGCTATACCCAGGACTTCCCAGGTGGCACTAGTAGCAAAGAACCCACCCGCCAATGCAGGTAGAGGTAGGAGACACAGGTTCAACCCCTGGGTTGAGAAGATCCCCTGGAGGAGGTCATGGCAACCCACTCCAGTATTCTTGACTGGACAATCCCAAGGACAGAGGAGCCTGGCAGGCCACCTCCATCGGGTCACAAAGAGTCAGCCACGACTGAAGCGACTTATTAGAATGCACGCATGCACACAGCCAGGGTCAATGAAAATTAACAAAAAATGTTGACAAAACGTAGGCTTTAAATGTGTACTACCTCTTTGGTGAATTCCAGACGTGACTTCAAGTTCAGATTTCCACCAAGACCCCTTATGAGATTAATAATAAATTGATCATGATCTCTGCATCCATGTAGATGTGACAATCCATTCATCACAGTTCCAACCAAACTTGTTTCTACCACATAGTCATTCTGTTGATTAAAATCCATGTTACAAACAAAGGGAAAATATTAACAAGTAAATTAGCACCATACACAGATTTTTTACTCATCTTTTCAAGGATCATATTTAAATTTATCCCACTACTCTAGTTATAGAAAGTTTAGATTTCAACTTATACATAAACATTGAAAATAAAAAGTAATCATAAAAATACAATTGTGTATTTCTAGCCATAAGTGTGAGTCCTCAAATAGATACCCAGTTTGTTTACTTCTTAAATCTGAAAAAAATTTTTTAAAAAAGGTAAATCCATCAACATCAGTCTAAACATAACAGTTCCTCATTTCCTCTTGATAATTAAAAAGGAAGCTGGACACCTCAACTAGAGAGTAGCCACTGCTCACCACAACTAGACAAAGCCCATACACAGCACAACCAAAAATAAAAATAAATTAACTAATTTTTTAAAAAAGAAGCTAGAGGCAAAGTCTAGATTAATGGTTCTGGATCAAAAAACGTTAGTAAAGGCAGGCTTTAAAACAATTTGGAGCTTTTCCTCTATACAGAATTTTAAAATGAAACTTTTGGACTCAGGTGGTATAGATTATTAAGACCCGTGGGCTTCTGGGGCCCTATGTAGTTAACAGAGAAAACCAATTATGGTTAGAATCTGTATGTCGTGCTGCTGCTGCTTCTGCTGCTAAGTTGCATCAGTCGTGTCCGACTCTGTGTGACCCCATAGACGGCAGCCCACCAGGCTCCCCTGTCCCTGGGATTCTCCAGGCAAGAACACTGGAGTGGGTTGCCATTTCCTTCTCCAATGCATGAAAGTGAAAAGTGAAAGTGAAGTCGCTCAGTCGTGTCCGACTCTTAGCGACCCCATGGACTGCAGCCCACCAGGCCCCTCCGTTCATGGGATTTTCCAGGCAAGAGTACTGGAGTGGGGTGCCATTGCCTTCTCCAGTTTGTAGTGCTAGGTACCTTTTTTTTAAGGGAGAATTAAACAGATGGAAGTCAACTCTAACAGACATACTATGCTATGTTAAGCTGCTTCTGTTGTGTCCAACTCTTTGCAACCCCATGGACTGTAACCTTCCAGGCTCCTCTGTCCATAGGATTTTCCAGGCAAGAATACTGGAGTGGGTTGCCATTTCCTTCTCCATAAGTCTAATAGAGGAAATGGTTAATTCATTGTGGTAGAAGTTATAGAGCAGAAAAAGAGAGTGTTTTGAGAAAGGATAACTCATGTTGAGGACTCAAGTTGTCCTTAAGGAAGATGACAATTGCTAACATTTGAAGAGTCAGACCTGTCTGGCATACGGAGAACTCAGCATATGTAATGGTAAGCAATGGGCATACTTAAGGAATTAAAAGAGGCATATGCCTGAAGAAGCAAAGGCAGAGTGATTCAAGACAGAGAGGCAGGCAAGGGCCAGAGTACGTGGAATTGTATAGGCCATGATAACGAGTGCAAATTGTATCTTTAGTGCCTTTAAACTTTAAGTAAGAGAATAAAATGACTAAATTTACATTTTAAAAAATCTCTCTGCCTTCATAATAAATAATTCTCAAAGAACAGAAATAGGAGGGGAAAAGGGGGAAAAACAGAAGGAGATGGATAGAAATCCAGCAGCTTAGGCCATACTGAGTTCTAAGCTTTAAAGGCAAGATAAAGAAATTGGACATATTTCCCTCTAGATTGTCTAATTTGCTAAATATAAGAAAGTAAAGCTCTAGTTATAAATAAAACCACGCTTGACTAGAGTATTCATTATGGTATATCTTTCAGAATCTGAACATGGTAAACAAAGCACAGAATAAAGAAAGAAGGAACACTCAACACATAAAATCTCAAACAAGAACAAGGACCTGAGAATAGAATCAGTTTATTTTCTAACTAAACCTTTGGTATCCACACTGGTTTAATCATCTTATCCTGTCATCACGTCTGTAGTCACAAATCCCAAACAAGGGAGAGTCAAAGAGGCAACACATTCTATGCAGCGCTACACCTCTCGGTCTAACACTGACAGCATGAAGCAGATGACTTCAAGGCGTCTGCACTGGAAAGCATGCTTGGGTTTGTATGTTTTATATTCACAAAATAACAACACACCTACTGAAAAGATGCTGCAAACAGGCATCAGTTATGTAACTACGCTCATATATTCATTTTTCTAAGGTTTTTTTTTGATATGGACTGTTTTTAAAGTCTTTATTGAATTTGTTAAAATGCTGCTTCTGTTTTATGTTTCTTGGTTTTTTGCCCATGAGGAATGTGGGATCTTACTTGGCTTCCCAAGCAGAATCAAAAGGATACCCCTTGCGCTGGAAGTCTAACCCCTGGACTGTCAGGGAATTCCCAAGCTCCTATACTCTTATTCACCACATTGTTATCACCAAAGTTTGCTTCTGGGGATACAATAAGGAGTACAATAGGCTTAATCTTTGCCCTCAAGGTGCTTGCAGTTGCATGAAAGCAATTATAGTTGAAAGACATAGTACACTGCTGCAGAAGCACAAGGAGGTAGACTGATGGCTGGTGGGAGTGGTTCTTCCCTGAAGTCTCCAGGGAAACCTATTTCATTTATGTCATTTCTCCCAAGTCCCTAGTCCTCCACCCTTCATCTTTACAAAGTCAGAAAAGAAAAAAGTTTAGAAAACTAAAGTGAAATTGCCATTTGTCTATATAATCTGCCCAACCCTGAAGTATTGACCTCTAAATTAAGTTCATATCAATAATCACCTTTAAAAAAACTCAATGCTATTTATTTTCTCTATTTTTATATGTTTATTTTTTTAATACAAGCAATGACATGAGAAAAATCAAAATTTGAAAACATCATGTAAGTACATGAATATTGTCTTTTTTGCATGCTGACACTTCTATTCATGCTTCAAATTCAACATTAAATGTCATCTCCTTTAAAACTCTCCTAGAAGGCAGCAAAACTCTCTTCATCCTGTTATATTGCGATTATCTTTTCCCATGTCAGTGTCCTCTGTGACACAAACCCTTCTCAGTGAAAGACACTGTCCTATTAATGTTCACCTGGCAAAGTGTCATCAAGGGCATCTATCTGATAAGCAATAAATTTTTGCTAAATAAACAAATGTTTCAATAGTATTATAAATAACTCAACATCCTTTCTCTACTTTAATATTGTCATTATTTTTAGCATGATATATAGGCAGGTATTTATTGACATAATAAAATGTGGCAGAAAGATCGTTTTGCTAGTAAAACTTCAAAAGGCATTCCAATTTTCAAGATTTTTAGGTAAGTGTTGCAAGGTATCATGGATGGAAGAATTAAAGTATTTTAAGACTTAACACAATAAAAGTTATACCAAGAAACACAGTGGGATGGCAGTGAAGACACCTACCCTTGACTCCACCCCCACATTCTGTCAGAACGCTACTAAAAGGTGGTTAATTATGTAAGCAACAGTCAGTCGTTATACTTTTTGCCTAAATAATTAGGAAATACTATAATTATCTTACCTGTTTTAGAACCCATTGTAATGCCTTTTCAAAATAATCCCCAATCCAGTTTTCAAGATTATTCCTGTATTTAGGAGGCTGATTCCTCAACCAAGATTTTATCAGAGAATTAAGATCTGTCTCTTCATCACTGAAACATATTAACAAACACTAAAAATTGTTTAGGAGTAAATCATAAATTTACTTTCAAAATAAATTTATGCTCCAATAAACATTATTCTACATATGCACTCTATTTGCTAGTATACAAGAGTTCATTTTAGTTACTTCTGTATATGTATGTGTGTATATACTACTACTACATATATAAGCACGTGTGTGTGTATATATATATATATATATGTCATTTTCTATAAAATAAAGCAAATAAACCTCACCTATATCATTGTAAGTATAAATTAAAGAAAAATTATACATCTACAAGTTAGCCACAAAGTAGTCTAAACCATTCCTACCCAAAGTGGGGTCTACAGAATCCCAAGCACCATCCCAGACCCAATGAAGCAAAATCTTTGCTTTAACAATATCACTAGGTGATTCAAATGCACATTAGAAAAGTTGCACTGCATCTTAATGCAGATCTTTAGAAATATTTTTTCTTTTTCTCTATCTCCAAAAAAGCTGACCACCTAAATTCCCATGCCACTACTGAAACTTGAAAATCATGCTAAAGTAAAATAAGTTTTTTAGCAAAGCACTTAATTATTTGAGTAACATTCAATGTTTGAAATTATACATAATATTGACATCTTATTCAAAATTACGTTACACATTTATAAAAACTATAGTTAAAACAACTTATTGACTAATAATTTTACAAGTTACAAGGGCCCACAATTCTGTCATTTCTCCTGTCCTCTACCAGTGTTTCACAGTAACACAAGTAAATACTGAGTCCTTGAATTTTTCTTCCAACATTTCCATCCAGTTTAATAAGGAAAAGAAAAAAAAGATCAAAGGTAAATATGTAAATTACATTGGATACACTCAAAACAGACAAAGGAAAGCTGCTAAACTCTTTCAGCATAAAGACTTTGTTGTCAATGGTGATTTAGTGGCTAAGCCGTATCTGACTCTTGCAAACCATGGACTGTAGCCCGCCAGGCTCCTCTGTTCATGGGATTTTCCAGGCAAGAATACTGGAGTGGTTTGCCATTTCCTTCTCCAGGGGATCTTCCTGACTCTGGATCAAACCTAGGTCTCCTGCACTGCAGGCAAATTGTTTACCAACCGAGCTACTAGGGACAACTATTGTTGTCAACAGTATCTCCTTAGTACCTATGGCAACTACATGTCTTGGTTTGTCTAAGACAATCTTGATTTATATCAGTTACCCCAGCATAATAAATAGCATTCTCTTTCATTATTAAAAGGTCCTCATTTGGCCTACTGCAGAGTAAGTGCAAAATATCTGCTGAAGAAATGAACAAAACCTAAAAATCAAAGTTAATCAAAAAGAAACTAAAAATAACAAGTATTTGTGTTTTACATGAAATCATAAATACTCATTATGTCTCTCACAAACAATATCTGGTTCACCAACAATTTTCAAATCATCCACAGCAACGAGTCTTTTTTCTGATAAAAAGCAATGGCATTCTCCTTAACCTTTATTTCATTTACATTCTCATTTGTATTATAATAGCTGTTATATTTATCTATCTCCTCTATGCAGACATATGCTCTATAAAGATAAGCCCTCCATAAACACAAGCCCTACGTAATTGTTAGTTTTACTCCTTTCTTGCTGTCTCTCTTAAAATGCCTAAATTCGTGCCATACATGTAACAGGCATTCAATAAATATTTTAAAATTTAATGATTAGCTTTACTTTCATCCTATTTTTCTCACAGGATTATAAGAACGAATGAATAAATGAGATAAATTGTATGAGATACTGCTACAAAAGCTACAAACTCAATGCCGTATTATTTTAAAAATAATTAATACCTCAAAATATTAATTGGGAGTTTGTGGCTAGTTTAATACAAATGCTTCCTACAATATTATCAAAGAAGTAAGCAATTAAATAATTTTGGAAACATTCTGGATCAATTTGATAACAAAAGTCATTTCAAATGATTCTAAAAGAGTAGAACATTGTATACAGACTGATAAATATCAAACTCTAAAACATAAATTCAAAAAGTAAAAGAAAACTTTCTAATAACTCATTTTGGGAAATGAAACTGGCTCAAATATGCCAGTATGTTACTACCGTCATTGAAATCTAAAATCAGTTTATTTTTGCGCTTCAAGTCTCTTCCACATACACTCAAGAAGAAATAAAATATTAAATAAAGAGGTTTCCAATTTGCAAAATGAAAGATCAGGCCATTTCATAGGCCCTATTTAAAGTTGTTCAACAAAACTACAGTACGAGGTGTGGACAGCTACACACATGCATCCACAGCTTAAACTACAGGGATTCCAAACAGTGGCCAAACAGCACCGCCAGGGAAAGAAGAGAAAAACAGGGGTTGCGTGTTCCTCAATTCTCAATTTTTTTTTCCTCTTTTTAAACAGTTAATGATGTTTACAAATGCTATTAATGCCGGAACAGGGCCAGTCATACACCTTATCTGCCGTAGAAATATAGATTTTTGTTCACACAGTTTTATCCCCAGTCTGAAACTACATATGCTGCTATCTGCTACTGCAAGGGCTACACCGTCTCAGCCTGGCCCTGGACCCAGAGCTTGGCTGCCTCCAGTCTGCCTTGGGCCAGTCCTGGGCCTTCTCTCCAGTTGAGCTTGCTCTTCACCTTGAGGGAAGGGACTGTGACTCGGCCTTCCTCACTGCCCTCCTCCCCTCCTCCCCGTTGCTCTCCTCCTGGGCAGCATCTTCCTGCTTCTCAATCTTCTGCTGCACGCTGCTGAGGACCGACCACCAGATGATGGGGTCTTCGTAGGTCAGGCCACCCTCCAACCTGAAGCTCTGCCGGTTCTGGCATGACGACATCATGTCCTTCTCCAGGTTGTTGAGGCTGTGATACTTATGGCTGCTGATGCACTCCTTTTCCCTATTAAATCTTTAACCTATTTAAACCTAGGATAGCTCTAAAAGTCTATAAATCTAAAATTCTATGATTAAAATATTGCTACTCAGCTTTAAATTATTAGCCTCCAGCTCTTAAGTGGCATGTTCCCTTCTCTGAACTCATTCATAATATTTAAAGAAAATTATAGAAAAAAGAAAAAACAAATATTAATACTTGCTGTTTCATTTATGCAAACAAAAAACAATTATTTAGTAACTGTGATATCACTGCTGCTGCTGCTGCTAAGTCACTTCAGTCGTGTCCAACTCTGTGTGACCCCACAGACGGCAGCCCACCAGGCTCCTCCATCCCTGGGATTCTCCAGGCAAGATACTGGAGAGGGTTGCCATTTCCTTCTCCAATGCATGCATGCATGCTAAGGCACTTCAGTCGTGTTCGACTCTCTGTGACCCTATGGACAGCAGCCCTCCAGGCTCCTCTCTCCACAGATTCTCTAGGCAAGAATACTGGAGTGGGTTGCCATGTCCTTCTCCTGTGATACCACTACACTGCTGAAATAATTCAACTGTAATAAACAGGAACTCTGAATGAATAAAAACGTAACAAAGAAGTTAATAAACAATGAAAAAAACAAAGACTCACATATTACTCATTTATCACTTATATCACTTAGCTATGAAACCAAAATAATAATTAAAAACATTCCAACACAATGTATGTGAACGCTCTTACCTAAGAAAGATCATTCCCATTCTAGATATTGTGGCTGGTGAGGCACAACTTAAATCATGAGTTTCAAATATGAAGTTAACATTTTGGCCAAACTGAATCCTTTCTCCACTGGGCATAGTGAGTAGTCGATTATCATCCAGAACAGAATTGAGAGATTCTATCCATTCAGGATCAATATCACCATCACAGATTATCCATGAGCTAACATCTATTTTCAAACAAAAAATGGAGAGAAAAATAAATGTAATGATAATAGTAATTAAAAATAAAAAATAAAATAATTATCTATTATTCTTTAGAAGTAATTTTCATATTATTTTATATTTCTGAAGCCAAATATAAAGAACAAAGAATTGAACAAGTCGAAGTTTTTCATATGAATTTATACTACAAATGTTGTGGAGAACCCATAGGCAATCCTGACTCAGCTGGCCAAAGACCCAATGATACACTTCATGATAAGGCTCTATTTATTTAATGAACATTTCTCCAAAAAAGACATACAGATGGCTAACAAACACATGAAAAGATGCTCAACATCACTCATTATCGGAGAAATGCAAATCAACCACAATGAGGTACCATTTCACGCCCGTCAGAATGGCTGCTATCCAAAAGTCTACAAACAATAAATGCTGGAGAGGGTGTGGAGAAAAGGGAACCCTCTTACACTGATGGTGGGAATGCAAACTATACAGCCACTATGGAGAACAGTGTGGAGATTCCTTAAAAAAACTGGAAATAGTACTGCCGTATGACCCAGCAATCCCACTGCTGGGCATACACACCGAAGAAACCAGAATTGAAAGAGACACATGTACCCCAATGTTCATCGCAGCACTGTTTATAATAGCCAGGACATGGAAGCAGCCTAGATGCCCATCAGCAGACAAATGGATAAGGAAGCTGTGGTACATATACACAATGGAATATTACTCAGCCATTAAAAAGAATACATCCGAATCAGTTCTAATGAGGTGGATGAAACTGGAGCCTATCATACAGAGTGAAGTAAGCCAGAAAGAAAAACACCAATACAGTATACTAATGCATATATATGGAATTTAGTAAATTGGTAAAGATAACCCCATATGCGAGACAGCAAAAGAGACACAGATGTATAGAACAGTCTTTTGGACTCTATGGGAGAGGGCGAGGGTGGGATGATATAGGAGAATGGCATTGAAGCATGTAAATTACCATATGTGAAACGAGTCGCCAGTCCAGGTTCGGTGCAGGATACAGGGTGCTCAGGGCTGGTGCACTGGGATGACCCGGAGGGATGGGATGGGGAGGGAGGTGGGAGGGGGGTTCTAGAAGGGGAACACATGTACACCCATGGTGGATTCATGTCAATGTATGGCAAAACAAATACAATATTGTAAAGTAAAAAAATAGATAAATTAAAAAAAAAAAGGAAATATGGTTTTCAAGACCTAGGTATTTCTATTTCCACAAGCTTGTGAGATATTGTTTAGATTTTGTCTTTCACCATGTCATTAGAATGTATGAATGCTTTCTATGTAATAGCACTCAAGAAAACATGAAAAAGCTACACTTCAGCATCCTACACGAGAAGTAAAAAATACACCACTGTCAAATCTCTTTGATATATAAAAGGGTGACTTCAAAGGGGAGAAGCAGTGAACAAGTTGTTAAATTGTGACCTAACAAAACATAGAGAGTCTTCTTAGATTTTGACTAAAAATTCTGTTAAATACCAAGCCAAAAAATTTAGACCAGAAGCCTATGACTTAAATTTTCAAAATTTTTGAAAGCACTGTATTCAAAGTTCATGCACACACACAAATTTTAATCCCAAATAAAAACTTGTCATCTTGCTTATTTATGAGGCATTATAATATCAGTTAAGATATCTTTATTCAATATATTAATCTAGTTATGAACTACAATTTACCCAGATTACTTGGAGTTTCTATTATAATAAAAGTTTTGCTATAGAGTACAGATGAAAATGATAACATGTCTTTGGCCCCTCCAAAGTAAAGTATCAATGTACATCATGATACAGCAGGTTATGGTCATGTATAAGACTCAAAAAAGATAGCATTACAGGCAAGTTCTAACATCCTCTAAAAATAAATCAATGAATCACACAAGAGAGACCAACCTTGAGGTTCTCGAACCGCTTGACGAGCACTATTTGTCAAAACACCATCAGACCATTCCCTTGTATCCATGTCAATACGGCCTAATAACTGATGTCTAGGCATAGCTTTGGGATTCATGGTATACTGTTTTACCACTCTGCCAGTTTTACAAAGTGCTGCCCTTAACATTCTCCAAAGAGTAGATTTTCCAGTACCACTTGGGCCAACAATAACAACTCCCATCCTCTGGCACAACTGTTCATATAATTCTAAGGCCTTCTTGATCTAGTAGAAAAGAAATATGTTCATATATGATTTATCATGTATAATCATACATAATTTCACTTTCAATCTGTAATAGTTGTTCTATTTCAAACATATAAATTAAACCTTTTATTTCTTCAATGGAAGATAAAGCCTTAAATAAAAGAATCATAAAATAAATATGAACATACAATGTGATCTTTAAATTCATATTTCTTTAAAAGAAGCAAGTTATCAAACGTTCACTGTCTTCCCTCATTAATTCATTCAAACAAAATATATTCAATATTTTATTCACTTTGCTAATTCATTCATTAATTTATAACCTGTTTCTCTCTCCCCCCCCCCAAAAAAAAACCTGAGGAAAGGTATTCATTTTGAACATGTATTTTTGCTTCACAAAAAGACCCACTAAAGTGAAGTTCTCCTAAGAAATTGTCATAGTTTAAATCATACATAATTAACTATCAAAAATATATATGATGGATTGATTGATATTAGTGCCAGAGTCCATTATAGGCACTAGGAATAAAATAGTAAAATAGACAGGGATCCCACTTTCGTGGAGACTACTATCTGGTGGGAGAGAATCAATATTCATCATACAATTGAACATTAAAATGTATATATTACAAAGGTAAAGAAAGCACATAGCAAGGGGATCTAATTTAGATTTGAAAATTAGGGAAGGCTTCAAAGACTGAGTAAGATCTAAACTGAAAGATGAAAGATAAGTCGAAAGATAAACGATAAAGATAGTTAATAAAAATTAACAAGGAGAAAGGGTCAATAGATTATGAAGTATTCTTGACAGTCACCTGATTGGATATGATTTCATAGTTGGCCTCCTCAAAGACTTGCTTTAGGGCAGCACTCAGTTCATCATATTCTACTTCTTTAAAGTCAATTCCAGGAAACACATCTTTAATCAGTGCATCAAACCGAGTACAATCAGCAAATGTAAACTTTGACATTGTATTAAGTCTCAGTGCTTGTACCACAATATGACTTTCATTAACTAGAAAAAAAGTTTCATTTTAAAACTACAGTTATGAATCTAATGACTGTAAAGTTTTTAAGTGCCTTGATATGCATTATTAGTAATTAAATTACGTAGTAGAATTTAGTAACATTTAACGGCATATGCTATTATGTTAATTAGCAAGCTTATTCAACTATCTTTTAACCGCTGAAAAACAAGTATTACTGAGTTACGAACACTTTTCCATAAAATCTGAATTCCAGGGTACCCAGACTTTAATTCATAAAAACAAAAACAGACTGAGAAACTGTCACAGAGCAGAGCACACCAAGGAGAAGCAACAACTCAGAGCAGCGAGGCATCGAGATTCAATCTTGGAACAGAAAGCCGACATTAATGATAGAACAGGTGAAATTCAAATGAGGGCCGGAATTTAGTTCATACTAATGTATCAGCCTTAGCGTCTCAGTTTTGACAAAGGTACCACAGTACATGGGGCATTCCTGGCAGCTCAGTGGTAAAGATCTGCCTGTAAGCCACCTGCCAGTGCAGGAGACACAGGTTCAATCCCAGGGTCAGGAAGCTCCCCTGGAGAAGGAAACAGCACCCTCTCCGGTATGCTTGCCTGGAAAATTCCATGGACAGAGCAGCCTGGTGGGCTACAGTCCAGAGTCACAGAAGAATCAGACATGATTTTGCAACTAAACAACAAACAAGATGAAACAATGGAAATGCCAACTTTGCAACTTTAATAAATCTAAAGTTAGCCTTAGGTTGAAAGGCATTTTTTTGAAATCTTGAAATCTCTCTAGAAGAGTGATTTTGTTTGGTACACTATCGCCTTGAAAGAGAAAACCTCCATGTTTTTCTAAGGTTTCTGTTCCTGTTTTCAGACTAGATAAATTTTCAGACACTATTCCAGACCTATCAAATTAGGAACTTCAGGGTAGGATCCAAAAATCTGTGTTTTAACAAGACTCTAGGTGATTCTAATGCACATAAAAGATTGAGAACAAGTGGACTAGACTGTTCCTCTATACACCGCAAATGTTTAATATTAATGCACGTTTAAAAGCTATGATGGGACATTAGGTAAATCCAGTAAAAATCTAGATAAATTATGGACTTTATTAAAAAATAATGAATCAATATTGGTTCATTAGAATTAGAATGTATCACACTAATGTAAGATGTTAACACAGGAGAAACTGGCAAGGCATAATATTCAGAAACCCTCTATATTATATGTATACCTTCTATATAAATCTAAAACTATACCAAATTAAAACTTATTTTAAAAAGTGATATTATAATTGACATAATGAATCATACCATTTTGTTTAACACTAGTTTTCTTCAGCTGTCTAAGAAGATTTCCACTTCCTCTCAGAACTGTCTTCAAAGCTCTCAAACCCCAATCATAATGTTGCTGAGGTGTCAAAAGTTCCCTTAAGTAAAGACATGGAAATCATAAAGCGTCAAATAGCTATAAGAAATTCATTTTATTATCATACTAAAAGATACAGAATCCAACTATTAACACATAGAAATCAGAAAATTAGCTTAGAAAACCAGAAATTTAGTTTAGTAAACATCACTTAGCTAGAGTACCCCGTTAAAAAATGTTTTACAGGAAAAAAAGTGAAACTGAATCAACAGTATTTAAAAACAAGTACTTTTGAGCCAGACATTTTTGTTATTCAAACTAAAATCTTTCCTATCTATACCTGAGATACAATATAATTGGACAAATGTGAAAAATGCTCATTAATAACCATGACCAATCATTGGAGACACAAAGTATTTCAATGTTTAAAACAAGAAGACTCACCTGGATAGACTGAAGATAGCTACCAATTTTCTGCCCAACACTTGAGCATCTTTAAAGCCTTCTGAATAGAGAATAACTTCTGCAATAAGCTCATTGTCTGGACGAGACATGGCTACTGGTCTGAAAAGCTGTTTAAGATTATCAGGCAGTTTTTGTCTTCCTCCATAGCCTTTTCCAGCAGGATTCATAGTGATAAAAATTCCAGAATTAGAATTTATTTCTACCTGAAATATTAATTTAAAACACAGGCATCAAGTATTTGAAACTGTTAACTATAAACATATTGCCAATAGAAGTTTTAGTGTGACATATTTCTATACATACATCTTATACCTTAGCAAAAAGTAATCACTAGTGCGCTCAACATCTCCTACTCAACATACAATAAACTCCTTAGGAACTATACTACTTTATAGAGATTCTTTATAATCAGTTTTTTTAGGCTGAAAGTTTAAGTGATGTAACTAATTTGACTGTCCATTCATTCAATATTATATCTACTAAAAGCCTTCCTTGTGTTAGGCGCTTTCTTAAGTACACAGAGACAACACAACTCTAAATTAAAGTCAGTAAGAGCTCATGATCTTTTGGAGTTTATAGTCTATTGAATACTAGTCAAGCAATTCTAGTTAATAAATGCTGTGACAGTGAAGAGTATACAATGGGAGCATTTTCAACAAAGCAGTAAGAATAGAAAATCAGAATTATAATGTGTAAACAATGAATGAACAACGATGAAGTAAAAATACCTAGAGTAAAAAATCTGGCTATAACTGAAAAAAAAGAAAAAGAGCATGGTGGAGGAAAAGATGAATTAAGGGAAGATTTGCTTGTGTTTTAATTAAACTAAATAGTATACTACAGTATTACTATATATAATATTGTATATCATTAAGAAGGAAAATTATGTGATCATGTTTAAAAGCCAACGAGAAACGAGAAGAGGAAGGACAGGAATAACTCTGAAGAAAAGGTCCCTGGGAAGCAGATCCCAAAGTATAGATGGAAAATTTAGCTTGGGTTGGGAAAAAGGACAATTTTTCTTTCTAAGAGGAGGAAATGACAGAACTGAACAGGGAAAAAAATAAATGTTGATGGCAAAGGTAAAAACTTAGTAGTTTCTCTTTTCTTTGTGAAGAAAGAGTTTAAATATTTAAATTTTACTCCTATAAACTCAGAAGATACAGGAAATTCACAATTGGTTCTACTTGGCCCACCCTGAAAAACCTGTATTGTGAAAATATTATGGAGAAGAGGATAATTTCACAGCTCTTTCCACTTCCAGTGTGTTCACCATTACATATAGAGAGAGAAATCTGTATTTTATATATAAATAAGTTTACATTCTAGTGACATGAACGTATATTTCCTATGTGGAGAAGTAAGCAGTAGAAAAATAGCTAAATGTTCATTAAGATCCACATGCTGCTACTGCTGCTAAGTCGCTTCAGTCGTGTCCGACTCTGTGCGACCCCACAGACAGCAGCCCACCAGGCTCCGCCATCCCCGGGATTCTCCAGGCAAGAACACTGGAGTGGGTTGCCATTTCCTTCTCCAATGCGTGAAAGTGAAAAGTGCAAGTGAAGTCGCTCAGTCATGTCCGACTCTTTGCGACCCCATGGACTGTAGCCTACCAGGCTCCTCCGTCCATGGGATTTTCCAGCAAGAGTACTGGTGTGGGTTGCCATTGCCTTCTCCAAGAATAGTGATTAAAAACATGAATTTCAGAATTAGACATACCTGGGTTCAATTTCCAGCATCATTACTTATGTTTAACTTACCAAGCTGTAGTTTCCTCACCCATAAAGTGAAAAAAATTTAACAGTATCTAACTCAAAGGACTGTGGTAAGTATTAAGTAAAATAAAATATAAAAACATTAAGCACAGTGCCATTATAGAGTGTTTGATAAATGTTAGCAAATATTATTATAACAGGATTATTCAATATTGAAAGTTTGAAAATGAATAGTGGAAATGGGACCAAAAAAGGGTGAGAAATTCAGAGACAATTCACAGGTGAAAAGGTTTAACACACTGGTCACAAATTAGAAACAAGGGTGCCGGAAGCAATAAAGACAGGCTATTTGCCTGAGTATGGGTAACACAAACTCTTATAAAATATTTTAATTGTTTAAATTTCTGATGTAGCTATACCTCCTTGCCAAGCAGCTCACACACAGTTCTATGATTCTTCAAAGCATCTTGAATTGTCTGGATTTGCATAGAAACGGCAGACAGTACAGATTCTTCCAGTCTATTGAATTCATCAAAACAACCCCAGGCCCCACACTTTACCAAGCCAACAAATATTCGTCCCATTGACTTCACATCGATGCCCTTAAAAATAACAATAAAAATTATATTCATTAAACATAATTAAAATCTCTAATAATAATCATTTAGTGAGAAGATAATCATTTCACCCATCTATGTCTCTTGGGTTCTTTATTAAATAATAAATAGCTATTCTTTCAAAAACTAGGATGGTTTCAAGGAATAAACAAAATAATTCATGTGAAAGCATTCTGAAAAGCACAAGAACTAAAGATTTTGTTTCAGTTATTCTTTAAGTCAAAATACAAATCCTACACATAATGTTTTGAAAATGGTACTTTTAATGAATTTAAGATTTTCTCCTCTTCTCTTTTCTCCTTACAAAAAGTGTTTTTCTACACTCTAACATAAATCTTCATTCAATATTTAAAATTATTTCTTGTAATAGTTATCTTTAGAACAGTTTCTAGACTATACTATATGCAAACTCTCTCCATCTTACTTCTCAAATAAAACAAATTTCATTTTCAGAAGTAGAGTGATTTTAAAATATAGCATTTCATATATATAAAAATATGTAAAAACTATTTCAAACATCTAAGACTCTATCACATAGTTTGATAATTATTTATTCTACCTCATCACAATTGAAAACTAAAACTTGTCTTCCAAGAAGTCCACCTAAAGCCTTTACTGATTCAGTTTTTCCAGTTCCAGCTGGTCCATAAGGATTTCCTCCAAGTCCCATCTTCATGGCTTGAGTGAGAGTTAGGTAGCACTTGTCCGTCAGAGGAGTATAAACCAGCTTGGGAGCATTACCCTATACAAGAGAAATATAAATTTCAAATATTCATATTCTATTCAACATTACAAATATTATATAGTGAGAGATTCTAGTTAAAAAGTCTAAAAGGCAACAAATATTTAAAGTTGTTTACTAAAAAATATTTTTTTTAGAAAAGAAACTTTCTAAAGCACAAACTTGAATTAAACTTCTCAAGTTTAATTTAATGTATTTCTCAAGCATGCATTTTATTCTATCCTCAATTGATAAACTGTTAGGTTTTACAAACAGTTCTTTTCAAGGTCTTCACAAGTTCTTTTTTGTTTTTTAACACCAAAAAATTTTGTATTGGGGTATAGCCAATTAAAAGAGTTGTGACAGTTTCAGGTGAACAGTGAAGGAACTCAGTCATATATATATACATATATCCATTCTCCCCCAATCAAGTTCTCGATAATGTCACAAAGGTATACCTCTAAGGCAGATAAATTCAGAAACTGTACACAATTACACACTTTCCAATACAACTCAATACAATTACATACAATAATCATTCTATTTTGTATTTTAAAATTTATGTAAACTACTTCCTTGAATCTTACAATCTTCACAAATCAGAACTACTTTGGAAATCTCAAAGTATAATTAATTTGAAAAAGTCCTTATGAAATTGATAATCTTAAATTATCAAATAATTTTCAAAAAATAGATTCAAATTCAAGTTTCCTTTTATAGAGTTTTTCTTTAATTTAAATGGACAGATTTGGGTCTCAAAATTCATTTCCTTTTTGAAAGAGCCAGCTGGCAACTCTCCTGGCATATGCTTATTAACATAAACGTCAAATATATCCTGATGACTGATTCACTATGATGGAAAAAGGCAGACAGCAAGAGAGCATACAGATGGATTTTTTAAGAATGGATTACATTATTTGCTTTAAAATTCTTTTACCTTGCTAATTGAAAATGTGTAACACACATACTTTAACATATAAACTAATTTTGGCTTGTAAAAGGAGGCACAAACCAAATTGTTTCTACCGAGGTTGCCTAATATTCAGTTCTCTTCAGATTAAAGATATATTTCAGTCTACATAAATAAATACTACTTTAAGAAATGGTACATTTAGAGAATTCAGCACAATATTGCCATTATTTTAACTTTTTTGTAAATAGATTTTTTCCAATATAACATCTTTCTAATTATGATGAAATAGAAGACAATAACACAAACAAAATTCTTAAAAGTTGCAACTAAAATAAAAATAACCCTTTCATTCAATAGCAAATTTCCTTTAAAGTAAGGAATTTCTAACTGAAAAAATTAAACATTTCTGCCACAAGGCATACCTGGTATTCGTAAGTATACTGAAGTTCAGAATCCACCATTTGAGCATAACATGTGTGATCACTTTTCATATAGAATCTAACTTGTTTTTTCCAAGCCCAGTCTTCAGTTGTATGAATTTGTACTTGGTTTAACTGCTTCACCACATCAATATTATGAATAATATCAAGAATAAGTGCTTTAAGTTTAAGCTCCAAAATGCCAGATTCTGTATACAATTAAAATAATTGGAGAAAACGTTAGCCTGTGCTTTATGTACTTTATCATTTTATATATATATATATATATATATGATTCCTCAGTGAATTTAAATATGATTCCTTAGTGATTATATATATATATGATTCCTTAGTGCATTTAACTTCATCATCCACCTGAACAGTACAGTAACATACATCATGCAACTCAAAACAATGTCAAATGCACCAATAAATAAGAACTGTGAGTGTGAAAACTAAGGTATCAAAATTCAATAAAACAGGGGTCTGGTTCCTTCTGCAAGGGAGTAAGGACACAGCCTGGCTCTCCCTCTGAACGCAGGTGTAAAACACAGACAGCCTGCATTAAGCAGCTAGCTAGGACTCTGAAAAAGTAAAGAGTATCAGGCAAATTGGGGAAGGGCAGAATCCGAAGTACAACCAAACCAGTGGTGAGTATACCTTTTTCCTTTTTCTCTCTTATATACATGGGCCTGGACTCAATGCTGCCAGAAACCATAACGGTGCAAACAGAGTTCAAGGACAAGGCCTCTGCCTCCGAGCTGAAAAGCAAAAATGGAGCCTCCCGTAGCCACAGCGCTGGCAGCTGAGTCCCAGAAATGCCTAAAGTCTGAAGGAAGGGAACCGCCCTCTCAAATTAGGGCAGCCGTGACCCCCAGAGGGGGAGACAACCCCCACTGTTCTTTTCTCTCTCCTCAGACACGGGCGCAGTCACGGGAAGGGCGAGGAGAGCGCGTGCAGCTGCCGCTCTCCGACCAGGGGACAACGGGGGCGCCCGCGGGAGCCGCAGACCCTCGGGGAGTCCACGCGAGGGGAGGGCCGGGGGGCGGCCGGAAGCTGCCCGGAAGGCCGAACCGGCCTGGGGTGCGGATCAAACCGGCCTTGGACGACCGGCCACCGGGCGGCACCCGGAGGGAAAGGTCCGACGGTCTGAACACAGGCTGACAGAACAGCCGCGGGACCCACGGCCCGCAGAAGGCGGACCGGGACGTGGGGCTGCACCCAAAGAGACCACTCGCTCACAGAAAAATGTCACTCCGGAAAATCTAAACAAGACTCAGATATTAGAATGCGACATCCAGAATGTCCAGGATACGATCTGCAATCATTCAACATGGAAACAGCCCCCCCCCCCCCCCCAAAAACAACTCACATTAGAAAAGGTAATAAAGGTGAAATGAAGACATTCTCAAGTGACGGAAATCGGCAAGATCTAAAAGGAACACTACAGGAAATTCTTCAAAGAAAATGACACCGGAAGAAACCAAGATGAAGGAGGGGCAACAGCAATGGTAAGCATCTAAATACAATGAACTATTCTCAGGTCCTCTGAAATACATGTGATGGTTCAAGGAAAAGTTAGACTCCCGTGGCGTCTTCAATGTATACAGATAAATATCTATATATCTATAGACATAGATAAATATATATCTAATATCTAATATATAGATATAGATAAATATCTATACACATTGAAAACAACATAAAAAGCGGAGGATAAAGAAATCTATACAATGGTAGGGTTTCTGCATTCCATTAAAAATAACAAATTATTGATTCTAAGTACAATATAGAAGTTAAGTATGTCTATTATAATCCTAAAATAACCTCCAAAATAGACAGATTATTGATTGACAGACAAAAGCACAATAGATAAGATAGAATACTAAAAGAAATGTTCAAATAACAAAAGCCAGCAAAAAATGGAACAATTTTCCATACCAGTATTCCCTGGATCCTCAGAACTTGTATCAATGTTAGTATAGTGCTCTAACTTATTTACCAGCTGAGTTTCAATCTGATGAAGACTATGATCTTTGATAGCATTTTCTACATCTTCAGTGAATTTAATCTGCTCTGCCAAGCATAATATCTAATAAAAAAGAAAAATTATTTTTAAAAGGTGATTTAGAAATATTTTATAAATTTAAGGAAAGATACCTCTTTCCAAATTTCCAATTACATATTGGATCTCCCTACCTGAATGTCTTACTGGCACCTCAAATATTAACAGAGCAATACATTTGTAGGAAAAGCATTGTGTAATGCAGCTGAAGCCTACTTCTCAGAGCTCATCTCTCATTATTCTTCTACAGGCCTGTTGTTGGGCCTTTGAACCCACTAAGCTTATTATAACTTAAGTACCTTTGTACTTTCTTCCCATGACTCTCTTCATAAATGGTTTCTATTAACCAGCAAAGATATCAGAATATTTAATCTTATTTAATAAAAAGAGTAATCTTGTGACATTGCAAAATAATCTCTAAGTACACCACTGAAGTCTACAGTTTCAAAATATCAATTTTAATTTAAAGCAAAATTTGTATTAATCATTCAATCTAATCCCTATAAATAGAAACTAAATATAGATCATCTTCATGTTCACATAAAACATGAAATATTAATGCTGTTTGAGAGGTTGTCTGTAATATAACCAATATAGCAAGGTTACTGATAAAGCAAATGATACATTTAAATACCAGATTTTGAAAACATATATTAAAATACTTTGATACAGTTCTTAGATAAACAAGGACCCTCCTTTAAACTAAAGACATGAACCACCCATCATCATATAAAGCACTAAACCTACTGACCAATTACTACTGAACAGATTGTCTTTTTCTTATATTTACTGTTTAGCATCCAGAAAATATCATTAAATGCCTCTATTTATCAGACGAATTCATTATCTATATATACATTTTAAAACAATATAGCAGGCTAAGCTGCTGTTTGCTCTAAGTCAGAACATTATACAAATACCACATTAAGTTATTTAACAGAAAAGAAAGTCAATTAGTAACTTTCCAGGGCAAAGTCATCTCTCATACTTTGCAGTACAAAACTCACCAGCTTCTTTAATCAAGTATATGGTAAAACATTTAATTAATCAGGTATATGGTAAAGCATTCACTGAGGTGAAGAACTGACTCATTGGAAAAGACCCTGATGCTGGGAAAGATTTAAGGCAGGAGGAGAAGGGGATGACAGAGGATGAGATGATTGGATGGCATCACCGACATGATGGACATGAATTTGAGTAAACTCTGGGAGTTGGTGATGGACGGGGAGGCCTGGCGTGCTGCAGTCCATGGGGTCGCAGAGCCAGACACAACTGAGAGACTGAACTGGACTGGAAAACATTTAAACAAATCCAAATTTGCTTTATGAGAAAAAACTTTGCTCTTTAATTTTCATATGAAAATGTTCACATGCCACCTAGAAGCTAATATGTTATGTATGTGGATTTTCATTCAGGCAATACGACCGAATTTCTGAATTATAAATAAGTGCACATCAATATCCCAATTTTTAACAGTCTGCTATACAATTTCTATGAGAGACTAACAGAAATGATACTCAAGATACAGTCTTGACTAATTCTCATGTCACATTACCATTCAGATACCTGAGTAGATACTAAGATTTGAATTGCCTAAAATATAATGGTCACTAAGGGTGCTGCTCCAGTAATATAATTTAACCTTCAAAATGAGTTGCCATGGAGGTATTATTACACCCTCTTAACTAAGTGGCCAAAAGAATCACTCCAAAGATAGGATTTGAACCAAGGTCCGTCAGATTCCTTCCTTTATTATGCTGCCTCCTTCCCAGACCAGAAAGTGCTTTCTCCGTATTATTTCAGGTCCTCACAAAGATGTCTCTAGAGAACTGAATGAACAGTACCCAGTAACCTGTCCCAGACATTCATGTAGCCAATTATACTATTTAATATGTTTATATAAGGTCTCTTGAGATAATTGTTTAACATTAACTGCTACTAAACTAGAATTCTAGTTCACATTTTCACAGAGCTAATGAACTATTTACATTTATATTTTTAGTAGTTTTCACTTTTACAGAGATGAGCTATTTACATTTTAGTAACTCACATTTTTACTTGGCTGCTCAGAACTCAGAACCGTTCCATGCTCAATCCAGCAACATTTCTTTAGCCTGTAACTCCTAATACATCTCCTGATATAACTCTCATTTCCTCACTCTAACTATTATGCAATTCTTGTTTTTGTGTATTTTTTAATATTGTGTCTTTTATTCTCAAGTCAATTTAAATCCTACCTGGAAATTGACAGAATACTAGGAAACATTTCCAGAGGTAATAAAACAGTTTAACTCTGACTTTGCAATGGCATTATTTTATTCATCAACGATTATTTTTATTTTTCTCTAAGAACTTAAGATTTTTTAGAAACATATTTTAGCTTGACTTAAAGTGCTAAAAGATGCAACTGATATGAATGGTAAAATAGCTAACAGTCTAAAATGTTGCAAGTTTCCTATCTAACTGCTCATGCTTTAGAAGAACCAACATAAAAACCTCTTCTAATAGCTGCGAAATTTTTTAATTTGAAAAACAAAACACAGGTAGATTTTCCTATGAAAAATCAAAGATTATCTCAATGCCTGCCTTTCATAGTCCCTAAGAACTAAAGTTCCTGATACCCTACCTGTATAGTGTTAGTCTGGACCAGCAGTAAAACTAATCCTGAACAAGGCAGGATAGTTAATCCAAGCCCTAGTGCTATACTTTAATATGGCTCAGAACAAGTTTTGTGAGAACACGTTTTGTGAGAACAACTTTTGTGATACATATCCAACATCCAGTGTTTCAGAAACGAGTTCCTATGAACACTGACCTGCAGCAATACCTATATCCACCCTGCAACCTAGCTCTCTTCTTTGCTGTCAAAGTTCTAGTTCAGGGCTATGATTGTTTCAGACCCACACTAACACTCAGCTAAACTTCTGCCAGCTCCAACCTCCTATACGAGTTCATGGGAAGGGTGAGAGACAATGTTACAGAGCCTGTGATTCTTCATCAGTGATGGACTAAGCATCTGGAACCGGGAAGGTACTACATCACTGATTCTGCCTCCCAATTCCAACCCCCACTGGCTTGATAGCTGCAATGTCAACAGGCTTCTGCTCTGAAAGCATCCAGATCACAGCAAACTAATGGAGCTAGAAGGGAATTTCACTATCATGGAGTTTCTCCCTCACATTTTACAGTTGAGGGACTGAGACCAGGAAGGTAAGCAATTTGTCAAATGTTCACTGCTAGATAAAGGGAGAACAAAGATCCCAGTTGTTTAAGCCTCCTGACCTCTAGATCAGGGATCTCCCAATGATAACCATGCCTACCTCTAACGAAGACATTCCCTTACCTGTGAAGGGAAAAAGGATGGGTCAATTGCCCCTTGAGAACTTCGACCAGCAGTAACGCATTCTATCAATAACTCTTTCAAAGTCTGCTTCATTTCCAAGGCTAAATCATTTAACCAAGTCTGAAAATAAGATTAGAAAATGTATTTCTTATTACACCAGTCATAAAACAAAAACACAACCTAATGACTCTATTTTTTATTTCATGAAGGTTATAATTTCTTATTGACTCACACACTCCAAAAATGTGCTAAATGACATATATTTTTAATAAATTATTTAAATAAATTGAAAATAACTATTTTTTTCACCTCTTGGGATAATGGTAAATGTGAAACTCAAAAATTTGTAGTTATTTATCACTATCATCATCCATACAAACCAAAAACATATTAACATTTAAAAAGTAACTCATTCATTTCATCATATGACAAACCAAACTAGACAGCTGGGCCAGGAAATTAGAGCCACACTGACTGGCTAAGTCCCCTGGCTCATGCTAACCTGATGATCTCATATTTAGAAAGCTGTAACCATAGGAAGAGATCGCTTCATTAAGGTAAACTATATTATTTAGGGAGTTAAGCTCCCTCTTCAAACAAAACTAATTCTGTTTGAAGGTCAAAACAATTTTTCACTTACTTGATTATAGATAAAATAATAAAAGTTAACTAAAGTTAAAATAAGATTGATGACTGATCAAAATAGCAATTAATATTTAAGAATCACTACTTAACTTTAAAAAACTGCATCATTCTCAATAAAATATAAGGCTAAAACTGCAAGCTTAAATAGCTTTTCATCATTACCTATTTTAACTCTAAGTTCTAGCGTTGTACTGTTTATTTTTAGAGTGTTTTCCAGTATTAAAAAGAGCACAAACTTTTGCCCAGTTCAAAGGCCACTGAAGCTAAAGAGTAAGAGCTCTCAGTGCGAGGTTGCAGACACCTACTCTGCTGTCATCCTAGCAGCCTCCAGAGTTCTGTGCTACCCCAGCTGCTAACAGCTTTTTCTCTGTGTCCCACAAGTGCTAATAAAATTACAAGGAAGGAAAACAATAGCAAAAACAACAAAAGTCTTCACCAAACATGATAGCTACTTAACGAATCTATGCTTACAGCCACCTGATTGATACACTCCATATCCAATAAGATGTAGAGGCCTAACCAAGAATGGACATTTTACTAAACTGTACAGATACATATATGATAAGGCATGGACCTGACTTGCAGTTGGAAGATAACTTTGGAACTTAAAAATTATAACTTGATGCATACATCCTAATGCTGTTGGTTTTATCTATGTAACTCTAATAGGTATTTGACAGTTCACTTCTAGTCCAATAGGACAAATTAATCACCAGTTGTAGTAGAAACGCACTAGTTCCAAGTTTACTTGTTCACTTAAATCATCTTATACAACTCAGATTCTGAAGAAAAAAAGAACAAAGACTTACTGAGAACTTATGTTCCAAACACTATAGTGTGCGTGCGTGTGTGCATGCTGAGTTGCTTCAGTTGTATCAGACTCTGCACCCCTATGGACTGTAGCCTGTCAGGATCCTCTATCCGTGGGCTTCTCCAGGCAAGAATACTGGAGTAGATTGCCATGCCCTTCTCCAGGGGATCTTCCCGACCCAGGGATCAAATTTACATCTCTTATGTCTTGTGTATTGGCAAGTGGGTTCTTCACCACTGGTGCCACTGGGAAGTCACACTATGGGGTACCTAACACCAATTATCTTGTTTAAGCTTCAGTGAAAGTCTTTGCAATAGCTAGTAGGACTTCTCATTTAATAGTTAAGAAAACTGAGACTCAAAGTTATATAGCTAGTAAGTTGTGGAGCTACAATTAATATCCAAGTCTTTTTGACTTCAAAGCAAAAGTTCTTTTCAAAGTTACAAGCTGCCTTCCAAAAACTAAAAATTCATATTCTCCTTAATATCAAATCACTGTGAACGTAACAAAAAAAATTATTTTTAAGATATGAGAAAGGTTCCTAAAAGGCCTAAATTAACCAACTTACTCTACAAATTGACCAGATTACTTTTGATACAAAGTTCAGACTGTTAATTTTTTATACTTTCACACTTGAAAAAGAATTACTTACCTCTACATTATTTGACAGAAGCACTTTATTTTTAAAAGGTACAACTTCTCCTTCTAAAGATTTCATTGCAGTTATATGTTTTAACTCTTCATCAAAACAGACGCTGTGTACGCCTATATTACAAAAGCAACAATTTAAATGCAAAAGCTTCCTTAAACACATAATTATTAGATATTACATACGATTATAAAATGTATGCTTCATAACATATATATATTAGAATTAGTTCAATAATATAATGTAAAAGAACAGCTTTTCATCACCAAAAACTAGAAACAAACCAAATACCCAAAAGGTGAATGAGAAATTGTGATATATTTGCACAACTATTTTCAGCAAAGAAAACAATAAAATATAGTTGAAAGTATTATGATGATCGAAAAAAGCGAGGCACAAATGAGCACATAAGAATATATGCTGATGATTCCACTTATGTGAGACAAAAAGATAAGAGGAAAGGGGGAAAGCAAACAACACTTCCTTTACCCAAAATTTACACTCACTTTATGGTACAAAAAAAAGACACATGACCTAGTTTTGATCTTCAGAAAAACTCCATAGGTTACTATTTACAATTTAAAGAAAGAAACTAGATTTCAGAGAGGTAAACTAATAACTAACAAATAGTAGAGGTAGAACTTGAAAGCAAACTTTCTGATTAGAAGAACTCTTTCTACTATCTCCACAGGCCAAATCAGTTACAGATATAAGCACTTTAAAGCTTAAGATACACACTGGTTAGTAAATACTTCTGTAAAACAACAAAGAGTAAATATTTGAGGTTTCTACGGTCATAACATCTCTTTGTCAATCACTCGACTCTGCCTGTAGCACAAAAGCAGCTATAGACAATAATGGGCATGGCTGTGCTCCTTTCAACAAAACCTCCTTTGAAAAAAAAAACAGATAGCAAATCAGATTTGGCCTGTAGGCCTCTAGTCCACTAATCCCTGAATGTAAGTGAAGATGAAATTTCTTTTTCCAACAAATAATATTTTAAGAAAATGATAACAATCATTGTTTGTGTAGCAAACCAACTCCAAATGCAATTACTCAACTTAAATGATTCAACAACATCAAAGCATATGGCACTGTAACTCTACACTTTACCAGGGAATCTCTCCTATTCCTATAACCTAATTATCATTTATGGGCTTCCTGATCACTCAGTGGTAATGAATCCACCTACCAATGCCAGAGACCCAGGTTTGATCCCTGGGTGGGGAAGATCCCCTGGAGAAGGAAACAACAACCCACTCCAGTATTCTTACCTGGGAAACCCCATGGACAGAGGAGCCTAGCGGGCTATAGTCCATGGGGTCATAAGAGTCGGACGCAACTTAGCAACTAAACAACAATTATCATCTATACACAGATGACTCCCAATTTTACATCTCCATTTCGGGTACCTCTGCTAACAATAATTGCCTATTGAGTATATCCACTGGGATGATACTCAGGAGACCTTAAACTCAGTAATGAAGGGGCATGTTCTTCCTCACTTCCAGACCTTATATTGGGCTTCCCTTGTGGCTCAGCTGGTAAAGAATCCGCCTGCAATGCAGGAGACCTGGGTTTGACCCCTGGGTGGGAAGATCCACTGGAAAAGGGAAAGGCTGCCCACTCCAATATTCTGGTCTGGAGAATTCCATGAACTGTATACAGTCCATGGGGTCGCATAGAGTTGGACATGACTGAGTGACTTTCACTTTCACTTTCAAGACTTATATTTGAGAAGGAAATGGCAACACACTCCAGTATTCTAGCCTGGAGAATTCCATGGACAGAGGAGCTTGGCAGGCTACAGTCTATGGGGTCACAAAGAGTCAGGCATGATTGAGTATCTAATACTAAGAAATATATTCTTCAGATCTCACTTGAGATGTCATCCTGACATATGCAAAACTGAGCCAAATGATTCATAGATGTTTCATGGACGCAGCTATAACACCACTGCTTATGTTGATCATAGAAATTTGTCAACTTACTAGTTTGCCTCACCCACTAAACTCAGTTCTTCGAATACATGATATGCATTTTATTCAACAGTCTGCGTAAGAGCCTAACATTATGCCTGGAAGATAGATGAAACTCAGTAAATATCTGCTGAATAAATGTTGAATCTTACCAGCAAAAAGCTTCTTAAGGTGAGACTGAATCACTGATGGATTAGTAGACTGGCCCAGTATTTCTAGTAAGTCATCATCACCAATAAAGTAAAATCTTGGGAATGCTGAGCGTTTTTCCTTAAAAATTAAAAAGAAAAAACTTATCTTTTCAAATAACTAAGATATTAAGGCACTTTGCAATTTATTACACAAGGATTTAAAAAAAATACCTCCAAGAATTCATTTAATGATTTCTGACATCTTTGAAGCTGATCAAGTATCCTTAATAGAGAGTTTCTGATCCCTGCATGAGTAGTTAATGTTGTGACTCTATTATCTTTCTTGATGTCAAGCATTATTGATCTGCAAAAGAAAAAAACATACTTTCACATCTATTTTAACAGTATTTGGCTGAAAAAGGGATATGGAGGCTTTCTTTTCTCTGCTTAAAACAAACTAGTGTTACCAGTATAACAGTAATACATTATTATACATCTAATACACAATCCTTAAAGTTAATAATAACCCATCACCATTTTTAATCTTCTTTATTGCATATTCTCTTACTTCATCAACTCACTAAACAAATATTAAGCCTTACCTCATAGAAATAATGGCCCAGAGACAAATAAAGATCTTAAATAATTTCTCCAAATATTCAAATAAAGTTATGATAAATGCTAAGAAAGAAAAGTACAAAAACTTGTTAAAGTGGTTAATGGGAACACCCCTAACCTATGATTTATTTGAGGAAGTAATTTAAGCTGAGATTTAAGTAATAAAGAAAAAGGAAAAGGCAATGAGCAGGAGGGAAGCAGTTTCTGGCAAAGATCATAAGAGCTCAGTATGTTAGAGAAATAGGAAAGAGTAGATCCTCAGATACGTTTTATCCTCAGAGCAACAGAAAACCATTTTAAAATTTTACTTAATAAAGGAAACAAGTAATGCAACTTTATTTTTTAAAGATTACTCTGACTTCTGTGTGAAAAACTTATTGGAAAAGACGAGAATAAGTCAAAAGATTATACAGTAATATGAAAAGTTTAGAATACCTTAGAATAAAACCAAAGAAGTAGAGATATAAAAGATGTACGAAAATAGATACGTATGTCACAATGAACAAAATTTGGTAACAATGGATTTGGAAATGGAGAGAGGGGTCAAAGATATCCATTATTCTGCTTTGAGCAGTTCAGTTCAGTCGCTCAGTCGTGTCCGACTCTTTGCGACCCCATGAATCGCAGCACGCCAGGCCTCCCTGTCCATCACTAACTCCCTAAGTCCACCCAAACCCATGTCCATCGAGTCTTGATGCCATCCAGCCATCTCATCCTCTGTCGTCCCCTTCTCCTCCTGCCCCCAGTCCTTCCCAGCATCAAGGTCTTTTCCAATGAGTCAGCTCTTTGCATGAGGTGAACAAAGTATAGGAGTTTCAGCTTCAACATCAGTACTTCCAATGAACACCCAGGACTGATCTACTTTAGGATGGACTGGTTGGATCTCCTTACAGTCCAAGGGACTCTCAAGAGTCTTCTCCAACACCACAGTTCAAAAGCATCAATTCTTCGGCGCTCAGCTTGCTTCACCATCCAACTCTCACATCCATACATGACTACTGGAAAAACCATAGCCTTGACTAGACGGACCTTTGTTGGCAAAGTAATGTCTCTGCTTTTAAATATGCTATCTAGGATGGTCATAACCTTCCTTCCAAGGAATAAGCATCTTTTAATTTCATGGCTGCAGTCACCATCTGCAGTGATTTTGGAGCCCAAAAAAATAAAGTCTGACACTGTTTCCACTGTTTCCCCATCTATTTCCCATGAAGTGATGGGACCAGATGCCATGATCTTAGTTTTCCAAACGTTGAGCTTTAAGCCAACTTTTTCACTCTCCTCTTTGACTTCCATCAAGAGGCTCTTTAGGGCTTCTTCACTTTCTGCCATAAGGGTGGCGTCATCTGCATATCTGAGGTTATTGATATTTCTCCCAGCAATCTTGATTCCAGCTTGTGCTTCCTCCAGCCCAGCGTTTCTCATGATGTACTCTGCGTATAAGTTAAATAAGCAGAGTGACAATATACAGCCTTGACGTACTCCTTTTCCTATTTGGAACCAGTCTGTTGTTCCATGTCCAGTTCTAACTGTTGCTTCCTGACCTGCATACAGGTTTCTCAAGAGACAGGTCGCAGTTAGGTGGTACCATTTATTGGGAAAGAAATGACAGAGAAAATATTTGTGGGAAAGGGATTTGAAATAAAGTTAAGAATTTAGTTTTGAAATGTTGAGGGTATTTAATATATTTGGAGATGAGAAAAGAAAGATAGGCTCAATAAACAAGTTGAGGAGACCTCAGCAACTAGATGAGAACTGATCTGAAAGAAGTTCAGGTCATTAGGCAGAGAATATGGAGTGAGAAAACCTACAGGCAGAAACCTGGGGAATGGCTGCATCTAAATGTTTAGAGAGAGCTGAGGACTAGGAATCAGGAGTAGAACCAGATAGTCAGGCAGAAAACCAGAGAGGACAGGATCACAGAAGCCAAAGGAATGGACTTTCTAAGAAAGAAGACATGCTCAACTCTCTTAGATACTAGTCAGAGAGAAAGTAAAAAAAAGTCCATCAGATTTACAGTGGGAAAGTAACTGGCCATTTTAGGAAGTGTGCATTAGTAATATTACTATTGCTATAATAATATAGTAATATCATCACTATAATAATATTTATATTGTTGTTGTTTAGTCCCTCAGTTGTGTCTGACTCTTTTGTGACCCCATGGACCACAGTCCACCAGGCTCCTCTGTCCACGGGATTCTCCAGGCAAGAATACTGGAGTGGGTTGCCATTTCCTTCTCTAGGGGATCTTCCTGACCCAGGAATCAAACCTGCGTCTCTTGCACTGGCAGGTGGATTCTTTACCACTGAGCCACTTCAGAATCCCCGCTATTAATATTACATAGATAATAATATTACCTATATAACATTAGACTTCTCTTGTGAGTGACAGTTAAGGATCTGCCTGCAATGCGGGAGACCCAGGTTCGATCCCTGGGTCAGGAAGATCCCCTGGAGAAGGAAACAGCAACCCACTCCAGTATCCCTGCCTAGAGACTTCCATGGACAGAGGAGCCTGGTGTGCTATCCATGGGGTCGCAAAGAGTCAGACATGACTGAGCAACTACACACACACACACATATATTAATATAGGTAAGTGGTAAAGATAGAAACCCCATCAAAATGATTCAAGAAGTAAACGACTGAATGAGAGAAAATTGTTTCTCAAAAGGAACCACTAGAAAAAAAAAAGTTGAAGACCCAGATAATACTAACAATGTAAAAGTAATTAGCTTGTATTAAGTACCCCACAATATGAATAAAAACTCATCATATGTGTCCTTTTTTTTATGTAGCATACTGACCTAAAATCTTCATCAACTCTGTTGAAGCGCATCTGTTCTTTTGGCAATGCTCCACGGCCAAAAATGGGTTCCAAATATACCCACTTTCTCTGAATGTGGTTTAAATTCTGTAGGTACTCATCTAACTCTGCAAGTTTTCTTTCCCAAATTGACACTTTATCTTCAAACCCTTTATAATATGGAGAATCTTTTAAGGACTGGAGAAGGCATCTATTATCTCCAACTTGATTTACTATATCTTTCCAGTCTTTAATCAGCTTGAGAGTTCGACTTTGGCTGTCTTCATAATCAACCAATGTAAACACTGCTCCAACTCCCCAAAGATCAAGTTCACGTAAAGCTTCTCTGATTGTAACTTCACCTTGTGCCCGACTATTTAAATCCTATTTAACACAAAATATCCATATTTATTATTTCAACATACAAAATAGGTAAGCTATATCTATTTTATAAGAAGATAAATTTTTACTTGACTTTTCACTGTAAAGCAAAAAAAAAAAGTAAGTGGATACATTTTACATGCAATCCAAGAGAATTACTGGCTAAAGTATGAAGAGATGTCAGATATCTGGTTCACATGGTCAAAATATATACAAAGTTCTGCCTTATGCTTTTTACTTGTAAAAAAATTTAAAACATCCATTGCAAACCAAACCACAAAAATATTTAAATTTTTCAGAACTCAGCAGTTTTTTTGGTAACTTAACTGTAAGTTCAGATACATCTAAAATGATTAACAATCATCTAGAGTTACCTCCTATAGAAGTCATGCTTTATAATCTTATGATTATCTACATATGCGCCAGGGAAATCAGCAAAGATGAAAATATATGTATTAGATTAAAAAATAAAACAATTTAACATCAAAAGTCCTTTTATGGGCAGAACACAAAATAGAAAGTCTACTGCTTACAACATAATTGTGCAAGTTTTACTTTTACCTGAGACCTATGCTAAAACTGATCAGCAAATTGGTTCCTCATTTAGTTCTCTGGATTTTTGTATCCCTGAGCTTCTATTTATAATATACCCTATGATCCTAAGTGTATTTCATGTAAAACGCTTTGTATGTGTTTGCTGATTCCTGTCTTAAAGTAAGACATATATTATGTCAGATTTTTTTTTCTCTCTCAAGGAAGGGCTTTATATACTTTCTATAGCCCCATCTATAGATTCAGATATACTAGTGAAAGAATAAAGGAATAGTGGGACACTGTCATTATTTTTAAGGGAAGAAAGAAATTTAACTTGCTGTTTCAAATAAAATATAAAGCAAAAATATCTGTTAAAACAAAGGTCAGATCTATGGGATGTTTATAAAAATGATTCTTACTTTAAGTTCTGAAGCTTTGGCAACAACTGTATCAGCTACTCTAAGCAGATCACCAAAGAGTAATTTCTCTAAACTAGTCCCCCTTGGAAGGCCAAGAAGACGAAAAAGGTCGAGCCAGTGATCTGGAGAAAGATGCTCCCCTCTCACATATTTCAAGACAGGAATGGCAATCTGTTGAAAAAAAAAAAAGATATGTGTATATATATATGTGTGTGTGTGTATATATATATATATTAGCAAAATGCAAATTACTATTTAATTTTATTCCGATTATTTATAAACATTTTAATAACTCTATTATCTTATTTAATAATCTTAAAATGAAATGTTTAAAAAGAATTGTATACTACTTTTTATTAAACACTGATGTGAATACATGCAAATTTCCCTTTGTAACTTGATATATTTTAAAACATGACCTAAAATATTTGTTTTTATAAATTTAGAAAATGACCTATATCCTAAATATGCTAAATGACCCACATCCTAATTACTAAGTTTCAAATACTCCACTTTATAATAAATTTAACCATAAATTTCTTACTTTTAACTTATTTCACATTGAAGCAGAAATATCAGTAACTTTTCTGGTTTATTCTATACTTATTTTTTTCATGTAATGGAATCATTAAAAACAGATAAACTAAAATTACACTTTGGGCTTCCCAGGTGACATCACTGCACAATAAAAAGATACATGAACACTGCAAACATCATTTTTAAACAGCATTAAGTAAAACTATCTTACTTTATATTTGTCAATCTCTGATTGTAATTTCACTGTCATTACTGAATGTTCTTCAACCTTTCTTAATCTGTCATGCCAATTCATCAAAAATTCCTCAAACAGATAGGTCTTAGTCCTATAAAATAGTAGAAAAATATCTTAAAGTTTACATCCCAAAAAATACTACAAAACTATCAGAATGTAAATATTATTTATGAATCAAACCGAAAAGTAATCCAGTCCTCATTGGCCATTTCTTGAAATCCTTGCTGAAACTCTTCATAAAGCGCCCAAATTTGTGCACAGCTCTCAATATCCTTAGAGATGCTATATGCCAAAGAGAAGCTGGGCTCTTCTAGGCCAAAATGATGGCAATCATCACTGTAGAAACAAGTAGGGAAATATCAGTCGATTTGTACAAAAGGATAACTGTTCAATGTCAGTAAATTAAACTAATAATTTAACTGCATTCCCTGGGTATGTGTTTTGAGTGCACGCATCTGACAGTGGAGGTAGATGTAGGAGACTATGTCTACTTAACATGCGAATTTTACTTTAACTACTTATGAATGGGCTCCTCTAAATTCATTAATATGCACTTTATCCAATGGAGTCAAAGAAAAATTGGTAATATAGCAATATATTTTATATACATAATATAGATCATATATAACAAAGGTTTAGAATTCCACAAATTTGGGGATAAATCTGAAATAGATTAAAGAATCTCCATTAACATTCTTCTCGGTTGAAAGAATTAGTTTCTAGAATGTAAGATTGTTGTTATTTAGTTGCTACGTTGTGTCCAACCCTCGCAACTCCATGGACTGTAGCCCACCAGGATTCTCTGTCCAGGGTATTTCCCAGGCAAGAATACTGGAGTGGACTGCCATTTCCTCCTCCAGGTGATCTTGACCCAGGGATAGAACCTGCATCTCCAGTATTGACAGGCAGAATCTTTACGGCTGAGCGAGAAGAGAATGAAAGATATTCCTCATCTCAGTTCAGTTCAGTTGAGTCGCTTAGTCATGTCTGACTCTTTGCAACCCCATAAACCAGAGCACGCCAGGCCTTCCTGTCCATCACCAACTCCCTCAGTTTACCCATACCCATGTCCATCGAGTTGGTGATGCCATCCAACCATCTCATCCTCTGTCGTCCCCTTCTCCTCCTGCCCCCAATCTTACCCAGCATCAGGGTCTTTTCATATGAGTCAACTCTTCGCATGAGATGGCCAAAGTATTGGAGTTTCAGCTTCAACATCAGTCCTTCAATGAACACCCAAGACTGATCTCCTTTAGGATGGACTGGTTGGATCTCCTTGCAGTCCAAGGGACTCTCAAGAGTCTTCTCCAACACCACAGTTCAAAAGCATCAATTCTTCGGCACTCAGCTTTCTTCACCATCCAACTCTCACATCCATACATGACTACCGGAAAAACCATAGCCTTGACTAGACGGACCTTTGTTGGCAAAGTAATGTCTCTGCTTTTTACTATGCTGTCTAGGTTGGTCATAACTTTCCTTCCAAGGAGCAAGCATCTTTTAATTTCATGGCTGCAGTCACCATCTGCAGTGATTTTGGAGCCCAAAAAAAAGAGTCAGCCACTGTTTCCACTGTTTCCTATTTCCCATGAAGTGATGGAACCGGATGCCACAATCTCAGTTTTCTCAGTGTTGAGCTTTAAGCCAACTTTTTCACTCTCGTCTTCCACTTTCATCAAGAGGCTTTTTAGTTCTTCTTCAGTTTCTGCCATAAGGGTGGTGTCATCCACATATCTGAGGTTATTGATATTTCTCCCGGCAATCTTGATTCCAGCTTGTGTTTCTTCCAGCCCAGCATTTCTCATGATGTACTCTGTGTATAAGTTAAATAAGCAGGGTGACGATGTACAGCCTTGACATACTCCTTTGCTGATTTGGAATCAGTCTGTTGTTCCATGTCTAATTCTAGCTGTTGCTTCCTGACCTGCATACAGGTTTCTCAAGAGACAGGTCAGGTGGTCTGGTATTCGCATCTCTTTCAGAATTTTCCACAGTTTATTGTGATCCACACAGTCAAAGGCTTTGGCATAGTGTAATGTTATTTAATAAGCCTGATACTAAAGACTCCACTCATCTATGAAGGCAATTAATTTATGGATGCATTTGCCTAAACAGACCAAACATATCAATTTTTATGAACATTTAATATTTTAATTCATTTTTATTGGACTATAGTTGCTTTACAACGTTGTTCGTTTTATTGTACAGCAAAACGAATCATTTATGCATACATATATCTCCGCTTTATTGGATTTCCTTCCCATTGTGGTCACAGCAGAGCACTGAGTGGAGTTTCCTGAGCTGTGCTGTAGGTCCACCATGAACAAAGCTGGTGGAGGTGATGGAATTCCAGCTGAGCTAGAGCAAATCCTCAAAGATGACACTGTGACAGTGCTGCACGCAATATGCCAGCAAATTTGGAAAACTCAGCAGTGGCCACAGGACTGGAAAAGGTCAGTTTTCATTCGAATCCCTAAGAAAGGCAATTCCAAAGAATGTTCAAACTCCCACACAATTTCACTTATCTCACACATTAGCAAAGTAATGCTCAAAATTCTCCAAGCCAGGCTTCAGCAATACGTGAACCGTGAACTTCCAGATGTTCAAGCTGGTTTTAGAAAAGGCAGAGGAATCAGAGATCAAATTGCCAACACTCACCGGATCATCGTAAAAATAAGAGAGTTCCAGAAAAAGAAACTACTTCTGCTTTATTGACTATGCCAAAGCCTTTGTGTGGATTACAACAAATTGTGCAAAATTCTGAAAGAGATGGGAATGCCAGACCACCTGACCTTCCTCCTGAGAAACCTGTATGCAGGTCAGGAAGCAACAGTTAGAACTGGACATGGAACAATAGACTGGTTCCAAATCAGCAAAGGAGTACATCAAGGCTGTATATTGTCACCCTGCTTATTTAACTTATACGCAGAGTACATCATGAGAAATGCAGGGCTGGAAGAAGCACAAGCTGGAATCAAGATTCCTGGGAAAAATATCAATAACCTCAGATATGCAGATGACACCACCCTTAGGGCAGAAAGTGAAGAAGAACTAAAGAGCCTCTTAATGAAAGTAAAAGACAAGAGTGAAGAAGTTAGCTTAAAGCTCAACATTCAGAAAACTAAGATCATGGCATCTGGTCCCATCATTTCATGGCAAATAGATGAGGAAACAGTGGAAACAGTGGCTGACTTTATTTTGGGGGGCTCCAAAATCACTACAGATCGTGACTGCAGCCATGATATTAAAAGGCACTTGCTCCTTAGAAGAAGCATTATGACCAACGTAGACAGTATATTAAAAAGCAGAAACATGACTTTGCCAACAAAGGTCCATCTAGTCAAAGCTATGGTTTTTCCAGTAGTCACGTATGGATGTGAGAGTTGGATGGTGAAGCAAGCTGAGTGCCGAAGAATTGATGCTTTTGAACTGTGGTGTTGGAGAAGACTCTTGAGAGTCCCTTGGACTGCAAGGAGATCCAACCAGTCCATCCTAAAGGAGATCAATCCTGGGTGTTCATTGGAAGGATTGATGCTGAAGCTGGAACTCCAATACTTTAGCCACCTGATGCAAAGAGCTGACTCATTTGGAAAGACTCTAATGTTGGGAAGGATTGAGGACAGGAGGAAAAGGGGACGACAGAGGATGAGATGGTTGGATGGCATCACCGCCTCGATGGACATGAGTCTGAGTAAACTCCGGGAGCTGGTGATGGACAGGGAGGCCTGGCGTGCTGCAGTCCATGGGGTCGCAAAGAGTCGGACAGGACTGAGCGGCTGCACTGACTGACTGACAGCAGGTTCTCCTCAGGTGTCTCCTGTCTATTCTCTAGTACCAATACTGTACATATATGAGCCCCCACCTCCACCCTGTCCCTCATTGCTGTCCACACGTTTCTTCTCTACATCTGTGTCTCTACTTCTGCTCTGCAAATAAAATCATCTATACCCTTGTTCTAGATTCCATGCATAGACATTAATATACAATATTTAATGCAATTAAACAATATTTTGTATTATTATAACATAAAACAGTGAATGTTTTAAAGTTTCATCTTTTCACTAGGTTCATTTTCCAGAACCTCTAAAAGTAATTTTCCATTAATTTTATATATTCCATTTGCAAATTCAATGAGATCATATAAAGCAAGTATATTCCAACTCCTTAATTTAACTTTTAAATAAATTTAATTTTCTACTATCATTTAATTTGCTATTATTACTTCTATTATTTCTATTTCTAGGCCTAACCAGAAACTTGGTTTTGTTTTATTTGCTTTTCTCTTTCCTAATATAATTCAACAACTCCTAAGAACACAGGAGCATGAGCACTTAATAGTGGTATTTTTAAAACTGCTGAAGCTTATAAAAAGACATTAATATAACAGATACAAGTACATTATTAGCTTAATATATAAACATAAAACTTTTTTTCCAAAATGAGCACTATCAGTTTTAAAGAATAAACATACAGCAGCTTTCTTCTTATGACTTCAAGATCATCAAATTCAACTTTCTTCTCTTTTATTGACTTTGCACTTTTATCAAGAGTATTCGGCTGGCCTGTTTCAATAACATCATCACCAGGCTTTAGTTGGTCCCAACGAGCTTTAAATTTTTCCAGTTCTTGATAATAAATCTGAAGACGTGATTTGACGTTTCCTTTCATCACTTCAATCTATAAGTCAGTAGAGTATACATAATTTAACTCAATGTAAATTTCTACTTTATATTCACATTTTTACCCCCAATATTTTCTATTTAAAGATCAAAAAACATCAATATCAACTTTTCTAAAGATTATTCTTCATTATTTATTTCAAGTACAATTAACTCAAAAATAAATCAGACACTAAATTTACAATAACAAAAGATATACTGCAAACATCAACATTACAAAACCATTCATGTGACTAACAGCATCTGTGATAAAAATCAACAAAATTAACATGATAAAAAAAGTTTACTCAGTGACCTCCAGTTGTTCTACCTGATTATACAGCTACTTAATAAAGAAGGGCATCTCCTAGTCTCCCATGCAGCTAACTGCCAGAAGACTAAGTTCTGGTCAATAGGATATGAGCACCATAGATGTGCACAGCTTCCAGACTGTACTCTTAAAAGATACCACACACAGGAGGTGAACAAACTATTCATAAGAAAGTCTGATAATATTATCACATATATTCTTGGCATGGTAGAAAAGATAAACTATGTGACACGATCATCATTTATACAAAGTATCTTATTATATAAAAGTGCAGAGGGAGATCAAGTCCATCAGCAATATAAAATTCTTATAAATGTGAGCTATAATGGAATAAAGATAAGAAATGGTAAATGAGGGAAAAAACTGTTCTCATTTTAACAAAAGGACTAAATGGTTCTTACCTGGTCTTTAATCATAAGTTGGTGACTTTCCATCATCAACTCAAATTTATCCCACTTAGCTTTCAGATTACTAATTGTTTCTAAACCTCCACCTGCCACAGTCCGTAAAAGTCTGTTTTTACCTTCAGCCTCTTGAAATAAGGGCAAAATCTAAAAGTTAAAAAATAATATGTGAAAAACAACATACTTTATCAAATTTATTAAGATTCCATTTATTTAAAATTGTTTTATGATTTGCTTTTTAAATCAGGATTTTCGCTTTTATATAATTTGTTAAATTTCTAGATATAAAGTTTCTAATATATATTATTACATGCAAACTCAACTAAAGCACTCAAACATCAGTTAAAAAGGATAATAAAAGTGGTAATATGAAACTAAATTAAATCATGATTATAGAAAGACAATATTATACCTGTTCAAAGTAACATTCTTATTATACAGGTTCCACTAAGAGAAAATGCTGGAGACTTTTATGTTTTGCAATTAATTATCTTTTTTGTCTGGCTATTGATTGTGAAATCTGAGAAACATCTTTCACTATTGTGATTATGTAGCAATTACCCACTTAATATCATTGTATCATGATTGGTCAACAAACAGAAAAATTATAGAATTCTATATCACCAAAACTACCATTTAATAGAAAAACCTGTAATCACTTTTTACAGTCCAGATGCATATCAGAATTATCTGGAAAATTTTTGAAAAATGCAAATACTCAGGTATTGCTTTTTTCCTCCAAAGGTCTAGACATGTTTCTATTGAGCAGTCATGTTCAAAAACAACTGGACTATATGATGATCTTTTACTTTTATCTAGTTTGTTTCACTTTTTCTATTTCATATTCAGTGCTACCATTTCATTTAGTTTATGTTTTCCAATTTTTGTTGCAACAAGCAACAAAGGCTTACTATATAGCACAGGGACCTACAGTCAATATCTTGTAATAACCTATAATGGAAAATAATCTGAAAAATAATATACACATATAAATGAATCACCTTGTTGTGTACCTGAAACATTGTAAGTACTATACTTCAATAAAATATATATATATTAAGAAAAAAATAAAAAGAAAGGGAAAACTGAAGAATTGGAATCAAGCACCTATATTTAGCTTCTGTCTGAAATGCCCTGAGTTGTATATAATGAACAGTCCATTAAACTGTCCAGGTGTAGGTCAGTAAGTGCTAAACTGCTCAAATTGCTTCTAGGTCTTTTAAAGCACCATAAAACAATAGGTCCTATAATTTATAACTGTACTTTTGCTACTCATCAAAGAAGTAAAATCCATTGAAAGATACTTAAAAATCATTATGCTTACATAACAGACAACAACAAAAAATCAAATATATCTCAATGGCCAGTTCACAGTTCCTGGGCAGGATCAGTTTCACCTGAGAAACAGAAACAATTAACCAAGAACCCATGCTGTACTAGGAAAATCAGTGAGAGAGGAGACAAAGTGAAAGCTGCATCCAGCTCTTTGGGACCCCATGGACTGTACAGTCCATGGAATTCTCCAGGCGAGAATGCTGGAGTGGGTAGCCTTTCCCTTCTCCAGGGGATCTTCCCAACCCAGGAATCGAACTGAGGTCTCCTGCATTGCAGGCAGATTCTTTACCAACTGAGCTATCACTGAAGCCGTAAAGAGAAAACAGAGTAGGCTTCTCACTTCCAGTGTGAAAAGCATTTAAGCCTGTGAAGACATTACAAGTCTCCAAGTTTGTGTCGTGCATGTAAGCGAGCAAGTTGCTTCAGTCTTGTCCAGCTCTTTGCAAACCCATGGACTGTAGCCTGCCAGGTTGCTCTGTCCATGGGATTCTCCAGGCAAAAATACTGGGTGGGTTGCACTTCATACTCCAGGGGATGTTCTCGATCCAGGGATCAAACCCATATCTGTCTCCTGCATGGGCAGGAGGGTTCTTTACCATTAGTGCCACCTGTAAGCCCGTTTCCAAGTCCATCTGCATGCAAAGCTACTTATCCACACACCAACAGAGATACATATCAAAACACAGTTCTGTAACATCTTGCTGCTGAAAACCCAGCAGCGACTCCTCAGTGTCCGTAGAATCATGTGGCTCACATGACCTGGATTCTGCCTCGCTATTGATTCTGTCTCGTGCCACACCCTGCCTCACATGTAGTTCCCAACATACATCTATTTCCCTTAGTTTTTGTGATGATGTGCTTCATGTCTTTCATCCCGCGTCATGATCAATCTCCTTTGCTGCCTCCATCTATACTTGAACTCTAAATTTTGAAATGTTCAAACCTGATTCTATACTCTCTACAGTTTGTCAATCAGATGAGCTCATTCAATTCTATGGCTTTAAACGTCATGAATATTAAAATGATTTCCAAATGTGTATCTCTAATCTTCTCCTTAACTCTAAATTCCAAATTCCTCATTCTACATGACGTATCAATTCCTGCTACCTCCAATCCCCAAACAACTCCTCTCTCTAGTCATCCTCATCTCAGTAAATGGTACCATTAGCTTCCTAGCTGCTCAAGCCAAAAACCTAAGAGACATGTTTCTTTCTTTCCCTCTAATCCCCTGTCTACTTCTAATGCATCAGAAGACCTTGGTTCTAACTCGAACATGCATGATCACTTTCTCTGGTTCTCTCCATCTCCTCTGCTATTCCATGGTATAACCTTGTATCACCTTTTGTGCACCAACTGGAGTCTCCTACTAACTCTCTGCCACTATTGTCTCCCTCCAGTCCATTCTGCACAAAGCAGCCAGAGTAATCGCTTCAAAATGCAATCCACATTTATCTTCTCATTGCTTAAATCCCTCTAAAATGTTTCTACTACTCTCAGAAAAGAACTCAAATTCCCTATGATTGTCTGAAAGTCCCTTCATAATCTGGCCCTTGCCTACCTCTCCAATTTCACTCAAGCCACTTTTTCCTTGAATAATATGGCTTTCTTGATAACTAAGTTTCTTGACAATATTTACACCTATCTCACTGCCTTAAGCATATCAAGGTCCTCGACCTTAAGATCTTTGTATCCACTGTTCCATCTGCCCTCTAAATCTCGGGATGGTTGCCTCCTTACCCTGCAGGTCTCAGTGCAAACAGATGTCATCTGTCTGATACGGTCTCCAGGATCACCCCCTAAGAAACATCCTGCAGTTGGGCACGCTCATCCTCTTCCTAATCTAGCTCCTCACGCTCCTTTCTTTCCATCTCTATCTCTGACTCTCTCTCACACACACACACAACACACATTTACACGAATGCAGATTTCAGCAACATAGAGCATGTTCATACTTTCAACCACAATGCCTACCACAATGCCTGGAATACATCAGGTGATCTATAGTCTGTTCAGTTTAGTTGCTCAGTCGTGTCTGAGTCTTTGCGACCCCGTGGACTGCAGCACGCCAGGCCTCCCTGTCCATCACCAACTCCCAGAGCTTACTCAGACTCGTGTCCATCGAGCCTGTGATGCCACCCAACCATGTCATTCTCTGTCGTCCCCTTCTCCTCCTGCCTTCAATCTATAATAAGTATTTGTCAAATAGATGCCTCCATGATTTAGCTAACTGCCACAGTTCATAATGCTACTCTTTCCTTAGTTATTTCCTTCTACTAGACAAGTACACTATTTTATTTGCCTTTAAACCCTCTTTATACCTTTAAGCCTACCATATAAAAGTTTATAATTCATTCTACCATGAAGGTGTATTATTTCTCTCACCTCTAATCTATCTTGTAATTTTCAACCTATCACATAAGAGGAACATATAAAAGTTTGTATCTATTTTGAATTATTTCTCCTCTTTCCTCCAAACATAACTAAGATCACCTATAACATGTTCTATAAATTTTGGCTTGTTTATTCTAGGTTCTAGCCTTCTGGATACTATTTTTATGAATCTTTAACCACCTTTTTATCTTTGTCTCCAATTATGAGCTCTTCCATCGTGTCTCTGTGTGTGTGTGTGTGTGTGTGTGTACTCCTAGTTCAGCACTAACTTCATATTTAAGCATCATAAAAATACAACCTTGGAAGTAACAGCATGAACTATTTACGTTTAGTCTTACTCTAATAAGCCACATCATAAAAGGTCACAAATACTTCTGAAAACAATATACATTATGGTTACTATTTCATTACAATAACATAACATCAGGAGTCCAATCATAAGCAGACTAATTTTATAGACTTCCTTGTAGTATTGTAATTATATGATATTTGCAGTCACATAATATTACATGATTTAATCATTCCAGTACAGTTAAAAAAAAAATAAATTACTTTGTGATTCTTACCTCTGGCTTCTGTTCTTGTAGCTTACTATATTGTAAATTTGCATTACCTATCTCTTCCACAGACTGGGGCATAATTGTTAAGACTTCCATAGCCTTAGTAACGAATGTGTCAATTTCATGTAAATGAGCTGAAAAGGAAACATTAAAATATAAGAAATGTTATTATCATCAAAAAAATTCAATTACATAATTTCTAAACCAAGTAATGTTAGAAGTAATCACTATATGAAATACAGTAAATCCTAAGTTGTCATTTGCTTTCATAAAGAAAAATTCAAACTATAGCCTAAGCAAAAAAATTTCTTCTCATGAAATTGTAATTGCTTTATATAACATTTAAAAATTTTTAGAAGAAAGTGAAAATTTACTCACTCTTAGTAAGCTTTACTCTAAGTTGGCAACTTCTTCAGTCTTTTAAATAATATGCTAGAACACATTTCAGTTTAAATGAAAAAAGAAACACTGATATTTTGGAAAACAGTACAGGCATTCCTCATTTGATTGTGCTTCCCTTTATTGTGCTTTATAGATATTGCATTTTTTACAAATTGAAGGTCTGTGGCCACCCTGCATGGAGCAAGTTTATCAGTGACATTTTTCCAACAGCATTTGCTTGCTTCATGTCTCTGTGTCACATCTTGGTAATTCTCCCAATATTTCAAACTTTTTCATTATTGCTACATTTGCTATGGTGATCTTTAATCAGTGATCTTTGATGTTACTATTAATTGTTTTAGAGTACCATGAACCACACTCACATAAGACAGCAAATGTAAATGGTAAGTGTTTATATTCTGACTGTTCCACCTCTCTCATTCCCTCAGACACAAAAATATTAAAATTGGGTCAATTAATGGCCTCTTCAGTGTTCGAGTTAAAGAGTGACACATCGCTCACTTTCAAGCAAAAGCTAGAAATGATTAAGTTTACTGAGGAAGGCCTATCTAATGATGAGACAGGCCAAAAACTAGGCCTCTTGCACCAAACAGTTAGCCAAGGAAAGGATCTTAAGGGAAATTAAATGTACTACTCCAGTGAAGACACAAACGATAACAATGTGAAACAACAGTATTGTTGATCAGAAATAAGGGTTAGTGATGTGGACAGAAGAGGAAACCAGCCACAAGAGCCCCGTGTGCCAGAGGCTGAGTCACAGCACGGCCCCCCGCGTCGGGAGCCCGGGTCACAGCGCGGCCCCCCCTCATCAGGAGCCTGATTCACACCACGGCCTACCCCTCCTCAGCTCTATAGGCTGAAAGCCTGATTCACAGCGCGGCCCCAGCCCTCTTCAGCTCTATAAAGGCTGAGAGGCAAGGAAGCTGCAGAAGAAAAGCTTAACCCAACACAGGTTGTTTCATGAGATTAGAGAAAAGCCATCTCCGTAACATGAAAAGTGCAAGATGAAGCAGGAAATGCTGATGTAGGAGCTGCAGCAAGGTACCCAGATAATCTAGCTAAGATAGTTAATGAAAGTTGCTCCACTAAACAGCAGACTTTGAAGGTAGATGAAGCAGCCTTCAATTAGAAGATACCATCAAGGACTTTCATAGCTAGAGAGGAGAAGTCAATGCCTGTATTCAAAACTTCAAAAGACAGGCTGACTCTCTTGTTAGAGGCTAATGCAGCATAAGTTGACACCAATGCTCATTTACCATTCCAAAACTCCTAGTACCCTTCAGAATTATGTTGAATCTATTCTGCCTGTGCTCTTGAAATAGAACAACAAAGGCTGATAGAAAAAAAAAAAAAAAAAAAAACACAAAGCCTGACAACAGCACATCTGTTTACAACATAATTTACTGAATATTTTAATCCTATTGCCAACACTTACTACTCAGAAAAAAAAGATTCTTTTCAAAACACACCTGCTCATTGACAGTGCACCTGGTCACCCATGAGCTCTGATGGAGATGGACAATAAGATTCATGTTGTTTTCACGCCTGCTGACACAACAGCAGGCTGACTGATCTGCAGCCCATCGATCAATAAGTAATTTCAACATTGGAGTCTTATTATTTAAGAAATACATTTCGTAAGGCTACAGCTGCCACAGACAGTGATTCCTCTGATGGATCTGAGAAAAGTAAACTGAAAATCTGAAAAGGATTCACCATTCTAGATGCCACTAAAAACATTCATGATTCATGGGAGGAGGTCAAAATATCAATGTTACCAGGAGTTTGGAAGAAGCTGATGGCAATCCTCCTGGATGATTCTGAGGGATTCAAGCCTTCAGTGGCAGAAGTAACTAAAGATGTGGTTTAAAAAATAGCAAGAGACCTAGAACTAGAGGTGAAGCCTAAAGATGTGAATGAACTGCTGCAATCTCATGATAAAGCTTTCACAAATGAGGAGTTGCTTCTAATGGGTAAGCAGAGAAGTGGTTACTTGTGATTTTGAGACTCTAGTCCTGCTGAAGATGCTATGAAGGTTGCTGAAATGACAACAAAGGACTTAGAATATTACATAAACTTAGTGAAGCAGCGCAGGGTTTGAGGAGACTGACGTCAATTCTGAAAGAAGTACTACAATGGGTAAAATGCTATCAAACAGCACTGAAAGCTACAGAGAAACTGTTCATGAAAGGAAGAGTCAATCAATGCACACTTGACTGTGTTCTTATTTTAAGCAACTGCCATGGCCACTTCGACCTTCAGTAACACCACCCTGATTAGCCAACAGCCATCAACATCAAGGCAAGACTCTCCAGCACCAAGGAGATCATGATACACTGAAGACTCACATGAGGGCAGCAGTTTTAACAGTGAGCATTTTTCAGCTAACATATGCACAGTGTTTATTTAGACACAATGCTTACTGCACAGTTAACAGACGACAGGATATGCGAACACAACTTTTATATGCCCTGGAAAACCAAAAAATCCACATGACTCTATCACAATAATCTCTTTACTGTGGTGGTCTGGAAATAAACCCGCAATATTTCTGCGGCATGCCTGGAGTCCTCTGAAGAGGTAAGCACAAACACATTATACCAGAATTACCTCCTTTCTCAGTGAAATATGCAACAAACTGATACTAGCTCACACTGCAAATAATGAAAAAAGTCTTCAATTTTTAGACCTCATGGAGTTTCCTACTTTACTAAAACTATCATCTTAAGCTGATTTGTATTTCATACTATTCTCTAGATTATTTTTTATTTTAATCATCATTGAGACTCATATTCATAACTAAAAACAATTAACAAGTGTATTTACCCTGGATGGACTTCTTCAAAGAAAGAACAAGCATGTCAAATAACTTCTGGATGAGATCATCAATCACAGTCTTCACAGGGTTACAGTTAACATTTAAGCAATCTACCTTGACAGCACTGAAAAATGCCAAAGGACATATTTTGACATGAAAAAGACTAAGTAGAAGAAAAGAGTATCATTATGATTTTGTGTAATACACCCAAAATTATCATTGTGATCCTTAAGCACATTTAGATTTTATTTAACAAAAATGCCTTACACATACTCATACATAATAGCTTTTCATTAAACAATCGTTTTGTTATAATACTACAGTTTTTAATATCCAATGTATCATTTTTTAAAAATAGCACATTATAAAATAGTGAAGTATCAACATGAATATATTCAAATTTTTAAATGTTTTACTTGTCCCAGGATGTAACATACTTATCTAAAGATTTATAAAATAAATTATTATCCTGGACTCAAAGCACAAACAACGATAGGAGAAATAAACACAGGAAGTGAAGACAGATTATGAATCACTAAAGCAATAAAACCATTTTAGACCTAAGTCACAAAAATGGAGTGAATTGTTAATTCAGATCTTCAGTCACGTGGGCAGAGAACTCTCAGTACTGCTGGTCAGAGTATAAAATCATACAACTTTTGCAAAGGGAAATTTTGCAATATTTAACAAATAGTTTTAAAACAGGTATATTCTTTTATCTCAGTAACTTAATTTTTTGAATTTATCCTAAGATTTTCAGACTTCAAGATTTACCTACAGGTATCTTGTCAAGGTATTAATTATACTAGTCAAAAATTAGAAATAAGGTAAATACAGGAATGGCTAAATAAGTTATTATATATCCATATAATTTAAAATTATATTTTTGAGGACCAGGTAATAACATAGCAAAATACTAATGATTAGTGTTAAATAAAAATAACAGGTTATAGTGTGATCCAAATTTTGTAAGCAGATGTATGAATATGTCTAAAACATCAAACACTTAACAGCTACTGTCATGGTGTTTTTTATATTTTAAAAAATTTATAAAACAAATTACTATTTTAACAATCAGAAAAAATCCATGTATTTTTAAGAACACTAATTCTTTGCATGGTACTCTGAATACAAATTATAACATTGACAAATATTAGAAGTTGAACCAGACTCGTTCATCTAAGTAAAACCTCGTATTTATCTTAAATTATATAAAGTTTAAAAATATCTGGAGACTGAGCAAAAAGTTATTTAGAAAGTTATTACCTTTTTAAAACATAGGACCAGGCGATATTCTTAGAAAGCAAGTTATAAGTGTTAAATACAATTTCATTATAAAAGTACAATTTTCTCTTACAGTTTAAGTTATTTATTTCAGTCACCCATTAACTGGAGAGGTTTAAATGCCAATTCTTAACCATCACACATAAGAGGCAATTTGTCTTATATTAAATACATGAAGTTACATGATTTTTGAAATTCTGACATCAAATTTCAAATTTTCTAATATTTCAAATATTTCTAATATTTCTAATATTTTATATATGAAAATCTTGGTAAACCTGAAAAAATTATACCATATCTTTACTAATGAATTAACACATAAAGTGATATAATTATACCAGAGTAGTACTCACTGAATCTTGTGGACAAGACTAATGTTCACCTTTTCAATTGAAAATATTAATAACATGCAAATGAGGTTCCATGTAGCCATAGATAGAATGGGATAAACATAGATAACCTACCCAAAAAGTATATCCTTACTAGCTTATCTGAAATACATCATTAGAATATGGCTTATATAATCTTACAGCATATTTCCCAAAAATACCCATAATATAAATATTTGTGCGTTTATGTCTGTGTGTCCACTCACTTAGATGCATACATGTTAATTTACCAGCAAGAAAGAGAAAAGATGAAGTATGGCATGGAGGACAGGCATTCTTTTTGTTTTGTGGCGCTTTGTCAGGGACGTATAAACAGGAGAGCTGTCTAAAGAAAGGAACAAACAGTAGCAGCGATCTCCAACAGTCAGGTGACAACACAGTCATACTAGATGGGCAAGAAAGCACTCAAAGAGAGTATCCACAGAGAAGAGAAACATCACAACAGCATTATCTTTTCCTTACTTCAAACTAACATTAATGACACTATCATTATCCCAGTCACCCAAACTCAAGCCTTCAAGTCATTTGTCTCTTCTCTATTCCTCATCCCTTATCTTCCTTCAAAATAAGATATCTTGGGGCTTCCCTGGTGGTCCAGAAGTTAAGAATCTGCCTTGCAATGCAAGAGACGTGGGTTCAATCCCTGGTCCGGGAACTAAGATGCCACAGATGGCAGAGTAACTAAACTTCTGTGCTTCTATGAAGCTCTTGCATGCTGCAACTAAGACCTGACACTGTCAAACAAAAGATTTTAAAAAGTAATAGTAACACCTCTTGTGAAAGTCGCTCAGTCATGTCTGACTCTGTGACCCCATGGACTATACAGTCCAGGGAATTGTCCAGGCCAGAATACTAGAGAGGATAGCTGTTCCCTCCTCCAGGAAGACCTCTAAATACCTCAGAATATTTCCTCCTCCTTATTTGGAATACCAACAACTAAATTCAGTTAATCAGTACTAGTCTTCTGGATGAAGACAGGCCAACCTCACTTCCTCCAAGACCTCTTGATTCCACCACACAACTCATTATTACCAGATTAACATTCCTAATGTATAGCTTTGGTACTGACACACTTCTCTTTAGAAACCTTCAATAACTAATCGTTCTAACAGGAATAGAATCCAGGTTGCTTGTTTTACAATGTAAGACTCTCCCAAATCTGTTCTTTTTATACTACTTTCCGGAAATATTTCCTCCAGTCCCTAGCAAAACATTAACTCTAATCAAACTGGGTTTCCCTGGTGGTTTAGTTGGTAAAGAATCCACCTGCAATGCAGGAGACCTGGGTATGATCCCTGGGTTGGGAAGATCCCCTGGAGGAGGACCTGGCAACCCCCTCCAGTATTCTTGCCTGGAGAATCCCCATGAACAGAGGAGTCTGGTGGGCTACAGTCCATGGGTCGCAAAGAGTCAGACATGACTGAGCGACTAAGCACACTAATCAAACTCTCAGTTAACCAACTTCTTGTTTTCATCATGTAAATCCTTTCCTGAGAGGCTCTACTTAACCTCCAATTCTCATTTCTACCCATCAAACTCCAGTTCAAGTATTTCTATCTTAATAATTTTGCCACAAATGGATGGGCTGTCATTATCCTGTAAATCCTGTAAATCTCTACAACCTTCAGTTCACAGCCACAGCCTTTACGTCTCTGACACAGAGTGCAGACAGACTATCCCGGGCTTCTCTGCTGGCTCAGTGGTAAAGAATCTGCCTGCAATGCAGGGGACCAGGGTTCAATCCCTGGGTCAGGAAGATCCCCTGGGGAAGGAAACAGCAACCCACTGCAGCATTCTTGCCTAGAGAATTCCATGAACAGAGGAGCCTGGTGGGCTGCAGTCCATGGGGTCGCAAAGAGTCGCACACAACTTAGCGACTAACTTTCTTTCACTTTTCATCTAGTATTAATAATAACAATTAATAACAACTAGCTTTGAGAATTTACCTTCTAATTTATATGCAAATTACTCACTTAATCTTCAAAACACTGTGAGATAAATAATATAGCTGTAACTATTTTAAAGTTGAAGAAACTGAGGTTCACAGGGTCTAAGTGATTGTCAAAGTCATGCAGCTAGTAAGAACTACCTAACTCCAGAGCCCACTCTCTCAACCCCTACATGTACTTGACTTTATCATCAAATACACGTGTCTTATTGTACCACTGCAGAGCAAACGATTCCATCTCAGGAACTCCGTCATCTTTCTACTTTCATAGGACAAGGTTTCGCACACTGGAAATGATCAGCAAATATTTATTGAAAGAATAAACGAATTAATAAAAGTGTTATTACCCTTTATAGGTAATATATGTACAATTCAACAAGGCCCTTCCTTCCTAGAGGTTATTGCACTGAGTGGTCCCACTGATATGAATTTCAGAGAGTAAGGAGGATATTCTGGGTTATGAAATGCCCCTCAGAGGGTTTTCTCCACATTTAGGGCACTACCTAGATGCTGCACTGTTTTGTGTGCTCCCCAGGGCATTCTGAAAAGCAGAGCAATACAAAATTAAGGTTGAATATCCCCCAGTACGCTCCCACTAGTAGCTTCTCACAGTTGTTACACTCTGCCTGGGCACATCAAATATTAGATCTGAGAGCAGCCTCTTCCCCAGTCTATTCTATCCAACTAGGTCTCAGCCAGCGGAACCTCTAGAAGAGGCTCTCTTAGCCTCAGCAATGCACCATTCAGACGACTCTCAAGCATTACAGCTGCGCTCTAGAGAAGGTAAGACAATGCCTTGACTTCAGTACCACTAAGTGAAGAGTGCCGGTCTATACCCATGGTAAAAACTGCTACTATGTATAAATATTACTGTAACTTCTTTAACTTCTGTATTATACCTTGGAAGCCGTTCTACTTCTTTCCCTTTTATTTTCAGTGCTTTAAAATTTTTCTCCCAATCATGTACTGTAGAAAGATGCTTTTCCACTAGAGCTTCCATATCAACTTGCCCAATTACAATCCACTCCTATTTAAATGAAAAACATACTATTTTAAAAATTAGAACTAATAAATGAACATTTAAAAGATTAGAGTCCAAATATCAAGAACAATAAAGAGGCAAAAGAGAAGTTTCAGGTGAATTTCAACTTAAGTGTGTACATATAATCATTACCATAAAGCCTAAAAAATGAACAGGGAAAAAAGAATATATATATATACATATAAATGCAATAATCATAAAACTTTTTTGAAGAGATTGCAAAAACCTTTTCTTTACATTCTCAAGTTCTATGTACACAAAGACAAAACCACTTCTACCAAGCCAAGAGCTACTATAGGTTACAAATCTGACATTGTCCAGATTCAATTAATTCTAGAAAAATAAAATGCAGAAGCAGCACTGCAATGGCAGTTAAGAAATTTACTGAATTCTCAGTCACTCCTCAGGATCAATAAAATGAGCAATAAATATAATTAGAGTTTACTTCTAAAGAGTTAGTATGATGCACCCATAGCTCAGTTCGTAAAGAATCCACATGCAATGCAGGAGACCCCAGTTTGATCCCTGGGTCGGGAAGATCTGCTGGAGAAGGGATAGGCTACCCACTCCAGTATTCTTGGGCTTCCTTGGTGGCTCAGCTGTTAAAGAATCCGCCTGCAATGCGGGAGACCTGGATTCCATTTCTGGGTTGGGAAGATCCCCTGGAGAAGAGAAAGGCTACCCATTTCAGTATTCTGGCCTGAAGAATTCCATGGACTATATAGTCCTTGGGGTTGGAAAAAGTCAGACATACTGAGCGACTTTCACATTCATCTAAACAAAAGCAAGAAATTAAATCATCTCAATTTCATTAATGTAGAAGGCTTCCCTCCATGGCATATTTTCAATCCAAAGAATGAAGAAAAGCATACATTTCTCTACATATTTTCCTGAAAGGAACTAAAAATGACACAATAGAGTCATGTCAAATTCCAAGTTGATATAACATTCAAAAGAAAAAAAGAAAGAAAAATTAGTTTATCAATCTTCAAATAGTCAAAGAGAAAAAAATTAAGGGTAACTTTTTTCTCATCTGTAGCATAAATCTAGATTGTAAAGAATCCTCAACTTCGGCCCTCTGGTTTGCATATTTTTATTTTCTGCCACACGATATCAACTACTGAGTTGTACATTTAATACTAATTCAATCAGATGAATATTATAATAGAAGGACAGAAAATTTCACGTCCCATACCTTATGCTGATGTAAAACAGTTGACAATCTCCTAAACAGATCTTCTGCTTTGCTGAAAATAGTCAGAAATCCACTTGCATTTCTATCAATCATAATAGAAAAAATAGATTCATCTCCTGTTTCACCCACTCCCTTAAACTGATTGGGAATGCTGATGAATCTCTTCATTTCTCTATAATATTTAGCCCGAATTTCTTCAAAAGGAGGCTTGAATTGTAACCGTCCTTGTCTGAAAGCAAATAAATAACCTTAAAATATAAATTATTGAAAAATTATAGACTGAAAACTAAATTGGGTTTTAAAAATCTTACTTGTATATTAAATCTATATTTATTTCTGGCAGATTCTCATTAAGTGCTTCTAAGCCCATCTGATACTGATGCTCCAGGGCTTTGTACAGCTGATGATTCCAGTGCTGTTTCCATGCATGCATGTCTCTTGCTTGAAATCCCTAGTAAGTTATAGTCACATCTGTTATTTAATAATTAGATGGGAGAATGGGTTTTCATTTAATGCTTTTATATAACATTTGGTAAAATTATAAGCAAAAAAATCCCTCATCTTAAATATCCTAAACATATATTAATTGCTACTTGTATATCTAAAGTCAAATACGAAAATCTCTAATCTTTGTGCTCATAAATAGTATACTAAAAGACCAGCAAAATTTTAAAAATCAAGTTACTAGTAAATGAATTTTATATGTGGACTTTTATTTTATGATCCTATAAAAACAACAATAGTAATAATAATAGAAACCATATCTTATAAATTTCTTAGCCCCTTTTCAAAATTCCCATCAAATACAACTCTTATATTCCTTTCCCACTCCCTAAATAATCCATTGCACATTAAAAACATGATAAATTTAAAATATGAGAATGCTCAGGATACTTTACATACTTTTTCTGCTTCCATATAACCACAAACATATAAATTCTAATACTTTAATTTTTATTTATTTTTTAAAGTTTGAACCGAAAAATATATGTAAATGTTTAAAACACCTGCCTCATATCCCACTAACATCTCAAGGTAGATTCTGTGCTAACTACTTTTACACAGATCATCTAATATCAAAATATATGTGGAAATCACACTTTACTGAAATATAACAAAGAAAAATTCTGAAACAGAGTTATTTCAGTAATTTGGCTTCTGCCTACACTTAACTTTGTCACAACAGACGTATCACCTTTTAAAAGAAAACTAATGAATGACAGATATTTAAGCACCAAGTCAGAAAAACTGTTTACAGAGTCCAAATTGAGGGATTTGGCATTCCATAAGACAAAGAAAAGCTTGTATTTTTATTTATAAATGTACTGCTAATTTATGGTCTTTATATATAATTCAGTTAAATTCTAAATTTATGAGCAATTCATTAGCAAAGATTTACAGATAACATTTTTGAACTTTTCATCAATCCATATATTCAAATTCTGAAAAGTTCATATTTCAGAGTGTAGACATAAAGTAAAACACACTTTACCTGCGCTTCTACACTTGCTAAGCCAGTTCTCAATTCTTGTAATCCATCTTTCCACCGCTGTTGCTGCCGAAGCAAATCAATGTTCATAAGAACAACCACCTGTCACAAATTAGAACACAAAAATTTCAATAGAAAAACCTGACAGGCACCACCTTACCCAAGTGATCAAAACTAACTCAACCTACAATAACACATATCAATATCTGATCGATGTACTGAGAAAGGCAAAATATCACTTGTGTGGTATTCCGATTAAAATCATATAATCTCAATCTAAAAACGAGAAGGCATCATATAAAATCAAGTCAACAGACAAAATAATTGATCAGTACTCATCAAAAGTATCAAGGTCACGAAAAACAAGGTAAGACTCAGGGAGAAGAGACTACAGAGCCTTAGAATTTAAATAGAAGGTGGGACCTGGGATTGGACCCTTGAAAAGAAAAAGGACTTCAGTGAAAAAGCTGTAAAATTCGAAACAGTTTATTTCCTAGTTTTGATAAACATACCATGGTTACATAAGTTGCTGACAACAGGGGAAGTTGGGTGAAGGACAACTGTGAACTCTTTATTTGCAACTTTAAGTCTCAAATTATTCCCAAATAAGTTATTTAAAAGTATATCCAAATTACTTTTTAAATAATACTATTCATAGCGTGTTAAATTTTATAAATAAAATATACCTTTTCACAAAATGTAGTGTGCCATTTTCTCAGTTTCCTATTTTCAGTAGCAAGTCGTTCAGCAGCATTTTGGAGTTTTTGGATGTAGCCTTCTAATTCTTTAGGATTATCCCAAGTAATGTGTGACTTTCCCCCACTTCCTGCTTTTGAATTCTAAGGTACAACAAATGACAGTGTTCAAATACAGTTCTTTTTTTAAAAAAAGATTCAATATTCTATGTCATTAGTACAATCGTCCCTAACGCTAACCTGCAATAAAAGAGCACACAATAGTTTTTTTTCCATTTTAAAAATGATCAGCTATTCTGGCCAGGACTGAGCAGCTCCGTTCCTTCTAAGTTCTCCCTCTTATAGCTAAAAAACCCAGACATAACACACCAAACAAGCACAGGAAGACTGAAAGATAGAAACAAGGAGGTGGACAGGCTAAAAACATTGGGAATCAAGGAGCAACACACCAGGACTTCCTTAGAGTGTCCCATATATCCCGGACAGGATGCTGGAGACGTCTACAACCTGGAACCACCCCCAGAGACAGACAACAAAAGGCTCCAGAAGAAGCCTGCTCCCTCTAGCCACAGGACCAGGAAAACAGTGGCCGAATGACAGAAAACCTTTTTAGCTTCACACCCCCTACTCCTGATGGGCTACAGTCCACGGGGTCACAAAGAGTCAAACACAACCAAGCAACTAAGCACACACACAAACCCCCTACTCCAACCCAGTGGAGTAGAAATCCAGCCACTTCTGCAGCTTCAGAGACCAGGAGAGCGGCTTCCCTTCCATCCCTGGCAAAGAGAGGTAAGAAAGACTTCATAAATGATCAGTGCAAAGAAATAGAGGAAAACAATAGAATGGGAAAGACTAGCGATCTCTTCAAGAAAATTGGAGGTGTCAAAGGAACATTTCATGCAAGGATGGGCATGATAAAAGACAGAAATGCTTACGGACTTAAAAGAAGCAGTAGAGATTAAGAAGAGGTAGCAAGAATACATAGAAGAACTATACAAAACGTTTTAAATGGCCCAGTAACCACGATGGTGTGGTCACTCACCTAGAGCCAGACATCCCAGAGTGCAAAGTCAAGTGGGCCTTTGGAAGCATCACTACAAACAAAGCTAGTGGAGGTGATGAAATTACAGCTGAGCTTTTTCAAGTCCTAAACGATGATGCTGTGAAAGTCCTACACTCAATATGCCAGCAAATTTGGAAAACTCAGCAGTGGCCATAGGACTGGAAAAGGTCACTTTTCATTCCAATCCCAAAGAAGAGCAGAGTCAAAGAACATTCAAACTACTGTACCACTGAGTTCATTTGACACACTAGCAAGGTTGTACTCAAAATCCTTCAAGCTAGGCTTCAGCAGTACACGAACAAAAAATTCCAGATGTAGAAGCTGGGTTTCAAAGAGGCAGAGGAACCAGAGATCAAATTGCCAACATCCACTGGACCATAGTAAAAGCAAGGGAATTCCAAAAAAAAAATCTACTTCTGCTTCATTGACTACGCTAAAGCCTTTGATTGTGTGGATCACAACAAAATGTGGAAAATTCTTAAAAAGGTGAGAGTACCAGACCACCCTACCTGTCTCCTAAGAAACCTGTATGTGAGTAAAGAAGCAGCAATTAAAACTGAACATGGAACAGGTTCAGAATTGGGAAAGGAGTATGACAAGGCTGTATATGGTCACCCTGCTTATTTAACTTAAATACTTAGTATATCATGTGAAATGCCAGGCTAGAGGAATCATAAGCTCAAGTCAAGATTGCAGGAAGAAATATCATCAGCCTCAGATAAGCAGATGATACCATTGTAACAGAAAATGAAGAGGAACTAAACAGCCTCTAGATGAGGGTGAATGAGTAAAAAAAGCGACTTGAAACTCAGCATTCAAAAAACTAAGATCATGGCATCCAGTCTCATCACTTTGTGGCAAATAGAAAGGAAAAAAGTGAAAGCAGTGACAGATTTTCTTGAGCTCCAAAATCACTGTGAACGGTGACTGTAGCCATGAAATTAAAAGACCCTCCTTGGAAAACTGGACAGCTACGTGTAAAAGAATGAAATTATAACACTTCCTACCACCATACACAAAGATAAACTCAAAATGGATTCAAGACCTAAATGTAAGACCAGAAACTACAAAACTCTTCGAGGAAAACACAGGCAGAACACTCTCTGACATAAATCAAAGCAGGATCCTCTGTGACCCACCTCCTACAGTAACGGAAATAAAAACAAGAGTAAACAAGTGGGACCTGATTAAACTTAAAAGCTTTTGCACAGCAAAGGAAACTATAAGCAAGGGGAAAAGACCACCCTCAGAATGGGAGAAAATAATAGCAAATGAAACAATTGACAAAGGATTAATTTCCAAAATACACAAGCAGCTCATACAACTCAATACCAGAAAAACAAACCACCCAATCAAAAAGTGGGAAAAAGACCTAAACAGACATTTCTCCAAAGAAGACATACAGATGGCTAATGAACACATGAAAACAACAAGATTCTGTAAAGCAATTACCCTTCAATAAAAAAATAAATTAAAAAACAAAAAGACACTCCTTGGAAGAAAAGCTATGACCAACCTAGACAGTGTATTAAAAAGCAGACATCACTTTGCCAACAAAGGTCCATCCAGCCAAAGCTATGGTGGTTCCAGTGGCCGTGCACGGATGTGAGAGTTGGACCATAAAGAAAGCTGAGCGCCAAAGAAACGACACCTTTGAATTCTGGCGCTGAAGAAGACTAGAACCCCTGGACAGCAAGGAGATCAAACCGTCAATCCTAAAGGAAGTCAACCACGAACATTCATTGGAAGGACTGATGCTGAAGCTGAAGCTTCAGTACTTTGGCTACTTAATGCAAAAAGCCAACTCATTTTCAAGATCTTAATGTTGAGAAAGATTGAAGGCAAAAGGAGAAGAGGGTGGCAAAGGATGAGACATATGCTACAGATAGCATCAACAACTCAATGGACATGAATGTGAGCAAACTCTGGAGGAAAAAAAAAATTCTTGTCGTGCTGCAGTTCAAGGAGTCACAAAGAGTCAGACACAACTTAGCAACTGACCAAAAAAATATAACTGTTTACTTCTCATGACTCAAATCCTCAAAATAAGCTTTGCCTTTAGAAATATCAACTGATACAATTTTGAATATATTTACTAGAGAAGAAAGAGTTCTAAACACCTGGATTTAAAACATTATATATGAGATGAAAAGGTCAAAAATAATAAAGTAATATCCTATTTTCAAAAAGTACACTTGTAAATATGCACAGGAAAAATGTTTAAAAGGGTATAGGCCAAGTCTTGGTAGTACATTACTAAAACATTTTTTGTTTTTGTTCACCTACATTTTTGAAATTTTCCATCATAAACTCATATTGAACTCTGGCAAGAGAAAAAAATTATAATAACATGTACAATATGAATTATGTAACTTCTAGTAAATTTTAAGCCCGAGTACTAGTTTGCAGAAAAATAGCTAACTTAGCACGTCTGACTGCTGTCCCTTAAAAGGTCTGCTTAAAAGACTGGCCCTTAGCTGGCATCTGAGAAGCTGGATTTTGCAAGCGTTCCTAACACTCTGGAGAAGGCAATGGCACCCCACTCCAGTACTCTTGCCTGGAAAATTCCACGGACGGAGGAGCCTGGTAGGCTGCAATCCATGGGGTTGCTAAGAGTTGGACGCAACTGAGCGACTTCACTTTCACTTTTCACTTTCATGCATTGGAGAAGGAAATGGCAACCCACTCCTGTGTTCTTGCCTGGAGAATCCCAGGGACGGGGGAGCCTGGTGGGCTGCCATCTATAGCATCGCACAGAATCGGACACGACTGAAGGGACTTAGCAACAGCAGCAGCCTAACACTCTAGTTTTTAAGAGTGGTTCACTGCACCTAAAGAATTTGGTTTATGCTGAACACTTGACTGTCTTCTGGAATTCTGGGATTTTGGCACATGTTAAGGAGGAAGATACCTACATGACCAGTCCCCAGTAAAAGTCTGGACAATGAGCCGCTAATGATCTTTCCTAGTAAGGCAACATCTCACATGTGTTACTTGTTGCTGGAGGAATTAAGCACGCCCTGGGTGATTCCACAGGGAAAGGACTCTTAAAAACTTGTACCAGCTCTCCCCAGGCCTTCAGTCCATACAACTTTCCCTTTGCTGATTTTGCTTCCCACCCTCTCACTGTGATAACTCATAAATAAATCAGCTGTGAGTACAACTATACCCTGAGTCCCATGAGTCCTCCTATAAATCACAGAGCCTGGGCGTAGTCTTAAGAACCATGACACCAGCTATCCACTGTAAAAACAAGAATTAAAGGGGATAGTCCTCTTCTACTCATTTTTTAAAATATTTCCTGTCTGTGAAGACTAAAAATGTGTATTTCAAAAAGTGAACAGTCACAGATTAACAGTTTAAAAACTACTGTGGGTTTTCCTAATTTCATATGTGTGGATATTTAAATAAGCATAAGTAAAGAGCAAATAAAGTAAATTATAAAATCAGGAGAGAACGGAGAAGTACTAAAGAGTCTTGTGTGTAAGGACCTCACACTTCAGTGAATAAGTAAATGTAACAGCATATAAGTTAGTATAATATATATATATATATTCAATTGATCACAATGAGCACCAAAATATGTGAAACATTACAACTGTTTAAATACAGTTGTAAAAAAATGTTACTTGTTAAAACTGAAGGAAGTCGCTGGGGAGCAAAATATAGCCTTAGATCAACGGCTATGCTAAGCTCAGGGGTTTATTAAAAACCAACAAATAAGAAACACTTTACATGTAAAATCTAATTATTATAACATAAAAAGGTCATTTACCTTAATTATCTGTTCAAACGCTAAGGCAGATTGTAACATCATTGGTCTCTGACTTTGAATCATCTGTTGATCAATAGAATTGTAAAAATGTGCCACCTACAAAGAAAAATTCCAATTAGCAACAATTAATAATGAATAGCACACTTAATTTTCAATTCTTCTTCATTTTTAATTATTTGAATGGAAATATTAACCCTTCTCAATTATAAAATTAAACAAAAAATCAGTTTCTCATCTCCAATAGAGCATTTATGCATGTACTAATGTACAAAAGCAACAAGTATAAGTATGTGCTGAGTTCCTCTGATTTGCCAAGTCATGTTCTGGGGGCTGATTAAACAAAGACTATAAAACCTAGTCCCTGAAATCAAGAATTTCACTATCTCATAGGGAATCAGAGGAAACCAAAAAGCATGTTAAAGTGCTACCAAAAATGAAGTCTTCCTGCGATTCTTGAAACCAATTCCTTTGTCAGTATATAACACAATGATTTATCCATTTCTCAAACCAAAAAAATCTTTGAGTTGTCCTTAGTTCTTCTCTCACATCCCACATGAGTAGAAGTCTATTGACTATACCTTCAAAATATATGTTTTGAATATATGTTTTGAACATATATTGAATTGAACCCCTTCCCCTCCTCCATCAGTATCACCCCATTTCAAGCACCCTCATCTCCTGGCAAGACCAGTACAACAGTTTCCTAACTGGTCTCTCTTTCCACCTGCGGCCTGATGGTCCAGTCAAAGTATTCAAAGTAGCCACAACAGTCCTTTTTTAAAACGTAAATCATATCTTTTACCTACTCAAAATCTTCAAATGAATCCCCAATATATTTGAGAATAAAATGAACCCCAAATCTGAAATCCTACCCTGGTACACGATACACACACTGGCCTTCAGTCCTGCACGATCCCCTCCTGCACCGCACTGTTGCCAAGCTGGCCTCCACGCTGTTTTTCTGACTCTAGAGAGTCTTCCCCAAGAAACTCTCCACGTCATTCACCCCCTCTGCCTGCGGTAGCCTGCCTCCAGATGTCTGCCTGGTTCTTCCACTCATTGTATGTCACGTCTCTCATTACCTGTCACTGAGGTCTCCCCTGACCCTTCTGTATAAAACAGCAGGATTTGCCACAATCCTACTACGTTTTCTGTTTCCTCAAATATGTGCTCATCACCACCTGATACTGTGTTACTCAAACATCTGCTATTTCCCATAACAGTGTCACAGACAATAGTGTCACATGTTTGTCACATGTTTATTGAATTAATCAATGCAACAATAGTGTCACATGTTTGTTGAATTAATCGATGAATCAAAAAAAAAAATAGAGATGCCGACAAGGAATAGTGGTGGACAAACGAGGACAGTGCTAACTCTGCCAGGGGCAAAGGTGAGGTTCAGGGAAGAAGATCAGGGGACACTGTGCAGTGAATTTAATTAAGGACTTTAAAGACAGTGTCTTAATTTTTGTATTCCCAGCATGTCACAAAATTCTTGGCATAGAGCAGGTGCTTAAAAAATATTTAATTTTATAGCAAGTCACTTCTTTCTTCTAATATGCATAAAAATGTACTTGGTGGGGAATACTCATTCTACATATTCTGTATCATAATAGTAGTTCCAGAAAAAGCCCAATCAGGAAAAACAGAAGCAAAATAATACATAAAATTATAGCAATCTGGCCACTGTTACCTGTCAAACATCCTACTTCACACCCCGCACTCTAGCTCCACCTGTGCTCACAAGTAAAGGTACACACACACGGGACTTGCCTGGTGGCCCCGTGGCCAACAATTCACCTGCCAATGCAGGGGACACCAGCTCGATCCCGGATCTGCGAAGACCCCACATGCACAGAGGAACTAAGCTCGAGCACCACAGCTACTGGGCCCGCAAGCTCCAGAGTGAGAATAGCCCCTGCCTGCCAGCGACTGGAGAAAGGCCACAGGCAGCAACAAGGGCCCAGCACAGCCAAAAATAAACAAGTGAGTCAAGATACACACAAGAGATTCCTGTGGTTGTTCTTCTAGGAGTAAACACAAACACCATATGACCGTTCACTCATCCTCTGAGATTTTATCTTGTTACACTAAATACTTAGGATACAGAAGTCAGCAAGCGTCTCAGCTTTCAGAATATAGAGTCCCTCTCTCTGAAATGATCACTCACTCTACATTGTGCCCTTGAGAAAACATATGTATACTCTTTCAAACACATCAAACATCATCCCTCTGTAAAGATTTATCTGATACTATCCTTACCCTGGGCTTCCCTGGTAGCTCAGCTGGTAAAGTCTCCCTGCAATGCAAGAGACCCCGGTTTGATTCCTGGGTTGGGAAGATCCCCTGGAGGAGGGCATGGCAACCCACTCTAGTATTCTTCCCTGGAGAATCCCCATGGACAGAGGAGTCTGGTGGGTTACAGTCCATGGGGTCACAACGAGTTGGACATGATGGAGCGACTAAGCACAGCAGCACATCTCTACCTTACCCAGGAAAATAAATGAAAATTCCCACCTCTATTCTTTCACAGGACTTTCCGAAATCTATTATAGTGTTGCTGTTTTCTAGTCACTAGTCGAGTCCAACTTTTTGCAACCCCATGGACCTCAGCCCGGCAGGCTCCTCTGTCCACGGGATTCTCCAGGCGAGAATATGGGAGTGGGTTGCCATGTGTTTCTCCAGGGAATCTTTCCCACCCAGGAATCAAACTCAGTCCTGCATTGGCAGACAGATCCTTTACTGCTGAGCCACCAGGGAAGCCCATCTATAATACAGCACTCAATCTACTTGTGCACATGTCATCACTACATGAATTTTAATGGAATAAATTTGGGCTTTGGAGTCAGTGGGGGCATTCTATGTCCCCCTTCTGATGTCTGTGTCAGAAGTTTTCTCTGTTCCTTTTCTTACTTTAATAAAACTCTGTTACACAAAAGCTCTTGAGTGACCAGGGCTGGTCGCTGGTCCCGAAGCTAAATCTTTTTCTTAGGAGATCATGAATGTGACATCGTTCACCATAAGCTATCTTGGAGGGCTCATCTGGGACCTTCAGGACAAGCTTTCAGCTTTTCAACAGACATTATCTCGGGAGGTTAACTCCTGAGCCCTGCTTATTTAACTTATATGCAGAGTACATCATGAGAAACGCTGGGCTGGAGGAAGCACAAGCTGGAATCAAGATTGCCGGGAGAAATATCAATAACCTCAGATATGCAGATGACACCACCCTTATGACAGAAAGTGAAGAAGAACTAAAGAGCCTCTTGATGAAAGTGAAAGACGAGAGTGAAAAAGTTGGCTTAAAGCTCAACATTCAGAAAACTAAGATCATGGCATCTGGTCCCATCACTTCATGGGAAATAGATGGGAAACAGTGGAAACAGTGTCAGACTTTATTTTTTGGGGCTCCAGAATCACTGCTGATGGTGATTGCAGCCATGAAATTAAAAGACGCTTACCCCTTGGAAGGAAGGTTATGGCCAACCTAGATAGCATATTTAAAAGCAGAGACATTACTTTGCCAACAAAGGTCCGCCTAGTCAAGGCTATGGTTTTTCCAGTGGTCATGTATGGATGTGAGAGTTGGGATGGTGAAGAAAGCTGAGTGCCGAAGAATTGATGCTTTTGAACTGTGGTGTTGGAGAAGACTCTTGAGAGTCCCTTGGACTGCAAGGAGATTCAATCAATCCATCCTAAAGGAGATCAGTCCTGGGTGTTCATTGGAAGGACTGATGTTGAAGCTGAAACTCCAATACTTTGGCCACCTCATGCGAAGAGTTGACTCATTGGAAAAGACCCTAATGCTGGGTAGGATTGGGGGCAGGAGAAGGGGACGACAGAGGATGAGATGGTTGGATGGCATCACTGACTCGATGATGGACAAGGGTTTGGGTAGACTCTGGGAGTTGGTGATGGACAGAGGCCTGGCGTGCTGCAATTCATGGGGTCGCAAAGAGTCGGACACGACTGAGCAACTGAACTGAACTCCTGAGCCAGCTTTTGAGTCAAACAAGCCACTCTTTGAGCCAGGAACCGAGATGGGCCTGAGAATCTATGTGGGCTTGCTTCTGCTAACTCCAAAAGTCCTGAATCTGCCATTCAACCCTCAAGACAATGCCTTCCTGTCATGGGCTCCTTCCTACGCCACATTCCACAATCAACATAATTGCTAGGTCTGCAGAGCGCTCATCAGTTGAAGACTTCCCATGATGGGTTTCTCTGCTTCAAGGAAAGGACTTTACTAAACTCTGTGATGACATCTAACAATGCTAAGATGGACTGATGTAACTATGGACATAATGTGACTTTTAATTGTAATTAGGTTTTAACTTGGTTTAATGGGTATTTTGCCTCACATCAGGAATTTCCCTGGTAGCTCAGCTGGTAAAAGCGTCTGTGTACAATGCGAGAGACCTGGGTTCAATCCCTGGTTTGGGAAGATCCCCTGGAGAAGGAAATGGCAACCCACTCCAGTATTCTTGCCTGGAAAATCCTATGGACGGAGGAGCCTGGTAGGCTACAGTCCATGGGGTCGCAAACAGTTGGACACAACTGAGCGACTTCACTGCACTGCCTTGGAGTCGGGGAGACTTGATCTCAGCTTCCAGCTTCATAACTCAGGCAAATGATTTGGTGACAATGTGCTTCAGGAAGACCAAGGAAATGAACAAAAACAGAAACCTGTACATCAGCTGGATAATTTTCTAAGAATCAGCCCCTAGCAGGCAGAAAGAGGGCTCTTAATTAGAAAGCCCTTTAGAGTCCGTGATAGTAACATGAAAGAAAAAAGAAAAAAAGAGAAAGAATAATAATCTATTTTTCCAAATTCTTTGAGAATCAAAAGCAGTAACAGTAATACCTCAAGCTAATAAAATTCCCACATAGAGGATTACAAAGCAAAGTTTGTAATGCAGTCATTCACAAACTATAACTTCGTAAGACTCAATGGTGCTATTCTATTAGCCTAATAAAATCAAAAGCAGAAAACAAAGCCCTTAAAATATTCTAATGTAATAAACTCAGAATAGCCATGTTTTCAAAAATATCATTTCATACTTGTTTCAGAATAATTGCTTGCTTGCAGAATTTCTGTGCAATGTTTGCAACTTGCTGTATTTTTGCAGGAATAACAAAGCCAAGTGCAGAAAGCTGACGAACTTCTCTCAGAAGAATCACCAACCGATCTGAATAATGCACTTTCAATGATCCATCATCAGGATCCAACTCCATAATTCGGCTACTAGCCTCAATACTACAAAACAAAGTAAAGAACTGTTTGAATTTCAATTCATGTTCTCACTCTTATGACTGATTAAAAACGTAACAGTTTTTACAACTTTGCTGTAAACATAAAATTGTTGTTCTTTAGTCACTAAGTCATGTCCAACTCTTTTGCAACTTCATAGACTATATATAGCCCATGAGGCTCCACTGTCCATGAGACTTTCCAGGCAAAAATACTGAAGGAGGTTGCCATTTCCTTCTTCAGGGGATCGTCCCCACCCAGGGATTGAACCCACATGTCCTGCATTGGCAGGTGGGTTCTTTACCACTGAGCCACCAGGGAAGCCTAGCAAACAAAATTAACTCAAGAAAAAAAGTTTTTAATTATATTTTTCAAATTATATTTATTTCACATAGCATTTCACAATTCAGATCTTGATAACAAACTGTAATATCCAAAATATACCATCATATTAATATTTCATCCAAGCAGTCTTTGAACTCAGAAAAATCAATCTCTTACACTTCAGCTAAGACTCAAAATAGACATCAAATCCATCATAATTTGATTCATTTTCTAAAATATATTTTAGATTTTTAGTCAGTCTATCTGACTCTTTAATACTTTTATTAAAGGATCAATAATAAAGAATATTAAAATAGGAGTAGAGATATTCAAATATTTCATCCCTCTACTCTTTGTTTCACTATGTAAAGACTGTCTTTTCTTTCTGATTCTTCTAAAGCCACAGCAAAATTTACATTGGGATACTCAAGTCTCCTTGGATTGTGAAAACACTGAGATAAATTAAATTTAAAGTACTACCATTTTATGATCCTTCTTTCAGGATCAGGTTTATATAATACTCTGTCTTTCAAATCACTTTTACAATTAGAAGAACTTGCAGGTCTTAGAAAGTAAGCTACTGAAAAGCAAAGAACTAATCTATTCAGTCTACTTAATAACACATAAAATGAAGCATAATAAAAAGCAGATACTTTAAAATGGCTTAAAATGATAATTTAGCCCAAACTTTCCAAACTTCCCAGGTGGTACAGTTGTAAAGAATCCACCCGCCAATGCAGGAGACACAAGAGATGCAGGTTCAATCCCTGGGTTGGGAAGATCCCGTGGGGAAGAAAATGGCAACCCCACTCCAGTACTCTTGCCTGGAAAATTCCATGGACAGGGGAGCCTGGTGGGCTACAGTCCATGGGGTCACAAAGAGTTGGACATGATTGAGTGACTGAGCACACACATACAAAAACTGTCCTACAAGAACACAAAGCCTCTCAGAAAATTATAACAGTGACACTTTTTGCCTTTATTTGAAACTAATATTCAAAGTTAGTTTCTACATTCCAGCATATACTGAAATATGTTCCAAAACACATTTATTTCTATGTGACAATGATGGGTTTACCAAAAAAAAAAAACAAAGTGAGAGTCGGGAGTTTGCATCACCAAATAAGAAAGAAATAGGTTGAACAAAGTTAAACAGGGTTTTTCTTACTGTAGATCTCAGCCCTTTAGATACACTATCTTACACAGATCTCCACCACAGCCGTAGTGATAAACGTGCTAATTCTCCAAAACCAACTAACCAAAGAACTCTTTACTTTGGGTGGAGGGGGCAGTGTTGGATCTTCTCTCATATTTTAGATTCAGGGTAGAAAGGGAAAGAATTAAATGGCATAAAGTCATAATCATTATGCTTTAGCACCTTTAGTTCTTTCATTCTTCTTCCGAAGCCAAAATGCAAGATAAAAGGAAAAAAAAAATCATTCATTCAGTTTAGGAAGCTACCAGTTTGGCCTAAATATTCATTGCAGCAGTATAGGCGGAACAAACAGAATTTTATATTATGCCAAAGTTACTTTTAAAAAGTACCAAGTTTCTAAAAATGAAAACATGGCAAGTTTTTAAAAATACGGACAATAACACACTGGACAATGTTGACCTGAACAGAGAAACAATGGTTTTTTTAGGCCATCCATTTTAGATACCCATTAGAATAATAAGGTTAACCAATTAAATTACATTCAGTATAGCTTAACAAATATTTACAAACCCTTCCTATATTAGACACCAAAGAGAAGCATTCTTCATCCCAAGGAGCTTAAAAAAATGAAATTTTCATTTACAATGTATGTATGGGGGGGTATATAATATTAATGTAAAAAGGTAGGAAATCATTCATGTACCAGTAACAAAAAACCACGGAGCATGAAAGCCTAACTCCAAATTAAGAATCTGCTGTTCTGAGGAAAAGATATTAGGCAAAGGAAAGGGGGTCAAAGTTTCCAACTTCAATGACTTAAAAGTTGATCATCAAAAACTAACCAAAAAGAAAACTATCTTGTCACTGAATTAATAATATAAGAAAAAAGACTCTTATGTAGATTTCACTGTGTAGTGTACTTATACATACCACAAACCAGATTTGGAATCAGACAAACCAGACTGAATATCCCGGGACCAATCATCAAACTGTTCTTGTTCATATAGTTTAAACTGGTCTAAGAGATTTTCGGCAGTTCGATGGAAAGATCGAAACCCTGACAAGTCCGATAAAAGAGCTTCTGCAATCTTGATAGTATCATCCACCTTAAAAAACCAAATTACAAGAATATTTATTATTTAAATTCCAACAAAATTAGCATAAAGTCAGCACCCTTCTCTGGTCTGTGATACAGAAACTATTTTCCCATTTATCCATAAACAGTAAAATAGAAGATTTTTCCAGTGAATTTAAGAATATCAACTGCTACTTTACTTCTGAATTACAGAATAGCAAAATAGCAGAGAATAGCAAAACACAGAGGATAACACATACAAGGCATAATCTGAAGGGTACGATAAAGGAAATTTAGGTGAAACTCCAAGAACTCAACAACAGTCCTAAATACGTTATGTAGTACTTTAAGCCCTTTATTAAATGCTCTGGTTAAGAGCTCAAACAATAATTAGGCCAATTTGATGCCAGTTAAAGAAGGAGAATGCCTTTCCTCCACAACTATACAAAGAACAATGCAGCATTTTGGAAAGCTGACTGACAAAATTAAGCAGAATGTTAGAGAAAAAACATCAAAATATAAACTTGAATAAGTAGAATTCTCAAATACGCTAGCCTTTATAATACTACTACTAATAATAATAATTTCCTTGCTCTTAATTATATAAACAACTAATATTTATTACATGAGTCGAATGCAAGATATCGTACTACATGCTAATTAGTAAGCATATAAGATTCTTACATCAACTTTGATAATATTAAAATAATAGTCCTTTAAATCTACAAATTGCTGCCACTACCTTAAGCAAAACCTTAATTACCTTTCTCTTTTCCTTTAACTTACTTTCAACCTAGGATGATTTATTTATATAAACATACTTATAGATATATACTTTGCACCTACCAGGATCCTGTAAAAATACATCTCAAATAATTTAAAAATCCTTTGAAAATTATAGATTTTTCATATTTTTCATTTTTTCAGAATTCTAATTATCACACGAAGTTAGATGGAAATGTTTTCTTAATGTTTTCACTACAGTTCTAGATTGCCTTTACATTAATTTAGCACATTTCACAATGCGTGTCCTTCAACTTTTATTTAAATGAATACCTTCAGTTCCAGCTGGCGAACCCAAACTATATTATTGACAACTTCAGAAAGGTTTTTGCCAGCAAGTGGTCCGGATGCATCACCAGGAATCCCACGGCATCGATTTTCAAAATCTAATCGAAAATCTACAAACATTTAAATCACATAAATGATTCCACACATTCAGCAAAGTTTTCCAAAATGCCTTCTATGTACCAAACACTATGTCAAATATTGTGTATAGAAAAATAGTAACAGTTGGTCATCCTCAGGGACCTCATCATGTATCAAGTGAGAGAAAGGAAATAACCAGCTAATTCTAAAAGCCTGTCATCTATTACAGAAACAATAAATTAATCTTCAACACATAGATGTCATAAAAATACCTTAATCAAAAATGGTATACAACAAAAGAAATCTACAAAAATAATTTTCAAGCAAACATTATAATCTCTGATAAACTTTTACCTTTAACTGAGTCCATAAGTCTTGCCAATAAAGTTTCTCTTTCTAGCATCAATTCTTTGCTTATGGTTGGACGCTTCACCAACTCTTTATATTTCAGAAATGCTTGAAGAAGCTAATACAAAACAAAATAAGTATATGTTCATCCCAAATGAATCAACTAGGTAAAAACATGCGTATCTCCTCAAATAGCTTAAGAGAAATATTAAAAATTAAATATTTCAATATTTTACCTGTTGTGGACTATCCTGAATTTCTGAAATATAGTTTTTCAATTTTCCTGCTATTTTTTGTTCTGCAGGTGCAATAATTTTCTCATACTGAGACACTGCAGCTTTCCATAAAGGCTAAACAAATAAAAATACAGTTAGACTTTATTATTTTCAAAATGTGCCTTTAAAAAGAACACCACAAACAGGAGATTATGCAGACAAACACATATATATACTCAACCTCAGTATATGGATTATACTGCACAGGATTCAGGCCAGCAAAAGGTTCAAATACTCGAGCCAGGCACATGATTTTCTCATCACTGGCAGGTGAAAAATAAAGAAGTTTCTCATGAATTGTTCTAACAGCCAAGACCTAAAACATAAAATATTAGAACAAGACATTTACTCATATCAATAAATCAACACAAATAATCCAAAATCTAAAGTTATTGGGCAAGAATTTCTTTAACCTCGGTTTTTTGAAATGAAAAATAAAACTGAAACTATAAACTTGACAGTTTCTTCTCATCAATACTCAAAGTGATGCTCAAAGACACACTGTACTATCAATCAGTGTGCTCAAATCTAGTGAATACATATAAAATCTAAATATTTTTAAACTGTGTTTAATACTTATTTTAAGTAAAGTTTTAGTCTCTCCTCCTTACTATAGCAAACCTTCTGACTTTCATTAGTCTGCATTAACTTTGCTCTCCTAATAATGAAACAATATGCTAACAACTCCATTATGTATAACTTACAGACAGTTGGAAAACATTTCATTTTGTATTTAATTTTCTACCAACCATCAAAAGGTAATTAAAAGGCTAAGTAAAAATGCTATAATCTTTCATTTGTGTTGAAAATATCAGTACAAATTCACGATTTATTTTTCTCTTGATAAAAACAAAAATACTGATTTAACAATGCTGTCTACTGAGAAAGCCTAAAAGCATTGATAGTTAAATGTTTTACTACTTCATCAACCAGATTGTTGTCACTAAACACTATTTTCCTCTAACAAGAACAAGGACCTTTGGAGAAATGACTAATTCCACATACAAAACGGAAAATGTAGAAGATGGGTCAGTACATTTTAAGAGGTCTGACTGTAAAAAAGTTACCAAAGAAATACTGGATTCATATCAAAATGACACAGACACAACTTAAAAGGGTATTCTTTGCACAAAGGTGGGACGATGTGAGTATAGTAATAACTACAATAATAAATACAACAGTTTGAAACTTATAAAATATAAAAAAATCATAGGTTCATAATGATATTATTTAAAAAATCACTGATTGCCTATGAAACTTACTATGATACTTACTATGCATTGTTCTAAAAAGTGATAAACAAAAAGAAAAGGTAATTGTCTACATTGCCATTCCTATACAAACTATATTTCAGGTACCTAAAAACTGATAAAAAGTTCTTCCATCATCGCTAATAAATGCAGAAAGAACAGAATGAAAACACCATCATCTTCCAACTTCTCACAGTCAATCATTAAGAAAAACTTGGTGAGCAGCACTTTAACAGATAAATCAGATTAATCATACATGAACTCACAGATCAAACTTAACTCATGAAAAGCGGGAAACCCAGACACTACTTGCCTTCTTTAATGTATGAGAACTATATGCTACTGCCTATGAAGCAACCTGGTTCAAGTAAACTAACATTTAGCAACTAAAAATATTTCTGAGACAATTAGTAAACTTGTAGATTGATGACATAAATAATGATATTAAGAAACTATTCTCGTTTTGTTGGGTGTGATATTGATATTATGATTATCTTTTAAGAGTAAAAGTACAAGATTTCGTGGATTGGCTTTGAAAATACTTCAGCAAAAAAAAAAAAAAAAAACAATGGCAGGCAGGGAGGACGAAGATGGAACAAGAACTGAAGGGTGCTGTTGAAACTGACATTCATTACTGCGTGTTACTGCTTGTATGCTTGGAGTTCCTAATAAGACGCTAAAAACAGCAACAGCAGGCATTCCCTGTCAGTCCAGCGGTTAGGATTCAGCACTTGTACTGCCTGGGCCTGGGTTCAGTCCCTGGTCCAGGAACTAAAGATCCTCCAAGCCGCATAGCACAGGCAGAAAAAAATGAAATAAACTACCAGAACAACAACAACAACAAGTCCCCGAAGAGCAATGATTCCCTTAAGCACAAAGGGGAAAGGTCAGCTCTGCAATCTTTGCCTGCCTCCTCAAGGTAAGTATGTGAGTTCTATACTGAAACTCTGATTTACATAAATTAAGCATCTATTTCAAATACTACCACTGAATACTCCCTAAAACACTGCCTCTGCTTGCCAATAATTTCAATAGCCAAGAGAAAGTCTGAGAGCTTCCATACATAGACAAGTGGGTTATCTTTTTTTATAACAAAGAACAACAAAACAGAAGTTCATGACTTAAAAACTGAACAGCCACACAGCAAAGAAAAAGAAAGGAAGTGGAAAGCAGCAGGTCGTGCCCACTGGGCATCTGGTACTGTGCCACACAACTGCATAAATCATCTCTCATGAAGGGGAGCTCTTCTTCTCTCCCAAAAGTTTAAATGATTTCTACCAGATGTGTAGTGCTTAATAATTATAAAATGCATTCTCAAACAAGTGAGAAGATCCAAATGAAGATACCTCTTCAAGGCGTTTGCCAAGTTTGTCGAGTGTTTCAGGAAAATATTTTTCATTTTTCCACGGGTGAGGAACATAGCGCTGCCACACCTGACCGGTCAGATGACTACAGGCAGTCACCCATTGTTCACAAATTGAAATACCAGCTTTCATATTTTCCTTCACAAGGTAATAAGGATCTTCCCAGAGGTTCAAAGTTCCCAACTTCTTCTGAACAAATCTTCCAAATGAACCACCTAACAAGGTGCAAAACAAACTTTTTAATGAACATATCTTTTTAGCAAATAACTATGGAATACATGCTTTTCATTCAATTAAAATGATATACAAGTTAGCAAGTCAACAATCTCTGAAATGCCACATCCACACCTTTAGACAGGCACTGTTAATAACAAGTATTTTTTAAAAACGCAAACGCACACATGTATTTGTACATTTGCATCTGTCATCATATCATGTATATCTTTGAAGTGCAGAAGTATACATAGAATTCTTTAAAGGCCTCAGTCCCACAGTATGGATATGACATTTTGTAATCAGTTCTCAACCGCTATTTGTTTCTACTCTCATTTCACAAACAATGCTGTAATAAATGTCCTTTTACATACACCTTTATGTACTTGTCTAATAGGTCCTTAGGATAATAATGAGAAAGGTATATTCTAAGTCAAAAAGCATATTTTTTTATTGACAGATAATCCAATATACATTAAACTTTTCAGCTGGTGAAAAATAGTCTAAATTAATACATGCATTTTTTACATACATAAAAAAATCTGTTAATTTGATTATCAAAGAATTTGACACTATGATTTAAATTAACCAACTATGTACAAATATCTACTAAAATAATCCTATATAATTTGCTCTAAGAGTTACTTTAAGCAATAATTACTCTATTAAGGAGCATTTCAGAGGACTTAAAAGGAAAAAAATAGAAAATAAGGCAAGCTTCCAAAATTCCAAAAGTGTATTTCTTTACTAGTACCTATAATATCTAAGAGATGTAACATGCGTGATTCAGGATAATGATCATGCTCTGTTTGTCTCCACACATCATCTACAACATCCCGAGTTGTCTCCACCAAGTCAACCACTTCCAGTAAGGACAGACCATCCAAGTTATAAAATTCCTAAAACCAAAATGTATTCATTTTTAAACATAATCGTATTTGCACCTACGGCAATATAAACAAAACGTTGCCAGAGTTTTTCAAATGCTGCGATTCTAATATCTGCCATTATTTTCTCCTCTTCTTCTATCAGATGCTATATAACTTCTTTATGCAAATATCCTATCTGATCCTTCACAAACATAAATTTCATAAAAGCCAGAGGAAAAGATAAGAATTGCATAAACCCTATAAATTTATTTTTACCCTTGGCCTAATTTCCTCTAAATTTGTATTCGTTTCTTTTATTTATCCAATAGAGTGTTTATTTAACACTATATACACACTACCTTTCTCATTTAACTTATCCTTATTCATTCATTTCCTGGGTTGCACAATGTTACTGATAGTACAAATCTAGTACATGGTACATTATTCTAAATTTCATCAGTGCCACAAAAAGAGTTTTAAACCACTTCAAACACTTCATTCAAATGACAATAATGAAATAATACTTAGAATGAATAAAAAAATTACTAAATACTTATTTTGAAAAGAATAGATTTTTGTAAAAAAACAAAGTGGTCACTTATTTAACCTCTCCATAGATATATCATCAAGGAATAATCAATCTAATAAACTATCAGACTAAGACTTTTTATATTTTAGATTCCCCCAAACTGCTAATTTTAAAAAAGTGAACAATTTTCCCAAAGAACATATTACCTCCATATGGACAAACCTCTTAATACTGGGTTTCTCATTTTTTTGTATCTACCTGCATAAAAGTAATTATATTTTTGAGAAAAATATTTTCTAGTGATTAGAATTTAACTTTTTCAGAAGTTTGGACTTCTAAGTTGTACTCATTTTAAATACATATCTTAAGTAAACTCTGCTACATCTGAAGAATATATTTTGTACAGAGCCATCAAATAATGATTTTAAAACAGAGATAAAACTAATAAAAATTGAATGCTACAGTATTTCTATCAAAACCTGATATATAACTATATATGAATCACATACTCTTGCAATTGTTTCAAATAATTCTTTAAAATAACTGGCTCTTTCTTTGCTAATCTGTTTACTTCCACGATGAGCTTGTTCTATCCAAAACTGGAACTCATCACTTGGTGTAAGAATACCTGAAAAGTGAAAAGGAAAAATAAGAAATATCAACCATTATCATGGTCATCATTTTGAAATGTAAAGAAATAATGAAATACTATATTTTGTGTACCAGGAACTAATATATTATTGTAAGTCAATGATAACTTTAAAATCTCACAAGCAAATAAACTAATAGAAAAAGAGATTAGACTGTTGGTTACCAGAGGTGGGGAATAAGGAGAGGGGAAGTGGATGAAGCTGCTCAAAAGGTACAAACTACTAGTTATAAGATTAAATAAGTACTAAAGATATAATGTACAACACTATAAATGTAAATAGTGCTGCTTTATGTTATATATGAAAGTTCTAAAGAGAATATATCCTAACATTTCTTATCATAAGGGAAAATTTTTGTTTAACTTTGTATCCACGACATAATGGATGTTCACTAAACTTACTGTGACAACCATTTCATGCTGCATGCAAGTCAAATTATTATATTGTACACCCGAAACTTACATAATGCTACACATCAATTATCTCAATAAAACTAGGAAAAAGAAGGAAACAATTAAAAATGAAAAGCCAGAAAGTAACTGGTTTCATTTGCTGATTTTGCACATTTCTGTATTATTCACGAAGTACAGAAAATGAATTTTACAATTTCTATGAACAAAAACAATAAAACAACCCCTAAACAATTAAGAAAATGACAATCAGTACACACTTATCAATAAGTACTTTAAAATGCCTGAATGGATATAAAAACAAAACCCATATATATGTTGCCTCCTGGAGACTTGCTTTGGATCTAAAGTCACACTGAGACTGAAAGGGGATGAGAAAAGGTATTCGAACTAAATAGAAGTCGAGAAACCAATACTTATGTCAAATAAAGAAAATAAAGACGTTACATAATGATTAGTGATCAATCCAAGAAGACATAACACAATGTAAGTATATATCCAACCAACATAGGAACATCTAATACATAAAGCAAATATTAATAGACATAAGGGAAAAACTGACAATAATAAATTCATAGTAGGGAACTTTAATCTCCCACTTACATCAATGGACATATTATTCAGACAAAAAATGAATAAGGAAACAATGGCCTTAAACAACACATTAGACCAAATAAACTTAATAGATATATATATAGAACATTACACCCACAAGCAGCAAAATATACATTTATTTCAAATACATATGATACAGTCTCTAGGACAAATCACATGCTAGGCCACAAAAACAAGACTCAGCAAATTTTAAAACCTGAAATCAGATCAAGCATCTTTTCTGACTATAATGCTCTGAGACAAGTAATCAACCAGCAGAAAAAAATTGCAAAAAAAAAAAATCACAAACAAGTAGAGGCTAAACAACATGCTACAAACAAACAATGAATCAAATAAGAAAATGTTTAAAAATACCTGAAGAAAAATGAAAATAAAAACACAACAATCTAAAATCTACATAATGCAGCAAAAGCAGTTCTAAGAGGGCAGTTTATAGTGATACAGCCTATTCCACAAAACAAGAAAAATCTCAAACAACCTTAATTTACACCTATAGTAACTAGAAAAAAAGAATAAATAAAACCAAAAGTTAGCAGAAGGAAAGAAGTCATAAAGATCAGAGCAGAAATAAATGCAACAGGAACTAAAAGGTAATATGGAAAGATCAATGAAACTAAGAGCTCGTTCTGTAAAAAAATAAACATCATTGATACACTTTGCCACACTCATCAAGAAAAAAGGACAGAGGGCCAAAATCAATAAAATCAGAAATGAAGAAGGAACTGACACCACAAAAATTCAAAGAGTCATAAGATTTTATTAAGAACAATTATACACCAATATAATGGACAACCTAGAAGAAAAGGACAAATTCCTAGAAATGTACAGTTTCCCAAGACTGAATCAGGAAGAAATAGAAAAATATGAGAACAACTGCCAGTAATGAAACTGAATCAGTAAAAAACAACTCCCAAGTACTGCAGTCCAGAACTAGATGGCTTCACACATCACATGGTTTGGTGAAGTCCACCAAATATGCAGAGAAAAGTTAACACCTATCATTCTCAAATTATTCCAAAAAACTACAGAGGAAGGTATCCTTCCATACTCATTTTCCAGGGCCGGCATCTCCCTAAGATCAAAACCAGACAAAGAATCACAAAAAAGGAAAATTAGAGGTCAGTATCACAATAAATATAGGTGCAAAATTCCTCAACAAAATATGAGCATACCAAAGTCAACAATACATTAAAAGGACCATACACCAGCCAAGTGGTATTTATCCTAGAGATGTGGATGATTCAATATCCAAAAATCAATCAATGTGATACCACATTAACAAAGTGAAGAATAAAAATCACAAGATCACCTCAATAAATACAGGAAAACTTTTGACAAAAGTAAGTATCCATCTATGATTAAAAATCTCAACAACAAAGTGGGGTATAGAGGAAACATAACCAAGGACATATGTGATGAGCCCACAGCTGACATCATACCCAAGGGTGAAAAGCTGAAAGCGTCTCCTCTAACATCAGAAACAAGACGAGGATGGCCACTCTCACCCACTTTTATTCAACAAGTCCTAGCCACAGCAATCAGACAAGAAAAAGAAATAAAAGGAATCCAAAACAATCTTGAGAAAGAACAAAGCTGTAGTTATCATCCTCCCCGATTTCAAATGATACTGCAAAGCTACAATCATCAAAAACAATATGGTACTGACACAAACACAGATACATAGAGCAATGGAAAGAATAGCAACCCCGAGAAATGAACTCACACTTATGACAATTAACAGATGACAAAAGAGGAAAGAGTATACAATGAGGAAAAGACAGCCTCTTTGATAAAAGATGTTGGAAAAACTGGAGCTACATGCAAAAGAATTACCTGGACTTTCCTCCACCATCATATACAAGTTTAAGCTCACAATGCATTGAGGACTTAAATGTGTAAGACCTGAAACCATAACTTCTAGAACAAAACAGAGCGAGTGCACTCTCTGTCACTGTTCTTTGTCTTGTTTGCTTGGACCTGTCTTCTCAGGCATCTCAGGCACCGGAAACAGAAGCAAAAATAAACACACAGAACTACATAAAACTAAAAGGCTTTTATACAGCAAAGGAAACTATCAACAAAATGGAAAGGCCACCGACAGAATGGGAGAAGGTATTTGCAAATGACGCTTCTGTTAAGGGGCTGAAAGTAAAAAGTTAAAGTGTTAGTTGCTCAGTCATGTCCGACTCTTGGCAGCGCCATGGACTGTAGCCTGCCAGGCTCCTCCATGGAATTCTCCAGGCAAGAATACTGGAGCAGGCTGCCATTTCCTTCTCCAAGGGATCTTCCTAACCCAGAGATCGAACCCAGGTCTCCCACATTGCAGGCAGATTCTTTATAGTCTGAGCCACCAGGAAAGCCCAGTAAGGCGGGGAAGCGGAGTTAATATTCATAGTATACAAAGAATTCATATAACTCTATATCAAAAAATAACATTGCTTTGTTATTAAAAATTTTTTAAATAGGCAGAGGATCTGAATAAACATTTTTCCAAAGAAAAGAAACAGATGGCCAACAGGCACATGAAAATGGGAGGGAAAGTAGAGCAGCCGTTACGGAAAACAGCATGGAGATTGCTCAAAAAATTGAAACTAGAACTATCATACGATCCAGCAATTACACTTCTGGGCATTTATATGAAAAAAACAAAAACACTAATTAAAAAAGATATATGTTCTCCTATGTTCACTGCAGCATTACTTAAAATAGCCAGATACTGAAGCAACCTACATGCCCATAAATAGGTAAATAGAAAAAGAAGATGTAGTACATACATACAATGGAATATTACTCAGTCATAAAAGAGAACAAAATCTTGCCGTTTGTGACAACATGTATATGCCTAGATGGCATTATGCTAAGCAAACCAGGCAGTGAAAGACAAATACTGAATAATCTCACTTTTATGTGGAAACTAAGAAACAAAACAAATGAACAATAAAACAAAAGCAGGGTTATAAAGAGTTAGCGCCAGCAGCTCACGGCCAGTGAGGCACAAGCTATAAGGCCCCATGCACTTCCCAGCGCCCACCCGCCATGCCTGGCTTCAACCACAAGTTCCCGGAGAAACCTAAGCTTTGTAACCATCAGTTACGAAATTAATGAGTCACTGGTATTAAATGTACCCTGTAGGGAACATAATCAAGAAATATGCAATATCTTTTCATGGTAACATATTATAACTAGATTCATCATAGTGATCATTTTGAAATGCATAGAAATATCAAATCATTATGTTGTGTAACAGGAACTAACATACTTCTGTAGATCAACTACACAACAAAATCAAGCAAACAAACTTGATAGAAAAAGAGATCTGACTAGTAGTTACCAGAGGTAAGCTACGGGAAGAGGGGGAACTGAACGAAGGTGGTTAAAAGGTACAACGTTCAAAAGATAAATCAGTAGGGATGCAACGTCGTGGTTGTTGTTCAGTCACTCAGTCATGTCCAACTGTTTGCAAACCCATGGACTACAGTCCTCAGGACCCTCTGTCCACGAGGTTCTCCAGGCAAGAATACTGAAGTGGGCTGCTATTGCATTCTCCAAGATACGTTCCCAGACGAGGGATAGAACCCATGTCTCCTGCACTGGCAGGCAGATTCTATACAAATGAGCCACCAAGGAAGCTACAACATGGTAAATGTTAATTAGCACTGATATGTTATACATGAAAGAGACAAGAAAGCAAGTAAATCCTAACAGTTCTCATCACAAAAAAAAATTTTTTTCCTATTCCTTTAATTTTGTATCCATATGAGGTGATGGATATTCACTAAACTTACTGTGATAATGATTCTTTGATGTATTTAAGTCAAATCATTATACTATACACCTTAAACTTATATAATGTTGTATGTCAATCATATCTCAATAAAACTGGAAGAAAAAAATAAGCAAATTAAAAGTTTTCTTTCAAATTTGCATTTAAGCTTCCTAATGAACAATCTCTAGCTGCTTAATCACATGCTGGAAATAAATTCACTAATCGTTCTGGTTGTATGAGATTCAGAAAGGATTTAGAAAGGATTTATTTTACTATTCAAGCAAAGTATAAAACTCCATCTAATATTTTAAACCAATGATTTCTGTATGTCATGAATTTCATCTTAATTGTTCTTGGGGAATAATTTATCTATGGCCACAAAATTATAATCAGCTTCAGAAAAAAATACATTTTAAAATAAGAGTCACTGGCTTATTATCTTTGCAAATATACAATTAGTATCAATCCTCATTACTCAGATTCTGGATTTATGAAGTCACTACTCATTAACATTTACATGTATCCGAAGCCAATACCCTGAGAGCACTCATGGTCACTTGCAGACACACAGAGCTGTGAAAAATTTTAGTTGCCCAACACATATGCCCCCAGCTAAGGCTGAACAATCCACACTGCTTGTCTTTTTTCTACCTCCTACTGTAAGTAAATGTCTTTCTCATAGTCTATGTATTATCATAGTTTCACATTTTGTGCTTTCTGTTGGTGATTTTGCTTTTTAAACTGACCCCAAGCACAGTTATGAAGTGCTGTCTCCTGTTCCTAGCACAAGAACACTATGATGTGCCTTAAAGATAAAATGCTTCTGTTAGATAAGCTTCATACAGGCATGAGTTACAGTGCTGTTGCCCATGAGCTCAACGATAATTCATCAACAATATATATTAAATAATGTGTCTAACAAAACACACCTAAAATAAGGTTATATGTTGAGTAGCTGGTGAAAATGTTATGACCAGAGGCTCACAGGATCCTAGGCACAATGGTTCAGTATTTGTTAATTCAGTGTTCACAGTGACTTAATAAAACAGAACTGCTGAAGACAATGAGAATCAACTATATTATTTCCATAAACTGCACATTAAAAAAGATTACATTTTCCCCTTCTCCAAATCCATACATAAATCTATACATTTAAAATCAGCTCAAGCTCAGAGACGATCCAAAGGTGCAAAGAAATATTTGAAAAAGTATATTAATTTACTATGTACTAATAAGGCAACAGTTTTGACTTTCTTTGATAAAATTATGGCTAAATACCTCGTGTGTCATCTTCCTTAAATTTCAGTTTTGATAAGTTAGTATCTGATCTTCGTAGAACTATACCCAAACCAGCTTCTAGTTCACTCAAAAGGTTCTGAAGTTTGGGATCAAAGTTTCTGCTCCATTCCTGATCCTAAATAAAATCACACAAGAGCACATGATGATAAATATCTTGCCAAACAGGCTTCCTAAAACCCTGTCAAAAACTAAGTCCAAATATACCTGTTTCACTCAAAGGCTGGCACTACCTCCATCTCTTAAGAGAGGGATAAAACTCTTTTCAACAGTTAAAACTTTATCAAGATCATTTACTATCACAATTTAAGAATGGATGTAGATTGCATTTTACATGTTTTTCCAATTTCTCTATTTGTCAACAAAGCTTACATTATATTTTTTAATAAAAAAGAAAAAATATTTAATTTATAAACTAAAATACTAATATTACCAATAAATAAAATAATAAATATTTATATTTGTGTGTATGAAAGCATTTATCCAAAGACTTAGGCTAAAATCAACAACCATACAAGCTACTTTAATTTACTCACCTTTAATAACATTGGTGCAAATACTTGCCGGACAGCTTGGTAAAGGGAATTAATTGGTGATTCTAACATAGATGAAACAAGAATATTATTATGTAGATTTTGATCAGTAATTACTTCGGGTCGCAGCTTGAAAAACACCAGCACTTTATCTTTTGTGTCAGCAAAATCAATCTAAAGTGATAAACAAATGATTTTTAATGTTATTTTCATAAAGTTAATATTTGAAAATATTACCCTAAAATGTTGTATCTATAATTTTACCCCTTGGTAAAGTATACTTTAGGAATAATTACAGTATATTACAACCAAACTGTCCTTGCTCCATAAGAAAACCTGCGTTTGAAAATTGTATCCCCACTAATAGGTAATTGTATCATAAAGCTACTTTGATAAGCGATAAGTGATTATAAACAAAAGCACTACATAAATATTGTTGACATACACTGCTAACTACTCCACTCCAGCCAGGTTCATTAATACTATAAATCAAAGCTGTGTGCCCCACGTACATACGGGTGAGTAGTATAATTCTCCACTCTGCTCCACAAACTCTGTAACAAGGATGTTAATTACCCTCTTGCATGCGTGCTAAGTCACTTCAGTCGTGTCTGACTCTTTGGGACCCTATGGACTGTAGCCCGCCAGGCTCCTCTATCCATGGAATTCTCCAGGCAAGAATACTGGAGTGGGTTGCCATGCCCTCCTGCAGGGGATCTTCCTGACCCAGGGATCAAATCCGCATCTCTCACGTCTCGTCTCCTGCACTGGCAGGTGGGTTCTTTACCACTAATGCCACCTGGGAAGCCCAATTACCCTCTTACCCAAAACTAAGTTCTATATAAACAGACAACCTAAACGAAAAAAAACTTAGGTTGTCTATCTCCTAAAATTATCTTTACCTGAACCAATGTTTTTCCCTTCAAGTATTTGAGCATCAAACTCTCTTACTAAATTGTCATAAAGCTAGATTATTTAAAATTAGAACTGTCTGAGCTAAACTAGAATTCACTAACCCAACCATGTTTAAAATAGGCCAGTTCATAGCAACTAGTTCATTAGCTGAAAAGTATACCGCTCAAAAGAAGTTTTTGCATTATATACATATTTACAAAATTGTTCTCATTTCTTTGTCCAGGAAGAGAAGTCTATGCCATAAAAAAAACTTTCAAACAAGTTCACTGCTGTGCATGAAAAGACACGCTAAAGATGAGTGAGCTCTTGTGCTACTTTTATCCTAATCACTGTATTGGTTTAGCCACTAGGAAGGAACTGTCATTTACTTGGTGTTACTGCTTTTCTCAAATTCTCATTTTCAGACATTAGAGTTCTATTGCTAGTGTGATCATTTTATTCCCATTATAAGCAAGTGAAAACTGCAGACTGCAGATAAGTAATTTGAAAAATTCATTCCTTAGTAATTAAATAGACATACACTTGAACTTTTCTACTCCCACCTATCTGAAGAAAGAATATTCATAAAATACATATTTTAATATCATACCCTGAAAACAGTAACTATAGTCACTGGCCAAGGTGCTCTGGGGCATCAGGACAACGAGCTTTGCGTTAGTCAAAATCAGAGTTAAAGCAAAGGATAAGTTGGCTACAGCTGCTCATCATTCCGAGTAAAGAATCAGCACTCGTAGCCTAATCTTCCAGTTTCCCTATCATCAGCAACTGCTATTTACTCTTAACTGACTATAATCTGATAATTACTAACCTATAAATTGGGCTTTCTAGGTGGTGCTAGTGTTCAAGAACCCGACTGCTAATGCAGGAGACATAAGAGATGTGATCGATCCCTGGGTCAGGAAGATCCCCTGGAGGAGGGCATGGCAACCCACTCCAGTATTCTTGTGTGGAGAATCCCACGGACAGAGGAGCCTGGTTGGCTAGAGTCCGTAGCATTGATGGACATGACTGAAGCAACTTAGCATGCATGCAAGGTGTAATTTGTTCTTTTTTGAGGTTGCAAAATGTCTCTATCACCTCCTGGGATCCATCAGGGATTAGCATACTACAACCTTCTGCCTGTTTTGCACAGTTCACAAGCTCAAAATTATTTCTACATTTTTTTGAAAAATCAGAAGAATAATATTTCATGGCATGAAATTCAAGCATCAGTGTCCATAAACAAAGCTGAATGTGGTCACGTTCAGTCATTCACATCCTGTCTACGGTTGCTCTCTCACGGCAATGGTCAAATTGTGACAGAGGCCTTACAACCCGCCAAAGCCCAAAACGTTTGTTATCTGGCCCATTATAGAAAACAAAGTTGCCAACTTCTATCCTACAGCATAAACCAGACCACATCTCTCTTACTTAAGACTACCAACAACTGGGTATTTCAACCTAAATGGTGTACAAGGTCCAAAATGCTCAGTCCATATTGTAACTTCCACTCTTCGGTTATTCGTTAAACTTTGGCAATGACTGTGTAATTTTTTTTCCCAGCCCCCCTGAAACCAAGATGAGATCCAGCTCAAGGCCTTGGAATTTACCATTTCTTCTGCTGAGAAAACTCCTTCCCTCAATCTGTGTGCTGTGCTTAGTGGCTCCGTCGACTCTTTGCAACCCCACGGACTGTAGCCCTCCAGGCTCCTCTGTCCATGAGGACTCTCCAGGCAGGCATACTAGAGTGGGTTGCCACGCCCTCCTCCAGGGGATCTTCTCAACCCGGGGAATGAACCCAGGTCTCCAGCATTGAGGGCAGATTCTTGATCCTCTGAGCCACCAGGGAAGCCCCTCCCTAAATCTGCCTACAACTAATTCACCATTCAAATTTCATTTCAAATCCAATTTCCAATCCAAACAGGCATTGGCTCTCTCCCTATTTTAATGCAGCTCCCCACCCTGCCCCAATCACTACTTTAACATCACTCTATTTTTACTGGCAGCAGTTATCAATACCCAAACTTATGTTACATTACATGTCTATGTAGATGAAGTGAAGTGAAAGTCGCTCTGTCGTGTCCGACACTTTGCGACCCCTGGACTCGTCCATGGGATTCTCCAGGCCAGAATACCAGAGTGGTTAGCCTTTCCCTTCTCCAGGGGATCTTCCCAACCCAGGGATCGAACCCAGGTCTCTCGCACTGCAGGTGGTTTCTTTACCAGCTGAGCCACAAGGGAAGCCCCATCTGTGTGAATGTGTTTAACCTATTTTTGTCCATTTGAATGTTACTCCTTGAAGATAAACTGACATATTCATATTCATTATCCCTAGAACCCAGGACAATGCCAGACCATAGCAGGTGAATTAATATTTCTTAATTTGTTAAATTACGCTGACTCTCAGACATCTAAAGTACAACTTAAGAAACAGAAAAACATTTTCAAATATGACTAAGTATCTGTAGTGTGCTGTATGACTCTATATAAAATACACTGTTAGGCTCTACTAGCTTAAGTATTAAAGTAAAAAAGTTATAGATTCAATTTTCACTACCCAACCCAAGATATACTTTTACAAATCCAAACCCCTCATCTTGTTTTCCCATTACACTCTATCTAAACTTTCAGATCCTAAAGGAAATCAGTCCTGAATATTCATTGGAAGGACTGATGCTGAAGCTGAAGCTCCAATACTTTGGCCACCTGATGCGAAGAACTGACTCACTGTAAAAGACCCTGACACTGGGAAAGATTGAAGGTGGGAGAAGGGGACGACAGACGATGAGATGGAGAGATGGCATCACCGACTCGATGGACATGAGTTTGAGCAAGCTCCAGGAGTTGGTGATGGACAGTGAAGCCTGGCGTGCTGTAGTCCATGGGGTCCCAAATGGTCGGACACGACTGAGCGACTGAACTGAACTGAAACTTTCAGAGGCATTTACAGCCCTGTGTTTGATTTTATCATTTGTTGAGTATATGTCATTCTAGGCCATCCAGAGTGAGGCTCCAGAGGCAGAAGCAGGGGGTCCTATTGTGAATTACATAATACTAACCTACTGGAAAGAAATGCAAAAAAAGCAAAATGGCTGTCTGAGGAGGCTTTACAAATAGCTGTGAAAAGAAGAGAAGAAAAAAGCAAAGAAGAAAAGGAAAGATATTCCCATTTGAATGCAGAGTTCCAAAGAATAGCAAGGAGAGATAAGAAAGCCTTCCTCAGCGATCAATGCAAAGAAATAGAGGAAAACAACAGAATGGGAAAGACTAGAGATCTCTTCAAGAAAATTAGAGATACCAAGGGAACATTTCATGCAAAGATGGGCTCGATAAAGGACAGAAATGGTATGGACCTAAAGAAGCAGAAGATATTAAGAAGAGGTGGCAAGAATACACAGAAGAACTGTACAGAAAAGATCTTCATGACCCAGATAATCACGATGGTGTGATCACTAACCTAGAGCCAGACATCCTGGAATGTGAAGTCAAGTGGGCCTTAGAAAGCATCACTACGAACAAAGCTAGTGGAGGTGATGGAATTCCAGTTGAGCTATTTCAAATCCTGAAAGATGATGCTGTGAAAGTGCTGCACTCAATATGCCAGCAAATATGGAAAACTCAGCAGTGGCCACAGGACTGGAAAAGGTCAGTTTTCATTCCAATCCCAAAGAAAGGCAATGCCAAAGAATGCTCAAACTACCGCACAACTGCACTCATCTCACATGCTAGTAAAGTAATGCTCAAAATTCTCCAAGCCAGGCCTCAGCAATACGTGAACCGTGAACTTCCAGATGTTCAAGCTGGTTTTGGAAAAGGCAGAGGAACCAGAGATCAAATTGCCAACATCCGCTGGATCATCAAAAAAGCAAGAGAGTTCCAGAAAAACATCTATTTCTCGTTTATTGACTATGCCAAAGCCTTTGACTGTGTGGATCACAATAAACTGTGGAAAATTCTGAAAGAGATGGGAATACCAGACCACCTGCCCTGTCTCTTGAGAAATCTGTATTCAGGTCAGGAAGCAACAGTTAGAACTGGACATGGAACAACAGACTGGTTTGAAATAGGAAAAGGAGTACGTCAAGGCTGTATATTGTCACCCTGCTTATTTAACTTCTATGCAGGGTACATCATGAGAAACGCTGGGCTGGAAGAAGCACAAGCTGGAATCAAGATTGCCGGGAGAAATATCGATAACCTCAGATATGCAGATGATACCAACCTTATGGCAGAAAGTGAAGAAGAACTAAAATGCCTCTTGATGAAAGTGAAAAGAGGAGAGTGAACAAGGTGGCTTAAAGCTCAACGTTCAGAAAACTAAGATCATGGCATCTGGTCCCATCACTTCATGGGAAATAGATGGGGAAACAGTGGAAACAGTGTCAGACTTCATTTTTGGGGGCTCCAAAATCACTGCAGATGGTGATTGCAGCCATGAAATTAAAAAATGCTTACTCCTTGGAAGGAAAGTTATGACCAACCTAAACAGCATATTAAAAAGCAGAGACATTAGTTTGCCAACAAAGGTCCGTCTAGTGAAGGCTATGGTTTTTCCAGTAGTCATGTATGGATGTGAGAGTTGGACGGTGAAGAAAGCTAAGTGCCGAAGAATTGATGCTTTTGAACTGTGGCGTTGGAAAAGACTCTTGAGAGTCCCTAGGACTGCAAGGAGATCCAACCATTCCATCCTAAAGAAGATCAGTCCTGGGTGTTCATTGAAAGGACTGATGTTGAAGCTGAAACTCCAATACTTTGGCCACCTCATGCGAAGAGTTGACTCATTGGAAAAGACCCTGATGCTGGGAAGGATTGGGGGCAGGAGAAGGGGACAACAATGAGATGGCTAGATGGCATCACCGAGTCGATGGACATCAGTTTGGGTAAACTCCGGGATTTGGTGATGGACAGGGAGGCCTGGCGTGCTGTGATTCATGGGGTCGCAAAGAGTTGGACGCCACTGAGCGACTGAACTGAAGTGAACTGAACCTATCGGAGCGGGCTTCCTGGTGGCTCAGCAGTAAAGAATGTGCCTGCAATGCAGGAGACCCGGGTTTGATCCCTGGGTTGGGAAGATCCGCTGGAGAAGAGAATGGCAGTCTATTCCAGTATTCTTGCCTGGAGAATTCCATGCACAGAGGAGCCTGGCGGACTACAGTTGTCAAGTATGATTATCCATGCTTTTTACATCTTTGTAAACTTACCAAACCAAGGAAAGTGCCTTATATATATTGAGTTCAAAATACAGTGATTGAATAGAATTGAGTCAAATCCAAGACTAAAGATTCATAACAGGGTGAATAATTCAATCATCCTACAAAAATGCATTCAATGTAATCTGTGAATCATCTACTGTGCTAGACCTAGGGATATGGATGAACACCAGAGGAAGAGGTTTAAAAATATGACTATGATTTGTTAACTTTCATCCATTTACTGAGCCCCTTTAACATGTGAGGCAATTTTTCTGTATATTACTCTGAGTGTGTGTGTGTGTGTGTTTATCTCCTGGTTGCAGGTGCACCCATTTCTTAAACAATCCTGCCAGTAGAAGCAGCAATGAAATAAATATCAATAAGTCAATACATCACATGTTGTACAACAAAAAAGAATTTAAACTATCTTATCATTTCGTAAAAGATTTTCATTCCTAACTATTCTTTCCCTCGAGTAAATGTAAACTAAGTATATAATAAAAAAAAAAAAAAAAAGATACACTAGAATTTACCCCCAAAGAACCTCAAAAGGGAGAAAAAAAAAAAAATGATTAAATAAATAAGATCAATTTCGTGTTTTTAGTTATAACCTAAATGTAGTACTAAAAGACTGTAATTGTTCTCCGCCGGTGAGCGGACTGGGAGCTTCCTTCGGCCAGGCGGGATGCAAGCTTGGAAACCAAGCGAAGCCAGAGGCCCGCGCAGCCCTCCCGGAAGGCACAGCCTCGGGCCCCGGAGCAGGACCCAAGCCAGGAGGCTCCCAGGGACCCGGCATCCGTCCGGCTGAGCCGGGACGGAAAGGCAGGCCGGGGCGGGGTGCAGGCAGGCATACCACGTTGGAGAAGGCGAGGCCGGCGTCGGATCGCTGCACCCGGAGGAGCATCTGGTTCCCATCGTCCAAAAAGTTGTTGATTTCGGGGCCGCTGCCCAGCAGCGCGTGGTCCCAGGATTCCGACACCAGCCCGAAGTAGTTCTGCGTAGTGGCGAAAATGAAGAGCTTCCGCACGTCCCCGGGCCCGCCGGCCATGACTCGGGAGAGGAGGACCGCCGAGGGCGGGAGGCAAGAGCGAACGCCGGAGAAAGCGGGCGGGAGGGAAGCGCAGGGAGGCGCGGACGGCCCCAGCGGCGAGCTCCCCCGCGGCCTGCGGGGCTCCGGTTGCCAAGGGCAGTCGCTATGGCGACGGCGCACACGCCCGCGCGCGGCGGCGTTACCGCCTCGGGCACGCGCACGCCAAGCTCTCGGGCCGATCGACCACCTCGGCGCTCCGTAGCTGCTCGCCGCCGTCATCGATTGCAGGGGCTTCGGGCGAGTGTGGGTCCGCCTTTAGTGCTTTATACAGACTTCCTATGACGCATTATTAGGAGACACGCAGCTAGTCTTCAAGTGCAACAGTATGGCGTGGATTTAGGAAGGCTAAAGGATTTCTAGTGCACCCTTTACCCCTGCACTCATTAGCAAAACATTCTGTCAGCGTCAAGTTCCACATCTGTAAACTGGGGAAATACTATCTAGGTTGTAGTGAGGATTTTAAGAGATTACTATTTAAACATCAGCTTTTTAAAGGGAATGATTTAAAAAATAAATAAATAAATAAAAAGCTCTGGTAAAGAACAGGAGTTCAATACAACGTTAATTTGCTCATTTCTGTGCTAATTTCTCACCATTAATTTTATCATCCTATTAATTTCAGAAAAATTTAACCAGGTTTCATCACAATCATCATCGGAACACAGAGCCATATTTGTAAAATAACCAAAACAGGCCATGATACTTGTTAATTTGTTTTATAACAAGCACAACCAAACACTGAAGAAATACAAAAGTGAAATCAGCCTTCATTTTCCACTCTGTGGCATCACTACAAACTACTAAACTGCCATTTATCTCAATATTCATCAAAGGCTCTGAATTCCATAATTATCTTCTAAGATGTTTACCACATGCTCCTATATGCCAAGTAATGAACTAGGCCCTGGAGGCCACGGTCTCTGCCAGAAGGGTTTTTGGTGTCCTCACTCATCCCAGCCCTGGTTTGAGCCGTTATCTAGGGAAAAGGACACTCACTTTTTATTTGTACCCAATAATCACAACTGGACAATAATCACAACAGGACAGAGAGGCCTGGCGTGCTGCAATTCATGGGGTCGCAAAGAGTCGGACACGACTGAGCAACTGAACTGAATCACAACTGTATTCTTTTAGAATTAGAAAGAGGGTCATTTCATCTACTGAGGATCTTGATTGAGTTCTGGGAACGGAAACTAAAGAAAGCTGAAGAGCTTTAAATTATAAAAGAAAATGAGTTCAGATTCTTACAAAACAGTTTGAAAAGTGGAAGAGGAGGCAGTGCGGTAGAATGCTGGTGACTCCAAATAGGAACCCAGGGCGACTGGGTAGCCAAAAAGGCCTTTGAAACAAAAATGGCTAATATGGATACAGAGATTCTTGCTCTGCAATGGGCATAATGACCCTTCCCAGGATCTTAAGGAAAGCTTCCATTACCCACAAATGCTTAGTCTGGGTGAGTTATTTTGGTGGAAATGTATAAAATGTCTGTATTAAGTATCCTTGGCAATGTGAATAAAACTGAATGAAAAGGCAATACATGTAGGGACATGAGTATAGAAACCTGTTGAGATAATGAGAATCTCATCCTCCCAGAAATATTTAAAATCTTGATGGGCTTTGGACTTCCGCAAGATATGAAATTTGAATATTTCAATCCATTTTAACTCAGATGTCAAAATATATATATACATATATTCACCTAGATGTCCAGTTGACATGTAAACCCAATGAGGGTAGGGATGTTGTGTATCTTGTTCACAGCTGTTTACCCAGACTTAGGCCTAGAGTGGAAAACAAAACAATGTCCCTGGACTCATGAAGCTTGAATAAAGAATCTCACAGATAGTAAGTTATAGAATGAAGATTTATTCCAAATCCTGTTGACTCAATCTCCAGACACTCTATCACAGTGGTAGACAGCAGGTTAGCCACTAACATCATTTCTCCCCTTTCACAGCTAAGAAGTACTTACCATCCAGGTGTGGCCACTAACTAAGTCTCACAAATGAAATGTGGGCAGAAGTAACGTGTGCCACTTCCAAGGCAAAGTTTCAAAGAAGTAACTGTATCTTTACCCTTTGCCAGCTAGGTGGAGCTAACAAAACAACAAGAAATGGCAGAACCATGAAAAAGTCAGAACCAGAGCTCCTGAGTCAGTGTGGAGTAGAACCAGCAGTTGTTAAGCAAGGTATAACCTTTATTGTGTTTGAATCATATTATATTATGTAGTGTGGGTCTATTTGTTAATAGCGATTTAGGCCACACTAACCCAAGAGTAGGGCTTCCCAGGTGCAGCTAGTGGGAAAGAATCAGCTGCCAATGCAGAAGGAACAAGAGATAATCCCTGGGTTGGGAAGATCCCCTGGAGGAGGGCAGGGCAACCCACTCCAGTATTCTCGCCTGGAGAATCCCATGGACTGAGGGCTACAGTCCAGGGTTGCAAAGAGACGGACACGACTGAAGTGACTTAGCACACACACACACCCAAAGAGCAATTGACATCAGCCACAGGGCGCTGTTCAAAAAAGGTAGTGTGGAGCACTGGTTTAGAAGTCAACCAGCAGGTGACATTCAAACAGAAAATGTGAGCCGGAGGCCAGGGGCCAAAAGCTTTCTGAACCAAGGATTCCAATTGTTTTAAATATTTGCATTTCTCAAACCTGTTGGTCTCAGGACTTCTTTATACATTAAAAATTTATTGAAACCTTTAGAAAAAATTTGCTTCTGTGCATTATTTCTATCAAAATTTACTGTACTAGTCATTCAAAGTGAGACAGGTTTTAAAATACGTACTTATTCATCCAATTAAAAATAACAAGCGGGACTTTCCTGGTGGTCCAGTGGTTAAGAATTCACCTTGCATCCCAGGGGACGCAGATTCAATCCCTGGTCAGGGAACTAATTCCCCACGTGCCCTGGGGCAACCAAGCTCCGCCAGGGCAACTACTGAGTCTAAGGGCTCTGGAGACTGAAAGCCAAAACCGGAAAGAAGCCCTCAGACCTCAACAAAAGGGCTTGCATGCTGCAACTAGGATCTAATGCACCCAAATAAATAAATACTTTTAAATACAAAAGTAGTAAGTTAACATGACTTGTTAACATAAATAACATATTTTAATGAAAATAATTATAATTCCCAATATAAAAATAAATTTGGTCACAAGAGTGGTATTGTTTTACATTTCTGCAAATTTATTTAGTATATGCCTTAGTAGGAGGCAGTTATTTAATAGATATTCTATCTACTACTGCATCCATCCCTTGCAATATGTTGTTTCGGTTGAAGTATGTGGAGAAAACTACAGATATGTAGTTAGAAACAGAAATGTAGCTGGAAAACAGAAAGAACTTTATAGTCTTTTCAGATAGCTGTGAATATTCTTCTGTGTTACTAAACCAAGATTCCACAAATGGTAGTTTCTTTCTTTGCGTGTGTGTGTGTGTGTGTGTGTGCACACGCGCTTATTTTGGCCATGCTGCGTGGCCTGTGGGACCTTAATTACCAGACCAGGGGTAAAATCCAGGCCCCCAGCAGTGGACGCACAGAGCCTTAATGACTGGACCACCAGGGACTTCCCCACAAACAGCAGTTTCTTGAAGGACAGTTGCAATTTGGAATCTGGAACCATATCAATAAACATTTCATACTCAGTTACATTAAAACCCATTGGTTATCTTGCACTCTGAATGGGTATTTTGCCTGTACATAATTTTGTAATTTCATGTATTGGTCATTTGGAAAACATTTGAGCTATGTAGATCTTCCAAATGTTGATACATTTCATTATACAATAATATAAAATCACATTCATTAATAAACCACTGATACCATAAGAAAAAGTCTGTGTATGAAGAGATTGTCAAGCTTACAGTAGTAGACAATTAAAGTTTTCCAAAATTCTAATTTTTCATGAAAGCCTGAATTTCATCATTGGCAACAAATATTGTTCATTTTTTCCCTTGAAATGATAGACTTATTTTGTTCATTTTTGAGAAAAAAAAATGTCTGCCAAAGTCAGACCCAAGTCGTAATAGTAATAGTTTGTCATCTGTTCAAGTAAAAATTGTCTTCAGTGATAAAAACTGCTAGTTTTGATCAAAACTCAAACAGTCACAGAAGTTCCTGTTTGTTTGTTTTTTCTTTACCTGAAGTCTTTACTTTCCACTGTACTTCAGTATTCAGCAGAAGTGCTTTTGGTATTTCATCCATCAGAACATTAAACTGACTTGAACTCGAGATTTGAGATCTGACTAAATTATTTACTCTATCATTGAAGACATTCTTGAAACTGGTATCTTTTCCTTTGAGTACATGGAGGAGAAGAAAGGATGTCTACTAGAACATTTCAGTGTCCCAGCCTTGATTTGTGCGAAGGTGCCAGCAGTTTAGCCACACTGGGTTAGTTTTCCAGGGCTGCATCACGAAATGCTGCAAACTCAGTGGCCTAAAAAAACCCTCCTTTGTTAGTGTGCAGTTCTGTCCATTAGCAGTCTGGGAACTGCCTCTCAGGTCCTCTACTAAGAGTATCACAAAGCTGAGTTCAACATGTTGGCCAGGCTGAGTTCTGATCTGGAGCTCGCGGTCCTTTTCCAAGCTCATTTTGTTGTTGTTGTTCTGTCAATAAGTCGTGTCCAACTCTTTGCAACCCCATGCATTGCAGTATGCCAGACTCCTCTGTCCTCCGCTATCTCCTGGAGGAGATTGCTCAAACTCATGTCTAGTGTGTCAGTGATGCTACCTAACCATCTCATCCTCTGCTGCCCCCTTCTCCTTTTGCCTTCACCTTTCCCAGCATCAGAGTCTTTTCCAGTGAGTCAGTTCTTCGTATCAAGTGGCCAAAGTATTGGAGCTTCAGCTTCAGCATCAGTCCTTCCAACGAATATTCAGGGTTTATTCCCTTTAGGATTGGCTGGTTTGATCTCCTTGCAGTCCAAGGGACTGTCAAGAGTCTTCTCCAGCACCACAGCTTGAAAGCACCAATTCTTCAGCATTCAGCCTTCTTATTTTCTCATCCTTACAAGCTCATATAGCTGAGACAATTTAATTCCTTGTAGCTGCAAGACCAAGGTCCCCAATTTTTTGCCAACTGTAAGCTGGCAGCAGCTTCAGCAACTGGAGGCTACCACATTCTTTACCTCCATCTTCAAAGCCAAGGATGGAGAACTATCTCACATAACAAATCTCTCTTGTGCTTCAATTCTCTAAGGGCCCCATTCCTTTTAAGAGTTTACCTAGCCCAGTGGATAATCTCCTTTATTAACTCAAAGTCAACTAAAGCGTGGAAGTGATAGCCCACCATATTTACAGGTTTTGCCTCCGTTCAAGGTTAGAAGGTTATATAAGTTGTGCCCACATTGGGGCTGTTTTAGAATTCTGCCCACCATTACTTTTACACCATCAAATGTCAAGCACGAAGAAAGAGGCACAAAACATCTATTATTGTGGAAATAGTTCGACATTAGAGACCCCTGAAAATATTTCAAGTTTCCCAAGGGGACCATTTGTTCTAGATGGTCTCTACATTATCTATATCTATTTAAGAAAATGAATAGAAGAAAAGGCTTTTTTTTTCATCTATTATGGTTGACAAATATTGGCAAATTATATTAAAAACAAAATGCCATAGGATTGTTATAGCATCATTTCTATAATGAAGTGTAATAATCATCTCATTACTATCCTTGGACAATGTTGGGAGAGCTGTGCATGAAAGGGTGTAATTTCATAACCTCTTCTTCAGACTTCAAGAAGCTGAAACTTACTCCGAGGCATAATTATTTACAGATTTCAATCACCAGCACAACGAAATGTACATTCTCATATGACATTTAATGTTCAACTCAAATACTTAATTATATTTACCTCTATACGTTTTTATGTGTCCCCATGGAATAATAGGAATTCTACTTCTTCAAATTCTGTTCCTAAGTTAGAAAAGAGTCGCTAACCATTACCCTGGAGTCTAGTAAGCAGTCGATGCTTCCTGTAGTCATTTGTGTTGAAAATATAGGGGGTGAGAGGAAGGAGCCATGTGAGTAAAGGAGTTAGTCTCTATTTAGTAGTTATATACTAATAAACCAGTTAGTATATAGCTGGTTTATTCTTTCATCTGCACTTCTGTCTACCTCCAATCCCCCAACGAATCCTGGGCATGGTGGGGGTATAGGAAGAAATGTAATAATGTGGAGTTGATTTTTCCCAGTCTCCACTAAGAAAAACAATCAAAACTGACTTTGGAGGAGAACAAAGTCAAACTTCGGAACTCCTTGCAGATAACACTTCTGGATTTCACTATGAGAAAAGGCAGACACTATGATTAAATAATTTAGATCCCGTCTTCTATCAGATGTTAAATACTATTTATTTGAATGCTAGTGCTTCATTACATATTAAAAATTAAATGTGAGAGTTCATTGTAAACTTTGTGGTAACTTTTTGCTCTTCCTCTTGAACTTTGTTAAATTATCTTCTATAAGTGTTCTCTTGAATAGTCACAATTATTTTAATTGACAATATATCTTATTGGTATTGAGGAGAAAGAAAACTTACGGCTCTAAAAATTTATCTGAGAACAGTTCTAATGATTATCATACATTCTAACATCTTTCAAATTAAGAAAAAAAATATTGCTTGGACTAAGCAAAATAAACTATGCCTTCTTTTTCCTCTGCCATAGTAACCAATAGTGTTCTAGACATTTGACGACATTCGTGACTTTTGATGGATATGTCAAATCTGGATAGATTTGTTCTAGTGACAAAGAACAGGGTGCCCAGCTGACCCTTGACCAACTCATGAGAGCAAGCAAACACATTTTGTTGTTTTAAACAAGTGAGTTATCGACTTCTTTGTTTCTCTGTCCTAAGCTAACTCATCCAGACTGCAGATAGGGTATGCACTCACCCAACCCATAGTCTCACACCCAGACCAGTTTACTAATTTACATAGCCTACTTTGCCTTGTAGGTATGTGAGCTTATAAAGCTGTTTTACAGAATGCTGTCTTAATGAAGCCTGTTGCATATATACCAAATTATGTGATAATCACTTGTCTAATAAATATAGAGCTTTTAGTTTTGCCTTTCAGTGTAATGAGATATGCTAGTGGAAAATACTGTTTTAATATTCTCAGTGTAAAAAACTTTTAAAATGCACTAATAGGTAATCTGTTCCTCTCTAATTGTGGTAGGAAAGAGGACCCCTTCCAGAGGACAAAACTAAGTTCTTGTCTAACACTTAGAAAAGAATTGTGAAGACACACGTACTGACAAACCAAAAGACTGCTGGGAAAGGGCATCTTGGCAGAGAGCAAATAAGGCAAGAGAGCCCAGGAGAGAGGCTCTGCCCTGTGGCTTGCAGTCTCGGGTTTCACGGTAATGGGGTTAGCTTTCCAGGCTGTCTTTGGCCAATCACCTTGCTTGTTGCCAAATTTGGTGTGGCTCGGGGTCTTTCCTAGTGACACGCACATATCTCTCAACCGAGAGTGTGAGGGCTTCTGGGAGGCTGATGGGGCTGGCATCTCCTACCTCCTCCTTTTGACACCTCCCAAATTCTTTCAAGTTATTTTTATAAGACATACACGACTTAACAACTGAACAATTCTAGACTGATATCTCCTCCTTCCTTTCAGCCCCTCCCAAATTCTCCTGGTTAGTTTTTGATGTTGGTACCACATTCTTTTTCTGTACCTCCTGTTGTGAGAAAACTCAGGCAAGCAGTTATCATCATATTTGGCTAAGGTGGACAGTTTCGGTCAATAGTTCCTTAACATGATACTGATTTTTCTTTTAGATGCTTTGATCCTTACTGCGTGCATGATCTAGCTTAAAAGGAAACAGTCTTACTCAGATTTGCAGCTGAATGCCCTTTAACATTATTTTAAAATTATGCATAACCACTGATGTAAAGTGCTAAAGGGAAAGGAAAGTTTTATACCGTGGTAACTATTAATTAAAAATGTTCACATAAACTGTTATTTTGAGTCTTTTATTTTCTATTTCTATTTCCATTTTTATTTACATAAAATGATTGTTAAATAACATGCAATTAAATCAGAGCTTTCTGCTTCAGAGCCTAGCATTTTTTTTTTAAATAAGTTCTATGATTGAATAACCCTCTAACATCATAGCTTTTTGCTTTAAGAATAGAACATCAAAACATTGGCAGCATCAGTTTACTCAGCAAGGTGGCTTAGGATCAATTTAAAGAAGAGAAAGTGAAAATGTTAGTCACTCAGTTGTGTCCAACTCTTCGCGACCCATAGACTATAGCAGCAGTCTGTCCATAGCATTTCCCAGGCAGGAATCCTGGAGCGGGTTGCCATTTCCTTCTTCAGGGGATTTTCCTGACACAGGGATTGAACCCAGGTCTCCTGCATTGCAGGCAGATTCTTTACTGTCTGAGCCACAAGGCAGATAGAATAGGGGGTCCCTGGATAAACAGAACCAGGCATGGCTTTCTTGACAGAAGAACCCTTTTTGTCCTAAGTCATTTTGTGATCTAAGCCTGGCCACAATATCTAAGCCTTGCCCGTAAACATATCACATAATTAATGATCTTAAGGGAAGGAATGCAGAAGGTAAGACACAATAGTGCAGGCTTGAGCATGGGCCTGGTTCCTCAAGCGATATAAATAATAATAGAGCTTTGAGTTCTGCAGAAGCTAAGGCCAGTACTGAGGTGGAGGATGGAATGATGATGTTGACCTTCCAGACTTCAGTCAATTCAAGCTTGGACTCTTTCAACCTCTGCCCCAATTCAAAGATGAATTTTCCTCCACTAAAGCCCCCTTATGAATATGCATGTACCCTTAGCTTAAAACTTCCTTGAATTTTGCTGTTAGGGGAAAGATCCCCAGTGTTCTCCTTACTTGCTGCAAGTAATATATCTTTTTTTCTCCTGATCTTTGGCTTGGTTTTATCTAATGGCTCGCACTCACCAAGAGGTGAATCCAGTTTTTGGGTAATAGGAACAATTCCCATTTTTTTCAAGCATTACCTTGGCACCTTTAATCACTAAAGGTATCTAATAAATGCAAAATTTGAAATTTTAAACCACTATAAAATATATTCACTGAAATGAGAGGGAAGGTGGCAGGGCACAATCTTTAAAAGAATGGCATAGCCATTGAGGACATCACAAAAACTGAGTAGAACCAACTAGGTCCAAGATGGTGGAAGACTTGACCTCTAGTTGACCACGAGCTTCATTATATACTCATTGTAATACTAGTGACACATGTAATACTAATGACACAGCATGCTAAATGACGCACCCATCCATGACATATGTCCAAGGCCAGCCATAAAAGGCCAGAAAATGCGAAGTGGCCCAAATCCTGGAAATCCCCACCCTTTCTCCAAAATAGTTGGAATAATCTTCCCACTTTTTAGCCTATGAAATTAACCAACCCATCGAAACTAACGACCCCATATTTCAGGTCCACTCTCAAGCCTTTTGAGATGGACTGTATTCTGTCTATGGAATGTGTATCTCTCTAAATAAATCTATTTCTTACCTATCATTTTGCATCTCACTGAATTCTTTCTGTGTTGAGCTTCATTAAGCTTCATTAATCTAAGATTCATTAAATCCTGAGACCAGATGCGAAATTTCAATTAAAAGACAGCGGGTTCAACTCTCAATTTGAGATACGCAGTTTCAACATCAATGAAGTTATTTGTATTACACATCTAGGTTTCTTGTCAGGAATTTAGCTGTGAAGACAATGAATGAAGTTCTTTATTAGAGAATAGAGAGGGATCGAAGATCCCCATGACAGGCACAGTTCTTTCCAGCAGGGTGAGATGTGGCTCTTCCCAGTCCAAAACCTGTGAACCTAAAAGGGAAGACAGCAGGGCTTCCTGTTGGGGAAACTCGAGGAGCTTGATGATATTTTAAGGCTCAAAGTCTTTCTAGTCCACATAGTTTCTTTAACAACACAATTCCTCTAAACCTAGTAGACTTTCAAACATATTTACTTTTATTTCCATATTCTAAATTCCACTCTCGAGTTTTTTCTTATACATGTATAATTCTCAAGAATGATTTATTTCTTTGTTTCCTCATACACACCACCCCTTCTCTCAACTTAATTAAAGATGGCTATCTTGAGGCTGTCTAAAACAAGTTTGGATGGCAATGCTAAAATCTTTAACCTGATTTTTGAAAAAGAGTCACTTTTTCTTTCTTAAACTGAGAGATCTTTCAGTGCCTTTGTCACTTAAAATTTTTCCAGTCTTACCTTTTATTGGGCTTCCCTGGTGGCTCAGATGGTCAAGAATCTACCTGCAATGCAGGAAACCTGGGTTTGATCCCTGGGTTATGTGGATCCTCTAGAGGAGGGAATGGCAACCCACTCCAGTGTTCTTGCCTGGAGAATTCCATGGACAGAGAAGCCTGGCGAGCTACAGTCCATGGGGTCGCAAAAAAATCAGGCATGACTGAATGACTAACACTTTCACACTTTCATGTCTGGATTTCTCTTTCCTTGACACACAGTAGGATTTAATTTCTTTCTTCTTTTTAAAGGTACATATGACCATTTGACTTGTTTTGATCTTTGAAATGTTAAGTAGAAGTGATACATCACATGTGCATAGAAACTTTAAAAGTCATTTTGTGATTTACCATGGTTCTTTTCCCCTCCTATGGTGATCACAAAAGCGTAATCAAGATGAAGTTTTTATCAGCCCACTATGATGAGTAGGCTTCCCAGGGGGTGCGACTGGTAAAGAACCCACCTGCTGATGCAGGTAGATGCTGGAAACAAGGGTTTGATCTCTGGGTCAGGAAGATCCCCTGGAGGAGGGTACTGCAACCCACCTCAGTATTCTTGCCTGGAGAATCCCATGGACAGAGGAGACTGGTGGGCTACAGTGCATAGGGTCGCAAAAAGTCAGACATGACTGAAGCGACTTCACACGCACACACAAGATGAGCAGAGTCTCCTTGATGGCACTGAAACCCTTCATGTCAGATTGGCACTCGAACCCCTGTGGCAGGACTTGAACCCAGCCAAAACCCAGCTTGGAACTCGAACCACATGGCCAAGACTTGAACTCCGCCAAAACCCATGTTCTTCCAACTGAGATCACACACCTGGTTTCAGGACCAAAGGAAGATTAGGTTCTTGATGTCTCATCACAGAAAGAATTCAGTGAGAAACAAAATGATAGGTAAGAAGTCAATTTATTTAGAGAGAAACACACTCCACAGACTAGAGTGTGGAGTGGCGCCCTCCCTGGCAGAGGGTGAGTGCAGACCCAAACTGTGATGGCACCCTCCATGGCAGAGGGTGAGTGCAGACTCAAACTGTGATGCTGTTAGCTTTTATGGGTAGGGTAACTTCACAGGCTAATGAGTGGGAGGATTATTCTAACTATTTGGGGGAAGGAATGGAGATTTGCAGGAACTGGGCCACCGCCTACCGTCAGCCTTGGAACTCTCATGGCGCTTCCGGGTGTGTCATTTAGCAAGCTAACGTGTCACAGTGAGTGTGTACTAAGGATGAAGTTCTAGTCCAAGTTGACTCGTCCACCATTTTGAACCTATTTGACTGGAATCGGTTTGTGTTTTGTACTCAGTCTGTGTCATTCTTTCAGGCTGCTGTAAATCTTGGAGGAGGTCTCTGTGAGGCTACAGATGAGGGAGTGGATCTGTGAGGAAAACCAGAGAAGAACCGACTCAGCATTCAGAGACACCAACACTGTCAGCGCCAGTGACCAGAGCGGCGTGGGGGCCAAGGAAACGTCTGAGACTATCTCAGATCATGTCTGCCTTTCTAGGAATCACTGCCTCCACTGCCTTTGCTACACAGTCACGTCAACTCATCTGCTCTGTGCTGAGTTGTGAGGGCTGTCAGTAACTGCCCATTTGTTGCCTATGGATTTTCCAAAGAAGTGATACCTAACCAAAGCCGAAGAATTTGCTAAGTCCTGTTCAAACTGCCCTGTGTAGACAACCCTATTTTTGATGGCTGAGAACATGGTTAATATCCTGGTAACTATACACAGGTTGGTATTCAAAATGGTGATAGTGACAGGGAAGGGAAAGCGCCACTACCAGAATTTGGGTGGAGGTGGAAAAAGATCAACTCACTACTTTCACGAGATTTCTTCTTTGAAATCCCTTCCTTGGAGGCTGTGGACTACCTTTATTTATTTATTAAAACTATGCTTTCTAGACTAGTAAAACTTGATTTATTGTTGGGTGCGCCCTAAGGACTTCAGCTGATACATAATTACGTACCCCTTAGTAGTTCTGATACAATCTTCACATTTTTGACTTGTTTCTTTGCTTTTTTTAGGCTGCTTTCCTCCCAGGGATGAAACGTGCTCCCCTGCAGTGAGAGCGTGAAGTCTTAACCTCTGGACCTGCAGGAAAGCCTCTTCCTTCTTCAACAATACAAGCTGCGATGCCGAGATAAGGCATATGGCATTGTTTCATTACACAGAGGGCAAAACTGAATAACAACTCAACCAAGTGTTTTATCCAAGGTTGCAACCTTTAAAAAGGCAAACACATCAGTTTCATGGTGGTTCTCAGTTTAAGAAACTATTTCCACACCATTTCCAACATATGTCAACTTTCCAAAATATCAAGTTTGGGAAGTATACAGTGTGACAAAAACACGACATCCTTAAGACTGTGAAAATGCATGTAAGAATATACCTAAACACCCTGCTTATTTAACTTCTATGCAGAGTACATCATGAGAAACGCTGGGCTGGAGGAAGCACAAGCCAGAATCAAGATTGCCGGGAGAAGTATCAATAACCTCAGATATGCAGATGACACCACCCTTATGGCAGGAAGTGAAGAAGAACTAAAGAGCCTCTTGATGAAAGTGAAAGAGGAGAGTGAAGAAGTTGGCTTAAAGCTCAACATTCAGAAAACTGAGATCATGGCATCCGGTCCCATCACTTCATGGCAAATAGATGGGGAAACAGTGGAAACGGTGGCTGACTTTATTTTTCTGGGCTCCAAAATCACTGCAGATTTTTGACTGAAGCATGAAATTAAAAGACGCTTACTCCTTGGAAGGAAAGTTATGACCAACCTAGATAGCATATCAAAAAGCAGAGACATTACTTTGCCAACAAAGGTCTGTCTCGTCAAGGCTATGGTTTTTCCAGTGGACACGTATGGATGTGAGAGTTGGACTATAAAGAAAGCTAAACGCTGAAGAATTGATGCTTTTGAACTGTGGTGTTGGAGAACATTCTTGAGAGTCCCTTGGACTGCAAGGAGATCCAACCAGTCCATCCTAAAGGAGATCAGTCCTGGATGTTCATTGGAAGGACTGATGCTGAAGCTGAAACTCCAGTACGTTGGCCACCTAATGCGAAGAGCTGACTCATTTGAGAAGACCCTGATGTTGGGAAAGATTGAGGGAAGGAGGAGAAGGGGACAACAGAGGATGAGATGGTTGGATGGTGTCACCAACTCAGTGGACATGGGTTTGGGTGCACTCTGGGAGTTGGTGATGGACAGGGAGGCCTGGTGTGCTGTGGTTCATGGGGTTGCAAAGAGTCGGACACGACTGAGTGCCTGAACTGAACTGAAACACAAGCTGCCTGCACTCGTGGTTTTCTCTGTCACTCATCCAAAACCATAGGTTCACTACGTTTTCCTTTCCCTCTGTCGTCATAAGAAGGAATTTTCCAGATGGTAGCTACTCTCACAGTCTCAGCCCTGGAGTGGATGAGAGCCTCTGTCAGGCTGTAATTGATCTACTCAGGCACACTGCTTTTAATGGCATTCTTGATGGTTCAGTGGGTAAAGAAACTGCCTGCAATGCAGGAGACATAGGAGACTCAGATGAAATGGCAATCCACTCCAGTATTCTTGCCTGGAGAATCCCATGGACAGAGGAACCTAGCAGGCTACCATCCATGGGGTCACAAAGAGTCAGACATGACTGAGTGAGCCCAGCACAGCTCACAGCACACTGCTTTAGGATGTAAGGGGCATACGGCACTTGCTACATAGTTCTGCACTGTGGGGCCTCTCAAAAACACCAGAAGTTCTTGTGGGCTTTACTAAAGCTCCAAAATAGGAAGCCCTATTTTATCATCCAATTTCTACTGTTTTCTTTTTCATTTTTTTTTTTTTTCTTATTGGAATACAGTTGATTTACAATGTCATGTTACTTTCAGGTGTGTAGCAAAGGAAATCATTTATACATAAACACATATCCACTCATTTTTAGTTTCTTTTTCCATATATACGTCACTACAAAATACTGAGTAGAGTTCCCTGTGCTACACAGTAGGTCATTATTAGTTATCTATCTTATATATGGTAGTGTGTATATGTCAACCCCAAACTCCCAATTTATCTCTCTCCCTTTAACCCCTGGTAACCATAAGTCTGTTTTCTACATCTATAATTCTATTTCTGTTTTGTAGATAAGTTCATTTGTACCCCCCTTTTTAGATTCCACACACAGGTAATATCATATGATATTTGTGTTTCTATGTCTGACTTACTTCACTCAGTATGACAGTCTCTCAGTATGACTCAGCAAGTCCATCCACGTTGCTGCAAAGTCATCATTTCATTCTTTTTTATGGCTGAGTAATGTCCCATTGTATATACGTACCACATCTTCTTTATCCATTTCTCTGTTGATGGACATTTAGGTTGCTTCCATGTCCTGGCTATTGTAAATAGTGCTGCATTAACATTGGCGTGCCTCTATCCTTTTGAATTATGGTTTTCTCTGGATATATGGCCAGGAGTGAGATTGCAGGGTCATATGGTAGATCTATTTTTAGTTTTCTAAGGAACATCCATACTGTTTTCCATAGTGACTGCACCAATTTACATTCACACCAATAGTATAAGTGGGTTCTTTTTTCCCACACCCTCTCCAGCATTTATTGTTTGTAGATTTTTTAATATTTGCCATTCTGACTGGTGTGAAGTGATACCTCATTGTAGCTTTTATTTGTATTTTTCTAATAATTAGAGCATCTTTCATGTTTGTTGGCCATCTGTGTGTCTTTGGAGAAATGTCAGGTATTTAAAGCTTCTCATAATTTGATTGGGTTGTTTGCTTGTTTTTATATTGAGCTGCATAAGCTGCTTTCAGATTTTGGAGATTAATTCCTTATTGCTTCCTTTATTGCAAATATTTTCTCCCATTATGAGGTTAGTCTTTTCATTTTGTTTTGGTTTTCTTTGATGTGAAAAAGGTTTTAAGTTTAATTAGGTCCCATACGCTAATTAAAAATTTTTTTCGTTACCCTAGGAGGTGGATTGTGATTTACGTCAAAGAGTATTCTGCCTATGATTTCCCCTGAGAGTTTTATAATATCCGTCTCACATTTAGGTCTTTAATTCATTTTGAGTTTATTTCTGTGTATGGTGTTAGGGAGCTCTCTAATTTCATTACATAGGTGTAGAAGTCCAGTTTTTCCAGCACTACTGATTGAAGAGACTATCTTTGCTCCATTGTATATTCTTGTCTTCTTCATCATAGATTAGGTAACTGTGGTTGCTTGGGTTCGTCTCTGAACTTTCTATCCTGTTCAGTTGCTCTATATTTCTGTGTTTGTGCTAGGACCATATAGTTCTTTTTTGTTTTTCAGCTATGTAGCATGTAGGATCTTAGTTCCCCAAGCTATGGGATCAATTCATGCCATCTGCAGTGGAAGCACGGAGTCCTAACCACTGGACCACCAAGGAAGTCCCGGTACCCTACTGTTTTTATGATTATAGTTTTGTGGTAGAGTCTGAAATCAGGAAGCCTGCTTCTTCCAGCTCCACTTTTCTTAAGGTTGCTTTGGCTATTTGTGACCTTTTGTGTTTCCATACAAATTATGAAAATTTTCTGTTCTAGTTCTGTGAAAAATGCTATTGGTAATTTGATAGGGATTGCATTGAATTTGTACATTGCTTTGGGTAGTATAGTCATTTTCACAATATTGATTCTTCCAACCCAAGAACTTGGTTTATCTTTCTATCTGTTTGTGTCATCTTTGATTTCTTTCATCAGTATATTTTAGTTTTCTGAGCATGGTCTTTTTGCCTCCTTAGGTAGGTTTATGCCTAGGTATTTTATTGTTTTTAATGTGATGATAAATGGGGTTGTTTCCTTGATTTTTCTTTCTGATCTTTCATTGTTAGTGTATAGGAATGCAAGAAATTTCTGTGTATTAATTTTGTATTTTGCAACTTTACTAAATGCATTGATGAGTTCTAGTAGTTTTTAGCACCATCTTTAGGATTTTCTATGTGTGGCATGCATGGCATATGCAAACTGCAACAGTTTTACTTCTTCTCCCATTTGGATTCCATTTATTTCTTTTTCTTCTCTGATTGCCATGGCTAGGACTGCCAAAGCTATACTGAATAATAGTGGTGAGAGTGGATGTCCTTGTCTTGTTCCTGATTTTAGAGGAAATGCTTTCAGTTTTTCACCATTGAGAATAATATTTGCTATGAATTTCTCATATATGGCCTTTATTATGTTGAGGTATATTCCTTCTATGTTCACTTCCTAGAGAGTTTTTATCATAAATGCATGCTGAATTTTTTTCAATTAGCTTTTTCAGCATCTATTCAGATGATCATATGGTTTTTAATCTTTTTAATATGGTGTATCACATAGATTGACTTGAGTATATAGAAGAATCCTTGCATTCCCGTGGTAAATTTAACTTGATCATTGTGTATGATCCTTTGAATATGGTGTTGGGTTGTTTTCAAGTATTTGGCGGAGATTTTTGCACCTATGTTTGTCAGTGATACTGGTCTGTAGTATTCTCCTTTTTGTGAAAACTTTGGTTATGTTATCTCGGTGATGCTGGCCTTGCAGAATGAGTTTGTGAGGGTTCCTCCCTCTGCAATTTTTAAGAGAGTTTGAGAAGGATAGGTGTTAGCTCTTCTTTAAATGTTTGATAGAATTCTCCTGTGAAGTCATCTGGTCCTGGACTTTTGTTTTTTTGGAAGAGTTTTCATTTTGCTTTGTTTTGGTGAGACAAGTAGACTGTTTATTAGGAGGGGAAAGGTTGTGAGTGAATAGACACACAGGCAGACTCAGAGAAAGGCTGTTGGAAGATTTTTAATCTGTTTAAATTTCAGTCCTTGAGTCTGTTCATATTTTCTATTTCTTCCTGGGTCAGTCTTGGAAGGTTGTACTTTTCCAAGAATTGACCTATTTCTTCTAGGTTGTCCATTTTATTGGTGCACAGTTGTTTGTAGTAGTCTCTTATGGTGCTTGTATTTCTGGAGTGTCTGTTGTAGCTTCTCCTTTTTAATTTCTAATTTTATTGATTTGAGTCCTCGCCCTTTCTTTCTTAATGAGTTTGGCTAAAGGTTATCAATCTTGATTTTAGAACCTCAGAGAACCAGCTTTTAGTTTCACTGACCTTTGCTTTTGTTTCCTTGTCTCTAGATCATTTATTTCTGCTCTGATCTTTATGATTTCTTTCCTTTTTCTTTTTTTTTTAATAAATTTATTTATTTTAGTCAGGGGCTAATTACTTTACAATATCCTTTTCCTAACATTGGGTTTTGTTTGCTCTTCTGTCTCTAGCTGCCTTAGGTTTAATGATAGGGTGTTTATTTGAGATGTTTCTGGTTTCTTGAGGGACGACTGTATTGCTATAAACTTCCCTCTTAGAACTTCTGTTACGTCCCATAGGCTTTGGGTCGCCATGTTTTCATTGTCACTCGCCCCTCGGTCGTTTCCTTAGAGGTTGTGTTGTTGTTGTTGTTGCTGCTGCGGTCCTGTTTCGTTTTTATGGGATCTCAGTCCTGTGAGGCGAGGACTGAACCCATGAGCAGTGAAGTGACAAGTCCTAACCACTGGACCACCAGGGAAGCCCCAGAGTTCTCTTTCTCTAGGTTCATACATACAAACATATTTTAGAAAATGTTGACCCATAGGGTTGTTTTGAAAGAATAAATGCTAATGTATGGAAAGGAAAGTATTTGTATAGATCCAGGACCACAATAAAGTGACATCTCACAAATCACTTAATTTCTGTATTGTTGGTTTTTCTGGCAAGTTAAAAAATGCCCTATTTGAAATAAGTGTTAAGAAAAAAATAGACTACACACAGGATATATGAATTTTAGGACACTCTTTTTAGCTGCTTTGATATAGATATAGCTATTTAAAAAGATTTTTTTCATGGCTTCATTCTATAATCCCAAAAGCTAAGGGATGAATTTATAACCAGGATGTCAAATAGACCAAAGCTATGGCTCAGTCTCAGTCCTTTTGCCTACTGCCCTATTTGGCATAAATATAGGCCCTCTGTCTTTATAGATGGATAGTATTCAGTAGCTTTTTTTTTTCTATAGCCTTCTATGTAACAGTAGAATATGATGAAAGATAAAAGAAGCTGTGTCTTGCCTAAAGTCACTTAGCGTCTTCTTTGGCTTGCAAACCAGAACACATGAGTTCCTATTTAAGGTAAATGCTTCAATGCTCCCTTTACTTCTCACTGACTTTTATTTTTAAAAGAGCATAGTACACAACAAAGAATGATAGTACTCGGTCATAGTTTGTAAATCCATTCCAGGTGCCTTCTTAATGAAAAATAATGTATATCTGTATATTGGTGAACAGCAAAAAAGATAAAAACTACATAACTAGGCAATTCTATATCACTCACAGTGATGCTATCAGTATGCTCCGTCTGTTAAGTGTAATTGGAGTAAGGGAATACCCCATTTGAGAATGGAGGTATAGTGATGGTATTATTAGGTACTGATCAGGGAAAGCAATGAAAAAAATGGTCTAAGTGATTCCCAGGGAATCACCTGCCCTTTAATATAACTGACAAGCGTAGATTATTGACCCTATTTGTTCATAAAGTTCTCTTAAATGCAAATAGGCTACATATATTTCCTCCTCAAACTGTAAGCTTCATAAATGCAGGATCCATGCCTGCCTTTTATATCCCTAAATCTGGCAATTCTTGGGTTACGCGATCACTTATTGTTTGAGTAACTGACTGAATGAGTTGATACTCTGCATGGACCCAGACTTGTGTCTTTTCCTCAGAGAATTCTATAGGTGCAGGCAGTCTCCTATCCAGTCACTACGTTCTGCTGAATATCTAGAATCTCCAAGAATGAAAGGACTTTCTTTCTTACATAGGGAAGTGGTTCTCGATTATCCAGTGACATGTAAACTCAGAAACAACTGTCTGTTCCCCACTGTCACACAATAAACGACAGTGGAGAAGGGACACAATAACCACAATAAACATTCCCATTTATGCCTCTCTATGTGCCTGATGAGGCATATATTTTTAATTGTACAGTTCAATGAGTTTTAACAAGTATAAACACCACCACCTCAATCAAGACATAGAATATGACAATTACCTAAAAAGTCCCCTTGGAATTCTGCTCAGTGTTATGTGGCAGACTGGATAGGAGGGGAGTTTGGGGGAGAATGGATACATGTATATGTGAGGTTGAGTCCCTCTGCTATCTGCCTGAAACTATCGCAACATTGTTAATTGGCTATACTCGAAAATAAAAAGTTTTTTTAAAAAAAATTCCCCTGTGCCTCTTTGCAGTCAAGTTTTCCACCTCCATCATCACCCCAACCCAGTTTCCAAGCATCACTGATACCTGTCCTACACATAATTTTGATTGTTCTAGAATTTTCTGAAGTATCAGCTAATGTTCAATTTTCCAATTGTCCCATATATTGGGACAAATATGGGACAAAATATTGTTTATGTCATTTGAATAAAGATTCAAGTAAGAACCACATGTGAAAAATGATTGATCTGTTTTTTAAATATCTTTTACAATTTCCTCCTCTCTCCCTCTAATACTTTGTTGTTGAATCTGTCATTTTCTTGTACATCTTCTGATAGTCTAGATTTTGCTGGTTACACTGAATTTCAACATGTTTCTCTGTCCTCTACTTACAAGTGGTATTTCTTTATAGAACCTTGATTTTGTTCAAATTTGGGTTCAAAAATAACATTCTTTTGGTTCTAGTGACAAAGAACTTAACTGCATAAACAGAGCAGTGAGATTTATTTGTTCAAGTATCTGAAAATTCTAGGGCACAGGTCAGACTCATATCATAAAATCTCTTCTTGGTTTTTCTTTCTGCTTGATTCAGACCTCTTCTGAGTTTTGGCTTCCTTCTCCACCTCCTCTCAGGTTCAAGTCCATAGGAAATAAAGTTGCTTCCTGATGCTTCAATTTCAGGTCTTTGGCACTGACTGGCCTGCGTAGAATCACACGTCCATTCTGAACCAATTAATGGCACTCTGCAGAGTATTAGTGGTTTCCTAAGACATTTTTGCGGGGATTACCATCAGCATTAAGGCAGGATGGCGGCTTCGTGAGAAAAGTAGGGATAACTTTGACAACTAAAGGCGGTCAACGGGTCAGTAACCCCAAACTTCCCCACTGGAGGCGACCTCACAGACTAACCCCCTCAGGCCGAAAGGAGCCCGGGCCCCCCGGAGCCACGCCCCTCCCGGCGTCCGTCTCTGAGTGGCGTCATTTCCGGCCTCGGGCGATCCGCATCCGGGTCAGGCTGCACCTCTGCCTGCCCGAGTGTGTGACTGGCCGCGGTCCTGTGCCGTCCGCCTTCTCTCGCCGGTGTGATCCGCCGAAGTGCCTGCAGGCGGGGAGCCCCCGCGGCCTTGCGCTGAGAAGGACGGGCAGGGGCCCTGGGGGCGAGCGGCAGCCGGGCTGCGCCGCTCGGGGGCGGGCTGGCGGCTCTGCTCCTTCGCTCGCTGCTGTCTCTGGGAAGCGGGAGCCAGCCCTGAGGAGTCCTCAGCGGGCAGCGACCCCCTTCCCCGGCTCGCCTGCCCGCCCCGCCGGGGAGGGCGGAAGATGCCGGTAAAGAAGAAGAGAAAATCTCCTGGGGTGGCAGCGGCAGCGGCGGAAGACGGAGGCCTCAAAAAGTGTAAAATCTCCAGGTACCGCCGCCCCCTGCCCTTCAGTCTTTTCTTTTTGCTGCAGGACCAGCAGAGGAGGCAGCCGGCCGGGCCTCGGGCCGGGGAGAGGCGAGCCCCCTCCGATAAAGCGGGGTGGCAGGCGCCGGACCGCGTGAGTCTGTGCCGGGCTCCACCTCGTGTGGAGTTGTGTGCTCAGGCGCCGCCGAGGGGCTCCGAGAGTCGCTTCCCGTCCGAGTCTGCGTGCGGGGAGGATGGGGGAGACGAGTACCCCCCGTTCCCTAAGCCTCCCCCGCCCTCACTCCAGACCTGACAGTGTACAGATCCGTGCAAGGGTCGCTTCTAGAATTTCTCTGTCGAGTGTGAAGAAAGGAGAGCGCGAGGAATTTCGTCCTGACTGCTGCTTTGGGAGTCATAGAAAGAGAAGCTCCTTGTGCTGGAATTGGCCTCCAGATTTAGTATCTGGAGTGATCTAACCCGGACCGTCCCAGCAGGAGCCCCATTTTCTGGAAACACGGTGCCTCCACCTGCCAAATAAAGTGCCTGGCTATAGTGCCTCCATAGCCAAGTCGCTATGTGCAAAGTTGAAAAGGCCCTGCATGCGTTTTGTTGTTTAGCCATCAGGATGCTGTTAGCTCTCAACATAAATATTAATAATTTGAGAGCTATTGTACTCTGCATCTTCTTGGAGAAAAAGAAGGCAAGGCAGGGTTGTAGTTGTGTAGCTCTCTGGTTCCGTTGTAGCTTGTCATTAAGGCATTACAGCAACACTGTATGCTGCAAAAAATCATTGCAATTTACGTGTGAGAAGTGCGTTTTTAAAATCTCCTTATTGGATGTCTTGACTGTCCTACTGGTTGGCACTTAATGTAAGAACTTCAGATGCTACCATTTAAAGTAGCCAGCATTATTAAGAGGAGATAATGATAGAGCTCTCCTTAAAGAGAAATCTGCTTAAAATGTAAGGTAGGTGACCTCTTTAGTCTGCTTCATCTTTTTTTGTAATTGGTTGGATTTTTCCTCTTATTACTGTGATTGGCGGAAGAGCCCGAGGGTGTTTGACTATTACTGTGAAAGATACTGCTGTTTTCTTATACCTCTTAATAACTCATCCTAGAATTTGCCATATGCTCCACTAGCTCATATTTGTATGAAGCATGCAAATTAGATTTCTTTTACTTTAACTTGTAGCCATCTTAAATGTATAACGTGTTAAAATTATTTAAATTAAGCACATTAAAATGGCTGAGCCGTTAGTATTCTTAGCACTCAGGTGATACTTTGCTCTATCAACTTAAAATTTTAATTTGGCACCCTTATTTTATATTACAGTTTTCAGAAACTATTACATAGTTACAGAAGTTATAGCGTTCCTGTCACTGGTAGTATAACTGAGCTCCTTGAGAAAAGTTTCTCTGTTCATTAAATCTTAGAGGCCACTTACGAACTTTCTAAATTTTAATTATTTTATGAAAAAGATAGATCCTGGGATTAAACTGCTTTGGCCCAATTATTTGAACTGGTATGATCTATTAGAGTTTTTTTTTTTTCTTTTTAATCTGTGGAATCTAATTATACCTTTAAGTCCTATATTATCTTTTATCTTTAAAATGTTTGTTTAAGCTTGGTAGATGGTAAACAAACAACTCCTAATATATAATATTCTGAAATATTGATTCACTGTGTATCAAAATATACTTTGTAAGGTTCATTTTCAAATTATACACATATAGAATTTCTATGCAAATCAGCAGAATCACTGTAAAGATTTATATTTTTCCAACTACCCGTCCTGCATTGAGACCATTAGGTTGAACTTCTGTGTGGTCTTTTGAAATCTGGGAGCAATAATTTTAGTAATATTTTTGGTATTTGATAGTGAGCAAAGTAGCATTTGGGCTTTGTTAGCCAGAAATTTTTATGTATAGATTACTGTTTCAAATTGCATATATTTAACAATTCCAGTTTTTCCCTATAACACCAACTGTTAAAAAAAAACTTTGGTTTGAATTGAAGTAGTTCATATTGAACTTAGCTTTTCACTAAAAGTTGAGACTTGATAAAATTCTTAGGCATTTGTGTGTTTTCTAAGCTATTGCAGATCCCAACCCCCTGCTAGACTAATAAGTGGAGAGGAACATTTTTCAAGCAAGAAGTGCCTGGCTTGGTTTTATGAGTATGCAGGTAATGAAATTAATATAAGAAGATATCAGTCACATGCTTTAAAACTTTTTTTTTTTTGGTTCATTCATTTAACAAATATTTATTGCAGGCCTGCTGTGTGTTAGTGCTGTGTGCTGAGATCAGGGTCAAGATTGAGGATTATGGTTAGGCTAAGAATCTGGTGCCCTTTCAGGCTGATATTTTTTTAAATATGTACTTCAGTATATGTTTAGTGGGTAGAGTGAAACTCATTTACTGTTAGTAAAATTTGTAAATAGATTCATTATTGGTTTTTTTCCATTGGCTACAGTAGAGTTGGTATTCTGGAAAACATTGTATACTTTATATGGTTCTTATTTTTCTTTTCCGTTTTCTTTGAAGTTTTTCTGAACCATAAGCTTGTATTTTCTGAAACTTTTTTTGGTGAAACTTTTGGGAAGACATAGTAAAAGATTTAAAACTCATATATCATTCCATGACAGTTTTACTCTTTAATACAGTTATTTACTTAGCCAGTCACTTCGGCTGGAGATGCAATAATAAGAAAGTAAACACACTGATGTTAGTATAGTATTCTATATGCTATTAATATATTAGGAAGATGCACTGTGAGAGTTCATAGGAGGAGTGTATAAACCCAACCTTGAAAGTGTCAGTGAAAATTTCTTGAAGAAGCTAGTTTAACCTGCACTAAGTCCTGTAGGTGATGAATGAAAAAACTCGAGGTCTAGGATGAGACTGTAGTTCAGAGGTAAAAGTCAAAGCCTGGGATGAGGCCAGAGTTAAGTATATGAAAAAGAAACTTGTTTTCCATGTATTATTAACTTCTTCATAGCAGTTAAAGGGGAGATTAATTCATATTAAATTTTATACATTTTTTTCCCATAGAACCATTAGAATGATTTAGTTCTTTTTGGAATTACTGATTTTAAATCTGTCCTCCACCCCCAACTGCTTCCTTCTTTTACCTGCCTCCCTGGTTGGGTTTTTTTCCCCTTTTATCTATCATCCTCAGAGTGTGTGTTTAGAATAAAACACTGTATATGCAGTCATTGTCTTATATTTAGTGATAATAAGGCTTAGATCTCAAGGGAACTTTGAACTTAAGATTTAGTTTTAGGTTATGTATGGAAAAAAAGACTATTTTGAGGGACAGTAGCTTCACTGTTTCAGATTCCTCTGAGCAATCTCAACAATATAATTTAAAAATTGTTTAGTAACAGAACAGATTCTTTCTAGACCAGAAAAGCTGCTATTACTGGCATCCCAAGACAGCCACTAACCCAAATTAAATAGAGGGAATTCATTTTCTTTTGACCTCCATTTGCAATGTTGACCCAGTATTCAAAATGCTAGTTTTACTGGTATGCATAGTAAGATATAGAATCAAAGGCTGGTCATCTTATTTCGCCTATAAAGGGTACTAGATACATAAAATTAACTAGTCTTTTTTGTTTTTTCTTTCACGCTCGATTGTTCTGTTTCTCATAGGGACTTTCCTGGGTAGCGCAGGATTAGATTTAGTTAGCCATTTACTTTCTATGCCCACATTTTTTAATAGCCAGCAAACTAAATGCTATCTTCATTCTTTATTATCTGATTTTTTCCTGTGACCATTCTGCTAAGTAGGTGGTGGTATTCTTGTTTTATAGATGAGAAACAGGCTTAAATCAAGTGATTTGCCCAAGGTCATACAATGACAAGAGCCTGGATTCAAACCCCGATCATTCTGACCATGTAGCCTGTGCTTAACTGCTACTATCTTGTTTTAAAATTGGTACGCGGCAGCCAGTTTTCCTTTTCCAAAAAAATGTTAGTAAGTATACTTGAGGTCAGCTTAGTTTCTGTCATTCATCGAATGATGCATATTTATGGAGCACTTGTATCCATGTGTCAGGCACTGTGCTAAGTGCTGGGAATATAGTGGTGAACAAGTCAGACAAGATCCCTGCCCTTGGGGGACTTGCCTTCTAGTGGGGAAGACACAGGAAGTAAGCAAGATAATTACAGATTGTGGAGGATTATAAAAGGAATGTGGTGTGATGCAGGGATGGGAAGTAGAAAGTTGCGATGGACTTTCAAATAAGGTGACTAGGGAAGGCCTCTCTGGAGATGGCTTCAGTCAGAGACCTAAACAGTGAGGAGGTGCTGGTCGTTTGTCAGATGGAGTAACTGAGATGTCCTTGTTTAAAATGGAGACAATAATTGTGCCTTCTGAGATAAAACATGTAAAGAAAACACTTAGTACTGTACCTGGTATGTAGTTAGAACCCAATAAATGTCAGCTATTATTAAAAGAGTAATAGTATTGCAGCATCAGATTTACTGGTTGTATATTTTTACAATACTGTTCCAAAAAATTAATAGTGTAGCTCCTATGTAGCTTATGTTTAAGGTGCTGTGTCATGCTTTGAGCAGATTTTTTTTTTCCCCCTGAGCGTTTGCTCTGGCTGGCATTGTTTTAGACCCTGCAGATATAGCTGGGAACTACATGGTTATTAAACCATCAGAAAATTGATTTTTTTCTTTTAAATTTTAAAAACGTTTCCTGGAGGAGGAAATGTCAACCCACTCCAGTATTATTGCCTGGAAAATCCCATGAACAGAGAAGCCCGGCGGGCTGCAGTCCATGGGGTCCCAAAAGAGTCCGACACGATTGAGCGAAACAACAGCAACAAAATGTTTTACCACAAATCTTGTTAATAAGATATTGTGGGTCATAAGTGATGTGTGAAAAGCCTGACAGTTTCTCCCTTTCATAAGACCTCTCATTTTGAGTGATACTTGCATTGGCAGGGATTCAGGAATCTGTGAGGCCTGTTGTTGAAGAAAGGTGTAGGAAGTGAAAAGGCATTTTAAAGTCTTACAAAGAATCAAAAAAAAGGGGGGGATATGATTGCTTAGTCCCAGTACAGTAACCAGCTGGTAGAGTGAACTAAATCATTTTCACAGCTTCTTAAGTTGAGTAGAAACCCATTTAGTGCCTGAAATAGTTAAATTCTACTCCAGAGGTTTTACCCTGGAAGTAGTTTTATTGGACAAGTTTGTTTGAAGAAGTATAATTGATGTTGTGTGATCTGGGGAAAAGAACATTAGTATAGACTTTGTTTTAGATTTAGATTGTTTGTTTTGTGAAAGTCGCTTGACATTTACAAGAAGGTCTTATATGTATCTTATATATCTTTATATAACACATACAATTTAACTTGATTCTTATCAAATTTTAATCAGTAGTCTCCCATTTTCTAGGGAGGCTAGTTTTTATGACAGGGACTGATATTTCTTGACATGACTCTTCAGCTTTCTCTTGTAATTACTAGTGATGGCGGTGTGGAGGCCAAGTTTGCTTTCTTGCTGCATTAGAAAAGTTTAAAATATATTTCAATCATGCCTTAAGAAAAAAACTTTGTTTTCTTCCATTCAATTTTTTTATCTGGTTTTTATTTTCATCCAAACTACATATAAGGATGCACATTCAGTTATTTTTTTAACACCTTAATTATGTATGTGTGCTTTCAAAATTACATAATTAACACATTTTCATAAAAAAGCCTCCAAATGTGTATTAGGAAGTGAAAGTTTCCTATAATTACCACCGCTTAACCTTTTAACATTTCACTGCATAAAAAAGTACAATACTTATTCAGACCAAAGAGTTTTTAAAACATTTGGTTTCAGATCATGTGTTAACATCATCTTAGCAGTCTGGACCTCATCTGAGACAATAAAAGCTTAACTGGTCCCATACTGGGTGGTTACATTTTTCTATTAAGAAAAACCATAGAACATTGGCTTCATGTTGTGCTTGTGAACTAATGATGGTGATATAAAATGCCACCTGAGCAGCCTTGGTCTAGTCTGACATATAAGCTGGAGTATTTTTAGTCCTTAAGAAAGGAAAACAAGTTTCTCTTAGCTACTTTAATATTTGAAGACTGTTTTCTTTCAGAAACCGGGTGTGGTAAACATATTTCTGTCATATCTAGTTTTAAAATTTATTTTACCTTTTAAATTGAGGTATATCATTATATTAATTTTAGGTATACAGCATAATGATATATTTTATCACAAAATGATTACCACTTGTCACTACACATGGCTACAAATTTTGTTTTCTTGTGATAAGAACTTTTAAGAATTTACTCTCTCAGCTGCTTTCAAATACACAAAATAGTATTGTTAGCAGTATAGTCATCCTGCTCTGTGTTACATCCTCAGGACTTACTAAGCTGGAAGTTTGTACCTTTTGACCACCTTCACTCATTTTGCCCACCCCTGCCTTTGGCAGCCACCAATCACTTCTCTGTATTTGACTGGTTTCGGTAGATTCCTTATACAAGTGAGCTCATGTTATAGTTCCCTTTCTCTGACTTGTTTCACTTAGCAAAATGCCCTTGAGGTTCATCCATGTTGTCACAAATCTGTTTTACTCTTATCAAGTCAAAAGATAACATAAAAAATAGAACTGATGTAGTGACTTATGTTTAGTGTTACTGAGGGAAAAAATAGGAAAAATGTCCTTAATTTTTGAACTAATGATAGACATAGCTAATTGAGGGATTAAGCATTTATTTCTACATTAAGATTACATAATATTCATGCTTTACTAGGAAAATATCTCATTCTGGAATCTCAATGTAGCCATTTCCTTATATCATTATTGTATCTTAAAAGTATTAAATTTTATATGGATATATTTCAGAAGGTTAACGAATGACCATCTGTGTTAGTAAGAAACAGATAGTCGCCTCTGTCGACTGTCTTGAGTTGTGGGTTGGTGCTGGCACACTCTAGTAGAATAAGCAGCTCAGACCTTCTTGTGCTTCTTTACACTGATGCACTGTCAAAAATTTTCTTTCAGAGGAAGCTCTCAGTAAATGTATTTTTAAGATAGATTCAAGTGAGTGTACAACCTAGTGATTGTCATTAATGTTTGTTTTTCTGTCCTTAATTATATTTTATAATGTGTTCAAAGAGGGTTTCAAAGTTAAAAAAATTTAATCTGTAACAAATATTCATACTTTATCAAAAGTATGTCAGAATTCAAAGTCAGTTATTCACAAAAAAATGTTATGTATTCATAAATTCCTTTAACACACTGGCTTCTGTTTTATGTTGATATAAAGTTATAACAATAAAATATATAAATTATTTTTGTCTTTGAAGGTCCTGATGAAGTTGTAGGGCCAGAAGGAATGGAAAAATTTTGTGAAGACATTGGTGTTGAACCTGAAAATGTATGTTTTATTTTTAAGTAGAATGGAATGCAAGTGGGGTATAGCATATTCATAAATTGCTAAAAATTGGAACAGTTTAATTTTATAAGAAGATTTTGTATCTTCATGAATATTGTAGATTTTCATTTAGGTTTTTTTAAGTGAATTTAACCTGGGCATGTATTATCTTTCTTGATACAAATGTCTTTTGTAATAGAGTAAGAGAGATTCTACCTTCAGAAACTGTTAGACTTTTTTGCTTTTAAGAAATTGGCCCATCTAAATTTCTTTACAGATAATAATTCCAGAGACTGTACTCTTTAATAGTTGAAGGATGGAAATAGTTGTATAAAATGCTCTCCGTGATAAATATAGACGTGATAATCTCTGTGCTGACTTCTCCCCTATCCTTTATGTTCTGTTCTTTCCAGATTATTATGTTAGTTTTAGCGTGGAAATTGGAGGCTGAAAGCATGGGATTTTTTACCAAGGAAGAATGGTTAAAGGGGATGACTTCATTACAGTAAGAAATTTTTTTAAAAAACAAATTTGATGGCCTATTTGAAAATCTTAATTGATATTTTGTGCTTCGTAATTTCAGGAGTAAGGCTTCACCGTAAATTAGTTTAATCTATAACAGTCAGTTTAGGATTGAAAAAAATTATATTACGGTCTTTGGCAAATGAACAGTTACTCCATTTTTCATATTTTCTAAGAAAGAATCTTTAAAAACAGTTCTTTTAAAACCCACCTATTCTCCGGATGCATGAATTAGAGCTTTATGATAGAAGTTATTTACTCATGGAATGTTTGAGCAATAAGGGACTTCCTTCTCAGAATATAGAATTCTACTACGTGAGTAGTTTGTTCTTTGGCAGTTCTGAGCTCTAGAGCCTCCTCTCTCTTCAATTTTATACTTAACTTAAAAAAGAAATTTGAAGTGAGTTACATGACAGTTTTAAAGAATAAAAGTAGAAATATTGTTTGGCATTAATAAATAAGTGTGCAACATTTAGCTATTTTATAGTTGTATACTTTCAGATTGTGTGCTGCCTTTGAATGCTTTTGTAAGTTACAAAATTGCTTCTTTATAAAAATAATTTGATTTTGGCTTTCCAGAGTAAAGTGTGCTTAGTTTCAATTGGTAATTGTGTGTTAATTTTATATTATGTCATATTCCTAATGTTCATCCAGGAAGTAATTAATAATCAACATTTAAAATAGAACAAGCATAAATTTATAATATTTTTGGAGCCCCAAACTGGAGGTTAATTAGTTTCCTGTTGTATGTTTTTATTAACACGCTTAACTGTTCTTTACTCCTTGTTTGCCTATCCTTAACTTTCAGAATACCTGTTTTTTCAAGTGTATTTGTTCATATGAAACTTAAATATTTTTGAATTTTCAGTGTCTGATGTTTTCTAACTCTCCTTTTAAACCAGCATTAACATTTAGATATTTTATGGTGGATATACACACACACACATAAAGAAAAGAGAACTCAAAGTCACTCTCTCACTTTATTTATAGATGAGATGAGGAGCCTGAAATTCAGAGGTGAAGAAAACTTCTGCCAAAGGTTACATAGTTCCTATGTAACTAAAAATCGCAGAGCTAGGATTTTAGTTTCCTGATTACCAGTCTACCATACTGTACTTCCTATTGTGTCATGCCTTTGTGTTTTCTTTTGTTAGCTCTCTTTATGTAATAGAAGGCCATTATTAACTTGTAAAATCATGGTGTTTATAATCAAGACCACAAATTCTGCCATTCATCTCTAGGTGTCATAACATGCCAGATTAAAATAATGTTGCTTCTGAAATTCTTAGAGCTGTTTCCCACCATTTAATTAATTTTTTACAGAAAGATAAAATATACAGGAGTATGCAAAGAATATAAATAATTTTATACAGCTCAGTCTGTTCTATTAAAACCTCTATTGGTTGTCACATGGCTTGTTATTTGTGAGACCTTTTATTTGTCATTAAGTTGCTTTTTGTACTCTTCTGCTGCTGCTTTTGTCCTGCTACTGCTAAGTCACCTCAGTCGTGTCCGACTCTGTGCGACCCCATAGATGGCAGCCCAGCAGGCTCCGCCGTCCCTGGGATTCTCCAGGCAAGAACACGGGAGTGGGTTGCCATTTCCTTCTCCAACTTTTTTCAGTATCTCAGCTAACAAGTGTTTGCATGTTTTTAAACCAAAAGTTTCTAATTGCTTTTGAATAACTTGATATCCTATAAGGAGCCTCTGTATAACAGACATATAAAAAAAAAGTTTCTAGTATTTACTCTTGAATAATCAGCAGCATATGGCTTTAGGTATATGCTAGAAAAATTGATGAACCCATGAACATGTTGATTATTAGCAAATCTTTGCAGTAGGAAGTTCACAGGCTTTACATAATAAAAGCAATATTTAGCACTTAAAATTGACCCAGAGGTTTTTGTTTCACTCACATATTATCCCCTGCCCATTTGCCTAAAACTCTTTAGTGTAGAGCCTTGAAGTTACTAAAATTAGGCAAGCATTCTTGACTGGGAAAATAGTTTTTTCCCTCTGATGATCTAGATTGCTATGTGATGTACAAAGTATCTTTTCTTAGTTGGCTAAGTCTTATTATCCCCTGAATTATCTTTTAAGACACTTGTGTAAAATAGTTTACAGAGTAAATCAAGAGAGACGGAGCTCTTAGTTTTCTAAAAAATGTATAGGTTTCTAGTATACTTGGTTTTATATAATAATAAAGTATAAAATTTCACAGACTTGGTTTTTTTTATAGTTTTTTATATTTTTAGGATTTAATTTAACCTGAACATAGTTATTTGATGATTGCTGAATCACTTTAATGTAGTTATCAGCTGTTGCAAATTAATTAATTTTAACCCTTAGAAAACTTGAGTAGAGCTCTGCTCAAGAACAGAGACAGTCTGGTAGTTAAGACATGGATTATGGTCAAGGATAGTAGAATATCATAATCACGGTTAATTAAAATCTGTGATTGTGTAATACTTAACTTTTAAGAATACTTTTTTTGAAAACATTTTTTTACTTTAAAGCTATTATTCATACAGACTGTCCGTAACTGAATTGTCATTTTCTTTTGTGTGAAAGAATTTATGGGTATGAATTTGTACCTAATTGGAGTAGAATGGTCATTTTGTAAGTTTTGGGGCTGTGATTGCCATATCCTTTCCAGATATCTGGCTCTGTTTTGTTTTCATTGTTGTTTATTAATAGTCAAATTTCCCTTCAAGTCAGATTTACTATAATAGATGTTTACCCTTATTTTATCTAAGATACTGTGCCACTTACTGGTGATCACAGTGAGGCATGGGACACAGCTTTTACCCCTTAGTTACATTCTGTCAGGGCAGGGAAAGTGTTACAATACTGTAAACATAAATCCCCAGTGGCTCAGTGAAGAAGTGCCTGCAATGCAGGAGATGGGCACTCCATCCCTGGGTCAGAAAGGCCCCCTGGAGAAGGAAGTGGTAACTCACTCCAATATTCTTGCCTGGGAAACCCCATGGGCAGAGGAACCTGGTGGGCTACAGTCCACGGGGTCTCTGAAGAGTCGGATATGACTGAGAGACAAACCATAGGTCCATGTGGATGGGACAGGTGCTGAGTAAAAGTAACAAATACTGTGAAAGCACAGCTGCTAAGGGGCTTAATTTCAGCTGAGTAGACAGGCACTTCTTTGCTACAGGTGTGGCATTTGAACTAGACCTTGAAGAACAATTAGGATTTTGATGGCTGAGGATATAGGAAAATGATTCAAGAGAAAACTGTGAGCAGAGCCTTTAGAAGGAAAAACGTGTCTAGTTTGCTGGAATCAAAAGAAATTGACAGCAGTTTTAAACTCCAGATAGTTGAGATAATGGCTGCATTATGCAGGACTTTGACTAATATGTTGAGAGAGTTTAAACCATATGTTTTAACTTGGGAAGCCACCAGGTTTTTGAGCACAGGAATCGTCCAAGATTTGGGGGATGATTTCAATAGTTGTCTTTTCTTTTTTTAAAAAAATGTTTTAAGGTCATAGACTCTTGAAAATCTTAGGAAAACTGAACCTTATTACCATTAAAATGCACATATGTTGCTACACACAAAATGTTGCATATGGATCTTCTTCCTCGCATCTATAGAGGCAAGATTCCAAGGATACTTGAAAATTTTATTCTGCCATACTTCCTGGAGCAATGGACTTTTCTCATATGTACCAGCTGAAAGTTTGTTGTTGGAGCAAAGATGAATTACCATGCTGTTAGAGAAAATTGTGGGCATAGATCTTTGAAAAGAGTATACTTGATTATGATAATGAAAAAAGAGGGGAAAGAATAGCATCTGACTAGAACGGTAGTACACTAAGCTCTCTTCCAGTAGACTGCAAATGATATCCCTTCTGGTCTCCATACTGAGCCCTGTGCTTTGAAGAGTAAAGGCTTGACGGACTTCACTTTCTTAAAGGAGAGAGGAATGGGGAACACATAATTTTGGCGGGTGAGAGTAGAAGAGTTGAGTAGATTGTGTGCTATACTGTGTGTGGCGTATGATTTATCATTCACTTAGCATTGGGGCCCAAGTGCAAATTGTCATTGGTGTGGTTCTTCCCCTTTGCTCTCCTGCAGAGTCATCATGACTGTTGCAGAGTGTCCCCTCTCCACATTTCCAAATGCCTCCAGAGGTGGATTGTTTGTATTGTTGTGGTCAGTAGATCTGATTCAGAGAATGTTCTAAAACCATAACTTTGTGAATAAAATTCTTCCTATTATAACATCAGTGTGTCACAGCATTCTTATTGGAACTTGAAGATTAAGGAAGAGAACCTCACTTAGATCTAGATGAAAATTTTTTCTCACTTTAAAGGTCATTAATGAAGCAGAAATTCAAGTCTCTCTTGTTAATAGAATGTTTAACAATATTCAGGAAATTAATCCCCAAGCCTTTATGTTGAAATTTAAACCCATTTCTATTCATTCTAACAGCAGTGGCTTTGAAGATTGTTATCGTATTATGCCAGTGCTCCTTGAAAACTGTAGTTTTATATGATATTCAAAAATGTCTATATTCTTAACTTTCCATGCTGTACTACTTATAGTTCGTGTTTCTTTTTAGTTCAGAAGAAATATTCTTTCTACACTTGCTGAGTTAAGAGGTATCAACATTATTAACTCCTGTGAGTCTATTTTGGAGCTAGATTAAATATCAGAATTGTGTGTTAATAACAGCTTGGGCATGTTTACGGGGTTGCTGGGTTCAGTTATGCGTTTATGATGTTCGTGATAAATGTGGCAGTTTGTGTTCTAATTTTCTTCACCCTTCTCTAAGAAGAAACATTAATTGTCATTTCTGTTAAATTCTTTCTCTACTGAAGATGTAGATAAGCCATTAGGAATGATAGTTTCTAGAGAGCCACCAAGTGAAAATGATTTTTAAGCCATTTAACTCAGCCTATCAAGCTAAGAATTGTGTTATACATTTAATACATGATTCTCTTTAGTAATCTTATGGCTGTCTCATTGTTTTTGTGGTTTTAAAATGAGAAACAGACTGGAAAAGATTAAGTAACTTGCATAAAGCCACATGGCTAGAAGTGGAGAAATTGGAATTTCAATTCTCTGTTTGAGTTGAAACTTTGTTCTTTATCTCTGTATTATTGAGGTCTCATCCTAAGTAATGTTGTTACTTTGTGTACCTCCCTGGAGAAGAAAATGGCAACCCATTCCAGTGTTTTTACCTGGAAATTGCATGGACAGAGGATCCTGGTGGGCTGCCTACTGTCCATGGGGTCAGAGAGTCGGACATGACCGAGCGACTGAGCACACACAACTATGGAATGTAAAATATTTGGAAAGGATTGTAATCTCTTAGATTATCACTTACACACTTAACAATTCTGTTTGAACTATAGTTTTCCACTAACCTTTTCCCAGATGGGAATTTTGAAACCTTTTGTAATATATCTACCTTGTGTTTTATTTTTAATATGCATATCTTTATTTAAGAGACAGTTTTGGAATGCTTCTATATGCCAGGCCTCATGTTAAAACCATGAGGACAGTTTTTGAATTCTGGTGGTATTGAGAGAAAAAGCTTTTGAAGTAGGGAGGTATCCTTTAACTTGTTTTCCCTCCTGAATCTCAAGTCTTGTTAAGATTTTGTGTGAAAATGTGAGTCACATCATTAAAAAAAAATGTGAAAAGCATTGCTTGAAGAAGCTCTAAAGACTTAGAAAACGAAGCCCCTACTTAAAGGTAGGTCCTGATGGGGAAGGGAGTACCTATGACTAGTCACGTCTAGTACTAGGACCTTTGGAACATTCTCAGTTAACAACTCTGGAGATATTGAAGTTTTGAGATGTCCCAGTTTTCAAACACTATTTTAATAGCATGTAATCTGAGAATTTGTTTCTTTTGCGTATTCTTCTGGTAGAAGTTAACTGCATTTTCAGCTTTCATTAAAACTTTTTCATATCATGAAGAATGTTTTTACTGGTGGAAGTCATTTATTGAAATAGTAAATAGTACATTTCTCATAAATGATAAGAATAAATTTTTCTTGTTTCTTCTTGAAACATTTTGTGTACTTATTCATATGTAAGGAAATCGGCCCCAGACAAATTAGATGATTAACTTATCCAAACTTTGATTTCCATTTCTGGCAGTTGCAGCATCCTAAATATGCGAGCAAATCATTTCCCATATTATACACTTAAATGTTGGTTAAAATATAAAACATCTTTTAAAAAACATGCTTGTACTTGACTAGAAAAATCAGAGGCCAAAAATTATGAGAGATGGTAATTCCGTAGGGCTCTATGGAGCTGGCATTTACCCTGAGGATACCTACCTGTTCTTAGTCATCTGGGTTAACCTTTTATGCCCATTGGAAACTGTAGACAAATTGCAATGAGAATCAGATTAAAACTTCACACATTTAGTTATTGATGCCAAATCTATCCGATAGATGGAGACTTGATTGCTTGGGCTGGGTGACATATGCAGTTGGAGACAAAGGGCTTCTAGTTGAGAGAATTCCCAACTAAAAGTGCTTTTGGGGGAGTTCCCTGTTGGTTAGGATTTCGAGACTTTCACTTTCATGGCCCTGGCTGGGTTCATTCGCTGGTTGGGAACTGAGATCCTGCAAGCAGAGAGGCATTGTCAAAAAAGGATTTTTTGTCATGAGGATGTAGACACAATCCAAAAATGCAGTTTAGTCTTGTCTCAGGTGATTAGGACTCCCACGTGTTTAGTGGAAGCAGTTCTTCAGTACAGGAAAGCATTTTAAACAGAAGCCTTAGTTTCTTCAGAGAAAAGTTCAGTGATCATTAACAATCAGAAATCACTAAATAAGTTGGGAAACAGATCTTAAACTTCAAAATAAGACTCTTTAAGGCTAGTATTTTGAATTACTACAATCAGTATAAAATAACTACATTTAATGTGTATTAGTAAAAGAATTGTCTCAGATGATCAGATTTCAGATAATTAAATTTCTAAAAGTGAAATATATAAAAGATTTAAAACTCAGTAGAACTGCAAAGGAGATGGGTATGAATAAAATGGTGACCTACTGTATCTGAGGAAAATAGAGAAAAGCTAAGAGCCATAGTCGGAGAACGCAATGGCACCCCACTTCAGTACTCTTGCCTGGAAAATCCCATGGACAGAGGGGCCTGGTGGGCTGCAGTCCATGGGGTCGCACTGAGTCGGTCACGACTGAGCGCCTTAGCAGCAGCAGCAGCAGCAGCAGCGAGAGCCATAGTGGATTTTTTTAACTGCAAGTTTTGAGTGTGTTTTGTATTCTAGATTTAAGTCCTTCATTGAATATGTGGTTTGAAAATATTTTCTCTGCGTCTGTAGCTTGTGTTTTTATTCTCTTACAAGGACTTATACAGAGTAAAAGTTCTAAATTTTGATAATGTCCGGTTTATTAGTTTTTTCCTTCTTATCTGTTTTTAGTGTCAAGTCTAAGAATTCTTTGCCTAGCCATAGATTCTGAGGATTTTTCCTTATTTTTTTTTCCCAGAAGTTTCATATTTTAACATTTTATTTTAAATCAGTAATGCATTTTGAATTGATTGCTATCACAGGTCTGAGACTTGATTTTTGGTTTCTTTCTTTATCTGTGGGTGTCCATTTGCACCACTGCCATTTGGTGCAGAAACTTTCTGCTATTAAATTGCTTTTACCTTCATCAGAAAGCACCTGGACTCACTTGCATGGTCTGTTCTGGGTTCCCTGTTCTGTTTTGTTGATCTTCGGCGACCACACAGTCTGCATTGCTGTAACCGTGTACTCAGGCTTGAAATCAGGTAGCCTGATTCATCTTTTCTCAAATGTTTTTTTAGCTACTACAGTTTCTTTTAACCTCCTTTTTCTTTCTTGGTCACACTGTGTGGCGTGCGGACTCTTAGTTCCCCGGCCAGAGAGTGAAACCTATGCTGGGAATGGAGTCTTAAGCCCTGGCCCAGCAGGGATGTCCCGCAACTACAGTCTCTTTGCTTTCCCCAAAATTTTAGAATAATCTTACATATTTACAAAAAATCTTTCTGAGATTCTTGTTAAAGTGCATGTGAATTTGAGAATTGACATCTTGACTCTTTTGACTCTTCCAAGATAGATAGTCTTCATTTACTTAGGTGCTTGGTTTCTTTCATCATTTCTTTGTAAAACATGGACGTCCTGTACATGTATTGTAAGAATTAAACCTAAATATTTCATCTTTATTTTGGTCACTATAAATATTGTATGTTTAATTTTAGCATCCATATGTTCATTATTAATATATAGAAATAGAATTGATTTTTGTATGTCCTGTATCCTGTGACCTTGCTGAATACACTTATTCTAAGATTTGTTTTGTGTGTGTTCTTTGGGTTTTCCACATGGACAGTTGTGTCATATGATTATGACACAAAATAGGGGCAGTTTTATGTCTTTTCTGGTCTGTACATCTTTTATTTCCTTTCCTTGACATATTGCATTGACTAGAATGTCTGCTACTGTGTTGAGTAAGTGTGGTGACCGTGGACATCCTATTTTGGTTCCCCATGTTAGAGATAAAAGATATCAGTTTTTCACCATTAAGTACTGTTACTGGTAGGTTGTTGGTAGGTTCTTCTTTTCTTTATCAAGTTGAGGAAGTTCTCTGTTTCTATTTTTTGTGAGTTTTAAGGTGAGTAGATATTAAATACTTTAAATCCACTTTTTCTGCATTAAATCATAATAGTCATATGGCTTCTCTGTTTTTAGCCCATTAATGTGTTATGTTGATTTTTTTGTGAATACTGAATCAGTCTTGCATACTTGGAATAAATCCCACTTGATCATGGTATATAATTATTTTTATATATTGCTTAATTTCTGTTTGCAAATATTTTGTTACGGATTCATGAGGGATATTGGTCTGTAACTTTAATTTCGTTTTCTTATTTATTGAGTTATAATTGACATAAAATGTTATATTAGCTTCAGATGTAAAACATAAGGATTCAATATTTGTATGTATTACAAAATTAAGGGCTTCCCAGGTAGCTCATTGGGTAAAGAATCCATCTGCAATGCAGGAGACACAAGTGACATGGGTTTGATCGCTGCAATACTATCACCATAGTAAGTCATTAACATCCATCAGTATATATAGCTGTAAGTTTTTTTTCCTTGTGATGATTTTTTTTAATTGTTTTTGATTTTAGTGTAAAGGTGATACTGGCTTTATAAAATAAATTGGAGAGTTTTTGCTTATACTTTATTTTTTGAAGGAGGTTGTAGAATTGATCTTCCAAGATGGTGAAATTCTCCAGTAAAACCACTTGAACCTGTATATTTCTTTTATAGATGTTTCTAACTTTTGAATTCAGTTTATTTAGTAGTTTAATAGTTCCATAACTCAAATATTGGTTCATGTCACCTGTTGTTTTTTGGCTATGTTGGGTCTCTGTTGTGGTGCGTGGGGGCTTCTCTTGTTGCAGAGCGTGAGCTAAGTTGCCCTGCAGCATTGTGGGATCTTAGTTTCCTCACCAGGGATCGAACCCGCCTCCTCTACATTGGAAAGTGAATTCTTTTAAAAAAAATAAAATTTTTTTTATTAGTCTATTCATTCATCCATCTAGGGCAGTGCTGGGTCTTCGCTGCTGCAGGGGCTTCTCTCTCGTGCGAGGCGCAGGGGCTGCTCTCTGGTTGTGGTGTGTGGGCCTCTCATCGCGGTGGCGTCTCTCATGTAGAGCCCAGGCAGGTGCGGCTTGTGGGCTCAGTAGTTGTGGCTTCCAGGCTCTAGAATTGTGCGGCATGGGCTTAGTTGCTCTGAGGCATGTGGGATCTTCCCGGATCAGGGCTCGAGCCCAGGTCTCCTGCACTGACGGGTGGATGCTTGACCTCTGAGCCAGCAGGGAAGCCCTGGAGACCACCAGGGAGATTCTGAGTCTGCTTCTTCTTAAGTTATCAAAGTCATATCCTTTTGATATCTGCAGGTCTAATGATATTCTTTGTTTCATTCCTGATACTGATAATTATTTACTTTTCCTACTTGCCATAGGTTTATTCTGGTCTTTTTCAATAATCTAAGCTCCTATATTTGGAATCTAGATAAGATTTCAAAGGCAGGAGCTTAGATTGTTGATTGAGACTGTTTTCTTCTTTAATGTTTGTATTTATATTTAGTGCTATAAATTTCCCTCTTAGCACTGTTTTGTATCTCAAAAAATTTTGATATATTTTTCATTTTCATTCAATTCAGTGTATTTTTTGGTTTCCATTCCCATGGACTATTTAGGAATTGGCTGTTTAATTTCTAAGTTTTACTTTCTAGTTTGGTTTCGTTGTGGTCAAAGAACATATTCTGTGTGATTTCAATTATTTTATATCTGTCAAGATTTGTTTTATGGTTTAGGATTGAAAAGAAGTATTTTGTTGCCATTGAGTAGAATGTTCTTTTCATGTCCGTTGGATCCTGTTGATTGTTGGTGTTGAATTCTTCTGCACGTTTCCTGATGTTCTGTGTTGTTCTATCAGTTGCTGAGAGAGAGAGATTGAAATCTAACTGTGATTGTGAATTTGTTTATTTCTCGTTACATTTTGCAGCTCTCGTCTGCTGCACACATTTGGGATTGTTCCGTCTTCTTGGTGGATTGACCGTTTGTCATTATGTAATATTCCTCTCTATTTTGATAAATTCTTTGCTCTGAAGTCTGCATTAGCTGATAGTAGTTTAGCCACCTCTCATTTCTTTTAGTTGTTTGTACAGTATATCATTTTCTATTCTTTTCCTTTCAACCCACCTATATTGTTATATTTAAAGTCACTTTCTTCTGAACAGCATAGAGTTTAGGTTGTTTGTTGGTGTTGTTCCACTCTGTCAGTCTCTAATCTTATAATTGTTGTATTTAAAACACTTATATTTGATGTAATTACTGATGTGTTAGGGCTTAAGTCTGCCCTGTATTTTACAATTCAAAAATTGTGGTTCTTTTATATATTTCTTTCCTTAGACTTTCAATTTATTTGCTGATAGTTTCTATCTTTTCATTTGTTTTAATTTCTTCTTGATTGCTTACTAAGCATTTTTATAACTGCTTTAAAATCTGAGTCGGATAATTCTAAACATCTTTATCATTTCAGTGTTTGCATCTATTGATCCCTTTTGCTTTCTGTTTGAGATCTTGGTTCTTGCTATGGCAGGCAATTATTTTTTTTTTTTTAATTGAAACCTGGAAGATTGGAGTATTATTGTGTTAGGGAAGTCTCGATCTTATTTGAGGCTTCTATTTCAGTTAGCTTCCTCTAATACCACTTGGGCAGGAGAGTTGAGGGCTTTTGCCTCAGTAGTTTCAGGTGCCCATAGAAAGTGAAGTTCCTCTGTGCATCCCTGGTCCTCTGGGGAGGAAAGTCCTCATTACTGTCAGCAGCCGTGACAGGCCTCCGCAGATACTTTGTCTCCATTGACACTGCTGCTGTTCCTGGGTAAAGGAGAAAGCCTTGACTCGAAATCCTCCTCTGACACTCCCCCAGAGTAGAGGAGGAGTATCTGCTTTTCGGTGCCTGCTGGGAGTTCATGTGCCCCTTGCAGTTTCCGCTGACACCGCAGAATTTGAGAGGGCAGCCTGCTTATATCCTAGTGTTTTGCTTGTTGTTTAGTCCCTGAGTCGTGTCTGACTCTTTTGTGACCCCATGGACTGTAGCCTGCCAGGCTGTCTGTCCATGGGATTCTCTAGGCAAGAATACTGGAATGGGGTGCCATTTCCTTCTCCAGGGGATCTTCGCAATTCAGGGATCCAACCCTAGTCTCCTGCGTTGGCAGGAGGATTCTTGACCACTGATCCCCAAAGCGTCCCCATATCCTGGTGAGGGTGGACCGTTCAGTTCCCTATTCAGCCTTTGCTGGCGTTGGTGGGGGTTGAGCCAGTTTTCTCTTTGGTGTTTGACTGGAGAAGAGTGGGGTTTTTTTCCTTAATGATTTCTGTCTTGCCAGATTGCTTACTTTTGGCTAGAGGGGGAGAGCAGGCTTTTGTATGTTTGTTTATCTTTTGTCTGCCCTCGTTGGCATTTCTGTTTTGCTGACTCCTTCAGCTCCAAGCTGGGATAGAATGAGGCAAGAAAAAAACCCAAGGATCATGCTACTGTATGGTTTCTCAGATTCTGTCAGTCTTTTTATGTTTGTTTTGTATATAATGTATAGGGCTTTTAATTGAATTAACAGGAGAGACGTGAAACAACACTTCATCTTAGAAGCAAGTTGTTTTTCTTATTTTTTCTTAAAGCGAACTTTCTGCCTTCCTTCCCCATCGCATTCTGCTGCCTCTTTTCTGTGCTGCATTTGAGAAACAGATTCTTTGAAAGTAATTGTCTAGGCTTGTTTTCTCTAGTTTCTCCTCATTCTCTCTTTTAAACCTATTCTAGCAAGAGTTTTATCCTTAGGGCTCCTCTGAAATCACTCTTGTAAAGGCCTTCTTTACAAGTGAATAATCAAACCACTTAATACTTGCAAAGCTTTGGGTGAAGCTAAAATTGTACTTAAGAGGGAAGTCTGTAGCATTAAATATTATATTAAAAGAGGGGGGGAGTGTAAAACCAAATGAACTGGTATCTAAGAAAAAGATTAACCCAAAGGAAAAAGAAGAAAGGAGATAAAAAGTGTCCAAACCCTGGTAAAATAGAAAAAAGATACAGTTAAGAGAATTAAGAAATTCTGACAAAGTAATCAAGAAGAACAAGGAAAAGGCAAAAATATATAATAATCATGTTAGAAAATACTATAAATATTTTGATTGGCCTATTTAAATAAAATTATATGTGAAATAAGTAATCAGAAAAGTGTATAAGTGACCAAAACTGATTGAAAAAGACATAAAAAATCTGAATGGTCTAATAACCATTTAAAATGCTGATTTAGTAGTTTAAAGGTTTTGCTTCTCTTAGGAAAAAGGCCTAGGTGGTTTTTCAGCTGCTGAAAATGTTCAAATCCTAAATCCAATGTTGAGTAAACTTTTTTCGGAAAACAGAAGAAAGTGTACCATTTTTCATTTTGCTTTTTTGAGGCTTATGCTATAAGCTTGTTACAAGACTAGCAAAGAGAATGTGAAAGAATAAAATTTGCAGCCAGCCTCCTTTATGAACAAAGCAAAATATCCAGCAGTGTATAAAACAGGTAACATGACCAAGTTTGGCTTGTTCTAAGAATGCAAGAGTTAAGCAATAGAAATTTATTCAGATACTTACACATTAATAACATGGTAAGTTACTACAGATCCCATTGCTGATGTAGAACAGTGAGAGTCTTGGTAAATCTGAGAATGCTAGGTGTGTTGTCATGAGTGCTGAAATCAGCTTTGCATGGAAAACTATTGGTCACAGTAGATGGCACAACTGATTTGATTGAAGGGAGTCAGATGATCTCAGAGAGGACAAGTGTGAGTTAGTTTTGATAAGTAGTTTTTTGACAAAATATTAGAAGGCACAGCATATCAAGTAGGTAAAATAATATGTACTTAAAGCATCGATAGGGCATTTGGGAATGGTAACTGGAGCACAGTTACATTTTCAGGATCTTGGGCCCTGGCTGGAGATGAGGGTGGAGATCCCTTGTGCTAATTGTGAAAGGCTTGTCTGCCTTGTTTCTTGCCAAATAGTGGACTGAACCAACCCAGTAAAATCAGAAAGCCAGTAATACTTCTGAACAATCCATCTCCTTAGCGCCTTACATTCAATCAGTCATACCTTTAGAAATAACATCTGTTACTTGCTTGCATTCTTTTGTATATGTACCTTATGTAAGGTTAGGTGCTGTCACTGATACACTTTGATTTTTTGTTCACTAAAAATGTAGTAGGAATCTGAGTTTATTACTGAATCACTAGTATAATGTATTTCCTCTGGATTACCTACTAAACTTTTAAAAGCGATTATGGTTAGTCTCTTTCACCAAGATGGTGCCTGAGACTTTGTGTCAGAGGCTTGATTAATTTTATTTGTTCTGTCATTTTAACTGTATTTGTGGTAAAAGCGTATATCTTAGTACATTTCTTTTTACCAGATATTTGTGATTTTATTCAAGGTTTTGCTTGAGTTGTGGGTTATTTTTTTTTTTTAAAAGAAAAGGTATTGGAGTGACCTTTCCTAGATTGCCAGGTTTTCTTTTCCCTTTTTCCATTTTGCATTGTATTGGTAGATAGAAGGCAACAGCTACTCTAAATTTGTGAATCAGAGAATTTAAACCTAAACTAACTTCATAAATGTGCTCACTTTTTAATTTAATGCATTCCTTCTAACCCGCAAAGATACTTTTATTTAATTTTCTTAATTATGTAACATTTGATTTTTTAATTTAAGGTGTGACTGCACAGAAAAGTTACAGAACAAATTTGACTTTTTGCGCTCACAGTTGAATGATATTTCTTCGTTTAAGAATATTTACAGATATGCCTTTGATTTTGCAAGGGTAAGTGGAATTTCCATGCTTGTAATTTTAATATTTTTTTTATTATCTTGAAACCACACTTAGGAAAACTTTTTTATCTTTTGTTTTAGGATAAAGATCAGAGAAGCCTTGATATTGATACTGCTAAGTCTATGTTAGCTCTTCTCCTTGGGAGGACATGGCCACTCTTTTCAGTATTTTACCAGTACCTAGAGGTATGTATATGTTTTTATTTTTAAAATAATATGTAAAAACTTAAGCTGATTGAAAAACATACCTTTAAATGAATAAAAAGATTTTTAATACTGTAGCTTTTAAAAAAATCTGTATAAGTGGTTGAAAATTTGTTTAGCTGTATACCTATATGCTCTCATTTCGGTATGAGTTTATGTTCATTAATATATTTTGTGCATAAGCTGTGTGTATTCCCTGCCTCATAGCTCTTCTCCCTTCAAAAAAAAAAAAACAAAGATAAATCTTCAAAAAATACATTTTAGCACAAATGCCCTTAATGTAAAATTCGTTTCTTGTGATTTTTCAGGAGAGAATTGATGCTAGTGTACAAATCTCAAGCTTCTAAATCAAGTTTCTTTCTCTGTACAGGATATTAGACTGAAAAAATCAATTTAAGAGAACCAATTTTAGTATTAAGAGCTTAGACTCAATCTAAAGAATTAGAATAAACTTTTAATATCTTGTTGTTCAGTTGCTTAGTCGTGTCTGACTCTTTGCAGCCCCATGGACTGCAGCACGCCAGGCTCGCCAGTCTTTCACCATCTCCCGGAGCTTGCTCAGACTCATGTCCATTGAGTCGGTGATGCCATCCAACCATCACATCCTCTGTTGTCCCCTTCTCCTCCTACCTTCGATCTTTCCCAGCATCAGGGTCTTTTCCAGTGGGTCAGTTCTTCCCATCAAGTGGCCAAAGTATTGGAGCTTCAGCTTCAGCATCAATCCTTCCAATGAATATTCGGGATTGATTTCCTTTAGGATTGACTGGTTTGATCTCCTTGCAGTCCAAGGGACTCTCAAGAGTCTTCTCCAACACCACAGTTAGAAAGTTTAATATTTTAGGCCCCCAAATATGAGAGTGAACTTAGATATAGTGATTACTGGGAAATGTATGCAGAATTCATAAAGGAAGTATTCTTTTAGAAGAAAGGCTTTATTCTTGTACCTGTTGTTCAAGGTGATTCTACGAAGATACTGTCCTTCTTTTTGATTTCTTGCTTTGGTAGTGTTTTTTTGCTTTTGCAATTTTGTCTTTTATTTTGGTGTACTTCTTACCATTTCTTGAGTATAGATGCTTTTGCTTTGAAAATAATTTCTCATGAAGCTGATTGTTTACCATAGCAAGTTCCCTAGATTAGTTTTGTTTAAAGCTTGTGATAAGGGACAGTAGTGTAAAAAGGTCTTATGTGGACACTTAAATCTTTTAGCCTAATAAAGTAGATTGGTTGATGGACATTACCTATCTTCCTCATATTAGTAATTTGGGGACAGAGATAAATATCATTCCTTATAAAAATATTCCCGTGTAAAGGTTGCTGAGAGAACTAAATATTTTCAAATGTTTGTTGTGTGGAGAGTGTTTAACATACATTACCTTTTTAAATCTTTATAACACCGTTTTGAATTACGTTTTATTTCCACTTAGCCAGTGAGTAACTTTCCCAGGGTCACTCAGTTAAGTAACAGAAGTAAGATTTGAACCCAAGCCTGAAAAAGGCCAACTTCAAATGTGGCTAAACAGTAAACCTTATGCAAAGTAACAATTTAATGAGAAGCAGCAGGAGGGAGTTTACTGTGTATAAGAAACATTATATAGCTTGATCTCACTGGTGATTACACAGCATATACATTGGCAAAAATTTATTGAGTTTTACCCTTTTTGTTAGTGCCCTTGATGCTGTGTTATTCCTCAGGAATTTGTTTTAAAAAAAGGAAAAAATAAATTTGAAGATGTTAACATCTAAATGACCCTGAAAATTCTCTTAGAAACACAAATAATTAAAAGAGGAACAACTGTTTTAGGAAAGACTAAATCACAACGAAGTTACAACTATATTTATTGAAATCAAATCCTAATAGATATTGCTTGTTCTGTAATCCAAATGTTTATATCGTTTTCTACAGCAATCAAAGTATCGTGTTATGAACAAAGATCAGTGGTACAATGTGTTAGAATTCAGCAGAACAGTCCATGCTGATCTTAGTAACTATGATGAAGATGGTGCTTGTAAGTATATAATACAATGTTTTCCTATGAAAATATAGTTGTTAAAACTATGAAGTGAGAACATGGATTTGTGTAGCATTACCAGAAAGAATTTAAACTTCCTAACAGACCTTCTTGTTTTAATTGTGTGGAAAGTGTGAGGGAGGCAGGTTATAGAAGGTATAGAACTCAGATTGGCAGCATTATAAAATCTGTGCTGGTAAATGAAATATTTTCAATTACTTGGTAGCAGAGCACTATAGTAAAATTTTTCTGCAGCTAGAAGCTAAAATTCTGCTTTATTCCTGTCTTTCCTGGCATTTTACTATGTAAGAAAAGTGCAGTCATGATTTTAAAAATAGGAAAGCAAAACAGCTATAGTAGCTATAGTAGCAAAAGCTTTAAATTTAATATCATAATATCCATTCACAATATGGCAAATAATGTCAAAGTAACTTCCATCAGAAATTATTGAGTAAACAGTTAATAAACTATGATTTTTGAATTGTTCAAATTAAAATATCTGTCAGTCCCCTTCAGTGGAAAACCCAGGATGCCATAAAATAGGTATTGGAATTAATGATGAATTATTTAGATAAGCCAAATGAATTTTCTAGAGCTGTAAGTTTTTCATTCCCATCACAAGTTTGTCTGCATGTGTTGTTTTCATGTTGCAAAGCATTATATAGAAAAGATTGTTATTGTTTAGTTGCTAAGTCGTGTTGAACTCTTTTGCGATCCCGTGGACTATAGCTCTCCAGACTCCTCTATCCGTGGAATTTCCCAGGCAAGAATCCTGGAGTGGGTTGCGATTTCCTTCTCTAGGAGATCTTCCCGACCCAGGGATTGAACCCATGTCTCCTGCATTGGCAGGCAGATTCTTTACCACTGAGCCACCAGGGAAGGTTAATGGACTTTTGTGATGCTGAAGAATCAAAATTTTGAAGAAAGGATAACCTTATTTCTTCCTGTATATATTGTGTCTTCCACTTACAAAATAGTGTAAAATTTAATATTTTTATAAATAATACCTTACAGCAGTAAACTGGCAGCTCAAGGACTATGTCTGGCCTGTAGGTGTGTATTTTCATGTGCATTTGAGTCAACATTGTAACTGAGAGGTTTTGAATGAAAATATAGCTTCTAGATGTGTTTGAAAAATTAGAAAATCTGACAGAACTGTTGCTGTGTTCTTCTATAGAGATTAGGTTGGAACCAAGTAGTGGCTCATGTTGGACTTGCTTTCTGGTGTGCTGGTCTACAGTATGACAACATTTAGGTTGCTTTTCCGTTGTCTTTTATTATTATGCTAGTCTCCTGTTTTTCTTACAGTAGAGAAATATCCATTAAGAGCAAGAGAAAAAGTGAGATCACCAGAGGGTTTAAGAAGAATAGGGCAAGCATATTTCTTTATGGTAATGAGTTTTCCCTACATTTCCAAACAATAAACAGTGAGCTCGTTTAAATTACCTATGTGAACTTCTGTAAGTAAATAAATTTGAACTCCCTGCATTATAAAAATATCTTTTTACAATAGTTCTTAAGGCAGGTGTTGATATTTATGAGGTACTTGCTTTGTGTCAGATTTATAGTAGGTCCTGTACCTGGAACAGTATATGGCCACACCTTCAGTAAACTTACACACTTCTTGGTGAGGTGACAAGAAATACTACAGTAAACACTTTTCAGATTGTTTAATAATTAATTGGCAGAAAGCCGTGGGCAGTTAGAAAAAGGGAGAGGTTAATATTGACTGAGTTATCAGAGAGTTCATGAAACACTTAAATCTTGAGAACGTGGTTTCTACAAATATCCACTGTGGAAAGTCCCTTATTTATTTATTTTTTTAAAAAAAGTCCAAGAAAGCACCTATTAAGTAGAAGGGAGTCTGGAAGGAAGGGAAAGGTCAGTCCCTATCTTCACCATAGTGTTTGTGGTGAGTTTGTTTTATATAGTTTAAGAGATAAGTTCACTAAATTCTAATAAAAATTGTTTCTTTTATTTCTAGGGCCTGTTCTTCTTGATGAATTTGTTGAGTGGCATAAAGTTCGTCAAGCATCATAGCAAGAAGTATTGTGAAGAAAATGCAAACCTTTTGATCCTGACGTGTGTACAGGCTAATGAGATAAGGGGAAAAAAAAAACCTAAGGGGTGCATTTTCATTCATATGAAAGACTTCTCATAGTACTTTTTGTTTCCTTTTTTTTTTAAAGGAAGTTTTCTTGTTACATGTTATGGGCATTGAGCCACACCTCTTCTGAGACTGAATACTGACGTTTTTGTTTTGAGTTATGTTTATAACATTTATTTCAGAACAATAAAGATTCAGATTTGTGACAAAGGCCTTACAGTGAAGATGTCCATTGAGTGTCAAGAGTGGTATTTATTTTTGTAAATTTTAATTCTTGAATTTTAGAAGTCTGTCATACCAGGAATTTGTGGAATTTTAGAGGTTTTAAACAATCTTAATATTTGGCAATGTACTCTGCTCATGGTATAGCTCATATATTCATCTCTGCACAATCAGAAAGAATATTTATTGGCCTTGACTTCTTGGGTAATTTCTGATGCAGCTAATAAAATACATTTCTGGATATTGGGGAAGTTCAGCTGTGGTTTTCTGTGAAAGTTGCCAACATATTATGCATATTCTTTATCTGAAAAGTTTACAGTTGGAAAGATTATTGTGTTGTTATTTTGTTTTCTAACCATTAAATAGTGTTGTCAATAAGTATAAATCAGCATCACATGTATACTCTTAATGTGAAGTTTACGTTTGCTGTATTCTATCAGTTTAAAATTCCATTTATGTTAGAAAGAGCAAGTTTCATATATTAATGGTCTCAAAATCAGTTAACCTTATGAGAAAATTAAGACCATTATTGAAGCTGTATATCATCATTATTGTTGTTTGTGACATATATGTTGTCTTTTTAACTCTCATTTCGTGATTTGGGGAGTTTTGTTGAGGACCACTCCATCCCAATCCCCCTTCTTCTTTTTGGTTATGAGAACCTTAGCTCTGACATTGTGGATTTAGTTAAAATATATACTAGGAAAAAGAGAATAAGGACTCATGAGAGAACTCTAGGTGTTAACTGTGCACAACTCAAGGGTACCATTTATATCAATCGGTACAAATTACACTGCTAATTATCACAATTCTCTGACCATTGGCAGTGACGTTTCTTGAAGACAGGACAGCCTTTTTTCTAATTCACACAAAAGGTGTCTTTTTGGACTAGCAGCAGGGCTGTTTTTACATTTCCCTTCAAACCATCCAATATCCCAGTGATAATGGAAACCGTGTTCACATTTACAGTCAAATCACAGCTTCAGAAATGTTAATTCCTAGTTTTATTATATGAGTGGAGAAAAGTAAATAGGTTGCTTTTCCGTAATAAGGACATTTCTATTGGGATTTAAGGTAAAGGTTGATTTTTGGTGGTGAATTTATTTAATGAGTGATTACAGTAGTGATTACTTAGGGAGAATAGCATTTTAAATAATTTTATGTTTTTTGCTTTTTGGTTAAAGGACTGAGAAAGAATGATTGCTGTTTTTATTTGTTCATGAAATCACTGTGTACAGCTTTGTGAAACACTGATATAATCGTGGAAAACAATTCTTCACTTAAATGTCTGATAAGGATAATTTTCCTGGAATACTGTGTCAAGTATTAGAATCACTGAATTATTGGAACTGAGCATCCTGACAGTGAGTTTTATGACACAATGAATGGTGTTTTAATATTAAATGTATTATAAGTACAGTCAGTCCTTGAACAACATGGGCTTGAACTGTGTGGTTCTGCTTATAGGCAGATTTGTTTTCAGTAAATATGCAATCAACCCTCTATATCTATGGACCCTGCATCCATGGATAACAGGACCTTTGAATATAGAGGGCCAACTATGGGGCTTGAGCATCTGCAGATTTTGGTAAACTTGGGGGCTGCTGGAATCAGTATCCTTTAGGTCCTGAGGGATGACTGTAAAGCACTTAGATTTTTAGACATTTAAATCTTTATGATAGGACTCTTCAGGGACCAACTTCTGAATTTGAAGAATATTTCCCATTTTTATTTAATTCCAAAATATATAATTTAAATGAAATTTTATAAGTTCTCAATTTATGGCCTGAACAAAATAGTTTTGTCTTTATAAGGAACATTTAAAAATTATAGATACCCTTTAAAGAAATAAAATATATGAAACAATTTACTTTGCTTACTTATCCAAAGGTTCCTTTAAGACTTTGAATCTGGAAATTTAAATGAAACTTACTTTATCCTGAAGTCACAGCTCCTTTTTACTCAGGCCGTGCTTGCTTTACTCGCTTACTCTTTTTAATTCTCTAACCTTCTTAGAGTTGTAACTCACTTATTTTGGAAGCAAACTTAACTCTGCCTCATTCATCTCAGGATGTGGGCTTGTCCCTTCTGATCATTTCTTTTTGAATTTGTGTTTGAACATTATTTAATTTATTGGAGCTAATTCATGGGGTCGCAAAGAGTCGGACACGACTTAGCGACTAAACTGAAAAACTGAATGATCAAGAGGTTAAGTAGTATAAGTAAAGACGATAGTATTAAGGAGCCAGCAGTATGAAAAATAAATCTTCTGTTGGGGCTCTTAACTAGTTAGCTTTAAGTGCCTTCCCAGGAATTCTGTTGTAAAACTTCCTTTAATGTGGGATAAAATTCACTGGTGCTTTATAATTAGGAACTACTTTCTTCCTCTAGAATAACATACAGATGGAATACTACTGGGAGAAAGTACAGCCGGCTGTTGATTCTGAACTGTGAGTGGGTGGAGAGGTTGTCCCCCAACCCCTCGAAGCCAGTGATTTTTTAACAAGTCATAATACCTTTAGGAACTTGCCAGTTATTCAGGTAACTTATTTGAATAGGAGACAGAAAAATGATGTGTTTGGGGCTTATCAGACTTGATCGCAGTGTTTGTCTCTTACTGTCTTACGGTGTCTTCTTTTTTGACTGCTTACAGTAGAATTCTTGGCGTAATCCATTTTCGGCTGTAATTGTTTGTATCTTTATGTGTGGTGTACAGGTTTCGTTGACTTGAGTTTTACTTTGAAGTACTCGAGTGTTTCTTAAAGGGCTTCCCTGGTGGCTCAGTGGTAAAGGATCCACCTGCCAAGTAGGAGATGTGCGTTTGATCCCTGGGTTGAGAAGATCCCCTGGAGAAGGAAATGGCAACCCACTCCAGTATTCTTGCCTGGGAAGTCCCATGGACAGAGGAGCCTGGTGGGTCCGTGGGGTCGCAGAGAGTCAGACACGACTTGGTGACCGACTACACACAAGTATTTCTTAAACTGGAATTTGAGGGCCTTCTATGGGAATGTTAGATTGACCCTGAAGAGTACTTCTCTTAAATTCAAATGCCTTTTTCATCTAGTGAACCAAAAATTTATCTTTAGTAATACTAATGCCATCACTTTGTGTGGGGAGGTGAGTAGGATAGTAGGATTTTAAAGCATACTAGTTACTGTAGAGTATTAGCAATGAAGCATTTTACTTTGAACTAAGGATTTCTTTGCCAAAACATTTTCTTTCTCCTTAATTGATGATTGAAGTTATGAAAGCATTTATTGAAATATGTTACATACTCACCTTGATAAACAAGAATACTGATTTTTTTTTAACTGCTTTCTTGAAGGGTACTTAAAACTGTTGTGATCATTCCTAATTCAATAAAGTTTTGTTTGGGCTTTCAAGGCTCTTATAGCACATCTCATGTGCTTACTAAATGTCTAAAGCATCAAATAAATTGAGGACACTTTAATTTACATAATTTAAATGCACTTTTCTGTTAAACTAAGAGAAAAGGCAAAGTCATCTCTTAATCATACTTCTAAAGAATTCATAAAGAGGAATTCTCTTTTTCTTGAGATAGTACATTTCTTGAATGATATTGGGAATCATTACATGGAAACATTTCAAGGTAGGGTTTATTTATTCTTCAGGAGAAAAGAGGAATAACAGGAAAATATCTTTGATTTCCTCAGGAAAGGCTAGTCTGGATTATTAAATCTTCTAGATCATATAATTTTTTAATGAATATAGTTTTATAAATATTTGTTAACAACCAGACAAGTTGCTTCAAGATCTGGTCTTTTTTGTTGATAAACCTAGTTACCTATAAGTAGTACTGTGGAAGCCCAAAAAACAGTCTGACTTTTATGGTCAAATTTATATAGATTACAGATTGTGAAAAGATAAATTTACGCCCCAAACCTGAGGTGAATTATTTCTAATTCACTGTTTAATTGTAGAGGCTTTCCTAGTGAACTTTTACTTCACTGAAGCAAATCTTTAGCTCTTTTAAAGCACAATTTATTTACTTTTTCTCAAATACCAGTCTTAATAAAAAATAAATTTGCTATGTCCACCTTACAGTCTTTTGTATCCTGTACAGATTGTGCTTCCTTTGCTCCTAGACCAGTTGTTCATTTGATCATTTTCTTCTTATTTTGTGTGCTTTGACTGTAATTTATTAAACTTTTTATAATATGGCTTATTTTTGCATGGGTTCTGGTGTATCATGTATCAAATACATCCAGTAAAAGGATTAGACTTTAACGTGAACATGAATTCTTACCTTAGAGTGCCAGTTTTTTTGGAGCTTTGTTGTATTTTATGGATCTGTGGTCCACGGATGTAAAACTTATATTAAAAATTTCTTAGTTTTCCCCCAAATTATATCATGTTGAAGAAGTTTTATCATTTGCAATTTTGTTTTTCTCAGCTTTAGAGTAATAAGGAAAACTGTGCCATACATGATGGATTATTTTAAATATGAAGTAAAATTGTGGGTATTATGAAATAGTCCAGTATGAGACAATTAATTTTAAAAGCAAAATGGATATATGTAAAACCAGCTTTACCCAAACTGCTATGTTTGTGTAAGTAAAGTGTGTATTACCCACAATTTGTTTTTTCATGTAGAAAATAGCTTGTGGATAAAAGCCTTCACATATTTTGGTGAAAAGGGAATTTGCTTCCATATGACTGCTGTCAGTTGCATTTGACTGTGAAAGAGGAAAGAGAAATTATTTCAATAACTTGTTAGAGCCTTAGTATTATTAACTTACCAAACTTCACAAAATTATTTTTTATGAATATTAGATCAAGTGCAATTAGTTTACCTTTAGTTCTTTCCTCGTATTCTATCATACAAATCAGATGAGTTATAGCAAGTTTATGCACTGTTACGTTTATCTACAAATGCAGAAATCTTACCTGGTTTTGGATTTATATCATTCCTTGAAACTATTATGAATATTGAGTTTATAGAAGTAACATCAGAGAAGCCTGATTTGATTTCCTCTTTGCCACATCCTTGTTATGTCAATTTTAAAGAAGTCACTTCACTTCTGTCATCTTCAGTTTTGTCTGTAAAATAATATACTTACCAATACTGTTAGGAACTTCAAAACAGGGCCCTATCTACAGCGCTAAGTAAATGTTGAATGATTACACCTAGATAATTAAATAGAAAGCAGTTTGTTGTTGTCCATAGACTGCAGCACGTCAGGCCTCGCCCAAACTCATGTCCATTGAGGCAGTGATGCCATTCAGCCATCTCATCCTGTCTTCCCCTTCTCCTCCTGCCTTCAGTCTTCCCCAGCATCAGGATCTTTTCCAGTGAGTCAGGTCTTCGCATCAGGAGGCCAAAGTATTGGAGCTTCAGCATCAGTCCTTCCATTGAATGTTCGGGATTGATTTCCTTTAGGATGGACTGGTTTGATCTCCTTGCAGTCCAACAGACTCTCAAGAGTCTTCTCCAGCACCATAGTTCAAAAGCATCAATTCCTTGGTGCTCAGATTTCTTTATAGTCCAACTCTCACATCCATACATGACCACTGGAAGAACCATAGCCTTCACTAGATAGACCTTTGTCGACAAAGTAATGTCTCTGCTTTTTAATACACTATCTAGGTTTGTCATAGCTTTTCTTCCAAGGAACAAGCATCTTATTTCATGGCTGCAATCACCGTCTGCAGTGATTTTGGAGTCCAAGAAAATAAAGTCTGTCACTGTTTCCATTGTTTCCCCATCTATCTGCCATGAAGTGATGCGACTGGATGCCATGATCTTCGTGTTTTGAAGTTTGAGTTTTAAGTCAGCGTTTTCACTCTTTCACCTTCATCAAGAGGCTCTTTATTTCTTCTTCACTTTCTGCCATAATGGTGGTGTCATCTGCATATCTGAAGTTATTGATATTTCTCCTGGCAATCTTGATTCTAGCTTGTGCTTCATCCAGCCTGGTATTTTGCATGATGTACTCTGCATAATTTAAATAAGCAGAGTGACAATAAACAGTCTTGAACATACTCCTTTTCCAACTTTGAGCCATCTGTTGTTCAGTTAACTAGTTTTTTTTTTTTTTTAACAAGTTTTCCCATCCTGTGTAAACTGGAATAGCAGAAGGTTTTGTCTTATTTTACCACTAGTCAGACTTGCTCATATTCCTCTCGGACTAAATATTGGGTTGACCATAAAGTTCATTCTGGTTTTTCCATATCGGAAGAAAAGCTTGAATAAACTTTTTGGCCAACCCAGTACTTCAGTAAATCTCAAGCATCTAGTATGTTCTAGGCCTGGGTACAGCAGGACACAGAATAGAAAATTATTTCTGAGCCTTATGGGATTTGGCTTTTAACTGATAAAATATGTAGTTTATCATATAAGGTGGCACGTTATTAAGGGAAAATAAGTCGAGGAAGGGGTCTGGAGATTGTGAGAATAGGGTTGCTATTTTAAGTAGTGTATGCACTGATAATGTGGTACTGAGCAGAAATCTGAAGAAATAAATGATTAAGCCATATGGATAATCAGGGGAAGGGCATTCCAGGCAGGGTTTTTAATTCTACCATTCTGAGCTGGCAGTCTGCTTAGTGTTTATAAGAAATGGTAAGGAAGTCGTTGCGGCAATGGTGAGGAAGACGAGCTATTAGCCGGATTAGAAATGAGGTTAGAGACGGGGAGTAGAGTGCCTGGTTGCAGTTAATGTTGTGGGGCACTGTAGACCTTCCTACAGACTTCGGCTGTGAAGTGGGAAACAGTGCTGATCAAGGATGAAAATCTGTAGATTTAGGAGAGTAATCTACAGGAGAACTGGTGTAGATTGAATTAGAGGGCAGTGGAAATAAGTGGTCAGATTCTGAAAATACTTTGATAATAAAGCCAGTAGTATATGCTGACGGATTGGATGCGGGATATGAGAAAGAAGAATCAAGAATGGCGCCAAGGTTTTTGGCTTGAAGAAGGCCAAGAATGAAGCAGCCATATTTAATACCAAGGTGAGGAAGACTCAGGAGCGGGTTTGAGGGGGAAACCAAGAATTTAGTTGTGGATATGTTATGTTAGGTAGGCCTTTCAGATGTCACTTCCCACGGGAAGTGTCAAGTAGGCAGTTGGGTATGTGAGTCTGAAGTTAAAGGGAGAGACCTGAGCTGGGTTTGTGTATGTGACATCTGTATATCGCCTTAATTTTAAGTCAGGATGCATGAGATCTTAGTAAGGATAGCCAGAGAATAGGACTGAATTGAAGATAGATGATTTGTGAAATTTTGAGCCAGCTTTTGTGATATTTCAAGTAGAAATGTAATGTTACCGTTTTCTACTACACACAAAATCATTACTTTCTACAGTGTTATGGAAACTCCGAGATTTAAGAAATAAGATTAATAATATATAAGCATATGACAAATGTAAAAGGGGAATGCCAGTTTATTCTTGTAATGAGGCTTTTTGTTTTGGGAATATAATACAGTTTTACATTTTAATATATCTGAAATGCTAGCTCTTTTTTTCTGGTAGTTGCAACTTGCTATTCTGATGCAATTTGTGAGTTTTAGCACTAGAGGGCAGACCTGCCTCTAGACTGTAAGGTGCTGTGGATGGATTTAGCCAAATGTCTTCACTATATTCAGTCCCAGTTAATGGATAGATTTGTCTTGCAAGTGACCAGTGTCCTATCTACTATGTTTTTTCAGTTCCTGGGAAAGCATAAAATTATGATTTTATCCTATGATTGGTTTTAATATCCTAGATTTTAATCTAGAATCAGTAGTTGATATTAATGTATATTTCCACATGAATTCCCAAGAAATATACCTGTTATATTACATAATATACTACAGTTCATTATAATATACTACAGTTATATTAAGATCTTATATAGAGCATCCACACATACGTAAGAGAGTTTGAAGCCAGTCACAAGAAATACTGGTCATGAAAACATTTATTCAGGAAATGTATTGAGCTATTAACTTTGTGCTATCAATTGTGATAAAGAGTTGGGACTACAAAAATAAGTAAAATATAGTCCCCGCTTACATAAGCTTTGGTGTAGCATATTAAAGCAGTTAATACCTTGTGCTGTATTTATTTAAATATATTCTTCCTTCAATAGTGGAAATCCTGACTCATTTGTTTTTGGTACTTCTAAGTGCCCGTCACAGTGCCTGGTACTTAAGTTAGTTCATAGTGTGTGGATAAATTAATGGGAAGAGACAAAAAGAACAAAACAGAGTCAGGGCTTTTGCAAAAATCTATTTTCATAATTTTTCCCTTGCAGAAAAGCCCTCCTATTAACAAACACAGAAATGGTTATGGAGATTATTCCAAGATGCCATCTGCTCCCACTCTTGCTGGTAGTCTTCATCTCCACCCGCGGTCAAGAGCTATGACTAGGAATAGTAGTAAAAAATGACATTCATAGAGAATGGAGGTGTAGCCTTTTTATAGTCATCGAGGTGAAGAAAGAAAAATGCGGAAGTGGATGACTCCTATCTGGTTCTGTCAATCTGAGAAGTGTGAAGTGAAACAGCTTTCTGGAATGAGGGCACTCTTCACCCAGTAAGTTTGCCCACACATGATCCTGCTCTCTAGTCCTTTTAGGGTCCCTACTTCTACATGCTAGTTCCTCAGTTTTCTTATCAAGAACAGAATAATAGTCCTTCCCTCGTAAGATTAGTTTGAGGATGAAATGAAATAATGCATGCAGTAAACATGAGTTACTCTGGTGCCTGGACAGCAGACCAGGTGGACTTGGTAGGATGGATTTGTGTTCATTAAGTGTCAGTTATTATATAGTAGAATTAAGTCATGGTGCTCAGATGGGAAAGAATCTGCCTGCAAATGCAGGAGACTGGGTTTGATCCCTGGGTCAGGAAGATCCCCTGGAGAAGGGACTGGCTACCCACTCCAGTATTCTTGCCTGATTCCATGGACGGAGGAGCCTGGTGGACTACAGTCCATGAGGTCGCAAAGAGTTGAACGTGACTGAGCAACTAACACTTATACGTTTTTTTTCAGAATTAAGTAAATGTCAAAAGAAAGTTGACCTACTAAATCAGATACATTTAGGAATGCAAATCTTCTAACAAATTAGTCTGTAATGTCAGTGATACACACTGGTGTGTTTTATTTGCGCCATTAATGTGGGGCATCATTATAGTGAAATTGTTCTTCAAAGGGATATTAAATGTGACTAAATGAGATGATCAATTTAAAGTGTACTTGGCACCAAGTAGTAAGCACTCAGCAACATTAACTCCTGTAGCTGTCTTTAAAAGGGGACCAATTTGATCTTACAGGAAGGACTCTATTTTTTTTTTGAGACAAATAGTTAAAAATCATAAAGCCAAAATACTATGTATTATTATTTGACTCTCTTAAACCATTGTTTAATTAAGTAGCAGGATTCTTTTCCAAAAGAACTTGTACTCAGAAGCACAATATTTAAAGCAGAGCAAACGGACACGCTCTGGTTGAAGTAGGAAAAGCCCCCTCTCCCCACCCCCACTGCCACTCTCACTCTGAGAAACCTCAAAGGAACCCCTAGGTCTCTCACTTGTGTATTTTGAAATCGGCCACATCTGCGTTTGCATTTTGGCCTGTCAAACGAGTAAAGTAATAGAATGAGAAGGCTCAGACTCTAGAAATTTCTATCTACTTATCTACATAGAAGTGAAAATGTGGCTGACGTTTTAGTATGGATTAAGATGAGACGTATTTCAGCATCACTGGAAATGTTTATACTAGAATGATAAACTGTATGGTCATTCTGTTTTAGCTTCATTATCTAGAGTTCATGGCTTCCCAGGTGGCGCTAGGGGTAAAGAGTAAGATTAGTAAATCTTAAAGAGACAAAAAGAACAAAACAGAGTCAGGGCTTTTGCAAAAATCTATTTTCATAATTTTTCCCTTGCAGAAAAGCCCTCCTATTAACAAACACAGAAATGGTTATGGAGATTATTCCAAGATGCCATCTGCTCCCACTCTTGCTGGTAGTCTTCATCTCCACCCGCGGTCAAGAGCTATGACTAGGAATAGTAGTAAAAAATGACATTCATTTCCTGCATTCGCCTCACAATGCAGGAGACTTAAGAGACACGGATTCGATCCCTGGGTCGGGAAGATCCCTTAGGGGAGGAAATGGCAACCCATTCCAGTTATTCTTGCCTAGAGAATCCCATGGACAGAGGAGCCTGGCAGGCTACAGTCCATAGGGTCACAAAGAGTCAGACATGACTGAAGCGACTTAGCATGTGCGTATCTAGAGTTGGTCTAAAAGGAAGTGATATGTAAGAACTGCCAAGAGAGATTTGAAACTGATATAAGCATGACTGGCTGAGGCTTCATTCACTATGGTCCCTTATTACATATAAAAAAGAGCTTAGTTCCTCCTCTCTACTTTTGAAGATTATAATCTTTAAAGGAGAAACAGCACTGTTAACAGGGACAGTTAGTCATAAGTGTTCCTTACTCAGTGTCCACACATAATAAGGGCTTAATAGATGTTTATTGAATGAATGTGTTTATTGAATGAATGAAAACATTTGCATGTCTGTCTGCTTTCAAGTTGCTTGAAAGGCCATGGTTTATGTTTTTTGTGCCCAGTGGTAGCACATGGTAAATGAGTGAGTGAATGAATGAATGTACACATATACACATAAAATCTTATGTATCTCTATTCCTATTAGACTAAGGTTCTCAAAGGAAGAAAGCAGGTCTTAGCATAGTGCCTCACTAATAGCAAGTTGTCAACAATATTTGTAGAACTGAATAGAACTTAAATTTGAATAGTACCGGAGTAGGTTCACAAAACCTGACACAGTGCCTTCTGAATACACACTGAAACTATTTCATAATTGAAGACAGACATTCCACTGAGCATTTTCTGAGTTAAGGCCAATTGGATGACATAGCAGCAAGCTGTAGGAGCTCAGAGGAGTGATAGTTCTTTGAACTGAAATGGTCAAGACAGCTTCTCCAAGTTGGTGAGATTTGATGAAGGTGAGTGGTACTTGGGTTTAAGAACATGAATGAGACAGCTGGAGAGGGGAGAGGCTGGGAACAGGGAGACCGGTAAGGAAGGCCCAGTGTGGAAAGAGCCCTGGGCGTGGACAGAAAAGATCTGTATTCTCCATTTCTGCTTTGCTGCTTCCTCGCTGTAGAGCCTTGAGATGACTATAGTTTCCTTTTCCTCTTCTGTGAAGTGGAGGTAAAATGCTTGTCCTTGTTGATATTGTACTTCAAAGTGTTTGTAACATGCTAAGTAAGGCATAATACTGTGCTTTGAATGCAGTGGGTTCCAAATAAATGTTTGTTGAATGACAAAGAAAAAGTGGTATTGATTAATGAAAAAAATGGAAGCCCTGGAACCTCAGCTCCTGTGGTCTGCCAGCGATTTGTTGACTCTTACAGGAAGAAAAGTAAATATCCAAAGCCACCAAATCTCATGACCAGAAGAAAGAGTTTCTGGATCAGTTGGAACTCCTAGGGGACACTAAAATTATGTCAGAGGTGAATAAGTCATGAGGTTTCCATGCTGACATTATTTCTAAGATTGCTGCCGTACTGAGGAGACAAACCACAGGGTACACCATGCAGAAGAACTTTTATCGAAGAAAAGCTTCCTAAAGGATGAATGCTTCATCTGCTTTAACTGCTTGCATATTTACTTCCTAATGAGTCATTTTTTTCTTAATTGGTAATTTGTTTTAAATTGGTCATAAGATATTACATCAAGTAGTCTAATGTTACACAACAATTGAAAAAAGTTGACAGGCCACCAGCTGAATGAAGGAAAATATGATTCTTTTTGAGCTTAAAATGTATGAGTTGGTAATAGTTACCTTGGTCTTTGTGTTGTAAGATGGGATTTATTGAAACTTCTCCCTTATGTTCAAAAATCAGAGCCCCTTTCTTTGCCTCTGAAATCTCTTCTGCCTCCTGTACTCATTGAGGGTTCCACTCCTTATTTGGGGTCTGCTTATTTTTTAAGATACATCCTTTCCTCCCTGTTTTTGAGCTATTATAAATTTTGTATATACTTTTATTAGAGTAAAAGTTGATAACACCTAATTTACATGTTTGTTTTCTTAACTAAGCTGTGATCTGGAGAGCAGGCATTGTGTATTTTTGCCTTTTATTTTTCCAGTGTTCAGAACTATCCACAGTATAGGAAAAGCACTCAATAATGGAACAAATGAATAAATCAGGATGGACAGATAAATAAATGATTTTGCTTGCATAAGGCATCTGTCTTTTGTCTCCTTTTCACTGTATCACAGAAATTCCAGTATAGCCCTATTTTTAATATTGATCTACTATTAAAGTTATTAAGCAAATGTAAATCAAAATAATAAATTCATCTTAATACAATTATGACATTTTTGCCTACTAAATTGACACAGATTTTTAAACGGATAAGACTCATTGTGAATAAGGGTACAGGGAAATGAGATTTTTTATATTTTGCTGAAGGAAATGTAAATTGGCACATCTTTTCTGGAAGGCATTTAGGAAAATATATTCAAAAGCCTTAATATAATGTTTATATCCTCTCAACAATTCTGTGCCTAGGAATTTATCCTATACAATAAATTAGAAATTTGCAAACCATTTTAATCATATTTTACTGATAGATAAAAGGAAATACATGCTTAGACATAAGAAAAATCCCATGGACGGAGGAGCCTGGTAGGCTGCAGTCCATGGGGTCGCTAAGAGTCGGACACGACTGAGTGACTTCACTTTCACTTTTCACTTTCGTGCATTGGAGAAGGAAATGGCAACCCACTCCAGTGTTCTTGCCTGGAGAATGCCAGGGATGGGGGAGCCTGGTGGGCTGCCGTCTATGGGGTCGCACAGAGTTGGACATGACTGAAGCGACTTAGCAGTATTCATACAATGGAGTGGGTTGCCATTTCCTTCTCCAGGAGATCTTCCTGACCCAGGGGTAAAACCCATGTCTTCTGCATTGGCACATGGATACTTTACCACTGAAACACCTGGCAAGCTCAGTGACAGAATTACCACGAGGTTTTTTTTTTACTTCATTCTTTTTTCTGCATTGAATGTGTTCAATTACTTTATTAATTTTAAAACGTTATAGAAAGAAGCGTACTTTCTCCTTTGCTGACTATACCCATCCTCCCAAAGAAGAAAGAGACTAACCTTGTAATAGGAATTTCCACCAGGACCCAGTGTGGCAAACCATTTTTTCTACCTGTTCTGCCCCTGATGCGCTGTGCATGGTAGTCATAGGTTACAGTTGGAGCCAATACAGAAGTAACATTGATTGATAGATTCAGTCAGGAAATATTTGTTGATATTCTTACTGAGCCTCAGAACTTGGGATAAAAGGGTAAATATTAAATCCTTGAAGGCTAATTGTATTTTGAGGTTTAATTTTTAAACTAGGAATTTCTGTTTGGAGACAGAGAAATAGATCTAACAAAATTTGCCCAAGATTGAATGGATATAAGTGGCACATCTAGACTTGAATTTAAAAATTCTCAATTGCTCTTTCTGGTCACTTAGGCCTCTCATTTTATAGAACTCTAATCTGTATAACTATAGATTCTCAAAAAGAAATCTTATACTTGATGCTTGTATATCTTCTACAAAATCTCGCACTGGTAGCCTTAACTCATTTTGCTTTGTTTTATAGAATCTGTAGTTAACAAAAGTTTCATATCTGAAATTTCTGAATTAGTCATTAATTTATTGCTCACATTATACTTTTATTTTTAACCTCATCAATAAATATGGATAAAACCAATCAAAATCTTTAGCCCCTTCTTCATAAATGCATTGCTCCTTACTCTTGGGGAGAGGCCATTCGATTGGTCAGTAACCTGTCTACCTGGCATATTATGCACAAAGATTGTCTGTGATATGGATTTTGTCAGCTGGTGAAATATGGATACAGCATGCTTATAGCACAGCACTGTATGCTTGGTATTTACCAAACCCACTACTTCACATGCTGCTCTCACATCTCGAAAGCATCCCCTGGCTGACACCCATCCTTTGAAACCCGCAATCCTAGGGTAGGCACCACCTGTACCTGCTTCCCAGTATTCTCTTACCTTCTGAATATAGCATTGGTCATGTTACATTGTATTATCTTGAGCTCCTTGAAACCAAAGATGGGGTCTTTTGTTTTCCTAATGGATTTTGCTCACCATGAGACCCATAGCAGGCACTCAAACATGTATTTCCTTGTTGATAAGATGGAGAAGTGAATGATGGCATTAACAAATGCATGTCCTTACCATGTTAAAAAGTAAAGAAAGTTGACTTTGGATGAATTGTTCTCCATGCTGGTTCCTTGTGGTCACCTCTTCTTTATTATTATTCTTTAATCCAGTGTATTTTTCTCCTGAGTTGATATAAAGATCTCACAGGGCTACAGCTGGGAGAAGCTACCTTCTTTACTTCTGAAAATCAGGAAGATGCATGCCCATCCCTAATTCTCTAGAATTTGAGCCTCTTGTCCCCCACCGTTCCCTTAACATCAGACAGTGCTTTGGTTATCACATTGTGTATTCACTGAGAATTCTGTGTCCATATATTTGGATTCAGTTGAGAACAGCAATGTGATATGATGGGATGACCATCACACAGGGAGATGAGGAGGTGATTCTAGTCCAGATGGAGCCCCTGATTTGCTAGGTAATCTTAAACTACCCATTTATTTTCTGAGTGTTACGTTGGTTTATTTCTCTTCCTTGGTTCTTGCCTCATCACAACAAAAATTTGGAACAACAGACTAAAGGGTTAAAAGAACAGACAAGTTACAGCTCAGTTTAGCTCAAGCTGACAGATTTCTTACTAGACAACTCCTAAGACCTGGGAGCAGGCTGACTCCAAAGGAGTCCTCCTCCTGATCCCTCTTGGCTTCCCCCTGTGAGTACATCCTGTGCAAAATAAAGCTTGTACCCACCGCCAATCAAGCAAGAGAATGCAAATGGTCATACGCTTAAGACTGTTTGACAACTGCAAGTTGTATAGCCGCAGGGTGTGTTGTCTATATCTCCCTATAATTCAACCTGTTATAATCAGATGTGTATATGTATGGAATATTTAGGACTCTTCAGGTTACTTGAGAAAGCCCCTATGGCCGCTTTGTATCCACCGTGTGCTTCGGTGCCTGTGCAGGAGTTGGAAAAGTCTCTGGTTATTTTTGCAGTATATCCTGGAGCTCTCCTGGGTGCTTCTGGGATGGCGTTTAGAGATGAGCTTGCATCCTTTCTGGCTCGGTCACCCCTTGCTCCTCGTTCCTAACTTCCTACCTAACACAAGCTTTCAGTTTCTCATTTGTAAAGAGAAAGTTCTGGATTCTCTAATCAAGGGCTTGGCTTTGCTGCAGTGCTTGCCCCTGAACAAACATCTTGAGCAACAAAATATTACAAAGAAACTATAAAGGACTGAAAATAGCTGCATGCTTGTGCCATTGGGCAAATTATGAACAACAAGATAGAAAAAGAACAACCTCTTTCCCTTTACTCACTCTCCCCCACCAACCACCACTGGGAACAAAAACAGCATGCCCGAGAAAAGCAGGGTACTGCCCATGCCCCATGTGCCCAGCACCACCAAAGGGGTGGGCAAGCCACCTAAAGCCATAATTCCAGCTGGACTCCTGGACTTGCCCCTACCCTCACCCCATACAGGAAACGAGCTTGCCCCCACCGCAGAGACCAACAGAGGAGTCTTTGTTTGTTTTCACTCTCCCTTGCTGCAGCAGGGGTCCCAGTAAGCCTTGCCTAAATTTCTTCTCTAGGCTCTTAATCAATTTCTATTGATTGGGGAAGGCCAAGAACGCTGGTCAAAATCATTTTTCCTCTCCAGGATTCTCAAAATCGAGTGTGCTCTCCTACAGTATGGTGATGTGATCCTTTTGTTGTTCAGTAGCTCAGTCGTCTCTGACTCTTTGCGACCCCATGGACTGCAGCACGCCAAGCCTCCCTGTCCTTCACAATTTCCCGAATCTTGCTCAAACTCGTGTCCGTCGAGTTGGTGATGCCATCCAACCATCTCATCCTCTGTCATCCCCTTCTCCTGCCTTCAGTCTTTCCCAGCATCAGGGTCTTTTCTAATGAGTCAGCTCTTTGGATTAGGCAGCCAAAGTATTGGAGCTTCAGCTTCAGCATCAGTCCTTCCAATGAATATTCAGTACTGATTTCCTTTAGGATTGACTGGTTTGATCTCCTTGTAGTCCAAGGGATTCCCAAGCGTCTTCTCCAACACCACAGTTCAAAAGCATCAATTCTTCAGCACTTGGCTTCTTTATGGCCCAACTCTCACATCCGTACATGACCACTGGAAAAACCACAGCTTTGACTAGACAGACCTTTGTTGGCAAAGTAATGTCTCTGCTTTTTAATATGCTGTCTAGGTTGGTCACAGCTTCTCTTCCAAGGGGAGCAAGCATCTTTTAATTTCATGGCTGCAGTCACTATCTGCAGTGATTTGGGAGCCCAAGAAAATAAAGTCAGTCACTGTTTCCATTGTTTCCCCATCTATTTGCCATGAAAAGATGGGACTAGATGTCATTATCTTAGTTTTCTGAATGTTGAATTTTAAGTCAACTTTTTCACTCTCCTCTTTCACTTTCATCAAGAGGCTCTTTAGTTCTTCACTTTCTGCCATAAGGGTGATGTCATCTGCATATCTGAGGTTATTGATATTTCTCCCGGCAATCTTGATTCCAGCTTGTGCTTCATCTAGTCCAGCATTTTGCAGGATGTGATCTTAGCTTTCAAAGAACCTGAGGTATTGGACTTTGAAGGTCAGTGCTTTCCCCAATGCAGGTTTTATCTCCGTATATCTGTGACTTATTCAGGCTTTGCTTGACTATTTTCTGTAGTTTGATCCTACTTCCACAAAGGACATCTCATTCTGTTTGAAACAACAGTCACTGCAAATGTCATTGCATCCTTTGCAGATACTTTTTGCCATTCTGTAGGTTTTTTTTCCATTTGTTTGTGGTTTTCTTTGTTATGCAAAAAACTTACATTAGGTCCCATTTGTTTATCTTGCTTTTATTTCTTTGGCCTTAGGATACTGATCCAAGACAATATTTATTCCTATGATTTATGTCTGAGGATGTATGCCTGTGTTCTCTTCTAGGAGTTTTGTAGTCTCATATCTTAGACTTAGTTTTTTAGACCATTTTGAGTTTAGTTTTGTATACAGTATAATGGCATGTTGTAATTTCATTAATTTACATGTAGCAGCTCGCTTTTCCCAAAACAACTTACTAAAGAGATTGTCTTTTTCCATTGTGTTTTCTTGCCTCCTTTATAATAGATTAACTGATATCACTATGTGGACTCTAAAAAATAATACAAATAGCACTATACAGAAAATAGAAACGGACTCACAGACAGAAGAAACAAACTCTTGTCTACCAAAGGGGAAAGTCAGGGAGGAGGGAGCATGGGGTTAACAGATACAAAGTACTCGACACAAAATAGATAAATGGCAAGGACTTACTGAATAGCACAGGAAAGAATATTCAATATCTTACAATAATCTACAATGGAAAACAATCTGAAAATATGTATGTATGTATGTATATAACTGAGTCACTTTGCTGTATACCTGAAACTAACACAATATTGTAAGTCAACTATACATCAATAAAAATTCTCGTCTAACACTTCTCATAGCGTTTCTGTTGTGAGAGATGCAATTGTCCTTCATTCCTGTTGCAGCAGGTTTGCACGTTTACCCCAGTGACTGCACATGCCACTCTCCTGCCTGCATCGCCTTCCTCCCCTTCTCCATGCACTGAGTTACTCACTCTTTAGGGCCCAATTTAAACCCTTCTTTCAGTCAAAATTTTAACTCTGTCCCCTGTGCTTCATAGATGCTTTGTTATATTTTACACACTTTTTACTACAGTGATTTTTACACTGTATTCTAAGTGTCTTACATATCCATGTGTTCTGTGATGGCAGAGACCATAACTGACTTGTCCACAGTGCCTGGTACATGATGAGCATGCGGGAATGAGTGAGTGAATGGATGAATACATTTTCTAGCATATAATTTAGGTTCTTATATATAGTAGCTGCTCAAGAAGTATTTATTGAAGAGTAAATGAATTTATAGATGAACAGTTGAATATACATTGATTGATCTTTGAGTTATCATAAAATATTGAACCTAAAAACAAATGTAAAACTCCAGCCAGCTCGGGATGTAGAGGATTGTCTACTCACCTCATTCTTCAGACTATCTTCTTTTTATGTCAGATGTGCATTCACATCAACAGGAGAGAAGCTAAACTAGGACCTAAGCAACTGTGTTTTCTCTCTGTACTCAATGCTGCACTCTCCGCCTGTCATTCCTGCCTTTCCCCATTCTCTTAACCTGAGCCTAACTGAAGACGTCCCCAGCAGTTTCCACTGTCTGCGTGTTATTCTGGCACTTCTCTTAGCTCTCTGAGACATTCTTGCTTTTGTTTTTCATTTTTGTGCTTCCTTCTGTCCTTCATGCTTGTCTATGCAAAACATTCTTGCCTCTTTGTCTTTATTATAACTGATTCTGCTTATAGTGTAGTAACTTCATTTTTAAGATTGTAATATTCATGAAACAGCTTTCCTTAACATAAGTATCTGTAAGGTTTCAAAAAAAAAGTGATTATTTAGAAATCTGGTTATATTTAAAAGTGATATAAGCTTCCTTAAAAACAAAAGTTATGATTAAATACAGTCCACAGTATAGATTTATAAACAGTTTGCCCAGAACTTCATAGAATGTTATTTCCTTCCAGTTATTAAAATACAAATGTCTTCAATACCTTCCGTATGTTGTCTATCTAAGCAAATGCCTAAGGATACAGGTGGCAGTCACCGATTGGATCAAGATACAGAAGAAGCAGGAGTATAGACTCGAGGTTTATGTGTGGAAGTGATGGAAAAAGGCAAAGTGGTGAAGGGACAGCAGCTACTGCTGTAAGTGCCTTGAATTGTCTGTCCTGTGTCTTTGGGGAAAAAGGCATGAAAAGAAGCCAGGAAGGCTAAGGGAAAACAGGAAATTGTTCAGACTGCTTATATATGTAAATAGAGAGAATGGAAAAAAGCAAAACAGGAAGTACTTCAGAAACATAAGCAAATACTTATTGTATTACCTCATTGAGAAATTGTATATTCTTCACAATCCAATAATCAGAGAGTACCTAAATGGAAAAAATGACGACTAGGAGGAAAACCACCATGAGCCAGATTCTAATCATGAAAAGGCCTTCAACCACTTAACATGTGAATTTAGAAAATTACTCAACCTCTAAAAAACAGAAATGGTCAAAACAAATCCCAATAAGATCTAAAAGTAAATGAAAGATCAGTGGAAATCACTATTCCATTCAGTAACTACTTTTAAATGTAAAACTCTATGTACTTCTGGGAGAATGTTCTGTCCATGGTGAATGAGATAAGTATATCAGGGGAATTTGTACATCCATTTTGTACAGTTGGTCTTACCCTTCTAAAAATCAAGTTGGAGAAGACCAGTATAAATTTGAAAACCTGTATAAATTTAAAAACCAGCATAAATTTAAAAACTGAGAATTCATTGTTCTCTTGCCTTCCCATAACACTTACTTATCAGCAGTGGAAAGACTAGATGTATGGCAGTAGAGTAGTAGACTAGAAGCCAGGTGACTTGTATTGATGATTTCCAGGGTTTGTCATAAGGTTCTAGTAAGATAAGGTATGACAAAGCACTTCATAGAATCTAAAAGACTATCCAGTAAGTTCAAGTGGGATGAACAACATCAATGATTATCTGAAATGCTTATAACTAATAGTAAATTTATAGAACTCAAAATTACATGACTGGAAACTACTCCAAAAAACATCACCTTAAATTTTTATTGGACTTCCCTGGTGGCTCACACAGTAAAGCGTCTGCCTGCAATGTGGGAGACCCCGGTTCAATCCCTGCGTCTGGAGGATCCCCTGGAGAAGGCAGTGACAACCCACTCCAGTACTATTGCCTGGAAAATACCATGAATGGAGGAGCCTGGTAGGCTGCAGTCCATGGGGTTGCTACAAGTCGGGCACGACTGAGCGACTTCACTTTCCCGTTTCACTTTCATGCATTGGCGAAGGCAATGGCAACCCACTCCAGTGTTCTTGCCTGGAGAATCCCAGGGACAGGGGAGCCTGGTGGGCTGCCATCTATGGGGTCGCACAGAGTTGGACACGACTGAAGTGACTTAGCAGCAGCAGCAGTAGCTATTTAACTAACTTTTAAGGCCACTTGGTGGTTTCAGCCTATTTAGCTAATGAAGAGTCCACTTGCTTGGTATATGGGCATGTGTGCCTGCGTGCATGCGGGGCTGCTCAGTCATGTCCAATGGGGCAACTGATTTTTCAAGAACGCATTCTTCCTAAAGTTAAAGGGAAGCTTGTAATTGCTAAACAAGGGTGGACTCTGCATTTACATTTTTAAGTTTTGCTCGGTAAATTTGGGAGGAGATCAGAGATGTTTGAAATTTTAATTTTACCCAGAAGAGTCACCATAAAATGGTGCAGTTGCAAAAGAAATCTGTTGAGTTTCCTGAACTGCTGGGAAGTTTAAGTCATAGAAACTGTAATTCTTAAGCCACTTGACTTGTTGCTGATAGAATTGGTCTATTACCATAAATGCAAGATTACAGTAAATACATTTTTCCATTAGGTCACTTGTTTACTCTGGCCTTGTTTATTAAATTCTTAAGTGACTTTCTTCTGATATTGCCCTTTGTGCTTCCTCTGTTCCACATTAATTGACTCCTCATTCTCTTAGACTGAGGTAAAAATTTATGAACTTATGTCCATAGTTTAAAGTGTACACATAGTTTAAAAATGTGTATGTAAGGCAAATATATGTAAAGTTTGATTGAACACTCGATGGAAATTTCCTGATTTTAACTCTTAAAATTTACATTTCAACTCAGTAAATATACTAATTCACAGAAAATAAAGGGTGTTTTCCTAAAGCAAACTTCTCTGAGGTACAAAAATTAGAAGTAATGAACATGAACAAATGAAATCAATCTTTGATTTAAAACTCCTTGTTCAGGAAGGTGACGGGCTAAGAATTCTGATGCCGTAGTGAAAAGAGTTGCTCCCTCACTCTTGGTTCTTAGGAGGACTAAATGAACTCATACAGGTAATTATCTGGAACAGTGTCTGATACATGGTAAGTGCTCAGTAAATGTTTGCAGTTTTCTTTGGATTTTTACTTAAAAAAAAAAAAAACAGGGATATTCAGTGAAGAAATATGTTGTCTGCCTAACAGCTGAAGTTATTCTTCTTGATTGGAGTTTAGTCTCCCCTTTGTCTCTATCCTCTTCTTCTTGCTCTTCCTGCCTCTCTGTTTTCCTTGTTTAGTTGCTAAGTCGTGTCTGACTCTTTTGCGACGCCGTGGATTGTAGCCCACCAGTCTCCTCTGTCCAGGGGATTCTCCAGGCAAGAATTGTGGAGTGGGTTGCCATTTCCTTCTCCAGGGCATCTTCCTGACCTAGGAATTGAACCTGCGTCTCTTTCATTGGCAGGTTGATTCTTTACCACTGAGTCACCTGGGAAGGCCCCTGCCTTTCTTTACCGGTTTGGTGACCTCAAAATGACTGTTAAAATCCCTTAGCCAGCATTTGGTATCCCTGTTGAGCAGCCTAAACAAAATAACTTGCTATGCTTTTGCTGATACTGTTTTCCTCTTCTAACAATCCAAATGCTACCCCTCCTTCGGACTCCAGCCCCTTGCACTTTTCCTAGATCCATCGAGAGCACATAAAGGTTAATTGAACTAATCCAATGTGCATAGTCTCTACCATACATTTATTGTTTTGCATACATATGTTTTATGTATTTTTGTATTTTCTCTTAAGTAATATTTTAGGTTTCTCAGTGGCTTACATTTCACTTAGGCAATATTCCCATCTCCTTTCTTCATAAGGTTGTACACATGGCAGAGTCTCCTAAGGAAATACTCAATGAGTAGAAACACCTTATCTCATTCAAATGGTTGTTTTTATATCATGTAGTTATAGCCTTTGATACCAGGGAAAAACTTTTATTTGATAATTCACTCTAAGACCCAAATTATACTATTTTTATCAGAAAATTTCTCCTGGAAGTGATCCTAATTCACTCCTTTTGCAGTTGATGTTGTCATCTGGATGAAATGAAAGGAGGAAATGTGATAATGATCATAGTTAATTAATTATTTTGATTTAAAAAACAGTTATTTCTTTCTTTGAGTTCTTTTTTTTAAAAGAAAGTTTTATTGGGGTATCATTGATTTAAAGTGTGTTAGTTTCAGGTGTATAGCAAAGTGAATCAGTTCTACATACAGATGTATCCACTCTTTTTTAGATTCTTTCCCCAAATAGGGCATATACAATGGAATATATCTCAGCCATAAAAAAGAATGTAATAATGCCATTTGCAACAACATGTATGGACCTTGAGTTGTTTTTTTTAAGAAATTTATACTTTTTGTTCAAAGAGTTTTAAGACTTTGATGTCTGTGATTGGGAAAGCTATATCCCATTCTTTCTAATTTTTATTCCCTTGGTAGAATAATTCAAAAGGGAACCTGTATAACATCTGCGTCAGAATCACTTTGTTTGTTTAAACTGAAGAGTTCAGTGCCCCATTTCAGAACTGCTGAACCAGAAGGTCAATTGTGAAGCCAGGAGCCTGGTTTGGCATGCTGCCAGGTAACTCTTAGATATTTAGAAGCTGATAATTATTTTATTTTATTTGGTTTTCAATATGTGATAAAGTGAATCTCTGTTTTGCTTTCCTTGTTAAACTTTTCATTATGTAATTTTCAAGCTATTCAGTTAGGGTATTGTGTGGCTTAAGACAAATTTTTGTGAGGGCTGGAACCCTTCTCTCTCCACTCTGTACACAGACACACACAATCTTATCTTCTGATAACCTCCTAATAGTACCACAGTCCTAAGCACTAGTGAAACTTATACTGTTATTGCAAGTTTGTCTATATCTGACACCCTCCACTTCCACCAGATTGTAAGTTTGAGAATGAGTATGCACAGTATATAATAGGTTATACAATAAACGTTTCTTGTTATGAATACCAAATAAATTTTATATTGCTATTTAACTGCTTCATATCTATTAAACATATATTCTCAACATGGGAAAACACCAAAGCATAGGTTTCCTTATATTTCCTTGGTACCCTTTACACTTCTGGGTACATAGTGAGAGATGAATGTGGGTAAACCACTTCACTTTACTCACAATATGAGTTAATAAGAATTCACACTTTTTGTTAATAATTTAATATAAAACTGAGCAAATTTAACTTATATATTGAAGCAAAACAGGGAGAAAAAAAAACCCAAGCCTTCACTTAGTCATTTCTGGAAGAATAGCTCAGCAGGGCTGAGTGACATTGTGTTTATAAACATGGTTTCCATCGCTGAGTAAGCTTTTGTAGTGACTGATAATCTTTCATAACCAGCTGAGCCATTGTCTCCTGATGCGTTCTTATTTCTAGCAAGAACATGAGGTTGGCAAAATTATCTAAAATATTACATCCTAAGTCATTCTAGATACAGCCTAGAAGCTTGGTTTTCAAAACAGGAATGTGTAACTAGTAAATCTAAGTGGAAACTTTCTTAGTTTTAGGCAGATGATTTCTTTTTCTCTAATTATGTTTGGGTAGATATTGTTTTGGGATATATGACTCTCTTAAAACAAGTTTCCTGTTTGTGTTTCATCTCTGAGTATCCAACAGACAGAACTTTTCTCCAGTTCTGTCTGAGAATAAGTAAATAATGTAATTTGTTCAACAGTATACAAAAATCAATGAAAAGAAATAAATCTTAGACTGAGAATAATGTTTTGGAGATATTGTACTAAGGCTTGTGATTAACAAGCTATCCTATTCTTACAGTTAAGCCTGAGTGATCACCCTCAGACCAGCTTAATGTGATATTTTGTTTGCACCCCACTTTCTCTATATCCAGGTTCTGTCTATTGGCATATTCAGTTCATAAAGCTATCTCACAGCAACTTCATGGCACCCCTCCTACTTCATGGAAAGAAAGGAACTAATATTTTGAGATCCTGTTATGTGCTTAGTACTCTAAAAATGTTATCTCATTTAATCCTTAAAATTCTTGAGGTGGATTTTATAATCCTCAGTTGACAAATTTAGACTCAAAAAGTCACATAGATGATAACTGAGGTAACTTATGCTTAATACCAAGATTTTTATTTTCAGGTCTGCTATTCTCATTACTGTTCCAGAAACTAGTATTATGTTGTAAATGGTCAGTGAGCTTTGCTGAATGAATGAACGAATTCCATGGATGACTAATGAATATCACCTCGAATCTCTCTAATGCTCCTTTTTTCCCCTCCTCCTTCTCACTCCCACTGCCTCTTTCTGGCTCTCTTTCTTTCTTTTCCCCATGGTAAACATTTATTTGAAGGGGTTTGGGGGTCATGTGACCCACCCTCTTCCATGAGTAGAAGTCACCTCCAAAATGTGTCCTTGACACAAAGCCCTCCATCCCTTGTTGGCCTTTTTCTGGAAAACAAAGATCATTAATTTGTGAGGCAGCCTGTTTCATTCTTGTGTGGTCCTTATTAGAAAGACTTTCCTTGTACTGAGATAAAATCTGATTCTAAGTGGAAAAATAGCATGGCTTTATGGGGAAACCATAGGCCTTGGGTCAGAAAATTGGAATTTGGACCCCAACATTTTCACTTTAGGCAAGTGCCAACTTCTTTGGACCTGCTGCCTCACCTGAAAAATGGTGGTAGTTGGTAGTGCCTGCATTGCCCAACTCTCGGGGTCATTATGAAAGCCCCATTCTGTGGTTCACAGAACATGGGACCATTCTTTCCAAAGAACAGAAGTGAAGTGGAAGTGTTAGTCGCTGAGTTGTGTCCGACTGTTTGTGACCCCACAAACTGTAGCCCACCAGGTTCCTCTGTCCATGGAATTCTCCAGGCAAGAATACTGGAGTGGGTAGTCATTTCCTTCTTCAGGGGATCTTTCCAACCCAGGGATTGAACCTACATCTCCCTTCTGCATTGCAGTGGATTTTTTTTACCATCTGAGCCACCAGAGAAGCCCTGATAAAAAGTTAGTTGTTCCTATTTCACCCTCAGGGACTTCATAAAATAATTCTACTCATTGTTAATGAAAACAGTGATGTGTTTCACTACATCTTCCTTTCTTTAGACTAAAGAACTCTATTTCCTTACACAATTTCAAACATACAAGATGAATGGGTTTTATATAAAAAATCCTCCTGGTTTCCTCCTGCTGAATTCTGTTACATCAAATGCTTCCTGAAGGGTGCCCCAGAACTGGATCCCACACTGCAGAATCATCCTTACCAGCATAGAATGCAGTGTCGTAACAGTCCCTGACTTGGATATGCTGCTTTGATAATGCAACCTCAAATTACACAAGTGTTTTCACCCATTACATTTCACAGCTAAGCTATGTTGAGTTTGTGTTTGAGTAAGAGTCGAGTTTTATATTAGATGCTGTCAATATAAGTCTTCCAGGTCTTGTATTCATGTGATTGTGTTTTTTAACCTAAGTGGAGACCACTACATTTATTTATTTTTATTTTAATTCATCATGGCTTTAGTCCATTGTTACAGCCATTGTAACTTTTTTGACTTCTTATTTTTACCTACTAATGTATAGTGACCTCTCCAAGTTTTATAACATCTGCAAAAATGATAAACTAGTCCTTTCTGGTCTTAGCTACATTACTGGGGAAAAAGTTCAATAAGGTAAGCTTGAGAAGAAATTTGTGTCTTTTCACTAAAGATTTCCCTCTAATTTTAGTTACGGAACAGTTTATTGCAGTCATCTGTGATAGAACTGCTTCTCCCTTGTAGACTATACCTTGGTCTTCTTAGTGTATCTAAAGCTTGTCAACTTCAAATCATCACTTGCCAAGAGTGATTTGCCAGCGACTGAACAACAACAAGGGCGTTTGCCCTCTGCCTCTGTTGAGACTGAACCTTGTGTGCTGCTGCAGCTGTTGACCTTCAAACCCCTCGAGGGAGTTTAGGGTGGAGTGAGGCACTCTCTGCCCCAGGGAAGCTGGTGGGACAGGTCTTCAGATAGTTAGGTATTTTCAGAAATTGATTTCATGATCCCAACTCTTGCATCTCTTAATATCTAGAAAAATCACTAAATCCCTTCATGATGGCATCAGCTCCTCTTGACTAGCAGAAAACCTTTTGTAAAATAAGTGCTTGATTGCATTGAACTCCCCCTTCACCAAAATCTTATCCATTGACCTTCCCCACTGCCTCTTTGGAGCAGACTCTCAGAGCTACCTGAGGTGCTCCCTCCCGGGCTGCAGTCCTCATTCTGCCCCAAGTAAAACTCAATTACAGCTCTCACTGTGTGCATCTTTTTTACTCAACAGGCTTAACATAGTGCCTGGCAAATAGAAGCTGCTCTAAGAGTTTATAATTGGAGGATTAATGAGTGAATGAATTAACATATTAGGCAGTATGCTTTGAGTTAGGTTATTCAACTAGATATCTACCCATCCAACTTAGCCAACATCCAACTTACATTTTCCTTTTTTTTAATTCACAGATGTACTGAGAGAGAGTTTGTCAGACAGACCCTAAATCAACAGAAATTCTTCCTTGATCTACTGATTCAATAAGCCTAGCTTAGAAGGAAATTAGATCTGCTGATAAGACTTGATTTTGGTGAACCCATCCATACTTCCCAGGACAGGGAAGCCTGGTATGCTGCAGTTCATGGGGTTGCAAAGAGTCGGACAGGACTGAGTGACTGAACAACAACAATAACCCACACTAATTTGTAGTTAACACCTGTTTCTTCTTAAGTATCCACATAGTTTCTGTTCACTTACTTCCTCCAGACTTTGCTTCATTGTCTCCTTGCCTAATCACCATCCTTGTGGGAGGTACATCTGGGCAAGTGCTTGCTCCTCCATCACCTTCCTCTCCCTTCCCTGCTTCCCATTTTTCTACTTTCTCTGCTCAGTCATTTCAAGGCACATAGTTTTCCTTAAGTGTATTCTTGAGAATAGACCCCTCTTTGCCTTGAGTTCTCCTATTTATCCCTCTCCTTTCCTACCTGGATTCTTCTCTTCTTTAGACCGAAGCTGTATAAAAGTAAATTTATAACTGTGTCGAATAAAATGTTTTATCCCAAGATTGCATTTTTTAAAACAAATCTGAAAGAAACACATTCTGTCTCTACCTAAACAAAACTAAAATTCATGCAACCAATACAAGTACATTAAAAAAAAAATCTACTGACAGAAGAGTGGGTCAGAGGTGCTCAGATGGAGAAGAATTATTGCAACTTGGGTGATCAACAAAGGCCAAAATAGAAACCTTCTGAATAATCATGATGTGTGGTATTTTATAAGGCTGGTTTTAATTCCTTCAGAAGACTAAAATATTCCATTACATCATTGTAAATTCTGTTTTACTTACTATCATAATTTACCTCTTGAGTCATAGTTTAGATTTTGTCATAAGGACAGGTTTGGCTTAGGTTGGTTTTCTGGGAATAGAGTTAAATGAGGCCATTGATGTGTATTTATATTTAGCTTAAGGAAATAGCTTCTTGTTTTCTGAAAGCATATACACAATCCTCTGCTATTTCCTGTATTTTGATAACAAGTAGTATTTTCTGGTGTGGAAAATATGTGTTATTCTCTTAAAGGTTTATTGTAATCTTAATCTGAAATTAATTAGTAGCTGCATTTCTTTATATTTATTCACATATTTTGCCGATACTTTTTACTGCCAAGTTCAAGGGTATCATTTGGCTCCACATGCCAGCTTTCTCAAAAGTTTATCCATAATGCTACTATCCTTTATATTTGAGTTATTTTGAAGGCTGCTTTTTATTTTTTACTTAAGAATTATATAATTTTATACTTAGAATGTTGGTTTACCCTATTTGGTAGTTACCATGTAACAAGATATAATCTCTGAGCTTTCAATTAGTAGAAAAAAATATACAAGTCAGAAAGCCTAGGAAAGAATGTAAAAGAAGTCTTAAAATGCAGTCCCATTAGTACTGTCTCAATCAGGAACTAAATTACCATGTAATGTAAGGATTGTGTCTATTTCTTGTTCAGTTGCACAGTAGTGTCTGACTCTTTGTGACCCCATGGACTGCAGCACGCAAGACCTCCCTGTCCATCACCATCTCCTGGAGCTTGCTCAGACTCATGTCCATTGAGTCAGTGATGCCATCCAACCATCTTGTCCTCCATCACCCTCTTCTTGTCTTGCCTTCAATCTTCCCCAGCATCAGAGTCTTTTCTAATGAGTCAGTTCTTCGAATAAGTTGGCCGAAGTATTGGAGCTTCAGCTTCAGCATCAATCCTGCCAATGAATATTCAGGGTTGATTTCCTTTTGGATTGACTGGTTTGAGCTCGTTGAAGTCCAAGGGACTCTCAAGACTCTTCTCCAACAGTTCAAAAGCATCAATTCTTTGGCATCTACTTCTAGGGGCACTGAGGATCTCAATGAGTACTGACATAGCTACAACTCATGTTAAGTACTGTACTTCCTCTAGGCTGCCCCTGAAGCTTTGTTAAATTCACTTATTTATCTCTTTTCCTATTAGACTGTGTGCTCCTTGAGTGCAGGGTCTGTGAAAAGTATTTAAAAGCAGAGTAAAAAAGTTGGGTTTAAAAAATGCCTCTGACAAACTGTAATTATGAAACATTAATCTTTTGATATCAGTGTAACAAGCCATAGAAGAGTCACAGCAGTGTCCTTTTTGTGGTTTTGTAGTTACCGTAAAGATAAACTGAAATACTGTAGGTAAAGGCAAAGTAATTTGAAATGTAAAGAATTTATGCAAAAGGAGGAGCCATGAATAAAAAGGCTTAAATATTTGATTATAAACAATATTAAAAGGTAGATGGCAAATTGGGCAAAAATGTTGGTAATATACAGGCCAGGTGAAACATTGTTAAATAAATAAAATACAGAAATTGCAACTTGGCTTTCCTAGTGACTCAGATGGTAAAGAATCTGCCTGCAATGTGGGAGACCCGGGTTCAATCCTTGGGTTGGGAAGATACCCTGGAGAAAAGAATGACAACCCACTCCAGTATTCTTGCCTAGAGAATTCCATGAACCAAGGAGCCTGGCAAACTACAGTCCATGGGGTTGCAAAGAGTCAGACACGACTGAGCAACTTTCACTTTTTCCCAAGGTCACAGTGCTGGTAGGCTGGTTTCAATGCAGGGTGTGTATGACATTAAAGGTTGGCATGCCTCTTTTCAGGATTTAGCACACTTGAAGAAGTTACATCCAACTCTCAATGGCATATCTCTTCACCAGTTTCATTTAAGAAGGATCCCCTTGGCCAAAAGCCCATCTTCATCCAGCCTCTATCCAGCCTCAAGGTGAACAGAGGGAGACAGTCAGATTTCACGCCAGGGTTTCTGGCATTCCCAAGCCAGAAATCCAGTGGTTTCGTAACCAACAATCAATTCTACGAACAAAAGATGTAGTTTGAGGAGTCCACAGGCTTGGCTTTAATGCTTACAGTTGATGCTTACTCAGAGCATGCGGGGCAATACTGTTGCAAAGCAGCCAGTAGCGCTGGGGAAGCCGCTTGTGCAGCTACACTCACAGTGACTCCAAAAGGTAAAGGAAGCCCAGCTTGCTTCAAAGACTTTGACCAGCTGCAGCCCTGCTTCTCCTACTGTAACTAATGAGAGTCTCTGCTGTGTGTCTCAGTGCATATGTGGCTGGTCCATCATTTACTAACAGTTCCCCCTAAGTCCTCAACTATGGTTTAACCAATATACTTGAAATCTCACTGAAGTATGTGTTCAGGGCATTACACTAGTTATTATTTGGGAAGATCCCCTGGAGGAGGGCATGGCAACCCACTCCAATATTCTCACCTGGAGAATCCCATGGACAGAAGAGCCTGGTGGGCTACAGTCCATAGGGTTGCAAAGAGTTGGATACGACTGAAGCAACTTAGCACACACAATGAAAACATATGTCTACACAAAGATTTCTATATGAATATTAATGGAAAATTTCTTTTCAGTCATTATCATCAAAACCCAGCAATAATAAAAATTTACATCATCTGGTGAATGGATAAAGACACTGTGGCTCTGCATAGAATGACTACTATGAAAGGATAATAGGAAAGCAATAGAAAGGAAAAAAAAACCTGATACACGGATATATCTGAAATGTATTATGCTAAGTGAAAGAAGTCAGATTAAAAAGGTTACATGCTGTACAATTTCATTTATATGAGATTTTGGACAAAGGCAAAACTACAGGGACAGAAAACAAATCAATGATTACTAGGAAGAAGAGTTAGGGGAAAAGAGAACGAGATGGAATTTTTTTTTTTTTGCCACACTATGCAGCATGTAGGATCTTAGTTCCCAAACCAGGGATCAAACCCGTACCTCTTGTATTGAGAGCCTGTAGTTTAACCACTGGACCGCCAGGGAATTCTGAAGGGAGAATTTTTAGGGTGATAAAACTACTCTATATTTTGACTGTACTGATGGTTGCAGTAAAAAAGAGGTGTCACAAAGAGTCGGACATGACTGAGCACCTGAACTGAACTAAACTGACGGTTGCATGAATGTGAATGTGTGCATACATGCTAAGGCTCTTGAGTTGTGTCTGACTCTTTTCAACCCTATGGAGCGTAGTCCACTAGCCTCCTCTGTCCATTGGATTCTCCAGGCAAGATTACTGGAGTGGGTTGCCAGGCCCTCCTCCAGGGGATCTCCATGACCCAGGGATAGAACCCCCGTCTCTTAAGTCTCCTTCATTGGCATTGGCAGGCAGGTTCTTTACCACTAGCACCACCAGGGAAACCATGCATGAATGTATCCTTTGGTTAAAATTCATAGAAAAGGGAAATTATCACTTAAAAAAAATAACTACCCTGACTCTGTGTGTGTGTGCTTTGTCGCTCAGCCATGTCCGACTCTGCAATGCCATGAACTTCAGTGTGCCAGGCTTCCCTGTCCATCACCAACTCCTGGAGCCTGCTCCAACTCATGTGACGCCATCCAACCATCTCATCCTCTGTCATCCCCTTCTCCTCCTGCCTTCAATCTTTCCTAGCATCAGGGTCATTTCAAATGAGTCAGCTCTTTGCATCAGATGGTCAAAGTATGGGAGTTTCAGCTTCATCATCAATCCTTCCAATGAATATTCAGGACTGATTTCCTTTAGGATGGACTGGTTTTATCTCCTTGCTGTCCAACAGACTCTCAAGAGTCTTCTCCAACACCACAATTCAAAACATCAATTCTTTGGTGCTCAGCGTTCTTTATAGTCCAACTACCTCAGCTGGTAAAGAATCTGCCTGCAATGCAGGAGACCCCAGTTCGATTCCAAGATCAAGAAGATCCCCTGAAGAAGGGATAGGCCACCCATATCTGTATTCTTGGGCTTCCTTCATGGCTCAGCTGGTAAAGAATTTGCCTGCAATACAGGAGACCTGGGTTCAATCCCTGGGTTGGGAAGATCCCCTGGAAAAGGGAAAGGCTACCCACTCCAGTATTCTGGCCTGGAGAATTCCATGGACTGTATAGTCTATGGGGTCACAAAGAGTCAGACATGACTGAGTGACTTTCACTTTCTCACATCCATACATGACTACTGGAAAAACCATAACTTTGACTAGACAGACCTTTGTAGGCAAAGTAATGTCTCTGCTTTTTAATATGCGGTCTATATTGGTCATAACTTTTCTCCCAAGGAGTATATGTCTTTTAATTTCATGGCTGCAGTCACCATCTTCAGTGATTTTGGAGCCCCGAAAAATAAAGTCTGCCACTGTTTCGACTGTTTCCCCATCTATTTGCCATGAAGTGATGGGACCAGATGCCATGATCTTAGTTTTCTGAATGTTGAGTTTTAAGCCAACCTTTTCACTCTCCTATTTCACTTTCATCAAGAGGCTCTTTAGTTCACTTTCTGCCATAAGGGTACTGTCATCTGCATATCTGAGGTTATTGATATTTCTCCTGACAATCTTGACTCCAGCTTGTGCTTCATCCAGCCCAGCATTTTGCATGATGTACTCTGCATATAAGTTAAATAAGCAGGGTGACAAAATACAGCCTTGACGTACTCCTTTCCCAATTTGGAACAAGTCTGTTCCATGTCTGGTTTCAGCCACAGTCAGCTCCTGGTCTTCTTTTTGCTGACTGTATAGAGCTTCTCTATCTTTGGCTGCCAAGAATTAATCAGTTTGATTTCACTATTGACTATCTGGTGATGTCCATGTATAGAGTCCTTTCTTGTGTTGTTGGAAGACGGTGTTTGCTATCAGTGCATTCTCTTGGCAAAACTCTGGTAGCCTTTGCCCTGCTTCGTTTTGTACTCTGAGTCAAATTTGCCTGTTATTCCAGGAATCTCTTGACTTCCTACTTTTACATTCCAGTTCCCTATGATGAAAAGGACTTCTTTTTTGGGTATTATTTCTAGAAGGTCTTGTAGGTCTTCATGGAACCATTCAACTTCAGCTTCTTTGGCATTAGTGATTGGGGCATAGACTTGGATTACTGTGGTATTGACTGGTTTACCTTGGAAAGGAACAGAGATCATTCTGTCATTTTTGAGATTGCACCCACGTACTGCATTTTGGACTCTTGTTGACTATGAGGGCTACTCCATTTTTTCTAAGGGATTCCTGCCCAGAGTAGTAGATATAATGGTCATCTGAATTAAAGTAGCCCTTTCTAGCCCATTTTAGTTCACTGATTCCTAAAATGTTGATTTTCACTGTTGCCATCTCCTGTTTGACCACTTCCAATTTATCTTGGTTCATGGACCTAGCATTCCAGATTCCTATACAATATTGGTCTTTACAGCATCAGACTTTACTTCCATCACCAGTCCCATCCACAACTGGGCGTTGTTTTTTGCTTTGATTCCACCCCATCATTCTTTCTGGAGTTATTTCTCCACTGATCTCCAGTAGCATCTTTGCACCTACTGACCTGGGGAGTTCATCTTTCAGTGTCATGTCTTTCTGCCTTTTTATACTGTTCATGGGGTTCTCAAAGCAAGAATACTGAAGTGGTTTGCCATTCCCTTCTCCAGTCAAAAGTTTATTTAATATATGCAAATTTTTATAAATACATAAGAAAAAGGCAAACACACTAATTTATAAATATGCAAAGGATTTACACTAACAATTTACAAAATAAAAATACAAGTAGCCCATTAACTTAAAGATGCCTCTCTAATATAAAAGACTGGGGCAGAGGGCGCCTGGCGCTGCGGGCCGGAGCGGCTCGCCCCGCGCGGGCGCGCCCGGCGCCGGGAGGGAGGCGAGGTGGGGAGCCCGGGCGGCGGCCAGCGCGCGTCTTCCCCGCGGCGGCGCGCGCGGAGCCTGGAGTGGATGCGCAGTGGATCCACTTGGAGCGGTCTTACTCGAAGAATACCCCCAGGATCTCTCCTTGCCGTGGGAATAAGCCAGGTCACCTGTCCTGGAAGTCAGTTTGCTGAAACTACTGAAGCAGCAGTACTTGAAGTTGAAGAAAAGGAGATCTGGCACCACGACCAGAGGGGTGTGGCCCTTCCGTGGGAACCGGTCCAGACCCGCCCTCTTAGCAGCCTGGGAAGGTAGGCATCTCAAGGGGAAGCCCAGGAAGGAGACGTCCCCGGATTCATGTCAATGTATGGCAAAACCAATACAATATTGTAAAGTAACTAGCCTCCAATTTAAATAAATAAATTTATATTAAATAAATAAATAAATATATCATGCCCCCCCCCCCCCACAAGACTGTGGAGGGAAATTGGCCAAAATGGTGGAGTAGAAAGACTCTGATCTCACATTCTTGCCAGGCATACCAAAATCACAACCATTTGCAAAAAGAAAAAAAAAAATCAATGAAAAAGACTGGAACCTACTGGAAAAGATCTACAGCTAAAGATACAAGGAAGGAACCATAACGAGATAGATAGAAAGGGCAGATTTTTGATATAGTTGAGTCCCATAACCCTGGGTGGATAAACAATAAATAGGAGAATAATTACAAGAGATTCTCCTAAAGGAGTGAGTTGTCTGAGTCCCAAATCATGCACCACAGCCCAGGGGCATTGGCTTTGAAGGAGTTTACTTTCAGGAGCCAAGAGGGCTGGGGAAATAGAAACTTCACCTTTAAAGGGCTCATACAATATCTCACGCACTCTAGGATCCAGGGCAGAAGCAGTAATTTGATAGAAGCCCAAGTCAGACCTACCTGCTGATTTTGGAAGTCTCTTGGACAGGCAGGAGGCAACTGGAGCTCAAAATGGGGACACAGACACTAGTCTACCAGCAGTGGGCGGGCACCAGCCCCAGAATTGCTCTGGGCTCCAGCCCTGTCCTCCAGGAAGCCTGTTCCTTGGGACCAGACTCTCCTATAAGAGCACAAAGACAAGCCACAAAAAAAACCTTAGCCCTGTAGCATGCAGACCTAGATCACACACTAGCAAGCCAAATCCTGCCCTAGGACTAGCTAGGCCCTGGCCTCACCTACTAGCAGGCCAACACAAGCTTTGGGGCAACTCAGACCCTGCATCCAACCTGGTCAGGAACTAGCCCCACCCACCAGAGATCCAACACCAGCTCTGGGACTCCTGGGCCCTGCAACCAGACTTAGGACATAACTCTGCCTATCAACACTAGCCCCAGGAAATAGCTTTACCCACCAGTGGTCATTCTTGCCTGGAGAAACCATGGACAGGGGAGCCTCATGAGCTACAGTCCACAGGGTTGCAAAGAGTTGGACATGACTAAAGTGACTTAGCATGCATTCACGCACACCAGTGGGCAAGCTACATCCCCAGGGTCTCCTGGACCCTGACTCCACCAAGCAGTGAGCCAAACGTAGCCCTGGGGCCCCCTAGGGTTCCACAGTCAGATGCCATGTGACCTGGTCCTGCCAACTTGTGGTCAACAGCCTATGCACAAGGCAGGGCCTGACAACCAAGCATACCAAACCACTGGCATAGTCTGCTGCAACAGAAGGACCCAGGTCCCTAGAGCATACAGCTCAGTTGACTAGAAGGGAGTGTGCTGCTGTAACATATAGGACATCCCCTACAAAGTCACTTCTCTAAGGCTGGTATCCAAGTTACTAGATACATAAAAATAAAAACAGCAACTTAGGCAAAATGAGACAACAGAGGAACATGTTCCAAAGGAAAGAAGAAGATAAAATCCCATGACTACTGGTTTTTCCAGTATTCACATACAGATGTGAAAGTTGGACCATAAAGAAGGCTGATTGCTGAAGAACTGATTCTTTCAAACCTTGGTGCTGGAGAAGACTCTCAAGAGTCCCTTGGACTGCAAGAAGATCAAATCAGTCAATCCTAAAGGAAATCAACCCTGAATACACATTGAAAGGACTGATGCTGAAGCTGAAGCTCCAGTATTTGGCCACTGGTACAAGCAGCTGTGTCACCCTGCTTATTTAACTTATATGCAGAGTACATCATGAGAAACACTGGGCTGGAGGAAGCACAAGCTGAAATCAAGATTGCCAGGAGAAATATCAATAACTTCAGATATGCAGATGACACCACCCTTATGGCAGAAAGTGAAGAAGAACTAAAGAGCCACTTGATGAAAGTGAAACAGGAGAGTGAAAAAGTTGGCTTGAAGCTCAACGTTCAGAAAATCAAGATCATGGCATCTGGTCCCATCACTTCCTGGGAAATAGATGGGGAAACAGTGGAAACAGTGTCAGACTTTATTTTTGGGGGCTCCAAAATCACTGCTGATGGTGATTGCAGCCATGAAATTAAAAGACGCTTATTCCTTGGAAGGAAGGTTATGGCCAACCTAGATAGCATATTTAAAAGCAGAGACATTATTTTGCCAACAAAAGTCCGTCTAGTCAAGGCTATGGTTTTTCCAGTGGTCATGTATGGATGTGAGAGTTGGACGGTGAAGAAAGCTGAGCGCCAAAGAATTGACGCTTTTGAGCTGTGGTGCTGGAGAAGACTCTTGAGAGCCCCTTGGACTGCAAGGAGATCCAATCAACCCATCCTAAAGGAGATCAGTCCTGGGTGTTCACTGGAAGGACTGATGTTGAAGCTGAAACTCCAATACTTTGGCCACCTCATGTGAAGAGCTGACTCATTGGAAAAGACCCTAATACTGGGTAGGATTGGGGGCGGGAGGAGAAGGGAACGACAGAGGATGAGATGGTTGGATGGCATCACCGACTCGATGGACATGGGTTTGGGTAGACTCTGGGAGTTGGCGATGGACAGAGAGGCCTGATGTGCTGCGGTTCGTGGGGTCGCAAAGAGTCGGACACGACTGAGCGACTGAACTGAACTGAACAAGCAGCTGACTCATTGGAAAAGACCCTGATGCTGAGAAAAATTGAGGGCAGGAGGAGAAGGGGTCAACAGAGGATGAGATGGTTGGATGGCATCATTGACTCAATGGACATGAGTTTAAGTGTACTCTGGGAGATAGTGATGGACAGGGAAGCCTGGCATGCTGCAGTCCATGGGGTTGCAAAGAGTCAGACACGACTTAGCAACTGAACAACAACAACCCAATTCCAGAAAATAACCAATACTTTATAATAAGTAGAAATAGAGTATAACTTTTAGAATTGTGAATCACAGTGTTGTACACCTGACATTTCTGTAATAGTGTACATCAACTATATCTCAAGAAAAAATATACAAAGGACTGTGAATTCAAGCACCAGATCATTTTTACCTATTGAATCAACAAAGATTATGGAAGGAAATAATTCATGATTGAGGGTGCAGGAAAATGCCACTCTCGCAAACTGTTGATGACAGTATAAACTGATACTTCCTTTTAAAAAATTTTATTTATTTTTAATTGAAGGATAATTGCTTTACTGATACTTCCTTTTGAGAGCTAATTTAGCAATATGTTTTCAAAACCTTAGTTTTACAACCATTTTGGCAAGAAAGTTCACATCAAATCTTTAAAATATTAAAATAAATATTAAATTAAAAATATTAAGAATGTTTACCAAGATTTCCTACAAGATTTTTTTCATGAAACCTAATAATTGGTTGAAATGTAATGCTGACCCAAAGAGCACCAGATATATAAGTTGTTTATTGATACAGTGGATTACATTTTAGTCGTTAAAAATAATGTTTTAGATGGATACTTATAGGAAGAGCTTCACTCTATGTTTTTAAATTTAAAAAGTGAATTATAACACACTATGATTACCATGACTCCATTTTTATAAACTGATTTATGTAAAGACCTAAAACATATGTATCACCAGTTGTTTCTAAGTAGTGGGATGACTATGATTTCCATGACTATGATTTTTAAGGTTGCCTTCTTATGTAAATTAAAATAATGTACTATTTTTGTCACGAGTGCAGGGGAGTTGGCACTTACATACACTAACAGGGATGTAAAATAATACATTCAAGGGTGTCAATTGGCAATATTTTTTAAAATTATGAAATTGTGTGTATATTTTGGCCTAGTCATTCTAATTCTTGGAATTTATTCCAGGAATTAGTCATAGCTATGTATAAAGATTTATATGCAAAAATTCTCATTAGATTTTATTTATACTGGAAGAAAATTGGAAATAGCTTGAAAATTGAACATAAAGGGATTGGTTAAATATGTTATGGCACAGGAATCTGAAACAGATGGCATAGATGATCTTATTTACAAAGCAGAAATAGAGACACAGATGTTGAGAACAAATGCATGGATACCAAGGGGTAAGGCAGGGATGGGATCTACTGGGAGATTGGGCCTGACATATATACACTATTGATAATATGTATAACGTAGATGACTGATGAGGACCTGTAGTATAGCAAAGGGACTCTGCTCGGTGCTCTGTGGGGACTTAGATGGAAGGAAATCCAAAGAGGAGGGGATATGTGTATCTGTATAGCTGATTCACTTTGTCTACAGTAGAAATCAACACATTATTGTAAAGCAACTATACTCTAATAAAAATTGTTTTAAATATTATGGCACAGAAATTGGTTACATATATTATGGCCATTATAAACTGCATTGTATGTTCACTGCAGCACTATTTACAATAGCTAGGACATGGAAGCAACCTAGCTGTCCATCAGCAGATAAGGAAGTTGTGGTACATTTACACAATGGAATATTACTCACCTATAAAAAGGAACACATTTGAGTCAGTCCTAATTAGCTGGATGAACCTAGAGACTATTATACAGAGTGAAGTTAAGTCAGAAAGAGAAAGACAAATACCATGTATTAACGCATATTTATGGAATCTAGAAAGATGGTACTGACAGTCCTATGTACAGGGCAGCAAAAGAGACACAGATGTAAGGAACAGAGTTTTGAACTCACTGGGAGAAGAAGAGTGTGGGATGATTTGAGAGAACAGCACTGAAACATATACATTACCATATGTAAAATAGATAGTGCGCATTTGATGTATGAAGCAGGGCACCCGAAGCTGGTGGTCTGTGACAACCTGGAGGGGTGGGGGGGAGGGAGGTAAGTGGGGGATTCAAGGTGGAGAGACACATGTATACCCAGAGCTGATTCATACTGATACATGGCAGAAGCCATCGCAATCCTGTGAAGTGATTATACTCCAATTAAATAAATAAATTTAAAGAAGAAACCACATTGTAGAAGACTTTTTAATGTCACAAAAATGTTAGTGGTATGTATGTGTTATGGTAAGTAGAAAAATCAGATTTCAAAGTGATATGCATACACAGAATGATTCTGATTTTGAAAAATAAATTATATTATTAAAAGTAAAAAAATTCCTTCTTATGATTTATCTGCATTTTATGCTATCTCTTCAGTGAACTGGAGATACTTTTGTATAATATATTTAATTTAAACAATATGAAGAATTATAAAAATGCAGCATATTTATGTTAACATTTTCTAAAAAGACCACTTTAGTAGAGTTGAAGTCATGAGGCTAAAAATTTTTGATAATAATAATTGCTACTATTAATTTAATAGTTACTGCAGTCCAGACACTGCAAAATTCTTTGTATGTCCTTGTAGTAACACTATCAAGTACAAATCACTGTGTCCTGACTTCAAGGATGCTGGGATTGAGGCTCAGAAAGGTTAAATGACTTGCTCATGGTCACCCAACCAATAGAGGATGGAGATAGGATTTGAATGCTGATTTCTCTTTTAGACTCATGCTCTTGACTTTATACTGCCTTCATTCTCAGTTAAGCAGTTACAAATTATTTTAAAATCAGTTATTTTAGTGCCAGTTATGTAATTTGGTGGATTATCTAGACCTCTTTCTTTGTTCTTGCTTCTCTGCTATCTTCTTACAAATCTTACTGTCCCTGGTTGGAAAATTTGTTCTCCACTTGATACTCCTGTGAGAGATTTGATGCAGATACATGTCAAAACTGTGTTTGTATTCAGGGTTTGGGTTATGCATTTATATTTGAATCCAGGTTATTCTTATCTCCTTTTATCAGTAGTCACTGAGAGCACTTTTGTATCAAAAGCCTGAAAACACCATCTTTCTCTTAGATCTCTTAGATCTATGTCATAGATTCTGATTTTTTCTCTTTTACATAAGCTTGAGTTTTTTTTTCCCTTCTGACTGTAATCAGTTCAGTTCAGTCGCTCAGTCGTGTCCGACTCTTTGTGACCCCATGAATTGCAGCATGCCAGGCCTCCCTGTCCATCACCAACTCCTGGAGTTTACCCAAACCCATATTCATCAAGTCAGTGATGCCATCCAACCATCTCATCCTCTGTCATCCCCTTCTCCTCCTGCCCCCAATCCTTCCCAGCCTTAGGGTCTTTTCCAATGAGTCAACTCTTCGCGTGAGGTGGCCAAAGTATTGGAGTTTCAGCTTCAACATCAGTCCTTCCAATGAACACCCAGGACTGATCTCCTTTAGGATGGATTGTTTGAATCTCCTTGCAGTCCAAGGGGCTCTCAAGAGTCTTATCCAACACCACAGTTCAAAAGCATCAATTCTTTGGCGCTCATCTTTCTTCACCGTCCAACTCTCACATCCATACATGACCACTGGAAAAACCATAGCCTTGACTAGATGGACTTTTGTTGGCAAAATAATGTCTCTGCTTTTAAATATGCCATCTAGGTTGGCCATAACCTTCCTTCCAAGGAGTGCTGCTGCTGCTAAGTCACTTCAGTCGTGTCCGACTCTGTGCGACCCCATAGATGGCAGCCCACCAGGCTCCCCCGTCCCTGGGATTCACCAGGCAAGAACACTGGAGTGGGTTGCCATTTCCTTCTCCAGTGCATGAAAGTGAAAAGTGAAAGTGAAGTTGCTCAGTCGTGTCCTACTATTAGCAACCCCATGGACTGCAGCCCACCAGGCTCCTCCATCCAAGGAGTAAGTGTCTTTTAATTCTGACTGTAATAGGGAAGAACAAGTTGACTCCATATTGGATCTGTTCCTTGCACTTTAACCTTTGTATTCTGTTGCTTTTGTTACAAGTTAAGAATTTTGCCTATAGCTTGAAATATACATGATAGCCTTTTCTCAAGGCTCTGATCTTTAAAGGTATAATACTTTGCCCACTCATATAGAGATAAAGAGTTGCAGAACAAAGAATAACTTTGTCTTTTGGGAGGTTTACAGGAACATCATGACCTGACCTACCCAGATAGCTGCAAGAACAAAGGATTCTGACACCAAAATATTTGCAACCACCACCACACCCCCTCCACTTTTAGTATAAAAGAAGTCTGAATTCTAATTTGAGAAAGATGGTTGTTTGGGACACTAGTCCATCATTTTTTCAGACTCTGACTTTCTGAATAAATCATTATTCCTTGCCCCAACTACTAGTTTCTGGATTTATTGGCCTGTCGTGAGATGAGCGGTATTGAGCTTGGCCTTGGTAACATGATTATACATCTAATATGTGTTTACTTGTTGCAAACTTTCCAGCCCTCATGCTGATATAGCCACACGTTCCGGGAAACAAGCTCACTCAGAAGGACGATGCAGATAGTGAAGTGCAGTTTATTACACCAGCGGGCCCAAGGCAGAGTCTCCTCTTAGCCAAGGACCAGAGCGACCAGCATTTGTGAAAATCTTTTATACCCCATGTGTACGTGTCTGAACCCACCACCCCAATTTCCTTGTGACTTACGTAAACAAAGGAAAGGTAAATACAATCACAATAACCCCATATTCAAACAATCAATTATCAGTAAGCCCGAGGTGACAGAAAAAAAATCTATGACCTGTCCGGAGGTAGGGGGATTAGTGTATGTTTTCCCTTAGGTGATGAGTAACCTGAATACAATCAAGATTCCCCTGTCCGGAGGGGGTCTTGTCCTTCTATTGTCGTTTCCACAGGCACTAAGCACAGAGTTCAGAGTCCATTAGAGAGGTGGCCGAACATGATCAGCGCGAACAGGCCTAAGATGGAGTCCAGGCCCCATGAATTCCTTCTTCGATATCAGTTTGAATGAGCTGAAATCGAGTGGCAGTGGAGAGCAGGGACGGCTAACCGTGCATTTGTGAGTCTTGGCTGCAGTCTCTGGCCAGTGGTGACAGGGCAGGGAGACTTGGGGCGCTCTTGTAGCCTGGAGCCTCCGGAAGTCTGTAAAGTGATGCTGAAGCAACTAGCCACATCCTAGTTACTCTATGCCCCTTGCTTTATTTTTCTTTGCAGCACTGATCTTACCAGTAGTTACAGTTCCATACGTTTATTAGTTTATTCTCTTTCCCCTCTCTGGCTCCATGGAAGCAGGGTCAATCTTCCTCATAACTCAGTCTTCAGTAGATAAGTAGAATCCTACTAGGATTCACCTAGAAGAATGTCTGGAATATAGTCTAGGCATTTAGTATTTATTAAATCAACAAAGAAAGAAGCTGTCACGTTGAATGACACAGAGAAGAGATAAGGAGAAAGACTGTGAGGGGAGAAAAATCAGGTAGGAAGGTTATGGAGATAGGTTAGGATGAAAGGTGTCCCCCAAATGACTGTTCTGTCCACAGACTAGACTTCCTGCAATATTTTCCCTATTTAAAAGCAACAAAGTCTCCATTAGCAAAAATGTAGTTGTGAAGGTTAAATGAACACAGTCCACAATGGTTTTACACAATTATTGTATCCACAAAATTAGAAAACAAATCTTCAAAGTCCTTAGGTGATCTCAGCTATTGTATCACCAAACTCCAGGTAAGGCAAACAATTCCACAGCAAAGTCCTTAGGTGATCTCAGCTATTGTGTCACCAAATTCCAGGTAAGGCAAACAATCCCACAGCATGCCACTGCCTGCCGGGTGGAATTCTCTCTTCTTTCCCTCTTTGAGAAGTTCTAAAAATGTGTGATGAGCAATCAAACTTCAAAGCAGAGAGCCAGAGGAGGGTGAGCGACTTGAAAGGTATTTAAAATCTCTATGCCAGTAACTAGTTAGTGTTTTACTTAATTAAGCTCTTTTATGTTCCTATTATCTGCATTTGTCCACAAATTGCAAGCATCATTTTAGTTCCTTTCTTTCTGTGTTTTGACTTGTTCCAGCTTCCTGTGAGTCAGTTTACAAAGGGGAAGGGGGAACCAACATTTCTGAACTCCTATTATGCCAGCTATCGCACTGAAAACTTCATACGGATCATCCCATTTAATCTTCACAATACTCTGGGAGGGAGATGGTATTGAATCCATTTAAGAGATAAGAAAATGGAGGCTCAAAAGTTAACTGTCTTGCCTAAAATCACACAAACAGTGACTGGCAGAAGCAAGATGCAAACGAATTCTGCCAAAATAACACCATAGTTCTTATTGGTGGTGGTTGTGGTCAGGCGCTTCAGTTGTGTCCAACTCTTTGCAGCCCCATGGATTGTAGGCCACTCCCCTATCCATGGGATTTTCCCAGCAAGAACACTGGAGTGGGTTGCCATTTCCTTCTCCATGGGATCTCCCCAACCAAGGGATTGAAACTGTCTCCTGCATCTCCTTCACTGCGGGTGGATTCTTCACTGCTGAGCCACCAGGGAAACCCACAGTTCTTACTGGTTTGTGGCTGTTGATGGGCCCTGTGTGGCACAGCAGCCTTGCTTTGTTAAATGTTTTCTTTCTGAGTAAATAGTTAAATTTAACAGAGCGTTATTGTAGATGTACCATTGTCCACTCTTTTGGTAATAGTTTTTCCTCCCCTTTTATCATATACATGTATAGTCAGTTCTTTTCCACCAAAGAATTCAGTGATCTTTGAACTTTTAAAATGCCTGAAAATTCCAGACAGAATATGATCAAATTATGAGACATTGTATAATCTAAAGTGACATTTCTGTCCAGTCTGATTCTTCCCCAGGTTTGTGGGCCTGTGGGTGGCAGTGGTTCTGTGTAATGTTGGGGTACCGAGGAGGTAAGCAAGGAGAGAGCTACGGATGGCATCTTAGGTAAACCTGCGGGTGGACAGGGGGGTGCTCTGAAGGACATCCCTTTCTCCCTACCTGCCCCCCTACACTATTGTATTCCTCTGGTATCCCTGAGCAAACCCTAGAAGAAGCTTCCCTGGGCTCAAGGACTGATCACTGACAGAGGCTTCCTGACTGTGCTCATCCACTCTCCTGCCTCTTCTGTGCTATGTGGCCCCCCAAGCTCCACACTTTTATGTCAGGATAGCAGATATATTAAAATATTTCTTACCTCCCCAAACCAGCGCATCCTTTTTGTGCTCCCTGTAATCTGTGCTAGAAGCCTTCAAGTCATCCTTGACTTTCCCAATGTTCAAATATTCAGTTAGTCATAGCTTCCGTCATTTGTATTTCATTTTTTACTTTTTATTTTGTATTGCTATGTAGCCAATTAACAATGATGTAATAGTTTCAGGCGAACAGAGAAGGGCCTCAGCCATACATATACATGTATCCATTCTCCCCCAAACTCTCCTCCCATCCAGGCTGCCATATAACAGTGAGCAGAGTTCCATGTGCTATACAGTAGGTCCTTGTTGGTTATCCATTTTAAATAGAGCAGTGTGTACATGTTCATCTCAAATTCCCTAACTATCCCTTCTTTTCATCCTTCTCCCTGGCAACCATGTGGACATTTGAAATTCTAAAGCTTGTACTGAGTCTATCCCATCCATCCATCCAACCATCCATCCATCCAACCATCCATCCATTCTTGTGTGTGTCTGTTGTGTTCTAGATGTTGTATAAGATGCTGTGAATTCAGAGATGATTGAGATGTGGACCTAGTTTTTACTTTTACATTATAGCTCAAAACACAAGCCAAAATTTCATTTCCTAAAAATTAAGTTTCTACACTTCAGTGTGGTGGCGTTCAGGGTTCTCTGCTACCAGGACTCCAGGGGCCTCTCCAGCATCCGGTTCCTCACCTGTCTCCCCTCATGCGGTGTTCCCGTCTGACTGTTCAGCGACCCTTCACATCTCCACCCTTTGTCTGTGCCCAGACCGATTCCCCAAGGCTTCACCTACTGAAAACCCTCCTTACCCCCTAAAGCTCAGCTCAAAGGCCTGCACCTCTTTGAAGTTCTCTCCATCATCTGCTCAGGTAGTCATTTTTCTTCTTGTTCTCACAGTGCTGTGCCTCAAGATACGATTTACTTCAGTTAGCCTGGGATAAACCATCATTATCATGGCTGCTCCCCTACGAGATTAGAGACACCACTAGGGCAATAACTTGATTATCCCACTTACATGGCTCAGTACATCTCCTGTTGGCTATAAGACTGTTTGGCAAAGAAAAAAGTATGATTATATGATATTCATATTGAATTATCTGATATAATTCAACTTAATTCTTAATTCTCTTGCCTTTTCCTCTACCTCACTTTCCTCTTGGACCCTAGCTCCTCCATTTTTGGTGTATAAATCTGTCCTCATCAAGTGATTCTATCGAGAGAAATATTTGTCAGACTGCTACCGATGCTTTGAAGGAGGTACCTCACATCATATGAAAAGCAGATTCAGCCTGGATTCAAATCCTGACCCATCATGTGACCTTGAGACTATTAAGTTATCCTTTCCATGCCTCAGGTATAAAAAGGGCAGTTAATAAGGCTCATCTTATAGGATGTTTGCAAGAATTAACTGAAATATATATGAAGCATGTAGAATAGTGTGTGGAACATAGAAAGTACCCAATAAAGGTTAGACTTAATACCATTTCCAAAAAAAAATGCTGTGATGACACTTAGATTTTATAAGAACACAAGGCAGAATAGTAACATTTAGTAAGTTCCTTTGAGTGTATCAAAACATTTCTTGGGTTGTATGATCCAATTAGTGAATCATTTGTTAATTAATTTTCTCAGTATGTTATACTTCAAACGAGATATTACTCAAGAATGATGACTTAAAGTTTGAAGCATTCGACACTGACTTTAAGGCTTATTAAAAGAAAACTTACATGATTTCTACTTAGACCCTGCAGATCGTCTTCCTCGCTTGGCTTTCTCATACCTCTGTATGCCTTATTCATTTATCCTAGTGAGAAAGTCTTTAGTTTCTTTGCTGAAATCTATGTTCCTTATCTTTTGAACAGCTTGTTCAAACATTCTGTTGCTCCCAGAATTCTTTTCTGACTGATCCTACCTGACTCTGAAGGCCCAAAAGGTGGAAGCCCTAAGGAGCTTATACCAGTTGTCTTATTATTTAGTGTTTGTTTGTCATAATATTTATAAATATTTTAAATCAGTCTCATGTACGTTCTCCCTGCAATCAGATATCCCGTTCTCCAAAGGCTGTGTCATTTTGCCCCCAAGATTTTTCACCCCACTCTTTGCAGTGAGAAACTCTTGATGAGATTCCAGTTAAGAACGGAAGACGCTGAAAAAACAAAAATTGTTTTTTCATTTTGTTTTGTTTTGAGTCTAAACTGCTTTAATTTTGCCTTTGTTTATAGTTACTTCAGGGTTGGCCCACAGGACTTTGGATGGTGAGATATAAAATTTCTTCTCTTCTTACAAGACTCCTGGGAAGGCTCAGAGTTGGCCGGAAGCATGAAGAAGACTCAACACAACCATGCACCCACTGGGGAAATGTGGGGCCGTCTGCTGGTCTCCGCAGTGTTTGTAATGTCAGGCAAGGAAACCGCCTGGAGGCCGGCAGCCTCCCCTTCCCTTCCTGGGGAAAGAGCTGGTCCTAAAACACAGAAATGGCTCCAAGGAAGGTCTGAGATTGGAGGAAAGCTCGTCACAGAAAAGCCCTCTTCCAGGCCTGGTCCTAGATAAAGTGGCCGTTCTGTATCAAGGCGCTGAAGAGGACTTCTCTTGACTGGAGTTCTGTATTTCTCTTGCAACTCAGTGTCATCTCCTCTTGGCTCTGTCGCTTTGTGGGCAGCATCAGCCTTGGCCAGCTTTGAGGAAGTACATAGTACTATTATTTGCTCTGACTATTCCACACGAGGATTCCAAATAAAGATGAAGCAAAAGCTTTGGCAATTATTCTCGCCTTGGACAGATGAACGGCTATAGTCCCCCCAGCCCCTTGATTGCAGCTGTCTGTATCCCGAGCACTGTGAACACAGATGTTCAGAATATATGTCCAGGGAGAGAGCTGAAGGCAAGTACCACGGTGGTGGAGTTGCTCGGTTGGCTAACTTCTGTCTCCTCCACATCAGCATGTCCAGTCTGTCTATACTCCTATTAAGTGGACTTGGTTCAGGATTTCATGCTGAGCCTGCTGTCAACCATGTTCACTGCCTGACTTTTCTTGTGAGAGAGGCCTGTATGCCTAGTCCACTGCAGGTAGGTCCCATTGTCCAGATTCCTGTTCTTGGAAAGGGAAAGGTCAGCATTGGTGATGACAGACGCCTGTTTAACTTCAGGTTATACACCTGTATAACAACAATAAGGGCCTACATGTTGGCAGTTGCCAGAACCTTCTCTTCACCGTCTCAGGCACTCAGTTATGGCAGCCCTCTGCTCCACCATCATTTCACCACGTTTCACCAGGTTGCCTTCTTTTGAGAGCCTGCTGTTATCCACCCACGTGTTTTAGGGGAATGGCAGCAGATTGCAGCTGAAGCAGTGGTGATGGCCCATAGAGGCTACACAAGGCCTGCAACTTCCCATTTCCTTCACTGCACAGGCTGTGCCAGTGCTGCACGGTGTCCACTGTCTCCTCCTCCCGCTTCAGTGGGATGTTTGATTCTGGGACCACTATATGGGCACATTTCCATAGAGTCATCCAAGGCATTAGGGGAAAGCAGCATCCGGCAGTTGCTGGGTAGCATCCTATGGATGCAGATGCTCTGATCTTGACGGTGGTGAGTAGCTGTCATCATGTCAGCTTCATCCAGATCAAACCTTGATCTTCTTGGAGTCAATGAACTTGAGCTTGGAGTACCAGTCCAGAATTGTCCCAGGGGTACCAAAGACAAGGTGCTCACTGATCTCTGACCTTGGTGCCAAATTTATTGCCTTGAACAGCATAAGCTAGCTTGAGTTCAGGGTAAGATTTTTCCTTCTGCTCAATCACTTTTCCCATTTGAAAGACTAGCTTATAAGTCTGGGAGAGGCACAGACAGTAGGGTAACACAAAGGCAGCTGTTTTAGCAGTGCCAGACTGAGACAGGGCAACGAAGTTCTGCAGGGCCCCAGCAAATATCAAAGGCAGCGTGTTCCCTAGTATTTTGGATGCATAGATGAAGCTCATGGTAGAGACTCCTCAGAAGACTTTACTGAGGGAAGGGAGGAGTTCGGATCGTGTTGTAGGTTTTCCACCTGGTTTGCGTTATCAATAGAGTTGCTTCTGATCAGCTTATTGAGTAAAAACTGGACAGCTCTGTCCTCTTTCTCTCCTTCATCTGTCTTCTCTGCATCAGCGTGGGTCTTGTTTCCTGCTTGTCCACTGCAAAGGCCCACAGGAGGTAGCATGGCCCAGGCCGTGAGTGGGACGCTGGTGCTGGTGAACTCACCAGCTGGCACTGCCTGACTGCCATATGCGGACAATAAAAATTGTTTTCCAACAGAAATGGGAGAATATCATCACACAACTACATGAGAATGGATGCTGAGGAGGTTTCTCACTAAACATAGTTTGGTTTATATATGACACAGAAGTAGAGAATGTGAACTGAACTGAAGATGGGAAATGAAAACCAACTAAACTCTTGAGAGCCAGTTGTCTGTTGTATACATAATTTGCTCACTCATTCATTCAGAATATTTTAAGAACATATGACCCTATGTTCTATGGCAATTCAAAATGAGTTAAGGCATTATATACCCCTATAAGAAACTTATAACCAAGTGATGTTGGGTCAGGGAAAAACAACCAAGGACCCACCAGGCAGAAAGAAATGAACGCTGTAAGAAAGGTGCAACTTGACATACTTTTACAACAGCTGAGAGTGATAAACCTGCTCCCGACACCAAACCTACTGCCTGCATTTGCGTCCGTATTCTTTGACTTACGTCCATATTACTATGAATGAATTATCCACGTTCCTGTTTAAGCCAAGCCCCTTCATATAGTAAATTGCATCTTTTCTTGCCTACCCAAGGATAGGACTCTAGCAATTTTCACTGTGTACTGCATCATTAGTTTTTTAAACAGCTTTATTGAGATATTCACATACCATATAATTTATCCATTTAAAGTATATAATTCAATTTCTTTGGCATATTACATTATCAGTTTTTTAAACTGTGGTAAGATATATATATATATATATTATATATATATATATAATATATATAAAACAAAATTTGTCATTTTAACCATTCAACTCAATGGCAGTAACTGTATCCACAATGTTGTGCAACCATCCTCACTCTCTATTTCCATGAATTTTCATCACTTTAGACAGAAACTCTATAATTTTGAGGCAATAACTCCTCATTTTTCTCCACTGTCAGCCCCTGGAAACCTCTAATCTATTTTCTGTTTCTATGAATTTGACATCTATTCTAGATGTTTCATAAAAAAGGAATTGCACAATGTCTGGCCTTTTGAGTCTTGCTAAAAGTGCAAAGTTTTCCACATTCATCCATGTTGTAGCATGTATCAGAACTTCTGTTTTGTGACTGAACAATGTTTTATTATATACATAAGCCACATTTTCTATATCTACTCATCTGTTGATGAACATTTGGGTTGTTTCTACTTTTTGGCTGTTGTGAATGTTTGACTTCCTGCTTTTAATTATGTTGGGCAAATGCTTAGGAGCTGGATAGAATATGATAATTCTATGTATAGCTTTTTGAGGAGCCACCAAACTGTCTTCCATAGTGGGTGCACCATTTACATTTCCATAAGAAATGTGTGAGGGTTCCAATTTTTCTCCATCTTTACTAACACTTCTTTTGTTTTATTGATTGTAACCATTTTAATAGGTATAAAGTGATTCTGCTTACATTTCTCTAGTGATCAGTGATGTTTAGAATCTTTTCACTTACTTATTTCATATTTGTATCTTTGGAGAAATGTCTACTCAAGTCCAATATTTTTCAGACTGAATTATCTTTTTATTGTTGAGTTATATGAATTTTTATATGTTTGAGATATTAAACTTATTTCAGATATATGATTTTAAATATTTTCTATCAACCTTCTGCTTGTTTTTTTTTCACTTTCTTGATAATTCTATGATGCAGAAAAATTTTTAATTTTGAAAAAAATCAAATTTATTTTTTTCTTTTGTTGTTTCTGCTTTTAGTATCATATATAAGAATCCATTGCCAAATCCTAGGTCATGAAGATTTACTCCTGTTTTTGTCTAAGAATTTAATGACTTTTATGTCACTGATCAATTACAAATTAATTTTTGTATATGGTGTGAAGTAGGAGGTTCAACTTTATTCTTTTGCATAGGGGAAATCCAATGTCCTGCAACATCTATGAAGAGACTATTCATTGCCATTGAATATATTTGGCACTCTTGTCAAAAGTCAATTGACTGTAGATGTATGGTTTTATTCCTGAACTCTCTACTCTTTTCCATTATGTCTAAACTTATGCCATAATCATGCTGCTGTAATTACTGTAGCTTTGTAACAAGTTTTGAAACTGGAAAGCGTGAATGCTCCTACTTTGCTTTTTTTCAAGATTTCTTTGGCTATTTGAGGTTTTTTCCACATGAATTAAAGGAATGACTTTTTCATTTCTGGAAATTAGGCTATAGGAATTTTGACAGGAATTGCACTGAATCTGTAGATCACTTTCTCTAGTATTGACATTTTAACAATATTAAATTTTGTAAAACATTCAGAAAACTAAGATCATGGCATCTGGTCCCATCACTACATGGGAAATAGATGGGAAAACAGTGTCAGACTTCATTTTTTGGGGCTCCAAAATCACTGCTGATGGTGATTGTAGCCATTAAATTAAAAGACGCTTACTCCTTGGAAGGAAGGTTATGACCAACCTAGATAGCATATTTAAAAGCGGAGACATTACTTTGCCAACAAAGGTCCGTCTAGTCAAGGCTATGGTTTTTCCAGTGGTCATGTATGGATGTGATAGTTGGACGGTGAAAAAAGCTGAGTGCCGAAGAATTGATGCTTTTGAACTGTGGTGTTGGAGAAGACTCTTGAGAGTCCCTTGGACTGCAAGGAGATCCAACCAGTCCATCCTAAAGGAGATCAGTCCTGGCTGTTCATCGGAAGGACTGATGTTGAAGCTGAAACTTCAATACTTTGGCCACTTCATGCTAAGAGTTGACTCACTGGAAAAGACCCTAATGCTGGGAAGGATTGGGGGCAGAAGGAGAAGGGGACGACAGAGGATGAGATGGTTGGATGGCATCACCAACTTGATGGACATGGGTTTGGGTAAACTCCAGGAGTTGGTGATGGACAGGGAGGCCTGGCGTGCTGCGATTCATGGGGTCGCAGAGTCGAACACGACTCAGCAACTGAACTGAACTGAACCATGAACATAGCATTTCTGTTTATTTAGATCCTATTTTATTTCTTTCAGCAATATTTTCTGGTTTTCAGTGTGTAACTCTTATCTCCTTGGTTAATTTTTTCCCAAATATTTTACTGTTTTAGATGTAATTGCTTTCTTAATTCCTTTACAGATTCTTTATTGCTGGTGTATTTAAACACAACTCATTTTTTGTGCATTGATCTTATACCCTGAAGCTTTGCTACATTCCTTTATTAGTTCTACTAGCTTTCTTGTGGATTCTTTAGAATTTTCTCTATATAGGATTGTGTTATATGTGAATAGAGATGATTTTACTTCTTTCCTTCCAGTCTGGATGTCTTTTACTTATTTATTCTTTCCTCTGGCTACAACTTCCATTACAACATTGGTGAAAGAATGATTTTGTTCATGACCTTACAGTAGGAAAGCTCCTAGTCCTTCACAACTATTCTTTTTTTTTAACCTGTGGGTCTTCCATAAATGTGCTTTATCATATGGAGGAAGTTCTAGTCTATTCCTAATTCCCTCCCATTCACCTCTTATCATGAAAGGTGTTGGATTTTGTAAAACACCATTCTGTGTCAGTTGAGGTGATCAGGTAGGGTTTTTTTCCTTTCATTCTATTAATATGATATATTACATTGATTAATTTTCTTTTGTGGAACCACCATTGAATTCATGGAATAAATTTAATTTGGTCATGGTATACAATTCTTGTAATATGCTGCTGGATTCAATTTCCTAGTATTCTCTTGAGGATCTTTGCCTCTATATTCATCAAGGATATTGATCTGTAATCTTCTCTTTTTCTGACGTCTTTATCTGTGTTTCACACTAGATAAAAGCTAAGGTAGTTCTGTCTTCATAGTGAAAGTTAGGATGTGTTCTCTCCTCTTCTACTTTTTGCAAGAATTTGAAAAAATTGGTATTAATTCTTTTTTAAATGCCTGGTAGAATTCACCAATAAAGCTGTCTGGTCCTAGATTTTTCTTTTTTGGGAAGTTTTTTGATTCCTGATTCAATATCTTTACTTGTTATAAATGTTGAGATTTTCTATTTCTTCTTGAATCAGTTTAGGTAGATAATGTGTGTTTCTAGGAAGTGGTCCATTTTATTTAGGTCATCTAGTTTGTTGGTTTACAGTTGTTCACAGGAGGAATAATGATCATTTTTATTTATGATGAGTGATCGTAGTGTTCCCATTTCCATCTCTGACTTGGGGTGTATACTTCTCTTCTTTCTCAAGGTGCTATTAATTTTTGCTCCTCCATCTCCTCTGCACCCCTCCCTTCCCTCCGCAATCCTTCCCACCCCATCTTGCTCGCCTTGTTCTCCCCGTCTTCCTCTATTTGCTTTCCTTCCTCCCTTCCCTCCTTCCTTTCCTTCCTCTTTTCCTCCTCTTCCTCCTTTATTATTTCTATCAAAAGGCAAACATACTGTAGAGTAGCCCAGCTTAAAAACATAACCCTCTCTCGACAACTTTGCCCAAGTCCAGATCTGCCTCAAGCCTCTGCTTTGCTCTACAACAGAAACCCTTGAAAGAATGATCTATACCAGATGTCTCCAGTTTCTTTCCGCCCAGTTCTCTCTTGAAGCCATTTCAGTTAGGTTGTCAATGAAGCATCTCTTGTCTAAGTTCCTAACAGCCTCCGTGCTTAGTCATCATTTGAATGATCCACACTCAGTACTCCGAACTCTCCCATAGCTTCTTTCCTTCTCAGGGATCTTCTCTGACCTCATTACTTTAAACACCATCAATACGCAGAAGACTCCCAGATGCTGTATTTCTAGTTCTGACAACTTCTGTTTTGAACTCCAGGATAATAAATCCAACTATCTTTGCAACATCTCTATTTGTATGTTGAACATCTCAGACGTAATGAGCCCCAGTCTTTTCCTTCACACCTCCTCTTCCTGCTGTCTTCTTCATTTCAGTAAATGCCAACCTCAGGTTTATAGTTATTCTTGCCAAAAAAATCTTCAAGCTGTTCTTGACTCTTTTTTTTTTTTCTCTCAGAATCTGCATCTAATCCATTAACCAAATCTGTTTGTCTTTTTAAATATACAGAATGAGACCTTTCTGCCCATCTGGACTGCTATCATCCTGATCCCAGCGATCATCATCTCAACTTTTTGTATAGCCTCTTTATAAAATAATTAACTAGGCTGGGCTGGACCCTTGTTGCGTCCTGCAGCATCTCTCACGGTGGCATTCTGGCTCCCTATGTGTGGTGCCCAGGCTTCAGTAGTTGTGGCGCGCCGGCTCGGGACTGGCATCACACCGGCTTAGTTGCTCCACGGCCTGTGGGATGCTAGTCCTCGACCAAGGACTGAACCCTCCTCCCCTGCATTGCAAAGTGGGTTCTTAACCACCAGACCTTCAGGAAGTCCCTGTAATACCCTCTTAACTGATATCCCTGCTTTAGCTTTTGTGTTCTCCTCACTGAACCAGAGTGTTCTTTTTGAGCACTAAGCTGATATATTCCTTTGTGCAAAATCCTCCAGTTTGCCCTGTCTCCCCTGAGTAAGTGCCAAAGTCCGACAAAGCTTTATACAATCACCTCTGTTGAATCTCAGAGTCTATTTCAGTTACTCGCCACATAGCCCGCCAGCTGCAGCCGCACCAGTGTTCCTATGGTTCCTAGTGATGTTGGTGCTTGCCGTTCCTCTGCTGGAGAGCTCTCATTTCTAACAGCCTTGGCTCATTCCTTCTATTCAGGAATGTGCAACACCCACCCTACTACACCCCCAACCCTTCCTGAACTCTCGATGTCTCTTGCCTGCACTTTTTCTCTACAGCATTTGTCACCACCTGTCATGCTATTGCTGTTGTTGAGTCGTGTCCCACTCTTCGTTACCCCACGGACAGCAGCATGCCAGGCTTCCCTGACCTTCACCAACTCTCAGAGCTTGCTCAAACCCGTGTCCGTTGAGTTGGTGATGCCATCCAACCATCTCATCCTCTGTCTTCCCCTTCTCCCCCACCTTCAATCTTTCCCAGCATCAGGGTCTTTTCTAATGAGTTGGTTCTTTGGATCAGGAGGCCAAAGTTTTGGAGCTTCAGCTTCAGCATCAGACTGTCCAATGAATATTCAGGGTTGGTTTCCTTCAGGACTGACTGGTTTGATGTCCTTGAAGTCCAAGAGACTCTCAAGACTCTTCTCCAACACCACAGGTCAAAACCATCAATTCTTTGGACTTCAGTCTTCTTTATGGTCCAACTCACATCTGTAGATGACTACTGGAACAACCATAGCTTAGACTAGACGGATCTTTATTGGCAAGGTAATGTCTCTGCTTTTTAATACACTGTCTAGCTTTGTCATAGCTTTTCTTCCAAGGAGCAAGCATATTTTAATTTTATGGCTGCAGTCACCATCTGCAGTAATTTTGGAGCCCCAGGAAAGAAAGTCTGTCACTGTTTCCATTGTATCCCCATCTAACTGCCATGAAGTGATGGGACTGGATGCCATGATCTTAGTATTTTGAAGGCCGAGTTTTAAGCCAGCTTTTTCACTCTCCTCTTTCACTTTATTAAGAGTCTCCTTAGTTCCTCTTCACTTTCGGACATAAGGGTGGTGTCATCTGCATATCTGAGGTTATTGATATTTCTCTTGGAAATCTTGATTCCAGCTTGTGCTTCATCCAGCCAAGTGTTTCTCATGATGCATATAAGTTAAATAAGCAGGGTGACAATATACAGCCTTGACGTACTCCTTTTCCTATTTCGAACCAGTCTGTCGTTCCATGTCCAGTTCTAACTGTTGCTTCCTGACCTGAATACAGGTTTCTCAAGAGGCAGGTCAGGTGGTCTGGTATTCCCATCTCTTGAGGAATTTTCCACAGTTTGTTGTGATTCACACTGTCAAAGGCTTTGGCATAGTCAATAAAGCAGAGATAGATGTTTTTCTGGGACTCTCTTGCTTTTTCAATGATCCAACAGATGTTGGCAATTTGATCTCTGGTTCCTCTGCCTTTTCTAAAACCAGCTGAACATCTGGAAGTTCATGGTTCACATATTGCTGAAGCCTAGCTTGGAGAATTTTGAGCATTACTTTACTAGCGTGTGAGATGAGTGCAACTGTGTGGTAGATTGAGCATTCTTTGGCATTGCTTTTCTTTGGGATTGGAATTAAACTGACCTTTTCCAGTCCTGTGGCCACTGCTGAGTTTTCCAAATTTGCTGACATATTGAGTGCAGCACTTTCACAGCATCATCTTTCAGGATTTGAAATAGCTTAACTGGAATTCCAACACCTCCATGAGCTTTGTTCGTAGTGATGCTTCCTAAGGCCCTCTTGACTTCACATTCCAGGATGTCTGGATCTAGGTGAGTGATCACACCATCGTGATTATCTGGGTCATAAAGATCTTTTTTGTACAGTTCTTCTGTGTATTCTGGCAATCTCTTCTTAATATCTTCTGCTTCTGTTCAGTCCATACCATTTCTGTCTTTTATTGAGCCCCTCTTTGCATGAAATGTTCCTTTGGTATCTCTAATTTTCTTGAAGAGATCTCTAGTCTTTCCCATTCTATTGTTTTCCTCTATTTCTTTGCATTGATCGCTGAGGAAGGCTTTCTTATCTCTCCTTGCTATTCTTTGGAACTCTGCATTCAAATGGGAATATCTTTCCTTTTCTCCTTTGCTTTTCCCCTCTTCTTTTCACAGGTATTTGTAAGGCCTCCTCAGACAGCCATTTTGCTTTTTTGCTTTTCTTTTTCTTGGGGATGGTCTTGCTCCCTGTCTCCTGTAGAAAGTCACAAACCTCTGTCCACAGTTCATCAGGCACTCTGTCTATCAGATTTAGTCCCTTGTATCTATTTCTCACTTCCACTGTATAGTCATAAGAGTTTGATTTAGGTCATACCTGAATGGTCTAGTGGTTTTCTCCACTTTCTTCAATTTCAGTCTGAATTTGGCAATAAGTAGTTCATGATCTGAGTTATAGTCAGCTCCCGGTCTTATTTTTACTGACTGCAAAGAGGTTCTCCAAGAATGAAGGGATGGAGCCAAAGCAAAAACAACACCCAGTTGTGGATGTGACTGGTGAAAGAAGCAAGGTCCGATGCTGTAAAGAGCAATATTGCATAGGAACCTGGAATGTTAGGTCCATGAATCAAGGCAAATTGGAAGTGGTCAAACAGGAGATGGCAAGAGTGACTATCGACATTCTAGGAATCAGCGAACTAAGATGGAATGGAATGGGTGAATTTAACTCAGATGACCATTATATCTACTACTATTGGCAAGAATCCCTTGGAAGAATTGAAGTAGCCATCATAGTCAACAAAAGAGTCCAAAACGCAGTACTTGAATGCAATCTCAAAAAAGACAAAATGATATCTGTTTATTTCCAAGGCAAACCATTCAATATCACGGTAATCCAAGCCTATGCCCCAACCAGTAATGCTGAAGAAGCTGAAGTTGAATGGTTCTTTGAAGACCTACATGACCTTCTGAAACTAACACCCAAAAAAGATGTCCTTTTCATATAGAGGACTGGAATGCAAAAGTAGGAAGTCAGGAAACACCTGGAGTAACAGGGAAATTTGGCCTTGGACTACAGAATGAAGCAGGGCAAAGGCTAAAAAAGTTCTGCCAAGAGGGTGCACTAGTCATAGCAAACACCCTCTTCCAACAACACAAGAGAAGACTCTACACATGGACATCACCAGACGGTCAACACCAAAATCAGATTGATTATATTCTTTGCTTGTGCTTCATCTCCATATAAGTTAAATAAGCAAGGTGACAATATACAGTCTTGACGTACTCCTTTCCCAATTTGGAACAGTCCATCATTCCATGTCCAGTTCTAACTGTTGCTTCTTGACCTCCATACAGATTTCTCAGAGGGCAGGTGAGATAGTCTTATATTCTCGTCTCTTTAAGAATTTTCCACAGTTTGTTGTGATCCACACTGTCAAAGGTTTTAGCATAGTCAGTGAAGCAAAAGTAGTTATTTTTCTGGAATTCTCTTGTTTTTTCTATGATCCAGTGGATGTTGGCAATTTTATCTCTGGTTCCTCTGCCTTTTCTAAATCCAGCTTGAACATCTGGAAATTCATTGTTCATGTACTGTTGAAGCCTGGCTTGGAGAATTTTGAGCATTAGTTTACTAGTGTGTGAGATGAGTGCAATTGTGTGGTAGTTTGAGCATTCTTTGGCATTGCCTTTCTTTGGGAATGGAATGAAAACTGACCTTTTCCAGTCCTGTGGCCACTGCTAAGTTTTCCAAATTTGCTGGCATATTGAGTGCAGCACTTTCACAGCATCATCTTTTAGGTCTTGAAATAGCTCAAATGGAATTCCATCACCTCCACTAGCTTTGTTCGTAGTGATGCTTCCTAAAGCCCACTTGACTTCACATTCCAGGATGTCTGGCTCTAGGTGAGTGATCATACAATCTTGATTATCTGGGTCGTGAAGGTCTTTTTTGTACAGTTCTTCTGTGTATTCTTCCCACCTCTTCTTAATATCTTCTGCTTCTGAAAGGTCCATGCCATTTCTGTCCTTTATTGTGCCCATCTTTGCATGAAATATCCCCTTGGTGTCTCTTTCTTGAAGAGATCTCTCGTCTTTTCCGTTCTACTGTTTTCCTCTTTTCCTTTGCATTGATGACTGAGGAAGGCTTTCTTATCTTTTCTTTGTGTATTCTGTGGTACTCCTCATTCAGATGGGTATATCATTCCTTTTCTCCTTTGCCTCTAGCTTCTCTTCTTTTCTCAGCTATTTGTAAGCCCTCCTCAGATAACCATTTTGCCTTTTTGCATTTCTTTTTCTTGGGGATGATCTTGATCACCACCTCCTGTACAATGTTATGAACCTCCATCCACAGTTCTTCAGGCACTCTGTCTATCATGTCTAATCCCTCACATCAGTTTGTTACTTCTACTGTATAATCATAAGGGATTTGATTTAGCTTGTACCTGAATGGTCTAGTGGTTTTCCATACATTCTTCAACTTAAGTCTGAATTTGGCAATAAGGAGTTCATGATCTAAGCCACAGTCATCTTTTTGCTGACTGTATAGAGCTTCTCCATCTTCAGTTGCAAAGAATATACTCAATTTATTTTGGTATTGACCATCTGGTGATATCCATGTGTAGAGTCTTCTCTTATTTTGTTGGAAGAGGGTGTTTGCTATGACCAGTGCATATTGTTGGCAAAACTCTGTTAGCCTTTGCCCTGCTTCATTTTGTACTCCAAGGCCAAATTTGCCTGTTACTCTAAGTATCTCTTGGAGAAGGCAATGGCAACCCACTCCAGTACTCTTGCTTGGAAAATCCCATGGACAGAGGAGCCTGGTGGGCTGCAGTCCATGGGGTTGCAAAGAGTCGGACATGACTGAGTGACTTCACTTTCACTTTTCCCTTTCATGCATTGGAGAAGGAAATGGCAACCCACTCCAGTGTTCTTCCCTGGAGAATCCCAGGGATGGAGAAGCCTGGTGGTCTGCCATCTATGGGGTCGCACAGAGTCGGACATGACTGAAGCGACTTAGCAGCAGCAGCAGCAGCAGCTAAGTATCTTTTGACTTCCTACTTTTGCGTTCCAGTCATCTATGATGAAAAGGACATCTTTTTTTGGTGTTAGTTCTAAAAGGTTTTGTAGGTCATCAGAGAACCGTTCAACTTCAGCTTCTTGGCATTAGTGGTTGGGGCATAGACTTGGGTTTCTGTGATATTGAATGGTTTGCCTTGGAAATGAACAGAGATAATTCTTTCATTGTTGAGATTGCACCCAAGTATTGCATTTTGGACTCTTTTGTTGACTATGAGGGCTACTCCATTTCTTCTAAGGGATTTTGCCCACAGCAATAGATATAATGGGCTCCTCCTTTTGACTCAGCTGGTAAAGAACCCACCTGCATGGTGTAAGACCTGGGTTCGATCCCTGGGTTGGGAAGATCTCCTGGAATAGCAAAAGGCTACCCACTCCAGCATTCTGGCCTGGAGAATTCCATGGACTGTATAGCCCTCATCTCAATTAAATTCACCTATTCTGGTCCATTTTAGCTCACTTATTCCTAAAATGTCAGTGTTCACTCTTTCCATCTCCTGTTTGACCACTTCCCATTTACTCTGACTCATGGACCTAACGTTCCATGTTCCTACGCGTGCTGTATGTTTCACTTATTTGGCTGTCTATTTACCATCATCCCGACAGAAATTTGTGCTCCAAGTAAGTAAGAATATCTGCTTTATTTTTTTTTTCTACTCCCATATCCACACCTTGAATAATACCTGGAAGAAGAAATAAACATTTCTTCAGTGAACGACTGGAAATTACATCCTCATGACTTACCCTTGTATACTTTCCTGTTGCCTTTAGTGATTTTCTGTTCCCTGATTTTCACATATGACTTTATTATTTATTATCGCTAACACATTTATTCATTGCTCAACTCAGCCATTTTACAATAAAAAAATGAGGCCTTGAGGTTTAAGAGCCTCAGCTAGGGCTCTGGGGGATTTGGTGACAGAGCCTCAAGTACAAGCTGAAGCTCTTGACAATCATCTCCCAGGTGGTCTGTGTGACTCTTTCTCAAACTGCTTGGCTTCTAACCTCAAAAGAGGAACATTGGGTTTGGCAGTTAAGACTCACTGCTCTGGTTTGATTCCTCACCCTCTGTCTTCTTTCTGTGTCAGAAGTGATGTGTTTTTCCAGCCGCAAGTAACAGGCCCATCTTTATATTTCTCAAGTGAGCATGAAACCACTTTATGCTCTGCTGGTTCTCAGGAACACTTAGGCAACGCTGGGCTGTTAGATCCCAGGTCACTTGGGATCATGGAGCTGCCAAAGTGAGGGGGAACAAGAGGTCCTTCCAAGCCAGCTTCCTTTTATAGCAGAGGCTCCTGAAGCCCAGAGTTAGGGTATGGGGAGGCAAGACGACACAGGTTTGTATGACCAATGTGGTTTCCACATGTTAAGCTTCCTGCCGGTGACCCAATGACCGCTTTTGACTAAATGTGTTTTCAAACTAGAAATTTAATTTTTAATCTCCCAATTGCAGGTTATACATTTCTTATATAGAAAAATGGATTTTGTTTCCCTTGAGGTATTCCTCCTATGGTCAAGTCTTCATTAGTCTGGAAAGAACGATGTACTTTGGGATTTGGGTTTCCCTGTACCCTATTCCTCAGGCCCTCACGTAAGGGACTGCTGTCCCCACTGCCAGGGGTGAAGTAGGTGCAACAGGACCCCAGTGAGGCCTTCCTCTATGGTCATCATCAGCAGAGCTACCATATAACCTACATAAACAGAACATGAAAACCTGCGATATCAAGCAAAGTTCTCTGGAGTCACTTAGCTAGAGAATAGCAAAACAAGGAATATAACTAGGGTTTTTACTCTAGGCTCCATTTTTTATGCAGAATATTTTATTTGTGTGTTTGATAACTGCACAGATGTCTCTTCCCTCATCTTTATGTCTGCATTCTTACTGAACCACAAAATTCCTAAAGAATGAGACCTGTATCTGTTTAACTCCGTTTGTACACTTTCAGCAGAGTACAAACAGCAGATGGTCCAGGTTTCATTTTTGTCTCCACTGCAGTGGAATTCCGGTATGTTTTGGACAGAATAATAGCTGGTGACCACAATTGACCAGAGAGCTGCAATATCAGTTGGGCCTTGTCATTCTGGATGTTCGTTTCATCAAGTTTATTACATCCTTCCCATTGGTCAAACGTTTGCTAGGATCTGGAGATATGAAATGTATATAATTCTTGCCTTGCTGACATTATTAAAGACAGACATGCCAAAAAGTATAAACAGCAATGTGAATTAAGTACTATCCCAGAGAAATTATAGGAAGGAAACCCAAATCTAGGTAAGAACAAGTATTAATTCTTTAGATAAAATTGGAGTGATCAATAAATGAGGAGGAGGAAATATAATCCAAATAGTAGGAACTGCACATTCACAGACAAGCAGGCAAGATGAAGCCTGGCTTCTTACCCAGAATCACATGTTATTCAGGTGGAAGTTCCACAGGGAGGAGAATGTGCTGAAGATCAAGACGCAGCACAAGTGAGGTTTTAAGGAAATTACTTGTGTGGTACATCATTAGAGATTTTGAAAAAAAAAAATACACAATTACTCACCAGGTTGGGAGATGGAAGGAAAGTCCCTAAGACAGAGACCAACAGAGGATTGGTCAGTGATCCACAGTTTGATTCAATTCACTCAATGCTGTGAACCATGCTGAAGATCCAGGATGTGTTCTAAGGCTGATGAAAAGTTTTGAGAATTGAAAAGAAAAGGATGTTCTCTAAAATACAAAATACTGCAGAAATAAAATTTCACCTGCTGAATTAAAACCTCTAAGGAATGTACATTGTGTCCATGTAATTTATTATTTAATACAACAGTGGCAAAAGTTTGTTTTCAAAACAATGATTTGAGTAGGTTTTCTCACTTTGCAAAAGTTGCAAAGAGTGCAAAATTTTGCTGAGAAATCATAGCCAACCAAAAAGCATTACTCCAAGGTAAATATTCAAAAGAAAATTTAAAAACTCTTTGTATATGAAAAGAAATATTAGTTTACAGAGTGGTAGGTAGATTTTAATGGGTTTTTCACATGGTGTGGGATAGTCAGAATTCCCTGAAAGTCATAATTCCCAGGATTTCTGAGGTCTTAAAATGGCCCTAACCTTCAGCAGAGGAGCTATGAAGTCATATTTAGGAGGTAGACTTGACAGTGTAAGAGGATAGAGAGGTTTTTTGGTGCGGTGTTACTGGCTGGAGAAGAAAGTTTATTAGGGCAGAAAGAACCAAGAATTCACAGCCTGCTCTGGCCTCAGTTCTGACACTGGTTGGCAGGGGCCTTGGGAAAACCACTTCAGGTCTCTGCACCTCATTTTCCTCCTCTGGCAAATGTGCAGTTGGTCTAAAATCAGCTGCCACATGGCCCACAGAAATAGTTGGATGACACAATGTATTTCTGATTTAATTTTTATTAAAGTAACAGATTCAGTTTCAAAAAGTCAAAAGTATATCAAGACTTGTAACAATAGAATACTGGTTTTCTGCTTTACCCCTCCTTGACTTTGAGTCCTGCTTCCAACAGGAAATAACTTTTAATCCAATAGTTTCTCCTGGTAGTCCCTTTTAAAAAAAAAGTAATGTGTTTATTCCATAATGTTTTAATTTTCAGTTTTAGTTCTCGTAAGAGCTGGAATTAGGGTGAGGCAAGTAGGGCTCTCACCTTCACAATATTTACTTCAGGCAAAATATTTATGGGGGTGCCACAAAAGTCAGAAATCAAAATAAGTAAAATTTTAACTCAATATTTGAAAAAATCAAAATTATGCAAAAAATGTGTGATGAGTAAAATATCAAAATTTACAATAAAGGCAGGATCTGACAGGGCTGAGATTAGGAGGAAGCGAGTGAAGCTGAACTGTACGGCATAGAATAGGATTCTGTCTGTCCTTAAACTCTTGCTTTTGGCGAGTAGGAATTCCCACCCTGCAAATTAGAATTTAGCTCTTCTCTGTCACACACTGGCTCCCCTATTTTCCTCCCTCATCCCCTTCCACCTCATTAGGAATCACCTGCGGACTTCTAAAAATTGTCACGGCCCAGTCTGTGTGCCAAACCAATTAGACCAGAATGTCTGGGATTGAGATGGAAGGCCTTAGTATTTCTTAAAATGCAAGAACCCTTGCATGGTTCTACTGTGCAGCCCACATTGTGAACCACTGCAATCGAGTGACATCACAGTTTCAACTGAATGACTGTAAAGTGCTTACATCATTTGAACAATACGCAGTTGTCCACAGTTGAGCCTGTAATGTATGATATTTATGTTTTGATATTGTATAAGTTTTCTTTTATCCTTGTTTACTTTTTATATATTGATCACTAATTTATCCCAGAAGTCGAGCAGAACTCTGAAATGGTTCTCAATCAAAGACAGCAGGTAATTTATTCAGTTCAGTTCAGTCGCTCAGTCATTTCTGACTCTTTGTGACCCCATGGACTGCAGCATACCAGGCCTCCCTGTCCATCACCAACTCCCAGAGCTTACTCAAATTCATGTCCATCAACTTGATGATGCCATCCAACCATCTCATCCTCTGTCGTCCCCTTCTCCTCCTGCCTTCAATCCTTCTCAGCATCAGGGTCTTTTCCAATGAGTCAGTTCTTCCCATCAGGTGGCCAAAGTATTAGAGTTTCAGCTTCAACATCAGTCCTTCCAATGAACACCCAGGACTGATCTCCTTTAGGATGGACTGGATGGATCTCCTTGCAGTTCAAGGGACTCTCAAGAGTCTTCTCCAACACCACAGTTCAAAAGCATCATTTCTTTGGCACTCAGCTTTCTTTATAGTCCAACTCTCACATCCATACATGACTACTGGAAAAACCATAACTTTGACTAGATGGACCTCTGATGGCAAAGTAATGTCTCTGCTTTTAATATGCTGTCTAGTTTGGTCATAGCTTTCCTTCCAAGGAGTAAGCGACTTTTACTTTCATCACTGCAGTCACTATCTGCAGTGATTTTGGAGCCCCCCAAAATAAAGTCTCTCACCTTTTCCGTTGTTTTCCCATCTATTTGCCATGAAGTGATGGGACTGGATGCCATGATCTTGGTTTTCTGAATGCTGAGTTTTCAGCCAACTAATAAAAAGGTGATTTACTAGGGGCATACTTTTTCCTGGAGACATCCCCTGTTGTTTGCATGGTCTGCTTTGGCCTGCTGTGCAGCCATCACACTGGGACCTCCCTTTCTCCTTTTCTGGGTTTGGTATCCATTTTCCTGGTTTCTCTGTCATATTTATGCATGGTTGTTCAGATTCTCCTCTTCTGGAACATTTCCCTGTACTAATTCTTTGATAATTTTCACCTTTCCATTTTTTCCTCTGAAATTGCTATGATTTAGTTGTCATATTAATCCTATAATTTTCTTATATTTATGACATTCTTTTGTTGTTGTTGTTCTAATTCCTAGGAAATGCCTTCAAATATTATCTTTCAACACTTCTATTGATTTTTAAAGTTATACTTTAGTATATTTTTACTTCCTGGTTTTCTTTTTTTTCTGAGTGTTTCTCTCCCCTACCCCCCCTACCTTAGCATTCATGCTTGTTTCACGACTGCAATAATAACTACTTATACATTTCTGAAAATGTTAATATTTTCATTATATTTTTTTCATGTTTTCTTCTGTATTGCCTCTGTTTCCTCAAATTACTTGTTCTTGTTTGAAAGTTTTGGTTTCTAGCTTTTATATTAGGCCCTTTCCTTGAGTGTTGGGAAATTCTTGGCTCTGCATTAATTTTTAAGAGTGAGGCACTCCCACAGCCAGTATCAAACTTAATGGTGAAAAACTGAAAGTATTTCCTCTAAGATCAGGAACAAGACAAGGATGCCCACTCTTACCACCTTTATTTAGCATAGTATTGGAAGTCCTAGTCACAGCAGTCAGACAAGAAAAATAATAAAATGAATCTAAATTTGAAAGGACTAAGTAAAACTGTCATTGTTTGCAGATGAAGAAAATCCTAAATATGCTACCAAAACTATTAGAACTAATAAATAAATTCAGTAAAGTTGTAGGATACAAAATCAATATACAGAAATCTGTTGTATTTCTATACAAGTATAACAAACTATCAGAAAGAGAAATTAAGAAAATGATCCACATACAATTACAATAAAAACAATAAAATATACAGGAGTAAAGTATACTCTGAAAACTGTAAGACACTGGTGAAAGAAATTGAAGATGACACAGACAAATGGAAAGACATACAGTGCTCATGACTTGGAAGAATTAATATTGCTAAAATGAACATTTTACCTAAAGCAAAATACAGATTTAGTGCAATCTCTATCAAAATACCAGGGGCATTTTTCACAGAACTAAAAAGTAATTTTAAAATTTGTATGGAAACACAGAAGTCTGCAAATAGCCAAAGCAATCTTGAGAAAGAAAATCAGAGTTAGCGATATTACATGCTCTGATTTCAAACTGTATTACAAAGCTCTAGTAATCAAAACAGTATGGTACTAGCACAAAAACCAGATACATAGATCAATTGAACAAAACAGAAAGCCCAGAAATAAACTCATGCTTATATGGCCAATTAGGCTATGACAAATGAGGCAAGAATATACAATGGGGTAAAACAGAGCCTGTTCAATAAATGGTGTTGGGAAATCTGGATGGCTACATGGAAAAGCTGACTGAATGGGAAGCGATAACTGCAAACAGTACATTCAATAAGGGGTTAATGTCCAAAATATACAAAGAACTCATACAACTCAACATGATAAAAACCCCAAATAACCCAATTTAAAAATAGGCAGAGGGCCTGAATAGACATTTTCCCAAAGAATATGTACAGACAGCCAACAGAAACATGCAAAGTTGCTCAACATGACTAATCATCAGGGAAATGTAAGTCAAAACCACAATGAGACCATTTCACATCTGTCATTATAGCTATTATCAAAAAGATAATAAAAAATAAATGATGACAAAATATGAGAAGGGGGGATCCTTGTGTGCTGTTTGTGAGAATGTAAATTGGTACAGCCAATATCAGAAAACAGTATGGAGGTTCTTCAAGAAATTAAAAATAGAACTACTATATGATCCAGTAACTTCACTTCTGGGTATATATTTAAAAAGAACAAAAGTTCAAATTCAAAAAGATGAACACCAGTTTTCATTGAAGTATTATTTATAATAGACAAGATGTAGAAACAACCTCAGCATCCATCAACAGATGAATGGATAAAGAGATATGATAATAAATATATACAATGGAATATTAACCATAAAAAATAAAATTCTGCCATTTTGACAAATAGACGGGTGAATCTGGAGGGTGGATGAATCTGGAGGGTGTTATGCTAAGTGAAATAAGTCAGACAGAGAAATGCAAATACTGTATAATCTCACATATATGGAATCTAAAAAACAAGCAAAAAATGAAAATAGAATCATAGATGCAGAAAACAAATGGGTAGTTGCCAGAAGGGTGGCAGTAGAAAGTGAAATAGGTGAAGGGGATTAAGAGGAACAAAATTCGAGTTATAAAATAAATAGTCTACAGGGTGTAATATACAGCATAAAGAATATGATCAATAACATTATAATAACTTTAATGGAGACAGATGGTCATTAGACCTATTGTGGTGATCATTTTACAATATATGCAAATATCAAATCATTATGTAGTACAGCTGAAACTAACATGGTATTGTATGTGAACTGAATTTAAAAATCAAAAAATAAAACCCTGTTCCCCTTAGAAGAAGATATTAAAATAATAAATTGAACCATTACAAAAAAAGAGTGAGGTACTAAGAAACTGCTTGAAAGCTCTATGTGCGAACGGGTTGGTTTGTAGACTGCAGGATGCTGACCTAGCTGCATTTATTTTGTGTGTGTCTGCCTCCTCCTGCCCCTCAATTATTACTGTCTGTAGACCTTTTCTCTTGAGTGCTTTGAGGGAATAAGCCTGATTGCCAGGTTTCTTAGAATCAAGGGTGATGGTGGGAAGTAAGGTGGATGGAGGAGCCTGTACAGTTCACTGTTCAGAATATAGATTGTTAATTTAATCTCTCTGTTTTCACCAAAACATCAATATCAGGGGAGGCTCTACCCACAAAGACTGTAATTTCATTTGGTCTAGGGCCCTTAACGACCTCTAGAGCTCCTCAGCTCGCTCTAAGGCACGGATGGAAGGCGGATGGAAGCTTCAGGGTGGCACAGTAGCTATGGCAGGAGGGGGAGAGGCAGAAGAGACAAGTCCTTGCCTGTGTCAGCGGGGGCTTCCGAGAAAAAGCCACCTTCGAACTGGGTTCGCCCGGTGAATTTAGAATTCCAATCCCCAGCAAAAGGCAACCGGAGGCCTGGATGCATATATATATATATATAGTCTGTGAGATGGGGCGGGGAGATGGTGGTGCCGTCCAGGGGAGAAAAGCTGATTTGTCGCGCCGGTGCCGCTGGAGAAACACCAAGAACGTGGACGCCTTTTGGTTCTCGCGTCCTCACAAGTCATCAGAATGTCTCTCCCTCTTCTGTAATTCCCCACATTGTGCCTTACGGTCTGCCTGTATGTTGAATTCATAATCTCCCCATTAAGTTGCATGCCTTAGTGTTATTGGCAACATGTTTGCAGGTCATCTTCTGAAAAGGTTTCTGCAGGAAACACAGCCCGCTGGCTGCAGTTGTGGCTCTTCTCGGTTCCCAGCGGCACCTCCTTACCTGGCCCTGGTCGGGGTGCCGGGGTCTCCCCCTCTGTGACACCGCCAAGCATAACTGGGTCCTTCATTTCCCCTGAGGGACCGGCGCCAAGCACAGGGCCCAGCCTGTGTGCCTCACTTAATATGCCTCATGTCCTAGGCAAGTGCTCCCTGTTCATAACCTCCTTTTTTAGGAATAAATTCTAAAATGCAAGAATTCACCTCACATCTCCACTTTGCCCTTTCTCTCTTGACCTTTCAAAAGCCTTCTCAGTTACCATTCTGATCACCAACGTCACTCATTTTGACTGGCGGAAGAGGAGTCGACCTGAGACAAGGTACATGTCAGGTCTTGTCTTCACGGGGGCAAGAGAAAACAAGAGAGAGGAATATCTGAAGCTATTTACCTTCAAAAACAAATAGTACGTCAAAGAATTCCAATGTGAAGAAGGGTCTGGGCAAACATAAAAATGTCTTGTCCCATCAGTAGGTGTGGCAGGGCAAATACAATCAGTCCCTGCGAGAGAGCTGCTTACCTACATTTGAAGGTGGTGCCTTCATGGCTGGGCTTCCCAGGTGGCTCAGTGGTAAAGAACCCGCCTGCCAGTGCAGGAGACGTAACAGATGCCTGTTCGATCCCTCAGTTGGGAAGATCCCCTGGAGGAGGGCATAGCCACCCACTCCAGTATTCTTGCCTGGAGAATCCCATGGACAGAGGGGCCTGGTGCATTACAGTCCATAAGGTCACCGAGTCGGACACGACTGAAGCGACTTAGCACGCAGGTATGCCTTTGTGATTAGCCAGACCCCTGGGTTAAAATATCGGAGGTGGGGGTGGGGAAAGAGAGGCATCAGGCGGTTTAGTAAGTGGGAAATGTCATCAGAACTTCCCAGTAGGGAAACCTGTGGTTTCAGGATATGCAATCACTTTTCTCTAGTGTTTCTCTTCAGTTCACCAATTGGCTGGTTATTTCACCTCTCTATCTCTCTGTTTTTCTCATCTGTAAAGTTCAGGGGTTGGACTCTAGGTCTGTACTGCCCACCCGGGTATCTGCTAGCCACATGTGATGATTGAACACTTGAAATTTTGTTGTAAGTATGAAAGTCATGCTGAGTTTTGAAGACTTCATACAAATATAGAATGTAAAATATCTTATTCATAATTTTTATTGAATGTATGTTGGGATGATAATATTTTGGATATATTGACTTGAATAAAATATGTTTCAAAATTAATTTCACTTTTTTCCCCCTAGCTTTTCTAGAAATCTGGAAAACGTAACCATTACATATATGACTCTCATTGTGAATCCTGTTATATTTCTATTGATTGGCACTAGCCTGGTATATAAGGCTCCTCTTAGCTCTCCAGTTCTATGACTGTAAATGTTGTTTTAAGTATTGATTCCCTGCTAGCTACTCAGGTGAGAAAACAATTCAGAGAACATTTAAAATAATTCTTGCCATCACGAAGCTCAGAATCTCACTATAGAGGCTAAATTTAGGTCAATGGAGAGTTCTTAGACTGACCTTTGAATCATTAGCACCTGTTATAATCCTTAATGCAATATCAGGCTCAATAAGCAAACATGGAAAATTAGAGAACAATTAGGGTGGATATATTTAAATTAACAAGATTTAAGTAAAAGCAAGGTAGCTCCGAGTGAACTCAATGTTTTATTTTGGGGAAAGTCCTAATATACCTTGCATATTTAAGCATTCTTTTACCGAGAAAGTGAGACGGTTTCTTTCCCTGCCATTGTCCTCTATATAGAGCTCTTGGTTGGTATGCTGCCTCCTATTTGAGAGTAAAAGAATCAGAGAAATTTAGAAGTTTGAGGATGCAAAATGCTAATAAATTAAGGATGAACAGCAGATTAATTTTAACTTTTAAAAATATTGCCAATACTTAAGAGGCATAAATTTAGAAATTATCCTGGTAGCTTTTTGCTCATTGATATTCAAGTCCTGAACGGCTCAACTGATCTGGGGGTGGGGGGGGTGGGGGGAGACACACGGAAGAAAGTCTGCTGGTCTGGACGTCTCCAAACAACCGATCCTAAACGTCACACGGCAAAGTGGAGACGCACAGCAATTTCAGATTGTGAACTCTTTTCTGGAAAATTTTTGGACTCTGTTGAAAACATCAAACGTACTGGAGAAATAGTTTGATTTGACAGATTCTCTTTGCTTGAAACTTTCCCTCAGGAGGTAGGGAAGATAAAGTCATTGCTGTAACTGAGCTATGTTCTTTCATTTAGAGGCAGGAATAAATTTGCTCATTTAGATAAATCATTTGAGCCCCTCCACTCCCTTTATTTATTTATTTTTTAATAAATTTATTTATTTTAGTTGGAGGCTAATTACTTTACAATATTGTAGTGGATTTTGCCATACATTGACATGAATCAGCCATGGGTTTACATGTGTTCCCCATCCCGAACCCCCCTCCCACCTCCCTCCCCATCCCCTCCCCCTGGGTCATCCCATTGCCCCAGCCCTGAGAATTTGTCTCATGCATCGAACCTGGAATGGTGTTCTGTTTCACATATGATAATATACATGTTTCAATGCTATTCTCTCAGAACATCCCGCCCTCACCTTCTCCCTCAGAGTCCATAAGACTGTTCTATGCATCTGTGTCTCTTTTTCTGTCTCACATATAGGGTTATTGTTACCATCTTTCAAATTCCATATATATGCATTAGTATACTGTATTGGTGTTTTTCTTTCTGGCTTACTTCACTCTGTATAATGGGCTCCAGTTTTATCCATCTCAATAGAACCGATTCAAATGTATTCTTTTTAATGGCTGAGTAATATTCCATTGTGTATATGTACCACTGCTTCCTTATCCATTCGTCTGCTGATGGACATCCAGGTTGCTTCCATGTCCTGGTTATTGTAAACAGTGCTGCGATGAACATTGGGGTACAGGCGTCTCTTTCAATTCTGGTTTCCTCGGTGTGTATGCCCAGCAGTGGGATTGTTGGGTCATATGGCAGTTCTATTCTCAGTTTTTTAAGGAATCTCCACACTGTTCTCCATAGTGGCTGTACTACTTTGCATTCCCACCAACAGTGTAAGAGGGTTCCCTTTTCTCCACACCCTCTCCAGCATTTATTGCTTGTAGACGTTTGGATAGCAGCCATTCTGACGGGTGTGAAATGGTATCTCATTGTGGTTTTGATTTGCATTTCTCTAAAAATGAGTGATGTTGAGCATCTTTTCATGTGTTTGTTAGTCATCTGTATGTCTTCTTTGGAGAAATGTCTGTTTAGTTCTTTGGCCCATTTTTTGATTGGGTCGTTTATTTTTCTGGAGTTGAGCTTCAGGAGTTGCTTGTATATTTTTGAGATTAATTGTTGCTTCGTTTGCTATTATTTTCTCCCATTCTGAAGGCTGTCTTTTCCCCTTGCTTATAGTTTCCTTTGTTGTGCAAAAGCTTTTAATTTTAGTTAGGTCCAATTTGTTTATTTTTGCTTTTATTTCCAATATTCTGAGAGGTGGGTCATGGAGGATCCTGCTGTGATTTATATCGGAGAGTGTTTTGCCTATGTTTTCCTCTAGGAGTTTTATAGTTTCTGGTCTTACGTTTAGATCTTTAATCCATTTTGAGTTTATTTTTGTGTATGGTGTTAGAAAGTGTTCTAGTTTTATTCTTTTACAAGCGGTTGACCAGTTTTCCCAGCACCACTTGTTAAAGAGATTGTGTTTTCTCCATTGTATATTCTTGCCTCCTTTGTCGAAGATAAGGTGTCCATAGGTGCGTGGATTTATCTCTGGTCTTTCTATTATGTTCCATTGATCTATATTTCTATCTTTGTGCCAGTACCATACTGTCTTGATGAAAGAAAGCCTCCATTCCCTTTAATGACCTTCATTTTCTTTTAGAGCAAATCATGGTTGTGTTCCCAGTAAGCAGGAGAAGATCATTAATACCCACTCCACGGAGAAAAGAACAAGATAGCTCAGATGGTAAAGAATCTGCCTGTAATCAGGAGACCTGGGTTCAATGCCTGGAGGAGGAAATGGCAACCCACTTCAGTATTCTTGCCTGGGAAATCCTATGCACAGAGGAGCCTGCTGGGCTATAGTCCATGGGATCGCAGAGAGTTGGACATGACTGAGCTAGTAACTCTTCCTTTCTTTCACTAAGTCGCCATCCCATCCAGGTGAAAGAAATTTTTGCCTTTAAAGAGCCCTTTGTTCTTCCCCCTAGTCCATGCCCCTCTTAGCAATCATAATGACAAAGCAATTTTCAGGGAAGAGCAATCCTGTTCAGTTTCCCTTCTGGCATCGGATATCTCTTTGCGTTTTCATACTGTAAAAACTTTGCCGACAAAGGTCTGTATAGCCAAAGCTATGGTTTCTACAGTAGTCATGTATGGATTGTGAGAGTTGGACCATAACGAAGGCTGAGTGCTGAAGAATCGTTGCTTTCAAATTGTGGGGCTGGAGAAGACTCTTGAGAGACCCTTGGACAGCATGCAATATCAAACCAGTCCATCCTAAAGGAAATCAACTCAATATTCATTGGAAGGACTGATGCTGAAGCGGTAGCTCTAATACTTTGGTCACCTGATGCGCAGAGCTGACTCATTGGAAAAGACCCTGATGCTGGGAAAGATTGAGGGCAGGAGGAGAAGTGGACGGCAGAGGATGAGATGGCTGGATGGCATCTCTGACTCAATGGACATGAATCTGAACAGACTCCGGGAGACAGTGAAGAACAGGGAAGCCTGGTGTCCTGTAGTCCACGGGGTCACAAAGAGACATGACTTAGCGACTGAACACCATAGGATATAAGTCAGCTCCCTTACTAGCTCTCCTGTGATAATCTGAGCTGGGACTCTTAGCAGATCTTCAAATCTACTTTTCTTGGAAGTCACTTCTTCTGTCATGGGAGAAAAAGAGTACACGTCAGCCCCAACTGACATGTGAAAAACTGAGGCCAGAGTGTCGTTCATTTTTCAGAAACCAGCATACTGTTGGCTCACATAGAATTCACTAAATGGCGAATTAATGGTGATTTTTTAAATAGAGTTTTGGACACACTACTTCATTTCCTTGAGTGAAAGCTAGGAAATAGGTATTTCTGAGTCATAAGTAGTTTATACAGAGGTTTAGAATGAATGGCTAAGAGTATAGGTGTTTCCTAAAACTTTAGTAGCTTATGAAGATGTAGCTGGAGAGTTGGGCTCTTTCAGGTCTGAGTTACTGAAAAGTGAGACATAGACAGGAAGAAAGCAGCCAGCTGCCTTTATGCATGTTGCAATGACAGAATGAACACATCATCTAGGAAAACAAATAGCTGCAAATATTCTTCTGAATAAGCAGGAATGGAAGATGGGAAAAAACTTCTGAGAACATTTTATATTGGGATTTTTTTCACAGCTTTCCCAATCTTGGAGGTTGTAAGAGAACTGTTTTAGGTGGTTTTGGTCTGTGCTTGCAACATACGGCAGCCTATTCCCGAACACAAAGAAGTATTTCAGGATGTCTGGTGAGTGACCAGTGGTTTGCCTTTTTAACCCTTCAAAATATAAAAATTAAACTGATTACTTAAAACCATTTTTGTTTTCAGGGGTTAATAATAACCTATTCCTTAGCACTAGCGTCTCTGGTTTTTATGCTATCTTATGTTCCATTGAGGCTCTCTGAGAAGTCAAGAACGATCTTCTTCTTATTATTATTTTTTTACCAAGTCCAAAAGCCCTCTCTGTCTTTGTTTTCTGTAAGCTGTGTGACCTCCGCTTGGTGTCACTGACCACCTGCTCCTTCTTGAAACCTGCTCTGCTGTGCTTTCTAAGACGTCAAGTGTTCCAGCTTCTGCCCAGCTCTTTGATAGTGCCTCTGTCTCATCCACAGCCTCTCTTGGGTGTGTTTAATGGAAGATACAGGGGCTGAATGTGTTACCAGTCTCCTGTGGGTAAGGGGTCCTTCAATGAGTTCTTTGCCTGGAGTCACAAATGCCAAATTGAATGAGACTGAGTTTGGAAGAGCAGAAACTTTGTTCATTGATCAAAGAATGGAGAAGGGAGAGCTCCTGCTCCAAAGATACCTTCTCCTCAAAGAAAGGGGAGCAAAGGAATTTTAAGGGATAGGAGGCAGACCCGTCATCAGGGTTCTAGATTGTTAGGGGTAGCTGGGACATGTGTGGTCTTCCACGCGCCTTTGCAAATGGCTCAGATTGTGCCAAGCAGAGTACTGATCCTCCCCTTGAGTGGAGATCTCAGTATGGTAATGAGCAAAGGGACTTTCAGACACCTCCAGGTCTATTTTCACAGGCTCATCCTTGTGGTGAAGACAGAGCTGGTTCTGTGCAATTGACAACTGTATATCTCTCAAAGTACATTAAAGCATCTCTGCCAAACATCAGGCACTTTTGAAACAAGCACAGAGATAAACAAGGCTAGTGTCCTTCAGCTTTCAGATACTGGTTTGGAACCACAGGGGTAAATCAAGGCACGAGTCCTTCAGCTTTGAGAGGCTGTCATGGGTGACACATGTAGTTGGTTTTTCAGGATTAGAATGAGGAGGAGGGAGGGCACATAAGCACGAAATGAGACCTGAGGGAGGTCTTGAAGGCCATGAGGGCTGTGCTAAAGATTCTGATTTTATCCTAAGGGAAGTGTGGAGCCACTAACAGAAGAAATGTAGGGCCTGTCTATCTATCTTATACATACATACATATATATTATTTATATAAATGTATTTATATATATTAAGTATATATATAAATATAAAATGATTGCTTTGTATTTAAATGAAGCACTCCAAATTCAGAGAAAGAATGGGAGTCAACAGTGAAGCAGAGAAGCTGATTGGTCAGGAATCTACGGCATAGTTCAGGGAAGAAGAGAGAAGCTGATTGGTCAGGAGTCTAAGGCATAGTTCAGGGAAGAAGAGAGAAGCTGATTGGTCAGGAGTCTACAGCATAGTTCAGGGAAGAAGAGAGAAGCTGATTGGTCAGGAGTCTACGCATAGTTCAGGGAAGAAGAGAGAAGCTGATTGGTCAGGAGTCTACGGCATAGTTCAGGGAAGAAGAGAGAAGCTGATTGGTCAGGAGTCTAAGCATAGTTCAAGGAAGAAGAGAGAAGCTGATTGGTCAGGAGTCTACGGCATAGTTCAGGCAAGAAGAGATGCTGACTTGGGCAAGTGTGATGGTGACGGGTACAGAGCGTGCTTGAAGAACTGAAGAGTTATATTAAAAGATCCAGCTTCCAGGCACTTAGAGCTTTTTCTCTTTCCATGGCCGCTCCAAGCGGCTTACCGGACCTCAGCTCCTCCACGAGGGACAGAGCCCGGACCGGGGCAGTGAGGCACTGAGTCCCGACCCTGGACGGTCAGGGGGTTCCTGACACACAGGCTTCAGAAAGAGACACCGACGTGAAAGATGACAGCACTTGAGGCACGGCAGAAAGCAGCGTGTGGATCTCACCAAGCGGATGAAGGAAGAAGTCCTCAGCTATGGTTCAGGTAAATCAGAGGAGGTCTCAGCAAGACCCTTCTAAGTATTTAAATTTGGCTGATATTGCGGTTGTAAGGGTGGGGGTGGGGTGACAAAAAGTGGCTGGACAAGAATTAGTGTGCATTTCCTGACGGGCCTTGTTTGGACTTTATTCTATGGGGTTGGGAGTCATTAAAATGTTTAGGACATTGGAGGGTCAAAACATTTGAATTTGGAGCCATCATTCCAGTAGCAGTGAAGAGACTGGTTAGAGGAAGGGTGGACTGGAGTCAGGGAAACCAGCTGAGGAGACTGTTGTGGGTGCCCGGGTTAGAGAGGACGAGGTCACGAATTAAGGCAGTAGCAGTGGAGAGGGTGAGGAAAGAACAGAATAAGGAAATACGGAGATGATAAAATTGACAGTTTTTTTGAATGATTAGTATCAGTATCAGTTCAGTCGCTCAGTCGTGTCCAACTCTTTGCGACCTCATGAACCGCAGCACGCCAGGCCTCCCTGTCCATCACCAACTCCTGGAGTTTACTAAAACTCATGTCCATTGAGTCACTGATGCCATCCAGCCGTCTCATCTTCTGTCATCCCCTTCTCCTCCTGCCTTCAATCTTTCCCAGAATCAGGGTCTTTTCGAAAGAGTCAGCTCTTTGCATCAGGTGGCCGAAGTATTGGAGTTTCAGCTTCAACATCAGTCCTTCCAATGAACACCCAGGACTGATTTCCTTTAGGATGGACTGGTTGGATCTCCTTGCAGTCCAAGGGACTCTCAAGAGTCTTCTCCAGCACCACAGTTCAAAAGCATCAATTCTTCTGTGCTCAGCTTTCTTTATAGTCCAACTCTCACATCCATACATGACTACTGGAAAAACCATAGCCTTGACTAGACAGACTTTTGTTGACAAAATAATGTCTCTGCTTTTTACTATGCTGTCTAGGTTGGTCATATCTTTCCTTTCAAGAAGTAAGTGTCTTTCAATTTCATGGCTGCAGTCGCCATCTGCAGTGATTTTGGAGCCTCCCCAAAAATAAAGTCAGTCACTGTTTTCCACTGTTTCCCCATCTATTTCCCATGAAGTGATGGGACCCGATGCCATGATCTTAGTTTTCTGAACGTTGAGCTTTAAGCCAACTTTTTCACTCTCCTCTTTCACTTTCATCAAGAGGCTCTTTAGTTCTTCTTCACTTTCTGCCATAAGAGTGGTGTCATCTGCATATCTGAGGTTATTGATATTTCTCCTGGAAATCTTGATTCCAGCTTGTGCTTCCTCCAGCCCAGCGTTTCTCATGATGTACTCTGCATATAAGTTAAATAAGCAGGATGATAATATACAGCTTTGATGTACTCCTTTTCCTATTTGGAACCAGTCCTGTTGTTCCATGTCCAGTTCTAACTGTTGCTTCCTGACCTGCATACAGGTTTCTCAAGAGGCTGGTCAGTGGTCTGGTATTCCCGTCTCTTTCAGAATTTTCCACAGTTTACTGTGATCCAGACGATAAACATGAGGGCTATTAAGGAGAGGGAGAAATCCAAGTCCCATTCCACGTTTCTGGTGTGGATAACAGGGCAGGTGATGGGGCCAATGACCAAAACAGGGACACACTTGAGGCAAACAATAATGGATTTCATTTGGGACTGGTGAGGCAGATGGGCCTCTGGAATGCTGCCTGGAGATATCCGGTGCATAGGTGAATAGAACAATCTGGACTGGAGACACAACACACACACAGTAGTTCTCATGACGTACATGCTGAGTGAAGAAGCTTCCTGACGGCGGGAGTCCCGCTTCTTTCTTCTAGAAGATCCCCTAGTGTATCTGTTTAGTGCTTTGTACAAAGTGGATTTTACAGCTTTGCACAAAGGCATTTTAAAGTCTACTGTTAAGTTATCATCATGAGAGTAGGTTAAGTGAAATGTTAGTCACTCAGTTGAGTCCGACTCTTTGTGACCCCATGGACTGTAGCCTGCCAGGCTCCTCTGTCCATGGAGTTCTCCAGGAAAGAACACTGGAGTGGGTTGCCATTCTCTCCTCCAGGGGAATCTTCCTGACACAGGGATAAAACCTGGGTCTCCTGCATTGCAGGCGGATTATTTACTGTCTGAGCCAGTAGGTAAAGCCTATGTAGATTTTGAAGCACTTTAGGACGTATCAAGTTCGTAACAGAAGAGGTAATGTGACTGACAAGCCAGCAACGTAAATTTTAGGGCATTTTAAAGTACAGAGGCAAGATTGTATCTCATGAATTCCTCACTTAGGTTTACAGGATATTGGATGACAAACCCTTAGGGGTGATGTACAGTTTGTCATTAAAATTATTCACACTTGCTTCACAGGCACTCTGCTGCCTTGTTTGCTTATTATATGCAGTACGTGACTATCACCATGATTTTAAAAGCCTTGGACAAACGCCCTAGGCAAATCAGAATGCATACATTACAAAAAAAGGCCCCTTGCTTTCTTCTGATTGTTCTTGGTAGATTTTGGATGCCAGGGTGTGAGTCAAGAGATTAAAGGAAAAAACCTAAACACTCAGTTACGGAATCTCAGGACTGGCTTTTCAAACCTGAGTATGTGTGTGGACCACATTCTGCAAGGAAATTTTCCCAGAGCGGAGAGAACCTAGGTATATAATAAGAACTCAGGATGATGGTGATGATGTAATAAATTCTCAGAGCAACTCTATAAGGTAACATTTGTTACTATGTCCACTCATAGAGGAGGAAACAAAGTATAGAGAACTATGAAACACGCCCAAGGTCACACCGTTGGGAAGAGATAGGGAAAGAATGAGAAAGTGGATCTGTTGGCTTCGAGAACAATTCATAAAGCCACTCACTTGACAAATGTTTACTGGGCACCTACTAAATGCTAGACTGAGGTAAAATGTTGAATAAAACAGATTTGTTCTAGCTTTCAGGGATTTAGTCTAATTTGGCAGAAAGAGAATTCCAGATAAACATCTACTTCTGCTAACTACTAACTACGCTAAAGCTTTTGACTCTGTAGATCACGACAAATTGTGGAAAACTCTTCAAGAGGTGGGAATACCAGACCACCTTACCTGCTTCCTGAGAAATCTGTATGCAGGTCAAGAAGCAACAGTTAGAACTGGACATGGAACAACAGACTGGTTCCAAATTGGGAAAGGAGTACATCAAGGCTGTATATTGTCACCCTGCTTATTTAACTTGTATGCTGAGTACATCATGAGAAATGCTGGACTGGAGGAAGCACAAGCTGGAATCAAGATCGCTGGGAAAAATATCAGTAACCTCAGATATGCAGATGACACCACCCTTATGGCAGAAAGTGAAGAACTAAAGAGCCTCTTGATGAAAGTGAAAGAGGAGAGTGAAAAAGCTGGCTTAAAACTCAACATTCAGAAAACCAAGATCATGGCAACTGGTCCCATCACTGCATGGCAAATATATGGGGAAACAATGGAAGCAGTGACAGACTATTTTTTGGGGCTCCATAATCACTGTGGATGGTGACTGAAGCCATGAAATTTAAAGATACTTGTTCCTTGGAAGAAAAACTATGATAAACCTAGACAGTGTATTAGAAAGCAGAGACGACTTTGTTGACTAATGTCTGTGTAGCCAAAGCTGTGGTTTTTCCAGTAGTTGTGTATGGATGTGAGAGGTGGACAATAAAAAAGACTAAGCAATGAAGAATTGATGCTTTTGGACTGTGGTGTTGGAGAATACTCTTGAGAGTCCCCTGGACAGCAAGGAGATCAACCCAATAAATCCTAAAAGAAATAAACTCTGAATATTCATTGGAAGGACTGATGCTGAAGCTGAAGCTCCAATACCTTGGCCACCTGATGTGAAGAGCTGACTCATTGGAAAAGACCCTGATGCTGGGAAAGATTGAAGGCAGGAGGAGAAGGAAATGACAGAGGGTGAAATGATTGTATGGCATCACTGACTCAATGGACATGAGTTTGAGTAAAATCTGAGAGATTGAGAAGGACAGGGAGGCCTGGCATGCTGCAGTCGATGGGGTCCCAAAGAGTTGGACGCAACTGAGTGACTGAACAACAGCAACTAGCAGAAAGACGGTATAATTATATAAAAGTATTGTTGTTGTTCAGTTGCTCAGTCATGTCTGACTCTTTGCAACCCCATGGGCTATAGCCCTCCAGGCTCCTCTGTCCATGGGATTTCCCAGGCAAGCATGCTAGACGGGATTGCCATTTCTTCTCCAGGGGATCTTCCCGACCCAGGGATTGAACCCACATCTCCTTCAATGCAGGTAGATTCTTTACCACTGAGACGCCTAGGAACCCCATATAAAAGTGTAAATTATAGTAAACGTTATGAAGAAAATGTACATTGAGATATTAGAGCACTTAAAAACTTTTTATTGTTAAAAGTGGGCTTTTTTGTTTTTTCCTTGGTTTTTCAATTTTGATTGAAATATAGTTGTTTTACAATGTTGTATAAGTTTCAGGTGTACAGAAAAATGATTCAGTTATACATATCTATATGTCTATCCTTTTTCTGATTCTTTTCCATTATATGTTATTACAAGATATTGAGTATAGTTTCCTGTGTTATTTGATTAACTATTTTACATATAGTAGTGTGTGTATTTTAATCCTAAACTTCTAATTTTAGAGCACTTTTAATCCATGTAAAGAATTACCATAGCACTTGGTACTATGACGGGATTCGAAATATTTAGCAACCTATATAGTTCTAGTGTTGATCAATTAGAATATATGGAGCTCCGTCATCAGAGTGGAGCCAGCTGGTGCTGTTTTTCTAGTGTATCTATGCCTGAGGATCTGTGACTCCTGGCACATCCAAACTATGATCCAGCCTTTATCCCACTTCCCTAGTGCAAAGCCTCGTACTCAACAAATACCAACTGAACTACTATGTATTCATCTGCATATATCAATAAATTGTTTTAATTAATAAATTGTTTGAATTCCTGGAGCTCTTCCCAGCTCCACTGTAAAAATGAGGAATTTTGTTCTCTTTGCTTTTGTTTATGGTCTAACCAGTCCATCCTGGAGTGCAGGAAGGATTTGTCTTGCATCAATCATTGTAGTGAATCTAGCCTGTTCTTAGGCTTAGAGATAGCCATCTAGTAGTATTTTTGTAGGATGCTTAGACCTGTGCTTGGCACATGCTAAGCACCATGTAAGTGTAGCTAGTATTGTTACTGTGATTTTTATTGTTGCTATTGTTACTGTGCCACTATGCACAGACTATTCTTGTAGAAGCTGTGAGCTCAGAATTATGAACTTCATCTATTATCTGTATTTAATAACACATACTGGGCAGTCATCTGGGAAAAAACACTTGAATTCCCACCTCTGCCTAAGTAAATTCCAGATGGTGCAAAGATTTGGATATGAGAAACAAAATCATAAAAGTAATAGCACATACAGAGGATAATTTTTAATTTGATTCTGGAATAGAGGAGGGCTTTCTAAGTTGAACAAATTTCAAAGGCATAAAAGAAAACATTGATCTTTAATCCAACTACACAAAATAAAGAGTGACTTCATAAGGGAAAAACATAAAGCGAAAATGCAATTAGAATCTAGGGGAAAATTGCAATCATAACATAGACAAATGACTGTTTTCTTTAATGCATAATTTCTTCAATACATTAATACCAGAATAATCACTAAGAAAAAGGCCTATAAACTTATCTAGTAACAAACTAGATAAGGATATTTAAAAAAAAAACTATAGAAGTAACTCTTTAACATGAAAAGAAGCTCAACCTTATTCAGAATAAGAGAAATGAAAATCATGATATTGGCAAAGATGAAACATGAAACCACTGAATTGAGTTAGGAGTTGAGGGTGAAGGGAAAGGAATATCCTCAAACATTTTTGGCAAAGGGTAAATTGCTAAAACTCCAATGGAAAGCAATCTGGCAATCTCTATCTAAAACAACAAGGCAAATCCTTTGATTCAAGCAATTATATTACTGATTTTTCCTAAAGACGATTATTTTTACACATGTGAAATGAGGACTGCATAAATGTATCCACTGCAACATTGTTTGTAATAGGAAAAAATAGGAAACCACATAAGTATCCATCAAGAGGGGTCAGGTTAAATGAATTGCATTAGTTCTACACTGTGGGGTACTATATAGCATTTAATAGAAGTAAAATTGGTTTTTATGGAGCGATATAATCTACAACCTGCAACATAAATTTTTAAAGTGAAAAATGCAAGATGCAGAACATGTGTTCCAAGCTACCATTTTGTAAAAATATATTTTCATATACACATTCATAAACAAAATATCACTGGATAAGAAATGATAACGGGAGAACAAGACGGTGGAGGAGGAGGTGGACGTGGAGTTCGTCTGTCTCCCCAGATACATCAGGGACCCCCCTTCAGACACAGGAGTGCGTGCAGAACACCAGCTGAGAGCGGGCAGGAGGACCTGACCAGCAGCAAAGAATATATAGACCCACGCAGAACTCGGGAGGATGAAGGAACTAGGGGGGAAAACAGGAGTGTTAGTAGGACGGGACCTGCCCTCGGCAGGTGGGGGAACTGAAGCAGGGGTATGATCCCCACGTTGGGGCAATTGTCTGAGTCAGAGGAGAAACATTTAAGGCTGAGACTGAAACAGCTGATCTGTGGCAGCCTAAATGGCATGAGAATCAGACAGTCCCTGCTGCGGGCATACATACCCCGGACAGGGACACAGGTTCCCTGGAAGCCGCAGCAGGTGGGGGCTGGAGTTTGGGGATTGTGGAGTAATCCCAGGGCAAGGGCTGCTGTTGACTGTGGAGAGATGAATCCAGGGGATGTGAGGGAGGAGACTGTGGGGGGAAATGCCTGTGGAGGAAAGCCAGCAGCCATGGAAGCAAGGCGATACTGCTGAGTCACGCATAGAGGGTGGAGCCATCACCATCGCCTCTCTCTCCCCACACGCCATCATTGGCAGCTGAACAATAGAGAGGCTGGCCTGGCCTATCAAGCGCCTGATGTCCTGAACTACAGAGCAGGATCCCACCCAGAGTTCCCCTTTAAGTGCCGAAGGACAGAGAAGGACCCCAGGCAAGGGAGCCTCTAAGTGCCTGAACCAGCGGAGCTACGGAGAAACACTGGCCAAAGAGGCCTTCTGATCGCCAGCTACAAGAGGCTACAAAAACGACTCTGATAGGGCCATAACTCCTGCGGTGGAGGCAGGCCGTGTCCCTGCACACTTGGTGCTGCCAGGGTTCCCGCGACCCAAGCAGCTGTGCCACCTTCACGCTCAACCCTCACTGGGGCAGAACTGCCACAGACAAAAAAGTCTTGTGTCTTTGCGCACACGGTTGCTTCAGTCGTGTCCAACTCTTTGTGACCCTGTGGACTGTGGCCTGCCAGGATTCTGTTAGGGAGTAGGGTTCTCCAGGTAAGAATACTGGAGCAGATTGGCCAACACTGGTTGCCATACCCTTCTAGAGCACTATATTTCCTGCTGCCCTAGCTGCCAACTCCCCTGAGTACCTGGTGCTGCCAGAACCCCTGCGACCCAAGCAGCTGTACCACCTCCACACCCGGCCCTCACAGGGGCAAACCCAAGTCCTCCAGGGCAGCCTCGGGAGCAAACCCCTGTGGATGACCCACATGCATAGGTGGAAATAAAACCACAATTGAAACCCAGGGGCAGTGGGGTAAGGAAGAAGACCCAAAACCTTCCCACCAGCTATACAAGCTTCAGATTAAATCCAGACAATCAACTAGGCAGACTCTGTGTCTATGGAATGTATAAAAGGCCATTGAGAGCTCCCACAAAAGAAAACACACTAGTTCTATTAGCCGTGGACATTGGAGGCAAGAACACACAGGAGTAGGACCAGATTAGAATCTGAGCTGCCCCCACAGCAGGTCCAGAGATTAGCACAGAGTTGGAGGGCATCCTAGGAAGGTGAGGTGGACTGTGACTCCCAGCAAGGGAAAGGACTCTGACAACAGTGACTCAAGAAAAAATTTATTATTCTTATGTTTTGACTTGTTCTGTAGAGTCTTTTGGACTTTTTTTTCCTTTTCCCTCCCCCTGTTGTAGTTGTTCATTTTATTGGCATTATGAAATCTAATTAAGCTTTTGAGCTTTATTATTATTTTCCTCAGTCATATACTTTTTATTGCTTTATAAACCTCTGCCTCTATGTTGGGCTTTTGCAGTTCTGTGGAGTTCTCTTTTTTTTCCCTCTCTCTCTCTTTTTTTAATTTTTAAACCTATTATTATTTTTCTACATTTATTCCTTTGTTTGCTTTTCCTACTGTGCTTTTCCCCTTGCAGTTACTCTTTAATGTATATAAATCTTATTTATCTACCCCTATTTAACATTGCATATCTATTCTTTCTTTCCTTTCCTCTCAACATATATTTGTTAGTTTTATTTTCATTGCTTTATTCCCCAGTTGGCACCTTGCATTAGTTTTGTTTTCCAGTCTGTGCTTGAGTTAGTTTTGTTCTTAACTGGTAGATATCATTTTTGGTTTCCTTTGTTTGCTGGGTAAGTCTATAGTACTTTATTTTAGTTGTACTGTTTTGACTTTGCTTATGGGTGTATATGTATATGTGTGTATTTCATTATTTTTGCTATTATTTGCCTGATTTTGTAACTGCCATTTACCTGGGGTTCATCTTTGGTTTCTCATTTTTGGGTACTTGATTTAATCTCACTTAATGCCATAACAAACCACTGTGAGATCTTAGTTCTTGACCAGAGATTAAGCCCTGAGCCTTTGGAGTGGGAGCACTGGCTCCAACACCCTAGACTACCAGAGAACTAACCCTAGGGAGTATCAAATAGTGAGAACTCACACAAAGGAAACCACTGGGATACAAGACCGGGCATCACCCAACCACCATATAAACAACAAACAAAACAAAAATACAAACCAAATCAAGAGCAGACAGGATGACCACCTCACTCAGCCTTGCCCATCAGAGGAAAACAAAGCAAGCAACCTACAAAAACTCAGCACAGATCTCACCTTATAGGAAGCTCACACAAACCACTGGACCAACCTTAAGGAGGGCAGAAACCAAAGGGAAGAAAGAATTCAACCTTGAAGCCTGGGAAAAGGAGACCTCAAACACAGTGTTTTTTTAAAAAATAATGAAAAGGCAGAGAAATACTATGCAAATGAAGGAACAAATTAGAACCACAGAAGTCCAAATAGATGAAGAGGAAATAGACAAACTACCTGAAAAAACAAATTCAGAATAATGATAGTAGAGAAGATCAAAACCCTTGAAAGCAAAATGGAGAAAAATGCAAGAATCAATTAAAGAAGACCTAGAAGAATTAAAGAATAAGCATACAAACAACACAATTACCGAAATTAAAAATACTCTAGAAGGAACTGATAGCAGAATATCTGAAGCAAAAGAACGAATCAGTGAGCTGGAAGATAAAATGGTGGAAATAACTTCTGAAGAGCAGAATAAAGTAAAAAGAATGAAAAGAACTGAGGACAGTCCCAGAGACCTCTGGGATCATATCAAACCCACCAACATTCGAATTATAGGGGTCCTAGAAGAAGAAGAGAAAAACAAAGGGTATGAGAATATTTTTGAAGAGATTATAGTTGAAATTTCCCCCAATATAGAAAAGGAAATAGTCAATTAAGTCCAAGAAGAGCAAAGAATCCCATAGAGGATAAACCCAGGGAGAAACATGCCAAGACACATACTAATCAAACTAACAAAGACTAAACACAGAGAAAGAATATCAAGAGCAGCAAGGGGGAAGCAACAAGTAACATACAAGGGAAACCCCATACCCCGGCTGATCGTTCAGCAGAAACTCTGCAGGCCAGAAGGGAATAGCAGGATATATTTAAAGTACTGAAAGGGAAAAATCTACAACCAAGATTACTGCACCCAGCAAGGATCTCATTCAAAATTGATGGAGAAATAAAAAGCTTTTCAAACAAGCAAAAGTTAGAGAATTCAGTACCACCAAACCAGCTTTACAACAAATGTTAAAGGGACTTACATAGTCAAGAAATAGAAGAAAAAAGATCTACAAAAATCAACCCCAAACAATTAAGAAAAATGGCAATAGGAACATATATATAAATAATTACTTTAAATGGAAATGCATTAAATGCTCCAACCAAGAGACACAGACTGGCTGAATGGATACAAAAACAAGACCCATATATATGCTGTCTACAAGAAACCCACTCCAGACCTAAAGACACATATAGACTGAAAGTGAAAGGATGGGAAAAAATATTCCATGCAAATGGGAAGCAAAAGAAAGCTGGAGTAGCAATCCTCATATCAGACAAAATAGAACTTAAAATAAAGAAGATTACAAGATACATAACGATCAAGGGATCAATCCAAGAGGAAGACATAACAATTGTAAATATCTATGCACCCACCATAGGAGCACCTCAATACATAAGACAAACACTAACAGACATAAAAGGAGAAATTGACAGTAACACAATAATAGTAGTAAACTTTAACACCCCACTCACACCAATGGACAGATCATCAAAATAGAAAATTAATAAGGAAACACAAGTATTAAATGATACATTAGATGAGATGGATCTCATTGGAATCTTCAGGACATTCCACCCAAATGCAGAAGAATACACCTTCTTCTCAAGTGCACACAGAATATTCTCCAGGCTAGATCACATCTTGGGTCACAAATCAAACCTCAGTAAATTTAAGAAAATTGAAGTCATATCAAGCATCTTCTCCAATCACAACACTATGAGACTAGATATCAATTACAAGAAAAAAACTGTAAGAAACACAAACACATGGAGATTAAACAACACGTTTCTAAATAACCAACAGGTTACTGAAGAAATCAAAAGGGAAATTAAAAAATTTCTAGAAACAAATGACAATGAAAACACGACAACTCAAAACCTGTGGGATGCAGCAAAAGCAGTTAAGAGGGAAATTTATAGCAATACAATCCTACCTCAGGAAACAAGAAAAACATCGAATAGGAACCTAACTTTACACCGAAAACAACTGGAAAAAATAAAATAAAAAAAATCCCAAAATTAGTAGAAGGAAAGAAATCATAAAGATCTGAGCAGAAATAAATGGAAAAGAAATGAAAGAAGCAATAGTAAAGATTAGTAAAACTAAAAGCTGGTTCTTTGAGAAGATAAACAAAATTGACAAACATTTAGCCAGACTCATCAAGAAAATAAGAGAGAGGAATCAAATCAACAAAATTAGAAATGAAAAAAGAGATGTTACAACAGACAATGCAGAAATACAAAGGATTATAAGAGACTATTATGAACAACTATATGGCAACAAAATGGATAATCTAGAAGAAATGGATAGATTCTTAGAAAGGTTCCATCTTCCAGGACTGAACCAGAAAGAAATAGAAATTATGAACAACCCAATTACAAGCATTGAAATTAAAGTTGTGATCAAAAATCTCCCCCAAAAACAAAAGCCCAGGACCAGATGGCTTCACAGGAGAATTCTATCAAACATTTAGAGAAGAGCTAATGCCTATCCTTCTAAAACTGTTTCAAAAAATTGCAGAGGAAGGAACACTTCCAAACTCATTCTATGAAGCCACCATTACCCTCATACCAAAACCAGACAAAGGCTACACACAAAAAGAAAACTACAGGCCCATGTCAATGATGAACATAGATGCAAAAATCCTCAACAAAATTTTAGCAAACAGAATTCAACAACACATCAAAAAGCTCATACACCATGATCAAGTTGGGTTTATTCCAGAGATGCAAGGATTCATCAATATATGCAAATCAATCACTGTGATACACCATATTAACAAATTGAAAGATAAAAACCATATGATAATTTCAATAGATGCAGGAAAAGCCTTTCACAAAATTCAGCACCTATTCATGATTAAAACTCTTCAAAAAATGGGCATAGAAGGAACCTACCTCAACATTGTAAAGGCCATATATGCTAAGCCTACAGCAAACATTATTCTCAATGGTGAAAAGCTGAAAGCATTCCCCCTAAGATCAGGAACAAGACAAGGGTGTCCATTTTCACCACTATTATTCAACATAGTTTTGGAAGTCCTAGCTACAGCAATCAGAGAGGAAAAAGAAATGAAAGGAATCCAGATCAGAAAAGAAGTAAAGCTCTCACTCTTTGCAGATGACACAATATGGTACATAGAAATCCCTAAAGATAGTATCAGAAAATTACTAGAGCTAATCAGTGAACTTAGCAAAGTCACATGATACAAAATCAGCACATAGAAATCACTTGCATTCCTCTCTACTAACAATGAAAAACTAGAAAGAGAAATAAAGGAATCAATCCCATTCACCACTGCAACAAAAAGAATAGAATATCTAAGAATAAACTTAGCCAAGGAGACAAAAGAACTATATACAGAAAATTACAAGACACGGATGAGAGAAATCAAAGACGACATAAACAGATGGAGAGATATTGCATGTTCCTGGGTAGGAAGAATCAATATTGTGAAAATGACTATACATCAAATGCAATCTACAGGTTCAATGCAATCCTTATAAAATTACCAATGGCATTTTTCACAGAACTAGAACAAAAATCTCACATTTCATGTGGAAACTCAAAAGACCCGGATTAGCCAAAGCAGTCTTGAGAAATAAGAATGGAGCTGGAGGAATCAACCTTCCTGACTTCAGATTATACTCCAAAGCTACAGTCATCAAGACAGTATGGTACTGACACAAAAACAGAAATATAGACCAATGGAACAAGATAGCCCAGAAATAAACCCATGCACCTATGGGTACCTTATTTTTGACAAAGGAGGCAAGAATATACAGTGCGGCAAAGACAGCCTCTTCAATAAATGGTGCTGGGAAAAATGGACAGCTCCATGTAAAAGAATGAAATTAGAACACTTCCTAACACCATACACAAAGATAAACTAAAAAGGGATTAAAGACCTAAACGTAAGACCAGAAACTATAAAACTCTTAGAGGAAAACTTAGGCAGAACACTCTCTGACATAAATCAAAGCAAGATTCTCTATGACCCACCTCTTGGAGTAATGGAAATAAAAGCAAAAGTAAACAAGTGGAACCTGATTAAACTTAAAAGCTTTTGCACAGCAAAGGAAACTATACGCAAGGTGAAAAGACAACCCTTGGAATGGGAGAAAATAATAGCAAATGAAACAACTTACAAAGGATTAATTTCCAAAATATACAAGCAGCTCATACAACTCAATACCAGAAAAACAAACAACCCAATAAAAAAGTGGGGAAAAGACCTAAAAAGACATTTCTTAAAAGAAGACATATAGATGGCTAACAAACATGAAAAGATGCTCAACGTTGCTCATTAGTAGAGAAATCCAAATCAAACTACAAAGAGATATCACCTCACACCAGTCAGAATCAGTTCAGTTTAGCTGCTCAGTCGTGTCCGATTCTTTGCGACCCCATGAATCACAGAACGCCAGGCCTCCCTGTCCATCACCAACTCCCAGAGTTTACACAAACTCATGTCCACTGAGTCGGTGATGCCATCCAGCCATCTCATCCTCTGTCATCCCCTTCTCCTCCTGCCCCCAATCTTTCCCAGCATCAGGGTCTTTTCCAATGAGTCAGCTCTTCGCATGAAGTGACCAAAGTATTGGAGTTTCAGCTTCAACATTAGTCCTTCCAATGAACACTCAGGACTGATTTCCTTTAGGATGGACTGGTTGGACTTCCTTGCAGTCCAAGGGACTCTCAAGAGTCTTCTCCAGCACCACAGTTCAAAAGCATCAATTCTTAGGTGCTCAGCTTTCTTCACAGTCCAAGTCTCTCATCCATACATGACTACCGGAAAAACCATAGCTTTGAATAGGCGGACCTTTGTTGGCAAAGTAATGTCTCTGCTTTTACATATGCTATCTAGGTTGGTCATAACTTTCCTTCCAAGGAGTAAGTGTCTTTTAATTTCATGGCTGCAATCACCATCAGCAGTGATTTTGGAGCCCAGAAAAATAAAGTCAGCCATTGTTTCCACTGTTTCCACATCTATTTGCCATGAAGTGATGGGACCAGATGCCATGATCTTAGTTTTCTGAACGTTGAGCTTTAAGCCAACTTTTTCACTCTCCTCTTTCACTTTCATCAAGAGGCTCTTTAGTTCTTCTTCACTTTCTGCCATAAGGGTGGTGTCATCTGCATATCTGAGGTTATTGATATTTCTCCCAGCAATCTTGATTCCAGCTTGTGTTTCTTCCAGCCCAGTGTTTCTCATGATGTACTCTGCATATAAGTTAAATAAGCAGGGTGACAATATACAGCCTTGATGTACTCCTTTTCCTATTTGGAACCAGTCTATTGTTCCGTGTCCAGTTCTAACTGCTGCTTCCTGACCTGCATACAGGTTTCTCAAGAGGCAAGTCAGGTGGTCTGGTATTCCCATCTCTTTCAGAATTTTCCACAGTTTATTGTGATCCACATAGTCAAAGGCTTTGGCACAGTCAATAAAGCAGAGATAGATGTTTTTCTGGGACTCTCTCACTTTTTCAATGACCCAGCGGGTGTTAGCAATTTGATCTCTGGTTCCTCTGCCTTTTCTAAAACCAGTTTGAACATCTGGAAGTTCACGGTTCACGTATTGCTGAAGCCTGGCTTGGAGAATTTTGAGCATTACTTTACTAGCGTGTGAAATGAGTGCAACTGTGCGGTAGTTTGAGCATTCTTTGGCATTGCCTTTCTTTGGGACTGGAATGGAAACTGACCTTTTCCAGTCCTGTGGCCACTGCTGAGCTTTCCAAATTTGCTGGCATATTGAGTGCAATAAGAACACTTATTCTGTAGTAAATATACTCTGCTTCCTATTTTGTTCCTCATAAGAAACATGGAATGGTTTTCAGGCCTCAGCTTAACCCTGGAATAGCTTATCTATTTTTTGGTATGCCTTCTACATTGTGGTGCTCTGAATGGATTCAAGAATGCAGAGTAGCCAGAAGACCAGAGAGCAGATAGATTTTGATCAGGGTCCTATAGTTTTCTTAAGGCAGCTTAACATTATGTTGATTTTTGTTGGCAATGTTGTGAAAAGTGTCAATTGATTTTATAGTCAAGAAGAGTGAGTAAAAAAAAAAAAAACCAACAGATTGGAAAAAGTATTTGCACATCATATATTTGATATGAGTGCAATTGTGTGGTAGTGAGCATTCTTTGGCATTGCTTTTCTTTGGGATTGGATGAAAATTGACCTTTTCCAGTCCTGTGGCCACTGCTGAGTTTTCCAGATTTGCTGGCATATTGAGTGCAGCACTTTCACAGCATCATTTTTTCAGGATTTGAAATAGCTCAACTGGAATTCCATCACCTCCACTAGCTTTGTTCATAGTGATGCTTTCTAAGGCCCACTTGACTTCACACTCCAGGATGTCTGGCTCTAGGTGAGTGATCACACCATTGTGATTATCTGGGTCATGAAGATCTTTTTTGTACAGTTCTTCTGTGTATTCTTGCCAACTCTTCTTAATATCTTCTGCTTCTATTAGGTCCATACCATTTCTGTCCATCTTTGCATGAAATGTTCCCTTGGTATCTCTAATTTTCTTGAAGAGATCTCTAGTCTTTCCCAATCTGTTGTTTTCCTCTATTTCTTTGCATTGATCACTGAGGAAGGCTTTCTTATCTCTCCTTGCTATTCTTTGGAACTCTGCATTCAGATGGGAATATCTTTCCTTTTCTCCATTGCTTTTTGCTTCTCTTCTTTTCCCAGCTATTTGTAAGGCCTCCTCAGACAGCCGTTTTGCTTTTTTGCATTTCTTTTCCATGGGGATGGTCTTGATCCCTGTCTCCTGTACAATGTCAAGAACCTCTGTCCATAGTTCATCAGGCACTCTGTCTATCACAATTGCACTCATCTCACATGCTAGTAAAGTAATGCTCAAAATTCTCCAAGACAAGCTTCAGCAATACGTGAACCATGAACTTCCAGATGTTCAAGCTGGTTTTAGAAAAGGCAGAGGAACCAGAGATCAAATTGCCAACATCCGCTGGATCATCAAAAAAGCAAGAGAGTTCCAGAAAAACATCTATTTCTTCTTTATTGACTACGACAAAGCCTTTGACTGTGTGGATCACAATAAACTGTGGAAAATTCTGAAAGAGATGGGAATACCAGACCATCTGATCTGTCTCTTGAGAAACCTGTATGCAGGTCAGGAAGCAACAGTTAGAACTGGACATGGAACAACAGACTGGTTCGAAATAGGAAAAGGAGTACGTCAAGGCTGTATATCGTCACCCTAATAATTTAACTTATATGCAGAGTACATCATGAGAAACGCTGGGCTGGGAGAAGCACAAGCTGGAATCAAGATTGCTGGGAGAAATATCAATAACCTCAGATATGCAGATGACACCACCCTTATGGCAGAAAGTGAAGAAGAACTAAAGAGCCTCTTGATGAAAGTGAAAGAGGAGAGTGAAAAAGTTGGCTTAAAGCTCAACGTTCAGAAAACTAAGATCATGGCATCTGGTCCCATCACTTCATGGCAAATAGATGTGGAAACAGTGGAAACAGTGTCAGACTTTATTTTGGGGGGCTCCAAAATCACTGCTGCTGCTGATTGCAGCCATGAAATTAAAAGAGGCTTACTCCTTAGAAGGAAGGTTATGACCAACCTAGATAGCATATGTAAAAGCAGAGACATTACTTTGCCAACAAAGTTCCATCTAGTCAAGGCTATGGTTTTTCAAGTGGTCATGTATGGATGTGAGAGTTGGATGATGAAGAAAGCTGAGCGCCAAAGAATTGATGCTTTTGAACTGTGGTGTTGGAGAAGACTCTTGAGAGTCCCTTGGACTGCAAGGAGATCCAACCAGTCCATCCTAAAGGAGATCAGTCCTGGGTGTTCATTGGAAGGACTGATATTGAAGCTGAAACTCCAATACTTTGGCCACCTCATGCGACGAGTTGGCTCATTGGAAAAGACCCTAATGCTGGGAGGGATTGGGGGCAGGAGGAGAAGGGGACAACAGAGGATAAGATGGTTGGATGGCATCACTAACTCGATGGACATGGGTTTGGGTAGACTCCGAGAGTTGGTGATGGACAGTTAGGCCTGGCATACTGCGATTCATGGGGTCGCAAAGAGTCAGACACGACTGAGTGACTGAACTGAACTGATATTTGATATATATCATTGATACATATATATATATATATCAAATGTCAAACATATATATCAAGGGGCTTGTATTAAGATTATGTAAAGAACACTTGCAACTCATTAATAAATAGACAAATAACCCAATTAAAAAATGGGCAAAGGGTTTGAATAGACATTTCTCCTGAGGCTATACAGTGGGCCAATTAGCATATGAAAATATTCTTGATATCATCAGTCATCAGTGAAATGCAAATTAAAACTATGAAATACTACATTATACCCACTAGGAGACCTGTAAAGAAAATATAGACAAGAGGTGTGAAAACTGGAATCCTCTATATGAAGGTAGCATGTATAATCATGTTACCATGATTACAAAATGGTTCAGTCACTTTGGAAACAATCTGGGCATTCCCAGGAAACTAAAACTCAGTGAATAAAGAATCTGCCTGCAGTGCAGGAGACACAAGAGATGCAGGTTCAGTCCTTGGGTGAAGATCCCCTGGAGATGGGCACGTCAACCCACTCCAGTATTCTTGCCTGGAGAATCCTGTGGACAGAGGAACCTGGCAGGATATGGTCCGTAGGATTGCAAAGAGTCAGACAGGACTGAAGTGACTGGGCACACAGGAAACGAAACAGAGCTAGCAGTTCTGCTCTTCAGTATTTGTTCAAGAGAAGTGAAGTCATGTATCCACACAAAGATTTCTACATGAATTTTCGTACCAGCATTATTCAGAATGACCAAAAAATGAAAACAAGTCAAACATTCATCAACTGATGCATAAATTAACAAATAGACTATACTCATACAGTAGAAAATGATTTGGCCGTAAAGAGGAATGAAGTACCAATGCATTCTACAACATGGATGAAACTTGAAAACATTATACAAAAACCATTCACAAAAGATCATATATTGCATAATTCCCTTTGTATGAAATGTTCAAAACAAGCAAATCTTTAGTGATAAAAAGTAGATTAGCGATTGCCAAGCAATGGAGGGGTCTGGGATGGGGGACTCTTCATGAGCATGGAGATTCTTTCTGGTGTGATGATATAAATGTTCTACAATTTTATTGTGGTGACAACTGCATAAGTCTATATGGGAATGCCCTGGTGGTCCAGTGGTTAAGACTTCAATTAAGACTTCACCTTCAGATGCAGGCAGTGCGGGTCTGATCCTTGGTTGGGGAGCTAAAATCCCACAGGCCTTGGGGCCAAAAATCCAAAACATAAAACAGAAGCAATACTGTAACAATTCAATAAAGATTTTTAAAAATGGTCCACATTAAAAAAAGTTACTTGTAATTTGCTGTATGAGGCAGGGAACTCAATCAGGGGCTCTGTAGCAACCTAGAGAGGTGTCATCAGGAGGGAGATGTGAGGGAGGTTCAAGAGGGAGGGGTCATATATGTACCTATGACTGATTCATGTTGATTTCGGCAGAAAACAACAAAATTGTGTAAAGCAATAATCCTGCAATTTAAAAAATAAATAAATTTAAAAAATACTACTTGTAAAAAATACCTCTGTTAATATACCTAAAATCCACTGAATTTTAGACTTTATAAAGGTGAATGTTATGATATGTGAATTATAGCTCAATAAAATTGCTGTTTGTAAAAGTAGAGCCTATAAATTATGGATTCTTATGGATATCATTGGGAGGACTGATGCTGAAGCTGAAGCTCCAGTGTTTTGGTCATCTGATGTGAACAGTGACTCATTGGACAAGTCCCTGATGCTGGTAAAGATTGAGGGCAGAAGGAGAAGAGGGCAGCAGAGGATGAGATGGCTGAATGGCATCACCAATGCAATGGACATGAACTTGGGAAGACTTTCAGAGATTGTGAGGGACAGGGAGGCCTGGCTTGCTACAGTCCATGGGGTTGCAAAGAGTCGGACACTGCTGGGTGACTGAAGAGCAACAGCAACATGGATATTTTGCCATGAAATTCCACTGGCAACCTAGAATTGGATCCTTTCATGGGATGTTTTCAAATGCAAAAATGAAATACAGAGGGCGCAAACTGAAGGCAATTAACTGAAGTACAGTGATATTCTCAGGTGCACCTTCTGAAACATTATCAAATCTTGTCTCCATTGTTGCTGTTGATTTTGAACTTTAATGCAGAGGTATATATTTATTTTTTAAATGTCATCTTGATTGCATTTCATCTTTGCAGCTTCTCAAGGTCTTTCTGATGTCTGCTTTCCTGGTGGCTCAAATGGCAAAGAATCTGCCTGCAATGTGGGGGACCCAGATTTGATCCCTGGGTCAGGAAGATCTCCTGGAGGAGGGTACGACTACCAACTCCAGTATTCCTGCTAGGAGAATCCCATGGGCAGAGGAGCCTGGAGGACTGCAGTCCATGGGGTTGCAGAGTCAGACACGACTGAGCGACTGACGCTTTCTACTTTTGCTTTCACCGTCATTCCACATGTCCCCTTCAGCTTTGTTGGAGGGACAATGAACACACTCCTTTGCCTCTGTTTGAATTATTGATGGGAATGTTGAATAATTGCATTCAGACCTTATAACCATCAACTACATGATGTTACCGCATGAACCTAAACATACTTCTAATCTAGTTACTTACAAACAAGAGCAAACAATCAAAATGTCACTCTTACTTAGCCCACATAATAACATCATTTTTATCTACAAAATATTACTCACTCGTTTATTGATTATATACACTAGTTAAATGCCTGCTATGAGCCAGGAGTTTTGGTAGACGCTGAAAGCATGATGGTGACAATGACCTACTCTCTACCCCCCATTTAACTTACAACCTAGCTGGGGAGACAGATGATCTCAGCATGACAGGGAGCAATAGGAGGAGGAAAGAAGACTGTTGAAGCAGGTTCAGGGGCCAGAGCATGAAATGCGTAAGATAGCAAAGTAGATATGGCAAAGTAGATATTTACATAGATGTTTACATTACATAGATATTTACAAAGTAGATATTTACATAGCAAAATAGATATTTACATAGCATGTAAAACTTTAGTGCCCTAAAGTATTTTTCTATTAATAATATTACAATTTAATAACCCTGCTAAAAAATAAAGTGTCCTGGATATGGCATGACTTTTCTCTGTGAACTCGCTTTTGTCTCCCAGCCAACTCTCCTTTCCAAGTACTTACAGGGGATCTCTTTTTAATAATTTCATAGATAATTTTGCAGGAGCTTAGCACGTGGATTGAAGACCAGAATAAGCTGCGAGCAACAAGAAAGAAGAATGAAGCCAACTCCCAAAGAGAAATTGGGAGGAAAATAGAAGTGGGCCAGGCAGCGTTCAAAACTGAGTTCAAATTTTCCATGACAGCAAGCTCGTTTGGGACTGTATGAGATAGTAATGGTGTATCAAACTCGTCTTTTTCTGCTTAAAACGGTTTGAGTTTCTTGAGATTTGTTATTGAAAGAATTCTGGCTAACACAGAAATACTGCCTTCTCTGCTTTTCTGAAAATGTATGTGCTTTCTTAAAATACAGCGTGACGTCCCCTTCTCTACTATCAGCTCTGTTTCTTTTGAGCCAGATACTCTTTCTTCTTTGCCGTTGCTATCTTTTTTGTTGTTTGTTTCTTTTTTATTGTTCGCTCCATTTGTAATAAACTCTTTAAAAAAAAATTCTAACCGTCTTTCAAGATTCACATCAAATAGCTAAATAAGCCACAAAATAATTTCTAAAATGGCCCAATAAAATTTAATGTTTGTTGTCTTTGACCTCCCTTGATACTTTGTACTTCTCTTTTAACTCTCACTTTAGAAGTAAATATTTTGAAGACAGGCGCAGTACCTTCATTTAAAAAAACTTCTCCCACCTCTATCAATCCAGGCTTAGCTTCTTGTATATAGTTCTTGCTCAAGTTCATTTTTGTGGAGCTGATGAATTAAACTGATTCTACTCCACACCTTTATTATGCAAGTGGCCAAAAATAAGCCCCCCAAATTAATGAATGATTTTCCCTAAGATAAACAGCTATTGAGGACTAGAAATTATGCCTGATATTTAGGAGACATATAATAAGGATTACTGATAAACTCATTCTTTCATACCAAAACTACTTTTTTGAGTACTTTCCATGTGCCGGGCATTGTTCTATGTACTGAATATACAGCAGTGAATGAAATAGGTGTGAATGAAATTGCCAATACAGAGCTCATGTTCAAGTTGAAGGGTAGGGAAGGACAGGGGGTGTATGTATGTGTGTGTGTGAATTTTGCAATTTTAAAACAAGATCATTAGAGAAAATGTTACTTGGCTGCTGACATTTGAGTAAGACCTATGGCTCAGTGGTAACGAATCCACCTGCCGATGCAGGAAACACAGGAGACACGAGTTTGATCTCTGGGTCAGGAAGATCCCCTAGAGGAGGAAATGGCAACCCACTCCAGCATTCTTGCTTTGGAAATCCCATGGACAGAGGAGTCTGCTGCTACTGCTACTGCTGCTAAGTCGCCTCAGTCGTGTCCGACTCTGTGCGACCCCATAGACGGAAGCCCACCAGGCTCCGCCGTCCCTGGGATTCTCCAGGCAAGAACACTGGAGTGGGTTGCTGTTTCCTTCTCCAATGCATGAAAGTGAAAAGTGAAAGTGAAGTCGCTCAGTCGTGTCCGACTCTTCACGACCCCATGGACTGCAGCCCACCAGGCTCCTCCATCCATGGGATTTTCCAGGCAAGAGTACTGGAGTGGGTTGCCATTGTCTGGTGGGCTGCAATCCATGGGGTCGCAAAGAATTAAAGAAGCAAGCCATGCCAGCATCTTGAGGAAGAGTGTTGTGAGCAGAGAGAAAAACAAGAGAAAAGTCACTAACCAGAGGCTGTATTCTAGGAAGACCCGAGTGGCAGAAAGTTAAAATTATGGTGGGGAAAACAATAGGAGATGAGATGAAAGAGGTGCCCATGGGCCAAATCAATTTAAACTTTTTAGCCCATTTTATTGCTGATCCTGTTCACACTGGCTGCACTGTTCATGAATCCAGGGTAGGCAAGGTGCAAGCTAAGAAGCTGGAAGAAGATCAAGGAGCCATAGCAACGGCAGACACATTTATTCTCTCCTGGCTGGCATGGCAGCCATAACCCAGCCTCTCTCCTGGCTGACACAGCAGCCATACATAACCATAACGTGGCCATAACATGACCTTGTATAACAACAATGTCACTCCAGTGTAGCCCCAATGCAGCAGCAGCCAGGGCTTTCACGGTGAAGCTGGTACAGGTGTACTGCACACGACCCCCAGGGCTTTCCTTGATGGAGCTTATATAGCAAAGGTAGCCCAGGTCCCAGCAAGGACCTCCTGATGCTCATGAACAGTGCCTTAAGTGATCTCAGCTGTTACATAATCATTATTTACAGAACGTGAGGCAAGAGTGAGTGGCCGTGGGGCGGGAGAGCCTGACTACGGCACCTTGGCTAATTCGCTCTTTCCCTACACTCCACCCCTTTAGGGTCTCTCGCCTCACAGTCTACGTGAGTCTATCTTCCACGATATTTCCTCCATGAGTAACGTTAACACTTGGACTTATATCTTGCTACAACAACAAACAGTCACATCCCCAACACACAGCAAAACCCAATGCCCGGTATCTCCTGGAACTCATGTTGCAGTCCTCACCCTCATGGGCTTAGAAGGGCCACCCACTGCATGTGGAGGGCCTTCATCTGCCTCGACCAAGTGCAGTCCACTCTCTGTCCTTGTGAGATTGCAGGAAAGCCTCCATGGGGCCACTCCACCCCTGCAGGGCTTTATTATTAAGGACCCACAAAACTCCCCCACAGGCACCAGGCCCACCTCTTTAAAGAGGGTGTTTTTTGGCATTCATAGCCCACCCACATGATTCCAAATGCTTTCACACTGTTCTAAACCTGCAGGAGAATCAGAGAGTAGCAGAATATCACAGGACACAGCCTTCACAGTTCACTGTTCTAAACCTAGGATACACCTTCTAGTTTGCTGGAAACAAGGTTGCATTCAGCACCAGTGTCAACCAGGGCCATTACTCTCTGACCTTAGCTGGTGACCAGTGAATTGCAAGTTTTACACGGGGCCTCCGGTCCCTGTCTGGGCCCGATTCATAGTGGAAAAGGACATCATCTAAAGGAACATCCTTGGGCACCATGTAATCTTCTAACTGAACCACCCATATCTCCTGCTCTGGGTGCTTCCCAAACTTGGTAAACTGCTGCTCTGGTCTCAGTTGCCTCCATAGCTCTAGGAGCAGAGCACTGGGCTGTCTATCAATTTTGTTTCTGTCAAATTCTGCTGCCAGCAAACCAGCCCACATTTGCATTCTCATCACCTAGATGGTGCCTTTACCAGCTCGGGCCCCCTTCGAGGTCTTCACCCTTCTAATCCCCTTTGTCTGCTGCCATCCCTCTATATCCCCCAAGCTAGCCACCATCGAGGTGGTGGTCCCATCTCACAGATGGGACACCCCACAGAGGGCACAGCAACAGCAGCCAGGGATCCGAAAGTGGTGGATGGGGCATTGTTTAAGCTGGCATCTCGAATGCCGTCAGTAAAACACTCATCATCTGGGCCTCGGGTGTTTGGGTTAAACACCAACGGCTTCATGCTCAGTTCTCTCACTACGTGGGTCAACTCAGCATAGGTATGCTATTTACTCACAGTATCCAGGAGTTCTCCTGTGTTCGCCCACATGGTGCAGTTCAGTTCAGTTCAGTCGCTCAGTCATGTCTGACTCTTTATGACCCCATGAATCGCAGCACGCCAGGCCTCCCTGTCCATCACCAACTCCCAGAGTCCACCCAAACCCATGTCCATTGAGTCAGTGATGCCATCCAACCATCTCATCCTCTGTTGTCCCCTTCTTCTCCTGCCCTCAATCCTTCCCAGCATCAGGGTCTTTTCCAATGAATCAACTCTTCGCATGAGGTGGCCAAAGTATTGGAGTTTCAGTTTCAACATCAGTCCTTCCAATGAACACCCAGGACTGATCTCCTTTAGGATGGACTGGTTGGATCTCCTTGCAGTCCAAGGGACTCTCAAGAGTCTTCTCCAACACCACAGTTCAAAAGCATCGATTCTTCAGCGCTCAGCTTTCTTCACCATCCAACTCTCACATCCATACATGACTGCTGAAAAAACCATAGCCTTGACTAGACGGACCTTTATTGCCAAAGTAATGTCTCTGCTTTTAAATATGCTATCTAGGTTGGTCATAACCTTCCTTCCAAGGAGTAAGCGTCTTTTAATTTCATGGCTGCAATCACCATCAGCAATGATTTTGGAGCCCCCCAAAATAAAGTCTGACACTGTTTCCACTGTTTCCCCATCTATTTTCCATGAAGTGATGGGACCAGATGCCATGATCTTAGTTTTCTGAACGTTGAGCTTTAAGCCATCTTTTTCACTCTCCTCTTTCACTTTCATCATGAGGCTCTTTAGTTCTTCTTCACTTGATGGCAGTATTAATTCATTCCCTCAGGACGTGTGATTGGTTAGGTGTACCCTGCATGAGTCACCTAGCATTCTGCAACCTTTGTCTCAACGAGGGGTGGTGGTTATAGATGCCAACCATTCTATTTCGTCCCCAACACATACGATACTGTCCACCCCTGTGTCTGAAAGTCACAAAAGCCATGCTGCCAAGGGTTCCACTTGCTTTTACCAAAATTGCATACCCAAGTCGACCAGCGCTGCCTGAGTATATGGTCAGTAAGTCGTGAACTCAGTCACGTTGGAAGGGTTTCCCCAGTAGCTCAGCTGGTAAAGAATCTGTCTGCAATGCAGAAGACCCCAGTTCGATTCCTGGGTCGGGAAGATCCCCTGGAGAATGGATAAGCTATGCACTCCAGTATTCTTGGGCTTCCTGGTGGCTCAAACAGTAAAGAATCTGCTTACAATGCGGGAGACCTGGGTTCAGTCCCTGAGTTGGGAAGATCCCCTGGAGGAGAGCATGGTAACCCACTCCAGTATTCTTGCCTGAAGAATCCCATGGACAGAGGAGCCTGACAAGCTACAGTCCATGGGGTCACAAAGAGTCGGACCCCACTGAGCGACTAAGCACACATGTCCCCCCTGGGCCATAGGCTGTTCATGCTTCACCTTCTGCTAAAGAATGGGCCTTGCTGGCAAGTGCGGGCCCGCAGTCTCATAACATTCATCATAATCATCCTTAGTCTCCCTATGTTCATCATCACCGTCACTTACCATCTCACTGCCAGAGACACCGGGTTCTTCAAGGCCACAGAGTTCTTGCTCTAACGCTAATATATGTTGTTCTTCCAAGTGTCTGCACATTGCACGCTGGGGTGGCGTCTCAGGAGAACACTATCCATATTCACCTTCAGGGCAGTCAGGAAAATCCACCCAACGGTGCCAGCTGCTGCCTTGTTCAGCAAATGGGAACTCACTACCACCTTTTCAATGGTATCGGGTGACCTGTTCACTGCCTCCCAGTCTTCCACTGGAGCCCATGCCAAGAGGATCTCGGTCACACGGTACCACAAGCTCCCTGGTGGCCCCTGGCTTCCTCCATCCAGTGAAGCCTCAGGCTTCCCTACAGGCTGGGAATCCTGCTGACTATGCCAACTGTATTGCTGATCCTGTTCACACTGTCCGCACTGTTCGCTGAGCCCGGGGTAGGCAAGTTGCGAGCTTAGAGGCTGGAAGAAGACGCAAGCAGCGGTAGGGACTGCAGTCACGTCCAGTTTCTCCTGGCTGGCCAGGCAGCCATAACACGGGCTCTCTCCTGGCTGACGCAGCAGCTGCAGCCACAGCCGTACATAACCATAACGTTGCCATAACGTAACCTCATATAGCATAAGACCACAGTGTTGCTCCAATGTAGCCCCAAGACAGCAGGTAGAGCTTATACAACAAAAGTAGCCCATGTCCAAGCCAGTACCTCGTGACGTGCATGCACAGTGATACACGTGATCTCAGCTGCTACATAATCATTATTTACAAACGTGGGGCAAGAGGGAGAGGGTATGGACCAAGAGAGCCTGACCACACCATCTTGGCTAGTTTGCTCTTTCCCTACCCCTATTAACTACTTTGGCTTTTACTTTAGTGAGATGGAAAGCCATTGAAGAGTTTGAACAGGACGGTTTTGTGTTATGAACTTTTAAGGATCCTTCTGGAAAACTATATAGTGTGAATAAATTGAGGGGGCAAGGGATAAATTCAGAAAACCAGTTAGGATGCAGTAATCCAGGAAAGAGAGAGGATGGAGGCATGGTCCAGGGTAGTGGGAATGGCAGTGATGAGAAGCACTCTGATTCTGGACATGGAGTTAAAGACAAGAGCTAAATGGATGACCTGCTTACATTAATTGCCCAAATTCCTAACTCTAAGGTTAATAAGCAAATTATAAAATTCAGTGGAATTGATTCTAAATAGCCCTTGTAAATTGTACTTACATTTTTTAAAAATAAAATTTTAACACCAAAGAGTTTTACTAACAGGTAGAAATCCCCTTTTTTCCACCTGAGTGGCCAGATGGGGTAGTCAGTCGCATGAATCAGTTGCTAATAGAATGAATACAGGCTTTCAAAAATAGGGTAGATCTGGGATTGTTTGCCTCCTTATGTTTCATTTATGAGCAGTGTGACTCAGCCCAGTAACTCAGAGGCTCTTTGTTCATATATGCATGAGCATTCGAGCAATTACATGAAATAATGGGTATAAAATATACAGCATGATACCTGGCACAGAGTAAATACACATTCAAATCAGCGCTGTTTCTGTTTTTCCTTTCCAACATGCTCTCTGCCCAGGCTGAAAAATCCAATTCTAGATGCGCCTTATGCCACTTTATAATTAAGGAAATGCATTCCAGAAACAAGAGAATACAAAATAAACATTTTCATGATACGTTCAGTTCAGTCGCTCAGTCGTGTCCAACTCTTTGCATGATATACTAGGAAATGATTTTCATGATTTCTATGAAAAGCACTAGAACTATCCTATCTAGTTTCTTATCAAAACTAATCATTTTATTACGACTTCATATTGAAATAGGCCTGCTGTTTTCTAATGACTAAGAAGTAGAGCTAGCTTACAAAGAATTTCAGAGTTTAATTGATTTTATTCTTCTCGAATAAAGATTCTTTTTCCTGAATACAAAGATCTCAGAAAGGTAAACCAAAGTTTAAGGGACTTGTGGTGCATTTGGGAAGTTAAGCTAAGTTGTTTTTCATTCTGGGAATAAATTAAGAAAACATGCCAGCCATAACTCAAAAAAAAAAAAAAAAAGCCAAACCCCTAAGACGCAGACCTCAACCATTTCCTCCTAACATTTATACACAATACCACATTCAGATATCCCGCTCCCCCTTCCCCACCCCCATTCATAAGCGTTTCTCTGAGGAAATGGAACTCTTACATCCCCAAACATTTTATTTGGCTCAGGTGATTTTTAGAATGTTATGCCAGAACAACTTTTTATTCCATACTTTTCCCTTTTAAAAACTCCTATTAGGTTCCTGTTATGCCCAGAAAAAGAAATTAATGAATGAAAAAAATAATTTATCTGGTCATTTTTTGCCTGCAGACACTCAAAAAGCTTGGACAAAGATTTCTGCCCCCGTTAGTAATTTGTGGACCTCCAAGCATCACTTTCAAGATCATTCACCACTTTTAGTCCTTTCCTGACTAAGCGTTTCCGTTTCCTGCCGTGATGGTGCCTCCCACTGAAGCCAGGCGAATCTGCTAGCTATCGTGTAGGCATGCATGACTCATCCTCTCTTTCCTTTTACTCATTTTACTGACGATACCTTAGCATGAGTTTTCCCCTGATGTCTCTGCTTCGTGTCATTTCTTTCCTTGTTTCACTCTCAAAACTCCCTGTGACCTTCTCATTTCCCAGATTTATCCGCCCCAATACTTTCAATAACTCCTTAGAATATATGCATCTATATTAAAAATGATGCTAGTAAGTCTCTTATCATATCAAGAAATTGATATTTCTAGTGCAGAGTTTTGAGGCTGGGGTACATTTTAGAAGTTACCAACTGTAACCCCTTCCTTTCCCAGGAGAAAAAAGCTGAGGTCTAGAGTTCTTAACCTGCTCGGGACCAAAACTTCGGTCTCCTAACTCCTAGCCCAGGGTTTTTCTGCCACCCCTTTGCTATATTTTAGACTTATCTCCTTCCCTCAACACAATTATTTTAACCTGGTTACTAGCACAACTCAACTACATTAGAGTTTCCTATTATATTAGAGTTTCCATCTTCCGCCACTTACTAGCTCTTTAAGTCTCATTTCTTTCTGTGAAATGGGCACCTTATCAGGTGATTGTGAGGTTTAAATGAGATGACCCATGTACCTGGCACTTTCTAGATGCTCAATGAGTGTTAGTAGTGGTGGAGATGATGATGAATATAGTGACGAACACAAAATATTTGTACCGGGTTGATTTCATTTATTCTTTGAAGGTTGCTGCCTGGTTCTCCTACCTTTTAAAAAACATACTCTCTTCCTTATGGGATTCTCATGACTGACAATTTGCATCCGGTGATTGTATGAAGGTTGAGAAGGAAGTCATCAATATTAGGTCACAGAAGCAGTGAGTAGGAATGGGTCAGCTGGCTGGGATGGTGATAGAAAAATAGGGAAGAGTTTGTTCTTGTCTTCAGAGAACAAGAAATTTAGTCAGCAAGTCAGACCTAAAGCCCCAGGAATGAAGCATAATTAAGCACCCAACACTTAAGTGACTTGAGGTGCAGCAGCTGACTGGAGAAAGAAGAGCTAAACCTGGGCTTGCATGGTCAGGGAAGACTTCTGATGACAAGGGATTTGCGCCAAGCCCTGAAGTCTCAGCGTAGGACAGGACACCCCGAACTTCAGACGCGAGCACTCTGTGCCCAGGGGTGGGTGGCCGGGCTGAAAAGGCCGCGTCACCATTCATTTCTCACTTACTGAAACGCAAAGCTTTGTCTCCATCTCAGACCCCATCCCTCAGCCTGAAGTCTCATCTGTCAGCTTTTTCCTTTTCATTCCCATCACCATTTCCTGCACCGAGACTCTTAATGCTCTCTCTGTCTCACGAAGAGTTGCTCAAATATCATCTTGTCAGTTGCTCTTGGCTTCTGTTCACTTCTTCCCAGCGGATGAATCTGAACTAAAACACAAGCCTGATGAAAATAACAACAGTTGTAATGCACTAAGCACTTAGGTAATCTTTTTAGTAATCCAGAGGTATCCTCTTTATACAGGCAAAGGCTTAGACTTGGAGGAATTAAATGACTGGCCCAACGCTACACAATTGATGAAAGTTGGATAGAAGATTGAAACTCACCTCATTCTGACTCTAAGGTCCATGCGTTACCTCAAGCCATATGCCTGGATTACTTCACATAAACCAAACACTGGAAATAGTGACAGTTTAATTGCTTATGGTCCCTAATGTCTCCAGCTCTGTACCCTTGCATGCAATCTCTGTTTATCCCTCATCACTGGACATAAACCCATGCTCCTTCCCCAGATTAAACCCCACCTGTACATACAAGTGTGTATTTGCACATGCATACACACTGTCTACTTGTGCACCAAACTTGGTAAGATTTGAATTGTTAGTAGAAGTTTCACAGTGAACACCTACAGCTTTCTGCCAACTCCTGGCTTACTTTTGCTTCCTTCCCTATTTGAACCTTAAGTGCTCATCTATTCCAATATTGTTCCTGAAATCAACAATAAATTCTGTCCTTTGTCCTGCACAGACCAGTGCTGCTCACACCCAGGCCACAAAGTGGTCTCTGCTTTGACCCCAAGATGAATGTCAAGAAACAGCATTTTCTCCCTCTTCTGGCCTTGGGAAGAACAAACCACTCTGTGGTTATTGAGCTACAAGGAGAGAGAAGCATCAGATTTTGGTCTAAAATAAAATCACTTCCTGTATTCTGAGAACCTTATCTTTAAATTAGCTTATTTGAAAAGTTCAACAAGGAATATGCTAGGAGATATGAAGATGAGTAATTCCCATTCGGCCCTTGAAATGCTTAGTCTTGTGGAGATGACAGATATATCCACAGAAAGATGGCTCAGTGGTAAAGAACCCGCTTGCCAGTGCAGAAGACACGGGAGACTCAGGTTTGATCCCTGGGTCAGGAAGATCTCCTGGAGGAGGAAATGGCAACCCACTCCAGTATTCTTGCCTGGAAAATCCCATGGTCAGAAGAGCCTCGCAGGCTACAGTCCATGGGGTTGCAAAGAGTCAGACAAGACTGAGAACATACACACTCACAGTAACATGACACTGTGGTTTGTTCTAAATTGTTGTTCAGTTGCTCAGTTGTGCCCAACTCTTTGCAATCCCATGGACATAAGGCTTACTTTCCTTCACTATCTCCCGGAGTTTGCTCAAACTCATGTCCATCAAGTCGATGATGCAATCCTACCGTCTCATCCTCTGTTGCCTCCCTCTCCGCCTGCCCTCAGTTTTCCTCAGCATCAGGGTCTTTTCCAATGAGTCAGCTCTTCGAATCAGGTGGCCAAAGTATCAGAGCTTCAGCTTCAGTATCAGTCCTTCTAATAAATATTCATGGTTGATTTCCTTTAGGATTGACTGGTTTGATCTCCTTGCTGTCCATGGGACTCTCAAGAGTCTTCTCTATGCTAGGAGTAGGCAAAGAGGAGATGCATTTAAACAAACTTGAGAGATTATATTCCATGGAAGAAATGGTACCCAGGTTGAGCTGGACAGATATCTAGGGTTAGTTAGACATAGATTTGAGGCTGAGGGGATGGCATGAGCAAAGGTAAAGAAGAGTGAAATAACATGTTTTGTGTTGGAAAGGAGTAATTAACTGTTTAGAAGAAGACATGGGTGGAGAATTTGTTGTGTTTTTTTTTCATTTTAAATTAGTTTATTTATTTTTTTAACTTTACAATATTCTATTTGTTTTGCCATACATTGACATGAATCCACCATGGGTGTACATGTGTTCCCCTTCCAGAACCCCCCTCCCACCTCCCTCCCCATCCCATACCTCTGGGTCATCCCAGTGCACCATCCCCGAGCACCCTGTATCATACATCAAACCTGGACTGGCGATTCATTTCACATATGATAATTTACATGTTTCAATGCCATTCTCCCATATCATCCCGCCCTCACCCTCTCCCATAGAGTCCATAATACTGTTCTATTTATCTGTGTCTCTTCTGATGTCTCACATACAGGGTTATCTTTACTGATTGACTAAATACCATATATATGTGTTAGTATACTGTATTGGTGTTTTTCTTTCTGGCTTACTTCACTCTGTATAATAGGCTCCAGTTTCATCCACCTCATTAGAACTGATTCGAATCTATTCTTTTTAATGGCTGAGTAATATTCCATTGCATATATGTACCACAGCTTCCTTATCCATTCGTCTGCTGATGGGCATCTAGGCTGCTTCCATGTCCTGGCTATTATAAACAGTGCTGCAAATAACACTGGGGTACACATGTCTCTTTCAGTTCTGGTTTCCTTGGTGTGTATGCCCAGCAGTGGGATTGCTGGGTCATATGGCAGTTCTATTCTCAGTTTTTTGAGGAATCTCCACACTGTTCTCCATACTGGCTGTACTACTTTGCATTCCCACCAACAGTGTAAGAGGGTTCCCTTTTCTCCACACCCTCTCCAGCATTTATTGCTTGTAGACTTTTGGATAGCAGCCATTCTGACGGGTGTGAAATGGTACCTCATTGTGGTTTTGATTTGCATTTCTCTGATAATGAGTGATGTTGAGCATCTTTTCATGTGTTTGTTAGCCATCTGTATGTCTTCTTTGGAGAAATGTCTGTTTAGTTCTTTGGCCCACTTTTTGATTGGGTCGTTCATTTTTCTGGAATTCAGCTGCAGGAGTTGCTTGTATATTTTTGAGACTAATTATTTGTCCATTTTTTCGTTTGCTATTATTTTCTCCCATTCTGAAGGCTGTCTTTTCCCCTTGCTTATAGTTTCCTTTGTTGTGCAAAAGCTTTTAATTTTAATTAGGTCCCATTTGTTTATTTTTGCTTTTATCTCCAATATTCTGGGAGGTGGGTCGTAGAGGATCCTGCTGTGATTTATGTCGGAGAGTGTTTTGCCTATGTTTTCCTCTAGGAGTTTTATAGTTTCTGGTCTTACATTTAGATCTTTAATCCATTTTGAGTTTATTTTTGTGATTGGTGTTAGAAATGTTCTAGTTTCATTCTTTCACAAGGGGTTGACCAGTTTTCCCAGCACCACTTGTTAAAGAGATTGTCTTTTCTCCATTGTATATTCTTGCCTCCTTTGTCAAAGATAAGGTGTCCATAGGTGAGTGGATTTATCTGTGATCTTTCTATTTTGTTCCATTGATCTATATTTCTGTCCTTGTGCCAGTACCATACTGGCTTGATGACTGTGGCTTTGTAGTAGAGCCTGAAGTCAGGCAGGTTTATTCCTCCTGTTCCATTCTTTCTCAAGATTGCTTTGGCTATTCGAGATTTTTTGTATCTCTATACAAATTGTGAAATTATTTGTTCTAGTTCTCTGAAGAATACCGTTGGTAGCTTGATAGGGATTGCATTGAATCTATATATTGCTTTGGGTAGTATACTCATTTTCACTATATTGATTCTTCCAATCCATGAACACGGTATATTTCTCCATCTATCTGTGTCCTCTTTGATTTCTTTCACCAGTGTTTTATAGTTTTCTATATATAGGTCTTTTGTTTCTTTAGGTAGATACATTCCTAAGTATTTTATTCTTTTCATTGTGATGGTGAATGGAATTGTTTCCTTAATTTCTCTTTCCGTTTTCTGATTGTTAGTGCATAGGAATGCAGGGGATTTCTGTGTGTTAATTTTATATCCTGAAACTTTACTATATTCATTTAGCTCTAGTAATTTTCTGGTGGAGTCTTTAGGGTTTTCTATGTAGAGGATCATGTCATCTGCAAACAGTGCGAGTTTTACTTCTTCTTTTCCAACCTGGATTCCTTTTATTTCTTTTTCAGCTCTGATTGCTGCAGCCAAAACCTCCAAAATTATGTTGAATAGTAGTGGTGACAGTGGGCACCCTTGTCTTGTTCCTGACTTTAGGGGAAATGCTTTCAGTTTTTCACCATTGAGGATAATGTTTGCTGTGGGTTTGTCATATATAGCTTTTATTATGTTGAAGTATGTTCCTTCTATTCCTGCTTTTTGGATGTTTTTTTTTTTTTTATCATAAATGGATGTTGAATTTTGTCTAAGGCTTTCTCTGCATCTATTGAAATAATCACATGGTTTATATTTTTCAATTTGTTTATGTGGTGTATTACATTGATTGATTTGTGGATATTGAAGAATCCTTGCATCCCTGGGATAAACCCCACTTGGTCATGAAGAATGATCTTTTAAATATGTTGTTGGATTCTGTTTGCTAGGATTTTGTTAAGGATTTTTGCATCTGTGTTCATCAGTGATACTGACCTGTAGTTTTCTTTTTTTGTGGCATCTTTGTCAGGTTTTGGTATTAGGGTGATGGTGGCCTCATAGAATGAGTTTGGAAGTTTACCTTCCTCTGCAATTTTCTGGAAGAGTTTGAGTAGAATAGGTGTTAGCTCTTTTCTAAATTTTTGGTAGATTCAGCTGTGAAGCCATCTGGTCCTGGGCTTTTGTTTGCTGGAAGATTTCTGATTACAGTTTCAATTTCTGTGCTTGAGATGGGTCTGTTGAGATTTTCTATTTCTTCCTGGTTCAGTTTTGGAAAGTCGTACTTTTCTAAGAATTTATCCATTTCTTCCAAGTTGTCCATTTTATTTGCCTATAGTTGCTGATGGGTGGAGAATTTGGAAGAGGTCAGGTCTAAGGGGACTTGTTTGTCATGCTAAAATGCTTGGACAATGTCCTCGAGGTGACGAAGAGACGGCGAAGCATTCTGAGACAGACAATATCACTGTTAGGTTTGTGATGTAGATACAACATTTTCATTCGTGATCTCTGATGCAGAGGATAGATTTAAGATGGGCAAGTCTAGGGGCAGGGAGTTCTGGAGGCTAATGCAGTTGTGTAAATTGAGATGGACTTGTGTGACACCAAGGGACAAATAGGAGAACTGTTTAGGAGATAAAACTGATAGACCTTCATAATAGACTGAATGTGGGAGCTAGTGGAAGGGAGCAGGTCAAGATGACTTGGGAGACCAGTGTGTATTGGTGCCATTCACTAACCCAGGAGCCATAGTTCACTAACCCTGATTCTTCTCCTTTAGAAGAAAGATGATGAGTAGTTTTCAGCATGCTGATTCTTGGGTCCTTGGACATTCAAATGGAGAAGCATTAGTTGTTCAGTCTCTCACTTCCTTAGGGCCTTTATCCAAATGTTAGCTTCTTAGTAAGACTTCTCTGCACAACCCGAGCCCCAGCAATAACAGTTCCGTCCAAACCTTCCATGGTGTTTTCTCCTTGAAAATTATCATCTGACACACTATTAATTTTCCACTTATCTATTTTTTAGTTATCAACCTTCTTTCACTAAAATGTAAGCTGCACAAGGCTAAGTTTTTTTGTTTAATATACTTAGTACTATCCTCTCTGTACCTAGAAGAATGCCTGGTTCATTGCAGGAATTTAATAAATATTTGAGAAATGAATGAATGAATGTCAATGTAGGCAGCTGATTTTATGAGCTCTTCAGGGATAGCTGAACAACTGCCTACAGGTAATAACCTCTTTGTGAGTATCCACTGCCTGTCACCTTGGATCTACTCTGATATGTGCCTTTTCCTCCTGTCTTCTCAAAAGAGCTTCCCGTCTTACTTTCTTCACTATTTCTTTCATAATTTTATAATGACTGTGGTTTTGATTCCTGGAAAAATAAAAACCTCTGGGAATCTAACCTATAGTTTTCTAAGTGTACAAACAGACACCGAGGTCAACCCTTGATTATTTTTCTACAGCTGAGCCATGAAGTTAAATAAACAAAAAAGTCTGCTGCTTGTTTGGAATCTGAGTAATTGGTCTGAATACTTTCCATCGCAACTACTGAGAGAGACCCCATTAAATTAAAACGCAAAAATGATTGTCAAATCATGAAAACCTAAAAGGCAATATGATTTTTTTGTATCTTTACTTGTGCTCATTTTTTTCACCTGTTTCAGAAGCAAAGTTCCTTTTTCTGAAGTGAACGCTTCTGCCTGTGTGCTAGACCTCATTTCCTCCTGATAGCTCGGTGATTGTCTTGGTCTCTTCTTATCTGGATGTCACGTCGCTTTGTAACTGGAGTCCTTGCCTCCAGTCTCTGTTCCTCCTCCACCCAGTACTCACACAGTTGCCAGAGAGATATTTCTGACACATGACTCAGATAACGTCGCCCTATCCTGTTTGCTTGTATGGAAATTATCTACCTGTTGATCCCATTGAGGAGACTATGAACTCTTGGAACGCTAGTATCACTTCATATCAGTGATTAGTGTGCACCTGCCACAAGGTAACTCTATTAAAAAACCTTTTATTGTTTCCCATTTCCCTTGAAACAAACTCACTTAAATGTTATTTCAAGTCCTTTACAATTTCACTCCATCTGCATTTAAAAAAAACTCCCTCCATACTATCCAGAATTTGAACAGGGTATTCTGGGAAATGAGAGACATTTTCACAAATATCTTTTCAAAATGGCCACATCATAATGTTAATCACTCACTGTATTTTTAAATCACCCAATAACCTAGGAAACAGGTATCCTATCCTTGTTCCCATTTTTGGCACATGTCCCTAATTGAATCTCCCCTAACCTTGAACTTCATCACATTCTGAGTCATGATAAAGTGCATTTAAACATTGCTGCTTGATAATCTAAAATGTGGAAAAATGTTTGTGTTTAATGCCAAGTCAAGAACTCTATAATCAAATTGGTCTCATAAGATAACCACATTCATACTGCTGTATACTTTTTGCTTCTTTAGTTCAAACATGAATATTCACCTCATGTTTTTCTCTTTGCCTTGCACTCCACTGCACACCCCACTCTTCCCTTCCTGGTTTGTTGTTGTTAAGTTGCTAAGTCATGTCTGACTCTTTGTGACTCCATGGAAGGGTTGATTCCCTTCCTGGTTCAGTTCAGATCAGTTCAGTCACTCAGTCGTGCCCGACTCTTTGCGACACCATGGACTGCAGCACCCCAGGCCTCCCTGTCCATCACCAACTCCCAGAGTTTACTCAAACTCATGTCCATTGAGTTGGTGATGCCATCCAACCATCTCATCCTCTGTCGTCCCCTTCTCCTCCTGCCCCTAATCCTTCCCAGTATTAGGGTCTTTTCCAGAGTCAACTCTTTTCATGAGGTGGCCAAAGTATTGGAGTTTCAGCTTCAACATCAGTCTTTCCAATGAACACCCAAGACTGATCTCCTTTAGGATGGACTGGTTGGATCTCCTTGTAGTCCATGGGACTCTCAAGAGTCTTCTCCAAAACCACAGTTCAAAAGCATCAATTCTTCAGTGCTCAGCTTCCTTTATAGTCCAACTCTCACATCCATACATGACTACTGGAAAAACCATAACTTTTGACTATACGGACATTTTTCAGTAAAGCAATGTCTCTGCTTTTCAATTCACTGTCTAGGTTGGTCACAGCTTTTCTTCCAAGGAGAAGGCGCCTTTTAATTTCATGGCTGCAGTCACCATCTGCAGTGATTTTGGGGTCCAAGAAAATAAAGTCTGCCACTGTTTCCATTGTTTCCCCATCTATTTGCCATGAAGTGATGGAACCAGATACTATGATCTTTGTTTTCTGAACGTTGAGTTTTAAGCCAACATTTTCACTCTCCTCTTTCGTTTTCATCAAGAGGCTCTTTAGTTCCTCTTCACTTTCTGCCATAAGGGTGATGTCATCTGCATTTCTGAGGTTATTGATATTGATATTGATATTTCCTGCAGTCTTGATTCCAGCTTGTGCTTCATCCAGTCCAGCGTTTCTCATGATGTACTCTGTATATAAGCTAAATAAGCAATGTGACAATATACAGCCTTGACGTTCTCCTCTCTCAATTTGGAACCAGTCTGTTGTTCAATGTCCAGTTCTAACTGTTGCTTCTTGACCTGCATACAGGTTTTTCAAGAGACAGGTCAGATGGTCTGGTATTCCCATCCCTTGACGAATTTTCCACAGTTTTTTGTGATCCACACAGTCAAAGGCTTTGGCATAGTCAATGAAGCAGAAGTAGATGTTTTTCTGGAACTCTCTTGCTTTTTCTATGATCCAAAGGATGTTGGCAATTTGATATCTGGTTCCTCTGCCTTTTCTAAATCCAGCTTAAACATCTGGAAGTTCTCAGTTCATGTACTGTTGAAGCCTAACTTGGAGAATTTTAAGCATTATTTCTCTAGTGTGTGAGATGAGTGCAATTGTGTGGTAGTCCGAACATTCTTTAGCATTGTCTTTCTTTGGGATTGGAATGAAAACTGATCTTTTCCCTTTCTGATTACACCTGTCCTACTCAACTTTTCAATATAATGCAAGAGCTACTTCCTCCATACATACTTCACTGCTCCCTCTTGGCAGCATTTTTCCACTCCTGGTTTCCAAAAAGAAGGTTTTTCCTTTATCATTCCTGGCCTCTTTCCCCTCCCTGACTTTCCCCCACAGTGTAAGTGTCCAGTCAGTGAGTGACAGCTTTTGATCCAAGTGTCTGAACTGGACAGAGTTAATCTATCAGTGGTCCCGAGGTTGCACATTACGTCTCTGCTCTCATTGCCTCTCTGCTTGACCAGTGAGGGGGAAGACCTGAAGTAAGTGTGTCTACTTTGCAGATTTAAACTTTCCATCTGTTGGACTGTTGCAACATATAAACTAGAGGATAAAGGAATTGCAAACCCAATTTGGTTTTCACACTAAGCTTTGTCCTTCAATCTAGTTTCTGTTGCTAATAAAGTTGATATACTACTTATATAATTTTGGTTTTTTTAACCTTACCTCTGAATTTGATCTGAATTATGGTGGAGGAGGTGTTACTTTTTGAGAAGGGCTCCCTTTATCTCAGTCTCCTTTGTATTATTCGTTCATCTCCTAGAGCTGAGACCATGTCAGATCCATCTCGTATCTAACGTGTTTGGCTCAGAGACACATGACAGGTACTCAGTAGTGTTTCTTTGATTACATTAAGCAAATGTGCAAATGGGGACCTTAAAACTGTGCTGAAGCAGACCTGATGGGATCTCCTGCTGCATGTAAAGAGCACCAGCATTTATTTGTGTAATTTCTGTGTGATTTTGAAATTAATTAGCAACAATGAGCCTGAGAGTTACCTGAAGTCATCTCTGTGCAATGCAATAATCGACAGGCATTGACCACTGATCTGTGGTACTCTCTGCTCTAGAGAAGTATGGATCTGACACCATCCTGAAGGCCCAGGTTTATCACCTTGTGAGAATACAAGAGACCACATTAATATTAACATTTGAATATCGCCAGCACCTGATCTCTACCCATCACTAGCCTCCTCACCTATTTTGTGTGTTCTCCAAGTGGCTGGATATCATCAGTGCGTGCATATGTGCTCAGTTGTATCTGACTCTTTGCGACCCCATGGACAGTAACCTGCCAGGCTCTTCTGTCCATGGAACTTTCCAGGCAAGAATACTGAAGGGGGTTGCCATTTTCTACTTCCGGGATCTTCCTGACCCAGGGATTGAACCCGCGTCTCTTGCATTTCCTGCCTTGGCAGGCAGGTTCATTACCACTGAGCCACCTGGGAAGCCTGGCTATCATTATACATAGGGATAAATCCACTTTGTGTTCTTTGACCCAGTCATTTGAAAGCTACCTTAGGCATGTCCTCTGCTATCCCAGCCTAATGTGAAAACACACGGTTCTGGTTCTGTTTGCATTTCACAGGGAAACAGTACAGAGAGGAGCGCTGAGGCCACTGGACTGTCTGCTCTTTGAAGAATGGCTGCACCCAGTGAAGGGGAGGAGGAAGCAGAGGAAGACGATCAGTGACACACAAAACTGGGGAATTTCCAGAGTTAGGTTGGCAGAAGAGCTGAAATATGTTTAAAAAGATTTAGCATTTTTTTAAGTGAAGGATAATTGTTTTAGAGAATTTTGTTGTTTTCTGCCAATTATCAACATGAATCAGTCATAGGTGTATATATATGTCCCCTCCCTCTTGAAACAATTTCTTTTTAAGATATCATCAGAGATTCTCATGGGCTCCCCTGATAGCTCAGTTGGTAAAGAATCTGCCTGCAATGCAGGAGACCCTTGTTTGATTCCTGGGTCGGGAAGATCCGCTGGAGAAGGGAAAGGCTACCCACTCCAGTATTCCGGCCTGAAGAATTCCATGGACAGTCCATGGGGTCACAAAGAGTTGAACAGGACTGAGTGACTTTCACTTTCACTTTCACAGAGATTCTCATAAAGATTTAGCCTATGGATTTAGCCAACATTATTTTTGAGTCACTTCCAGAGTGCAATTTGGGTCAAGTGGTAGAACAAAGTTCTGATTGCAGTGATAAGTGAGTGAGGAGGAAATGGAGGCAGTAAAAACCTGAGGAGAGAAATATGACAGGACCTTGAGAAGAGTAGTGAAAGAGAAGGGAAACCAACATGACTGAGCATAGGGAAGAGAGGGTGGGTGGGGATGAGGCTGGAACACAGTTAGGCAGGACTTCGTAAGCCAGGGGTAGGGGAGTGCATTTTATTTTGAATGGGATATTAATAGAAAATAATAGGAAGACTTTTGCTAGGGAGTGAGATGAACTTCCACAAGTTCAAGCTGGATTTAGAAAAGGCAGAGGAACCAGAGATTATATTGCCAACGTCCATTGGATCATAGAAAAAGCAAGAGAGTTCCAGAAAAAAACAACTACTTCTGCTTTATTGACTATGCCAAAGCCTTTGACTGTGTGGATCATAACAAACAGTGGAAAATTATTCAAGATATGAGAATACCAGACCACCTGACCTGCTTCCTGAGAAATCTGTATGCAGGTCAAGAAGCAACAGTTACAACTGGACATGGAACAACAGACTGGTTCCAAATTGGGAAAGGAGTACATCAAGGCTGTATATTGTCACCCTGCTTATTTAACTTATATGCAGAGTACATCAAGTGAAATGCTGGGCTGGATAAAGGACAAGCTGGAATTAAGACTGCTGGGAGAAATATCAATAACTTCAGAAACACAGATGACATCACCCTTATGGCAGAAAGCGAAGAGGAACTAAAGAGCCTCTTGATGAAAGTGAAAGAGGAGAGTGAAAAAGTTGGCTTAAAACTCAACATTCAGAAAACAAAGATCATGGCATCTGGTCCCATCACTTCATGGCAAATAGATGGGGAAACAGTGGAAACAGTGACATATTTTACTTTCTTGGGCTCCAAAATCCCTGCAGATGATGACTGAACCCATGAAATTAAAAGACTCTTGCTCCTTGGAAGAAGAGTTATGACCAAACTAGACAGCATATTAAAAAGCAGAGACATTATTTTGCCGACAAAGGTCTGTCTAGTCAAAGCTATGGTTTTTCCGGTAGTCATGTATGGAGATCCTGTTGTAAAATATTTAAGCTATATTTGAAGGATAAATTTTAAGGAAAAAAATGGAGTTAGTGGGAACTAATCAACAGGTTATAACAAAAGATTAAAGATTGGACAGCTAGCCAGCAGCATGAGCCTTACTAATCTGTATTTTTTTCCCAATTACAGTGAAATAAACATAAGATGTAGATTTTCCCATATTTTAAGTTTTTCTCTTCAGAGATGATTCCTGCATTAGAATGACTGAATAAGAAACACAAACTTTTTTCTTAAATATGGTCTGTACCAGGACTGTTCCCAACAGCCAAAAGATGGACACAGCAGAACTATCCATCATTGGATGAATGTGTAAACAAATTGTGCTGTAAACCTTATATACAGTGGGGTAGTATTCAGCCATACAAAGGAGTGGTACTGATAAACGCAACAGGTGAGGAGCCTTCCAAACATCATGCTAATTAAAGAAGCAAGGCACAAAAAAGATAACATACTTCATGATTTCATTTACATGAAATGTCCAGAATAGGTAAATCCTTAGACAGAAAGCAGGCTGGTGATTGCCAGGGGAAGATGGAGGGGAGGCATATGGAGTGTTGGCTTAAAGAGTCTAGGGTTTTCTTTTGGGAAGATGAAAGTGTTTCAGAACTCAGTATATGTGACAGTTGCCCAACATCGTGAATGCACTAAGTGCCACAGAATTATACACTTAAAAGTGGTAAATTTTGTTTTAAGAGACTGTCATCTCAATAAAATTTTTTTTTTAATTCATTGGAACATTTCTTAACTTTGAGAAGCCTGATCTGTAGTGTTTTCAGTAGTGCTTTCTGAAAGGGTGGCAGTGAGTTGCTCTTGGAGCCAGCAAGAGGCAAGAGCCCTAGTTTCACCCTGTGTGACTGTGCATGTGTGCAAAAGGCATTTCAGTTACAAATTCCCGTTTCCTTGATTGTTTCTGAGTCACATTTTCTCTTTTAAAAGTTGTCTCTTTTTGTCTTGTACTCATTTACTGAGGTCCTATGTGTCTGCTGTTGTTTCATATGTATCTTGTGAAATAAACATATTATTTCCTTTCCTGTTTTGTTTTCTTATGGTTATTTTGCCATAGTTTGCCTTTTTTAAAAGTATACTTTTTAAAAATACCTTTTATACCATTCAGCTTATTTTTTCCCATTGTGATTTCTTCTTTTACCTCTAGGCTGAAAGACCCACCTCTTTCCAAAGGTCAGACTAAATATTCAATTCTATTTTTATCTAGATTTTTCTATGGTTCGATCTGTCAGAAGTTTATTTTTAATAGTTAAATATTTTTATGATATTTTCTATGGGAAAATGAAAAGTTGTAATTTCTTACCAGAATGATGTAACTTTGAGCATGGTTTCTCAAAATTGAGCAATCTGCAGATCACTTTTAAAGGGAAAAAATGATCTTGACTCTAATGATGACAAATGACTTTTATTATGTTATTTCTTATAATGGATTGAATTTTGTTCCCTCCAAATTTATATGTTGAAGTCCTCACCTTAGTACTTCTGAAAAATGTGACCTTATTTGAATATCGGGTTGTGGTAGATGTAATTCGTTAAAATGAGGTCACACTGGAGTAAGGTGGGTCCCTAATCCAAAGTGGTATCCTTATAGATGGAGGAGGGCATGGCAACCCACTCCAGTGTTCTTGCCTGGAGAAGCCCATGGACAGAGGAGCCTGGCTGGCTACAGTCCACGGGGTTGCACAGAGTTGGACACGACTGAAGCGACCGCACAGTCCAGCACAGCACATCCTTATAGAAATGGGAGATTTGGATGTAGACATGTATGTGGGCTTGGGGGTGGGACGTCCCATGGTGGTTCAGTGGTAAAGAATCTGCCTGCAGTACAGGAGATGCACGTTCAGTCCTTGGGTCCGGAAGATCCCCCGGAGGAGGGCATGGCAACCCAGTCCAGTATTGTTGCCTGGAGAATCACATGGACAAAGGAGCCTGGTGGGCTACAGTCCATGAGGTCTCAAAGACTTGGACACGACTCAAGTGACTGAGCATGCATATGCATGCAGGAGCCAAGGAACTACTAGAAGTTCAGAGAAGTATGTGATGCTTCATTACAGCTACTCTAGCAAACTAATATACTCATGTATGTATCAATACACTCCATAAACCTGCAGTTCTTTTACAGCTATCAAAACAAAGAAAATTTTAAAAATACACATATTTAAATTTATAAACCCCCCAAATTTTGCATGAGTGACGCTAAGTTAATGTGACAATTAGTATAATTTTGCTACAACTGTATCATGACTCCCAATACAAATATAGTCTTGACTACATGTTCCTGAATGCAATTCTCCCAGTTTTTCTCTACTCCAGAACTTTCCTTTATACAATGTTCATGACATCATTTAGTTTTCACTGAGTCTGCTCAGCTCTCCCCTGTTCTCAATAATTTAGAAACACAACTGCAAATATGGGCCCAGAAACCACAGCACAGTTCCTGGTTCCAAGGTGGTCATCCAGACAACCCAGGATATGGTTATGCTGATCACTTTTTAGAAGACCATTAAAATCAAAATGCAAAATAAAAGATTCTCATGGGAACCTTGCAGAGGCCTAAGAACACAAGGCACAAGCTACCAGGCATGCAGAGATTTCAGTTTGAGAAAAGTTTAATCCTGAGGGACCCTCCCATTTGGCGAGATTTGCACTGGAAATGATTTGTCCTGCTCTTTGCTGATTCAGTTAATGAATTAGATCATTGGGACAGAGACGCTTTCCTGGTGACCTCATTCCGGTTTGATTTTCTATGCTTTGTTGACTTCTTCATGTCCTATTCCCTTCTCAGAGAATCTTGAAGATGTTGCGCTTGCTTGTTTCAAAGTCAGCTTCCTTGCTGCCACTGGTCACTAAAAAAATGTGAGTTGTGAATATGGTTTGATACAATGTTATCATGACCTAGTGCAAAAGTTTCTTTCTTTCTTTCTTATTTTTTTTAACAACTTTGGTTCAGCAAAAAATGTGAGATGAAAACAAATCAAAGACCAACAGGAAAGGATGAATTTGCATAAGCATTTACTGAAAAAAAAAAAATCCCAGCAATGTAAATCTAGACTGCTGTGGTCTTACTTCCCAAAATGCCCAGGGTAGGAACCGGAAAGCCGGCAAACCAGTTCTCACGCTCTATAATTTGGAAGAGGAGAGAACTAGATTTCACAGTGTTTGGACACCTTTGCTCAAGTATATTGTAAGCACATTTCTCTTCAAATTTCTGGGAAAACTAGTGTTCCTCTAAAATGCAAGATTTTGCCCAAACCTGGGCCAACAAAATGGCTTGAAGAATTTATTCAAGGCTTTTTGCAGAAATAAGTATGACAAGCATTGAAACATTCTAAATTAATTTTACCAATGTTTGCTAGTGGGATGGGATAAACCAACACAGAGAATGCTGATCGACTTCCTTGTGCAGGGCCACAGCCTCAGAGCGGACAAGAGAAAGGATGTCTGCACGCTGGGAGCCCTCAGCTGTGTCTCTTCCCAAGACAGCTGTGAAGTCAAGGTGATTCAGGCAACCAAACAGTCTTCATAATGGGGAACCTGGAGAGAGTATGTACCACAGGGAAAGGAAGCAAAATCTGAATCCTGGAAGACCTTAGATAAATTGCTATGCTTTCTTACCTTTGTTTTCACATGTGTACCTCGAAGAAATTGCCATATCTCACAGGATATTGTAATAATTACTGAAGTAAAGTATGCAAAGTGCTTACGCCTCAAACATACACAGACAGACAGACATAAACATTACATAATACATACACATACACACAAATATTAGGTTGAACTGTTTGAAATTGCCAGTATTGGCCATTTTTGATGTACACAAATGGCAATTTTATATGGCTTGACCTAAGATGTATGTTACAGGGTAGGTGACTCAGATGGTAAGAATCTGCCTTCAGTGCATGAAACCCAGCTTTGATCTCTGGTTTGGGAAGATCCCCTGGAGAAGGAAATGGCAACCCACTCCAGGATTCTTGCCTGGAGAATTCCATGGACAGAGGAGCCTGGTGGGCTACAGTCCATGGGGTCGCAAAGAGCCTGACACAACTGAGCAACTAACTCACACACACAGTATGTATATTAAGAGTTGTAAACAGTGGCAAAAAAGCAAGAAGCACTGCCTCTTTAGGGTAAAGAAAGCACACATCTATACTTAAAGACGTGATGGAAGATTCCTGACCCAACACAACATCCAATACACAGTACAGTGGGAGAAGAGAAATAAAAAAGTTAGTGTAGCAGATGCACATGTCCCCAAAATATGTTTAAAACAGAGCACAAAAAGAGAACCAAACTTGTGGTAGAGCCATCTTTGCATATAGAGGCTATGCTAACATTAACTCTTCAAGAAGCAGTTTGTGACCTTACAAAAGCATATGCCCAGCTTTCCAAAGCAAACTAAAAATTCACCTTGACATTGCCTCGATATTTATTTTTTATTTCCTTAATTAACCCCGAGGTGTTGTCTAAGGCCAGGATGTGAGTCATAATGTTTTGCTCATTCACCTCTATTTGCTAGCACAGTGGACTGGGCTAGCCCTGAGACGGCCTACAACAGTTACAATAGTTGGTCAGCTCTTCAGACTTGCTGTGAGCAATGTCCTATCAATTTGCCACCCCCACGTTCAGTCTCCTGGGATGACTTGCCACCCCCAGGTTTTGTCTCCTGATTAATGGTTCAGATCCTGACTTTCCAGCTGCACAAACTTCCCACCCAGTGGCTGGATGGATTCCTGTGGCTTTGTCCACTGAGGAGACAGAGTGACTGCTAATGGGAACTGGGTTGGAAAGGTGAAGATCCAGGTCAGGAGCGCTTTATTAATTGCAGCCAGCAGGACTAAAACGAAGTCAGGAGATCAATTTAGTGTCTGTATTGAATTTTTACCCTTTAGACTTCAAAAGTGAAAAGCCCAAGACATAGGTGTTGTGATGAGGGGAGTGAACTGTCAGCAAGCAGAATTTCAGAGCAGTTTATACCCCAATTTCCATTAATTTCCTGAGGTTTCTGGAATTAGCAGTTCAGGGAAACCCTCCAGTAGTTTAGCAAATACAGAAATTTCATCAGGTTTCTTACCAGACAAACACAGACCCAATGCATTGCTCAATGTCTCTATGGCAAAAATTATATGCTGTGGTGTATGTAAAAGGGGAAAAACCATAAGTGGAGGGCACCTCACCCCACAGTAAAATGGTGCCAATTTCAGTGGGTAGCACCACAGTGGCTTCCAGTAACCTAAAGAAAAATATTATGTTAAACTGTTTCCCTAATGTGATACTTTCTTCAAAACCAAAACAGTAAAACATTTGACTCAATAACAATATTCTAGATCTTATAACAGGATCTTGATCAACCTTTACCTTTTGCTTGTTTTTAATCTCTTTTTACCTGGTTAGTTTATTGTTGGTGAGTTTTATAGAGATAGAATCTGAGTGACAAACCCTCTTTAGTTTGATATGGAATTTTTTTCTGTCCAAAATCATTAGAACTTTGTCCCAGTAATTATATAGGACAGATTTATCCAAAGGCTAATTAAGAGTGTTATGTGGAAATGGCATATGTCAAATATAAGTCAATATTCATTTGGGGATGTTATTTTTGATCTGAAGAAAATTGGGTTTATATAGGACAAAGTTTATAGTAGTAAAGACATGATCAAATTGAGAATTATGCAGTACAATTAAGTGTACAGTTTGTTTTCAAGTTGTTTATTCAGTGATTACTGTAAAATGTTTTAGAATGCATCAACAGGTGAAAAATATTAGAGTAACATCTTAAGAAATCACCAGTCTAGGATAATTCTCATATTTCTCTCACCTTGGTGCTTAGGAACTCTCACAGCAAACAAGTCATTGAGTCACCAGTATATATTGTTAACAACAAGCAGAAAGTGACTTGTCTGGCTTCTGTGCCCTGCCGAATTGATGGCGGTGATCAAGGGCTGTATCTTTCAGTCTGGAGTGGTTAGCTCTTGATATTCCCAATCTCCATTTTGACTCTAGCCTCAGGCTTCTTCTGTGAGATATGCTTCTTTTTTTTCCTCCTCAAATTCTTTTTCTTAGTTGTCTAACAATTCAAGATAGTGGTTAAGAGCATGGGCTTTAGTGCCAGAAAGAACTAGGTTTAAATTCTTCACCTACCATGTATTGGCTTTAAGAAGTGTGACTTTTCTGAATTTGTTTCCTTATCTGTAAGAAAGGAATAATAATAATAATTCTAAAATGAGGCATGTATTATTACATAAATGAAATAAGGTTGCTTAGCCTAGTTACTAAACAAACATTAGGTGTTATTATCATTTTTCTCATTTAGCTTCTATGTCATTGTGTGTAATGCCGCACAGTTGTATGGGAACAAACTAGTCAACATAAATTTTCCTTAACATGACAGTTATTAATTTAAGGAATAGTCTTTGGGGAATCGTTAACTTGGACTGCTACCTCACCCTCTTTGCTCATTCTGCACTATCTTTTGCATTCTAATAGGATTAGCCAACCCTAGGGAAGACTGGGAAGCAGCCTCAGAATTTTACAGGAGTTGATGCTTTTCTCAGTACATACCATGCTCACAGGTGTCCAGGAGTGACTCCTCACACATCTGTTACCATAGTTTATGTGGACCACAACACCATCATGCCCACCGAATTTAACCAGGACCCTTAGAAACAAAGATAGCCATTCATATGCTTGCCAGAAAACTCTCCGCAGAAGGAGCAACTCTATATTGGAGAGGATCTAAGCAAATCAATCTGATTTCCTCTTAGAGTGTATCGGAGAGAGAGGGAGAGACTGAAAAGCCTGCGGTCAGGAAGGTAATAAGCAGACACTGTGAAAACACTTTATCAGAAGCTCTGGAAACAGGAGGACGGGGAGAGGCAGGGTTAGTACCATCAGCAGAGAGGAAAGCAGGAGCAGAATTAGGAGAAGAGAGGCTCGAAGCTGGCAGGGACTGAGTGAGGGCTGACGTTGGCAGGGGCATCAGCGGAGCTGCTGCTGGACAGCTGGAACTGCCTCTGAACTGGGAAAGTGGTTGGGTTCTCTGCAAGGCCTGCTAGATGATCGTAAGTATATTAAAGGTAACAGCCTTCCGTGAGTCCCTTCAACTATTCTCAGAGAGTGACTGCTTAGTGATCAAGTTCTGATTTCTTTCCATTTCTTCCTTTCTGTTTAGCTAGCAGATAACCTGTCAACACTGTGGGCTTCTGAATCCAGGCATCCAGGAGGAGGTGTTTCACACCTTCACTCCCCTTGCAGGTTGGCCTTGATTTTGAAACGCCATGCGCCATGTACTCAAAAATAAAGACTGGTGATGTGAAAGCCCAAGGAGAAGACTTCTGTGAATGCATTAAAACAATAAAGAACACGATTTATCTACAGAAACCAGCTTATTTATCTCTGTACGTCTCCCTCATATGTCCTCTTCTAAAATGCCCCTTGCCCTTTTCTCTACCAGTCCAAGCCCCTCACCAGACCCTGCAGGACCTAATGAGAATTCACATTCAGCCTCCAAGATCCCCTGGGAAGGGAATGTCGACAGACTCCAGTATTCTTGCCTGAGAATCTCATGCACAGAGGAGCCTGTTGTCTGGAGTTGAAGCCAGACATATGACTCACAGTATTTAGTGACTCTTGGTACCTTAAAGTCTTACTAATTTACAAGAGGTTGTAAACCGCTTATTTAAACTGTATGTATGAATGTCAATAGTATAATAATAATATTTTAAGTCATTAACATTCTAATTGAATAAGGCTACTTACAATTTTTTAATATGCTGTCTAGGTGGGTCATAACTTTCCTTCCAAGGAGTAAGCATCTTTTAATTTCATGGCTGCAATCACCATCTGTAGTGATTTTGGAGCCCCCCCAAAATAAAGTCTGTCACTGTTTCCACTGTTTCCCCATCTATTTGCCATGAAGTGATGGGACCGGATGCCATGATATTGGTTTTCTGAACATTGAGGTTTAAGCCAACTTTTATAAAGCCGAGCGCCGAAGAATCAATGCTTTTGATCTGTGGTGTTGAAGAAGACTCTTGAGAGTCCCTTGGACTGCAAGAAGATCCAACCAGTCCATCCTAAAGGAGATCAGTCCTGAATATTCATTGGAAGGACTGATGCTGAAGCTGAAACTGCAATACTTTGGCCACTTGATGCGAAGAGCTGACTCATTTGAAAAGACCCTGATTCTGGGAAAGATTGAAGGCAGGAGGAAAAGGGGACAACAGAGGATGAGATGGTTGGATGGCATCACTGACTCAATGGACATGAGTTTGAGTAAACTCTGGGAGCTGGTGATGGACAGGGAGGCCTGGCATGCTGTAGTCCATGTGGTCGCAAAGAGTCAGATATGACTGAGCGACAGAACTGAAATGAACTGACTTAAAATTTAAACTGAATTTGGGCATAGGTGATTTTTCTGTTTAATTTATCCATCAACCAAGATATTTCTGAGCACTAAGCTCATAAATAACAATAATTAATAAATATTTATAGATAGCATGCAGACCACAGAAAAACTGTCGAGAATTATGAGGAAGATAGGTTCACGGAGAGTTATCTTCAGACAACTTAAAAAGTCTCTAAAGCACCTCCTGATGAATTATACCCTGATCAGGGTGTTGCTTGCATCATGCTTTGTTGTAATTGTTTTCCTGAAACTCAAACTTGTGTTTATTAAAAAGGCAGCTGCATTTCTGTTGCAGAGCAAAGAGCAGATAAATACACTTTATAACAGGTAACCTGGGTTAGGCTGGTCTGGGATGGAAAAGTAGTTACAAAGCTCAACTAGGTTATCATCATACATCTTCCTGTATCTCTACCGCTCTAACATCCTTTGCCTATAAATCATCTCTAGACCATGGCAGTTTAACACAGACCAGAGCTCTTCGCAAGAAACCAGTGCTTCCATGTTAATTTGGACAAAGGAATAATTGTTTGATGAAAATATGATGACTAAAGAATCGTATCCAACAATCTAGACATTCTTTCTACTGAGAGATACCTATATGAAGATATACTCAAGAGCAGGGTTTTCTTGGTTTGTCTGGAGCCAGAGCAAAAGGCCCGGGGTGATCTGAAAGGACTGTCCCTTCAGATTCTATTTTTCGCTCTTTTCTCCCACACAGTTACTGCTGTAGACAAAAATGCCTATATGTCAATCCTAGAAATAAAAGTTACAAAGCTCTAAAAGAACCAAGAGAATGGGAGAGAGAAATCTAGAGATTTCAACAAATTCATAAAATTAACAAAATGATAATACCGGCGTTTCATCACTTGTTTCACAAAATCCTGGATTTTTTATTGCATTTTTCTTAACTCTATTTGGAAACACCTTTTTAAATGAATGAACTTGGCCCCACCACGCGGTGTACAGGGTCTTAGTTCCCCAACCATTGCTTGCGTCCTGGTGATGAAGTGTGGAGTCTTAGCCGCTTGACTGCCAAGGAAGGCCCTTAAATTCTAGGTTTGATACTCATACTTTATTTTTAAAAACACAATTTAGTAATTTTAAAAATTTGAAAAATCACTGAAATTAGTTAATACACTTTAAATTTAAAAATTAATAAGCATATCTTGGACATAAAATTTATTGTTCTTTAGTCGCTCAGTTGTGTCCGACTCTTTGCGACCCCATGGACTGCAGCACGCCAGGTCTCCCGTCCATCACCAACTCCTGGAGTTTACTCAAACTCATGTCCATTGAGTAGGTGATGCCATCCAACCATCTTCTCATCCTCTGTCATCCCCTTCTCCTCCTGCCTTCAATCTTTCCCAGAATCAGGGTCTTTTCAAATGAGTCAGCTCTTGTTATCAGGTGGCCAAAATATTTGAGCTTCAACTTCAGCATTAGTCCTTGCAATGAATATTCAGGATTTATTTCCTTTAGGATTTCCTTTAGGATAAAATTTATTAGCACTTGTCAATTCATATTTGACATTCTAAAATAAGTTATAAAAATAAATAGCTGAAATAAAAAACAAATTATTTTCATAGTCTTTAGTTTCAGCATTTGTAAATGAAGTCTTCCTCTATATGAATTAATTTCGATATTTTCATCTTCATACTTGAAATTTTGGGGAAAGCCTCCACTTTGCTGTCATAACTCAATAATTTGTCTCCATTAATTGTGCGATGTCAGACATGAGCAATAACAAAGTGCTGGATTTTTCAAACAATTCGTATTTTCACATTTGTTATTTCATTTTCTGGGCTCTCTGTTTTGATACTGTCACTCTGTTTTCTAGTGTGTTTCCTTGAGTTGGAGAGAAAAAAGTAGAAATTCACTGGTGCCCTGTGCAGTTCAAGGAAGTGTGTGCTGCATAGGAGTGTGACCTATCAGCGAGAACCACAGAACATGGCTAAGAACGGATGCATTTACCTGGATCTCACCTGGAAGCCATTTTTGACCTCCACTGGTTTCTGGGAACCATCTCTGATTTAGGGCCTAAATTTAGGGGGTAAGTCATCTTATTTTTTGAGGTTGTGACCTATCTCCGTTCCCATCAACTGATTAAATTCTTTAAGATAATGAAAATGGTGGAACAAATTGGTTCATTTAATCTGGATATGGCAGAATACCTTGGGAGCAAATGAAATATTAGGATGAATGTCTCTTATGCAATATGCTTTCCTCTTCAAGTTGAAAGCACTCTGAAGTAACCCAAAAACTGGCGGGTGTAGGACTTTCCAAGATGTGTAAATTGTTTATCATTGGAGGAAGAGTAGATAAAATTCTGTATTTAACCTCTTGCTTGATGAGTTTCATCAGCTTGCACAGTTGTACAAGGAAGAATCAAGATCCACTTAATCATTGGTGTTTTGGAAATTTTGAAAAAAATTTTTGGTATTGGAAAAAATTGACACATATCCTCAATGATGGCTCATTTCCTAACATCTGGATTCTATTAATCCTGTTTAGTGTTGGACTCAGTTAAAACGGTCCTGGCAGCAAGGTGGTTAGATGAGTTCCCAAAATGAAGCAAGCTAGCCTTGAGGGTCCTTGGGTTATGATCCGTAGGGAAAATTCTTCTCATCCCTATAGTCCTGTCTCGTGTTAGGATCTTTGGATCTGGGGGTCTGGAGCAGACTCCCTCAGACTCTTGGCCGCTCTGTAGTAAATAAGGGTCAAAGCAGAAGGACGGTGCTCGGCTCTGCCCTGTCTCACAGTAAATGTCATTTTCTCTCCAACCCGCTTCCCATCCTCCCCACCTTGGCTCTGTCCTTTGCTTTCTTTCTTGCATCTCTTCCCCTCCTGCTCTTCCTCCCTCCCTTCCTTTCACCCCTCCCTTTCTCACTCCTTCCTTCTCTCCCTTCCTACTTCTCTCCCTCCTCCTTACCTTCCTTCCTAGGTCAGAGGGCAAACTACAAGATCCCTGTTGCTCAGCCAGTTTTAGAGAGAAAATCCTCAAAAAAAAAAAGCAAAATGTACATTTTACATTTAAGGTCATTAAACAAAGAATGAAAGCTTTACTTCTATCCATAAACTTTTACTTTGGACCAAAGAATGTGCTATACTTGCTCTGTCACTGACCAGATGGCAGTGCAAAAAATAGTGATAAATGAATGAATTGTACGCCAAGATTTTGATCCTATAAAAGATCAATGGTAGTGCGGTACAACAAATCATTTTTCTGCAAATTTAGAGAGATCAAAAGTAACAAATGTTGAAACTATATTATTGGGCACAACTGATTCTTTCTCAAGTGAGATTGCAAATTACAACTCAAGTCAAGAGAAGGATTAAGACAAAATTCCGGCATGAAATCTGCACTCACCTTGACCTTGTCTTTGTTTGCATCCCTTCATTTGTTTATCCGTACAACACATTTTAATTGAGTAACAAGTGAGGGTTGAATCTCTAGGGTTATAAAAATGAGTAAAGAAGCATGTTTGCACTCAATCTCTAGGACATCAGAAAGATATTTCTCCACTAGTGAATGCCTTTTAAAGTAAAATTTCATTGATTTAAAGGCTGCTGATATAGTTAAATATTTTATTTAGTATACATAAATCTCATTTAGCAATATGTTGGAGGAAAAAAAGCACTTCAACATTTTCTAGGCTAATGTTTTAGTTTTACTTGCAAGGCAAATCAAGTTAGAGTGCAGCAGCTATTTTTTTTCCCCAAGAATCTATGAGTTTAACAGTTCTTTAATACTTTAAAAAAAATGTTTTGTCTCCAAACTTTGGGACCACCAATTCAATCATTTAGTATATAATTTATTGTTACATAGCATAGGCAGAATGTTAATTTATTAGTTGCATTGAATTACTTCTTGCCTTGTACTTCAATTGAATTTTTAAAAAATCAGATATTTTATATTAAGTAGAATTTTGCACCCTTATTCAAAATGACTAATGTCTTATAGGAATTTTAAAATAATAGATGATTATAGTGCAGTTGAGTTTTTTTTAAACTAAGGATACTTGTAAACACATCCAAGTTGAGGCTGTCTCTAAACAAATTTTAATATACCATAGTGTACCTTATAGACCTCTGACTTTATAAGGAAATAAGAATCATGAAAAGGCTAGATTCAAAAAGTACAACAGTCTTTAGAAGGTCACATTTCAATGCCTCTGTGTGTTAATCAGGATAGCAAATTATATTCCAACTCTTTCCCCTGAAACTGTGGACCATGGCGTCCAAGACCATGCTCTCCAAGCAGCATTCAAGGTTCAGAGTGATAAGACCCAACTCAATTTCACTAGAGTTTTCTGGGACACTCCTGACACATGATCTTCTTCAAAAGCAGAGGCAATGATGATGGAAAGATTGTCTTTATTGAGGAGGTCTTGTTGTTTAAAGCACTCTACCAGAAGTCAGGGCTTCCCTGGTGGCTCAGCTGATAAAGAATCTGCCCGCAATGCGGGAGACCTGGGTTGGATTCCTGGGTTGGGAAGATCCCCTGGAGAAGGGAACGACCACCCACTCCAATATTCTGGCTTGGAGAATTCCATGGACTGTATAGTCCATGGGGTCACAAAGGGTCGGACACAACCGAGCAACTTTCATTTTCACTTTCACCAGAAGTCATAGGTTTTGCTCTTGTTTTGACAACTTCCCCACAATTATTTTCCGAGTTGTTTCCCATTTGGGGTATGGAGATTTCTTCCCCCATTTGATGGGTGCTTTGGACCACTGGCTTATGCTTTTTCTCCTAGTAAGGGTCTGGGAGACAGTGTTCACTTTGATGCTACTGCTGCTGCTGCTGCTAAGTCGCTTCAGTCGTGTCCGACTCTGTGTGACCCCATAGATGGCAGCCCACCAGGCTCCCCCGTCCCTGGGATTCTCCAGGCAAGAACACTGGAGTGGGGTGCCATGTCCTTCTCCAATGCATGAAAGTGAAAAGTGAAAGTGAAGTCGCTCAGTCGTGTCCGACTCTCAGCGACCCCATGGACTGCAGCCTACCAGGCTCCTCCGTCCACGGGATTTTCCAGGCAAGAGTATTGGAGTGGGGTGCCATTGCCTTCTCCGTGATGATGATGAACTCTGGGCAAATGATTCCAAAGGTAAGGGTGAACATCCTTCAGTTAGAATTCATGTAACTGTTCATTAAACTTGTGTAATCATTGACCTCAGAGAGTGGTGAAATTACAGAAAGCTCCCATTTGGGAGAAAATTGCTTTGTCCATTTAATGTAAATAAGATGTCAAAACATTGAGTTTTCCATCTCCTATCCCCAACAGCAATTAAGGCAATAAAACAGAATCAACCAAAATGCTTTTTGAGGTCTTAGAGGGTTAAGCTGACTACAGGGATTATGTGGTAACTCTACAAAGTTTGACTTTAACCCAAGATTTTCTCCCCTATGTTTGAAGAAAGTGTAACATAGATTACTAATTGCTGATCATTAAACTTCAGTCAGTTCAGTCGCTCAGTCATGTCTGACTCTTTGCGACCCCATGGACTGCAGCACGCCAGGCCTCCCTGTCCATCACCAGCTCCTGGAGTTGACTCAAATTCATGTCCATTGAGTCGGTGATGCCATCCAACCATCTCATCCTCTGTCGTCCCCTTCTCCTGCCCTCAATCTTTCCCAGCATCAGGGTCTTTTCCAATAAGTCAGTTCTTAGCATCAGGTGGCCAAAGTATTGGAACTTCAGCTTCAACATCAGTCCTTTCAATGAATGTTCAGGACTGATTTCCTTTAGGATGGACTGGTTGGATCTCCTTGCTGTCCAGGGGACTCTCAAGAGTCTTCTCAGACACCACAGTTAAAAACACCAATTCTTTGGTGCTCAGCTGTCTTTATGGTCCAACTCTCACATCCTTAGATAACTACTGGAAAAACCATAGATTTGACTAGACAGATTTTATCGGCAAAGTAATGTCTCTGCTTTTTAATATGCTATCTAGATTTGTCATAACTTTTCTTCCAAGGAGCAAGCATATAATCTAATTTAAAGAATGTTATTGGAGTATAGCTGATTTGCAATACTGTATTAGTTTCAAGTCTACAGCAAAATGAATCAGTTTTACATATACATATATCCACTATTTTTTTTTTTAGATTCTTTTCCATATAGACCATTACAGAGTTCTGAGTTGAGTTCCCTGTGCTATACAGCAGGTTCTTATTAGTTAATCTATTTTAAATATAGTAGTGTGTATAGGTCAGTCCCGATGTCTCAATTTATCCTCACCCAGTCCCCTGGAAATCATAAATTTGTTTTCTACATCCCTGACTCTACTCTTGTTTTGTAAGTAAGTTCATTTGTACTCTTTTTTTTTTTTAATTTTTAGAGTCAGCATATAAGCAATATCATATGATATTTGTCTTTCTGTGTCTAACTTAACTTCACTCAGTATGACAATCTCTGGGTCCACCCATGTTGCTGAAACTAGCATCATTTTATTCTCTTTTTATTGCCGATCTGTACTCCATTGTATATACAGACCACATCTTCTCTGTCTGCTCCTGGGCTGATGGGTGTTTAGGGTGCTCCCACGCCCTTGCTGCTGTAAATAGTGCTGCAATATTGGGGCACATGTGTCTCTTTGAATTATGGTTTTCTCAGGATTTATGCCCAGTAATGGGATTGCTGGGTCATATGCTAGTTCTATTTTTAGTTTTTTAAGGAACCTCCATATCGTTGTCCATAGTGGTTGTATCTATTTACATTCCCACCAACAGTGCAAGAGGAGTCCCTTTTCCCCACACTCTCTCCAGTATTTGTTGTTTGTAGATTTTTTTGATAATGGCCATTCTGACTGGTGTGAGGTGATATTTCATTGTAGCTTTGATTTGCATTTCTCTAATTATTAGTGATGTTCAACATCTTTTCATGTGCTTTTTGGCCAGAGTTGGACTGTGAAGAAAGCTGAGTGCTGAAGAAATGATGCTTTTGAATTGTGGTGTTGGAGAAGACTCTTGAGAGTCCCTTGGACAGCAAGGAGATCCAATCAGTCCATCCTAAAGGAGATCAGTCCTGGGTGTTCATTGTAAGGACTGATGCTGAAGCTGAAACTCCAATACTTTGGCCACCTCATGCAAAGAGTTGACTCATTAGAAAAGACCCTGAGGCTGGGAAGGATTGGGGGCAGGAGGAGAAGGGGATGACAGAGGATGAGATGGTTGGATGGTATCACCGACTCGATGGAGATGGGTTTGTGTAGACTCCGGGAGTTGGTGATGGACAGGGAGGCCTGGTGTGCTGTGGTTCATGGGGTCGCAAAGAGTCGGACATGACTGAGTGACTGAACTGACTGACTGACTGATGTCTTCTTTGGAGAAATGTCCATTTAGATCTTTCACCGATTTTTTTATTGGGTTATTTGTTTTTTGTTATATATATATGTACATATACACACACATATATACACACACACACACACATTGAGCTGCATGAGCTTTTTGTAACATACAATCTAGTTAATGAAGGACATGCCATCAGTCTTTGGCCAGATCTAGGAGTAAATGTTCCTTACCTATAGGTCTTGGGGACAGGGTAGGATAATTATTATATTTGTTGTCAAAATAAACCTTCTATGTCATTTCATTTTCTCACTCTGTGAAATATGAAAACAGAGAGCTATCATCATTGTATCTGAAAATAAATATGTAATTAATACATGAAGATATACATTAAACTACACAAAAAGGTACAGTAAATCAGGGCTGAAAATGTATTATAGTTTTCTCATTTTAACCCTTATGCTGTCAATTGTATCACTTAGGATCCAATCAGAAACCAGATTGGGTATTTGGGTATTTAATACCTTTGGGTATTAAAACAGTATTGGAAGAAAAACAGAAGCATAGAACAAACCACAAATTCAGTTCAGTTCAGTCACCCAGTTGTGTCCGACTCTTTGCGACCCCATGAACCGCAACACGCCGGGCCTCCCTGTCCATCACCAACTCCTGGAGTTTACCCAGACTCATGTCCATTGAGTCGGTGATGCCATCCAACCATCTCATCCTCTGTTGTCCCCTTCTCCTCCTGCCCTCCATCTTTCCCAGCATCAGGATCTTTGCCAATGAGTCAGCTCTTCGCATCAGGTGGCCAAAGTATTGGAGTTTCAGCTTCAGCATCAGTTCTTCCAATGAATACACAGGGCTGATTTCCTTTAGCATGGACTGGTTGCATCTCCTTGCAGTCCAAGGGACCCTCAAGAGTCTTCTCCAACACCACAGTTCAAAAGCATCAATTCTTTGACGCTCACTGTTCTTTATAGTCCAACTCTCACATCCATACATGACCACTGGAAAAGCCATAGCCTTGACTAGACAGATCTTTGTTGACAAAGTTATGTCTCTGCTTTTTAATATGTTGTCAGGCTGGTCATAACTTTCCTTCCAAGGAGTAAGTGTCTTTAATTTCATGGCTGCAGTCACCATCTGCAGTGATTTTGTAGCTCAAAAAAATAGTCTGCCACTGTTTCCAATGTTTCCCCATCTATTCGCCATGAAGTGATGGGACCAAATGCCATGATCTTAGTTTTCTGAATGTTGAGCTTTAAGCCAAATTTTTCACTCTCCTCTCTCACTTTCATCAAGAGGATCTTTAGTTCTTCTTCACTTTCTGCCATAAGGGTGGTGTCATCTGCACATCTGAGGTTATTGATATTTCTTCCAGCAATCTTGATTCCAGCTTGTGCTTCTTCCAGCCCAGCGTTTCTCATGATGTACTCTGCATGTAAGTTAAATAAGCTGGGTGACAATATACAGCCTTGACATACTCCTTTTCCTATTTTGAACCAGTCTGTTGTTCCATGTGCAGTTCTAACTGTTGCTTCTTGACCTACATATAGATTTCTCAGGAGGCAGGTCAGGTGGTCTGGTATTCCCATCTCTTTCAGAATTTTCCACAGTTTATTGTGATCCACACAGTCAAAAGCTTTGGCATAGTCAATAAAGCAGAAATAGATGTTTTTCTGGAACTCTCTTGCTTTTTCAATGATCCAGAAGATGTTGGCAATTTGATCTCTGGTTCCTCTGCCTTTTCCAAAACCAGCTTGAACATCTGGAATTTCACGGTTCACATATTGCTGAAGCCTGGCTTGGAGAATTTTGAGCATTACTTTACTAGCATGTGAGATGAGTGCAATTGTGTGGTAGTTTGAGCAATCTTTGGCATTGCCTTTCTTTGGGAATGGAATGGAAACTGACCTTTTCCACTCCTGTGGCCACTGCTGAGTTTTCCAAATTTTCTGGCATATTGAGTGAAGCACTTTCACAGCATCATCTTTTAGGATTTGAAATAGCTCAACTGGAATTCCATCACCTCCACTAGCTTTTTTCATAGTGATGCTTCCTAAGGTCCACCTGACTTCACATTCTAGGATGTCTGGCTCTAGGTGAGTGATCACACCATCGTGATTATCTGGGTCATAAAGATCTTTTTTGTACAGTTCTTCTGTGTATTCTTGCCACCTCTTCTTAATATCTTCTGCTTCTGTTAGGTCCATGCCATTTCTGTCCTTTATTGTGTCCATCTTTGCATGAAATGTTCCCTTGGTATCTCTAATTTTCTTGAAGAGATCTCTAGTCTTTCCCATCTTGTTGTTTTCCTCTATTTCTTTGCACTGATCACTGAGGAAAGCTTTCTTATCTCTCCTTGCTATTCTTTGGAACTCTGCATTCAGATGGGCATATCTTTCCTTTTCTCCTTTGCTTTTCACTTCTCTTCTTTTCCCAGCTATTTGTAAGGCCTCCTCAGACAGCCATTGTGTTATTTTGCATTTCTTTTTCTTGGGGATGGTCTGGATTCCTGTCTCCTGTACAATGTCATGAACCTCTGTCCATAGTTCGTCAGGCACTCTATCAGATCTAGTCCCTTAAATCTATTTCTCACTTCCACTATATAATCATAAGGGTTTTGATTTAGGTCATATCTGAATGGTCTAGTGGTTTTCCCCACTTTCTTCAATTTCAGTCTGAATTTGGCAATAAGGAGTTCATGATCTGAGTCATAGTCAGCTCCTGGTCTTTTTTCTGCTGACTGTATGGAGCTTCTTCCTCTTCAGCTGCAAAGAATATAATCATACTGATTTCGATGTTGACCATCTGGTGATGTCCATGTGTAGAGTCTTCTCCTGTGTTGTTGGAAGAGGGTGTTTGCTATAACCAGTGTGTTCTCTTGGCAAAACTCTATTAGCCTTTTCCCTGCTTCATTCTGTACTCCAAGGCCAAATTTGCCTGTTACTCCAGGTGTTTCTTGACTTTTTACTTTCGCATTCCAGTTCCCTATAATGAAAAGGACATCTTTTTTGGGTGTTAGTTCTAAAAGGTCTTGTAGGTCTTCATAGAACTGTTCAACTTCAGCTTCTTTAGCATTACTGGTCGGGGCATAGAGTTGGATTACCTTGATATTGAATGGTTTGTCTTGGAAATGAACAGAGATCATTCTGTCGTTTTTGAGATTGCATCCAAGTACTGCATTTCGGACTCTTTTGTTGACCATGATGGCTACTCCATTTCTTCTAAGGGATTCCTGCCCACAGTAGTAGATATAATAGTCATCTGAGTTAAATTCACCCATTCCAGTCCGTTTTAGTTCGCTGATTCCTAGAATGTCAACATTCAACTCTTCCTCTTTGACCACTTCCAATTTGCCTTGATTCATGTACCTAACATTCCAGGTTCCTATGCAATATTGCTCTTTACAGCATTGGACTTTACTTCCATCACCAGTCACACCCACAGCTGGGTGTTGCTTTTGCTTTGGCTCTCTCTCTTCATTGTTTCTGGAGTTATTTCTCCACTGATTTCCAGTAGCATATTGGGCACATACCGACCTGTGGAGTTCATCTTCCAGTGTCCTATCTTTTTGCCTTTTCATACTGTTCATGGGGTTCTCAAGGCAAGAATACTGAAGTGGTTTGCCATGCCCTTCTCCAGTGGACCACATTCTGTCAGACCTCTCCACCATGACCCGTCCGTCTTGGGTGGCCCCACACGGCATGGCTTAGTTTCGTTGAGATAGACAAGGCTGTGGTCCCTGTGATCAGATTGGCTAGATTTATGTGTTGTGATTTCAGTCTGTCTGCCCTCTGATGCCCTCTCTCAGTGCCTACCGTCTTACTTGCGTTTCTTTTACCTTGTACGGGGGGTATCTCTTCTCGGCTGCTCCAGCAAAGCGCAGTCACTGCTCCTTACCTTGGACGAGGGTTGTTTACCCACAAATTAGCAACACTGAAAACCCCTACCAGCCCCTGGGGCTAGAGGGACACAGGAAACAGATGATACGACCAGTTCAGAAGCCTGAGTGACAGGGAATTAGAATCCATGGTGAGCTGCCTGGGGCTTTAGACCCCAGAGGGAGGGACTGTCTGCAGATGACTGGAGACAGCCACACATCTCCCGGGCAAGAGAGAAGAGGTTAAGAAATCTTGGTTTTTCTCCTTTCCAGTGCCTCCCTTTGGCTGAACCTACCTGGAAGTCATTTGGCAAGAAGGCCCAGGAAAAGCTATTGATAGCTATTAATAGCAGAAGAAGGCTTGAGGACAGGAAATTAAGAACATTAATTTCACCTAAAAGCTAACAAGTGACCCCCTTACGCAGGGAACCATAGTTCAGTATTTGAGAGTGAGAATTAGGAATAAGCCACAATATACAATCCGAAGATGTCTTCCTACATCATTTTAATCCAGACACAAAACTAGAATGTTAATGGTTATTTTGTGCTTGAAAAGAATCTGGAGACAGTTTGAAGCAAATCAAAGGCTCACGTTGGGTCATTATTTTCTAACTTTTAGGTCCAAGAAAGACATCAGTCAATGGGCAAATCCCAGAGAAATGTGATTCTGACTTCACACTTGATGCCATTACACAGTCCGAGGAGAAAAAGTTATGTCTCAGGACAAAATATTCAAATTTGTGCCTAGTATCCATGGAATAGCCTGAGAAACACTCCAAGCTGACAGTCTGCAAATTCCCTGGTTCAGCTTTTCCCACCGCTCTCCTCACTTACACAGAATTCTTCCTCTTCCCTGAGCAGAAGCCTGCTTGCAGCCCTGGTGCCTATGTGCTGTGGTTCTTTTTAACTAGACTAACCCTCTGCTCCTAGATGTTTACATGGCTAAACCTCTCTTGTCATCTGGTCTCAGGGTTTTGTTTTTTTTTTAATTAATATATTTTTCATTGAAGGATAATTGCCTTACAGAATTTTGCTGTTTTCTGTCAATCCTCAACATGAATCAGCCACAGGTATACATATATCCCCTCCCTTTTGAACCTCGCTCCCATCTCCCTGCCCAGCCCACCCCTCTAGGTTGATACAGAGCCCCTGTGTGAGTTTCCTGAGCCACACAGCAAATTCCCGTTGGCTCTCTACTTTACATATGGTAATGTAAGTTTCCATGTTACTCTCTCCATACATCTCACCCTCTGCTCCCCTCTCCCCATGTCCATAAGTCTATTCTCTATGTCTGTTTCTCCATTGCTGCTCTGTAAATAAATTCTTCAGTACCATTTTTCTAGATTCTGTATATGTATGTTAGAATACGACATTTATATTTCTCTTTCTGACTCTCTTCATTCACATGTATCCCACTGGTCTCAGTTTTAAACGTGTCTCCTTCGACAGATCTTCCTTGACACTCAAGAGAAAGTGTCTACCCCCTGAGCCCTGTCTCCGATCATTCTATATCATCACTTATTTTATATTCATAATAATGTTTCTAACTGGCCAGATTTGCCTCTTTTTTCTTGCAATGGCTACTTTCTCCTCCTTCTAATTTCTAAGAGTTCTGGTCAGTATTGTTTATGCACTGTCCCGTGTGCCTGCAAGAGTGCCTGGCACAATGGTTTTGCTGAGTGCTGTGTAGGTGAGTTGTGCTGTGCTCAGTTGCCTAGTGGCGTCTGACTCTTGGCGACCCCGTGGACTGTAGCCCACCAGGCTCCCCTGTTCATGGAATTTTCCAGGCAAGAATACTGGAGTGGTTTGTCATTTCCTACTGCAGGGGATCTTCCTGAACCATAGATTAGTTACTGTGAATCAATGATATGCATCAGGCACTTCCTATGTGCCAGGCACATATAGTCCCCATATAACCTATAACACAGGTACTGTGACGATCCCATTTGCATAGTTAAAATTAAGTAACTTTTCTCCTCACTGTGCTCCTTGCAGAGTGCTGGCCTCCTTGCAACTTTCCTCAAATCTACTAGCACACTGGTACCTCTGGGCTGCCTCCCTTGCTGTTCTCTCAGCCAATAGTATTCTTCCTCCGGACAGTTTCACAGCTCACGCCTTCACCTCCCTCGGGTCCTCACTCAAACCTCACTTTCTCTCTAAGCCCTTCCCTGCCGGGTATATAAATTGCAACAGTCCTGCCTGAACCCTCTACTCCCTATCTTGCTGTATCTTTCTCCTTTTCTTTCTCTTTCTACTAGAGTGTTAGCTTCATAAGGACCAGGACTTTGATGTGTTTCATTCACTGTTGTATCACTGAGATCAGGGAGCTAATAAATGACAGAGTTGGGATTTTGGCTGGTGTAGTTGATTCCAAGGGTCTTCCCAAGTAGCTCAGTGGTAAAAGAACCCACCTGCATTGCAGGAGTTGCGGGTTTGATCCCTGGATTGGGAAGATTCCCTGGAGAAGGAAATGGCAAACCACTCCAGTATTCTTGCCTGGGAGACCCTATGAGCAGAGGATTCTGGTGGAGCACAGTCCATGGGGTTGCAAATGAGCTGGATGGGACTAAACAGCAACAGCGAGCCGATTCCAAACTCTGTGCTATCCATCTCTGCGTGAGGCCCACAGACTTAGTTAAGGACTGGATCACCAGAGAGGTAAAAGAAACACGTATCTTGTAGACCATAACTTTGGAGGATTTCTTTGTAATTTAGCTTATATTTAGTCAATTTATTATGTTCTTTGCCTTAGATGTGTCCCTGGCTTGGTCATAACTTTCCAACCAAAAATAAGGTCTTTCTTTGTTCATTATTGACAAGAAAAAACCTTAGGGCCTTCACGTCATGCTATATGAATATTCCAAGGGAATTAGTGATCTTGGATTCCCAGGAGAAACCCAAGAGGCTGATGCTGCTGTCCATGAACCCAACACTGAGATGACCACCTTTTTCACTGCAGATGGGTGCTGAAGGGATGAAATCATCTCGAAGGAAAGCTGAGGTAGAAGCTTTTGTTGAGCTCATGAACTCATGGTTGCAGTGAATTCCTATCTTTAACCTTCTGAAATTAACTAACTAGAACATACAGAAAAAATTTAAATATTAACCTCTTTCATGTATAGTGCTATTAAGATATATTTTGTGCAATTTTGAGTTCATTCTCAATTTTATGATACATTCAAAGAAGAAAAGCCAACTATGGAAGATGGCTACTCCGAATTTATTAAAGGCAACTTTCCTAGAATTGAAAATAAAATAGATGCAACATATGACTAACCTGGCAGGTTTTCTATTATAGAAAGTACTGTTTTTAAAAACCTTCAAGATTGACTGTCATCTAAATAAATCAATTTAAAGGATAGTCTTAAAATTTATATGTATATGGGGCTATCTAAAAAATCTTGGGGTATTAAAGTAATTTTTTTCTTTTAATTTTCTCCCTATCTTCCAGTCATTATGCAATGTTTCTTTTTCGTATATTAATTTTTGAATAAAAAAAACTGTCATTTACAATATGTAACAACTTCCTGGGACTTCCCCGGCTGTCCCAGGGTTAAGACTTCATGCTCCAGTGCAGGGGGCACGGTTTTGATCCTTGATCGGGGAACTAAGATCCCACATGTCTTGTGCTGCAGCCAGAAAGGAAAAAAAAAGGTAGAATTATGCAATAACTTCTCCATTAGGGAATTGAGGTAACAAGGTGTTTTAAAAATAGAGTTTCTGCCTCATTGTTTAAATATTAGGGATTTTAAAATACACTAAAAGTGCTTGTTAAATCCACTCAGGCCCATTTTTCTAGCTTGTTTCCATCTCTATTATTTACTTCCAAACAAACTTTTCAGAGACATTTGAGCAAGAGGAGGCTAGAATGTGTGTTCTATTCCTGGTTGTTTTTTTCCTACAGTATTTGGTCAAAGCTTTCACAGGTGGACATTCAGGAACCACTCTTTTCAACAAAACACAATAAAAATTAAAATTTATTAGGAACAAGCCCAGGAAATTGTGTTTTGAATTTCAGATGTCATACTCAAATAAGAACTGAAAAGAATTTCACTTTTTCTTGCTCTGTTATGGAGCTTCAGTATCTAAAATAGTGGATTATGTCATGATTGTGCATAAGTAAGTTGGGTGGGGGCACTCTTACACCTTAATCTAGAGCGTAAATATGATTAAGTATTTAAATTCTAGTTTCAGTTCAGTTCAGTCACTCAGTCATGTCCGACCCTTTGCAACCCCAAGAACCGCAGCACACCAGGCCTCCCTGTCCATCACCAACTCCTAGAGTTTACTCAAACTCACGTCCATTGAGTCGGTGATGCCATCCAACCATCTCATCCTCTGTCGTCCCCTTCTCCTCCTGCCTTCAATCTTTCCCAGCATCAGGGTCTTTGCCAATGAGTCAGCTCTTCGCATCAGGTGGCCAAAGTATTGGAGTTTCAGCTTCAGCATCAGTCCTTCCAATGAATATTCAGAACAGATTTCCTTTAGCATGGACGGTTGGATCTCCTTGCAGTGCAAGTGACTCTCAAGAGTCTTCTCCAACCCCACAGTTCAAAAGCATCAATTCTTCTGTGCTCAGCTTCCTTTATGGTCAAACTCTCACATCCATACGTGAACACTGGAAAAACCATAACCTTGACCAGATGGACCTTTGCTGGCAAAGAAATGTCTCTGCTTTTTAATATTCTGTCTAGGTTGGTCATAATTTTTTTTCCAAGGAGTAAACATCTTTTAATTTCATGGTTGCAGTCACCATCTGCAGTGATTTTGAAGCCCCCCAAAATAAAGTCTGCCACTGTTTCCATTGTTTCCCCATCTATTTGCTGTAAAGTGATGGGACCAGATGCCATGACCTTAGTTTTCTGAATGTTGAGCTTTATGCCAACTTTTTCACTCTCCTCGTTCACTTTCATCAAGAGGCTCTTTAGTTCTTCTTCACTGTCTGCCATAAGGGTGGTGTCATCTGCCTCTCTGAGGTTATTGATATTTCTCCCAGCAATCTTGATTCCAGCTTGTACTTCTTCCAGCCCAGCATGTAAATTCTAGTTTAGTTCCCTTTTTTTATAGAGCACTTGTGAGCACATTTCATGGGGTTGTGGGCCAACCAATCAAACAAACAAAAAGACAGAAAGAAAGAAAATCAGAGACTAGAGCAAAGCAACCACCAGTGAGTATTTATAAAAATAATTATTTTTGTGTTGGTGTTGTTGTTCAGTCACTTAGGTGTGCCCAGCTTTTTGCGACTCCATGGACTGCAGCATGCCAGGCTTCCCTGTCCTTCGCCATTTCCTGGAGCTTGCTCCATTGAGTCGGTGATGCCATCCAACCATCTCATCCTCGGTCGTCCCCTTCTCCTACCTTCAACCTTTCCCAGCATCACGTTGTTTTCTAATGAGTCAGCTCATTACTTCATGTAGTTAGAGTCAAATCATTTACCTTTTAGAAAAATAAAGATACTACTAAGTGTCATGTCAACACTAATAATTTACAACATGCTAAACTGAAGCAAAATATTTTAATTTGAAGGTGCTTTGATTTATGAATTTTTATAATTTTAATCCAACTCAGATGGCTCGTTCTTTCTGTTGCTTCTAAGCTGGAACACCCCTGTGCTTTACTAAAGGGTTATTCATAGAAGTTTTTGGTTCTTTCCTGGGTGATGTTTTGAACTTAGAAGCTGATGATGACATATGTTTTGAAAAGTCCCATATTGCTTGTGTCTGAATCAGCAGTAAGCACATATACCTATACATATCTAATTTCCTCTGCAGTTTTGTTTGCTCATTCTACAGGTTTTCAGATTTCCCAGTGATTCATCAGCTTGTTAAAACCATTTGTACATACTAGCTCAGCCTCATTGTGTTAAAGGTGTCATTTGAAACCACAAACCACTTCACCAGAAGGCCTGTTAAAATGAATTTTAACAATTAATCCGAGATAAGGACTTGTGTTGACAAGAAGCTTGCCAAAAAATTTCCATGTGATGACATGTTCTGATCACTGTGTGAAACCAGTTCTCTCTGAGTGATAGCCTATAGGCAAGAAATTTGATGATTTTCCTAAGGAATTGATTTCTACTTTAATCTGAGGAACTTATCTTTATTCCCCTGAGAAAATTATGAAATGTGCAACAGCATGTTCTCATTAACCTTTCTGTGTTTTATCTTTTGCACTGAAAAATGCAAATAAAAGAAATGAAATAAGAAATCAATAAACTATTAAAGCTGTTTGATAGTAAGCGTAATTTTTAAACTTGAAAAATGGTGACATTGATTTTTATTGTTTGTTACAAATGTTCCTTTGTGGAGGAGAGAATGTTGCAATCACTCCAAGAAAAAGGCTCTTATCTTATCCTTCCCTTCATCTGCATAGTGACTAGTGACATATCCTGCATTGTTGATGCCCAATCAGTGTTCACTGATTTAATAACCAGAAAATTCTAGTTTAAGATGGTGCCATTTCTAGATATATATGAAGATCTATAAGTACAGTTAGCCTACTTGATTCTTTTCACCCACTTTCAAACATTAAATAAAATATCATTTGTTTTTAAACTTCTTGTTCAAAGACTTCTTTTTTATTATCTAATGTGACTTTATAAAAATGTATTGGTAAAAACAAATGCTTTCTACTGAATTGATTTCCTGTAAGCTTAATAGATCTACTGAACTGATTTCCTGTAAGCTTAATAGATGAATCAAATTTTTGGATGATTTTCACTTACTCTCAAAATAAAATGTTGTACATAGAAGGGGCTTAGAACAAATTATTATTTTGCATTGCTGATTGAGCCTAAATCAAATCTTGAACTCATAGGAAATAATCTATTGTGAGGATCTATTTGGCTCTATTTTGCATAAAAGCATAATAAATTTCCCTCAAGTGATTGGCTACATTTGATAGGTTTTTCTGGTTTTCTCTGAGGTATTGGTTAATATAGATTATAGCATTTCAGTTTAAGGATATCCCTGCCCTGCTCACCCTAATCTGTATTCATGTTCCTTCTGTTTGCCTTAGTGTGTTTCTGACTTAAGTTTCTCTCTGACTCTTAGTCACTTAAATTAACTTGTGTTTTCAATAGTTTGATCAATCTGAAAATCATGGCCCATATTGCTCTATCCATTTACATCTACAAGGAATCAAAGACAGCATTCTGATTTCATAGTATTAAATGTGTGAAGTTCTAAAGGGAATAATAGACTAGAGGCCCCTACAGGACTGCTTTCTGGAGTCATTGGATCAAAGGTACTTCTATTGTCTGAACCTGAAAATGAAAATCAAGACACTTTAGAGTCCTAGTTTTCCTGAGCCCTCCCAGAGCTTTGGGAACCAAGCAGCTCCGGTTTTGAGGAAATATCTGAGAATGGAGAGAGTAGAGGTCATATTCCATGGCAGCTAAAAACAAGAAGTCTTCAACCTACTGGCTGGGATTCAAATGCCAAATAGTAGCATTTTATTAACCATATCAATTTAAATGAGTATTTGACTTCTCAGTGTCTCAGATTATTCTTTTGTGAAGTGGGAAACAAGCCTTCCAACAGTACCTACTTCATAAGGCTGTTAAGAGATAACACCTTTTAAGTCTAGCCTGCCGTAATCCCTCAATATGTTAGCCATTATATTGTATTCCAATATATTGTATTCCAACACATCCTTCTATTTCTGCCTGGACCTGTAGGGAATTTGTGCAAGGCTCCATGTTGGTTGAGAGGTCACACCAGTGCTTTTAAATTTCAACCACAGCACTCAATCCCATGATGAGTCTCTAAGCTTGGTTCTGGTCCAATTCTGTGGCCTTTGGGTATACATAATATTTACCTCTTAGGTGCTCTGGAAAAAATGAAGTTTAAAACTCACCAGGTTATAAACATTCTGGAAACAAGACTAGGTTTCTCTTTATGGAAGTAAGTGTACATCTTGCTAGTCTTATCAGAAAAAGTAAAAGTAGTTACTCTTCTGCAAAGGGGAAAATTTTTTGCCAAGTGAAGTGAAAATTTCACTCTCGATTTCTTCCCACAATAGCCATAAATATGCTGAGGCTGTTATTTTGCAAGACGGTTTTTGAGACCCTGCTGAAAGCAGAGAAGCCCTCATATTATATTTCCCTCAAATTCTACCACAAACCACACTTATTGGGAGGAAAAACAAAAGGCGCCATGTAAGCATGTTTACCTTTAACTGACTAGGAAGTTGAAACTTGTCCATAATTGATGACTCACCACCATAGGCCTATAAAAGTAAAGGTACTTGTCTGGGAAAAGGCAGCTGCCTCCAGGCACGATCATCCAAGATGCACCCAAGTGTCCTGGCTGGCTTCCTCTTCCTTAGCTGGACGGCTTGTTGGTCCCTGCCCCTTCCCAATGATGGAGATTCTGAAGATTTGTCCGAGGAAGACTTCCAGTTTGCGGAGGTAGAGTATTTTAACAATTCCAGTGATGTGATATATCTCACAAATGCCATTCTCTTTTAAAAGAGGGTCATTTTGCTTTCTTTTTTTAGAACTACCTGAAATCATACTACTATCCTCAGAATCCTGCTGGAATCCTGAAGAAATCTGCAGCAACCTCTGTGATTGACAGGCTTAGAGAAATGCAGTCATTTTTTGGCTTAGAGGTGACTGGCAGACTTGATGATAACACCTTAGACATCATGAAAAAACCAAGATGTGGGGTCCCTGATGTGGGTGAATACAATGTTTTTCCTCGAACTCTCAAGTGGTCCCAAATGAACTTAACCTACAGGTAAATCATAGACTATTCTTTCTTTAATAATTGTTGCTTTTTGTAATATCAAATGTCTAATTTTCAGCACAAGCTACAGATTACAGAACATGTGTGGTCCCATTGTTTTAAGTAGGTCTTAGATTTTAAACTGAAAATTAAGTAGGTCCAAGAGTGACTCTGGGATTCCTTGGCGGCTCAGATGGTAAAGGATCCACCTGCAATGCAGAGGACCTGGGTTCGATCCCTGGGTTGGGAAGATCCTCTGGAGGAGAGCATGGCAACCCACTCTAGTATTCCTGCCTGGAGAATCCCCATGGACAGAGGTGCCTGGCGGGCTACAGTCTTGGGGTTGCAAAGAGTCAGACCCGACTTAGCGATTAAGCACAGAGCACACAGAGACAGGAGTAACTTTAATACTGTTGATGAGAATATCTTATAATATCTATTACATGTTACTGTTGCATTAAGCCAGCATTATTGTTATTGCAAAACTAAATATGTTTCTTTCAGATATAAAATCAAAATAGAAGAGTAGTTTCAAGAAAATCTGAAAATGTAACAGTCATATTTATTACAACAGTGCTAATAATGGAGAGTTTCACTCTCTCATGAACTTTACAGAACTATTTCACTTGTTTAGTCCATAGTGACACAAAACTTTTAGCATGGCAGCCATATAAGTTTTAGTAAACATCTAAGTACTTTAAACTTAAGATGTCAAAAATTTGGAGATACTCGAGTATCTAATCAAATTCTTCATGGCATTGTATGTCTTTGTATGACATCATAATTAACAAGTTATTTGAAACAATGGACCTCTAATAGAACTTTTAGGGAAGCCATGGCATTGTGAGTTGAAAAGCAGTACTCCAAGAAAATATATTCTAAAAGAGTGTTCACTTTCCAAAAATGTGATTCAAGCTTTTTCTGTTAAATAGAATTGTGAATTATACGCCTGATCTGACTCATTCTGAAGTGGAAAAGGCCTTCAGAAAAGCCTTCAAGGTGTGGTCTGATGTGACACCTCTGAATTTTACCAGAATTCACAATGGCACTGCTGATATCATGATCTCTTTTGGAACTAAAGGTAATGATGCAGAATAATTTTTGAGCATTTTTATATTCTACTATTGGCTCCATTCTTTTATTCCTTCTTTCCGTTATTCATTAGTTTTTACAGAATTCAACAAAAATTCACCAAGCACCTGGGCTAGGCACTACTGGGTATAATTAGACTCTTAACTCTTGTTTTTGTGTGTAGAGCATGGTGACTTCTACCCGTTTGATGGACCTTCTGGGCTGTTGGCTCACGCTTTTCCTCCTGGACCAAATTATGGAGGAGATGCTCATTTTGATGATGATGAAACCTGGACAAGTAGTTCCAAAGGTAATATTTCTTATAAAGAAAATTCATGCTTATCAGATCCCGTTGAAAAGAAGTTAAGAAGCACACTGTAAATTATATTTGGTATTTGACTATATTTTTCAAAAAAGTTTAATAAGTATAATAATCTTTTACTTAGTTTTTACAAATGACATTTCTACAAGTCAATATGCAACATTAAAAATGAGCAAAATCTACTTAGTCTAGTGGCTTGAGGGATACTAGCTAACTCTGAAATAGGGTCAAAATGCTTTCTGTTAACCAAGGTGTTATTATTGACACCTCTGACATATAAAGAACTACAGTTTATTATAAATACAAATCTAAAAACTATACAAAACTAAAAACTAAATATGTAGATCAAAAATAAGTTGGATGTGAGTTGAAATAGTTTTTTTCCTTTGTAGAAATATTAATGGCACAAATCCAGTCATATTTATATTCTCTGGTATATGATTACTTCTTTCGGAGAAGGCAATGGCAGTCTACTCCAGTACTCTTGCCTGGAAAATCCCATGGATGGAGGAGCCTGGTAGGCTGCAGTCCATGGGGTCGCTAAGAGTCAAACATGACTGAGCGACTTCACTTTCACTTTTCCCTTTCATGCACTGGAGAAGGAAATGGCAACCCACTCCAGTGTTCTTGCCTGGAGAATCCCAAAGACCGGGGAGCCTGGAGGGCTGCCGTCTATGGGGTCGCACAGAGTCGGACACGACTGACACGACATAGCAGTAGCAGCAGCAGCATGATTACTTCTTTAGATTGTCTATACCACTGATTTTTACAAATACCACTCTAGCAAATCAATATAGTTTCTTACTTCAGAAAGCATGAGACAAACCAAATTAAATTGTATTTACAAAAGCAAAATGAAACTGTTGACAGAATTCAGTCAGTAGTTGAATCTTCAAGGGTCAAAAGAATTGAGAATGCTAATTTAGGCAGAAAAACCAAATTATTCCAACAAGGACTTAATTTTGGAGCTATATGGACTCCTAATTGTGACAACTAGAGGGTAGGCCTCAAAAACATCTAGTCTTTATTATTTATTTAAAAAAAGGAATTATTTTTCCAAAAAGTAAAACTGGGCCTTGCATAATCAGTGTCTCAATGCCTATGCCTCCAATCTGTCTTTGGAGGGAAAGGTGGGAGTTTGCATATTTAAAGTCTGAAGATTTCACAGGTAAGAATGGTTCTAGGAAGAAAGAGAAACACCTAGTATTGTTAAGACATAGTCACAGTAAGCCTCAGTTTTTGGTTCCTGCATAAATTCTGGGTTTGATGAATGATCATGCTACAGTCTGCACAATTCACTAAGCTGTTTACATATTTTCTTCATGTATAGGCTATGATAGCAAACGGTATTTAAGGTCAAACTGAAACTACTGGATCTAGCTTTCATGTGTTTTTTTCTTTCAATATTTTAGTTTTTTCCAATTTAAAATACCAGAAGGATCAAGAATTTGTGGGAAGAATGACTAGAGGAAATCATGTAAACACAGAGACACAGTAGTTTTCGACAGTAGAGGAAGGTTGGCCAATCGTGTCTAGAGTTTCTGCTTCTTTAAATTCTTGAGTCTAGAGATAAACTGGAAAGGAGCATTTGGTAGGAATTTGTTCCCAGGTAGATTCCTGGAGACCGTATTTAATGCATCCTCTATGCTTGGTCGTCATACCTTTGATTGCTGGCTCCTATTTAGATGATTTTCTAGGCAGCACCCTAGATATGTATCACCCTAATCTTTTCCCCCATGAGTTTCCATTTAAGGTCATAACTCTCTACTTTCCTCACTGACATGAGAAAGCAAAGAGCAAATCAGGATTACTAGTGTCTTCACAATAAAACCTTATTGATTGCTAATCAATCTGTTGATAATCTGTGTAGGCAGCTGTAATCAAAGGATTACCAAATTATTTATAATGATTAAATCAGTGTTTTAAATCTCCCTTTAAGCAACTGAATATTAACTCTAAAAACTGAGTCAAATAGACAAGGAGAAATGACGACATAATAAATAGATAAAGAAAAGAGTATTTATTCTGTGAATTGGTCATTGGAGGACTTTGTTTTCTCAGTTCCTTTGTTTTCTTACAGGCTACAACTTGTTTCTTGTTGCTGCCCATGAGTTTGGCCATTCCTTGGGTCTGGACCACTCCAAGGACCCAGGAGCACTCATGTTTCCCATCTACACCTACACTGGCAAAAGCCACTTTATGCTTCCTGATGATGATGTCCAAGGGATTCAGTCTCTCTACGGTAACTATTGATCTATCAGCTTGACAGCAGAAGACATATACACATTTGTTTTCTAAATTATTAATGAATTTACCATTACCAATATTACTGTCCTGGTTTTGTTATTAATACCTGGAGAAGCATGTTCATTTTTTCTTTCGATATTAATCTACCTGCTCAAGTAGAAAATATTCCATTCCCCAAAGTTTTTGCAGAATGTAACTCCTTGTATTTGTATTTTATACATTGCAAGGTACATTTGATATACCGACGATACCTCTGACATAAGAAATGGCAATAATTTATTCTTCATTTGATGAATGAAGAAACTAAGGCTGTAGAGTTTAAATAGTATATCTATAGTAACACAGCTGCGTGAAACACAGCTAGACAGGACACAGCTTTCGGGGTAGCTTTCAGAGGGAGAAAGTGAGATTTCAACCAGCTTTTATAAATTCTGGGTATTCTTTCAATGGCTCCTGTTTACCACAGTAGAAACAATTCAAGTGGCCCATGGTAGTTTTTAACCAATATCTATAGTGAACATTTGTAAGAATTTCTTCATTTTCCTTCCAAATTTTCAATAATATTTACAAAATAATTAAACCTCAACCTGAACAAGCAAAAATACCTACCATAAATAGAAGTCAAGCCATAGTACACAGTCATCAGTGTCAACATTTCTAGAACACAGAGCTCAGAAAGCTGGGTCAGGCCAGCCCCAAACTATTTTCTCTTCCGGATTGAAATCTACTGCAATAGTCTGTGAAGGCAGAGGCACGAATTTTGCAGTTTTTACTATTTCTACTATATCTTGGCTGAGGAACATAACGACAGGACTAATAGGATACAGGTAGTGAAAAAGAAGTTTAGAATGATTTCATGTCCTGCAACCCTCTTGCACTCACGTGAGCTGGTTGGAAAGTTGCCTACAAGCTGCAAGTCATGCCAGGGCGGCCAAAAGCCGGCTTTTCACTGAGATACAGACGCACTGTGATAAACTCTAAAGCAAGGTGAGCTGAGGCTGGCAGCTGGAGAGCCAGAGAAAGAGCCCAAAGGAGGGCTCCCACAGAGATGACATGCCTCCAGAAATGGCTGTGAGAGGAATGTGTTTCTCAGGAGAAGTCTGTGAATAGGTTGTGCAAAGCATGGGGAAAGCTTCCCCAAAGTCTCTCGCCTCCCAGCCCGTTTCTATCACCAACCTCAAGAAAGCTGAATTTGAAGCTGAGATGATTCTCAAGGGTCTTTAAAGTTGAAAACAGAAGGGGAAGTCCCACAGGCAAGACCCTGGTAGCCCTGGAGGAAGGAAGTAGGATTACAGGTTCTTTGATGCATTATGTAGGAGGTGGCAGGACCCACTGCCCTCCCTGGATGAAACCCTTCCTGCTTTCCATTGGTGGGATCAGGTCATCCTCAGTCACTTCCTTAACTCATTTCATGACTGCAGGTCCCGGAGATGAAGACCCCAACTCTAAACATCCGAAAACGCCGGACAAATGTGACCCTTCCTTATCCCTTGACGCCATTACCAGTCTCCGCGGAGAAACACTGATCTTTAAAGACAGGTACTCTTGGTATTATTTTATGAAAACTGCATGTAACAAACATTTCTGAAGTCATGTCTGAGACTGCCAAAACACCTGGTCAAAATTCCAAAGGAGGTGAAGTTAGTAAAAATAATAGACCTTTGGACGGTTTATTTACGTATATGAGATAAAATAACTGATGGATAAACATTTTACTTTTCAATGGATAATCTCGGCATTGTATAGCTTTCTTTTACATCTTTGGTTGTAGTTTTTCTTATAAAAATAACCAAATAAATATAGGAATACAATGTATTTATTTAAAAAAACACAATAATTGAAATCAATTACTATATTAGTAAGTTGTTACTCACAATTTCATGTGAATTTCTTTTGGTATGGAAAAGGAATGGTAACTTTGGTTCTGGTAACATATGAGCATGTTACAGCCTAAGTCTATAGGTGATGAAAAACGAAGTACTAATTTTTAATTTTTATACTGTTTTAATATCCTTATTTGTTCATTTACTCATTAATCCATTGTTTAATTATCTGTTACTTATCTGTATTATTCTCTCATCTGTGATCCAACAGCATTCCTTTCTCTTCTATTATTGCTCCAACTTCATTTTGCTCCAGTATTTTCTCTTGTATCAGATTCCCCAGGCCATGAGATCCCGGAAGCATAGTTTGTGTCCGTCATGGTTTCTTTCCAGAGCCCAACACAGTGCCTGGCATATTTGCTTGCCACTTGCAAGATATGCAAAACTGACAAAGAATGATCCCAGCCCACAAAGGACTTGGAGCCTTCACAGAGGCTCTGTGAGATTTTTAGATTTCGGTATTTAGGCTAGAGTTAAGACAGAAAGCACTTGTTTAGCTGGCATTTAAAGGGAAGTGGAAACCTTGCCCCTTCACAGGCAGTAGGGAATGGTTGCGTCTGGCTTATCTGTATTGATGTGGGGACAAGTGGCTAACGGGATAGAAACGCTGCACTCAAAGAAATGATGCAAACTCTGTGTTTTACTTTTGTGTCAGATTCTTCTGGCGGCTGCATCCTCAGCAGGTTGAAGCAGAGCTGTTTTTAACAAAATCGTTTTGGCCAGAACTTCCCAACCGTATTGATGCCGCCTATGAGCACCCTTCCCATGACCTTATCTTCATCTTTAGAGGTAAGATTTCCACCAGCGAAACTTCGATTATGCCTGGAACAGGCAGCGATGAACTTTAGCTACCAGAGATTTAATAAAATGATCATTGTCAAAAATATATCTAAATTAAGAATCAAGTATAACAAAATGGAAACCAGAAAGCACCCGAAACCTTTCCGAAACCAAGTGTCCACTGAAGTGGTGCGTCCTCAGGTTTGACAAGTAAAAAGGCCACAGTACTGCTCACACCCACTCTCTGTTTCTCTTAGTTCCTCTCAAAAATGGTTTGCTGAGAAAATGTGATAACAATGTACATTTTTAACAATTCAAAAAAATTATCCATAATCCCTCCTTCTGAAAGGTCAATTTATTTTCTCACTTTATTATCTAGTCCCTAATCATATGTAAAACGTATATTAAACATTTCCATTCACAGTATGTATGCATTTTAATAATTTACTTGTTCCCTTGACATAGGTTCCCAAATTGCTATTCCAGCTTCATGATCCTAATTTGTATTAGCTACATAGATCCTACTAATGCTGTTTCTATTGTGTGACTATTGTAATTAATGCTATAATGAAGTTACTTTTTAGAGAAGAAGACAACTTTTGTACCAGTATAAAACCTGAGTTTTCAATCTAATTTCCTGTGCCTACTGTCTGCTTATTTCTGTAGAAATCTTAATATATTTTTAACCCAGCTTCAAACTTAATATTCAGAGTTAATAGTCAAACTAATTATAATAGTCCATTGGCTATGCTTACATTTAGGAAATTAGGATCTTAATTTTTGAAGAACGCTCATACTTTGGTGTTTCTTAAATACGGTAACCACACACATTGACTAATTTATTTATAAATGTGTAAAATGATTTTCTCTTTGCTAAAGTAAAGGTCTACATGTGTGAGTTTTAATAGAGTCCCTTGAATAATAAAGCAATTCTTTCACTTATTCTAGGCAGAAAATTTTGGGCACTTAGTGGTTATGATATTCTGGAAGATTATCCCAAAAAAATATCTGAACTGGGATTTCCCAAAGACGTTAAAAAGATCAGCGCAGCCCTTCACTTCGAGGATTCAGGGAAGACACTCTTCTTCTCAGAAAACCAAGTCTGGAGGTATGGCAGCCGTGTTCACCCCACATCATGTGTAAGAGGGCGAAGTGAGCCTCGGGCACCTCCTCTTGCTTAAAATTATTATCTCATGCATTACTTTAAATGTCAAACCAGTCATTAATTTATGTTCCATGCCAGCTCCTGCAGGTCGCCCCTAAGATAGGCATGACAAAGTCTCAAGCCTTCTTGAAAAATACACGTGCAATTCTCACCCCTTCTGGGCCACGCTTTTCTTTCTTAGTCATTTGTCCTACGTAAGCCATGGCAAAACTGTCTCTCTTATTTTGACATGTTCATTTCATCTTTCTCCTGGATTCTCTTTCCTGTCATCATCTCCTAATCTCTGTGCAACTCCATCTTCTGTGGCCAGAGGGAACATAAGAATATGTACAGGAAAAGACTGAGGGAGAGAGGGCCACACTTTCTAGCCTGTTGATCCAGTGCAGAGGTTGGCCAGGAAGCTGCTAGGTTGATACTTTGTAAAGCCAGAACCTTGTGAAAACCAAGTAGAACTGGACTACCTGAAACATGTGTAGAGCTTAAGGCGGCATTGACATTGGCAATGTTTGTGAACCCAAGTCAAGTCAGGGATGATTATCTCATAGGTATCCAAAACTTGGAATTTTTAAAATGGTAGCTTTACTTCTACACACACACACACACACACACACACACACACACACACTACACATGCATGCATGTGTCCACATACACACTCCTGTATATATCATCTTTACCTTTTGGCTTCTTATTTCTGATAATGACATTCACAACTTTAAATACGACTACTAAATCCTACTATCTAGGTTCTACCTGGTCTAGTGTTTCTGTCTCTTTATCCTATATAAGGTCTGTGGTTGGTCAAGATGGACTGCTTACCATATCTCAAATGCTTTGTGCTTTTATCTCCGCATAACCTTCCCTTACACAATTTTGTTTGCTAGAGGTCTTTCCCTACATTTATCCTCTTGAAATTCTCTCCATTGTTTAAAGCTAATTTGAAATACCATTTTATGTACAGTCCTTCTTGATCACCCCATTCAAAGGCTATCTCCCTTCTCGCGTAATTCCCATGACATCTCATGTATATTCTCTCATGATGTTTAGACCCTATTGCCGAGTGTTACAATTTCATCTGTGTATGTCTTAGCCTTCTTGATGGTCCAATGATTCTTAGCTTTTTCCTATTGGAATGTACCTCAAGAATATAAAACACTCATCAGTAACAGTAGGAAGAGTACGTCATGGAAGTTTGTTTTCCTAGGTTGATTTCAGAATGTGTTTGGTTGGCTAGAGTGTGAGTGTGTGCTGGGGGAGAGGAGTGTGGAATATATAGTTATGGGAGGAGAAATCTATGCTCCCCACCCTCGCTTTATTACTACCATTTGCCTCTGTAACTTCCTTGCGCAGAAACTGACCCCTAAATAGTTTTGTATCCATGACTGCTTAGCAAGTTGTCTTACATACAGTGAGAGATCAGTTGACAATTGTTCAACACAGAAACATATTTATTTGACACTAAATATGCTTTCCTAATAACATACTTTTATAACAGATGTACAAATTTTGAAATGGAAATGAGTTTATAACCATCTTTATAAACAGGGCCTTTTAGGCAAGTCAAAATACTCACCAGGTATCTACTGTATACTCAGTATTATAATTCTTATTTTTTTAAAAAAACTACCAGATGTTTTGAACAGACTTAAAAATTGGAAACTTTGTCAATTTTGAAAGTTGCCATTATATCCACTGTATTATTTCTAAAGTAATTTACCTACTACCCACTAAAGAGCTTCTTTTTCTTATTATATAGCTATGATGACACTAACCATGTGATGGATAAAGACTACCCCAGACTCATAGAAGAGGTCTTCCCAGGAATTGGTGATAAAGTAGATGCTGTCTACCAGAAAAATGGTAACTATTTCACTGGTCTTAATGGAGAGCTTCTGTAGCCCCTCAGTTAGAACTTAGGTTCACTAATAAAAACCTTGCATAATTAAGGGATTACTTATTGTGACTACTTCTACAGTCAGCAAACAAAAATTAATATGCTTACAATAAATGAGAGCTTAACTTAATGACTGCTAGTTCTATGAATAAAAGATGCCAAATCTTAAACACGACTTTAAATTTAAAGATACTGAGGGCTTCCCTGGTGGCTCAGATGGTAAAGGATCCGCCTACAATGCAGGAGACCTGGATTCAATCCTTGGGTTGGGAAGATCCCCTGGAGGAGGGCATGGCAACCCACTCCAGTATTCTTGCCTGGAGAATCCCCATGGACAGAAGTGCCTGGCGGGCTACAGTCAATGGGGTCGCAAAGAGTCAGATACAACTGAGCGACTAAGCACAGCACACAAGATGCAACAAGTATTTCCATGATTAAAATCAGGAATGAATTGGGGAGTGTTTTATATATGAAGACAAATAACATCATAAATAAAAATGTTTTTCGCTTTAATTGTGGAAAAGGACAAATAACCAATATCAATAACTCGAGCATTTGGGGGCATTCCCTGGACGTCTAGACTGTGCTTTCACTGCTTGGCACTGCCAAAAAAAAATTCAAACCTCAAAACTGGAACTCATGCCGCCACAGCAATTAATTTGAGGTGACATTTTAGGAGAGCTAGAAACCTTTATCCATTTCCCCCTCTTTAAATTATAAGCAATGCATTAAAGCATTAGTGGTGTTTATAAAGGTAGACATTGAAATGTTTAAAAAAGTGAATCTAACAGATTGAGCTTTTAATGTTAGCTAGAGTAAAACTTTATTTTCAAACTCTGAAATCTTTTTGGTCTTTTTCTTATAGGTTATATCTATTTTTTCAATGGACCCATACAGTTTGAATACAGCATCTGGAGTAACCGTATTGTTCGAGTCATGCCAACAAATTCCTTATTGTGGTGTTAAAAATGTTTTTAAAGTATTGTTATTTAAATCCTGGAAAGCATTTGAGATGATACTTCCAGACATTTCGGGGGTGAGTTATGGGAGAAGGAGAGATATCAGGGGAAAGCTTAGTTCTGTGAACGAGCTTCAGTAAGTTATCTTTGACTATTTAGTATCTATACAACTATGCGTGGCTGGAACCGCATTGTATTTTTAAATAAGTCATGAAATTCATTATCTGGATGAATCATTTAATTCTTGTGTGCTATGTAGAAGCAGTAGTTGACAACATTCCCATCAAAAATGAGATATATGGTATGTCAAAGTTACTTAACATATTATTTATAAGAAAATTTTGCAAAGACATAAAAGCAAATACATTTATCTAATTAATGGTTTATCTTTACTAAATGTTATAAAATAGTATGAAAATGAAATTTGGGGGTAACATATGACATCCATACACAAAAATAAATCAAACGGAAATGTCTGTAGTAAATACATTTTAGACAACTTTCTAAAGAAATATTTGGATTTTTGCACTAAAAATATTTGGATCTACATGTCCCTCTTCATAAAGACACTAAGGAAACATCAAAGTCACTAATGATAGGAGAAAAAGACTAATGGTGAGGACAGAAGATGTGGCCTTTGGATTGTGCTTAATTTTCACTTTTGACAGTGACTCAAAGACTGTTCTCAAAGAAGACAGTTATTCCTTTCCATATTTATAGAAGACAAAGTATTAAAATATTTCAGGTCTTTCAAAAACATCAAAGTAAACTAAAATTGTTAACAAAATGATCTAAAGCCATAGCATAACTTTTTCATAAATCACTTGATTATGTAAAACTAAAAGTAATGTTTTAATTTAATTTATCTAAAATAGTTTTAGTTGTCCAGTTTACCTTGGATATATAAGCTGTTTTTGAAAGAAACAGTCTAAAATACATCTGATAAATTGGAAGTGTGTATGTTAAAAAACAAAGTTATCTAAAATAAAGAAAACCTGGTCCTCTCGAAGAATGAAATTATTCCTTTTTTCTCCTTTTTTCCCCCTTTAATCCTCCCATAACTTTTGACAGTGCCTTTCACTTGGTACTTGTTGAATATATACATGGCCTTGAAGGGAAGAACCATTGTGTTGAGAGATCATGTTCATAAAAATTCAGGCAAAGAAAAGAAAGTGTACTGCATATGCAATGTGTATTAGGAAGTGTTCATGTTTATAATAAAAAGATATTTTCAACCGACATTGGTATATGGTATGTTTTTGTCTTCCGGTATAATTTTAGGCTTTCTTAAAAGAATGTCCATTTAAGTTATTCCTTTTCCTAACCGTATGTTTCTTGGTGAATGTAGCTCATCGCTGTTTTTGTTTGTTTCTTTGGTTTGTATAAAGACCCTAAATTCAAACTTAGTGTTAATTACACCAGATTTTGTTAACTCAATTTCTGGTCGAGTTTGGTCGGCCTGGCGCTGATGGGCCCCGTTTTCTGAGCCAGCTGCCCCAGACTGAGCCCCCAGGTTCCTCAGTCTCTTTGCTCAGAGTGCTCCTTGGTCACGAGGAGGAGGGAGCCGTGGGTGTAAGTTAGGAAGACCGGTCCTGATGCTGCCTCTGCCGTGCATCACTTCAGGCAGCTCGTTTAATCTGTTTGGGCTTTGCTTTCCTGATGTGTGAAAGGAAAGGCTTAGTGGCTTTGGGGGAACGTGGGGAAGCAGGGAACTCCAATAAGGAAGACAGACACCGCCTGGGAAACTCAGAGGCCACTGAGCTTAAACACTGGTCTTTTCCGTTTTCTTGAGCGCTGTTCATTCCTACACATTTAATAAGTACCTGTTCAATGTCAGGCACCTAAGACGCTGAGATAAATTAGAAAAACTCGATCTCGATCTCTGAAGAGTTTCTATCCTACTATGGAACAATGCAATTAGAACTGAGTAAATTAAGTGCTTTTTCAAGGGAGCAGTGGCCACCTGTTTTGAGTGCAGAGAAGACCATCCTTTCCTTCCTCCCAGCACGCTCCAGTATCAATTTATGCATTTTTCATTTTCCTGGACAATTTAATAGGATTCCTTATTTCTAAGTTTTGCTGCTGGAGTAGAACATCATCCATCTACTCATCCATCCATCCAATAAATAAATAAAATGTAGTAAATATTAATTCCTGTCCTGTGTCTGGAACTTAGGTCGATGCTGAGAGTACAGTGGACAGGAAAACCTCATTGCTTGCTTGGAGCTCACAGTGTAGTTGGGGAGACAGACATCAATCACATAAGTACAAGTTAAAACTATGATAAATGCTACAAGGAAAGGCAACCTGGTGCTCCGAGGTCCTCTACTACAAGGGATTTTACCTACTGTGTATATGAGGGGAGGGGCACAAGAGTGTCATTGGGGAAGGGCATCACACGGGAAGAGAGAGATACCCAAGCTGTCATAAAAACTGAGCACCACCCAGGCGGTGAAGGGAATCAGGGGAGGGCCCAGGGCGCACCTTCAGACTAGAATGGAGCTGTTGGAACCCAGAGAATTATAGAGAGAGGGTTTGGCTGCACTGCGCAAGCTGCAGGATCTCAGTCCTGACCAGGGACTGAAACCTGAGCCACAGCAGTGAAGGCCCAGAATCCCAGAATCCTGGATGCTAACCACTAGGCGCACAGGGAATTCCCCTACAGAGAGTCTTATGATGACATCAGTCAAGTATGGATGGATGAACTGTACCAGGAAATCCCCCAAATCCAACCATGTTCCTCCTACCCTTCATAGTGCCAAGTACAGACCAGAGAATCTCTCTATGATAAACAAGGAAAAAACGTATTGATTTTTAAAGCCTATCAGTTAAAATTTTTAAAAATGGCAAGGTCATTCTAGGGTTTGACATGTGAATGGCTAGTTCTTGGTCATTGAGTCAGCTGATGGAAACATGAGCTCTTTGAGCATAATGGGTGTCCGCACGATTCTGGAACAAGGTGGGGACACGTCTCCCCCAGAGCGGGGGGAAGCCCCTCCACCGTAAGGACCTCCCGCCCCGGCCTAGGGCCCTGGGAAGTGCCTCGTGCTGCTGCGGTCAGCCTACCCTCGTCTCAGGAGCACGGCTTGGCTCTCTGGGAAGCCCCAGGCGGAGGGCTTCCCATTCCCCTCTGCAAAGGCCAGTTGCTTTAGAGCAACACGCGCAGTGTATTCCAGACGCCAGCAGCATCAGCGGCACCTGCGAGCTTGCTAGAAAGGCACAGTCTGCGCCACCCCGGAGCCAGGAAGTGAGGGAGCTCTGTGTTAGCAGATCTGATCCCTCATGGCACACAGTCCCTCAGAAAAGGTCCACGCAAGCGCTCCTGAGAGAGACGACATGGGTGTTCCTGGGGAACCCTTTCCAGAAGGTTCATAGCATATGCTAGTGTATCAAAGGCTACAAACAGTTCTGCGTCAAAGAAGCTGTTCAGCCTGTTGAACAAGGTTTTACAAATATTTCGGAACATGAAACTCATTTACATTCTTTCACTTCTTAAATTTTTTTTTAAAAAGTGAAAACTTTTATATTTGGAATGAGCCAGCTGGACTCACTTTAGATGATCCCCATTTTGTTGGCAACATCCAAAGCGTCACAGTCGGGAGCCAGCTGAATGTGCGCCTTCTTCTCTGCATCAGGCCCGATCAGGGAGCTGACCTTGGCCACGTCCGTGTGCTAGAGCCTCTTCGCAGCCTGTGGAACTCGGTGCTTTGTCGGCCGTGACGTCCTCGGTGAAGGCCAGGGCGCTGCTGCCTCCTATTTCCTTCACGCTGACTCTGCGGCGCAGGGGATTCGGTGATGGCGCAGTGGTTGTTCGTTTATTTCTCATAGGGCCGCTCTTCTGAGGATATTTGGGCTGCCTCCTGAGCCACAGTGTTTTGGGCCACTGGAAGGTGGGGGACATCCAAGATCTCCTTTTTTTGTGGCTGTGGACGCCTTTCAACCCTGGTTTCTTGGCCCTCGAAGCCTTTGCTTTGGCTTCAGCTTTGGGGGAGGGGGCAGGGGGGTTCATTCTTCATGAAAAGGCTACTCTATTTTTAAAAAAGATGTTTAACTTGATTTCGGAAAAATTTTCATCTGCTTTCTTATTTGCTCGTGTGGCCTTGCTCATGGATGGCTAGACAGATCAGTAAACAGAGACACATGGTCCGGATTATTCTCCAGCTCCCATCTCTGCCCGGGTCTCGGTTTCAGGTTCCCAATCTGACTGGTGTTACCTGGATCAGCGTCTTTCCCCTGTGGCCAGACAGCAAATTCAAATTACACCAGCTATCTGTTACACCAAAGTTTACTCTTGGGAATGAGGGTAGTATTTAAAAAAAAACAAAACTCTATACTAGTAGAGCATTCATCCTCATAGGCTGTGCTATGAAATATGTTAAGTTAAAGTACAAAAAGCCTGTTCACACAGATATTCATGTGTGATGTGAGGAGACCAGGTGAATGTTTTATGAAAGGTAACACTATGCCCACAAATAATAGAATGTGTTTGCCCAGAGCTAATGCCATGCAGGCTACAGTCCATGGGATCGCAAGAGTTGGACATAACTTGGCAACCACAATAACAGCAATGCTTTGCACTCAAGTTGAATTGCAGCTGGTAATAGCCTTTTCATCACACATAATAAAGGTAAAAAGTTTGAAACCCCCCTCGAAGTGAACCAAGAGTTCAAGTGGTATTTAAAAAGCAGCAGCTGACAAGATTCTATACTGGTGTAACAAATTTTGCCCTTGAAATGATCCTGGGAGAACTTTCATGTTATTAATAAAGTAAAAATAGTGTCTTTGATCTCTGCATCTTTATATCAGAATAAACATGCCAAAACATATACAGCAGATCTAACAAAAGATAGTCGCCACACCTCTCTACCAAATTCAGTCCCAATTGTAGAAAACACCTTGATATTTAAGGGTTGATCGTAAGGCTGTGAGATTCACAATAGTGCCACTAGGTGGCATCAGCCACACTCTTGAAAATGTTGAATCAGAGGATTTAATTAAGGAGCAAAACCAACACTTCGTTCTCCAATGCAGGGACGAGGATTCTGGCCAGATCGCTGATGGTTTAATTGCTGACTCTATGCCACTGACTCTCACACAAGGTTTAACAAGACGTCTTATTTCATTCCCCTAAGGAATTCGAGAACAGCTTGCTCTAGTTTTCTCGGTCATAGAAGCCGCCCTGCCACTCATGTCCTCAGCTATGAAAGCTTCTTCACGGAGAGGAGCGGCAGGGTGGGGGGTCAGGCGCGGCCGCCATGGCCTGAGGCAGGCCCCTGGGCACTGGGCCTTGCGCATCACCACGGGCTTCTGGGTGACAGACCCCAGTGGAAACCGCCAAATACACCGGGGCACACAGGGAATGGAGTCACTCGGACAAGAAATCGGACTAGCTGGCAGCAAGGGGGAAGAAAACCCCAGGACTAGCTGGCAGCAAGGGGGAAGAAAACCCCAGGTTACCAGGCCTCTCACCCGAGGACGAGGTCAAGATCAAACAAGGAGAATGCTTAAGGTTTCCAGTGTCTCACGTGGGTTAGCTTTTATAATTTTCTGGATTTTATACCTGCCTGATGGTCTCGAGTTCATGAAATGCTGACTTAGGATTTCGTGGCTTTGTTCTCCCTCGCTGCTCACCAGGCACCTAAACGGACCACAGCTGTTCCATTAATGACCTCTGGAGAATCCAAGACGTGCTACATTCACACCAACAGCATGCACCAACCTTTCTTGGAAGAGTTTATCATGGTATCTTGTTTGCCTTAAATGGTCACAATTATGCCCTAAATTTAGATGCTGTGAGAAAGAAAATTTCTCTTCCATACATTTAAAGTTTGTTATTACCCACTCCATAAGTAATCATTCAATAATTTCTCTACACATCAACTGAGCAAGAAATGAGCATAAGTACTTGATATCCAGCAAGTCTGTGAGACTCTCAAATCTTGGTTGAAATGGAATTGGGCTCACATCAATCAAAATCTACCCGTTATAGTTTATAGTTGCTTACAAGGGAAGATATTACTGTTTCATCTTCATGGCTTCATATTGGATTGAAGGACATCACCCAAGCATCCATAGCTGTGGCCCCACCTGCTGTGACAAAAAGACTTAAAATAAGTATCTAAAAGTGTGCTTTGGGTTATTTCTTTGTTAACGTTTACCCAGACCAGTAGCCTTCCTTTTCTTGACAAGCGTCCCTTTCCTTTAGCAGACTAGGTATTAAAAGCAACACAGAACAAGTTCACGTCTGAGTTCCGTCTGAGGGCGGCTGCTTTCTGTGGGGAAGGTGCGGCCTTTCTGCGCTGTGTTCTCTAGCCAGACAGTGCCTCAGCTTCATGAGTGCCAGCGGCTTGTGACTTTGCTTCCAACACAACACGAGGAAAAAGGAACTCGGTGAGTTCCAAGTAACTCTGAGCACATGGGCACACTGTGTGTGCTTATGCTGGCTCTGTTTCTGGCAAATTTTGGCTTGAATCCTTTTGAGTGAAGCAGAGGGCTAAGAAACAGCAGCTGTGTCCCAGACCCACTTTTCTGAATCCACTTATTAGAATTTATCCCATAGTAAATAATATTCTTCCTAATGTTATGGAGCCCAGGTCCAGCTGCTCACCGCTCAAAAGCCAGTAAAAACGCCAGATTGGTGGAAAGGAAAGTTTGCTTGATTTTGGATGCCAGCATCTGGAGGGGAGGGGGTCGGGGGTCGGGTACACTCCTGTCCAAAGGCCAACTCCTCCCCCCCTGAAATCAGGAGACAAGAGCTTTAATAGACAAAGGGGGGGCTACATGCAGAAACAGCACAGTCGGCTCTGACCGTCATCTTGAAATTGGTCATTGGTGGCCTGACCAGCGTGGTTATTTGAGGCACAGTTCATCTTCAGCCCCAGAGTCAGTTTGTTTCCATTTCCTTAAGGCCAGTTCTTGGAATTCTGGCAGCTTATGTCACAGTTACAGTCTGTCCATCAGGTAGTTAACTTGTCCCACTTGGTGGGATTTTCAGTATCTGTAAGACAGCTTACAGGCTATGGCTCGGAATATTCTCTTTAATCCTAAAGGTCCCTGAATTTGCTTAAAGACTAAACTATTATTATTTGGTTTCCTTTTACTGTTTTCCCTTGTTTCTGCATGTTCTCACTTCTCCGATTAAACTTATTCTTTGGCTGAAGATTTTCCCACAGACATACGGCAGGGTGAGAGCAGGACCGGGGCCCTGCTCCATTTCACTGAGTGGTCGTATTCCCAATTTCATTGGTGTTGCTGTTGTCTAGTTGTAAGTCTTGTCTGACTCTTTGCAATCCCATAGGCTGTAGCCACCAGACTCCCTGGTCCACGGAACTTTCCAGGCAAGAATACTAGAGTAGGTTGCCATTTCCTTCTCCAGGGGATCCTCCCAGCTCAGGACTCGAACCCATGAATCTTACATTGGCAGGTGGATTCTTTACCACTGAGCCACCAGGGAAGACCCTCCCAATTTCATAGGGAATGAATAAACTGATTTATGGTTTGAATAAGAGATAAAATAAAGACCAAGGGAGCAGGGTAATGAGAGAGTGAAATAATGGGCAGTATTTTATGGTAGTGGTGATGGAAGCACAGTACTTGGGCAACAGATTTACCCAGGGATTATGTGGAATCAACTGGATTATGAGTGGAGAACTAATATGCTTCTTCTTAATACTTACATTTAAATTCAAAACATTCCCTAAAATATTTCAATGTGGTAAATCTGTGGGCTGGGGAGATGTGGCAATATTGCATATCCTGTGTTTACTTAAGATGAAAATAACTAGAGGAATTAGATCATCTGATTCATCTTTTTATCTTTGCAAATGAGAACCAAGGCCAAGAGAAAGGAAATGACCCCTCTAAGACCGTACAGTAATGTTGGAGCCTGGGCCACAAAAATCATCCCACTTTCCTCCTTACAGCTCCTTAATTTCTCTCCACCTTCTACTGTCCACTGTGTGTTTAGATATTCAGTATTTATCAAGGGTCATGAAATACATTTAATTCTACTGTAAGGGTACCACTAATCTGGTGGTGCAAGGGGAGCTGAGTCCACGCGCCTGTGTCATCTCGGATAACAGTCAGGCTCCACCAGGTCCTCAGCCTTTGCTGACCATCCTCTCCCCACAGCTCAGGTCTCTTGACCCGAACTGACCTTAGGGCTCTGGCTCAATTGTCTGAGACTCAGTAAAAAATTTTCTTTGCTGGGACAGCTTTGGTTTTGCATCCATTCGTCACTCAATGTCTGTGATTGTCTCTAGATTGAGTCCCTACCATTGTTACAAACTGTCCCCTCCTTGGGTCCCTGTGCCAGAATCCCTGCTTCTTAATACCCCGTGTCCAGTGGATACTGCCTTCTTTTTACCAGACCTTACTGGTTCAAGTTCCGGTCCTTACCTCAGCCTAGGGCTGGACCCCACTACTTACTGATGAAGGGCTGCCCTCTTCCTTCAGTGAAGACAGACATATTGAGAAAAATGCATACAACTATCTCAATTTTGTTTGATTCATCCTGAATACTTTATATTTTTCTTCCCCCTCTTGCTCTCAGCCATCCAGTTGGCTTCTTCAGGAAAAAAATATAGATACAGCTACAAAGACGTGCGCCTTCACAGCACCTGAGTGCCCACTCCATCGCCCCTCTGGACATCTCAGCATAAGAGCCAACCACAGCTGTCTGTTGGACAGAGAGACATTTTCCTCTACACTTCTAGGTTCTTCTGGCTGGTGTAAGACTTAACTTGATGAGAGACAGATTAAAAGAAAACAAAACAAAAGCTTAATAACACGTACCCATGAGAGAGACAAGGGAGAACCGAGTAACTCATCTGCAATGAAGGAGACCCCGGTTCAGTTCCTGGTTGGGGAAGATCCCCTGGAGGAGAGACAAGCTACCCACTCCAGTATCCTTGGGCTTCCCTGGTGGCTCAGAGAGGAAGGAATCTGACTGCAATGCAGGAAACCTGGGTTCAGCCCTGGGGCTGGGAAGATCCCCTGCAGAAGGGAATGGCTTCCCACTCTCATATTCTTGCCTGGAGAATTCCACGGACAGAGGAGCCTGTCGGGCTACAGTCCGTGGGGTTGCAAAGAGTTGGACACGACTGAGTGACTCTCACTCACTTCAGATAGCTGCTTTACATGTTGCGTTAGTTTCTGCTACAGAAAAGTGAGATAGCTATCTGTTTATATATGTCCCCCCTTTTCTGGATTTCCTTCCCATTTAGGTCATCACAGACACTGACTACGGTTGCCTGTGCTACAATCGGTTCTCATGAGTTATCCATTTTATACACAGTATCAATAGTGTATATGTATCAATCCCAACTTCCCAGTTCACCCCACCCTCCACTCCTACCTTGGTGTCTGTGTGTTTGCTCTCCACATCTGTGTCTCTATTTCTGCTTTGCAAAGAAGATCACTGATACCATTTTTCTAAATTTCACATATATGTGTTAATATATATTTGTTTTTCTCTTTGTGATATTGCACTCTGTATGAAGCATTTAGGTCCATCCACATCTCTGCAAATAGCACAATTTCATTCCTTCTTATGACCAATCCATTCCTCTGCTGATGGACATTTAGGTTGCTTCCACATCCTGGCTGTAAATAGTATTGCAATGAACATGGAAGGGAATGTATCTTATACAATTATGATTTTCTCTGGGTATATGCCTAGCAGTTGGATTGCTGGGTCACATGGTAGTTCTGTTTTACCTTTTTAAGGAACCTCTTTACTTTTCTCCATAATAATTTTATCAATTTACATGTCAATGGGATACATTTTAATAAGATTTATGGGAGGAAATACACTTTCTTTACTAGATGTCTTAAATATATCCATATTTCCTTAGTATGCACAAAGCCTGGAGGGAAGATTCAGAGGCTTCTAAGCTGCACTTGAGAGTAGCCTGTCATCAAGGATTTCTCCCATGGAAAGGGAGGTCTGGGGGGGATGGCAGAGGCACTGCACTCTGGGGTACAGCCCATCCGAGCCTGAAATCCCGCTGGATCCTCAGGATGGGCTTGAGAAGAAACTGTTGACACCCAGCCCTTTCATAAACCTATTTCTTCCCGGACTTACACAACTTAACCATCACATGCCTGGTCAGCTGAAGCAGAAGGTAGTTAATTTTTCCAACCATGTGCCTGACTTTATTTCTGCATCAGTATTTGAGTCAAGTCTGAGCATTCACACTGTAGCTGAAAAAGCCAAATCCTCTGGCCTTCACCCATTGTTTTAAAGCCACATGGAGTGGATGTAGTCATCTCATAGACAGCACGTGGACATGGCCACACCCTTAGGTCACAGCATTACAGGTGAGTCTCACACTCCCTGGAGGATATGCTGACCTATTTCTGCCCAGCTCCAACCCCAACTGACAGGTGAGGATATCAACTCCCAATCCCTCCTTCTTGGAAAAAGAAAGAAGATGGATTGAGGTGTTCCTTTTGGTGATATAATCGTTGATGATGCTTTACTTAGTGAAGATGAATTAACTTTTGACCCAGGGGGCAAAACAAGTCCTGTAAAAACATGGTTTTATACTAGCTGAATGCTGTTACTCAACATGAAATCATGATTACCAGAGTTGAGTCAAGCTTGACAAAGCCTCTTGGATTATGCCCTCCAGCAGAATTCTCACAGCTGAAGCTCTCAAAGAGATTGGCAAGCTCACCACTGATAAGACTGTCAATTTCTTAGACTAAGATTTAACTCTTAGGGTGCATGCATGCATGCTCAGTCGTGTCTGACTGTTTGCAACCCCAGGGACTGTAGCCCGCCAGGCTCCTCTGTCCATGGGGTTTTCCAAGCAAGAATACTGGAGTGGGTTGCCATTTCCTTCTCCATTTATTTCATTACTTCCTCGTTAATTAAACAAAGTAATTTCACATATTTTGCAGCCTAATTTTGCTTACTGAGGTTTTGGGTATATTTCTCGGAAAGGAAATTTAGTTAGATTTAGGTGTAAAACTGTGCCAAGGTACGTACCTAGGCAAGAAGTTTCACTAATAGGTGCCAGGACATGAAACTGAGCCCATGAAAAACCAAATTTTCCTGCGAGTTTATGGTTAATCTCTTTATCTAAAACTTAAGTATTCCCTTTCTTGTCTGACCCCTGTTACCCTCAGGATTGAGGAGTATCAAAGGAAAAGGGGAATTGAAATCAAGAAGCGCCCTGCAGGGCCTTCTTGGGTACAAAAGCCCCTCCGTGTTCCCTGTTTCTTGTTTGTATTAAAAGGATTTGCTCTCCTGGGCCTTCCCTGAGTTACAGAGAGCGACTCAAGCCGTTAATAAATACAAAAGAAGAGTCACAGGACTCCTCGGCCCCCTGGAAGGGATACAGGTAACAAGCTGATGCATATCTTTGAACTGTTCTGCAGAAACTAGCTCCCACCCAGTGGAACATGGTGACTACATGCTGAACACAAGACCCCAGATGGAACTAGAAGGCTGATGATTGAGATTCCCAAAATATCACCCTGCTACTCACCACTAACCAGTCAGAAGAAGCTCCACAGGCTGATCAGGCATCCTAAGACCCTCTCCTCTAACACTCTTTGAAAACCCTTGCTAAAAGCCATCTAGGGAGTTTGGATTTTTTGAGCATGAGCTTCCCATTCTCCTTGCCTGGCACCCTGCAAATGAACCCTTGCTTTGCTGCAAATACCTGCTGTCAGAATTTGACTCTCTACACTGTGGGCACAGGCCCCTTGCTTGGCAACAGACACATTTAGTCAATCATGTGAATTGATTTGTATGTTACAATTATAAAAGATCATGTGATTTGATCTATATAATTTTACGATTAGGAAACTAAAACAACTTCCATGGCAGAAGGGTGGTTCTAGTGATAAAGAACTTGCCTGCCAATGCAGGAGACACAGGAGACAGGAGTTTGATCCTGGATCAGCAAGTTCCCCTGGAGGACAGCTTGGCAACCCACTCCAGGATTCTTGCCTAGGGAATCCCATAGACAGAGGAGCCTGGTGGGCCCCCGTCCACGGGGTTGCGAAGAGTCGGACACGACTGAGGCAAATTAGCATGCATGCACGGTAGAATAGGTAAAAACTCCTCGTCTCTGGTCACTGGGAACACAACTGGTGGGGAGAGGGAGAGTAGATTGGGAAATAGCATGTCTTTGAAATTGATAGGGTTTCTCTTCCCACTCTCAAAGAAAGGACAAAAGGTTCCAATGATTTCCCCTACAGAGCTCCTCTCTGGGTGGTATAGCTCCTCTGTAATCCCCATTCACTGAATTGAGGAAAGTAAGACAAGTGCTCATTCTCTATCTGTGGCACTAGGGATTTCTGTCCTCACCTGCAGCAAAGAACAGGGGCCTCGGTATTTCCTCCCATGGCTGATGGTCCCCTTGAGGGGTGCTTCTCATGGCCCTGGCCATGCGAGGAGGTGGCTGGATGGCATCACTTTGGGACCAGGGCCAATTGTTCAGTCTTGAATGAATTTGGCATTCTGCTTTAGAGATAGTCATGTTGACTACAAAGCTCCCCAGGCTATGGTCTTATTCTGACTCAGAAACACCCTTGTACATGAGATGCTACTCACTGGCCTAGAGGAGGGCTTGCCAAGTAAGAGCAGGGAGTTACAAAGATCAAGGAGAAAGGGAGGGGGAAATGGGAGGAGATCAGGGGCCTTTGGAAATAGAAACCATATGTCCTTTTCAGCTAGTTACCCTGCCATAATTGCTTCTCAGAAAGGACACTTGGGAAATGCATCTGCCCTAAACAAGGCACAGGTTAAACAGTATAGATGTGTAGCATATTGTCGGAGAGTGGGTATGTGTGTGTTCCCGGCAGGGGCGGTGCTGCAAACATCTAGTCATGTTCACCTCCAGCGTGGGCCACAGGAAGACTGTAAACATCCTTCCAATCTTGTCCTATCTCTAGGGCTGAGCTCTGTGCAGAGGGGAGTTCAGCTTCCATCACTGGGGATTACTGGTCAGATTATCTGACTCTGAATGAATTAGTTTAGATTTAAACCCAAGGAATCATCACGGAACAAACCAATAGGAAGAATGGGGGTTTCCCTGGTAGCTCAGCTGGTAAAGAATCTACCAGCAACACAGGAGACCCTAGTTCGATTCCTGGGTTGGGAAGATCCTCTGGAGAAGGGATAGGCTACCCACTCCAGTATCTTGCCTGGAGAATCCCCATGGACAGAGGAGCCTGGTGGGCTACACTCCACGGGGTTGCAAAGAGTCAGACACGACTGAGTGACTAAGCAGAGTACAACACACAGGAAGAGCAGAGGCTCAGTACGTTCACACATTGCCATTTAGAGCTGGTTTATTACATTAAGGCATTTTTCCTATCTTTCATACTGAGAAACACCTTGTCCTCTGCTTTAGTTTTCAGCAGTCCTTTGAAATCTATTTCTTTACAGCCTGTTGACTTTACTGTACTGATAACTTTAGGAGAGCTCTGTTATTACATGATGGCTAAGCCAGTACACGCTTGATACAGGAGACATAAGCCTTTGACAAATGGATCTTGTATTTCATTTGTAGTTTTTCATATGACCGATTTGGGGAAGAAGAGGAACCAATTGTATTATAAATAAATATTATTATAGAGAAGAGCTCTAAGACAAACACGTGGTTAATTAGTAGCCCAGACCTTGCCCTGCTTGCAGCATTTCTTGCGGTAGCATGTTTCACTTATTCACTGCCCTGGAAGAAGTTGTGCCATCAAGCATCAGTTCCAGTAACTAACACTGTCCTGAGGATTCAGAGGAAGAGGATGACGAGGCGTGAACCCCAGAATCTAGCGTCTCTCTGACGGTGCTCCTGCTTTCAGTGAGCGTTCGTTAAGCATCCCCTACTTCAGCCTTGAGCCTAGGTGAATGAGAGGGACAGATGGGACCCCGCAGCTCATGAGTAATTACAAAATTATGCTCTATCGGCTCTTAATGACTGAACAGGAGGGCTTGGCGAAGTCCTACCCAGCCCTCTCAAAGCAGCTGGAATGTCACTGCTCGATGAAGTCAGCTCAAGTTCGGTGAGAATTGAACCCTGCCTCTTCTGAACTTGCAAAGCACATCACTTTTCTTCCAGTATTTCTATTTCTTACTACTGCAAAAGTGCTGAGGCTTGGGATAGTGTGTTGTGCCTAAAGGTATGCCTTTCATATCGAAAGTTCTGAATAAATGTTAGTCAAATTGAACTGAAGACTGACCCTGATACCGTACTAGGGACCTTCACATCACACACAGGTTCCATAAGACAAGGGTTGTGCCAGTGTTTCTGAACGAGTGAGTGCTGCAACAGAAGCCCTGTCCTGAGCAGTGTCATCCCTGACACGCTTAACCTCAAACTTCTGGCATGGCCAACAGTGAAGGCACTCGATTCCCAGAGATGGTCACACTGTCCTGGGATACTTACCTCTTCCGCTAGGAAATTCTTGAGGGTAGAGGGCGTGTTTACTTATCCCTTTCCATTGATGATTCTTTATCTCTCTATGTCTAGTGTCAAGTGCTGCTGCAGCATGTGTAAATGCACAGTACATGACTCACAACCACACTGAACTGTACTTCCAGTTGGAGTAATTCACGCCTAAAATCCTTGCTATTTGATTTCAACCAAAACCATGAGCGTCCTGTGGAGACCATGCTTTCAGGCCCCCTGGACAGCTATGTTTTCCTAGTCACCAAGCTCAGAGACTTCATCGCTTGGGTCTTTGAACTTTGGGGGATGGAAGCACTTGGCACCGTTTGACACCCTCCCCAGTTTTGAAGGTCATGGGAGCCAAGATTTCTATGAGAGTGCAGGTAGCTGGCACTTCTCTTGGCTCTGTTCGTTCTGCTATTTTTTTTCCCTTCTTTCCATAAAAGTCCCCCAAGTTTCTTTCAGCAGCTCTTTTCCCTTTCTTCTGGTAGTCTTGCAAACTTTGGCTGCCTGATGCACTTCCAGAGTTTGAAATGACTCTTCCCTGAAAAGATATAGTCTTGGAAACATGTATCTCTACTCTGATCTTGATCCAACTTCCCAGGTCCTGCTGGCCCTCTCCATTCAAATGTCTTGCTGGGGGCTTTTCTGGTGGTACTGTGGATGAGAGTCCCCCTGCCCATGTAGGGGATTCGGGTTCAATCCTGATCTGGGACGATCCCACATGCTGCAGAGCAACTAAGCGCATGCACCACATCTCCTGAGCCTGTGCGCTGGAGCCCACAAGCTGCAACTGCTGAGCCCACGTGCTGCAACAGCTGAAGAAGCCTGTGTACGTCACCAAGTAAGAGCGTGCATGATTGGCCCCAGCTTGCTCCTTGAAAGTCGTTCACCTCTTACCATATATCTCCTCATTTATTGACTGCCTGTCAGATATGCGGATGCCTTTCTGTTCTTCAAATGTTTCCAGCTCATCTCTGCCTCTGGGTATTTCCAATTGCTCTTCCTTCTTGGAGCCCACTTCCCCTGGCTTGTCATACAGCTGGCTCCTTCTTACCCACTACCAGCCCAGCGTGCTTCCCTTTCCCACAGCAGTCTGTTCTGTTTTCTCCAGAGGACTCACCATTCTGAATGTATCACATGTTCATTTGGAAGATAGATTCTGTGAAGACAGACTGTCTCTGTCACACTGTAACCTCAGCTCAGGGCCAGGCACACGTTAGACATTTGTTAGTGAACTGTGTACTTGGAAACCTGGGGTTTCATCCTAGACTTTTTACTGACCAGCTGTAGTCCTTGGGCAGTTCATTTTCCTCCTTGGACAGCAGTTTTTTCCATCTACAAAAGATGGAGCACTTTCCCCAACATCTCTCCATGCATCATGAAGATGCCCAGTTAGATATGTGTTAGAACTGGGGAAGAAATAAAAGCAGGGTGAGTAGGGAAGCTCTGGGACCCTCCTACCCAAGCCCACCAAGAAGAATGGCTTCACTTTTCTTTTGCTTGACATATTGATCCTCCACTTAAAATTTCATGCAAACAAAGTTTTATGCATTAAAATCAAAAATATAAATTTTAAAAATTACTAATTCTGATCATTGTGAGGCAACTTCTGTCTTGAATTATGACTATGTCCAAACTAGAATTCATCCTTCCTGTCCTCCTACAAGCTGGTTTGAATTTCCTATTCCTCTATTTGGTATTGTCACACAAATTCAAAGCTTCAGAGTTATTTTTGATGGTTCCTTCTTCGTCTCTTTCCTTACCCAAACTGGTGCCTAATTGTTCTAAGTGCCTTTCTCTTTTTAATTTCCATTCCCCAGGGAAGAAGTCCCCCCTAAGCCCTAGGTCAGGGTCTGATAACTTCTTACTTGGACTCTCGCACATTTTACTTGGACCTCTGCACTGCTCTCCCTGTGTCCTTCACCAACAGTCTTATCCCCACAGACTACTGATTTTTCTAAATTACATTCTAGTAGTTAGTCTTTTGAAAACCTTCAGTGGCTTTATATTGCCCATGAAATGAATCCAGAGGATGTGCCCTGAGCCTTTCCTGCACACAGCACTATTCACGTCTGCAGTGTCCACAGCCCTCTTCTCCAACACAGGGGTCTCTGCTCTCTGAGACCTAGGAGCCCTCTCCTGGCCGAAGCCCCTGGCCAGACCTCTGCAGTCGGGTAGTGACCTCTAAAAAGTCAACCTGGCAAAACAGCTTTGTCTAAGAGGTGTTTTAAACTGGATGACAATTGACTGACCAATCTGATACTTTCTTTTTCTTCGGAAATTTAAATGTAAGATTTGACAGAATTTCCAACATTAAGATGGAAAAGAGTGAAGAGAAACAGAAAAGAGGCATTGGAAGAAGCCACGAGATAGGAAAAGTCATGAGACCGTCGGGCAGAGAGCATAGGGCCTTGCCGGGTACAGTAGAGGAGGACATGGAGATAGAACGCAGCTGCTCCATCTGATGGATCCCTGTTGATATACTACCTCCTCCATGTCCCCCTCTGCGGCAGCCTGGCGGAGCAGGGACCACAACCTGCCCCTGACGGTCCTGGGAAGCAAGCTGAAGGGACATTCTTTGGGCGGGACCTGCTCCGCTTCGCTGCCCGCCCCTGCTTCCGTCTCCATGGAAACAAAACAAGATGTTCCCCGATCAACAGCAGAGCCCTAACTCGACTCCCTCTTTGTGGTGCGCTGATCAAACTCCCCAGGATAGCTGTTTCTTAACGATCTGCTGTGACTTCTGCCAATAGAAGTGCGGGCTGAAAGGAACCATTTGTCCTCCTGCCACGGAGAGCAGGAGGCGCCCTGACTGCCCGCTTGCCCGGCTACATGCGTCTGTCTTTTCATTAGGCGCTCGCGCAGGTTCGGGTCTTTCTCACCCGCTGTGCTGGGCGCCGCACACCTGGTCGCATCCGGCAAAAGTCAGCTCCTTCTGAACTCAGCGCTTAGCCCGTCTAGCTTGGCCTTTATTGCACGTTGCGTCTCTCTCAGGGCTCTTTGAGTGTGAGAAATACAGAATTCCACTCTGCCTAAGCGGTCTGAGTAGTTCACAGAACTGAAAGAAATGCTAAACTCCCAGATATCAGAAAGATCAACTTCTAGCTCAGTCCTGATATCTCAAGAGAAGGAATCCAGGCTTTGCCTAGGCAGTGTCACTGAAATGATTCTCCTGAACTGCTTCCGCTTTCTGTCAGTCCACTAGAGAGTCGGTCGCCAGCAGAAGAGACTCGTCTTCTCCCAGTTTAGGGTCCCTGGCCCCCCTTGGAAGGGGCGAGTGGTGGTGGGCTCGGACTGCACAGACAGTTCCACAGCACAATCATCGCATGTGGGAAAGAAGAGAGAATCTAAGTAAATGAGGACGCTTTTTACTAAAAGAAAGAGGAGAGGCTGTTGTGCAGGCAAACACACAAAACAAAAACAGATGTGCAGAGCACACGCTCTTCTATTTCACAATTATTTGCAGAGTTGTCTTTGTCTCCTAGTTAAATGCAAGTAGTATATTTTCCTCTTGAGGGCAGGGTTCATTTATTACTTTTGCTTGATCCTCCAATAATCACAATATTGTTGTTAATATCTAATATTTATTGAGCACACACAGTGACATTATGCTGAGTGTCTTATGTCCATTATCTCATGTGATTTCCTCAGCAGATGTTTACAGTATATGTCTTATTAAGCTCACGTTATAGACAAGAAAACCATAACTCAAAGAGATTTCCTAAAACACAGCCAGTAAGAAATAGAACAGGGTTTGGAGCTTGGTCTGTGTGACCCCTAAACTTGGGCTCCTAACCACTCTGACATACTGCCTCTCCATTATATGGCATGATTGATGCTTATGCTTCATAAAAATAGTTTCCATGCTGATACAAAACATCTTTTAACAGTTTATGCAGTCCTCACATAGCATCTCAAGCTAAGACTTTAAAGAGCTGGAAGAGACTTAGAGAAAACCTACCAAGAGGCAGCATGATAGCAGAGAAATGGCTGGTGAAAGAAAGCCAAGAAAAATTATGATCCTCATGTGAAAAACTCCAAAGTACCTGCTCAGGCCAAGCCCAGTGCTTGATAGACTAAGCAACAGCCAAAGTAGGGAAAAATAAATGAGACTTTCTATGAGGACTTTTGGAGACTGAAAGGTTCTGTGTAGAGAAGATCTGGTTATTTTTTCTCCATGTGCTAAGTTGTCTCAGTCGTGTCTGATTCTTTGCTATCCCATGGACCAAGCCTGCCAGGCTCCTCCGTGCATGGGATTCTCCAGGCAAGAACACTGGAGTGGGTCGCCATGCCCTCCTCCAGGGGAGCTTTCTGACTCAGGGATTGAACGCGTATCTCTTATGTCTCCTGCATTGGTGGACAGGTCCTTTACCACTAGTACCACCTGGGAAGCTCCACTTTTATTCTAACCTATAGAAAATATTGATATGCAAAAGTAAAACCAACAAGTTTTAAATAAATTTATAGTTCACACAAAGGCTCAGGCATTCTGTGGCTGCCCTGGTCTTGCAGGCTCAAGTTGGTGGATGCCTGGATGCTGCTGACTGGGCTGGAGGGAACTTCAACTCACCTCCCTTTGGCGACCCGCATGTGTTCAGTGTGACTACTCTACAAAGAAGAGAAACTACAGGCACATCATCTTTTATTGCACTTCACAGATATTGCGCTTTTCGTAAATTGAAGATTTGTGGCAGCCCTGAATTAAACGTCTTTCAGCACCATTTTTCAAACAGCATTTGCTCATTCTTGTCTCTTTTGGGTAATGCTTGCAATATTTTGATCTTTTTCATCATTTTCACATTTGTTACTGTGATTTGCAATCAGTGACCTTTTATTTCACTGCTATGAGTCACTGAAGGTCCAGATGATGGTTAGCATTTTTTAGCAGCAAAATATTTTAAATTAAGGTATGTACATTGTTTTTTGAGACATAGCGCTATTGCATACTTAATAGACTACAGTATAGTGTAAGTGTAACTTTTATATGCACTTCAGTTCAGTTCAGTTGCTCAGGTGTGTCCGACTTTTTGCGATCCCATGGACTGAAGCACACCAGGCCTCCCTGTCCATCACCAACTCCCGGAGCTTACTCAAACTCATGTCCATTGAGTTGGTGATTCCATCCAGCCATCTCATCCTCTGTCATCCCCTTCTCCTCTCGGCTTCAATCTTTCCCAGCATCAGGGTCTTTTCAAATGACTCAGCTCTTTGCATGAGGTGGCCAAAGTATTGGAGTTTCAGCTTCAACATCAGTCCTTCCAATGAATATTCAGGACTGATTTCCTTTAGGATGGATTGGTTGGATCTCCTTGTAATCCAAGGGACTCTCAAGAGTCTTCTCCAACACCACAGTTCAAAAGCATCAATTCTTCGGCGCTCAGCTTTCTTTATAGTCCAACTCCCACATCCATACATTACTACTGGAAAAACCATAGCTTTGACTAGACAGACCTTTGTTAGCAAAATAATGTCTCTGCCCTGGGAAACTATAAAATTTGTGTGGTTCACTTTAGGGCAGTGATCTGGAACCACACTGCAATTATCTTTGAGGCTTTTTAAGTCACTGCTGGACACGTCCACTGTAGGGACAAGTTTGCTGCAAGGAGACCTCAACTGAGTCATTCAGGTTCCTAGAATGCAACGTGGGGACAGGAAGAAGACATCATGGGCAAAACTGGTCTGAAATGAATGGAATCCAAATACTTTTGGGAATCCAAGTGGCCAAGCCCTGTGCACTGGCCACTAAAAGAGAAAGTCATGGGATTGCTTCCTTCTGTGAACCATCAAGCGAGAGAAGCGAGAGCATCTCTTATGGCACGGTTCCTCACGTTTAGGAAAGGTAGCAGCCCAAGAGAGGAGCATTGGTCCCACGGAAGTCAGTGGTTTCCTCCACATTCTGACTCACTCTGTTCATATCCTCACTAAACTTCCAGGGTGTCTTCAGGTTCTTCTTTGAGCAGCGGGAAAGTGAAAGCGTTCCTTTTCTTCTCATTCCCTGTAACACTTATTAGCAGCTTTCAAATTTTAGCATGTGTCTTAAGTGACTCTCATTTAAAATGCCTTTGGAGATTCTGATTCAGTAGGTGTCAAAGGACCACATAAAGACACACACGTTCCCATTCGTGGTCGCTTTGAGCTCTCATTTCTCACCTGCTTGTTGTCGTTCAGTTGCTAAGTCATGGCCAACTCTTTTGCAGCCCTGCTTAAAAGTTGCTTTAATGAGTTGAACTTCCTCCTTTTATTTGGTCCATTCCTTACTTAGATCATAATCTTTGAGATTGAGAGCTGCATATTTTCTTTCTCCAGTACTCCTGAAGGTATATACCTCGCATGTTTACAATATACACACACATTGCTGAGTGATCAAAAGTTAACAGAAACTCTTCCCTTGTGCCCACCTAACATGTGAGTGTCAGGGCTTGTTTGGGAAAGAATTATCTTCTAGGTTGAAAGAACCAATAAGGAAAGAAATACATAACATAATATGAGTTTATACAGATGATTCAAAACACAATGGAAAAGACCCAGAATTTGAAATTTTAAAATCTGTTTTCTCACAGGTGTCTTTATTTTTTTTTTATTTTTTTTTTTTATTATTATTATTATTTTTTATTTTAGTTGGGGGCTAATTACTTTACAATATTGTAGTAGTTTTTGCCATACATCGACATGAATCAGCCATGGATTCACATGTGCTCCCCCTCCCAAACCCTCCTCCCACCTCCCTCCCCCTTCACAGGTGTCTTTAATCAGTTAATTTTACATAGAATATTATCTGACAAGGTCAAAACACTGTTCCTTTCTATTTTATGGGGTATATGACCCCATATTATTATTATTATTATTTACTATTTTTCATTATTTTTATTAAGAATTCATGGAAAAACAAAATTTCAAATAACGTCCATGTTAGTCTGGTGCAAACATATGCTGGAGGCCAAAGTCATGTAGTAGTCATTGGCATTTGTTCCTGGGAGAGATAAGTATCTGGTCAGTTCCTCCTTACTTAGCAGTGTGTCACTCCCTGTGTAAAACCCATCAGTGGTGCCAGTTAGCCCTCAGGAGATATCCCAGCTGCTCATTGTGACTTGCAGATGACACCTGGCATGACCCCACGCCCCCGACCCTCCAGCCTTCATCTCCTTCTGTGACCCGCCCTTCCCTCCCATCTCCTCCCCCTTTCCATCGCCCTCCCTGATCCAACCATCCTTCTCTCCATCCCCTGAAGACACCATACTCTTTGTCCTCTTTGGCCTTAGCTATGTGTTTATTTCCTTTCAACTTTCAGATCTAGTTTTGTGTCATTTCATCTGTGAAGCTTCCCCTGACCCCAGGTCTGGATTAAGGGCATGAGCTTCCTTTTTACATCATAGCATTAATTGCTTATATTTTTTTTCTCTATTCTCCACGAAGACTTTAAGCCCAGAGTATGGCAGGAAATGAAAGGCTTATTCAAATATATATGCATATATATGTGTACATATATACACATACATACATATATACATGTGTATATATACATATATATGTATACCACAAGTGTATACATATCCTTCCCACTTGGTCCCCCACCAATATTTGGAGCAGACTTGCTGTGACACAGTCTTGCTTCAGGAGTGATGAAGGCCCTTGTGCTAATTGACTCTTTAGAAGTAGGCATCTTTACTCCTTACTGTAACTTTCTCTTCAAGGAGTGCTTGCTGCCACTGCTGCTAAGTCGCTTCAGTCGTGTCCGACTCTGTGCGACCCCATAGACAGCAGCCCACCAGTCTCCTCCGTCCATGGGATTTTCCAGGCAAGAGTACTGGAGTGGGGTGCCATGTCCTTCTCCAATGCATGAAAGTGAAAAGTGAAAGTGAAGTCTCTCAGTCGAGTCCAACTCTCCGCGACCCCATGTACTGCAGCCCACCAGCCTCCTCTGTCCATGGGAGTGACTCAGCTTTTAATGCATGCTTGCATTGACCCTACTTCCGGCTCTACTGACTAAGCAAATTCTCTCTGAGACAGGACCCAATTGGTTAGCCAATCACTGCTTTGTATGGAGCCCTTCTATTGAACAGACCTTTTAGCACCATGTCCCAGAGACCATCTGCCGGCCCCTGTGTGTTTTGGGTGAAGCATCTCTCTCTGAGGTAATCATCTGTGACTACAGTGACAGGTCCCGTGGTCCACAGAAGCCTGATGATTTGGGGTGAGGAAGTCACTCTGGGCATTAGCTCTGAAGAAGCTGTGAGCAGAGGATGCACTCAGAGCTCCTAGTCCAGGACATGCTCTTTCCCATCTCCTGTGCTGCTACCCGGGCCACCAAATGCCACCTTTAAATTAATTTCTAAAAATCACTTATGTATTTATTTTCATTCCACCTAAACTGTGCCAGCTATGAAAATGTGTGAAAGTCTAAATTAAATCATTCTGACTTCTGCAAAAGAGGAAGAAAAATTTAAAACTCTTCAAAAACTTCAAGGCATGACTTAAAGCTTTCCAAATTATTTTGAAAGATGTGGTCAGATATTTCACTGTAAATTTCCTTTGGTTTCAGCCTAGGGATGGTTTCATTTCCTCTACAATGGTCAGTAATCATCACCGCAAAATTAAGTCTGTAGGAAAAAAAGAAGTTTCATCTATATTTAGAGAACAAATCAATTCTTTTTCATTTTACCATAGTTTGGGCAATTTTAGTGACTATTTTTTCATAATTATATGTTTAGTTACAGACTTTATATAACCCACCCATTAAGCTGGCTCAAACACTAGGCTGGCCATTTTTCAGTCAAGTATTCTGGTCACATAATTAACCATGCCTCATAATATTATGTGGCTCCTACCACTCTGGATGTTGTGCTCCACTTAAAAGTAAACCAAAGTTGACCTCGGTCTCTCTTCATGCCTGACGTCGGCTCCTTACTGGTCCTCCTTCTCAATGAATGGGGCTTCTTGTCTTTGATGGATGGAGCTGGAGGGATAATAGGTGTCCACAGGACCCTTCCTGGTGCTTCCCTGGTGGCTCAGATGGTTAAGAATCTGCCTGCAGTGGGGACCCGGGCTTGATCCCTGGGTGGGAAAGATCCCCTGGAGAAGGAAACGGTTACTCACTCCAGTATTCTTGCCTGGAGAATTCCGCGGACGGAGGAGCCTGGCGGGCTGCAGCCCATGGGGTCACCAAGAGTCAGACACGACTGAGCAACTGTCACTGTCACTTTTGCTTTCACTCACAGGACCCTTTAAAGTTTAGCTCCTGGCACCCACATCCAGTCCTACAAAATGCGAATGTGGGTGTCACCAGCTTCTCCACAGATGACCTGTCTCAAAGTCTTTGTCTCATCCTGGCAAAAGAGGAGGGAAATAGACGAGCACAGGCGAAGCTTGTCTTTTACACCAGAGAATTCAAGTTCTCAGAAGCAAAGAGAACATCAAACATGGATTCTCAACTCTGTTTATTCACTGGAGCCAATCCCCATGTTTAAAAGACTCTGCTGCCAACCTGTAGATTCTAGTACTGAAGTCAGGAGTAGGGATTAGCATATGTACACATGTCTGATATGGATGGCTCAGATGGTAAAGAATCTGCCTACAATGCAGGAGACCTGGGTTTGATCCCTGATTTGGGAAGATTCCCTGGAGGAGGGTATGGCAACCCACTCCAGTATTCTTGCCTGAAGAATTCCATGAACAGAGGAGCCTGGTGGTCTACAGTCCATGGGGTTGCAAAGAGTTGGACATGACTGAGCAACTAACACACACACAGACATGTTTCTAACAGTAATTTTGATAATTAAGCAGGATTGAAAACCAGTGATTTGAATGAGAGGTTTGCAATTTATTTTTATTTCCTCCTCCACCAGTAAGCAAGAGCTTCATGTCACCAAATGAAAGACTGCACACATTGGTGTTATTCTAGATTTGGGAGGAGAAAAGTTGAGTCCCAATAGTAACCTCCTCAATTCACCATAGGCCTTAAAATAAAGAGAAGATCATCTAACCAAAATCATAAGCAAGCAAGTCTGACCTTGGATGTTTACTTCCCTTTGAACCTGCTTGTGATTCAATGTGGCTTCTGTTTCTCAGGGGTTAAATCTGATTATCAGTATCCTTGGTATATTACTACATGAGGCATTGCAACCAAATTCTTGAAAAAGCCCAAACAAGTTGGAATACTATTTAGCAACTAAAAAAGCAATGCATCTTTTGATACATGTAACAAAATAGATAAATCCTAAAAAGTGAAAGAAGGTAAAAGGTTACATACTTCGTTCATTTCTATAATATTCTAGAGAAAAAACAAAAGCACAGAGATAGAAATCAGATCAATGGTTGCCAGGGACTGAGAGTGGGTTTTACGCAAAAGAGAAAAGGAATTTTTTGAGGTAATAGAAATGGTTTACGTATTTTTTTCTTGTACATCATGTTTACTAGAGGACAATATGAACCAGGCTTTTGAAGTGATGCTTGGTTGTCACATGTAGCTTCAACACTAGGATTTGGATTGTATTTCATACCAGGAATAAGGGGCATAGCACCCTATATGGAATGGATAGGTTCTATCTCACAGGGAAAGAAAAACATATTGCTGTGGCAATTAACATCTCTAAAGACAAAAGCATTCTATGGTGGGAAGAAAACACACAAGCAATAACTTGATTAAAAAATGGGAAAGGACTTGTATAGACTTTTCTCCAAAGAAGATGTACAAATGACCAACAGATATGTGAAAGAGACATTAATAATCAATGAGCAATCACCATTACCAATAACTAGTGAAGTGCAAATCAAAGCTACAATGATACATCACATCACACCCATTAGGATGACCATGAAGAACAAAACAAACACAAGCAAAAGTGAGAAAATAGCAGTTGGTGGGGATGTAAAGCGAAAGTGTTAGTCACTCAGTCATGTCCAACTCTTTGCAACCCCATGGACTTCAGCCTGCCAGGCTCTTCAGTCCATGAATTCACCAGGCAAGAATACTGCAGCAGGTAGCCATTCCCTTCTCCAGGGGATCTTTTCAAATGAGGAATTGAACCTGGTTGTCTTGCATTGCAAACAGATTCTTTACTATCCGAAACACCAGAGAAGCCCCAGAGAAGGTTGAATGCTGAAGAATTGATGTTTTCGAATAGTGGTGCTACAGAAGACTCTTGAGAGTCCCGTGGACTGCATGGAGATCCAACCAGTCCATCCTAAAGGAAATCAGTCCTGAATATTCTCTGGAAGGACTGATGCTGAAGCTGAAGCTCCAATATTTTGGCCACCTGATGCGAAGAGCTGACTCATTGGAAAAGACCCTGGTCCTGGGAAATAACCGCATAATTTCAAATGACTTTATTTAAGCTCACTGATTCTTCTGCTTAGTCAAGTCTTCTGTTGAACACCTCTAGTGGAATTGTCAATTCAGTTATTGTATTCTTCGTCTCCAAAATTTGTTTGATTCCTATTTTACATCTTTATGTCTGTTGATCTTCTTGTTTTGTTCATAAATTGTTTTCCTGAGTTAATTGACTCTTTGTCAAATAATTCCTATATCTCTGTTTCTTTCAGTCCGTTTCTGAAGATGTGTCATGTTCCTTTGACTGGGCCACATTTCCTTGTTTCTTCATATGTCTTGTATCTTTGTGTTAGAATCCACATATTAAAAACAAAAACAGCCACCTCTCCTAGTACTTATGGACTGCCTTTATATAGGGAAAAATCTTCACCAATCAGACAGGTTAGAGATTCTGTGAGCCTTTCAAACCTTCCCTGTGGATGTGCCTTTTTTGGACTTGCAAATGTAAATTCCAAGTTAGATGGATTTGCTGCCTTCTTTTTTTCAGGAACTGTTAATATTTACCCCTTGCCTCCTCAGGCATGTCTGCCGTGATACAGGTTCTCCGGAGCTACCTCAAACCACCTGGGTGTCTTGTTTTCCGTGTACGTAGGCTTTTAGAGCATGTCAGACTCCATAAGCAGTGAATCAGGTGAGACAGAATCTAGTCCCTCGGGCAGGTGCCTGAAAAAATTAGAATGTTAGACTGATGGTCCACTTCTCTTTCTTCTCCCAAAGAGAGACTGTCAAGCTGTGTCAGCCTCTGCCCGCTCTGCTGTGGGTCTTTGGGATGGTGGTATTCTGCTAAGCTCTCATCTGTTCTCCGAGCTCCCTATCTGCGTCGCTTCGTCCATCAGCACTCCAAACCAGGTGAGGTGGACACCAGGCCTTTAGGCAGATGCCTGAAAGCCTAGAGGACTGGACACATGCTCCAACACTTTCCCTTCCCAGAGCGAAGCCAGTAGCTGGAATGTTCCTCCCACTTGGCTCTGCACTGAGCCAGTGGAAGGCTGTGTGGTGAGTGAGTGCTCCAAAGCATTGCCCTTGTTCTCAGCAGCCCCCAGCCTAACGGCCTTTGCTGACAGCACTTAGATTCAGCCAGGACCGAAACTAATTACTTGGGCCATTCCCTGAAAATTCTGAGTGTTGGATTTAGTGTCCAGCCTTCCCTTTTTCTCTCTGTGGAGAACCATGGAGCTGGGAATATTCTCCTGATCCACTCAACCGAGCCAAGAGGAGGCACTATGGTAAGTGAATGCCACAAATTTTGCTACTGACTTTGGTAACACTATTTGCAGTCAGTCACCTGGGATATAGGAGTCTTCTAACTGATTTCTGGATTTCTCAGAAACAGAGTTGGTTTATGTATTATTGTTGAGTTGGTGCCATCATAGGGAAAGGGAGACACTACGGTTTCCAATTCTGCCATCTTGCTGACATCACTCTTCAGAATGGTTTGCATTTTGATTGCGGGTGGGGGGTAGTTTGTATACATTTGCCAAAATTCACCAAAATATACATTTTACCATATGCTATGCAAATTATACCTTAATATAAATATGTACATAAATTATCCCTCCAAAAAGATAACTTTAAGATAAATTAATTTAAAAATTAATGTAATAAAAAGAAGTTTATGGCCTAAACTACTTCAGGATATTCTACTTCAATACTCAGCAATTTATACACCATTAAATTCCATTTAGAACATAGATTTATATGGGTAAATTTTTCTGAAATTTAGTCTGCTCTTACTTTTACTATTTGATCTTTTCTTTGTCTCTATCCTCAGGACTGATTCACCTTGATTCTTCTACATTTTTCAATGAGATGGATAAGTCATCAAATAGGGCTCATCACTTCTAAATAAAACATCTACTTCTGCTTTATTGACTATGCTAAAGCCTTCGACTGTGTGGATTACAACAAACTGTGGAAAATTCTTCAAGAGATGGGAATACCAGACCACCTTACCTGTCTCCTGAGAAATCTGTATGCAGGTCAAGAAGCAACAGTTAGAACCTGACATGGAACGACTGACTGGTTCAAAATTGGGAAAGGAGTACGTTCAGGCTGTATATTGTCACCCTGCTTGTTTTAGTTATATGCAGAGTACGTCATAGAGAAATGCCGGGCTGAATGAAACACAAGCTGGAATCAAGATTGCTGGGAGAAATATCAACAACCTCAGATATGCAGATGAAATCACTCTAATGGCTAAAAGTGAAAGGAACTAATGAGCCTCTTGATGTAAGTGAAAAAGGAGAGTGAAAAAACTGGCTTAAAATTAAACATTCAAAAAACTAAGATCATGGCATCTGGTCCTATCACTTCATGGCAAATAGATGGGGAAAAGTGGAAACAGTGGTAGATTTTATTTTCTTGGGCTCCAAAATCACTTCAGGTGGTGACTGCAGCCATCAAATTAAAAGAAGCTTGCTCCTTGGAAGAAAAACTATGACAAACCTAGACATTATATTAAAAAGCAGAGACATTACTTTGTTGAAGAAGGTCCCTATAGTCAAAGCTATAGTTTTTTCAGTAGTCTTGAATGGATGAGGGAGTTGGACCATAAAGAAGGCTGAGTGCCAAAAAATTGATGTGTCAGATTCTGGTGCTGGGGAAGACTTTTGGGAGTCCTTTGGACAGCAAGGAGATCAAAGCCATCAATCCTAAAGGAAATCCACTCAGAATATTCATTGGAAGGACTGATTGCTGAAGCTTCAATACTTTGGCCACCTGATGTGAAGAGCTGACTCTGATGCTGGGAAAGATTGAAGGCAGTAAGATAAGGAGGTGACAGAAAATGGGATGGTTGGATGGCGTCACTGATTCAACAGACATGAGTTTGAGCAAACTCTGGGAGTTAGTGAAGGACAGGGAAGCCCGGTGTGCTGCAATCCATGGGGTCGCAAAGAGCCAGACATGGCTTAGTGAAAGGTTGTTTGCTGAATCACGAAAAGACGGCCGGGATTCTTTTTTTTTTTTTTTTAGTATTTTTTTTTTTTATCTGGGGGCTAATTACTTTACAATATTGTAGTAGTTTTTGCCATACATTGACATGAATCAGCCATGGGTTCACATGTGCTCCCCCTCCCGAACCCTCCTCCCACCTCCCTCCCCTTCCCATCCCTCTGTGTCATCCCAACGCTCCATCCCTGAGCATCCGTCCCATGCATAAAACATGGAATGGTGTTCCGCTTCACATATGACAATATACATGTTTCAATGTTATTGTCCCAGAACGTCCCACCCTCACCTTCTCCCTCAGAGTCCACAGGACTGTTCTATGCATCTGTGCCTCTTATTCTGTCTCACTTATAGGGCTACCATTACCATCTTTCAAATTCCATATACATGCATTAGTATACTGTATTGGTGCTTCTCTTTCTGGCTCACTTCACTCTGTATAATGGGCTCCAGTTTCATCCATCTCAATAGAACCGATTCAAATGTATTTTTTTTAATGGCTGAGTAATATTCCATTGTGTATATGTACCACTGCTTCCTTATCCATTCGTCTGCCGATGGACATCTAGGTTGCTTCCATGTCCTGGCTATTGTAAACAGTGCTGCGATGAACATTGGGGTACACGCATCTCTTTCAATTCTGGTTTCCTCGGTGTGTATGCCTAGCAGTGGGATTGCTGGGTCATATGGCAGTTCTATTCCCAGTTTTTTAAGGAATCTCCACACTGTTCTCCATAGTGGCTGTACTAGTTTGCATTCCCACCAACAGTGTAAGAGGGTTCCCTGTTCTCCACACCCTCTCCAGCATTTATTGCTTGTAGACTTTTGGATAGCAGCCATTCTGACTGGTGTGTAATGGTACCTCATTGTGGTTTTGATTTGCATTTCTCTAATAATGAGTGATGTTGAGCATCTTTTCATGTGTTTGTTAGCCATCTGTATGTCTTCTTTGGAGAAATGTCTGTTTAGTTCTTTGGCCCATTTTTTGATTGGGTCGTTTATTTTTCTGGAATTCAGCTTCAGGAGTTGCTTGTATATTTTTGAGATTAATTGTTTGTCTGTTGCTTCGTTTGCTATTATTTTCTCCCATTCTGAAGGCTGTCTTTTCACCTTGCTTATAGTTTCCTTTGTTGTGCAAAAGCTTTTAATTTTAATTAGGTCCAATTTGTTTATTTTTGCTTTTATTTCCAATATTCTGGGGGGTGGGTCATGGAGGATCCTGCTGTGATTTATGTCGGAGAGTGTTTTGCCTATGTTTTCCTCTAGGAGTTTTATAGTTTCTGGTCTTACGTTTAGATCTTTAATCCATTTTGAGTTTATTTTTGTGTATGGTGTTAGGAAGTGTTCTAGTTTCATTCTTTTACAAGTGGTTGACCAGTTTTCCCAGCACCACTTGTTAAAGAGATTGTCTTTTCTCCATTGTATACTCTTGCCTCCTTTGTCGAAGATAAGGTGCCCATAGGTGCGTGGGTTTATCTCTGGGCTTTCTATTTTGTTCCATTGATCTATATTTCTATCCTTGTGCCAGTACCACACTGTCTTGATGACTGTGGCTTTGTAGTAGAGCTTGAAGTCAGGCAGGTTGATTCCTCCAGTTCCATTCTTCTTTCTCAAGATTGCTTTGGCTATTCGAGGTTTCTTATACTTCCATACAAATTGTGAAATGATTTGTTCTAGTTCTGTGAAAAATATCATTGGTAGCTTGATAGGGATTGCACTGAATCTATAGATTGCTTTGGGTAGTATACTCATTTTCACTATATTAATTCTTCCAATCCATGAACATGGTATATTTCTCCATCTGTTTGTGTCCTCTTTGATTTCTTTCATCAGTGTTTTATAGTTTTCTATATATAAGTCTTTTGTTTCTTTAGGTAGAAATATTCCTAAGTATTTTATTCTTTTTGTTGCAATGGTGAATGGTATTGTTTCCTTAATTTCTCTTTCTGTTTTCTCATTATTGGTGTATAGGAATGCAAGGGATTTCTGTGTGTTAATTTTGTATCCTGCAACTTTACTATATTCATTGATTAGCTCTAGTAGTTTTCTGGTAGAATCTTTAGGGTTTTCTATGTAGAGGATCATGTCATCTGCAAACAGTGAGAGTTTTACTTCTTCTTTTCCTATCTGTATTCCTTTTATTTCTTTTTCCGCTCTGATTGCTGTGGCCAAAACTTCCAAAACTATGTTGAATAGTAGTGGTGAAAGTGGGCATCCTTGGACGGCCGGGATTCTTGGCCTCCAAAGGAGAGGAATTCAATCCGGGCCAGAGACGAGGCTTGATCTCACAGAGCTTTTGTGCAATAGAGTTTATTCAAGTATAAAAGGGATAGAGAAAGCTTCTGACATAGGCATCAGAAGGGGGCAGAAAGAGTACCCCCTTGCTAGTGTTAGCAGTGGAGTTATACACTCTCAGATAACAGGATTAGCCAGGTTTAATCCAGAGACTGTCCTCAGGCAGGATAGATTATTGTTATATAATCTTTGTAAAGACAGACCTAGTCCCATAATTTACATGTTAAGATAAGAGAATTAGCCAGAAAGTTTAATCCAGAGACTGTCTTCAGGCAGGATACATTGTTGTTGTATAATCCTAAGGAATGTAGAGAGAAAAGAAAAAAAAGTTTGTCTTTTCTTCCTCCTCGAGAATTCCAGACCCCTCTCTCCTTGGGGACCCCTAGACTTCTTATCATCCTGCCTAGGAAAGGACTCTCTCACTCCCCTCTTTTCTTTTAGGAGAATTATGTTGCCAAGGGAAAGGGGCATCGTTTTTGTTCCATAACTACTTCCTGCTGTTTAGGGGCATAGTCCCTAAATTGTTGAGGCAACATATTCTCCTACCCTCATATTGAGGGTCTGTGATCCAGGGGCCCCAAGTAATAGTTGGAGGAGGCTGTAGCACTCCTAGGAGCTCGGACAACCATTTGTAACTTAAAAGCTTTTAGATGGTTAGAAAACCCCATTATACAGTTACAGACGTAAGACAAAATAGTCATTTAACCAAGCTAAAATCAAAATGAAAAGTCACATTATGTCCATAGTTACATCAGTCCATCTTAAAGTTGATATCATCAGTTGAAGAAGAGGCATTACATATAATTGTTGAAGGAGTTTGCAGACTTGGAGAAAGTCTTTTCCTTGACTTGGGGATGTCCACCACGGGAAGCCTTCCACTGATGAAGAGGGGAGTGAGTGCTCCACAGACCCAGCAGTTAGACCGATTATGAAATGCTGCGTAGGAATGAGCCCAGGGCAGGAAGGCATGGTCTTGAGGATCAAACAGCAGACTCAGGATCTTTGGCGTCAGCAGAAGTAGGCTCACATAGATTATTAGGCCCATCTTTTGGCTCGTCCAGACAGTCCCATTACGGAAGCGGGTCGGGAAGAAAGTGGGCCAGGGGCTTCAGTAAGCACGGAGTAAGTTGCCCCCGTATCTAAAAGGAAATCGATGGATTGGCCCCCCACAGTTATTAGTACTTGGGGTTTCTCAGGTGTAGAAACTCCTGAGAATTAGGACGGGGAGCTTGTGTGGGGACCCCCCGGGCACCTTCAGTCCTGATTGTCCTGAGAGTTTGACCCCTGAAACCTACGCCTCTGCGGGCAGTCTCTCCTCCAGTGTGATCCTTTGCAGACCGGACATGGAGCAGGGGCGGCTTGGATGCCTGAGGGCAATCTCGCCTGAGGTGCCCCTCCTTTCCACAGTAATAGCAAGCCCATCTCTTTTCACCTGGGTCCCTCTGGGCATTTTTCTCAGGCTGTTTAAGAGTGGTTCTTACAGCCATTGCGAAGGCTTCCGCCTGTTCCTTTGTCTTTTTCTGCCCTTCTTTCTTTTCCTCATATTCCCTACCATAATAGACTGTCCGAGCCAGTTGTAACAGATTATCTAAAGACTGGTTAGGTCCATACGCCCGTTTTAATAGCTTACGGTGGATATCTGGAGCCGACTGAGTGAGAAATCTATCTTTTAAGATCACTTTTCCCTCCTCACTTTCGGGATCAATCTCAGTGAATATGCGAAGGGCTTCTCTCAGTCTATCCAGGAATTTACCAGGAGCTTCCTTCTCCTCCTGTTCTATGTTTGCCAATTTGCCATAGTTTAAAGGCTTAGCACGCGCCTGCCTGAGTCCTTCAAGAACGCATCTGACAAAATGACTCTGATCCCATCTTCCTTTAGCTGTGTTGCTGCCCCAATCTGGTTCTGTAATTGGGACCGCCTGATTTCCAGTGGGGAGGGCGGCTATCTCGTCTTCCCTCTTCCCTACTGATTCATTACCAAGCCATTCATCTCCGTAAGCAACCGCTTTCCCCAAAACTCGACTCTATGAGTCAGCATTTGTCCCAAGACATATATCACATCCTTCCAAGTAAGGTCATAAAGCAGAGTAACACCTTTAAAAGCTCTAATATATATTTTTTGGGTCCTCTAAATAGTCTCCCAGACCCTCCTTAATTCTTTGTATTTCTTGATAAGAAAAAGGCTTATTAAATCTCATAGACTGATTATTTCTCCCGGTGGGTGCTTCATGAAGAGGCAACAGCTTGTGCGGCTGTTCCTCAATGTCTCTGGCTGCTCCGCGGATATGGTCCCAGGGATAGAGTGGAGAAACCTGCGTTACCTAATCTCCTTGTCTCCTGTCCTCCATCCCATCTCTTACTTCTATGGCCTGAGTTTCTACTGAAACCAGAGTAGTCTGAGGTCGTACCGAGACAGGAGGTATTTGGACCTCTGCATGGGCAGTTTGAATCCCAGTTTGGGTTTCCACTGAGACCAAGGCAGCCCTTCTTGGGGGGTTTCTCTGGCTTTCAGTTTGTTCAATTGGGAGCCCTGGGTAAGGGGGCAAAGTAGGAGGACAGGAGGGAGCTGAAGGAGTCACACCCAAATCTATACCCTTAGGACACAAGCCTGGCATATTTCGCAGAGAGAAAAAGGGCAACACATACGCTACTTCTACCCATTTCCCTTGTTTTCTATAGAACCGGTCTAATTGTAAAACAGTACTATACTTAAGAGACCCTCCAACTGGCCACCGTTCGCCGTCCTCCAGTGAGTACCGCGGCCATGCAGTATCACATAGGAAGATCAGGTGTGTCTTCTTTAAGCCTGGGGACCAAATCTATCCCAGTTTTTCAGGATACAGTTCAAAGGAGTGAGGATGGAATTGTTAGCTCCCATGTGTAAGAGAGAACAAAAGCGACCAGCGCCCTCTTTCTACCGGAGGCGTCCCTCCCTGCTCTAGGTGGGAGCGTAGACAGACTTTACACCAAAGTTTTTCCTTCCTGGCCGGACTTAGTCTGTCCCTTACCGACGCAGGCGACATACTCGTCCCTCCCAGTTCTATCACCGAGGCGGGGTGGGGATGCACCAGGGGTAGACCTGATGGCTTCCTTGACTGACATCCAGCTCTTACCGTTAAAACCTTGCTTGCCTCTGATGCCACCCGGGGTGCAATCAGAGTAACCTTCCGGAATGCCTCCCAGGCTAAGACCGCTGGGGGAGACATTCATCACCTGAGTGCCTGTGCACAACCCTGAGTATATTCCTCAGCACCATAAGACCTATACGAACATAAAACTGAGATGTTCCTTCCAAGCGTCACCACACCAGTATAAGAGCCTCCTCTGGTCCACTAAGAGCCAGCGCTACCAAAGTAAATAACCATTGCAGTTCCAATCCGAATATCCTTTAACCTCAGAGATGCTCTTGGAGCTAGAGCTCCGTCTAACTCCCAAACTTTCGATTCCTAAGGAGGCTAGGCGCTTCCTGACTACCAATCCAAGCTTCGGATCTAAGTCACAGTGCACAGTAACAGCATTAGATCACAAGTCCCTTGAAAGTCTATGATCCGATAGATTAGGTTAGTACTTCTAATTCCCAAGGAGTTATGAAATGGTCAAAGAGACCAAAAGTTTGACCGAGAAAGGAGAGTTCAGTCCACACGCATTGCCCATTTCTGGTCGTTCCAAAGGAGACATTGGCTGCCTCTTCGCATTGGCAGGTCGGTATAAACCCCCGACCTGGTTTCTGCCATGAGCCATATGAGGTCACCGCAGAACTGCAGAGCAGGGCTCCTCACTGCTTCGCACAGGGCTTTCATTCATTCACACAAGCACAAGGAAGAGTTAGTGAAGTACAGCAGAAAATGTGTTCGCTAGGAGAACAAAGAACTCGAGCTCCAAGCATCCTTACCTTGTCCTGAAGAATCCCGGACGAGCCCCAAGATGAAAGGTTGTTTGCTGAATCACGAAAAGACGGCCGGGATTCTTGGCCTCCGGAGGAGAGGAATTCAATCCGGGGCCAGAGACGAGGCTCGATCTCTCAGAGCTTTTGTGCAATAGAGTTTATTCAAGTATAAAAGGGATAGAGAAAGCTTCTGACATAGGCATCAGAAGGGGGCAGAAAGAGTACCCCCTTGCTAGTGTTAGCAGTGGAGTTATACACTCTCAGATAACAGGATTAGCCAGGTTTAATCCAGAGACTGTCCTCAGGCAGGATAGATTATTGTTATATAATCTTTGTAAAGACAGACCTAGTCCCATAATTTACATGTTAAGATAAGAGAATTAGCCAGAAAGTTTAATCCAGAGACTGTCTTCAGGCAGGATACATTGTTGTTATATAATCCTAAGGAATGTAGACAGAAAAGAAAAAAAATGTTCGTCCTTTCTTCCTCCTTTAGAATTCCAGACCTTGGGGAACCCTAGACTTCTTATCAACCTGCCTAGGAAAGGACTCTCTCATTAGCAACTAAACAACAACAACTTCTAAGTAAAAAGTAAGTTTCATCCTACCTACCTCACTGCATTCTCAGTGCCTAAAAAATCTGATATAGAATACACATTCAATAATATTTTTGAATAAATGATTAAAAATTCACGGTCAATTTGGAAACAAAACCTAGGCTTTACATTTTTGATGCTTCCCTCTCAGTTGGTCCACCCTCTCCTTCTCCTCCCCTTGCTGTGTTCACAAGTCTGTTCTCTGGGTCTGTACCTCTATTGCTGCCCTGTGAGTTGGTTCATCAGTACCCTTTGCCATGGATAAAACAGATAACCAGTGGGAATTTGCTGTATGATGCCGGGAGCTCAGTCCATTGTTCTCTGACAACCTAGAGAGGTGTGAGGGGGAGGGAGGTTCCAGAGGGAGGGGACATGTATACAACTGTGGCTGATTCATGTTGTCATATGGCAGAAACCAACACAACGTTGAAAAGCAATTATCCTCCAATTAAGAATAAATTGTTTTTTAAGTTAAAAAAGCAAAAGAGAATAAAGGTCAAATTTTCTTCTGATTGTCGTTCCCCATAGATTAAAAAAAAAACTAGGCTTTATAGTTAGATCCTGTTCCTGGTTTTGGATCTTGACTTTGCCAGATATATGGTATTCTTAGTCTGAGGCTCATAACTGCCACTGCAAATCATGATAATACTAACAACACTTGTATCACATGTAAAATGAGCTTAGAAAGAGCTTAACAAATGACAGCCTTGCCTTGTCTAACTGTAGTTCCACCCCCCCCAAATTTCTCACCAGTTCTTTCCTACTCAATAATATTAATTGACTGATTACTGATAGTTTCTGTCAACTTTCAAGAAGCTTGACTTGTCAGTTAGATTGTTTCTTTGAAACCTTATTCTCCCCACCTCAAATCTAATTACATTACTCATCCTTATTTTTATTGATTGATTGAACCTAGGAGTGCCTGAAATAAACTATGCTGTCAATGAAGGTTGTATTCTTTAATCACGTATTTCTGGCCATTGCTTTTCTTGGTCTCAAAGCTCTGTCCTTGGCCAACTGAATGCACAAGAACCACATCGGCATAGAACATTGGTGGAGAGATCTCATCTATTCATATCTTAATCAATTTGTTTCTCCCTCCACAATCCTGACACTAACTGTCTGGTGGTACAGTTTCCTCTTATTTCGCTGCTTCTAACATCTTGAAGGTCATTCCCGTCTCCAGCCTCTGGCTCTGTCCTCTGGACTTCCTTATCTTAGGTCTCCGTACAACCACCATTACTGCCTAGGCTTGGGACCTCTCCCGCCCTCCCCTCTCGTCCATAATCTACTATTATAAAAGGCAAGTTCTAGCTGATATCCTACAAACCCAGGTTATTAAACCTCTAGGTCTATTATATTTGCTTCAAGCTGTTATTTTATTTTTATTAGCAATAATTTATTATATATACTTATATACCATACATTATCAAATACATATTTAATATATAGTATAATAATTTGTCATATTTACTATTTTTGTAATAATTTTATTTATTCCCCAAGTGGCACTGATGGTAAAGAACCCATCTGTCAATGCAGGAGATGCAAGAGATGCGGGTTCAATTCATGGATCGGGAAGATCCTCTGGAATAGGAAGTGGCAACCCACTGCAGTCTTCTTGCCTGGAAAATTCTGTGGACAGAAGAGCCTGGCAGGCTATAGTCCACGGGGCTGCAGAGAGTCGGACATGACCAAGCGACTGAGCACATATATACATAGAAAGAAAACATGACAGGTATCACTGAAGCTTTTCCTTCTCGAAAAGTGTAAGAGGTTTTTTGGGAAAAAAAGAACAAAACGTTGAACCATTGCTCCTGAGTGATGCACACTTGACTGAAAATTACCTGGTAAAGTTTAAGTAATCCCTAAGGAGTACAGTTTGAAATCAACCTTGGATTCCTCTTCTTCTTGCTTCCTTTGACACATGCCTAGCAGAAGGCTTACTGTTAGGCTTCTCAGTCGGTTCTAGAAAGCCTAATTCAACTCAAATTTTGCATAAATAAAGCTTCAAATTGCTTTTCTGCTGTTTTTCTAACAAGACCTGGAGACATAGTTCTACATTACAAAAGCCAACATATGACTTATAGGGCTATTGAACTATAAATGTTGGCGATGTGACTGATTTCCTACTTAGTCATTCTTCTCCTTTCGAGAAGGCAGATTTTTTGTTTGTTTCATAGTATGGTATTATATCAGTTGTTTCTTGAGGTAAAATCAAAATTAGCAGGAGAAAGTTTTCTTTATCTTGGAAATTCTTCAGCTGAAGAGATCCTAAAGCTGGAAGGATCTGACATGTCATTTTTTCTAGTAAGAGAACTGAGCAGGAATTGAAAGATAAGAAGGAGAGAGAGAGAAAGAGAAAAGTACTCAGGAGACAGAAGGGATTTTATGCCTTCTCTTCTGGAGGAAATTTCATTTAGAAATAAAGGGACTGGATAGGAAAGTGGAAGCAATATTTTGCATCAGTGGGTTTCAAGCTTTAATCTGCATTAGAAGAGCCTGGATAATTTATTGAAACACAGATTGTTGGCCCTGTCCTCAGAGTTCCTGAAACCTTTGATCTAGGGTTGTTGGGAGCCGCCATAGGCATTACTGACAAAATGGAGGCACGGCCCCAACCCCCTCTCCTCATCCCGCAGGCACGGTCCTGTGATGAAGGGTTAGGTCTTGTGATTCTGACTTGTCCTTTCCTTCCTCCGGTTGAGTTGGCTAGAAAGAATGTTATAATCCATAAAGTTAACTACTGACATTTGTTCAAGGATCTTTACAAAGAACACTCCAGGATGAGCGCATAGGCTGCAGCTTGAGACCATGGGAAACATTGTTATCTGAAACCTGCCTGTAAGGGGAATGTTTATGGCAAAAGAAGGTTGCTGAGTTTAGGGGTTAGGAATAATTAAGAATAGTTAGAAGCTAAAAGTTTAAGGTATGTTGTAGTGTTGGCATATTTTACTATAGCTTATAGAAACTAGGAATTTTAGAGATACTAATAGCTAAAAGCCTTTTTAGGAGATGGTGAGCTTAAGTTACTAGGGGATAGCAGGATTTAAAGAGAAAAGAAATAAACTGAGGAATGTAATATACAGCCCAGAGACAAACTTGAGTTACAATGTTATCACAAGGACACTTAAGAGGGAACTCTGAAGGACAACAATGATTTATGGAGACAGTAAATATGGGTGAGGGGGAACTGAAGATGTCATACCTCTGACCTAATGCTTTTGTAAAAGTATAAAAGAAAACCTGATGCTTAAAATAAACATGCAGCCCAGTGCTTTGAGCGAGAGACTGCATCACATTTTCATTTGCCGACCCCGTTCATCACTTCAGGGCGATTCCCTGGCTGCCGGAGCTGGACTCCGGCATAGGTTCACTGGTGAATCAACATTTTAACAGACTGTCAGGTGAGGCTGGTGTTGCTGGTCTGGGAACCATATTTTGAGAAGCACAGTTTTTCAACAATCTCAGTACTCTGGGTCTATGCATAACTGACTTTGGTATAGTGCCTAAATCTCTGTGATCCCCAGATATTGTCATAACTAAAGGGTTACACATTGCAGCTGATCATTATAATTCCCCTCAACTATTTTAACCTGTGCTCAACAGACAAAACTCTTGGCATCTAATTTAAGACATCTGAGTCTCAGCCCCCCTTTAGACTCACCTTTCCTTGGGTCATTTTCCAGACATTTTTAGATGTTTAAAACTACAGTGAAACACCAGGACACCGAGCTACTGGAACAGATAAGATTTAAAATGACTTGACAGTTCTGAGGGTTGGCAATATTTCAGAATTTGTTGGAGTCTCTTACATTGCTTGTAGGAGTATAAATTGCTACCACCAGCTTGGAAAGTCGGTCATGTAAGTAACTGGTTATATAAAAGAGGAGTAAGATGAGACGTCTGCCCTAAAGAGTCCTCAGGATTAGGTGGCTATGTGACCAGCTAACTGTGGTATCATAGGCTGGGTGGTCTAGTCTCCACTAGGTACATGCTATGAGAAGAACGCTACAGAGAATTGGAAAATTCTCAGTCAGTCCAATCTTAACTCTGAAACGGAGTCGTGGAACACACTGGGAGGAAGGCAGAGCCTTGGAAGCAAAGCTGAAGGCATGAAACCAGAGATAAAGTCTCCGTGTCTATGGAACCATGGAGGGCAGTATGTCCTTGTGCTTAAGAACTCAGACTGGATCCAGACTTCTTGGGTTCAAATCCCCACTCTGCCACTTCCTATTAATAGCTGTGCAAGCTTTAATCCATCCCCCAACCTCTCAGTACAGGTTCCTTCCTCTATAGAATGTAACACCCTCTTCACCAGGTTGCTGGGATGAGTTTCTGTAGTGACATCTGTAAAGCACAGCATCCAGGGGTTATGACTACTGTGGGGTTAAGTGTCTACTGGGGTTACACAGCGTGCCTCCTATACAAGCTCAACTTTATAAAAAGTTATAAAATAAGCACATGGCATAATTTTAAAAGGTGAAAGAAGTTCTGTGATAAATATGAAAACACAAAAGCAGCAAGTGTGCAGCAGGACCAGGAAGCTGTCAGCAAGAAAGAGATTTTATTTTCAACCCTCAGCTGTCTCTGTTGCAGTTTGATGCTCCATCAATCAGTTCATGGGATTTCAGTCTTCTTTTGTATTTCAATATTATTTGTTCTTTCCCCTTCCTTATGGACGTCTAAAAATCTCTGGAAAATAATCCAAGGAAAGGTGAGTTTAAAGGGGAACTGAGGCTCAGATGGCTTAAATTATGCCAAGAGTTTTGTTTTTCTGAGCACAGATTAAAATATTTGAGAGAGATTATAATGATTTTTAGTGTTCAGAATGGTAGGATATCATATTATATAAAACGCACTATATATATATAAATGCCCAGACGTTCATTCCACTCCTGAGTTCAGAGAAATAAAATGATTAATTTGATAATCCATATACATGTATAAGAATATTCATACCGACTTTATTCCCAATATTGCCAAACTGGAGATAATGAATATCCAGAAGAATAGATAAAAAATGGTGACATAATCATGAGATACCACACAATATAAGAATATATTTCAGTTACATGCGACAACATGAATTTCACAGATAAAAAGAAGTCAAACACAAGATAGTACATGTTATGATTCTATTGATATAAAGTTCAAAACCTGGTGAAACGAACATATATTAGTAGAAGTCAGAATAGTTGTTACCTATGAAAGTTATTACCTTTGGAGAAAGGAAGAACAAGGAAGCCTGGAAAACTGGAAACTGTCTTGATCTGGGTGGCAGTTACATAGTATATATATATGTAAAACTTAATTGAGCTGTGTGCTCAAGATTTGTGTACTTTATTACACTTGGTGCAGCCTGATGAAAAACACAACTTAAAAATTCTTTTAAAAAAACATATACTTATGACCTGTTTCCTCCAACTTGCCCCATAAGAGTAAGAACTTTTGTCTGTTTTATTTGCTGTTATACACTCAGTCTCTAGAATGCCCCTGTGATGAGGTAGGTGCCCGATGTTGAATGAACGTTGCATTAACGAATGTGCACTTGCTAAGTTTTCATTTTGAAATAGCACCCTTGGGTAGCCACAAATCACATTTTGACGTTTTATATACCTTCCTTCAAACATCTTGTTGGTTAGTTAAATCACATTTAGAAAGGTTAAGCCAGTGGAAAGAGTCCACTTAAAGATGTATGTAAGCAGGAAACCCACACTGGTTTATTCTAAGAAGCAGCTGCATAGCAATTTAGCAGTTCTCAGAGCTCTGGGTTACCACAGCCTGTTTCCAGGGAACATGACTAGACAGAAGTGAGTAGCTGAATCATATACAGTTACCGGGACCTGCAAAAATTTTGGCCTGTAATCAAAACAGAGATTTTAACAAGAGCTTAAAAATTAATCTATTAAAAAAAAATGAAAACTAAGAGGAAGAGCTTGATAATGATAAATGACTAAGGTGGCATTTTAATTCTAGTGAGGACTTGACTGTTGATTTGCAAAATATTACTGGGATAACTGCCTTTGAGAAGAAAAATGTAAGCTTCCTGTTCACATGTATAGAATTAAATTCTGAATTGATTAAAGATTCAAATGTAGGAAAGAAAATATTTTAAATGTTTATTAACAAATTAAGAGAATGTACTTATAATTAAGAATACGGGAGACATGCTTAAGTAAATCTAAAAACTGAAGGAAAAAAAAAAGATGGACAGATATTGTTACGTTGAATATTTTTAAAAAATGTTTGGAATTATAAAAAGACTCTATAAGTAAAGTCAAAATTGCAACTAGGGTTAAATATTTTCAGTGAATATAATGGACAGAGTCAATACCTTTTATAAATATAAAAGATCTTTTAAAGTTAAAAAGAAAGCAACTCAGCAGAAAAAATTGAGATACTAAAAATTAAAGCTATGAGCAAGATAAGCATATAGATAAAGATGTTGGACTTCCCTGTCGGCACAGTTGATGGGAATCCACCTGCCAGGGCAGGGAACACGGGTTTGATCCCCCGTTCGGGAAGATTCCTCATGCTGCAGAGCAACAAAGCCTGCGCACCACAACTGCTGAGTCTGCACTCCTAGAGCCCACGCTCTGCAACAAGAGGAGGCTGGGCAACAGAAAGCCCAAGCAACACGGCGAGAGAGTAGCTCCCACTCTTCACAACTAGAGAAATTCTGCAGCAATGAAAACCCAGGGGAGCCAAAAAGGTTTTCAAAAGCGTCTTCTAAAAATAATTTGATTAAGTGACTTCATTTTGGTTGTGCTGGGTCTTTGCTGCTGCAGGAAGGCAGAGGCTTCTTGTGCTGCAGAGGGTGGGCTCTGGGGTCCGCGGGCTCCAGTAGTTGCAGCATGTAGGCGCAGTAGCTGTGGCCCCCGGGCTCTAGAGCACATGTTCCATAGTTGTGGCACGCCGGCTTTGTTGCTCCGACGCATGCGGGGTCTTCCTCATCAGGGATCGAATGAGTGTCTCCTACATTGACGGGTGGGTTCTTTACCACTGAGCAACCTGGGAAGCCCCCTCAAAAAGGACATCTTAAAAAAAATAAAGATGTTGAAACTCTCTAGTAGTTGGGAAAACACAAATCCAAGCAATAATAAAATGTCATTTTATTGATAAGATTGGCAAAAATTCACTTTTTCACTTCTTTGATTCTTTAGTTTTTTTAAAAAAGATATTCCATTAAATACTTTTTGAAGACTAAAATGAAATAATGTTTCCTTTGTACATTGGAGGTCTGCTGGTTAAGAACCTTAAATAAACACTGTAGGTTAGAAAGCAGACAAGAAGGAAGGGCAGCTGCTTAAAAATATGAATGCAATGATCACCCTTCCTCTCTTATCTTGTAGGTAGAACCCAGGTATCTTTGGCTTCAGCTTTTCTCTGCCCTGCCTCCCAAGCAGACCCAGCAACTCATACACATTTTTGCCTTTATCATTTGCTAGGACTGAAATCTTAAAGAAATACTCTTTTTTATCTCTTGTCAAGAAAAAGTAGACAACACTTATAACTAAGGGAAAGAGGACAGAATGCACTTTCAATGTTCTATTGCTGTTGCTGTTCAGTCGCTAAGACATGTCTGACTCTTCGCGACCCCATGGACTGCAGCACGCCAGGCTTCCCTGCCCTTCACTGTCTCTTGGAGTTTGTCCAAACTCACGTCCATTGAGCTGGTGGTGGCATCCAACCATAGAGCATTTTTTAACTGGTCCACCCAAGAACTATTTAGTCATGTAGCAGAACATATTTTTACCTATCTTTTCTTAACTATACTCCACTATTCTTGAGTACTTACCTCACTATGGATGAAAAGTCTAGACTTAGTGAAGTCACAAGTTAATTTATAATTTTTTTGGCCTATCATCAATATCAACAATTTCTATCCAATAGTAAACATAACCCGAACTGTTATTATTTTATTGTCTTGTAGGATATTAACCAGTTTTGTACCTCAACTAAACTTTAACATTCTTTTTCAAATGTCTGAACAAACTTGGTTTTTCAAATACCTTTGGACTAGCTCTCCTATCCTGCTGATTCTCATTAATTAAACAAATCTTTATACAAGTTTATATAGTTTTAAAAGCTAGTATATTCTGCTATTCTCCTTTTTAAATTTTACCCAGTTTTCAAAGCTCAACTATGCTTGTTTTTTTTTTCCAAAGAGAACTTGCTTGTCTACTCAAGGCCTCTACTTGTTCTTGGCTACTGTAGCAGTTACTGACCCAAAACAAACAGACTACCACTACTTCTCTAGCAAAAAAGGATCCATCTGGGATGAGCGGAGAACAGCAGGGTGGTATCTGTGACCATGGTGAGGCCATGTGCGAGTCCTCACACAGCAAGGGAAGGAGAACACTTTCAAAAAAGGGTAAAGGGAATTGAGAGGGCTGCAGTAACCAGCGCCCACAGCTTCTCCCTGGCAGGACTCTGGCCGGGAAAGAAGAGGCGTATCCTCTGGGTGGAGGAAGATGTATGAAATCCATTTCAGCAGTTTAAAAGGTCTGGGAACAGTATGAACAGGCTTCTTTGGGTTGCTCTTCATTCGAGTGGGACAAGTGAGGTCAGCACCTATTCAGGTCACATTCAAATGGCAAAGAGGGTTAAGAGGGAGAACTCTTAGGCACTTTTTGTCTAACGTCTGTATGTTATCAAGTTCATAGACATTGGGGATCATCTGATCATCAGATGTTTGGTGACAAGTTTCCAGCAGGCCTTGTCTGGGTATCCTGGGAGAGCTGTCTCATCAGACGTCATCTGCTTCAACATAGAGAAATATTTACTTTTCAAGTCAACCAGAGATATGCAGGTCTAGTGAGGCTTGCCAGTTTCTTTAGGTGTCACGTAATTTCCTTTGGCTTTTGGCAACACCAGGTTTGGTTAACAATGCTTGGTAGGGGACTTTCCAGTGAGGTTGAATAGACTACTTCTAGGGGTGATTTTTCCAATAGATGAAATCTGCAGGTTGAACAGTGTGATGCTTAAGATCTTTGTCTTTCAAGGGTAAACTGTGAAAGGAATGCTCTACCAAAACATGGTTATTTTTAATAGAGGCAATTAGGCCTTTCCAATATTAAGAGCAATTTTCCTTTTATCAGTTGCAGGTCAAAAGAAGTAGGAGCCAAACGCATTGGATGTCATGACGGTAAGAGTTGATGAGTTCCAAAAGAGGTGGATTTGAGATTTAGAAGGACCAAAGGCAATAGTATTGGCCAAGGTATTTAGAGAGCCTCTACAAAATTTGCCAATTGTCTGAATAATGCCATTATTGTATTTGATTAAGCCAGAGGACTGAGGGTAGCAAGCATGCTAAAAGCTTTTGTAAAACCGGCCAAATAGCACAGACTCAGCAAAGCATCTGGCCAGTTAAATAGGTTCCTTGATCTCTGTGATGTTTGAGAGGTCAGGATAATCTTTTCCAAAAGGACTTTAACCATAGAAGAGGTAATAGCCCAAACTGGGAAACTTAGGACACCATGAAGTCTATCTGAATATTGCTGTAGCTCTTGTTCTGATATCCAATGCCCTACATATCAAACCTGGGTTTGGACAAACTGCAATTTTTCTTTGGTGACCCCATGTCCTTTAAGGCTAAAAGTGGAGGCTGTCTTCTTGTGAGGAAGCTTGGGGAAGAGAGCAAAGAGGCAAATCACCTACACAGTGCAACAAAGTAGAATCTCTAGGAAACTTTCTGCCATCCAAATCAGCCTTAAGGATTTGAGAGAAATAAGAACTCTCACTAAAACCCTGAGGTGTTACCGTCCATGTGAATTGTTTTTCTCAAGTGAAGGCAAAAAAAAGTTTGACTAGCTTCACCAACTGGAATACTAAAGAATGCTTATTTCAGTAAAAAATTTACTCCAGTGGGAATGGATGTATGAAATCCATTTAGACAGTTTAAAATGTCTGGGATCTTCTTTGGGAATGAATGTTAATAATGGCATCAAGGGATAATGATGTTGTTCATTGCTCAGAAGTCCTTGACAAACCTCTGCTCACACCCTTTAGGCTTTTTCACTGGTAAAATGTTACAGGGGCTGGAACAAGGGTAATTCGGTTTTGAAGTTCATAATCTTCTGTTATCGGCTTTATGCCTTGAAGGGATTCTTTACTTACAGGAAACTGATTAGAGTTCTTAAGGGACTTATTTGAATCTTGATGGGAGATGGTTTTTGGTGAATTTTGCCAACATCAGTTGCAGATTTTGCCCAGAAGATAAGTGGTAGCTGGTCCAACAGGGATAAATGATCAGTATTTCCAGAATCTGTTCTAGTACCATCAGGGATGGAAAAAATAAAAGACATCAAAAGGGCACTTAAATTACCTGTTGGATTACCTGGATGACTGCTGTCAAATTCTAGAATTAGTCCCCCTTTTGAGGAGGAAGAAGTTCTGTCATGATACTTCTCTAAGAAGTCTTGGCCTAATAAATGGATAGGGTTAGAGGAACTAAGGAGAAAAGGGTAGGAATCTCTTAAAGAGCCTAAACAAAATGGAGTTAGTTCAGAGCCGGGAGCCTCTTGAGGATCACCAAAGGGCCCCATTGTTGGAACTGTTTTAGTACTCCAAGGCAAGGGCTATTTTATAGTAGTGGGGCTGAGCAGAAAAGATTCATCCCCAGTCTGGACAAATGTTTCTCTAAGTCAGTTAAGAGAAAGGTTGGGAAGAGCCCCAGTAGTTCTTTGGAGTCTCATTGAGAATTGAGAAGATGTTAGAAAGACTGGGTAGAGGGCTGAAGAGGCCCAACACACTTTAATTACAACAATTCCATTTCCAAAGTCTGATCTACAGAAACCAAGAGGGTTTTGGTTTTGTTAGGAGCCTTCATCTGTTGAAGCTGAAGTTAAGGAATTTTGGTGGTCTCTTTTTAGGTGACTCATCTAGAGCATAGGAAAACTGGTTTGCAAGATTAAATCTGGAGTGGATAGTTTCCCATTCAGTCTTGATCCTTCTTACTAGAAAGGAAAGGTCCTGGCTCAGCTCATTAATAAACACAGAATTAAAAGCCACTCAGATGGAATCAACATCTGGAGGAAGACAAGAATTTTCCTTAAAAACATTCTGAAGTAGACTGTGATATTCATGAGCAGTTTTGTCAGATTTTTGTGCAGCAGCCCAATTTTTATTTCAATCAATAGGTTTCGGAAAAGCCTTAGGAATTGCTCATTGAAGTTGCCTAGCAATCGCCTGAGCCTCATCTTATAATAAGTTAGCAGGCTTATCTCCCTGTTGCAATTCTAGAGACCTTTTAAGATTTTCCCAAGTGTTTTTTATCCAGTGCTGGGCCTGGTCTTCTCTGACAAACATACAAACCAGCCGACACAGGTAGGAGGACAGGGTTGATGTTTTAATGACCTTATTAAATTCCTCAGCAAATCTGTGAGGGCTTTCAGTCACTTCAGGAAAATCTTGACTCTGCCTCATACTTCAGCTTTTGAACAGGGAGTATTAGAAAAAAAGAGTTTAGCCTCTGAATCCTCAGAAGACTTAATTTTAAAGGGACAGTTTCTGAGGAAGAGGGAGTAGGGAGAATTTCTGAGAAGAAGGGATGTTTTGGTGAGAGAGCTAGTACAGGGGATTTGAAGGCATTTATTTGGCTCGCTTTTCTCCAGAAAACGAACTTGGTCTTTAGGAGGTTTCCAGAAAAGCATGAGACATCTCATCTCACAAGCCTGTCTACACAGGCAGTGAAGGAGGGAAGAGGGGAGATGACGCAAGAGGCAGTCTGGCCACGAGGAGCTGAGGAGGGGAGACAGGACGGCTCTGGAGGTGGAATCAGACAAAGAAGTGAGGAAGCATGCGTTCAATAACAGGCGGGGGTCAGAGCATCGTCAGTAAAGTGCCAGATCATCAATGTGGTAGACTTTGTAGGTTGTATGGTCTTCCTTGGGCTTCCCTGGTGGCTTGGACTGTAAAGAACCTGCCTGCAATGCGGGAGACCTGGGTTGGCTTCCCACTTCCTGGGTGGCAGCCCACTCCAGTGCTCTTGCCTGGAGAATTCCCATGGTCTTTGTCGCAACTAGTCAACTCTACCTTTGTGGCAAGAAATCAGTTATACACACAATATAGCTGAGGGAATGTAGTTGTGTTCCAGTAAAACTTTATTTATAAATACTGAAATTTGAGTTTCATATAAATTTAGTTGTCAATCTAAAAATTATTTTATTATTTTTTTACTGTCAGGCAACAAGCTGGATTTAACTTGGCCCATAGCTTGTCTGTTCCTGTCTTCTTGTGTTGTTTAATGTCATACAATTCTTTGTTATATAGAGTCTATTTTGTTAATTTGTTTTGTCAAGGTCTTATGCCATTAACTAGGTCATAACTTTTCCAAGCAGAGATATCTCATACTTTTCTGGAAACCTCTAAAGACCAAGCTTGTTGTTCGAAGACAAGCAAGCAAAATAAATCTTGACCAGGATAAACAGTTTTGTCCAGGATCAGCCTGGATGGAGGAAACTGTGGGTGATGGAGGGTCTGATCGTTTAAGTGTTTGGGAGACTCAGGAAGCATCGAAGGAAACAGAGCCTCAGGGAAATTCTTGAAAGACATGGAGTTGGATGCAGTGTTGCATTTTGATTAAGGTCAAGGGGATCTAGGAGGCAAGGCAGATTACCCCTTGTGCATCTAAATTGTGAAATCAAGCAGAAAAAGTGAAAATCCTACCTAGCTTGGCTCTTATAATTCTCTGCAATATTTTTAAGGATCAAGATACTGACAAGGGAGTCTTTGTGACTTTCTGCAGCCTGGTTCTTTGCCTAAAGTGCACCTTCCCGATTTTTAACACAATTTCCCAACTGACATTATTTCCAAAAAGCCTTCCCCACTTTCTGCTCCACTGTTATTTTCAGCACAGACACACACACACACACACACACCTGAGCTTGTGCAGTCCTCCTCTAGAGCAGGAACAGTCACTCATCCCGGCACTTACAATGAATGACTGGGACATTAGAGGTACTCAGTGATTTTTTTTTTTTTTTTTTCTAATGAATCCTGGAAATTGAACCTGTTTAAGTCAACCAATCAAACAGAAATGCTTGATTTTTATTTGTTTTTTTCTTTTTTTCCAGGAAGCATCAAAGGGGTGGTGGGGAGAAGAAACTAAACTCAGATTTGAGTGCAGATCTTTTGTAGATTCTCCCTTTAAACTCTAGAGCAGTGGTCTCCAAAGCACTATTGCTGGATCTACTGTAGAGTTTCTGATTGAGTAGGTCTGGGGAAAGAGCCAAAATTTTGCATGGCTAATGGAGTCCCAGGAGAGGCTGCTGTTCGGACCACCCTTTGAGAACTGGTACTCCAGAGGATCTGCTCTAACACTGCCTTATGCCACTAACAAGTTGCCAAAGCTTGTCTTCTGACTTGGTGGCTTCCATTCTTATTATCAACCAATTTCCCTCCAATACCAGACTCCTGATTTTTCATTCCAGCCTCACATTATTGCTGCTATCTGGCTAAGACAGAAAAGAGTCAAACCACCAAAAGAAGATGTGAGATTGTTTCAAATTTAAAAAAATCCACAGACAATAAAAGCTTTGTTGTACATTAAGAAATTAGTCTTTAAGAGGGAGTATAATTTTATAAGCTAATAGAATAACAGTGTAGGAAGAATTACGGGCTACTGGGTGGGAAAAAAACTTTCCCCACAGGAAATTACACAATCCCAGCTACTCCCACCATCATCTCAGGGCAGACGTTAAAGTATTAAAACGCTGCTGGGTCATGGTTTTAAATCACCACCCGCTGAAAGAAACACATTTTGAGTTCTGGTTTCTGTGTGTGGCTCTGCGGTGGGAATGGTGATAAGAAGAAGGTATAAAACAAAGTCCCCATATCCAGGAGTGTGGTCTGCAGGGTTGGGGGGGGGGGCGGGGTATGTTCAGTAGCTGCAAGTATCCACCCAGGGCAGGAAGGTTAAGATTTGGAAAACTCAAGGGGAGATGAGGAAGCAGAAGCTCTCTGCGTGGAGGAGCTGCAGCAACAGTAATAGAAAGGCTTGGAGTGTTGGCTGAAGCAGAGAGTTCTCCTAAGGGAGCTGTTAAAGGAAGGCTGGAAAAGGAGGGAGGGGCCAGACTGTAGAGATGTCTGGACTTTAATTAACTGAAGGAGTCTCGTGGGCTCCGTCCATGGGGCCACGAAGAGTTGGACATGACTGAAGCAGCTTAGCGCAGCACGCGGCACGCTAACCGGATCATAACCTAGCCCTTCTCGCCTGTGTTCTATATACAGGGCTATCAGGACGGTATTTCTAAATGAAAATCTGCCTCTGTCCTGCCCCTGCTTGAATTCTTCAGGGCCTCCTAGTATCCCCAGGGTTAAATGGGAACTTTTTAGCATAATGCAGACCCCTGCTTGCTTTTGCAGTACGTTGGGACCCAGATCAGGCCTCCTCAAAATATGCCCCAATGACATATGCATTTTTTTTACAGTTCAGTTACTTAAGAAACAGCCAGGAGTTCACTGGTGGCTCAGTGGTTAAGAATCCGTTTGCCAATGCAGGGGACGTGGGTTCAGTGCCTGGTCCGGGAAGAGTCCGTATGCTGTGGAGCAACTAAGCCGGTGCTCCCAACTACCGAGCCCCGCGCCTAGAGCCTGCGCTCTGCACCCAGACGCCCAGCGCAGTGAGAAGCCCGTCCCCGCGACAAAGCGTAGCGCCTGCTGTAGCAGCTAGAGAAAGCCTGTGAGCAGCAACGAAGACCCAGCACAGCCAAACATAAATAAATAGATAAATAGAAAGAAACAGCCAATGCAAGAGGGACTCGGTCTCCCTGCAAGCAAGAAATAAGTCTCTGAAGTGAAAGGGGCCCTCCTGGAGGTGAACTATAATGGCATCCTTATCACCGGAGATAGGGGATTCGGGCCAAGAAGTCTTCACAAATAAATCTTGTCACTTCTTTACCAATTTACTACCCAATCCCAAGCTTTGCTCAAATCCGTTACTAGTTAAAGTGCTCAAACCTAAGTCTTTCTGTCCTGTCAATTCCTCTCAAATTTATTGTTCCTTTGTCTAAAATCATAAAAGCTGGCTGCTTTGGCCACTTCGTAGGTCCTATTTCTATGACACCTCCATGAGCACCAACTAAATTTGTTTCTTTTCCTCTTGTTAGTCTTGTGCCATTTTTGTTATTAGGCCAGCCACAAGAACTCGAGAGAGTTAGAGGGGGAAATTTCCCATTCTGGACAAGTCCCATTTCTAGAGATGTCCCCCCTCCCCAACACACACACACACACACACACACACACACACACACACACACACACACACACACTCATCAACAACCCAGTAGTTGAGTCTTGCAGTTGGGTGGTTCTGTGGCCTGGGTTGCTGATGCTCCTATTCTTCTGAGCTTTGCACATGCTCTGCCTGCTTCACCTTCCTTACTCCCTGCCCCCCTCTGCATTCTCACCTGGTCTGAGACTCCCTAAGACTGCCTCTGGGAAACCTTTTCCGACCCAGAGGAAAGGGTGTGTGCCCCTCCTGTGTGCTTACCTGACTCAGGCTCCCCAGACTGCCCTGTCGTTGCTTGATCCTTGGCAGCAATGTGTCTTACACAGAGAATGGAGAAGACAAATTAGAAAGAGTTTAGGTTCTAGGTATGAGATGATAAACGTATAGACGAGATGGAACAGCCAAAAGAAGAACCAAGATGAATGTGGTAGGTAATGCATGAGATGACAGAACCTGGAAATTAGGTGGTGAGTGTGGAACAGAGTAGGGGAGAAGAGTCAATTGACTTATGGGTTAAATAAATGATCACCTGGAGAAGGAAAAGGCCACCCACTCCAGTATTCTGGCCTGGAGAATTCCATGGACTGTATAGTCCATGGGGTCGCAAAGAGTTGGACATGACTGAGCAACCTTCACTTTCAATTCTGTGCCAACACTAGTCTGGTTACTGGAGTAAGTAGGTGAACAAAACAGGAAAAAACCCTGGCTCTCCTGTAGCTTCAGTTCTGGTGATGGGAATTGTGGTACTATTGAGGCAGATTTAGACTGGGAGATCAATCATAAAAAGTTAAAAAGTTGTATAAAGAAGTTTTAAAGAGCACCAATATTTCTTTAATTCCCAGAACATAAGGATAGTAATAAAGCATATTCAAAGCTGTCATACAGCAAGTATAAAAAAGAAAACCACAAGCCCAAGATGGTGTCACTTGTGCTAAAGGAAAGTAAAGTGAAGTCACTCAGTCATGTCCAACTCTTAGTGACCCCATGGACTGTAGCCTACCAGGCTCCTCTGTCCATGGGATTTTCCAGGCGAGAATACTGGAGCTAAACCTAGATGTAATAGCTAACCTAACTATAGTTTCACCCTCTCCCAGTCTGGAACTCCCTGGCCAACACCAACTGCAGGTGCTCTCCACAGCCAGGGGAAGAAGAGTTCATCTGTATGATAAAGCTCTTGTTATGCCTTCACTCCAAAAGGATGTCCTGACTAGGAATAATTCTTTTTTCTTTTGCTAATAGCTTCCTTGACCCACCCTTCTTCCTCTGAAAACCTTCCATTTTGCACAACCTCTGTTAAGTGCCTTCTCACTGCTGAAGGAGATGCCTCTTGATTGATGAATCACCTAGTAAGTGTTGTGGTGAAAAGCAAAAAAAGAGAAAAGAGCTTTTTCCTGAGAACAAAGAGGATATAGAGAACAGTGAGCAGGCCTAAATATTCTTAATTTTTTTTTTTTTTTTTACTTTAACTGCTCCTAAATCTGCATGTCTATAACTCAGTTTGCTTTTCTGCTCCCTGACTCTGCAGGAGCTGCATTTATCCTTTGCTTACCCTTAGAACACTCCCTTACCCTTGTAGTTACAGATCAGAAAGAAGGCCACAGAACCACCCAACTGCAAGACTCAACTACTGGGTTGCTGATGCCAACCTATGGCTGTGTTTTGACAAGATCCTAGCACCTTTGTTCCTTATCACCGACTCCTGACTTCGAGCCCTCATCTTACATAAGCCCCTAGACTCCTCATGGAGGGGGTGGGGCATAGTTCTTGAGGCATTATTTCCTCTAAACTCTGTCTCTGTATTCTTTTCATTGGCTTTAATGAACAGAGAAAGCCAAGATTTTGGCCAGCAACATAAGGCCCATTAGATCTTCAAATTTACTCTGTCAAACTTTGTTTTAATAGTAGTCAGCCAGGGTCTTTGGGGGAGAAGGCAATGGCACCCCACTCCAGTACTCTCGCCTGGAAAATCCCAGGGAGGGAGGAGCCTGGTGGGCTGCAGTCCATGGGGTTGCGAAGAGTCGGACATGACTGAACGACTTCACTTTCACTTTTCACTTTCATGCATTGGAGAAGGAAATGGCAACCCACTCCAGTGTTCTTGCCTGGAGAATCCCAGGGACGGCGGAGCCTGGTGGGCTGCCGTCTATGGGGTCGCACAGAGTCGGACACGACTGTAGCAACTTAGCAGCAGTAGCAGGTCTTTGGGGACAGCAAAGAAAGAAGATAGTTGGTTCAGAGAGAGGTGTAAAAACCTCTGATAATGCCTGGGTTTTGATGTGTGGGTTTAGAAAAACCACGGAAAATTTAAGAAACTCCTGAAGAAGTATTGAATAATATGGCCCAATTACAGTTACATGAGTGTGCTCATTTTGTGAAAACACTGAAAAGATCGACATTTATAATTTGCATACTTTTCTGTATATGTGTGTGTGTGTATATATATATATATATATATGTAAACTTTATTTACAATTGCTCCAGATACAGCTTCTAAAAAAACAGCAACAAAACAAAACAATAAAACCCTTCTCCGTTTCTGTCTGACAGAGAGAATGCTGGCTACTTTAGGATATGATATTAGGATAAGCCTGTGAGGAGCTCTCCCACGACCTCAACCCCTGGCATTAGTCAATGTGGACATACCACAATCAAATTCTGTCTTGTGAGACTTCCCAGGCAGTCCAGTGGGTTAAGACTCCAGTTTTCAATGCAGGGGGCATGGGTTTGGTCCCTGGTCAGAGAATTAATGTCTCACATGTCACAGGGTGTGGTTAAATTGCTTTAAAAAATTAAAAAAGTAAAATTAGATCCTTCCTTCTCATAAGCACTGAGGAATAAAAAATACATATATGAGGGGAAAAAAAATCAAATCCCATTTCCTTAACTAGCTGGTAGACTGCAGGCAGATTATTAAAATGCTCTGAGCTTCATGTTCCTCATCTAAAGAGTAGGAATAGCACCAGCATCTGAGACCTGCCACGGGCTTGAAGGAGACGACGTGTGTGAGGTGTCTGGCCTGGTGCTTCCCTCAGAACGCTCTCCTATGGAAGTGCCCCTCATGCTCTCAGGGGCGTCCTCTTTTATATCTTCACAAGCTTTCCTAGGTCTCAGATCCCAACAGAGTCAAAGGGAGATGGGACTGGGTCAGATGGGCGAATGGCTGAAGGGCAGAAGAGGCCTGAGGAGGCACCGAAGCCAGTCAGGCCCCGGGGCGCTTAGGTAACAAGGAAAATGGGAAGGGAATCCGGTCATGACTGAAACCCAGCCAAACACTGCTGCTGAGGTGCCAACGATAATAAGGGAGCTTGCAGCTGAAATCACAGTATTTGCTCACCGCAAAGATTTTCCCCGCAGAAAAATAAGAGGGGTAAGTCAGACAGCAACATGAAACATCTTAACAGTGGGTTTTCCCACGGGAGGATTATAGCAGGGAATCTGGGGTTATTTTTTGGTACCAGTCTTACAGGAACATTTGGTTGACTCACTGAAATCCATCAACGACTATTTTCCTGTGTGCCATCCTCTGACACACAGTGTTGGAGAACTGAGATATTCTGCTGTCAGCAGCACACAGCATTAACTAATTTTCCTTAAAATGGCTTTCCTTGAGGTTTTTATTGTCCCTAGTTTTGTGCCTAAGGAAACTTGATCAAATTCACCAAACGGGAGAGTTTTCAAGGCCATTGGCTGTAGAGCTTCCCCGCTCCTCTCTCCTTGCCTCAGGGGCCAGTCCTGGCCTTAGTCAGCTCTGCTCTGAGGCGCCTTCTCACTTCAGATATGGCCCCAGCCTGGGACTGCAGTTTGAGGTGCTCATTCCGTGTTTCCCGTTAAGATCTAATATCTTTATGGTGAGGAGGTCGTGGTTTCAGTGAACACTGTGCTACCTTAGACCCATGCAGGTTGTATTTTCTTCTTTATGTATTTGCATTTCTTAATATAGAGTAATAACCCCATCCCATCACTTAAAGAAGGAGAAATTTGTTATTTAAAACTACACGGGGAGACTTCCCTGGTGGCCCAGTGGACAAGACTCTGAGCTCCCAATTCTAGGGGTCCAGGGTTCAATTCCTAGTCAGGGAAACAGAGCCCACGTGCCACAACTAAAGATCCTGCATGCTGCAACGCAGACCAGGCACAGCCAAATAAATAAAGAAATACATATTTTTAAAACTGCATATGATTTTTAACAAATCATGGTTACCAAAAGGGAGGGGGAAGGAAGCAGAGAGGGAAGGAAAAATGGAGGAAAGAAGGGAGAAATTAGGAGTATAGGATTAAGAGATGCAAACTACTATACATAAAATAGATAAGCAACAGGAGTTCACTATATAGCACAAGGAATTATATTCAATATCTTATAATACCTACGTTGGAATATAATCTGCAAAAAATAGCTGAATCATTTCACTGTATACCTAAAACTAATTAATACACTTGACTAATGTCAGTTATACTTCTGGAAAAAAAAAAAAAAGCTTATGTGTGATTAAACACAAAGGATACTCCAAATATGGATCATTGGATAGGACGGTTCCAGCCACGGCTCAGTAGAACACTGAGCCTCATTGGTCCCTGATGTCTAGGGTCTTGGGCTGGCCTCTAACTCACAAGTGAGAGATGAGAAAGGCAAATCTGCCATAGGAGAGGTGACATTTGGAGTCCATTTGTTTAACCTCAGCATCTTCAACACACTTCTTTATTTTTACAACAGAAACAGGGGAGGGCACTCAGAAAGGATTCTGGTCTCTCAAACCCCTAGTCTGAGCATGTGACCAAACTGCTCTTAAAGGGTCTGGGGTCTAAGGAATTACTATATCTATTTTCCCTGAAAGAATGAGAACCAAGACAATATTAACAATGACAAATAGCAACTTTATGGGAATAAAGTGACAAGGGAATGATACACACTTAAAATTAGGTTGCATGAAAGACAGCACCTCCACAGTAACCCCCAAACTTACCCAAGTCAATATGTAGAAGAACATACTGACTTCTACAGAGAAGACTGGGAGCATTGCCTTCGCAGCGGCCTGCCTCTACTGTGCCACTGTAAAGTTTGTGTGTGTGTCAGTCGCTCAGTCATGTCTGACTCCTTGCAACCCCATGGACCATAGCCTGCCAGGCTCCTCTGTCCACAAGATTCTCCAGGAAAGAAAACTGGAGTGGGTTGCCATTTCCTTTTCCGCTGTAAAGTCTGTAGGAGAGCAAAATTTGACACCCCAGTATGTGCCTCTCTGGCGTGTGGATTATTGTGAGCTGAAAACTATCAAGACCCAAAAGACTCAAGAAGAAACTTTGACCTTCCCTTTAACTGCCTAAAAAAAATTAGATAGAAGACCTGCTCCAGAATGGGAGCTATCACCGCAGGTAACTATAGTACAACACGGACTAAGTGTGGTAAACAAGTAGGAATCTAAAAAAAGTCTATTTGTTAAAATTCCTTTCCACATGACCCAGCAAACATTTGTTTACCGATTGCTTTTCCATCTTCATGTGAATTGCCTTCCTCTCCTTTGAAGTTCCAAACCACTTCACTAAAATTCTCTGTTGTCTTTAGCTGAAGATTTATTTCAGTATTAAGATTACTAATTATTTAAAGCGAAGGCTTTGGCCATTTTGGTGAGTTACTTAGTCCCTCTGGGTTTCTTCCAGTATGTGGGGCTTCCTGGGTAGTGCTAGTGGTAAAGAACCCACTGGCCAATGCAGGGGACATAAAAGACGTGGGTTGGATCCCTGGGTTGGATCCCTGGGTTGGACAAAATCCCCTAGAGGAGGGCGTAGGAACCCACTCCAGTATTCTTGCCTGGAGAATCCCGTGAACAGAGGAGCCTGGTGGGCTACAATCTCCCAAGCATGTTCTTAAACTTTGGTTTTCTCCTGTCAATCAGTCTCAGAAGTTTAATTCTTAGATCAGCCAGAAGAGCCTAGAATGATAGAAGGAATATTGTTTCCTCCCCAACAGGTCCATAATCTGTTACAGGTCATCATGAGGAGGAGGAAGTCTGGAGATTTGGGGGTGATTACTAACGTGAGAGAATCCCCTTTTGTAAATTTATTGTGTGGAATTTTCTCAAATTCAGGAAATATTCTTCTGGGATCAACGCCATTAAAATTATAAGCAACTTTTAAAAAGTGTAAGTATGTTTTCCTGGGGAGGTTTTATCATTTTCATGAGATTTTTTTCAAAGACGTACAACATCCAAAGTGTTCTGAACCACAGCTCCACTCAAGTTACTAGACAATGAGATAGCGAGAACAAACAGAAAGTTTCTTTCAATATGGAATAAAATTACTTTAAATCTTTATAAATCTGGAAAGATAAGGGAAGAAAAGTGCTAATGTGTACTAGACTTTAGATTTCCGCTCCACTGTTGTGGAAGTAAAACCTGGAAACAGAGTATAAACAAAATTGTGGGATATCCAAGCTATGCAGGACAAGGATTTGTACGGAGCAAGTTAGATCTACCTTGGATGGTTTCCTATCATGCGATTATTAAGTGAAAAAAGCAAGGTTCAGAGAGATGCACACGGTATAATTCCGCTTTATAAAACAACTCATGACAAACCTTCTTCCTTGCATACAGGTGTATGTGCACATGTGTGTTTGTACACACAATATGAACTAGGAGAGAAAAGAAAACTGTGTACCCAATTCTTAAAGAAGACAAACCAGAGAGCTGGATGGGTGAGTTAGTCAATGGAAGGAGAGAAAGTGAGGCGGAATACATACGCATGCAAACAAATGAACAAACACACAGCAACAAAAAGCCCCACTATTTTGAAAAAGAAAGATGTACAGAATAAACATTGCATGGATTTCCCTGCAGTCAAGTGGTTAAGAGTGCATGCTGACAATTTAAGGGACGCAGTTTCTGTCCCTGGTCAGGGAACTAAGATCCCACATACATGCAGCAGGGCACTACCAAAAGATGGAAGAAAAAAAAGTCATAACTAATAAATTAAAAAAAACTATTTCATCAAATTGTATGCATGATATGAGTTTATTTGTATGAAATTATTTGTGTGTTCATATATGCATAAAGAGATACATAAAAGAATGGTGTTATGATGGTGAATGACATATTCATGGATAGTTTATTCTATTCTTCATGTTTTACAAAGCCGGTTCCTTACTCATTTTGTTATATCTTTTGTGGTTCAAATGTTTTTATTACTGCCACCTATTATTTATATATTCCATTCACAAAATTTCATGGTTGCAAAAAGAAAAAATATTGGCTTATTTTTATTTCAGATGATAATTCTCATTCTCAGTGTATAATTCCGGTAGCAATTAAATTAGGTATTCTCAGAAATTAGACAGAGATAGCACATAAATTGTAGTCTCTGCATCATGCATCCTGTTCTATGGCAGTCAACGAGGATATGGCGTGTGAGTGGGTGTACACGTGGGTGGCCACAGTGGAGAAGCTGGGATGAAAGAAACCTACGAGATCCACTTTGGTGATGTGAGGGAGGAAGACCTTAATCACAGCTCCTCTCAGGCTTTCAGCTTGAACCCTAACTAATAGACAGAGGAATAAGAGAGAGAGAGTTTAGTAAATGTATACAGTCCACAGGACAAGGGAGGAATCTAAAGGAAAAGTAACTCAGAAAGGTGGCTTAGAAATCCAGTTTGTTTAGCATCTTCAAGAAAGAACAGTAAATTTGTAGAAGAATGGCAAAAAAAAAAAAAAAAAAAAGGAAAGCAGTTTTAGACTCCTAAGTGTGGTCAGCTGTGAGAAGGTAAATATACTGGAGTAAGGCTAGCTTGTGGATTCTCTTGGTGCCTCCCATGGTAGCTCAGCTGGTAAAGAATCCACCTGCAATGCAGAAGATCCCAGTTTGATTCCAGAGTAGGAAAATCTCCTGGAGAAGGGTTAGGCTACCTACTCCAGCTTTCCTGGTGGCTCAGTCGATGCAGGAGACCTGGGTATGGAAGATCCCCTGGAGAAGGGCATGCAACCCACTCCAGTATTCTTGCCTGGAGAATCCCCATGGCCAGAGGAGCCTGGTGGATTGTAGTCCATTGGGTTGCAAAGAGTCAGACATGACTGAGTGACAAAGCACCGAGCAGTTAAAAAAAAAAAAGAATTTGTATCTTATCTTTGGGCAAAAAGGGGGAAAACTTCATTTGCTTCTTCTTAATTTTCTTCAGCTGAAAATAATTTTTATGTCAAAGAGACATGCTTTAAGATGACACATTCTGATTTCCTTCAGTGGATTTAGGTTCTAGGAAAGAAATCAGAATGCAAACAATCTATTCAGGGTCACAAATGCTGAAGCAAAAAACACAGAACCTGTTAGCTGCTTGAAGAGGGCTTGAAGCAAAGAAATGGATTCACAGGAGTCATGTTACCAGAACTGGGTGCTGGAATACAGGCTGCCCTTCGATTAAAGAAAAGCAGGATCAGAGTCTTTTCAAAAGCAGACAAGAATGTGACTAAAGACATAAAGGACATGCTTGAATTATGCCTAAAACAGTTTTTAAGTCATTGCTATCACTCATTGTAAGATATTTTGGATTTGTAAAATGAATTCTAAGCATGATTCATGTTTTTTTGCAGGGCTTATTAATCATCCAGTGAACTTGGTATTAGAGAGGAGGAAGCTCCTTGCTGTCTCCACAGAGGATCTTCTTAAGGTTGACTTGGAAAATCCCAAGAGCTTTGTTATTCATAATGAAACTAAGACTTGAAACTTGAGTTCATTAATTTCCTTGGTACTAAGGAAGGGCCTCTCCTCTTCATCCATCTTTGTATGAGCTCTGTTAGACAACCGGACCGCAGAAGAGAGAATTCCACTTCAATTTTGTAAAGCAGTGTCCAAGTGTCTTCATTATGCTGCTCCTGTGTGTGTGTGGGTTTCCTTCTTTTGAACTTCCCTTCTCTGAACTGTCCTTGTAAGGCAGGAATAAAATTTCCTCTTCTAGATTCTTCTGACTCATCTAAGGACTAAACGGACATGAGATACATTAACAGAAGAAAATCAAAGTTAACAGCGTGTGTACATCAGAGAGACACAGGAAACTGAGTATGACAAAGTGGCCAAAACCTTCACTTAATTTGCTGTCTAGCTCAGGAAACTCAAACAGGGGCTCTGGATCAACCTAGAGGGGTGGCATGGGGAGGGAGATGGGAGGGAGGTTCAAAAGGGAAGGGACATATGTATACCTATGGCTGACTCATGTTGAGCATTTAAAGAAAACAGCAGAATTCTGTAAAACAATTATCCTTCAATAATTAAAAAAAAGAAGCTAAAAAAATATTATCTTCAGCTAAAGACGAAAGTGGATGTAAGGAGTAGTGGTTTGGGGTTTCAAAGGGGGAGGAAGGCAATTCACATGGAGATGGAAAAGCAAATGTTTGTTGAATCAGGCAGAGGCAAGGGGACACAGAGTGGACTCCGATCCCTGGGTCCTCCAGAGTATCTCCCTCCACACCGAGTCCATGTTCTTTGCAGATATATTTGGTGATAGCTTTATTCCATGAACAGGCTCTTTATCTAAATTATTTTAGATAGTAAAGGGAGAGGAACAGCAACAACAAATCTTGTGTTTCTTAAAAATGACTGAGGCCGCGCAGGGCCCTGTGGGACCCCTGGGCACGGAGGACTTTTTGTCCCCCCTTCCTTGTAGGCAAGACTCCAGCCTCCATGACCTTCTCTGAGTTCCAAAGGGCAGAAGAGTTGCTAATCAAAGGAGAAGCAGCAATCAAACCACCTGGGCAGAGGCTCATCCACAGTGGGATATGGACCACCTAGAACCCTGCACAGACCCTAGTCTTCTCAGCAGCCCCACACTTTGGAAACTGCAGAAGAAAGAAGAATGTAATACGTCACTGCCTTGATCCTCATCACACACTCCTGCCTGATTATAACCTTTCCCTACTCACCGGGAGTGGGGGCACCAATCCTGAGATACTAGCCTACTGTGGCCCCTCTTTGCCTGGCAAAGTAATGGGCTTCCCTGGTGGCTCAGCTGGTAAAGAATCCACCTGCAATGCAGGAGACCCCAGTTCAATTCCTGGGTTGGGAAGGAATCCCCTGGAGGAGAGAAAGGCTACCCCCTCCAGTGTTCTGGCCTTGATAAAGCCACTCTTTCTGTCTCCTCCGTAACTCGGGCTCCATTTTTCTGTTTGGTATTGGTGCGCAGAGAGCCAAGATTTTGGCAACAAGTTTGGGGGCTCGTCTGGGATCTGATCGTGGGCAGGTGACCCTGCAGGGCCACCTGGCTTGGTTGGGTGCTTGGGGATTGCTCTCACACTAGCCTCCCTCCTCGGGGAGAGTGGCAGGTTAGAGGATCTCCCAGGTCAGAGCATCAGGGTTCCCCAGATGCAGGGCTGTGCCCCGATCACATCCTGCCCTCCACTTGGGCTGCAGAACCCGAGGCTGCTGTGGAGAAGAGGGGGAGATTGTCCTAGCAGCTGCTGAGGCTTTCTTTGCCCTGAGGATATCCTTTTTTCCCCTTCTCCAAACTGGCCCAGATTTGTACCCTGGGAAGACTTTAACTTCTGGAGGATCAGAAAGAGGGCTTTTGGTGCACCATGACACACCCACCAGCTATTTGGTAAGTCTCCTGGATGCACACCAGGGCTCTTTGACCTTGCCTGTTTGGAAAAACTTCGGTTCCAACTTGGGGAGCTTTGATTCCAGTTTGGGGAGTTCTCCCTATAAGGGCAACTCCATTTGTAAGGCGGGCTTCGGGCCAGGTCACAGGTCTAGTGGGTCTGGGAAGTCACATTTGGGGCATTTATGCCATTTGGTTTTTGACTTGTGGGCATCTCTTTGCCATCTTTTTGGGGAATTCTTGGCCATTTGGCTTTTTGATTTCTTTGCCATCTGTTTCATTTGCAGTGTGACTTCTGGATGGTGAGATTTTGGTTTGGTTGATTTGAGCCTGCAGATTGGTTTGAGTGTGCAGACCTATGGTACAAACTGCTTGAGCTAAAACTGGGAAGCATTTCCTCCAATGTTCCACACCACAACTCCCCCCCCTCCCCGACCCCCATCTGGGAACACCTTTGGAAAAGTTTTAAATGACTGGTCAACCTATAGCTATGATTCAATGCCAAAAATAAACATAAAAAGGCCTAAAAATGTGTCTCTTACAATTAAATCTGTATGGCCACAGGATGAGAATATAAACTGAAGTTCCCTTATGGCGAGGACTCTTCCCCTATAATCAAAGTCTGGGGCTGATCTAAGACCCCCATCTCCCCGGAGAGACAGTCCCTGCTGGGACCAGGCTGCCCTTGCTGTCAGGGCCAACTTGAGCACTACCTGGTTTACATTTTGGCCATGAAACTATGACCACAGAAAAAGATTTTTTGACTGTGTGGCCACAATATTCTTTAGACTCCAGAGAAAACTGGTTAAAACTTTTTGTTTTAACCAAATTGTCCTACTAGGAGAACATACTTTTCTCTCCTTGTACCTTGAGACCACAGTTCTCAGGGACACGTATCTAGACCATCTCTAATTCCTGAAACTGAGGGGTGGGGGGGAATCACACATGAAAGAAGCCTTTTAAATTTTTTCTTATTCCAGTTGTTGTTGTTTCTCAACTATTGGTTTATATTGTGATATCTGTTTCATGACTAAGTCTGGAAAACAAAGCTATGGGATCTCTTGTTGTGTCTGTTTGGATATATGTATGTCTCAGTATGTGTCTTTGTCTTTGGATGTTATTGCTAAATTTGTAAATAAGTTCTATTTAATTGGCTCAAAGAAGAGTAGGCACTTAAAAATCAAACAATTCTAAGTGAAAGAGAAATTAAGCTAAATGGATTTCAGGTTCTTGTGAACTGGGAAATAGTCAGCTTCAAATTAACACTTGGTATTAAGGTATGTTTGTTGATGTATGTGTGTCTGTACTTACAATGACTTTGGTAAATATTAATAACTGGACAGGGCTCACACGTGATAACACCAAAGAATCCTTTCTCTATTGCTTCAGGCTCTGCCTATGGTGGGAAGTTGGTTGAGATTTTAACTTTTGGACTAGCCTTGTTATGGGTAAGCTTTATTCCATCTTGTAGAACCCCCCTCAGCTAAGTATTTTTACAAGGCAGATCTTCAGCTATGCTCCCATGAAAAGCAATTGGTATTTGTCTTCCCTGGGCAGGTATTTCTCTCTCCCTTGTGCCCAGGCCCTCAGGGAAAAAAAAAAAGTGTAGAGTGGTCAAGAGCTTTTTGAACTCAAGCAGCAAAACCTGAGATTTCTGGTTCAGTCTTACTGTAAAAGTTAACTAGTAAAAGAACTATCTTAATTGACTTGAAAGTAAGTGCTTACAAATTAAATCTAAATATACAGAAAATTGGCCAAGATAAATTTTAGGACCCATAATCTCAGAAATATTCAGTACTGAACTGATATCTGTTATTGAAAGTGGCTTGTTGGCTTGATAAGTATAGACATGTCCTTAGAGTTATCAATGGTAATTACAATATTTCTGTTGTACCTAGGTTAACTGGAGGTCAATAAGACCTTATTCCATCTGTTACAGATTTGTCAACAAGAAAAGTAACTCAGTGTTAAAAAAAAAAAAAAAAACTTTAAGGAAAGTAAGATATGTGATTACTGTAGCAGGTACAAGGAATAAAAGACACTGAATGTCTTATGCATGATCAGGATTCTCTACGACTGGATTGGTTTTAGTTGGGTAAATGGATTTTGTTAGAAATGGGCTAGAACAAGACTGGCTTTGGTTTCTTCCTCAAGTATTCTTGAAACGCTACTTTTGACAACAGACCATGTGAGTTTCTTTGCCTTTAAGTAATTTGTATTAATAGTTACTTTTGAGATCTATGGTTACTTTGATTAAGGAATGGGTATTGTCTCAGTGACTGATGATCTTGACTGTTTTAAAACTTTTTGACAAGCTTCCTGAATATCCAGTTTTAGTTAAAGTCCTTTTGCTTTCCAGCTAACTTTGGGATAATTTAGAGGGCTCTCAAGGTGTCTTAAAGAGAAATATTTAACTAGCATTATTTTGTATGTTACATGTAATCATTCATAGTTCTGGTTTATGAATAAACTCATAAATCAGATGTTTAACCATGCCTTTTAAGTTTTTTGTCATTTATAGATACTTTTGTGCTCTGATGCTGTTACTAAAAGGGCTTCATTATCAAGGAGACTCATAGGAAGGCTATGGAAGGATTACAACAGTTTCACATCAAAATTATGGCTATGCAGAGATTCCAGGCCATACTGACCTAAAACAAGGAGCAGCCCTGTCCCTGGACCCCCAGATCAGGTATCCAGAGACTTTGACTCCCTGACGGGCAGGTCGATGCTTCTACTCAGCCTCGAAGCAATTACAGAAGATGTATTGTCACCCCTCTGCTTCCCATAAGAAGATGGGGGTAAGATCTCTGAGGGGGAAATGAAACAGGAGGGAAGGGACAGGGCTTGAACTTCCAAGAAAGACATAACCTGAGGACATTATATAGGATGATTAGAAGCAAATGGATCCAAGATGGTGGACCAGCCCTTGAGCCTCAGTATAAGCTCTTTGGAACAGATCAGCAAGCTAAGTGACACATCTACCTGTGGGTGGTGGCCCAATCCAATGTAAGGAAGATTTTAAAGATAGAAAATGTAAATGAGATAGCTATTAGAGAAACTGTTAGGAATGATTATGCTATAGTAATGTCTGTCTGCTAGTTGAAGTGATGGAATTTCAGCTGAGCTATTTCAAATCCTAAAAGATGATGCTGTGAAAGTGCTGCACTAAGTGTGTCAGCAAATTCGGTCAGCAGTGGCCACAAGGCTGGAAAATGCTGGTTTTCATTCCAATTCCAAAGAAGGCAATGCCAAAGAATGTTCAAACTACCGCACAGTTGTACTCATCTCACACGCTAGCAAAGTAATGCTGAAAATTCTCCAAGCCAGGCTTCAGCAGTATGTGAACCGTGAACTTCCAGATGTTCCAGCTGGATTTAGAAAAGGCAGAGGAACAAGGGATCAAATTGCCAGCATCTGTTGGATCATAGGAGAAGGAAATGGCAACCTACTCCAGTGTTCTTGCCTGGAGAATCCCAGGGATGGTGGAGCCTGGTGGGCTGCTGTCTGTGGGGTCGCACAGAGTTGGACACGACTGAAGCGACTTAGCAGCAGCAGCAGCAGTTGGATCATAGAAAAAGCAAGAGAGTTCCAGAAAAACATCTACTTCTGCTTAATTGAACATGCCTAAACCTTTGACTGTGTGGATCACAACAAAGTGTGGGAAATTCTTAAAGACATGGCATTACCAGACCATCTTACCTGCTTCCTTAGAAGCCTGTGTGCAGGTTACGAAGCAATAGTTAAACCCCAACATGGAACAATGAACTAGTTCCAAATCGAGAAAAGAGTATGTCAAGGCTGTATATTGTCACCCTGCTTATTAAACTTCTATGCAGAGTACATCATGCAAAATGCTGGGCTAGCTGACTCACAAACTGGAATCAAGATTGCTGGGAAAAATATCAACAACCTCAGATATACAGATGACTCCACCCTTATGGCAGAAAGTGAAGAGGAACTAAAGAGCCTCTTGATGAAAGTGAAAGAGGAGAGGGAAAAGGCTGGCTTAAAACTCAACATTCAAAAAAACAAAGATCATGGCATCTGGTCCTGTTACTTCATGGAAAATAAATGGGGAAACAGTGGAAACAGTAATAGATTTTATTTTCTTGGGCTCCAAAATCACTGCAGATGATGACTGCAGCCATGAAATTCAAAGATGCTTGGCCCTTGGAAAAAAAGCTATGGCAAACCTAGACAGCATATTAAAAAGTAGAGACAAAATTTTGCCAACAAAGGTCCATCTAGTCAAAGCTATGGTTTTTGCAGTAGTCATGTATGGATGTGAGAGTTGGACCATAAAGAAGGCTGATCACTGAAGAATTGATGCTTTTGAACTGTGGTGTTGGAGAAGACTCTTGAGAGCCCCTTGGACTGCAAGGAGATCCAACCAGTCCATCCTAAAGGAGATCAACCCTGAATATTCATTGGAAAGAATGACGCTGAAGGTGAAACTCCAATACTCTGGCCACCTGATGCGAAGAGTTGACTCATTGGAAAAGACCCTGATGCTGGGAAAGATTGAGGGCAGGAAGAGAAGGGGACGACAGAGGATGAGATGGTTGGGTGGCATCACCGAGTTGATGGACATGAGTTTGAGGAATCTCTGGGAGTGGTGATGGACAGGGAGGCCTGGCGTGCTGCAGTCCACGGGGTCACAAAGAGCTGGACACAACCGAGCGACTGAACTGACTTATGAACTCTAGATATGGGAAAAAGCAACAAGAGGGAATATTTTCCTGAGGCATGAGCTAGTGAGATAAGTGGTCCAGAGACTTTTGACACTGTTAATGTGGCCTAGTCCAGTAATAGAGGCACATTTATGTGGCCTATCAGTGAAATCTTTGTGAGATCTAGGAATGAGCCTTCCTAGCACCTTGGGATGAAATGGTCATGAAATGCCCCCAAGCCATGGTCAAATTTATTACCCTGAAGGGGCCCTGCCAACTAAAAATTGTCACTTGCCATCTGCCTCTGCAAGGATTAAGTCAATATCCACAGCAGCCACTGACCTTCAATACCCCTGAAGGAATTCAGGGTGGAGATCAAGAATGAGGTACTCTGTGCTCTGAGAAAAAGTGGCTGGATAGGCATAGATTTTATGAACCCAAATTCATGCATTTTCCCATATCTAGAAAAACAGTAAAACCCATTAACAGTGACACTGAGTTTAACATAGAGGAGGAAAATTCTCTTGACAGTCGAAATGAAGTAACTATGGTACAACTAGGTGACCACTGTGGGTGTGATTTCAGACGCATTTGTTCCTGTATTGTTACCAGCTTGAATGTTCTGAGTTATGTCAGATCCACAAGGGTTAATTCCCCTACTCCCTTCCATGAGCATTTAGTAAAGTTTTGAGAGTACTGAACCTGAATCAAGGTTAAATAGAGGCCTTTCCAACCAAAATGCAAAAAGCATTGGAAGTGACAACCCTTCTTAAGGACATTATTAAGAAACTCTTGTCAAGCAATGGCACCCCACTCCAGTACTCTTGCCTGGAAAATCCCATGGACGGAGGAGCCTGGTAGGCTGTGGTCCATGGTGTCACTAGGAGTCGGACACGACTGAGCCACTTCACTTTCACTTTTTACTTTCATGCATTGGAGAAGGAAATGGCAACCCACTCCAGTGTTCTTGCCTGGAGAATCCCGGGGACGGGGGAGCCTGGTGGGCTGCCGTCTGTGGGGTCACACAGAGTCAGACACGACTGAAGCGACTTAGCAGTAGCAGTAACAGCTTGTCAAGCTATACTGGAAAACTCGTCTAAAATGGGACAAGGTTTTGCAGATTGCTCTCTGTATACTGGTGACCACTAGAAACAGGCTAGGATTGAGCCCTTATGAAATTATATACAAGAGGTCACTCTTAGCTCCTTTCAACTGACTGGACTGTTAACTGTTAACAACTAACTGATTGTTAAGTGCTATGAGGAGTTTGAGTTCTAAGGTCTCCTCCTCGCCTGGAAGCTCCCTTACATCCCTTCAAAGCAGGAGACTGGGAGCTGATGAAAATGTGAAAAAGAACGATGTCCTGAGCAGCAGCTTAAAGAAAAACGGAAGGGATTCTATGTTCCTCAAGACTGAGGAATATCAAAGAAAAGGGGGGATTGATGCTGAGCAGGACCCTGTGGGGCTCCTGGGCACAGAGGCCTTTTAGTCCCCCCCAGCCTCCATGACCCTTCTCTGAGTTCCAAAGGGCAGAACAGTTGTTAACCAAAGAAGAGCAATGAAACCACCTGAGGCAGAGGCTCACCAAGATCAGGAGATGGGCCGCCGAGGACCCTGCACACTTGTCAGCAGCCCCGCACTTTGGAAACTGCAGAAGAAAGAAGAATATAAGACTGCCACTGCCTTGATCCTTATGACACACTCCTGCCTGACTATATAATGTTTCCCTACTCACCAGCGAGTGGGGGCACAGTTCTTGAGGCACTAGCTTACTGTGTTCCCCCTTTGCTGAAAAAATAATAGTCACTCTTTCTCCTCCATAACTGTCTCCGTATTTCTGCTTGGCATTGGTGTACAGGAAGCCAAGATTTTGGCAACATAAAGTTTAATAGCTCTCTTCAGGATCTCTCAGGGACCCTCTGAAAATTCCATAGTTAATCGAAGCTCAAAAGGACTTCCCTAACTTGATTGGGGAAGTTTATCAAAGATATCAAAATGGTTTTAAAGCATTTGATCAAATAGGATCATAGGTCACTGTGAAACAATACTTATTTACTTAACCAAAGTGACAATAAAAGATTTCAAAGGCAAATATAGAAAGTTACAGCAGATTATTTAAAAGGCAAAGAAACTTGTAATCTGTTATCAAAAGTAGATCAATATTTCTAGAAAACTTTGTCCTCTTAACAGAGAGAAAATAGTTCTGCATAATTTACATTTGATATTAAAATTTATTCACTCAATTAAATTAATTCTAAGTGTAGCCAGTCCTAACCGCACACAAAAGCTTTTTCTCAAGGCTCCTTTTCCACAAACTTTCTATAACATCCTTTTTTTTTAATATTCAGATTTTTTTCCTATGTTCTCTCTTTCTATCTCTATCTCAACTTCTTTAGGGCAAAATTACCTTTTTTTCCCTTAACAAAATGCATTTCTATTACTTACACCTTTGTCAACTACAAGTTGACACTTGCCAAGAGTATTTGCCAGTCACTAAACAAACAGCAACAACAAGGGCACTGCCATCTGCCTGTGCTTCTGCAGCTGCTGACCTTGGACACTCCCTGAAGGCATTCATGGTGGAGGCAGAGAGTGCTCCAGGGAAACTGGTGGAACAGGTCTTTAGATATTTTCAGGAACTGATTTCATGATCCCAATCCTTTCATCTCCTCATACCTAGAAATGCACTAAATCCTTTCATGATGACCTCAGCTGCAGAAGACCTTTGTAAAATGAGTAATCGATTGCTTTGAATTCCCCCTTCACCAGAGTCTCCTGTGTTGACCCTCCCCCACTGCCTCTTTGGAGCCATCTTTCAGAGCTACCTGAGGTGTTGTCTCCTGGGTCGCTTCAGTTGCGCCCAACTCTTTGTGACCCTATGGACTGTAGCCCTCCAGGCTCCTCTGTCCATGGGATTCTCCGGGCAAGAATACTGGAGTGGGTTGCTGTGCCCTCCTCTAGGGGATCTTCCTGACCCAGGGATCGAACCTGCATCCCCTGAATTGCAGGCGGATTCTTTACCACTGAGCCAGCAGGGAAACGCACAGTCCCCATTTTGCCCCTAATAACTTAGAACTCTTGCGTTGTACATCTTTTTAGTTGACGCTTTTTAAAAATTTCCTTGTATATGAAATGTTTTCCTCTTTAATTTTAGTCGTTTTAATTACATTAATTAGAATTCTTAACCCTTAGAAACCTTAATTTCCAGTGAAAGCTAAGACAATTGTGAACTGTTTGCTATACCAGTATTTTTTATTAGCAAACTTAGGAATATATTTCATAATTTCTAGGAACATACATTTCCTCAGCACATATTTTTTTTTCAATGTGGTTTAAAATGTTTACCGTAAGACCAAACATCTTCAGATTTCCTGTAATAAGACAAAAATAGATAAATAAACTTTGCTTAGCAGTTAATGTATTTTACCTTATTTGGAAATTATCTAACCATTCAATGAATTCCCATCATTTAACTTACCTTACTCAGCAAAACTTTAAAGTTTTAAGTTATCAGAAAGTCCTGTTCCATTCAAGTCTATCTAAATTACTTGTCCCCAACAATTGTGTTTAGATCACTCATGAAAATTTCATGAGATATTAGGTAAAGTCAGTCACCATCCCAAGCTATTCATCTTGCTGATGAATTTTGTAACAGAGATAATGTGAGCTTACTTGATTTTAGGTAAAATAAAAGTTTTATATTTAATGTTTATAAATTTAAAGACCTGTGTATTTTAATTAAACTAAGTGTTTATTTATTAAAGATTAATCCTAGATCATGTGAGCCTGAAAATTTTGGGGATTAAAATTTTGGGGATTAGTTTATATTTTTGAATCAGGTTGACAATTTTATTGGGATTAGATTGCTAAAGTTTGTTCAGGTTCTATTGATCAGATTAACCAGGCACAGTCTCAGGCAGTATGGGCTGCGTTTACATTTCTGATTTTGTAGAGCTCTGCAAGGTAAAGACGGTTGATTGTCTTCACTCTTCAGCATTAGCTTCTGGCTTCCACCTCACACTGCGGGCTCAAGCAACACTGTTGGTTTCCTTTAGCAGGTTCAATTAATATGGCCCAAGAGGAAGATTACACACCCTGCTTTACAGTATCAGGCCGGGGCAAGTTCCCCAGTGAGACACAATACCATCCCCACCATACAATCAGGCAAAGGAGATGTAAGCACTTTATATAACCCCCATTCAAATTCACCAATTTTCCTACAGTCACCATCAGTTCCATTAACTCTTATATGTTTAACCATAGCCTCTATTAGGGCCCTATCAGCAAATCTCAGTCTTGCAGTTCTGAGTAGAAGCGCTCCCAGTCAGACATAATATCCATTCCCACAAGATGATCAGGCAACATTGACTTACCTCTCCACATAACATCTGCTCATGCATTTCTGCATTTGTAATTCTATCAACCTTTCACTTTTACTTTTTCTTAATTGTAGCTTAAGTCAGAGTTCCACCAGTAGATTTTGATATCAAAACTTATAAGGTTCCCACATCAAGGAGTTCTTAAAACCTCTCCACCATCTAAGTCACCAGGGAAGCACCTATGTAAAAAGCCTTGGGCCCCAGTGAAGAGGTCAATTCAAGGGACCCAGGCCCTTTTGTCAATCTTTCAGTTCAGTTCAGTTCATTTCAGTCGCTCAGTCATGTCCCACTCTTTGCATCCCTGTGGACTTTAGCACGCCAGGCTTCCCTGTCCATCACCAACACCTGGAGCTTTCTCAAACTCATGTCTATCAACTCGGTGATTCCAACCAACCATCTCATCCTCTGTCAACCCCTTCTCCTCCTGCCTTCAATCTTTCCCATCATCAGGGTCTTTTCCAATGAGTCAGTTCTTTGCATCAGGTGGCCAAAGTATTGAAGTTTCAGCTTCAATATCAGGCCTTCCAGTGAACACTCAGGACTGATTTCCTTTAGGATTGACTGGTTTGATCTCCTTGCAGTCCAAGGGACTCTCAAGAGTCTTCTCCAACACCACAGTTCAAAAGCATCAATTCTTCAGCACTCAGCCTTCTTTATGGTCCAACTCTCACATCCATACATAACTACTGGAAAAACCATAGCTTTGACAAGACAGACCTTTGTCAGCAAAGTAATGTCTCTGCTTTTTAATATACTGTCTAGGTTAGTCATAACTTTCCTTCTAAAGAGAAAGTATCTTTTAATTTCATGGCCACAGTCATCATCTACAGTGATTTTGGAGTCCAAGAAAATAAAGTCTGTCACTGTTTCCACTGTTTCCCCATCTATTTGCCATGAAGTGATGGGACCGGATACCAGGATCTTTGTTTTTTGACTGTTAAGTTTTAAGCCAGCTTTTTCACTCTCCCCTTTCACTTTCATCAAGAGGCTCTTCAGTTCCTCTTTGCTTTCTGCCATAAGGGTGGCGTCATCCAAATAGATGGAGAAATATACTGTGTTCATGGATCGGAAGAATCAATATAGTGAAAATGAGTATACTACCCAAAGCAATCTATAGATTCAATGCAATCCCTATCAAGCTTCCAATGGTATTCTTCAGAGAACTAGAACAAATAATTTCACAATTAGTATGGAAATACAAAAAACCTCGAATAGCCAATGCAATCTTGAGAAAGAAGAATGGAACTGGAGGAATCAACCTGCCTGACTTCAGGCTCTACTACAAAGCCACAGTCATCAAGACAGTATGGTACTGGCACAAGGACAGAAATATAGATCAATGGAACAAAATAGAAAGCCCAGAGATAAATCCATGCACCTATGGACACCTTATCTTTGACAAAGGAGGCAAGAACATACAATGGAGAAAAGACAATCTCTTTAACAAGTGGTGCTGGGAAAACTGGTCAACCACTTGTAAAAGAATGAAACTAGAACACTTTCTAACACCATACACAAAAATAAACTCAAAATGGATTAAAGATCTAAATGTAAGACCAGAAACTATCGAACTCCTAGAGGAAAACATAGGCAAAACACTCTCCAACATAAACCACAGCAGGATCCTCTATGACCCACCTCCCAGAATATTGGAAATAAAAGCAAAAATAAAAAAAATGGGACCTAGTTAAAATTAAAAGCTTTTGCACAACACAGGAAACTATAAACAAGGTGAAAAGACAGCCTTCAGAATGGGAGAAAATAATAGCAAATGAAGCAATGGACAAACAATTAATCTCAAAAATATACAAGCAACTCCTGCAGCTGAATTCCAGAAAAATAAACGACCCAATCAAAAAGTGGGCCAAAGAACTAAACAGACACTTCTCCAAAGAGGACATACAGATGGCTAAAAAACACATGAAAAGATGCTCAACATCACTCATTATCAGAGAAATGCAAATCAAAACCACAATGAGGTACCATTTCACGCCCGTCAGAATGGCTGCTATCCAAAAGACTACAAGCAATAAATGCTGGAGACGGTGTGGAGAAAAGAGAACCCTCTTACACTGTTGGTGGGAATGCAAACTAGTACAGCCACTATGGAGAACAGTGTGGAGATTCCTCAAAAAACTGAAATTAGAACTGCCATATGACCCAGCAATCCCACTGCTGGACATACACACTGAGGAAACCAGAATTGAAAGAGACATGTGTACCCCAATGTTCATTGCAGCACTGTTTATAATAGCCAGGACATGGAAGCAGCCTAGATGCCCATCAGCAGACGAATGGATAAGGAAGCAGTGGTACATATACACAATGGAATATTACTCAGCCATTAAAAAGAATAGATTCGAATCAGTTCTAATGAGGTGGATGAAACTGGAGCCTATTATACCGAGTGAAGTAAGTCAGAAAGAAAAACACCAATACAGTATACTAACACATATATATGGTATTTAGTCAATCAGTAAAGATAACCCCATATGCGAGACATCAAAAGAGATACAGATAAATAGAACAGTATTATGGACTCTATGGGAGAGGGCGAGGGTGGGATGATATGGGAGAATGGCACTGAAGCATGGAAATTATCATATGTGAAATGAATTGCCAGTCCAGGTTCAACACATGATACAGGGTGCTCGGGGCTGGTACACGGGGCTGACCTGGAGGGATGGGATGGGGAGGGAGATGGGAGGGGGGTTCTGGAAGGGGAAAACATGTACACCCATGGTGGATTCATGTCAATGTGTGGCAAAAACAAATACAATATTGTAAAGTTAAAAAATAGAAAATAAACTAATTAAAAAAAAAAGGGTGGTGTCATCTGCATGTCTGAGATTATTGATATTTCTACCTGCATTCTTGATTCCAGGTTGTGTTTCATCCAGCCTGGCATTTCACATGATGTACTCTGCATAATTTAAATAAGCAACCTGACAGTATGCAGCCTTGACCTACTCCTTTCCAAATTTGGAACCAGTTGGTTGTTCCATGTCTGGTTGTAACTGTTGCTTCTTGACCTGCATACAGATTTCTCAGGAGGCAGATAAGGTGGTCTGGTATTCCCATCTCTTGAAGAATTTCCCACAGTTTGTTGTGATCCACATATTCAAAAGCTTTGGCGTATTCAATAAAGTAGATGTTTTTCTGGAACTCTCTTGCTTTTTCTATGATCCAACAGATGTTGGCAATTTGATCTCTGGTTCCTCTGCCTTTTCTAAATCCATCTTGAACATCTGGAAGTTCTAGGTTCATATACTGTTGAAGCCTAGCTTGGAGAATTTTGAGCATTACTTTGATAACATGTGAGATGAGTGCAATTGTGTGGTAGTTTGAACATTCTTTGGCATTGTCTTTCTTTGAGATTAGAAGGAAAACTTACCTTTTCCAGTCCTATGGCCACTGTTGAGTTTTCCAAATTTGCTGGCATATTTAGTGTAGCACTTTAACAGCACCACCTTTAAGGACTTGAAATAGCTATTAACTTAATACTTTCATTAGTACCTGTAAGGCCCATGAGTTGAAGCTAAGACCAAAAATTCAACTAGACTATTAAGGAATTTCTCAAGATTAGCCATTATATTTTTTGTATCCACCTTTTCAATTAGATCTCTCCATAGGTACCAATAAGATAGTTGTTTATGATGAGAACTGCCTAAAAATTTTACCAATTTTGAAGTTTTTCCAATTCGAAGAATCTATCATCTGGTTATCAAAGAGCAGGATCTTAATATCAATTTAAACCAATGAGGCTTTTTATGGCTTATCTGAGGCAGGAGATTGGTGGGCTCCAGTTTAGGCACAGACAGCCAGCCTCAAGTTTACACTTCAAGATAGAAATAACAACAGGAACAGGGTAAATAGTGGACAGACTTTACCTTCTGTGGACACTTTAAGACAATAGTCACGGCAGGGATAAAAAGGGGCTAAACTCTGAGTGAAGGATCAAGTGGTCACGTATGTCCTCTCCTTGGGGCAAGGGAGACACTGTACATGCATGGAACGTTTCCTCTGGGATCAAAAGGCAGTGGCTGCCAGACCACGTCTTGCCATTGCTTCCCACCAGACTCCCTTGGGCTGAAATCTATCTCCACTGAGGGGTGCATGAGCACCTAGGGAAGGTCCTGAGACAAATTATCCATGGGGCCAAAGCAAGATGATTGGCCAGAGGGAAGATAAAGACCTGGGAGACTGCCCCCTTATAAATGATTTAGACTTCCCAAAGGTCCAACTCTCGCTGAGTTTGCCTGTGTGTCTTTCTGCATTTACTCACTTCTCTAATAAATACTTTATACTGTCTGCCTCCTTGTCAGATTTTTCTTTTCAAGACAGGCAAGGATTGGGGATTTAGACTCTAGTTGCTGGCTCCCTGCTGTCTAGTGGTTAGGATTTCTGGTTTTCACCCGGGTGACCAGGGTTTGATTCCCGGTCAGGGAACTAACATCACACTTCTAGCTGCTGCTCACTGCAAGCTATCACTCACTACTGCATGAGTCTAAAATCGTAACCACACACCAAAGAGGCATCCCATAATATCCATAAAGCTTATCCCCAAAATACTTTAAGAAAGCAAAGACCTTCGCTGCACAGGCAGTAAGGATACCATAGTGCCAGCACTAGTAAAGCAACAAGGCTGAGATGACAAAGGCCCCTGGTGGACTGGGACCCATGTGACAAACTCCCCTGAAAGCTGGCATGGTCGAACAAAGAATGCTCAGGTGCCGATCACACATCCAGATTATTATCTGTACTCTTGGCCAATTGCCTGTTCTCGGTTCCATGGGCTTCCCCGGTGACTCAGTGGTAAATAATCTGCTTACAATGTGGGAGTTGCAGGAGACGTGGGTTGGAAAGGTCCTCTGGAAGAGGGCACAGCAGCCTACTCCAGTATTCTTGCCTCGAGAATTCCATGAGTAGAGGAACCTGACAGGCTACAGTCCAGGGGTCACAAAGAGTTGGACATGACTGAGCAGGCACACACACCTATAGACTGATTGTCTAGTAATACCATCTCTTTGTGTTCTTTGCAGTCTCAAGGAGAATCCACAATGATAGCTAAAACATAAAATTTAAGCACTTTGTGGAAAAGTGAGACAAACATTTTAGAAAATTATACATAAAAAATAACAGCGATAGCAGCAATATAGCACACCCTCTGTGTAGAAAGGACCATGTTAGGTAGCCTGTGTATGTACCTTGTATGAATCTTAGTGCAGCTGTATCAGATATAACATGTCATATCCTTGGAGGGCTCCTGTGAAGTGGAGCCCAGTTCTTCAAGGCACCTAGAACCTATAGATTCTCGCATGCTCCCAGTTTAGGAAAAACCCCTCTCTTCTCAAAGCATAGCCACTTTAGTGATTTAGGCTCTAGGAAAGATGTCAGAATGTGAATAATTACTCAGGATTATGAATGTTGAGCCATGAAACAGTTGGCTAGTGACTTGAGTGGTGCTTGAAAGGAAGGAGAGAAATAAAGGAAAAAACTAATTTAGTGATTTAAAAATTGTTGCCTCACTCTTGAAAAGAGCTGTGCATATTCTCTCTGATCTGTTCTCTTCTTTCTAGCTGTGGGTCTTTTTCTCTGTGAGTTGATCTAACCCACAGTCCTTTGTGAGAATGTCACTGCTTCTCACTGACACCGAGTTCAGCAGGCTTACCTTTATAATCTTAAGAGTTCTGTGTTCTAAAGAGTGTCTCTGAAATCCAGATCTCTTGGCTTTATGGATATCTTCCAGGAGATGGGACTTTTTGTCAACTATCTGGTGAGATGCCAAGTCATACCAGGCAGAACCAGTGTCATGGGTCATTCGCTGACCCAGTTACGTAGAATATATACTACCAGAGGACATATCTTCTCAGTGGGGTGAGATCAATCCTGAGTGGGTAGAAATTGGTCACTGGGGACAAAAACATCTTATTTTTTAATGTATAAAATATAGATATGCATACAGTACTTAAACAGATATATGTAATATCTCTGATATTGAAATTTCTTGGGTGCAGTCTAATATGCTTTTTTTTTGAATGGCAATAATGAAAGAAGTGTTGGGAAACACTGCTCTAGATGTCACCAAAGAAAGAGAACCAGGCACAGTGCTGAGCAGTTTCATGCTCTAATTGGTCTCTTACAGATAAAGACACTGAACTACCTTGCCCAAAGCCACACAGTTCATAGATAATACAGGTAACTTAGCTGAAGTCTGAGGCCACGCCTGTTTCCAAAGCCTTGTTCTTTCCATTAAACCTGACTTCAAAGTCAAAACAGCGCAGAGTTATCTGAGTCATTATCTTTAAACTGAGGCACTTTGATGTTGGAAAGCACAGAAAATAAACTATGTACCATACATACATACGTGTCTATCATCATGTATATACCTCGAGCTGAACACATAGGACCTCTGCTTCCTGCTGCATTTTTGTCTTAGATTATAGGTATTTGCTGAGGGAAGAAAAGGGACAGGGAAAGAAACCACTGTCCTCTTTACCTGCCCCGTTTCCTGCATCCACTTCTCTGGACTGCGTGCAGAGCAGTCGCCGTCACTCCCGAGCCCTACACATACCATGTTTTTCACCAGTCTTCCGTCCCTTCGCCCTTGGGAGGAATGTCGTGGGCTCAGGGAACCCACTGACACAGTTTGGGGCTGAGAACTAGTTTGAAAGGCAGTGGGTTTTCTAACAGTTACTCTGACACTCTCTGCCTTATGGGTAGTCAAGTAGCAGTTCCATGTGATGTTGCGTTCCAGTTGATTCTGGAAATTGAGAGAAGACTCTGTGAGCCATCTCCACCATCAACACGAGCACGTCACCCCCTTGCTTACGCTTCCTTGCTGGATGCAGATGCACTTGCTGGATGTAGAACACTATTATTTAGATTCACTTTTCTCTCATATGGAAAAAGCTAGCTGGTCTAACCCAACCAAGGCACAACCAACAAACAGAGACAGTGGTAAAAGAAGAAGGCAAGGAATGAACATTTATGGAGGTCTTATCATAGAAAAGTGGGTGTTTAACAGATTATGTCATTTATTCTTTTTTTTATCATTTTTTAAAATAAATTTATTTATTTTAGTTGGGGGCTAATTACTTTACAATATTGTAGTGGTTTTTGCCATACATTGACATGAATCAGCCATGGGTTTACATGTGTTCCCCATCCTGAACCCCCTCCCACCTCCCTCCCCATTCCATCCCTCTGAGTCATCCCATTGCCCCAGCCCTCAGCATTTGTCTCATGCATTGAACCTGGAATGGTGTTCTGTTTCACATATGATAATATACATGTTTCAATGCTATTCTCTCAGAACGTCCCACCCTCACCTTCTCCCTCAGATTCCATGAGACTCTTCTATGCATCTGTGCCTCTTATTCTGTCTCGCATATAGGGTTATCATTGCCATCTTTCAAATTCCATATATATGCATTAGTGTACTGTATTGGTGTTTTTCTTTCTGGCTTACTTCACTCTGTATAATGGGCTCCAGTTCCATCCATCTCAATAGAACTGATCCAAATGTATTCTTTTTAATGGCCGAGTAATATTCCACTGTGTATATGTACCACTGCTTCCTTATCCATTCGTCTGCTGATGGACATCTAGGTTGCTTCCATGTCCTGGCTATTGTAAACAGTGCTGCGATGAACATTGGGGTACACGTGTCTCTTTCAATTCTGGTTTCCTCAGTGTGTATGCCCAGTAGTGGGATTGCTGGGTCGTATGGCAGTTCTGTTCCCAGTTTTTTAAGGAATCTCCACACTGTTCTCCATAGTGGCTGTACTAGTTTGCATTCCCACCAACAGTGTAAGAGGGTTCCCTTTTCTCCACACCCTCTCCAGCATTTATTGCTTGTAGACTTTTGGATAGCAGCCATTCTGACTGGTGTGAAATGGTACCTCATTGTGGTTTTGATTTGCATTTCTCTAATAATGAGTGATGTTGAGCATCTTTTCATGTGTTTGTTAGCCATCTGTATGTCTTCTTTGGAGAAATGTCTGTTTAGTTCTTTGGCCCACTTTTTGATTGGGTCGTTTATTTTTCTGGAATTGAGCTTCAGGAGTTGCTTGTATATTTTTGAGATTAATTGTTTGTCTGTTGCTTCGTTTGCTATTATTTTCTCCCATTCTGAAGGCTGTCTTTTCACCTTGCTTATAGTTTCCTTTGTTGTGCAAAAGCTTTTAATTTTAATTAGGTCCCATTTGTTTATTTTTGCTTTTGTTTCCAATATTCTGGGAGGTGGGTCATTTATTCTTTATAAGACGTCAATTCTATTCCCATTTTACATATAAAGAAAATGAAGCAAAGAAAAGTGAACTTGTCTAAGTCCACACAACTGAGAAGGGTGACTCTAAACATTATGCTTTTGAGAGATGCTCTGGGCCAATTCCTGGGAGCCTTGGCAGCAATGGCGCCTTAGCAACAAGACAATGCCCAGGCGCAGGCAGGAAGGAAGTGTGCAGAAAGAGTCTCCGGAGAGCAGACCGAGCTGCCATTGGCCTGGGATCCAGGTTCACCTCAACATTCCCGGGACTGTCTGTGGGCTTCTGGCCCCTCCGATGGCAAAGGGGACAACCTGACTTTAACTGAAAAAACTGAGGGCTTATAGGGGACTTCCATGGTGGTCCAGTGGCCAAAACTCTGTGTTCCCAATTCAGGAGACCCAAGTTTGATCTCTGGTCAGGGAACTAGGTCCTACAGGTCCCAGTGAAGATCAAAGATCCTGAGTGCTGCAACCAAGCCATGGGACAGCCAAATATATATATTTAAATTGAGGTATTATTGTATTGTTGTTACAGTGTTGGCAGTAGCATGTTATCCATAAGGAGATTTCTTATATATTTTAGGAACATTTCTCTGTCTTGGTCCCTTGCTGATGACCACGCTTTGATTTGCCTCTGTATCCTCAGGGATGACAACCACTAGCTGAGGGTGATTGAATCAGGAATGTACCTTAAAATGTCCTGGTGTATGTCAAGAAGGAAACAATGTAATAGAGCTCTGGATACTTCTGGAAGCTTTGTGCAGCTCCTGCTGCAAGTCATCCCTTGTGAGGAGCTCTGACCTTGGCTACTTTCTGCATTTTCATGGATATGTTCTTTTTTGCATGAAGCATTGCCAATGACTCCTTGATTGTCTCTTCACTCAGTGTCCTCTGGAAGCCATGTCCCTGTTGGTGCGCTCAGCTTTCAGCCTGTGCCTGGATCATAATCTTAAGTGTGTACGTGTGCATGCTCAGTTGTGTCCAGCTCTTTGTACCCCATGGTCTGTTTGTCTGTGGAATTTTCCAGCAAGAATACTGGAGTGGGTTGCCATTTCCTCCTCCAGGGGATCTTCCAGACCCAGGGATCAAATTTGAGTCTCCTGCATCTCCTGCATTGGCAGGCAGATTCTTTACCACTGTGCCACCTGGGAAGCTCAATCTTATTGTAGCTCCTTCTAAATACAACAGAAGATTAGTCAGGGCATGTAGTTGATCTCCTTTTCATTACCAGTCCCTTTTAAATGTCTTACATGAGAGTACAGTAAAAGAAGGAAGTAGTCAAATGACTGAATCTTCTGTGTCTGGAATTAAGCTAAAAAAATTCCCCTATAATTTAAAGTAATTCTTACAACAACTCTTGAGATAGATAATATTATTGTTCCAATTTTACAAATGAAGAAGTTAGATCTTAAAGAAATGGAAGTGGTTGCACAAGGTCATAAAATGATGAAGCCAAGATTCTAAAGCAGATCAACTTGACCCCAGACTCTCAGTTAACAACCACCATCGGCAACGTTCTCTGGTTGCCCAAGGGGTCCAGATTACCCATTTGTGACATTTGATGAGCAAAGATCCAGAGACCATTAAAACTGGGGTGTGAGTTTCTGTTTTTAGCAACCTTTTTAGTGAGAACATTCTTTCATTTCCTTTGTATCTTGGGTAACTTTAACCATGCTTCTTACATCCTATATTTCTTGACTTCTCAAAAGTCTTCCCAGAACTGGATTCCTTCTTGTTGTGGAAAAGACCAGTTTATGCTTTCAGAGAAGTTTAGGAGCATATCCTCTTATGTAATGATTGCTCCCATGAAGGAAATTTAATACTCATATCTTTAGACACTGTTCTCCAACTAGATTCATTCACACATGTTTATTGAGCACCTACTAACTTCCAGGTTGGTTTGGGCACCAGAAGGACAATCATAGACACACTGACTGCCCCTGCCCACACTGGATAATGTTCTGCTGGTGGAGAAACAAATGCTCCCGTGTTTTCTAATAAATCCCATTTTTCTTAGTTTACAGCCAAACAGTCAGGCTCCTCTTATAATTCTCTAGTTAAATTCAATATCAGAAAAGATTACCTTACAATTCTTCTGTGTTATCTTCCTCTTCATGAATCCTAGAGCTACATTTGGCTGCAAACTTACAATGAATGGTGTCCTTTGAATCCAAGGGGAAAAGAATGAATATTAATGAGTGCCTGTAGTATGTGTTGTATTTATTAAACATCATCTCATTTAATCATCACAAAAGCATAAGGAAGTACAAGTTATCATCTTCATTTTCAAATGAAATACCTGAGGGAATTCCCTGGTGGCCCAGTGGTTAGAAATCTTCCCTTATACTGCTGGGCGCTGGGTTTGATCCCTAATTGGGGAATTAGGATCCCCCAAGCCACATGGCATAACCAAAAAAAAAAAAAAAAACAACCAGGAAGTCCCAGAGATAAAATCACAGAGCTTGAAAAAGGCAGAGTCTGAAAGTAGATACCAGGTACAATGTAGAAGACCCCCTTTCCTTCCTGCTTAAGAAGGAAATCATTCACCTGGAGCCATAGCCTCAGGGAAATCCTAGGGAGCAGCTAGCATTTCCCTAGGACTTGAAGGTGGGTCAGAGCAGTGACTGAATCATAGCACACAGTTTTGTGCTGTCAACTTAAAAAATAGTCACAACCTAAAAGTTGAGAGTTATGTTTCATTTGGCGGGAATTTTTAGGAGTTCAAGCCTGGGAGACAACGTCTCAAGTGATCCTGAGAGAACTGGTCCAGGAGGTAAGGAAAGGAGCCAGATTACATAGAAGGTTTGCAACAAAGGGCAGGTAATCTGAACATCAAAAGATTATTGCTAATTAAAGAAAATCAGATATGCCAAGCTGAGGAACTTAGTGCTTGTCTATGTATGGAAAGATGTAAGAGTCTGGCTTCACTAAAATCATTCCTTTCATAGATATCTCAGCTGTCCTGGGCTAGGGTCCTGAGTTCCCACATCCTGAGCCCCTTGGGGCTCACCGTAGGGAGTGGCTGCAGTCTGATGGCTACTAAATAACAGGTATTCTTCCCTTCCTGAGTGACCTTGGAGTTCACCAGCTCACAAAGGAGGGCTGCAATCACTGATGACTGTGACACCCTTGTCTACCATTAAGGCAGGAAATATTCCATTTCTCAGTGCACTCTCCACTCCCCCAAACTCTCCGTACAAAATCAGGAGACAACCCCATCGCTTGCACTTCTACCTTTGGAATTCATTCCTTGAGTCTTAAATGCTTTCAGTCTTCAAACATTCCCTATTGACTGAGAGGCAGATTCTGTGTTAACAGGACAATTAAGTCATGGAGGGAGGGGGCTGAGTTGGTGGGGAGACAGACAGATTCCAGAGGCAAACTTTTGCTACCTCCCAAAGTTGAAGTGTTGATCTTCATGCTACCAACGTGAAACATGTGAGGAAATTTGCCCCTGGAGTCTCTTTCCTCAGTTATGGGGCTGGGATTAGAAGCCTGAAGATTTCAAGTTATAGAAGCAGGATCTAAGTCTGTATGATACAGAGAGCAAACATCAAAACATCACGATGTTATAAACTTTTCCTTTCTAAACATGGAATCTCTACACCAGTTCTCTAGGGAACTAGATTCAGCTTACAGAGTATTCTATTCAAGCAAAAGAATGTTATTTATTTAACTTCTTAAATTTAGTTGTTTTTATTTTTTTAAAGATTATTTCACCTTTAAAGAATATGAGGAAAGTATTACAGTGAAAGTTCAAAAGTCCCTAAAAATGCACTTTTAAGTTATTTTAATATTTTAGGTACTTATTATTGCTCATATAATGGCTTATTTTACAAGGTGGATGGAAGTTGGAGCTTATTTGTTTTGAAGAAATGTACTCTGAATTGTCTGAGTGAGGAATGACTCTAATGTCAATTGACCCATGGATGGGTTAGATATTAATTGACCCATTGTTGGTCCTAGAATAAGGTCGTATCTATTTTTGAGATAAATCAAAGGATGATATCAACTGTGAGTCACACAGCGAATTTCGTATTCACAGAGCCTGGCCTAAGGGCTATATAAAGAGACACATTTAAGGAACTTGTACTGGAAAGGAACAGGGTAAATCAGGTTAAGCTGTTCAGAAGAAGTATAGAATGAAGTTTCTTCTGTTGATACTAGCTCTGCAGGTCGCTGCTTCTGGAACTGCTCCACTGACTAACCATTCAAGCCCTGGAGAAAATGATGTGGCCTTCGCTCAGGTAAGAATTGGCACTACAGAATTTATCTAGCCTGATTTTTGTCTTTAAGATTTATTTCACTGACCTGTTTTATTCTGAAAGTACTAGTTGAAAACTGTTTCAGGGAGCTATTGGATTTTAGCACTGTTCTGTTGTCATGTTATTTTTATTTATTTATTGCTGAAGAGGAATGTAAGAAAAAAGTGTCCGAGAAGAAAAAATTTTCCCTACTTTTCTAGATTCTTCTGGCTGATGTAAAAATTAAATTGACATGAGACAGATGAACAAGAGAAAATCAAACAGAAGTTTCATAACATCCATATATGTGAGAGATTCAGGAAAACTGAGTAACTCTCCAAAATGGCCAAACCCTTGCCTTAAAAAGGCATCAGTATGCAGCTGAATTATAAATACAGAGCTCCAACAGAAATCTTTCCACATAAAATGATGTATCAATAAATGTATTTTTTCCCAGAGATATTTGGCAAACTTTTATGGCCTCAAGTTGGAAACAACTCCAGTGACAAAAATGAAAGTCAATAGGAAACGTCATGGAGAATAAAATTCAGGAAATGCAGCAATTCTTTGGGCTAAAAGTCACTGGGCAACTGGATACATCTACTCTGGACATGATGCACAGACCTCGATGTGGAGTGCCGGATGTTAAAAATTTCGAACTATTTCCAGGGCGGCCGGTCTGGAGGAAACGTCTTATCACCTACAGGTAGCATCATAGCCAAGTATTTTTCTACTTTCCCCTAGGGCTGTGTTCTAGAAACTTGAACCACTTAGATACAGCTCTAAATCTGGAAGTAGATAGGAAGCATCCCTCAATTTTTAACAGTATCCTTGTGTAAAAATAGTGTCTCTAGAAGGGAAAACCGTTCCCTCAATGGAATTGTTGGGCTTGCAAGTTCAGAACAGAGTAGGAAATCCATAAATAAAAGAATGAAGCTGGATCTAAAAAGAGGCAAGAGAAAGTTTTATAGACTATTTAAATGGATAAATGAAGAAGTCTGGGAGCAGGGTAAAAGGCATAAGCCACTACAAATGTAAATCCTTCATAATGGGGACCTGTAAATCATAAATGAGTAGAAATCAAGTTAGATTCTGTTTAAGGAGTAAGGTGCCCAGGATAAATATCTCTGTAGATGAAGCAGGTTTTTCTCATCTGGACTACTGATTTACGGAACGATTCATTCTTGAATGATGCTAGCAGAAATGAAATATTGTAATAAAACAAAATTAACACATGGTTTCCATGTATTTTCCTCTTTTGTTCCGCTGGTAAAGAATCAACAATTACACCCCTGACTTGAAGCCTGAGGATGTTGACGATGCCTTCCAGAAAGCTTTTCAAGTATGGAGTGATGTGACCCCCCTGAAATTCAGAAAGATTCATGAAAACGAGGCTGACATCATGATACAATTTGCACTTCGAGGTAGAGAACTTGGACTTAATGTCATCTGTCTCATTTGGCGTGACCCAGGTGGCACAGTAGTAAAGAATATTCTTGCCAATGCAGGAGATGCAAGAAATGCGAGTTCAATCCCTGGGTCAAAGAAGATCCCCTGGAGTAGGAAATGGCAGCCCTCTCCAGTATTCTTGCCTGGAAAATTCCATAGACAGAGGAGCCTGGGGGGCTACAGTCCATGGGGCCACAAAGAGTCAGACATGACTGAGCATACACTCACACACACACACATAACATGTGTAGATAGACTAATTTTCTTTTTCTTTTTTTTAAAATAAGAACATAGAGACGCCTATCCTTTTGATGGCCCATGGGGAATCCTAGCCCATGCTTTTGCACCTGGAGCTGGTCTTGGAGGAGATGCACATTTTGATGAGGCTGAAACCTGGACTAAAGCACGCAAAGGTAGGCTCCCCAAACCCCCTAAAATTAGAAAATCCTAACAAATTCTAAGTTATATCCTGTTTTTGAAAGGCCACATTCTGAGAAAGGATTATAAGGACAAGAAAGCTTTTTCTGATTAAAATTTTGACACTGAATAAAATTGTAACAGTTTCCACTTCACTCTCTATAATTGGAGTATATTGGACTAGATTATTTTAAAGTTCATTTCCAAGAATCTATGAAGATATACTAGTTTATTAGTTTACACTCAGGAACCTTAAGAACCATGGTATGGAAAGAAAAAAGCCATTGTTTAGGGGATCAGTGTTTGGCAGTGCAATCCATAAACTCGAGCAAATACAGATACTAATGCTGGGTATGCCAACAATCCTAGAACAGGGTGATTATTTGCGTGATTCATTATATGCCGACAATTTCCTAAATTCATAGTAGCATAGAAAGATGAAGTTATGCTATAGAGAATTTAGAGATCTCTGTAAAGAAACACAAGGTTATGTGGTCAGGTAGTCTCTTGTGGTTCTGGTATAAAAATTTCAAAATGCCCCATTGATCATTTAATACCAAGTGTGTACTTACAGAGGGGATAAAACTCATCATCCATCCCAGACAGTTGGCGGATGAAGGTAAAGAGCATCCCCTGTTATTTGGAGAAGTCACTATCCACTGGAAAATTCAAGGCATCACATCAGAAGCCTTCCTAATATTTCTACTGGAAATTGTAGACTATATGACTGACTATATGTGGAAAGGAAATAAAGAGAAATTCATCAAGAATATGCTCTACTCAGCACCATCATCTCCACCCCCAGCTGATATTGCTTGCATTGATAGCAATATTTTTATAGACCAGAAAGGCTATTTGTCTTAGTTTGACACATGGCCTAAAGCTTATGAAACCTTTGATTGAGAAGAGAACTTTTTTTTTTATTTCAAAAAACAAATGATTAGGTCCTTGCAGAGCCTCAAATTCTCAGTAGAGATGTTAAATTTGTGTAAATTTTATCCAAAAGTATTTGGGGTTTGTAATCTTTTCATCTGACAGGAGAAACATGCTGATTCGCCTGGAGAATTTTTAAAATTCTAAAGAAACTTAGGAAAGTCATTTAATACAGACCTTTACAGATAGAGAAAAGAAAAGGTTAGAGGCTACCTTATGAAAAAGCTGGGATCAGACTATTTATTTCCTAGGTCTTATCTTAGCACAATGTATACGTTCTATTTGTCCATGTTGCCTTATTTTAATTTGCTTAATTCTAAGCTTTCAAAAGACTAAATTATTTATGAAAATTCTAATTTAAAATCCTTACTCTCAACTAATTTTGACACAGTAAATTCTTTTTCTTTTTGACACAGTAAATTAAATGAACAATTCCCATAGTCTTTACTGAGTTTCTATTAGGGTGTTAGGTGATAAGGGTGCTTAGATTCAGAAATGAAAAGGGCACAGTCTTGCCATTGAGAAATACACAATCTAAAAGGAACAGAACACAAACAAAATCCATTATTTTGAGATGAGAACCATTAGTGATCTTTTGTACAAAGTAGTACAGGAATTGAGAATAAGATAAATTCAGATTTAGGCCAAATTGTAAAAGGTTTTGTTTACTCTTCCTAGTCTTATGCAGAGTGGAGAGAATTAGTCTTTGCTTCTTCTTTCTCATTGTTTGGTAGAAGTGAAAGCATCTCTGAATTAGTTACTGGACCAGTGTGTTACAGGGAATGCTTAGAGGATCCGTATTCCTGGAGGTTCCCTCAGAGAGGTGTGAACTCTTTGCTCATCTTGGGTTCCAGAGAGTATTTCAAGATCAGGCTCTGTAGCTAAATGGTGTGTGACCCTGGGAAGTCAGTTCTGAGCTTCCTTTTGCCATAGAGAAAGAAAGAACAAAATGAAGGTATTAGACTGTAATGAAGATTAAAAAAAAATCAGGAATTTTCAAATCTTCTGAGAATTAGGAAATCTGAGAGCAAGGGCATATCCTTGTCTCTTACCTTCAAAGGTACAGCCTCTGGGACATGGAAGAAAAAAAAAATAACAGTTACAACTATAATGTGGTAGTGTAAATATGTCTAAAGTGTAAATGCAGTCTCTTTGATTTCATTTGGAATCATGTTTAGGAAAAGGGCGATTCAAGAAATTTTTAGAGCCCAGAAATTTGATGTGAATCTTGGCTCAGGCACTTAATTTGTCATTTGATCTTGCTGATACTGTATCCTCATCTGAAAATAGAGAACAAGATGACTTCCTTTTGGTTGTATAAGGATTAGACATAACGTGGTGTTTTTCTCAGTGACTCACAGTACCATCCCTGGAACTTAATATGGATTCAGATTTGAGTTTTGTAAAGGAAGGTTACCAAAGACTTTTCTATATCCAGTGAAGCCTATTAAGGGAAAAGCAGAACAAGGTCATGTGAGCTGAAAATTATTTAGGAGCAATGAAGACAGCTGTGAGTTATTCCGGAAGTTTTGACAATGGAACACATTTCATTTGTCTGAGAATGCAGTGGCCCTTCACCAGAGGCATACACTACCACGTGTAAAGTAGATAGCTAGTGGGAACCTGCTGTATAGAACAGGCAGCTCAGCTTGGTGCTCTGTGGTGACCGAGAAGGCTGGGATGAGGGGGTAGGAAGGAGGTCTCAGAGGGATGGGATATAGTATGCATACAGCTGGTTCACTTCACTGTACTGCAGAAACCAACACATTTTAAACCAACTATTTCCCTGGTGGCTCAAACAGTAAAGAGTCTGCCTGCAGTGTGGGAGACCTGGGTTCAATCCCTGGGTGGGGAAGATCCCCTGGAGAAGGAAATGGCAACCCTCTCCAGTACGCTGGCCTGGAGAATCCCATGGGTGGAGGAGCCTGGTGGGCTACAGTCCATGGGGTCGCAAAGAGTCAGACATGACTGAGCAACTTCACTTTCACTTTATATCCCAATAAAAAGAAGAGAAAAGAAAATATGTGGAAACATTTTTTTTTGGTTGTCAAAACTAGAGGGAGTGGTGCTACTTGAATTCAACGGTAAAACAAGAGATTTATAAAGATCCATAACGCACAGGACAACCCTGAGAGCAAAGAGGGATCTGTCCTATAATGTCGACAGGACCAGGGCTGAAAAAGCTTGCTCATGAAGGGGAAAAATGAGGTATTTCTAGAAGTTTCCCTTTTCACTGTGTCAGATGTCATGTCATAGTGCTAGATGCCAATAGATTTCACTGGTTCTCTCCTAGGCCCAAACTTGTTCCTAGTCGCTGTTCATGAGATTGGCCATTCCTTGGGTCTTGGCCATTCCAGCGATAAAAGTGCCATAATGTTTCCCAGCTACAGAGATATTGACTACAAGATATTTCGCCTCTCTGCTGATGACATACATGGCATTCAGTCTCTCTATGGTGAGTTGAATTTCTTCACCATTTTGCCAAATAAAGATACTCATTCTTATGAATAATCTCATACTATCTGCATTTGGATAAACATTAACATTTATCTTCTCTTTGAACCCCATGAAAATTCTGTGAGGTAGGCAACACAGATATTATCTTCATTTTATGGATGAGCACAAGGGGACCTAGTTTGTTATGCCTGAGCCAGAGGCAAAACCTGAGTCTTCTGGTCTGAAATCTGTTTTTCCTTTCCAGCATACCATTGTCTTTTGAAAAAGGCACATAGAGAAATAATCTAATCAGAACAGGAGAACAAAGTGATCAGATTTTTATTCTCCACAATGTTGCACCACATGGCAGGGGAAAAATGTTAGTTGTATGCTTCCTGTGAATGTTATAGAAAACATAAATTGCTTTTTAAGTATTTTTAATCAAGAACATTGAATGTTTTAAAGAGTGTTTCTTCATCTTAAAAACTAAAAGGCATTTTTTCCCCCCAATGCTTCTTGAAATGTATTTTCAGGACGTCCAGAAAAACACCATGTTCCATCAAATCCTGGCAGTACAAACCCAGCTGCTTGTGACCCCAATATGAGTTTTGATGCTGTTACTACTGTGGGAGATAAAATTTTTTTCTTTAAAGACAGGTAAGATCATTTTCATATCTAACAAATATTAAAGGTTGATCCCTTAGATTTGTGTGTGTGTGTGTGAGAGAGAATGGTGAAAAATGATTTAAAAAATGAACTAGATAAAATCTGTGAGTAGGAACTTGGACTTGATTCTGAAGGCAATGGAGAGATCTTAAAGATCTTGAAGCAGGAGAGCAGTATGATTATATTTGTTTTAACTAGAAAACTGAGCTGTAAAAAAAAATGGATTTGTGGCAAGAATCTGGGTTGGGGACAGATAAGATAGGTAGCAAGGATGTCAGACTATTTTAATCATACTGATAGGTTTAAATTAAGATGGTCAAATCTGGACTTAAAGCTGTGACAGAGTACCAGACTTGATTCTTGATTATAAAAAAGAGAATTCCAGGATGACGTATGGTTTTTGTCTTAGAACATATATTGAACCAGATATTGGATGGGTGGGGCAGTGGAGAAAATTAGTATTTGATAGATAGAACAAATATTCCCCATTAGGGAGATTATGAAACTGAGATACTTGAGGTTGAGTTGACTTCCTTTAGGTTACAAAACTGGCGCCTGGGTTGTGAGGTGAGACGAGAACCCAGATACCTTGGTTCCAAGCTCCATGTATTTCCATATGCCAGTCTGCTAGTATTGGAGTTGATTAAAATCCTCTGCATGTGGTTCTCCTACACAAATGCCCACGGGATAGAATGTGAAGCTACTGGAAAGAAACATGGAGTTCTTTCACAGGTCCTTCCCTCTTCATGGTTCTTCAGTCTACAGTGATTTTTTAATGTGTTACATGTTTCTTGTCAGGTTCTTCTGGTGGAAGCTTGCTGAGAGTCCAAAAAGCAGCATTAGTTTAATTTCTTCTTTAGGTCCAAACCTACCATCTCACATTCAAGCTGCTTATGAAATTGCAGACAGAAGCCACGTTTTTCTTTTTAAAGGTAATTCCAATGTTTAGTTTTGCTATTGAGTCTACTTCCAAAGAAGAGAACAAATAAAGGAAATAGTAATACATTTAAAGAACTTTTTAAAAAGCACTCCAGATTTTAATTAATGGGAGCTCTGAAATATAGCCCCAAATAGGGTAAACATACTTAGGTAATATGTAAAGCTTATTGCAAAATTTTGTAAAATATAAGATGATAATACTTTGGAAAAAAAATACAGAGCCATAGAAGGTAAACCATGTTTAAGAATAGAGTAATATATTTTGAATCTATGAAATAAGAATGATGTTGCTTGTGCTGAGTCAGTATTTCTAGAATCTTTCTGTATGATTCCAATGTACCAATTCTCTTTGTCTTTACAGATGACAAGTACTGGTTAATGAACAATTTGAAACCACAGTTAAACTATCCCAAGAGCATACATTCTTTGCGCTTCCCCTCCTCGGTGAAAAAAATTGATGCAGCTGTTTTTAACCCACTTTTCTATAAGACCTACTTCTTTGTAGGTAACAAGTTTTGGAGGTGAGCTTTAATGGTTGATAATTTGACACCTAGGATTTGTGAAACAGTCAGGGAATGGGATTTTTCAGAAGACAGCTTTTCTATCTAAATTTAAAAAGGCCCTTGATTTTCCTGGAAGAAGGATCAATATAATATAGCACTGGAACTATTGTTTTCAACCTGATTCTTTTCTCTGTACTGTTGGTTTATGATAGGAGATAATGACACGTTTTAAAAGGAGCACTTTAAACAAAATGTCATGTTACTAATCAAAGCAGGAATGAATTGAAAAAGAGTGGTATAGATGTATGAGACTTACAACTTGTAGTCAGTTTGCAGGGCGTATGGATTTTCAGATTCCTTTCTAGAACTGTTGGACCCCAAGAAGACAGAATGAGAGAACCGTGCTATGTGTGACAGCAGATTGTTCAAGGTCACTAACTGGAAATCAGAGAGTCAGGCTCCAGCACTGGTGGAAGCATTCTGGCAGAGTGGAGAGAGTGCTTGATTGGAAGTCAAGAAGCCTAGGGTTCTTGGAGTTCTGGAAGAAGCTTAGGGTTCTTTCTATAGAAACTTGGAGTAAGTCTGTGAATGGTTTAGGTCCTTGGTTTTCCTATGGGTACAGTTTAAACTCGTCCAGAAGAGAATAAGGCAGGTTTTGTGATTCATAACCATGAAATATCAAGCTTAATGTCATGAAATCCATATTTTGATGTAGTTTCTGCTGGTTATTTCTTTGCTCAGGTATGACGAGAGGAGACAATTCATGGACCCTGGTTATCCCAAGTTGATTACTACATACTTCCCAGGAATTGGCCCGAAAATTGATGCAGTCTTCTATGACAACAGTAAGTGGGTTAGGAAACCATGAAAATAGTGGAAACCCCTTATTAAAATACTGGATTACAGAGTCTTCAAGATCAGAGAAAAGGGCTCCAAATTGGAAGAGAAAGAACTCTGCAGTTCTCCAAAGGACTACAGAGAGAAAATCTACAATTTTCTTGGCTAAGAATAGGTAGGCCAGAAGAAAGAGTGAGGTGGCATCAATGATGGATTTATACTAGGGTGGTCTATCAGACAGGGAGCAGATAATTCTTATCACTTTTATATGTCTGAGTCTCTGGGATTTCCATCACGTCAAGCTGCACAATATATGTAAGCGAGCAGATAGCAGTCAAGGCAAGCAGGAGTCTTTCATACATTTTCATGTCGTGAGTTCTTTAACTTCCTTTCAGTCCCTTCCACCCTTTATAGGTTCTCATGGACTGAGTCTTAGGGTGGGATGAAAGATGCTTGAATTTATTCGAATTTGTGTTTATGAATGTCTTCCAACAAGGTCAGGCTAAGCAAGATATCTTTGGGTCAAGATATTTTGGGTTGTATTCCTATCCCCATGTTTTACTTACTTTCCCCATCAATGCTTCTGTGTACCCTACCTGAGTCCACTCGCCTCTCTTCCACTCTGAATTCTCCACCTGGAGTGTGAATTTCCAAAAACATTTGCATCTTTAAGAGTCAGTCTTAAAGACCGAACAACCTTCTCATTAAAGATAATGAAAATATTTATGGTGAAAAGACTAGTAAAAGATATCTACATATCTGGGGGCAGGATATCTAACCGAGGAATCCAACTTTATAATCTTGAATCTGACCTTGTCTAATCTAGGTTTTTTTTTGTTTTTTTTTTTAAGAATGCCATCAGAGAATTAAAATATTTCATTCTTTTTTTTTCATTTTTAGGACACTACTATTTCTTCCAAGGATCTAAAGTACTGAAATATCATGTCCTAGCCCAACATGTCATTGAAATGCTGAAAAGCAGTACTGAGCTAGGTTGTTAGTAATTAATGGTGTTTGTCAGCTCACTTTAGTTTAAAAAGTATTTATTACATACTTGCTATGTGCCCAGTACCATGATATGGAGATGTGATCATAAGGTAAAATCTACAGACCATAGATAAATGACTATATAAGCAAGTCATATATATATATATAAGATTCTCTGATTTTGAAAATGCTCATTGTCAGTTTTTATTGAACTCTACTACTGAGTTTGAAGAGACACCTTCAAAAGCCAAAAGAATATCTTGGTTCCTAATATCCTTGAACTGACCAATTTTAATTATTTCTTTGGCTTAACTAAGTCAAGAAATGATTAATCTCTGTAACCACTGTATGTTTCAGCAAGGGTATTATTTTAATTGTTTGGGGGTAATGGCAGAAGGAGAAGAGGGCAATAGAGGGTGAGATAGTTGAATGGCATCAGCGATTCAGTGGACATGTGTTGGGCAAGCTCTGGGAGATACTGAGCGACGGGGAAGCCTGGTGTGCTGCCGTCCATGGTGCCGCCAAGAGTTGGACACAACTTGGTGACTGAACAGCAACAACCAAAGCAAACTACTTAGAACTTTTTAAATAACAATTAATGAAAGTAATATATAAATAAATCATATAATTATGGTGATAATATAATTTTATTCTATTGTCTGTGCTGATTTTTCTGTTAATTTTTATAATATATGTATTGCTCAAATAAAAACTTGAAAGAAAGTATTTGGTTTTTAAGAATTTTTTTCTTGAAAAACAGAGTATGTGTTTTGAAAATAATTTTGGACTTACTATTAAATAATAGTTTATTATTTGTGGCTCAGACAGTAAAGCATCTGCCTACAAAGTGGGAGACCTGGGTTCGATCCCTGGGTCGGCAAGATACCCTGGAGAAGGAAATGGCACCCCACTCCAGGATTCTTGCCTGGAAAATCCCATGGATGGAGGAGCCTGGTAGGCTACAGTCCACAGGGTAGCAAAGAGTCAGACATGACTGAGAGACTTCACTTTCACTTTCTTTCTTTTCACTTTCACTATTAAATAAAACGTCTATTGTTGCACAAAGGGGTGAAAAAGAGATAAGGCAACCAGAAACAGGAAAAAGTTTTATTTGTTTTGGTTACTTGACTAAAGCCACGTGAATCCTTGATCTCAAATCTAGACAGCATTCTCCAGACTACAAACAACCCCAAGGAGCACCTATAGTGTATGACCACAAGCCTGGAGAGAAGAAGGAATGAAATGGGAACTTCCCATTTCAGTAAACGTTTCATCACAGCTCACGTCGGGTTTCTCCACTGCCTTAACACACATTCTCTCTCTCTGGATTGCACATATATTAAAATTCTCACTAACAACTTATGGGTTTGTGGAATGCTTGTAGTTTTCTATGTATTTTCACACCATTGCTGATTGACATACTCAAGATCTAAGAAATGGTCAAGCCTATTTCATTTCAGGAGGAGGTCTTACAAATAGCTGAGAAAAGAAGAGAAGCTAAAGGCAAAGGAGAAAAGGAAAGATATACCCATTTGAATGCAGAGTTCCAAATAATAGCAAGGAGAGATAAGAAAGCCTTCTTCACTGATCACTGCAAAGAAATAGAGGAAAACAATAGAATGGGAAAGACTAGACTATCTCTTCAAGAAAACTAGAGATACTAAGGGAACATTTCTTCCAAAGATGGGTTCAATAAAAGACAGAAATGGTATGGACCTAACAGAAGCAGAAGATATTAAGAAGAGGTGGCAAGAATACACAGAAGAACTATACAAAAAAGATCATCATGACCCAGATAATCATGATGGTGTGATCACTCACCTAGAGCCAGATACCTTGAAGTGTGAAGTCACGTGGGCCTTAGGAAGCATCACTATGAACAAAGCTAGAGGACGTGATGGAATTCCAGCTAAGCTATTTCAAATCCTAGAAAAAAGATGCTATTAAAGTGCTGCAATCAATATGCCAGCACATTTGGAAAACTCAGCAGTGGCCACACGACTGGAAAGGATCTCTTTTCATTCTATCCCAAAGAAGGGAAAGGCCAAAGAATGTTTCAAACCACTGCAAAATTGTGCTCATTTCACACCCTAGCAAAGTAATGCCCCAAATTCTCCAAGCTAGGCGTCAACAAATTGTGAACTGTGAACTTCCAAATATTCAAGCTGGATTTAGAAAAGGCAGAGGAACCAGAGATCAAATTGCCAACATCCATTGGATCATTGAAAAAGCAAGAGAGTTCCAGAAAAACATCTATTTCTGCTATATTGACTACGCAAAAGCCTTTGACTGTGTGGATCATAACAAACTATGAAAAATTCTTAAGGAGATGGGAATACCAGACCAACTAACCTGCCTCCTGAGAAATCTATATGTAGATCAAGAAGCAACAGTTAGAACTGGACTTGGAACAACAGACTGACTACAAATCAGGAAAGGAAAGAGTACGTCAAAGCTGTATATTGTCACCCTGCTTCTTTAACTTCTATGCAGAGTACATCATGAGAAACGCTGGGTTGGATGAAGCACAGGTTGGAATCAAGATTGCTGGGAAAAATATCAATAACCTCAGATATGCAGATGATACCACTGTTACAGAAGAAAGAGAAGAACTAAAGAGCCTCTTGATGAAAGTGAAAGAGGAGAGTAAAAAAGTTGGCTAAAAACTCAACATTCGGAAAACTAAGAACATGGCATCCGGTCCCATCACTTCATGGCAAATAGATGGGGAAACAATGGAAACAGTGAAAGACTTTTATTTTGGGGGGCTCCAAAATCACTGCAGATGGTAACTGCAGCCATGAAATTAAAAGATGCTTGCCCCTTGGGAAAAAAGCTATGGCAAACCTAGACAGCATGTTAAAAAGCAGAGATATTACTTTGTCAACAAAGGTCCATCTAGTCAAAGCTATGGTTTTTCCAGTAGTCATGTATGAATGTGAGAGTTGGACTATAAAGAAAGCTGAGCGCTGAACAATTGATGCTTTTGAACTGTGGTGTTGGAAAAGACTCTTGAGAGTCCCTTGAACTGCAAGGAGATCCAACCAGCCAATTCTAAAGGAAATCAGCCCTGAGTATTCATTGGAAGGACTAATGCTGAAGCTGAAACTCCAAAACTTTGGCCACCTGATAGGAAGAACTGACTCACTGGAAAATACCCTGATGCTGGGAAAAATTGAAGGCAGGAAGAAAAGGGGACGACAGAGGATGAAATGGTTGGATGGCATCACCGAGTTGATAGACATGAGTTTGAGTAAGCTCCGGGAGTTGGTGATGGACAGGGAGGCCTGGTGTGCTACAGTCTGTGGGGTTGGAAAGAGTTGTACACAACTGAGCAACTGAATCTTTATACCCACAGTACAAGCTATGTATCAGTATCCTGATCTCACAGATGAAAAAATGAAGTTCAGAAAAGTTAAAACATTTGTTCAAATTCACATACACATTAGGTAGCAGGAATGATGCAAATGTTGTTTAATCAAACCTATAAAACAAATAGAGACAAGAGTTTGTAGTGTCTTCAAACTAAATTCAATCTCTGCATTGCCTTTGTTTTTAACATCATCTTAGCCTGGACTTAACCCTTTCCAAAATTTTTCTTTCTCAAATGTTCATATCCTTGGAAACTGAAACCTGAATATGTCTCTTGTCCCAGTATATGTCTGGTGGTCTTCAATTTGAAGGTGCCTCTTATGAATTTCTGACCTTCTGGCTTCCCTCCCTTCTTTCCAGGTCCAGTCTTTCCTGTCAGTTAACTTTCACTTGTGCTGCCCAGTTAGGACAAATGTCTGTGAGCAGTGAATATATTTTACTGAGATTCCAAAATCCTAAGTCTTCTTACTCACCAAGGCTGGTCAATATTCCAATTCGAGAAAATTACCATCAAAAATCTTGCAAGCCATGAATTCGTAAGTGGCCATCAAAAAAACCATCTCTAAAGTTCTGACCATAAACACACAATTCAATACCTTCATGGCTCAAAACACATTTCACAATCTTTCCTTTCTTTGAAAATAATATTTTATGGAATTATAAAATGGGAACATTTTGTTCCAGGTCATGAATTTAGAGAAAAAGTGGAAAAACTTCTCAAACCTCAAACTTCACTTATATTCACATCTCCCTCAAGATATTTTATTGTCAACTTGACTGCTCCAAAAAAAGTACAGAACCTGGGAGTAAGATTCTTATTGCTGTTAATAATTTATTAACTGTTTTTTCTTGCCCCTAATTATTGAGCCAAATAGTATCCGATCATGCTCCTTCTTAGTTGAAAGATTGCAGTCTATAGAAGCAAAGTGGCAAAGCAGAAAGAGCTTCAGTTTGGGTGAAACAATTCTCAGAATTGTAATATGCACTTACTGGCTCTGTGACATCAAACAAATTGTTTACTTTCTCTCTGCCCTTTTTTCTTCATTCTTAAAATAACAGCAAAATTGTTCTCTTCATCCCCTCCCTACCAGTGAGCTGACACCAGCCCGGAGGCCCGCAGACCCAGCCTGTGCAGCTAGCCCCAAAGAGACCTGCCCCCACCTTCCAGCAGGCCCACACGCGCTGCACGAGACAAGACCTAGCAGCCGTCTGTGCCAGCCATGCCAGTGTGCCCACCGTAGCTGGCCAAACCACAGGAGAAGGGGGATCTTCAACAGCACGTAGCTTTGGTAACCAGAGGGAAGCATGTTGCTGAGCCCCATGATGCCACTTTTCCAAGATCTGGAAATGCAACTGACATACCTAATACAAACACAACATGAAAAATTAGGCAAAGTGAGAGGACAGAGGAAAATCTTCCAATCAAAGGAACAAGACCATACCTTTGTTAAAAAGTGAAGATTGTATTACACACTCCAAGAAAAGTGATAGGCTTTAATTACCTAAAAGCATATAAAATAATGAAAGTTCAGAACCTTTTTTCCTTTCTTCTAATGGTATAATTTTAATGGAGAGTAAGCTGGCACCCTAACACTAGCTCTGTAGGTTTATGTGAGTTAGCCATGCTTTGGTACACTGCCAACTCTACTTTAGCTATTACCACAATACAATTTCATTCTGTCCTTCTTACATAATGTGACCCATCCAAAAATGTGTCACCATTTACAAATCATGACTCATAAGAAGATGAGATGTCTCAGCCATGGCAAAGCACTGCCTAGGATCATTACATGGATTTGTCAGGGCAGTGAGTATTATTGGTTACAGATACTTGACCTGAGCTCCAGAATATAACACATAAATTCCAGAACTTAAGTAAAAAATGTATGGATAACAAAAGAAAAAGTAATTCAGCCAAGTGTAAATAATCCAAACTTTCTTCTTTTACAGAAGTGCATAAGGCACAGAGTACAGACAACTTTTTCAGTGAGAGACTGAACAGACAAAAGACAATGATTAAACTATACATAAAAACAGAACTTTGACCCATTATCTGTAGCAATCTGCCCAGGAAACCAATCCCTTTATATTCAATAAACAACCCAGGAAAGCAGCTTGTAAGTGCAGGAAGGTTGGTTGATATCTCTAGTGAAAATCTAGGAGGCTAAAAGGTAGCTTTTGTGACAACCCAAAATGTCCAACATTTGCTGAGAAACTGACAGCCTCTCTCATTTTTGTCTTGTTTCCAACTAAGATCAATCAGAAAAATTCAAATATGCAGCTCCTAACCAATAGCACAGGATGCCCACTTCTAGTTAGCCCAGCTACATTGTCCCCATATCAACAGCTTCCAATTAAGATACATGTGAAAACTTCCCTTATCCCACCATAATGTTTTCCATGTGTCTGTCTGCTTTGAGTCTCTGCCAAACCATGAATTTCAGAGGCTGACTTTCTTCTATAGCAAGCTCTGAATAAATAGCCGTTGCTTGGTCTCAATTAGTCTTTGCTTTTTTCCATACTAGGCAGAGACCTGTCAAGTCACAAAGAAAGGAACTGTGAATCAATCTTAACTGCGAAAAGTGAAAGTGATAGTCATTCAGTTATGTCCGATTCTTTGCAACCCCATGGACTGTAGCCTGCCAGACTCCTCCAGCCATGGAATTCTACAAGCAAGAGTACCGGAGTGAGTTGCCATTTTCCTCTCCAGGGGATCTCCTCAATCCAGGGATCTAACCTCAGTCTCCTGCCTTACAGGCAGATTCTTTACCATCTGAGCCACCAGGGAAGCCCTTAACTACAGACTAGTTAATCTCAGTTCTTCCCATTTTACAAGATTAATGGCATGCCATGCCTTCTTTGAGAGATGGAAAATTCTTCAAGAGATGGGAATACCAGACCACCTTACCTGCCTCCTGAGAATTCTGTATGCAAGGCAAGAAGCAATAGTTAAAACTGAACATGGAACAATGGACTGGTTCCAAATTGGGAAAGAAAGGAGTACAGCAAGGCTGTATATTGTTACCCTGCTTATTTAACTTATATGCAGAGTACATCATGCAAAATGCCAGGCTGGATGAAGCACAAGCTGGAATCAAGATTGCCAAGGAAATATCAATAACCTCAGATATGCAGATGACACCACCCTAATGGCAGAAAGTGAAGAAGAACTAAAGGGCCTCTTAATGAAAGTGAAAGAGGAGAGTGAAAAAGTTGGCTTGAAACTCAACACTCAAAAAACTAAGATCATGGCATCTGGTCCCATCACTTCATGGCAAATAGATGGGGAAACAATAGCAACAATGAGAGATTTTATTTTCTTGGGCTCCAAAGTCACTGCAGATGGTGATTGCAGCCATGAAATTAAACGATGCTTTCTCCTTGGAAGAAAAGTTATGACCAATGTATAAAGCATATTAAAAAGCAGAGACATTACTTTGTCAACAAAGGTCCATCTAGTCAAAACTATGGTTTTTCCAGTAGTCCTGTATGGATGTGAGAGTTGGACTATAAAGCAAGCTGAGCATCGAAGAACTGATGCTTTTGAACTGTGGTGTTGGAGAAGACACTTGAGAGTCCCTTGGACTGCAAGGAGATCCAATCAGTCCATCCTAAAGGAAACCAGTCCTGAGTGTTCATTGGAAGGACTGATGCTAAAGCTGAAACTCCAATACTTTGGCCACCTGATGCAAAGAACTGACTCATTTGAAAAGACCCTGATGCTGGGAAACATTGAGGGCAGGAGGAGAAGGAAACGACAGAGGATGAGATGGTTGGATGGCATCACTGACTCAATGCACATGAGTTTGAGTAAGCTCCGGGAGTTGGTGATGGACAGGGAGGCCTGGTGTGCTGCGGTTCATGTGGTCGCAAAGAGTCACACACAACTGAGCGACTGAATGGAACTGATGTCTTCTTCTTATTACTATTATTTTTTTTTTATCCTTCCTATCCCTTTTCTGTCTGTATCATCCCTTTCCTTGTATCTGCAGTCCTCCTGGTTCTCCTTTCAGCTCCCTTAGATTATAATAGCCCTGATAAGCCAGTCACCTTTACCTTCTTCTCCTGCTAACCCAGCTCATCAGTGCTACCAGATGAATCTCCTGGAGGCAGTGGTGTCACTCATCCGGCAGGAACATTACCCAGGAAAAGTTTCAGTCCAAGAGGACAACTGGCCTCAGCCAAAATGCCAGCATGTTGTTTTGTGGATCCCAACGAACTGAGGGCTTTCCACATAGCTCAGCTGGTAAGGAATCTGCCTGCAGTGCAGGAGACCCCGGTTCGATTCCTGGGTCGGGAAGATCCCCTGGAGAACGGATAGGCTACCCTCTTCAGTATTTTGGGGGCTTCTCTTGTGGCTCAGCTGGTAGAGAATCTGCCTGCAATGCTGCAGAGCTGGGTTCGATCCCTGGGTTGGGAAGATCCCCTGGAGAAGGGGAAGGCCACCCACTCCATTATTCTGGCCTGGAGAATTCCATGGACCGTATAGTCCATGGGGTCACAAAGAGTCGGACAGGACTGAGCGACTTTCACTTTCAACAAACTAATGGTAAAGTCTGTATGGAGGGGCAGAAGATCCAGAATAGCCAACATCGTGTTGAAGGAGAGCAATGCACGACAGCAATCAAATCAGTGTGGTATGGGCACAAGAATAGACCAACGGAAAAGAGTAGAGAGCCCAAATATAGATCCACATAAGTGTGATCAATAGATCTGTGACAAAAGATGAAGGAAACACACTGGAGCTAGGATAGTATCTTCACCTAATGGTGCTGAGACACCTGGACACACACATGGAAAAAGATGAATTGAGACCGTCTTAAACTCTTCACAAAAATTAGCTCAAAATGAATCAGACATCTAAATGTAAAACACAAAAATACATGTAATTTGAAAATTATACATATATATGTATATGTAATACTTTTTTTAAAAAAGTTGAAGACACTGACTAGTAGCCAATGAAGTAGTGTTTCCAAGCTTTGTCTTTCCACAATGAATTTTTTATTTATTTATTTTATTGGCGTATAACTGCTTTGGGGCTTCCCTGGTGGCTCAGATGGTAAAGTTTCTGCCTGCAATGCAGGAGACCGGGTTCCATCTCCGGGTCAAGAGGAGCCCCTGGAGAACAGAATGCAGCTCACTCCAGGATTCTTGCCTGGAGAGTTCCATAGACAGAGGAGCCTGGTGGGCTACAGTCCATGGGTCACAAAGATCTGGACACGCCTGAAGCAACTGAGCACAGCATAGCATATGTGTATATATATATAAACTACATTTAAGAAAAAGAAGAAGGAGACACTGACTAGTAGCCAATGAAGTAGTCTTTTCCAAACTTTTTCTTTCCCCTCCACAATGAACTTTTATTTATTTATTTTTATTGGAGTATAATTGCTTTGGGACTTCCCTCGTGGCTCAGATGGTAAAGAATCTGCCTTCAATGCAGGAGACCCAGGTTCGATCCCTGGATCAGGAGGATCCCCTGGAGAAGGGAATGGCTACCCACTCTGGTATTCTTGCCTGGAGAATCCCATGGACAGAGGAGGCTGGCAGGGGGCTCTCAAAGTGTTGGACATGACTAAGCAACTATCACCTCACTTCATAATTGCTTTACAATGTTGCGTTACTTTCTGCTGTACAGTGAAGTGAATCAACTACATGTTTACATATATTCCCTCCCTCTGAGACCTCCCAGCTACCACCCTATCACATCACAGAGTACTGGGCTGAGATTCCTGTGTTTTACAGCAGGTTCCCACTAGCTATCTATTTCACACGTGGTAGTGTATGTATGTCAATCCTAGTCTCCCAGTTTGCCCCACCCTCCCCATCCCCCCATGCCCACATGCCCTTTTTCTAGGTCTATGTCTCTATTCCTGCCCTGGACATAGGTTCATCTGTGCCATCTTTCTAGATTCCACATATATACATTAATATATAATATTTACTTTTCTCTTTGTGACTTACATTACTCTGTATGACAGACTAGGTCCATTCATATCTCTGCAAATGACTCAATTTCATTCCTTTTTATGGCTAAGTAATATTCCATTGTATATATGTGCTACATCTTTATCTGTTCATCTGTCATTGGACAATTGGGTTGTTTCCATGTCCCGGCTACTGTAAATAGTGCTACAATGAACCCGTACTATGTATGGCACATAAAATGAAAGGGGAAAAGTTACAACATTGAAAACAAAATTGCTTTAGAATATACAAAATTGTTTTAGAATATACTTTTCCACTATTTATAGGGACAGAGAAGCTATATTGGAAAAAAGATTTAGAGGCTTATCTATGTTTGTCTTATAAAACTTCAGGAACTTACAGTCATTTTAAAGAACTGCAAAAAAAAAATTTTTTTTCCCTCAAATGTCTGATCAGGGACCAGAACATTTATTTTTCAATAAACTAGAAAACACTGAAAGCACATCTCTATTGGATGCATGCTGATTTTGGATGAGAGAAAAGAAATTGTGACCTTAGATTTTCATACCCATCCAAGACAACTGCCATAGGACAAGTTAACAAAAGAGATGCTCAGACTTGCTAGAATTATTAAATTTCTCCTGAACCACCTTGGAAGATTACGTAAAGACATACAATTGCCAAGTGATCCAAAATGGACAATTTCAGAATGCATAGGTCCAGCTCTAAAATGTTTAACAGGGTTATTGTTTCTCTGTTTGTTTCCAGTTTTCTAGCTGAAAGGTGATTGTCAGCTGGGTTTGGCAGGACGGAGTTATGCTTGGCCCACGCTGCTTTTCACACCTGTTTCCCTTCTGCTTCTACTCTAATCATCATATGAGAAAAAGTGCTTCACAAGCAATATTTTGTATCCTACTAATTAGATTAAATACATGTCCTATTGAAGTACTCCTAAAACTTTTATTTTTTGTGTGCACAATTAAATTGTTACACCAAGCATATTACAAAATGCTGTCCTTCCTTCTCTAAAATCAAGTTGCCTGGAGCCATATAAAAGTCATTGCCATTTCCAAGGAATTTAAAGGACAGATTTCAACACATTTACTACTCTTGTTGAGTGATCTGAGTCATTAGGCTTTTATAAATGAAAAAGATAGTCACCCCACTTGCAGATATTATCTGTTCCCAACTTCCTTTTCTGCTCTAGTTCACCTTTCAACCAATATGTTTGAATGTTTCTATGGAAATTAGGCATGAAAAATAATATATATGATCTGATTTTAACTATGGAAAATGTACACTTTAAAAAACCTATAAGCAACATGTTTTATTTTTACAAGGTGAAGAAGAAATACTTCGCCTTATTAGTACTTCTTTTTGGCTGATGACATTCAAATTCATAGAAAAATAGATAAAATTTTATAAATTGTCCATGAATGAGCATGATATAAAACAGAATACACAACTATTAAAAGTCAGAAGTACTGTAAAGTGCCAATAGTATTTTTTCTCCTAGTAGCTTGACCATAAATAATTTAATTTCCTCTACATTTTTATGTGTTTTAACTTTTCTATAGATCAAAATTTTATTGAAATATAAAAAATTTAATTGAAAGTATTTTGTAGAAACATGCATTTCCATCACCAACAAAATCAAGTAAGCACCTAAAATACATTAAATAAACAAACATCTTAGTCACTAATGGCATTCCACAAAGAAGCTCCAATCTATCTTCCCACAACTTTATTTTTCATTTCTCAGTACTCACATTCACACACTTTTTACTTCAATAAAAAGTTAACCCTTTGCCGTTTATTCTAGAGACGCTAAACTTTCTTGAGTCTGTATGGCTGTTTATCCTGTTCCTGGATTTTCCTCTACATCCAAACTATTTCAGTCTTCATTTATTTGTGGCTGTATCCTAGGCTTTCTCTCAAGAAAATCTTTCCTTCTTCATAATTCCTGTATAATTTCTTTACTTCTTATAAAATTAGTTATGCAGAGATCATCTCCTCTAGTAGATTATACTCTTTTTTTTTTCCTTCTTTCATCCTTCCCAGCTAATTTGGTCACTATTCCCTATATTTCTCCTTTAAATGTTATCTTCAAATCTACAATCTTAATTTGTTTATTCTGAAACATTTAAAACTGTGACACTTGAGAAACAAGTGAATAGCTAGAAGAACGATCATATCGGCTGGAGGTAGCAAGGATCGTGTGCTATCCTGTCTGATTAGTCATGGAGAAGCATGATAAATAGGAAGGCAAAAGTGAAAAGTTATCAGACAGAGTCCCACCTGGACGAACTGCCTGCTTTTAAATCAAAGTTTGAATCAGATTTCGGTATTTCAGATCAAAGTCTCAAAAAGTGAATTTCACTTTCAATTTTATTCTAGAGTGTATTTCTTTTGTTTTTACAGAATTTAATGGTATAGAGTTTGTATCATCCTGCTTTGGATTCAGAATTTTTTGGAAAGTCCCATGGAAGAAAGCCGTTGTGACAGATCGGCTAGACGGCGGACCTAGTGGAAGACAGGCAGAAGCAAGAAGACAGCATGGACCTTGTTCATTCTGCTCTTGCTGTGTGTGGGTAATTAGGGGAGACGGTCCTCACATTTCCTGATGGCCCAGTGGGGAAGCTCTCTCTGCTTTCTATTTATAAAGCTCACCCCAAATTGTTGGAACTTACCACGTACGAAGTTCAAAGGCAGAGTTATATAGTGTTGCATAGAAAGCATCTCAGTATCACTCATCTGGGCTTCTCCTTTCATATTGGAAGGAAACAAAGCCAGAGATGTTAGTTGTTTTCCTAAGATCAAAACCGCCTTAGTAGCAGCATTGTTTAAGATACATGAATAACAAGCGGAAAGTGTATGAAATGTGTCTTATTTTGAAATTTCTGTAGGTATTTAAATCCAATATAAGGTTGGCTGGATATTTTTATTGCTGCTGTCATGGTTAGACACAGAGATTTTTCTAAGTTTTTTTCTTAAGCCAGCTCCTTGTGAGAAGCATAAAGTGGAAAATTGAATAAATGTAGCTGAAATATACAAATACACACAAGGAAGTTTGATTGTTTTGTTTATCTCTTTTAAGTTCCCTAGATACTTATCTTGATTTTCCAATTCATTGCAATTTTCTTTGCTCTGGTAGGAAAAGAAGATGCAGAGATTATTCTGTTACAAAGATAAAGCAAAAGTGAAGAACAGCCTGTAATTGAAGAATTAAATATGAATTTGACTTTTATTTCAGTAAGCTAGAAGACTATTTCAGATAGATTAAGTGAGCAACTGCACAAATTCACTGCAAACCACTAAAAATCAGAAGAGTGACCTAAAACTATACTTATTTTCCATTAGCAATATCTAGAAAACTACTACAACCTTGCAAAGGATACGAAACAGTTTGTTAGAAGAAAGGACAGTAGTCCAGTAGTCAAAAAGATTCAAGAGATGCAGAAGTTTCTGGGGTTGGAGGTGACAGGAAAGCTGGACTCGAACACTCTGGAAGTGATACGCAAGCCCCGATGTGGGATTCCTGATGTCGGTTCCTTCAGGACATTTCCGGGTACACCCAAGTGGAGGAAAACTCACCTCACCTACAGGTAGTGGGTCCAAAGGGATTGTGACTTACTATTGAGATTTGATAAATTACTGTCACAGGAGAAATAGTGTCTTTATTTTTTTTTTCATACAGAATTGTGAATTACACAAAGGATTTACCCAGAGATGCTGTTGATTCTGCCATTGAAAAAGCTCTGACAGTCTGGGAGGAGGTGACTCCACTTACATTCTCCAGGATCTATGACGGAGAAGCTGACATAATGATCATATTTGCAGTTAGAGGTAAAAACACAAAAACACAACAGAAACAAGGGGAAAAAGCCAACAAAATTTTATCTCGTGCTGTTTCATTAGGAAAGATTCCAAAGAAAGCCTAATTACTGATCTTTCCAATATATATATTTTTCTCTCTTAGAACATGGGGACTTTTTGCCTTTTGATGGACCTGGAAAAGTTTTGGCTCATGCCTATCCACCTGGATCAGGGTTTTATGGAGATGCTCACTTTGATGATGATGAACAATGGACAAAGGATACATCAGGTTAGTGATATATCTCTCAATTTTGGTGTGGGTTTTTGTTTTAACTTGGAGAAATCTTAATAACTAAGAATATTGAAGAAATGGAGTGTAACAGATTTCCCAGTGGGACAAGAACCAGCAAAGGCAGGCTGGAGATGGGAGTAATTGGATATGGCTGGATACTTTGTCTCAAAGATTGATTTCAAGAATGAGCCTTGAAAAACATTAGACTTTCCATTAAGTGTAATCAGTCAATTGATCAATTAACCAAAAAAAAAGGTGGAGAGGGGGCAACAAAGGTACGGTGTGCTTCCAGGAAATAAAGGAGTATAATAGCTGACCAAATGAACATAATACACAGCTAACCTGTATAATGTATGTGTATTTAAGGAATAAGTAACTGTTATCTATGATTTCTTAAATAGGGATCAATTTATTCCTTGTTGCTGCCCATGAACTTGGCCACTCCCTGGGTCTCCAACACTCAACCAACCGTGAAGCTCTGATGTACCCAATCTACGACCCTCTCACAGATCTCGCTCGGTTCCGCCTTTCTGAAGATGATGTCAACGGCATTCAGTTCCTGTACGGTGAGTGGTGCTGGAAAAATTAGACATGGTAGTTTTGCAATGATGGTCTTCAGGAAAGCTTCCAAATGCTGCCTAAAACATTTGCAATTTAACTCGAGGCACTTTGAGAGCGTGTGGAAAGCATATACAGTGACAGAAGCATCATTTCCTGCTGATGTTTGCATCCTCACCTCTGTCCCCTTTAGGGTCTCCCCCAGTTTCCCCTAATGATCAGGCGGTGCCCACGGAATCTGTGCCTCCCGAGCCTGGCACCCCAGCCGCGTGTGATCCTGCCTTGTCCTTCGATGCGATCAGCACACTGAGGGGAGAAATGCTGTTCTTTAAAGGCAGGTCAGTCTAGAAAACTTGATATTTCTATCTATTCTTTTGATGTATCAATACAATGCTTAGAGAGGAAAACAAATAGAAACTTGATAGAGATTTTTAAACATTTAAAACAAAACAGTTTTGCTCTGAGACTTGAAATTAATTTGCATTATAGGATAACTTCCCTTTCACAGAGACATGATTCTGGAATCCTATGCCAACAGATCCAGTGCAGTCTTTGGGGGGAAAAAAGGAAAGATTTTTCCTTAATGGCAACATGCCTGATTTCTGTCTGTCATTGATCCAGAAGATGAGGGAGTGGAGGAAAATGGGTGAGGAAGGAGAGTGAGGAAAACATGCTAAAAGGTGAAAGACTTTTTTCGGTTTTCATTTCTTTTTACATGCATTTCAGACATTTTTGGCGCAAATCCTTCAGGACGCCCGAACCTCAATTTCACTTGATCTCTTCATTCTGGCCATCTCTTCCTTCAGGCATAGATGCTGCATATGAAGTTACTAGCAAAGACATGGTTTTCATTTTTAAAGGTAATTATTATGTAACAATTTCTTTAACTTGCTGAAATAAAGCTTCTCTCTGGAAAATTGATGAATAATTTTTTTTTACAACAAATTTTGTCTGCTTTATTGGTTAAAAGTAACAAAGCTGTAATTGAGACTGGCATTATTTTATTTATATTTTATAGATGATGAAATGAACACAAGAATAGAAATAGCCCAGTTGTAAATTCCCTCATTTGGAATTTACAACTGTGTTCATTCCCTCTGAGTTCATTCACTGAACCTGCAAGTTTTGTTTAATGTCTATTTGGGGCTGGTAAATCTAAAATTCTGGCTTCTTTTTCTACTATGAAAATCAAAGGTGCTAAGAAGTATTTCCAAAACCAAAGACTTTTTTGTTATAGATTCAATATGATTGTGTTTTTTCTCCCATAAAAACAGGAAATCAGTTCTGGGCCATTAGAGGAAATGAGATACAAGCAGGTTACCCAAGAGGCATCCATACCCTGGGCCTTCCTTCAACAGTAAGGAAAATAGATGCAGCCTTTTCTGATAAGGAAAAGAAGAAAACGTACTTCTTTGTAGAGGACAAATACTGGAGGTAATGTTTGCTTGTAATAACTCTGTATGATCCTAGTTAGGGAAATTATCTTCTTTCCCTAGGAAGTCGCCTGCCTTCCTCTTAGACCTTCGTCCCCCACAGGAGGAACATGGGGCTCTAGACAGCGGTGGGGGAGACCCTGTGTGTGAGCTCAGTTCCTCGTCATGCTCAACCCTTTGCAGCCCCATGGATGTAACCCGCCAGGCCCCTCTGTCCATGATTCTCCAGGCAAGAATACTGGAGTGGGTTGCCATTTCCTCCTCCAAGGGATCTTCTGATCCAGCGATCGAACTTTGTGTCTCCTGCATTGGTAGGAGGATTCTTCACTGCTGAGCCATCTGAGAAGCCCCAGTGACAACATATATGAACCAAATATGATGGAAAACTTGAAGTTTATATTTGAAATGAATGATTGAATTCACTTTGTGTTCACATCTTTTTGATGGAAGGATGATTAACATTCTTTCTGTCCAGACCAAAGACATATGGCAGCAAACAGCATCTGCTAGATCAAGATGTTGCCTCTCTTTCTGGTAGAGATACAATTTTAAGAGCCAAGTTTGCAGTACCATTAAAGTCATACATTTCTGTAGCACTAAACATGTCTGACATTTATTTGCAAATGTTGGCAAGTTGATTAGAATTCCACATTAAACCTGCCATGATTTACCGATTTTGATAACACGGCCCCTGGTCAATGCTGAGCTTTGTTTCTGTCACTTGGTGCAGATTTGATGAGAAGAGACAATCCATGGAGCCAGGCTTTCCCAAGCAAATCGTGGAAGATTTTCCAGGGGTTGAGCCAGAGGTGGATGCTGTTTTTGAAGTATTTGGTAAGAGGATACTCCTTTTGCTGGCAGAGGGGCACTTGAAACATTCTATATTACCAGAAGAAAGACGAAAGTTGAAGTATTTAATAAGAGGTTTCTTTACCCAGGTTCCTCCTCCAAACCCTAAATTTCAGCTTACAAATTTCATATCAATTGTATGACTACTGTGTATAAAAGGCTGTATAAACCCCCCTCAAGTGATGTGGCCAAGTTCAACACTGGCCAGCTGGCTTCTCCATCCCACCGCTGATTCCCACGGAGAGTTTCTCTGTCTTTCCTGAGTAGTCAGTCAGTTGCCAATATTTAACTTTCCATGAGCCCAAAGTTGAAAAAAAAGGACTTTTTCCCCCTCAGGGATAGATGGGTGGAGGGACGGATGATCTTATTGAAACACAACCTGAGCAACAGGTGGTAAAGTTCATAAAGGATCGTCTGGTTCTGAAAGAGTCCCTGAGAGTCTCTGTGGCCAGAGGATCAGGCTTCTTCATCAGGAAAGGGAAAGAGGAGTATTCGGAAGGAAAAGTGTAAAGATACACGGTTTCTGAAGATGGAGAGAATTTTATCTGGTTCCAAGCGGAATAACCTAATAACCCAGAGACTGGTTCTGCCGTCAGACGGAGCTGGAGTGGGGTGCTGTTCCCACCCTTTCCTTGTTGAGTGACCTTGGGCAGGCATCTCAATTTGTCTGAATCTCAGCTTCCTCATTTGTAAAATGGAGTTAGATATATGTGCCTCATAGGACTTTTACAGAAAGAAATGAAAATAAAATTCATGCAAAATGCTTAACATAGTTCCTGGCACATAGTTAATCTCTATAAGCACTTTCTACTTTTAGGTATCTGTTATTCTGAGTTTTGTATGTTGCCAAATTTATTTACTTGAAGAAAAATATCTCATTATTTCCCCCGTCTGCATTTGCAGGGTTTTACTATTTCTTCCATGGATCTTCGCAGTTTGAATTTGACCCAAATGCAAAGAAAGTGACACATGTGTTGAAGAGTAACAGCTGGTTGAATTGTTAGGAGAGATGTTTAGAAGGCATAACATGGGCATTTTAAGTTAAGCCTATAACTCTTCACCTAAGTCTCCGTGAAATGAAATGGTTCGTGTTCTCCTGTGTGCGCAGTGACAGAGAACGAGAGTGTGAGCTGTGTGTCTTGCCCAGTAGCCTCCCATATCACAGGGCATTCAAATGGGCAGTGCATTTGTACTCTGCTCACGTGCATTAGCCTCCCACGGGAACAAGGTTAGCAAACCGCAACAGGCAAGCAACTGTATATAGACTATTTGCTTATTATTTAATAAAGAGAATCTGTCAGTAACTTCATCGTGCTGTTTCTTTCAATGAATGCACTTTCCTCATGATGTTGGGTGTGTTGTGGACTGATCGGTGGAGTGGAAGTACATGATCAGGGTCTCCACGGCTGGGACCTCAAAATGGGCTCAACCAGAACTGGAAACAATCTGCCGTTTCCCCTCCCCAGGTGCCCTACCAAAGGGAGGCTATAAAGATCTAGGGGAGTTGTCACCGTACAGGGCAGGCTCTGAAAAGAGTTGTGAAGCAGAATCCTATAATTAAAGCAAATCGCCTATTTACACACCTCATATTTTTCTGGTGGGAAAATAAACCTGTTCTTTATCTTCTCCTTTTACTTCTATAGTCCATCAATGGAGTTCCTTTCCTTGCCCAAGTAAATAACCGTTCATATATGAACGTATATATGATTGGCAGCAGAACTCTATGATGGCTTAGATATGAAGTTTATTTAACAGACAGAAGTGGCCAGAATAACTCTCAAAACAGCCTACAGGTTGATCGCCTCTATTCACACACGAAAATACCCTTCAGTACTCATTTTGTATCCGTCCATGCCCCCATAAGCCCCCATGGACAAATGCTTATCTTAAAACCAGTTTGCCACTCATAAGTAATATGTGTAGCACAGTACTGGCTACACAGTAAGAGCTCATTCATGCTATAACTTATTAATGCATTTGAGAATAATTTATTAACAGTGTTCCATGTTTCTGGTGTTGTGCTAGGTTGTGGGCATGGGAGTCTGAGAAAATGGATACTGTCCCTGCCTCATTGAGATTATAATCCAGCAAGAAAGACTATATGCAAAGAGTAACAAGCATAGATACGCATCTGTAATTTTAGTTAGAGTTATAAAAGAAAAATTAGGCTTCTTTGATAGAATAACAGGAGGGAACTCCTTTGAGCTGGGTGGTTTTAGAAGTTTTGCAAGAATGGCGTTGGAGAAGGTTTTGAAGGAAGACATGAAAACTAGCTGAGAAGATGGTTTGGACTAAAGCGGTCACAGGGGCAAATCAGATGGGCATATGAACGTATATATGATTGGCAGCAGAACTCTATGATGGCTTAGATATGAAGTTTATTTAACAGACAGAAGTGGCCAGAATAACTCTCAAATAGCTTCGTTGAGCCTACGGGTTGATAGGGGAAGAACTGGAAAGAATCAGTTTTGTGAGGAAAGGGCAATAGTTAGGAAGAATTGCTCAGTTTTGCTAATTTTTAAAATGTCTGAGAGATTCCCAAGTAATACCATGAAATAAATGACCTTAGAACTCAAAAAAGAAGATACAGTGATTATGTTTGGTGATAAATGTTAACTAAACTTACTGTGGTAAACATTTTGCATTGTATTCACATACCAAATCATTATGTTGTACACCTAAAACTAATACAGTGCTGTATGTCAATTATACCTAAATTTTTTTTATTTTTTTTTATTTTTTTTAATAAATTTATTTATTTTAGTTGGGGGCTAACTACCTAAATTTTCTTTTTAAAAAAGAGAGAAGATGTAAATATGTGGGAGTTTTCAGCATTTGATTAGTCTTATAGTGCAAGAGATACCAAATGAAAGATTATTATGATGTAGTCTTAATAAATAACACTATTTTGCCAAGGATTGAATATGTCTTTATTTTAAAAATTAACAAAATTTATTTGGTTTATTTTTTGATAGATTTTATGCAGCCACAGCATGAGTCTGAAAGGTAAGAAACATGCAATGAAGAATTAATTTTCCTCACATGTTTATAATCACTATCTAGTTCTTTTTTTCAGAAGTAACAAACTAGAAGTTTAGGAATCCTTTCAGAATGATTTTATACATATACAAGCAATAATATTATCTTTATAAGTTAAAGTGTGTGTGCGTGCGTGCGTGTGTGTGTGTGTGTGTGTGCGTGTGTTAGCCGCCCAGTTGTATCCGACTCTTTGCCAACCCATGGACCATAGTCTGCCAGGCTCCTCTGCCCACGGGCTTCTCCAGGCAAGAATACTGCATTGGGTAGCAATTCCCTTCTCCAGGGGATCGTCCCAACCCAGGTCTCCTGTATTGCAGGCAGATTCTTTACCGTTTGAGCCGCCAGAGAAGCCCTAAGTTAAAATGGTAGCATATAAACTCACAGCGCTCTGCCATTTGCTATTTTCACTTACTATAGCCTGGCAACCATTCCACATCAGTACATGCAGAATTTGCTTCACTTTTTCATGACTACATTCTGTGAGATAAATATGTGATTTATTTATTCAGTTTCCTATTGGTCACTAAATTAGTGATTAAATAAATGCATGCATCAAAGAAATAAAATTTAAATATAAAATAATAAAAATACATTTAAAGTAAATAAAACTATTACATTCAAGATAATTCAGTAATGTGTAATTTGTGGTTGTCATGAGTATCCAAATGGCCCACATGGTGGAGAATCTAAACAACAGTTTCCCTACCCCTCCATCTCTGCTCAGACTTTGAAGGTTAAGCTTTTCATCAGATATGCAAGTGTATTCAAGGATATTCATTGTAGCATTGGGAAAAATAGTAAATAAATAATAGTAAATAAATCAAATAAAATTGTAGGCATCAGTATACTATTTTCAGTATTCAGTGTATCAGTAGGTGATTTTAAATATTTTATTATTATTCCTATTATCTGATTGGCATGCAAAAAATAAAGCTGCTCTCAGACATTAACTAGTCCAACTGAAAGTCTGACATATAGTATTTGTCCTGTTTTAATGCAGAAACAAATACTTTACATACATCACCTCACTTAACTCTTATTTGGGAGGTAGAGATTATTACATCAGTTTTACAAATCTAAGGCTTGCTGCTCAGAGAGGATAAGTCATATCCTCAAGGTCATGCTGATAATAAATGGCTGAACCAGAGATGTAATTCATTTTGTCTGACACCAAACTTATGTATGAGCCACTCTGCCGCTCCCTACTCTTTGTATTGATATGAACTGACTATACATGTGATGAAAAACAAAAGAGGTGGAGCAATGGAAAGACTGATAGAGGTAATAAATCAATAGCTGGAAAGATAAAGAAAGGAACTGGCTCTTTATAGCTGGCTGAATCAAAAGGGGAGGCTGGAGTGACCTAGGCATGGGTGTGTAATACAGACTTTCAAAAGTCAAAGGTTTGTAACTCAAGTAATTTCTACAAGTGCTGCTTTATATATTTTTCCATTTAAATAAGGAATATTAACTCAGGTAATAGACTATTTTACGTGCATCTAAGCGTACAGGAATGTGGCTTGTTTTTAATAAATAGTTCATTCATAATTCAAGAATATTGAATGACTCATCAATTAGGATTCTGCTGGATAGTAGAAAGGGACAGTGGGAATCTTGCTCATCCATTCATGCACACCACTAATTAGATGATGAGGCATTTGGCTACCTTAAGAGAGTCATAGATTAATCCTTAGTGATTTTAAAAAATCACTGCAAAATCTGATACTAGAGGAAAGGGCATGGGTGATGCATAAAAGAGCATTGTAGAGGACTCTCACACTCCTGGGACAACACGTGACACATGAGACCACAGATGCATTTTCAAAGGCATGAAAATAGTTTATATAGATCTGTTACAGAACATCAAATTGATTTTCCTGGCACATTCTGAAAATGACAATTTCATTTTTAAACGTTTCTGCACATGAACTTGTTTTGAATTTCATTTTCCATGAAGTCCTATCATGTTACCATTTGACTCTGTAGCAAATGAAAACATCTTTTTCTCAGGCCTTTCAGGCCATGTCAGTTTTTTTGATTAATCAGTTCAAATTACATCCTCATGAGCAAGTGAAAACTTGGGAGGAGAGTCACAACCGCAAGACTACAGTTGGCAGAAATCTAGGTCAAAATTCTGCTAAGAAAGGACAGAAGTACTTCCAACCCTTTTGGAGCTCACAATTTGGGGATGATACCACTGATATGGAAATAAACATAAAGGGTGGGCAGGATAGGAGACATTCATTTCTTCCTTTCCTTATTCATTCACTCTTTGAGCAACAGTTACTAAGTACTCACTGTATGCTAAGCACAGTGCTAAAAGCTTGGATAAATTTGGACAAATCAGTGAACAAAACAGATGAAGATTTTGTCTTCTTAAAACTTACATTCACAAGAGAGGCAGACAAGAAACTACAATTAAGAACTAGAAATACACTACATCGTATGTTAGAAGGAGATACATGCTTTGGAAAAAAGGAAAAAGGAGAATGAGGTAAGGATTTCAAGTGAAGAGGGCTGGGGCGGTGAGGCTGCACTATAAACGCTGCAATACAGAGCCCCCCTGAGAAAGTGATGGCTGAGCAAAGATGAAGGAGGGAAGGGAGCCGGCCAGGTGAGCTGGGAGGAAGAGCACTCCAGACAGAGAGAACAGCCGGATGCAGAGGCCCGAGGTCCCCGTGCTCAGTGTTCAAGGAAGCGCAAGGCGGCTGCTAACGCGGTGAAGCCAGAGCGAGGGAGTGGGAGGACTAGAAGAGAAAGGCAGAGAGATGCCGGAGCAAGTCCTGCGGGGTCATACAAGTCGGTTTAAACCTTTGGTTTCTGGGTGAAATGGAAGAACCATAGGAGAGAATAGGTCAGAAGAGTCTCTGGATACTGTTAGATTATTAACAGACTGTAGGGAAACATAGGTAGAAGCACAGAGACCTGTTAGGAGACAATTGTACTATTTTAATCAAGCAAGGATGGTGCCTCCAACCAAGTGGTTAACAGTGGTAGTGGGGAGAAGTTATTTGATAAATGTATTTGCAAATAGAATCAGCAGGATTTAGGGTGTGAAAGTGTGAGGCTGTAAAGTGTAGGAAAAAGAGAAGAGTTTGGAGGACCTGGAGGCTTTTAGGACAGCGCTGTTGAGCCGCCCTCACTTGAGGCATGAGCAGGCTGTGGTGGGAAGATCCTAAGTTTAGTTTGAGGCTTGTTGTGTGTTTGCGATGTCTATCTTACATCCATACAGTGATGCTGGATTTGTGAGTCTGGAGTTGAAGCAAAAGCTCTGGATTGGAAATGTAAATTTGGGAGTCATCAGCACATAGATGGTTTCATTTTTTATTAAAATGTCTTTGTTTTATTTTTAAACCATTACTTATTTTTAAATTGAAATTTTTAATTAAAAAATCAATTAATATTTTTCAGTGCTGGGTCTTTGGTGCTGCACACAGGCTTTCCCTAGCTGGGGCGGGTGAGGGCTGCCCCCAGCTGTGGTGCGTGGGTTCTCACTGTGGTGGCGTCTCTTGTTATAGCGCGTGGACTCTCGAGCGTGTGGGCTTCAGTGCTTGTGGCACATGAGTTTCGTCGCCTTGCGGCTCGTGGAATCTTCCCAGGCCAGTGATTGAGCCTGCATCCCTACACTGGCAGGCAGATTCTTAACCGGTGGACCACCAGGGAAGTCCCACATAGGTGGTTTTCAAGTCTTGCAATTGGATGAGCTTAACAATGGAGGCAGAATATAGAAGAGAAGTCGCCTAAAAAAAAAAAAAAAAGCCCTGGGCTCTCCAATATTGAGTTAAAGAATGCATACACAATAAATTTATATTCTACCACTCTTCTATAGTACTGACTTGAAGCATCAGAGTCATTAATAAAACAAAGCGGGGTAGCAAGTTTATCATAATCTACCATTTCAGATGGACTCTTTTCTGCAACTTGTGAGAGTCCAGGTGTGAATTACTATTTTTATATAAATGTGTCTGACAGAGAGAGGAGGGTAGGATATGCTGTTGGTATGGACAGTTTGGGGCAAGAATGTGTGAATCCTCCTGGATGATCCAAGGATGAGCAGATGATGAGTGAGGAGGGGTGTTTCAGCAGGTCAAGGGAGGAGATCAGGGAGGAGCGAGTGGAGAGGGCAAAGGATTAAGGTGATGAAATACAGAATCACTCAAGGAAAGGAATATAGATTGGTCATGTAGGAAGTGGATAGTGAACAAGGAGGCGTCTGGAGAGAATTTTCATCCAGAGTCCCAGGGCTGAGTCCAGAGAACCTGTAGGAGAGCCTTCATTCTTCCTGGTCTAGGGACCAAGAAAGTGCCAGTTAGTCTACCTGAGAAGCAAAACCAAGCTTAACCTTCAAGCAGGAAATGGGTGCTTCCGAGGTTTGGCTTATCTCTATCCCATTCATGCCCTGATGAATTCATTCCTTAAACAGACTGCGTGTCTGAGATTGCCAGGCCCTGTGCCAGGAATGAAGATACACTGAGATAAGATTCCTGTTCTTATTCTAGTGGAAGAGACAGAACAGTGAATGGGCAATCAGTAAACAAAGCACTGCTCAGGCCAAGCGCAAAGAGCTGGGGACACACACAGCCACTAACCCAGTTTGGGGACATCAGGGAAGAATTTCAGAGGAGATACATTTAAGCTGAAACCCGCAGGTCAAGCACTTAATGAATGAAGGGAAGGAAGGATGATATCCCCACCAGACAAAAGGCATAATATGTGTCAAGATCTGAAGGGGAGGGACCTTGGCTTCTTATCTCCTTCAACTCCTTAGCATAGCATCAAAGTCCTTCATAATTTCAGCCCTGTTTGCGTCTGTATGACAGCTCCCATTATGGCCTACCCTAATCCTACACTCCAGCCATTGAACCACTTGAAGTTTCCTCTACACGCCAAGCTCTCTGTTCCCTCCAGCCTTTACGTTCAGCCCTTCTGTTTGCTGTACCCTCTGTCTGGCATATTGTGGATGTCTGCCCAGTTCATTTCCCCTCTCTGGACATGTCCTCCTAAGGGACCAGTAGGTGTGGCTGGGCTAAGCAGCCATGCTTGTACCAAAAGTCCCATAGTCATGCAAAAATCGGATTGGATTAAGGAAGGGTGCAGGAATAAGACATAGCCTATGAGGTGCTCTCTCCCAGAGTTAGACACAACCCATAATACCCAGGCAGACCACACTGTGGACAGAATCTATAAGATCACCTAGAGTGGGAGCCCGAATCAGGACCGTGGTGTGTCAAAGTCCTGCACAGAATATTCTCATGGGGGAGCACCCTCCCTGAAGCCAAGCTGGTCTACAGAAAGAGAAAAGGGCAGTGAGTCTGCAGGCAAGAGCTGAGAGCACGAGGGAGAGAGAGAGACTGAGAGGCGGATGGAGACAGAGCCTGTGTCTGTCCCATTTCTCAGGAAGGCCGTCCTGAAATTGCAGTCCAAGAGATTCTTCCAGTTCCTTATTATAAGTCCACTGCAATCATCCTCCAGTGAAGTGATTCCTGGCTTAGACATAAGTTCGGAGTGGATTGGCAAGCCACAGGCTTTCAAAGCATATGTGAGATTTGCTGTGGGGTCCCAGCAGGGCAGAGAAAAATGCCATGTCGAGGCGCAGCCAGCAGTTTATGAAAAGAGGAGAAAAAGCAGGCGGTTCAACTGCTATCTGTGTTGAACTGTCTCCTGAAAGCTCAAGCCAGGGCCTTCCTGACAGCAAAGTTTTAGGGGGTTTGGGATGAAAAGTAAGGTGTCTGAAGCTGTTGGTTACTCCTTGTCATCTAAATTCTACAAGGAAAGAGATCTATTACAGTCCAGGTTTCCTTACTGAAAATTTTAAAAAAAGGAAATAGCTGTGCCAGAAGCCCTTATAGTCTGAATTCATATTCAGATTATGAAAATGTGTCTGGAAATTAATCATCAACTTGGCTGAACTGTATCCGTTCCTTGCTCTTCCCTACTGAGTCCTAACAGTAATGGCAGGGTTCTGAGTGATGGGAACTGGGGTGGAGACTGTTGAGAAATTTGGTGGAGGAGCTGAAGGGATGCAACTCCCTGCCCAACACATCCCTTCAAACCACTTCTTGCCATTGGATTCTATATGATTCCTCTGAGTCTTTAAAATTAACTTTATTTGAATTCAGTTTCAATCAGATGGTTCCCGAGGAAAACACACATACCGTTCTCTCAGCTGACTTACTCTTGAAAAGCAATGCTTACTTCTGGATGTGAAGAGCCAGCAGGAGCCTGTCAGGTCAAGTGTGAAGAGGAAGGATCAGGATCAGGACCATGTGGAAGGGTGATGATATGAGGGAACATGTCATGGCTGGGGACTAAAGAGAAGAAGCTTTTTTTTTCCTGAACTAAATTATAGAGAGATGAATATTAAGTATTCAACAGCTGAGCCACCAGGGAAGCCCAATTATATAATTAATAACATTAAATTAAAAAAAATCCATTACATGTTATTTAATAAATGTGACAACTGAGAAAGCACACCCCAAAGCATATGAATTAACTCAGTCAGTGAATAATTCAGCAATAAGTCTATTTCGGAGATAGTCAGGCTATAAACAATAAATTAAACTACTAACTCAGTTAACGAGCATTACCTCTTGCACACAAAGAAAATTTCTTAAGCATATCTGAAGTTGATTAAAAGTGCTTCAGAGAGAAGCAAAGAATGTTGTTGCTGTTCAGTTGCTAAGTCGTGTCTGACTCTTTGCAACCCCATGGACTGTAGCATGCCAGGCTCCTCTGTCCTCCACCGTTTCCTGGAGTTTGCTTAAGTTCATGTCCATTGAGTCAGTGATGCTATTTAACCATGTCATCCTCTGCTGCCCTCTTTTCCTTTTACCCTCAATCCTTTTCAGCATCAAGGTCTCTTCCACTGAATTGTCTCTTTTCATCAGTGGCCAAAATATTCCAACTGTGGTGCTGGAGAAGACCCTTGAGAGTCCCTTGGACTGCAAGGAGATCAAACCAGTCCATCCTAAAGGAAATCAGTCCTGAATATTCATGGAAGGACTGAAGCTGAAGCTGAAACTCCAATATTTGGGCCACCTGATGCAAAAAAGCAAAGAATATAGAGAGATAAAAAAAACCCTGGTCTTCCCAGCTTTTACTGAGAGAGAGGTACTTGAAAATCCACTTTTATTTAATCCTTGAAAGTGAAAGTGTTAGTTGCTCAGTTGTGTCCGACTCTTTGCGACCCCATGGACTCTAGCCTGCTAGGCTCCTCTGCCCATGGACTTCTCCAGGCAAGAACACTGGGGTGGGTTGCCATTTCCTTCTCCAGGGGATCTTCCCAACCCAGGGATTGAAACCTGGCTCTCCAGGCAGATTCTTTACTGTCTGAGCCACCAGGGAAGCCCTTAATCCGATGCTCATTAGAAAAAAAAAAAGATGCTTTGGGGGAAAATTCCACTCTGGGGTTTGGTCCTGGTAAGTGTCAGGCCACAGAGTAACAGCTGATTCTTAGCATAACCATCTCTATCAGCAAGAACTCCTCAGCAGGATCAAGAGGAAACTGTTTCACTTTCCTAAGACAAAACTAAAGGTGAGTATTTATGATACTTGGACTTCCTGGCCATGATTTATACCACTAAGAAATTTTCCACCTTGACATTTACTCTTCAAATCACAGTCAGCTTAAGGCACTGAAGGTGATGATGATGTGACACCTTATAACACGGCTGCTCCTGCGCAAGTTTCCAAAAGTAACAAAGGAGGTAACTCACTGTGCTGGCTTACCTTGTGGGTTTAACCAGAAGTTAAATTCCCTCATTGCGTAATAAGACTTTCCTCAAGACTTGTATTTAATTTATGTTATAGGTAATTATTTGCTATCAATATTTAGCACATTGAATATATTTTTGTCAAGACTCATAGTTCTAGTAGTTCTGATATCTTTGCTTCCAATGAATTAAAGCAAATAAAATTTGGGGGCATGATTTTCTCATCTCAACATAAGAGGGTTAAGGTAAGTGATTTGGAGTGTTTTTCTAGTCTAAGAGGAATTAACACTCATTGAACAGCTATTATGACAGCATGATACGTCCTGCGTTTGAGGAGTTCACTATCCTCCAAACTGCTGTGGCGTATCTTAATATCACTATTTCATTTTATATGTGAGAAAATGAAATACCATAGAAGTTAACATGCCTAAGCTTAGAGGTCTAAGTTGTTGCAAAACTCTAATTGAGTTTTGAATCCAGATCTTCCTTACACAAAATCTTGAATGCTGTTTTGGTTCTATATTGTTTCTGAGTACATCTAGTAACTCTACATTTGCAACCAAGCTGTCTAGAGTATCAAGCAGTAAGAGTGCATCAAATTTTTATGTACGTATATAATTTTGGTTAATATTCTAGGGACAAGTTTGCCTTTTTATTTCAGGAAAATACTTATCCAGAAAACGAACCTGGATTTATTTCTGAATCCAGAAAATGAATTTCATGTCTATGAAACTCTAGTATTAATCTTGTATGGTTATGTAATACCCGGTCACAGGGACAGTCTTAAAGGGCAGGAAGTGAAAATTTTAATTTGTAATCCTTCAATTTAAAAGATACATATCAGTTCAATTATATTGTAAACAAATGGGCTAGGCATTACTATTTCCTTTTTGTAGTTGACAGCATCAAATATTGCTCAGCTGTGATTCAAAGCTATGTCATTTGATTCAAAATTCTGAGCTTTTCCTGCCACACCCTTTGCAAGGTACTTGAAAGACAATTCCCTCCCCATAGGTAAGGTAACTATCCTCACTCACTACAATTAGAAAACCACTGTTTTGCGCATAAATCTCAGATATTTCTGACAGAACGTGCATTGGCTTCTAGACAGCTCTGGGCATAAATCTCCACTCTGCCACCTCCTGGTGCTTTGGAGAAGATAATGTCTGAGTTTCAATTTTTGCTCACCTACACCGTGGAAGTCTCCAGCCCTAGAGGATCCAGACTCCGGAGAGGATCCACTTCCTCTCCCCTGTCTCTCCCTGTGGGCCTTCGTACCCCGGTCGTCTGCGGAGACCACGGGGCAGTGTGTGACCTGGGACCCCCAGGGCTCCCTGCCTTCTCAGCCCCTCAAAGGTCTGAGAACAAACACATCAGTGTCTGCAGAGCCAAGTGTGGGATGCTACCCACTTATATATATTTATATAAGCTTCTACTGATCTTCAGGACTTCCCTGGTAGCTCCGCTGGTAAAGAATCCTCCCACAATGCAGGAGACCCCGGTTCCATTTCTGGTTCAGGAAGACCCACTGGAGAAGGGATAGGCCACCCACTCCAGTATTCTTGGGCTTCCCTGGTGGCTCAGCTGGTTAAGAATCCACCTGCAATGCAGGAGACCTGGGTTCGATCCCAGGGTTGGGAAGATCCCCTAGAGAAGGGAAAGGCTACCCACTCCGGTATTTTGGCCCGGAGAATTCCATAGACTGTATAGTCCATGGGGTAGCAAAGAGTCAGACACGACTGAGCAACTTTCACTCCTACTGATCTTCAAAACCAAGCGTTTCAAGTGAGTGCAGCTCAGTCGTGTCTGACTCCGGAGGTCCACCTCCTGGCCACCCCAGCAGCTTCCAAGGAGTGGGAAATGGAGTGTGGATCTTTATTCCTGATGGAAACTGCCCAAATGTCCCATTTTCCAGTTTAGAGAAATTGCTCGTTTCTCTTACACTTCCCTCAAACCTTTTCCTCTCCCTCGTAGTTGAAGATAACTGACATAGCCTTCTCAAATGATCTTAGGTTTTCCCAAGTTTAGAAAGAGGTACTGCCTTCAATCAAGCAGTGTTTGATTGTAGTCCTGAAGGCACATTTAAGATTAGGGAACACAGAATCCCTGGCAAGATCAGGGAAAACTATAGAACAGAACATGAAATTTTACATCTCAATATACTATCTTATGACATATACTGTCTATAGAAATATATGTTCATATTCTTTTGTAGGGACCATGTTAAGCATATTTGTTTATTATGTATTGTACTATAGGGGCTTCCCAGGTGGTGCTAGTGGTAAAGATCCCACCTGCCAATGCAGGGGACATAACAGATGAGGGTTCAATCCCTGGGTCAGGAAGATCCTCTGGAGGAGGAAATGGTAACCCACTCCAGTGGGTTGTGCCAGGCCCAGGGATCCCACAGAATCTGATTGGACTTGACAGGCTATGGCTGTGCCTATCTCTGTACTTTACTTTACACAAGTATCCAAATGTTCATTGCAGCACTATTTACAATAGCTAGGACATGGAAGCAACCTGGATGTCCAAGGGCAGATGAATGGATAAGGAAGTTGTGGAACATATACATAATGGAATGTTACTCAGCTAGAAAAAGGGATGCATCTGAGTCAGTTCTAAAAAGGTGGAGGAAACTGGAGCCTATTATAGAGGGTGAAGTAAGTCAGAAAAAATCCCTCTCCACTTACCTCTCCAACAAGGCCAACAGAAGTTCCTAATGCCAACATGACAACATCGGTTGCCAGCACTAAAAAGTACTGAAGCTAAAAAAGGCACACTTATATGAGAAGCAAAAGGAGACTTTGATTTAATTTGTTTCAGCTATTAACAGATTTCTGGATAAATTGACTGGAAAGTACACACTTGTATTTTGAATCTTATTTTTTCTGGAGTACAAAGTGAAGCAGGGCAAAGGCTAAAAGAGTTCTGCCAAGAGAACGCACTGGTCAGAGCAAACACTGAAAGAACACAAGAGACGACTCTGCACATGGACATCTCCAGATGGTCAATATTGAAATCAGATTGATTAGATTCTTTGCAGCCAAAGATGGAGAAGCTCTATAGAGTCAGCAAAAACAGATCAGGAGCTGACTGTGGCTCAGATCATAAACTCTTTATTGCAAAATTCAGACTTAAACTGAATAAAGTAGGGAAAACCACTAGACCATTCAGGTATGACCTAAATCAAATCCCTTATGATTATATAGTGGAAGTGCAACAGATTCAAGGAATCAGATCTGATAGACAGAGTGCCTGAAGAACAATGGGTGGAGGTTTGTGACACTGTACAGGAGGCAGTGGTCAAGACCATCCCCAAGAAAAAGAAACTCAAAAAGGCAAAATGGTTGTCTGAGGGGGCCTTACAAATAGCTGAGAAAAGAAGAGAAGCTGAAGGCAAAGGAGAAAAGGAAAGATATATCCATCTGAATGCAGAGTTCCAAAGAATAGCAAGGAGAGATAAGAAAGCCTTACTCAGTGATCAGTGCAAAGAAATAAAGGAAGACAATAGAATGGGAAACACTAGAGATCCCTTCAAGAAAATTAGATACCAAGGGAATATTTCATGCAAAGATGGGCACAATAAAGGACAGAAACAGTATGGACCTAACAGAAGCAGAAGATATTACTAAAAGCTGGAATAAATATACAGAAGAGCTATACAAAAAAGATCTTCCTGACCCAGATAACCACAATGGTGTGATCACTCACCTAGAACCACACATCCTGGAATGTGAAGTCAAGTGGGCCTTAGGAAGCATCACTACAAACAAAGCTAGTAGAGGTGATAGAATTCCAGTTGAGCTATTTCAAGTCCTGAAAGCTGCTGCTGCTAAATTGCTGCACTCAATATGCCAGCAACTTTGGAAAGCTCAGCCGTGTCCACAGGACTGGAAAAGGTCAGTTTTCATTTCAATCCCAAAGAATGTTCAAACTATTGCATAATTGCACTCATCTCCCATGCTAGCAAAGTAATGCTCAAAATTCTCCAAGTGAGGCATCAACAGTACATGAACCAAGAACTTCCAGATGTTCAAGCTGGATTTAGGAAAGGCAGAGGAACCAGAGATCAAATTGCCATCATCTGTTGGATCATCAAAAAAGCAAGAGAGTTCCAGAAAAACATCTACTTCTGCTTTATTGACTATGCCAAGGCATTTGACTGTGTGGATCACAACAAACTGTGGAAAATTCTTAAGGAGGTGGGAATACCAGACCACCTGATCTGCCTCCTGAGAAACCTGTATGCAGGTCAGGAAGCAACAGTTAGAACAAGACATGGAACAACAGACTGTTTGCAATTGAGAAAGGAGTATGTCAAGGCTGTATATTGTCACCCTGCTTATTTAACTTATGTGCAGAGTGCATCATGCAAAATGCCAGACTGGATGAAATACAAGCTGGAATCAAGATTGCCGGGAGAAGTATCAATAACCTCAGATATGCAGCAGAGAAGGCAATGGCAACCCATTCCAGTAATCTTGCCTCGAAAATCCCATGGATGGAGGAGCCTGGTAGGCTGCAGTCCATGGGGTCACGAAGAGTTGGACATGACTGAGCGACTTCACTTTCACTTTTCACTTTCATGCATTGGAGAAGGAAATGGCAACCCACTCCAGTGTTCTTGCCTGGAGAATCCCAGGGACGGTGGAGCCTGTTGGGCTACTGTCTATGGGGTCGCACAGAGTTGGACATGACTGAAGCGACTTAGCAGCAGCAGCAGCAGCAGCAGATATGCAGATGACACCACCCTTATTGCAGAAAGTGAAGAGGAACTGAGGAGCCTGTTGACGAAAGTGAAAGACAAGAGTGAAAAATCTGGGCTAAAACTCAACATTCAAATAACTAAAATCATGCTTTGTATATCATACCTATTAAGTAATGGAGTTTGAGTAAACTCCAAGAGTTGGTGATGGACAGGGAGGCCTGGCATGCTGCAGTGCATGGGGTCGCAAAGAGTCGGACACGACTAAGGGACTGAACTGAACTGAACTGAAGTAAATGGAGTAAGTTTTCCATATGCATTCAATTTTTTATACAAAGTTCAGGGAAATAGTTAACTAATGAGTACTTGTCCACATATACAATAGCAACATGATAATTATACTGATAATTTTGGGGAGTTCACTATGATTCTTTGGGCTTAAGTAACTCAGTTCTCTTAGTGACTCTGATTCCTTTTAGACTTGCCAACTGAAAGAATGCCTTTTGAAAGAAGAAGCACTTTAGAAAGTGTTAACATGCCACATTTCCTATTCTTAAGAATTTAACCTAAGATGTTCCATATCAAGCAAATTTGTACAAATGCAATATTCCTGGAAAACGATCAGGGACATAAACACAGGTAAAACACCAGCCCTTCACCAGAGTGAAGTCAAGGTGAGGAAAACGTGAAAAGTGATTTAAGCAAGTGTAATGTTCTATTGAACTTCAGAGCAGAGCTATCTCACAGAGGAAGGAAAGAGAAAACTTTGTGAATAAAATAACACTTAGACTGGACTTTGAAGAATAGACAGAATGATATTAAGTAGAGATAGAGGGGAATAAAATGTATGACAGTGTAGGGGAACAAAGTACAAGGTACATTTGGGAAATAATGTAATTTGTTTGGAAGAGTGGGAAATGAAGCTTGGAAGTCATTTTTAAACATGGGAGGTCTTCAGTACTACAATTGGTTTGTATTTGCTTTGGTAGATTATATAGCCACTGAAGGCTTTTATTCATAAAATTAATTATACACCAATTGCATGCTCACTATATTCCAGTTATTATACCATAACAATTCAGTTATTGTACATGGATTACCTTATTTCAGCCTCGGGAATACTATCTAAGGATGTGCTGTTATTATTTCTATTTTTAAGATGAAAAAAATCAAGATATAAAAAGATTGAATAATAGATCATTTAGCTATTAGCTGGCAAAGCAGGTATTTGAACCAGAGTCTGTGGTTTTGGAAGCTCTGTGCTATGTAAGAGGTAGGAAAGTGAGGATTAGGAGTCTTGGTTGATAGAAAATGACACCAAATATGTCCAAATGGGGAGGTCTTGGTGGTGGTTGAAACTTAAGATAGAAGTTCAAGGGAAATAGCAGGGCCAGAGTTTAGGGTGGGTGAAGATGTTGGGTGAAGTTATAGAAGTAGATGAGACGGTGTTGGGGAAAAAGTGGCCAGAGATTAAAGATAAGAACTCAGAGTAGGATCTTGGTGAATGACTAGACTCAGGAGGAGGGGAAAGGAAGAGATGCCAGCAAAGGAGAGGAAGTAATCGGAAAAGTATTAATACAAGGAGAAAAAGCAAAGTGCAGAAGCTCCCAAGCCAGAGAAAGAAAGATTTCCAAAACTGAGCTTCAAATATCAAAAAGGATCAGTGAGAATGTGAACTGAGAAAAAGTCATTTGACTTGGTGGTGGGAGTTAGTAACCATTGAGAGTGCAGTGCCAGAGGTTAAAGTCAAGGTTAATCTTAGTGATGAGACTGATGGTCAAGAGAGGCTCAATGCGCTGAAATAATGGTACCACCATGGTCATCGATCCGTTTCAGGACAGGCTTGTTCACAGGATGAGGAAGATGATCTGTGCCAGAGGAAACACACATGTGGAAGAGAGAAGGACTGAACTCACAAGGGCGGAGATGTCAGCTTAAGCAAAAATGGACTGTGGTGTCTCATTGGCTGTTTCCAAAAAACTGTAGAACCAAAAAATGTATCCCAAAGTCAAGTATATAAAGGTGTCTGTGTGGCTTAAGAAATCCATCACTTTGTTTTGTAACCAAAGACCTACTTTCGAGATTCTATCTTCAGAACTGCCAGGAAATCCTGAGGAAAAAGAGCAAAGCTGGAGACTACCCTCCCGGGCTTCAGACAATTATTAGAGAGCTATAGTAATCAAAAAAGTGTGGTACTGACACAAACCAGACATATGGATCAACGGAACAGAATAGAGAGCCTAGAAATAAACCCACCTACGTATGATCAATTCATCTTGAACAAAGGAGCCAAGAATGGAGAAAAGACAGTCTCTTCTGCAAGTGGTGTTAGGAAAGTTGGACAGCCACATGTAAATCAATGAAGTTAAAACACTCCCTCACATTATACACAAAAATAAACTCAAAATGACGTAAGTCTTTAAGACAAGACACCATAAAATTCCTAGAAGAGAACATAGGTGAAACATTTGCTGACAAAAATCATAGCAATGTTTTCTTATGTCAGTCTCCTAAGACAGTATAAAAACTGATAAAAGCAAAAGTAAACAAGTGAGACCTAATCAAATTTGTAAGCTTTTGCAAAGCAAAAGAAAGCATAAAACCAAATGAAAAGACAACTTATGGACTGGGAGAAATATTTGCAAATGATGTCATTGACAAGGACTTCAGTTCGCAATTATACAAACAGCTCATACAACTCAATAACAAAAAACAACTCAATCAAAAATGGGCAGATGTAAATAGACATTTCCCAAAGAAGACATACAAATGGCCAATAGACACATGAAAAGATGTTCAATGTGCTAATTCCTAGAGAAATGCAAATTAAAACTACAGTGAGGTATCACCTCACACTGGTCAGAACAGCCATCATTAAAACATCTACAATATGCACTGTATTAAACAATGGAGAGGGTATGCAGAAAAGGGAACTTTCTTACACTGCTGGTGGGAGTGTAAACTAGTGCAGCCTCTATGGAAAACAGTGCAGAGGCTCCTTAAAAAACTAGAAATAGAATTGCCATATGATCTAGCAATCCTGCTCCTGGGGATAAATTCAGAGAAAACACTAAGTTGAAAAGATACATGCACCTAAATATTCGTAGCAACATTATTTACAATAACCAAGACACGGCAGCCAAGTAAACGTTCATCAGCAGATGAGCGCATACGACACGGCATATACACACGGTGGAGTATTACTCAGCTATAACAAGAACAAAATGATGCTATTTGCAACACGTACAGACCTGGAGATTATTGTACTGAGTGACGTTAAGTCTGAAAGAGAAAGACAAATACCATGTGATATCATTTATATGTGGAATGTAAAATATGATACAAATGAACTTTTTGAAAAACCATAAACAAACCCACAGGCATAGAGAACAAACTTATGGTTATGAAAGGGGAAAGAGTCAGGGAGGATAAATCAGGAGCTTGGAATTAGCAGATACAAACTATTAAATATATAAAAGAGTCGTGTATGTTAAAGCTACTGAGGGCTCACTGAACATTAAATGCTGTTTCTTTTTGCTCAGCACTTGTAAGTGTTGACTGACTCTGAAAACCAGCTGTCACTGGAATGAATTATAGTGGTGCCTGCGTAGTTGAGGAAGATGAAAAAGAGCTGGATAAAGGCTAGTGGGTTTAGTGAACGCTGTACTTCCAAAAAAAAAAAGAAAGGAAAAAAGTTCTGAAGGCAGGAGAATACATTCCTCAGAGACTCCCAAACAAGCAAGCAAGTCACAGTCTGGGCATTGCCTCTTCATCAAAATCTCCTAGGGATGTCCGCATCTCCCTCACATGCCCCAGATGTCACAGGCCGGAGGGCTGGGAGAGAACGGCGCCCAGCTGCTGGGCTGAGCCATGGGACACGCAGCACGGATTCCCTGCAGGGCCCTTGGTTTGAACTTCCTCAGAGGAGAACTACAGCTGCACAAATCTGTAGGCTACTCTCAAGGATATGCTCATGATAGGCATTTTCCAGAATGCCTAAAAAAATATTTAGATGGAGAAGTACTACTGGAAAACAAACTAAAATGCTCAAAAGAATCAGTGAATAAATGATTATAGCATGACATGCAAGTCACCAAAACTAAATGTGCAGTGGTTTATTCAAAATCTCCATTCACTGGATATGTCTGGCTTTTGCCTGTGATGTCTTAAATAATTTTAACCTTAGGAGAGCGGAATAAATAAAAATCTAACCATGGATATGAGACTTTTAGCAGACAACTGAGCCAAAAAAAAAACCCTAACACAAAACAAGCCCTTTTATTTGTATCACTTAGTATTTATTTGGGCTTCCCCAGTGGCACAGCAGTAAAGAATTCGCCTAACAATGACGGAGATGCAAGAGACCCGGGTCAGATCCTGGGTCAGAAAGATCCCCTGGAGAAGGAAATAGCTACCCAGTATTCTTGCCTGGGAAATCCCAGGGACAGAGGAGCCTAACCGGACTACAGTCCATGAGGTGATAAAGAGTCAGACACAGCTGAGCAACTGAACACACATGCAGTATTTATTCATTCTTTTATCCACTTACTAGGTCATTTGATAATCATTTTTAAACACCTACTGAGTTGAGGTATGAACTACGAACAAACTACGAACTACATAGTATCAATACGAACAAAGCTAGTGGAGGTGATGGAAATCCAGATGAATATTTCAAATCCTGAAAGATGATGCTGTGAAAGTGCTGCACTCAATATGCCAGCAAATTTGGAAAACTCAGCAGTGGCCACAGGACTGGAAAAGGTCAGTTTTCATTCCAATTCCAAAGAAAGACAATGCCAGAGAATATTCAAACTACTGCACAGTTGCACTCATCTCACATGCTACTAAAATAATGCTCAAAATTCTCCAGATCAGGCTTCAACAGTACATGAACCATGAACTTCCAGATGTTCAAGCTGGATTTAGAAAAGGCAGAGGAACCAGAGATCAAATTGCCAACATCTGTTGGATCATAGAAATAGCAAGAGAGTTCCAGAAAAGCATCTATTTCTGCTTTATTGACTATGCCAAAGCCTTTGACTGTGTGGATCACAACAAACTGTGGAAAATTCTGAAAGAGATGGGAATACCAGACCACCTGATCTGCCTCATGAGAAATCTGTATGAAGGTCAGGAAGCAACAGTTAGAACTGGACATGGAACAACAGACTGGTTCCAAATAGGAAAAGGGGTATGTTAAGGCTGTATATTGTCACCATGCTTATTTAACTTATATGCAGAGTACATCATGAGAAATGCTGGGCTGGATGAAGCACAAACTGGAATCAAGATTGCCGGGAGAAACATCAATAACCTCAGATATACAGATGACACCACCCTTATGGCAGAAAGGGAGTAACTGAATAGCCTCTTGATGAAAGTGAAGGAGGAGAGTGAAAAAGTTGGCTTCAAACTCAACATTCAGAAAACTAAGATCATGGCATCTCGTCCCATCACTTCATGGCAAATAGATGGGGAAACGGTGGCTGACTTTATTTTGGGGGGCTCCAAAATCACTGCAGATGGTGATTGCAGCCATGAAATTAAGACGCTTACTCCTTGGAAGGAAAGTTATGACCAACCTAGACAGCATATTAAAGAGTAGAGACATTACTTTGCCAACAAAGGTCCGTCTAGTCAAGGCTATGGTTTTTCCAGTAGTCATGTATGGATGTGAGAGTTGGACTATAAAGAAAGCTGAGCGCTGAAGAATTGATGCTTTTGAACTGTGGTGTTGGAGAAGATTCTTGAGAGTCCCTTGGACTGTAAGGAGATCCAACCAGTCCATTCTAAAGGAAATCAGTCCTGAATATTCATTGGAAGGACTGATGCTAAAGCTGAAACTCCAATACTTTGACCAACTGATGCGAAGAGCTGACTCATTTGAAAAGACCCTGATGATGGGAAAGATTGAAGGTAGGAGGAGAAGGGGATAACAGAGGATGAGATGGTTGGATGGCATCACCGACTGAATGGACATGAGTTTGGGTAAACTCCGGGAGTTGGTGATGGACAGGGAAGCCTGGCGTGCTGCAGTTCATGGGGTTGCAAAGAGTTGGACATGACTGAGTGACTGAACTGAACTGAGTTGAGGTAGTAAATATAAGCTGCAATTTTATTACTTTTGTTAAAGGAAATAAGGGTTATTGAGTAGTAGCTTTAAGTGGACTGTTGTTTCAGCCCTGAGGGACAGGGTAGTGGCATGGAGACATTAATGCAGATGTGACATTACATTAGACAGCCCAGCGTCTCAGAACATTATCTCTCTGTTAGGGAGGCAAAGTTTCTACATCCAGAGGGTGTGTATCAGGTTGATTGACAACAGCAGCATGTAGACTGCTAGGAAGTGGACTGGAGTTCCACAGACACATGTCAGTAAGTGACTTAGGGCTGGTGTGTCAATTATTTCTACCTGGAGGGTAACCACAAGGACTGAAGGACCAGAGATGCAAAGTGTCTGAGTGTCTGGCACACAGCAGTTATCCATAAAGCCACTACAAGCGTTTGAAGGGAGAATATATAGGTTGGAATATAAAGGGAGAATATATAGGGTGGGATAAATCTTTCCCTCGTGTTGCTACCAGAACAAAACAGCATTACATATTTAAGGTTTCAGGCTAATGGCCATTTCAAGACTTGAGGACCAAAAACAGGAAAGCTGAAAAACAACTGACACTCAATTTGAATTATAAAATTAAAACGGCTGAATTTCCAAGCATAAGTAATGTGAAGCACAATTGAAATTCCAAGATTGACTTTACTATGGAAAAATACAAACACATTTGAGTCTTTCCACAGAACAGCCAGAGTGGAAACAACTGGCCTGTTTTGAAACTGGACTCATTTGACACGGCCACACCTCTGCAAGCCCTCTGTGCCTGTCATTCTCCCGGGGGAAAAAGGAGAGCAGGATAATTTTCACAAATTTTTACATGCAAAAAGGGATTATGGGGAAAGAAGCAGCTCCCAGAGAAAAAACACTTGGATGTGAAGAGCAATACAATTTTAACACGTTTTGAGTTTCTTAGAAACTATGCTGAGTGCAAGCATTGCTAGGATTTTGGTAGGATTTAATCACCAGATCTTTGTTCTAGATTTTTGTGTTTTATTTTTCACTCACAAATAGATAACTCACTAGCACAAGCCCGGAAGTTACATGTTCTGGTACAAATATCTAACTGGAAATTTCGAGATTCAAGACCATGTGAGTCGTTGAGGTTTGTTGCTTAAGCAAAACTTACATAAAATTCTTTGCTAGTCTAACAAGAAATTTAACGAAAAGTTATTTTAGGTATCCAGTTTCCAATCCATGTCAACATGCCTGAAGTTATAACAAAACACTTAGAGCTTTTAAGTGAGGAACTCTGGACTCAGACCAGGAGAAAAAGGTGTAAGTCCAGGATCTGTCTTTCCTTTCCCCTCATGCTTGTCCTCCTGCAGAGGTGTGACCTCAGGCCTGTAGGCAACTACTCAGCCCTCTAGTTTGTAATTGAAAAATCAGGGTCCTGGACTAGATCAATGGTTTTTGAGCTTCACTGCACTGGATACTCATTGTTTCCTAGAAACTGGTGGCTTTGCCAAAGCAAGGGGGAATGGGGCAAAGTGGGAGTGAAGTAGGTGGGACTTCCCGCACGTTTTGCCTTTCATTAGAGCACTTCTGTTAACATCCAGTTCACAAATAAGTCTTCCGAAAAAGATTTCATTTGGGACTTCTCCGGGGGTCCAGTGGTTAAGAATGTGCCTTGCAACTCAAGGGATGCCGATTCGATTCCTTTCAGGGATCTGAGATCTCAGATGCCACCAGCAACTAAAGCCACGCACCACCACTAGAGAGAAGCCCACGTGCCTCAATGTAGACCTGACTCAGCCAAATGAATAAATTCCAAAAAGAAAGAGATTTTGTTTAAGTGAAGTGAAAGTCTCTCAGTCCTGTGTCCGACACTTTGCAACCCCCTGGACTACACAGTCGGTGGGATTCTCCAGGCCAGAATACTGGAATGGGTAGCCTTTCCCTTCTCCAGGGGGCCTTCCCAACCCAGGGGTCGAACCGGGGTCTCCGGCATTGCAGGCGGATTCTTTACCAACTGAGCGATCAGGGAAGCCTGATTTTGTTTGAAGTGGTTTACAAAGTTTGACAACTTCTAGATCATAGGATGGAGACTGTTGCCAGATTGAACAGTTTATGAGACTCTCCAGGGTGATGTTTCTGTAATTGCTTGCCCCGTCGCAGATGGTTACAATGCTGCTCTCTTGAATCAACCTACTGAGCCCTGTTGCCCAGGCCCCGGCCGAGTCGGGGACAACGTCACACTGACCAGGCTCCCCAACGGCCAAGGTGTGTGCCTGCCGCCTGCTGACTGGACGCGCAGTCTGTGTTCACCCTCCAACAGGGAGAGCCCTTCCGGCGCGTCCCGAGCTGTGCCGGAGCGCCTGCGTGGTCAGTGCTCTCCGGCCCTCGCCCTCCGAGTCACGCTGAGGAGGCAAGTTCGTCTCCGCGAGAGCGCCTTCCACTCCCTCTCACCGCCGCTCACTCACACGTTCCTTCACGTGCCTGAGGAGCTTGTGGTTCAAGGATTAGAGAGGAAATAAGCCCTTTCAAATCGATTCAGCAAATACCGAAGCAAGATTTACGCATGAGACGTGTTTCTTAGCATGACAAGGAAAGCAAATTGGTGCAGTGAGAAAAGCCCTGAGAAAGCAAAGCTGACGCGGTGGGGAAGGCGGGCGACCCCATCAAGCGCCCACGGGAACACGCGCCAGTGTTTCTCAACTTTACACTGTATTTAACCTCTTCCAAGGAAGAGGGGGGGTGGCGCTGAGGAAAGGAAGCTGCAGATTCAGGCCAGGTTGCCTCACCAAGAGTGTAACAGATATTACTGTGGCCCCAAGACACTTCTGTGGAACATGAATCATGAATATATGTTTTTCATTATATAGCCAGTTATTTAGTTTAATTTGCACGCAGAAAATAACAACCCATTAAGCTATGCTTTTATGGATATGACAGACTATACTGAGGCAAAACTTTTAGAGTAAATTTAAAGAAAAGTACAAAAATAATATAAGAGGTGTCACTAATATTTGGCAAAACTCATGACGGAGGTAGAAAGATTAATGGAGATCAGAAAACTTAGGGCTAGACCAGGTCCAGGTTCTCTCCTATCCCCAGTATTTCTGGTAAAGCTAATCTGTGAAATTGTGTACAGACTTCTCTTAAAGTCATGTTAAAGTGTCCCATAAGATGTTTGCTTGTTTGTTTTTATTTTTTGAAATGTGTTTCTTTTAAAAATGTTTATTTACTTATTTATTTTGTTGCATCAGGTCTTAGTTGTGGCGTGTAGGTGAAATCTTTTGTTGCAGTTTGGGAAGATCCCCTGGAGGAGGGCATGGCAACCCATTCCAGTATTCGTGCCTGGAGAATCCCAAGGACAGAGGCGGCTGGTGGGCTACAGTCCATGGTCCCATAGCGTCAGACACGACTGAATGACGAACCCTTTCCCTTTAGGGACTCTCTAGCGTGGCACGTGGGCTGAGTTGTTTCAAGGCTTGTGGGATCTCGGTTCCCCCGCCAAGGACTGAGCCTGTGTCCCTGCGTTGTAAGGCAGATTCCTAACCACTGGGCCTCTAGGGAAGGTCCTGTTTCTTTATTAATTACCCTCATCCCACCATAACTGGTGCACAGAAGATGCTAAATAAGGTCTTTGAAATGGATGAATACGTAAATACTTGAATGAGTGCATGCATAAAAAAGAAATAATTGCTTCCTGTCCCCAAGGAGCAGACACATGCTCACATTGGGGAGAATGAGGATGATTAAAAATCAGATCTCAGACTCACACTTGATCTTCTGCTAGCCTCTGGCTCACCTGATGGACCTGACAGTTTTCAGAGAAGGATTCTACCCATCCCATGATGCTGCTGGGCAGTGTCTACACAGGGTAGGGAGTTACCACATACCCCACCTGTGGATGGGGGTCTTCTCAGCCCAGATTCTCAAATTCTGGGCCTGAATGAAGATTAAGGGAAACTATGGTGCTATGAAAATAGTGTTCAAGGCAGTGTAGCAAAGGTGGAAAGAAACCCTGCTGAATCCAGGGAAAAAAAGTGAGTGTTATTTATGTCCGACTGTGACCCCATGGAGCCTGCCAGGCTCCTTTGTACATGAGATTCTCCAGGCAAGAATACTAGAGTGGGTAGCCATTCTCTTCTCCAGGGAATCTTCCTGACCCAGAGATGGAATCCAGGTTTCCTGCATCACATTCTTTACCATCTGGGCCACCAGGGAACCCAGGAGAGCCACCCACAAATAAGTGCCTGTCTGTACAGGTGCTGAAAGGGCATTCGTGTCAGCAGTTTTGCCCTTTGCTTGGGAAGCAAGGTGTGTGTGTACCCAGAGCACTTTATGACCAGCAGAATCAAGTAGCAAAGCCTGCTATTTATTTAATTTTTTTTAAGTCAGTGGAGTACTCTGTGATCTGTGTATATAGAAAGGTCTTTCTCAAACAAGATAGAAATGAATTGGAGAAAACAGTTGTTTACATGGTGGATATGTCTCTTTTGCCCATGTCCTGTTTGATAATAATGAAGATTGCAACACCAAACGACCCCAGATATTCTGCTTGGAGTCACCATTTGTGATGATTAATCACATAGCTAATCAAAGGATGTTATGAAATGTGAGTCAGACAGCCGCCGGCTTCCTGGAAGTTCCAGAACCTGTATATAAAGAGGGAGCTTCCTAGTTGAGACACTGGAGCAGCCGAGAGGTAGGAGCTATCAGATTCCTTAAACTGAGAGGGAAGACAGAGACCAGCATGGCCAGCCTGTCTCTGCTGCTGCTGCTACTCTGGGGCGCGGGGTCTCACAGCTTCCCAGCAGCGACTTCAGAAACACAAGAACAAGATGTGGAGACGGTGCAGGTAAATGCTGAATTTCACATGCCTAAGATGCAAAAGCCTTATCTGTGTTTTTCCACAATATAACAGGATAGTATCCGTATGCAGTACTGGTGGTGATTTAGTAACTAAGTTGTGTCCAACTCTTTGTGACCCCATGGACTGGAGCCCACCATGCTCCTCTGTCCATGGGCTTCCCCCAGCGAGAATACTGACATGGGTTGCCATTCTCTTCCCCAGGCGATATTCCTGATCCAGGAATCGAACCCAGGTCTCCTGCACTGCAGGGGGACTCCTGCATTGTGGGCAGATTCCTGCATTGCAAGTGGATTCTTTACTGTCTGAGCTATGAGGGAAGCCCCCAGTATTAGTATAATAGGATTTATTTAAGGATGGATTTCCCACAAAGAGAGATTTTTGTCAGAAAGGGTATTCTCCCCCCAAATGTATCTAGCTGTGCATAGACTCATTTTCCACTTAAAAGTGATAGGGAACTAAAGGAATAATATACAAATATGTCTCTATAAAATTGTAATTCTGACTTCATAGTAAATAGTGGTAGGAAGAGTTCTACTCCAAAATGAGTTTCCACCAACAATAAGGATAATAAGGACCATGCAACCTAAATGCAACCTTTAAAAGTAGTTCTTTGTTTCAGCTATGACAGGATAAACAGTCAGTATTTAGTAAAATTAGAGGATTTCCCATTCACTGTTTCGATAATTTTATCTTTCATCAGAAATACCTGGAAAACTACTACAACCTGAACAGTGATGGGAAGAAAGTTGAAAGGCAGAGAAACAGTGGCCTCGTAACTGAAAAGCTAAAGCAAATGCAAAAATTCTTTGGGCTGAGAGTGACCGGGAAACCAGATGCTGAAACCCTGGAAGTGATGAAGCAGCCCAGATGTGGGGTGCCTGACGTGGCTGAGTTTGTTCTCACCCCAGGAAATCCTCGTTGGGAGAACACAAGCCTGACTTACAGGTAAGCAGACTGAGAGCCAGAGTGGGAACGCTCTTTCCCATCAGAGCCGGAGAAATGAAATCTGACGTGTCTGTGTTTTATTTCACTTGAAGGATTGAAAATTACACCCCAGATCTGTCAAGAGCAGATGTGGACCAAGCCATTGAGAAAGCCTTTCAGCTCTGGAGCAATGTCACACCGTTGACCTTCACCAAGGTCTCTGAGGGTCAAGCGGACATAATGATATCCTTTGTCAGGGGAGGTGAGCTCTTTTTGTAGCATGAAAGTATTCTTACCTTAACTTCCTCTTGCCTTTGAATCTCTTCAGCTTTGCAGATAGATTTCCTTGTTTAAAAAAGAGTGTTGATTTTACGGATTTAAGAAGGAAACAAGATCTCATCTGCTGCAAATTTGTTGGCCTCTTAACAAAGTTAATGCTTACTCTCCTGGGTTAGACTAGCTAAGAATCTAGAGAAACATCTGATGAATTCTGTTTCTTGCAGATCATCGTGACAATTCTCCCTTTGATGGACCTGGTGGAAACCTTGCTCATGCTTTTCAACCAGGTGCAGGAATCGGAGGAGACGCTCATTTTGATGATGATGAAATGTGGACCAACGATTTCCAAAGTCAGTCAGCTTGTCTTGCCTCTCTCAACCCTCCCCCTCCTCCCACCTTCTCGATTCATTGTAATATTGCTTGATTTAACTGATAGAATGCGTTAATAGAAATATGGACTTTTGTGATACCACTTAGAAAATTAACAATACATTTAGAAAATATAAGAGAATTACTAAGATGGTTAGTAAGACCATCTTACTGGTTACAAATGGGCTACTCTGAAATTTCTGTTGAGAAAGGGTTGAAAATCTTAATGCTTTCCTTGTGGGCATCTACACGGAATCTTTTTTACTGGAAACACACCAAAGTGTAACAATGTTAGTAAGATATCTAGAAATTAACAGAGAAGATACTATATATACTTTCTAAAATTTCCAGCATTAAGCATCTATCAATCTATAAATAGGAATAAAAAATGTGTTTATAGAAGAATATTGCTTCTCAGTGAAATAATATATGTCATATAACCACTGACAAAATTGACTAATCTGTGCTAGAGCCTTGGTTGGCTGAATTTGCTCTTTAATTGTAATCATAGAATTCAAGTTTTAACCAATCTCTTCACTGGCTTCCCAGATAGCTCAGTGGTAAAGAACCCGCCTGCCAAATACGGGAGACTTGGGTTTGATCCTTGGGTCACGGAGATCCCTGGAGAAGGAAAAGGCAACCCACTCCAGTATTCTTGCCTGGGAAATCCCATGGACAGAGGAGCCTAGCAAGCTACAGTCCATGGGGATGCAAAGAGTCAGACATGCCTGAGCACGTAATCTCTTCACTATTAATGAATGCATCCTTCTCACCTTTCAGAAAAAAAATTTATGTATTTCAAAAAGCTACTGATAAAATAAGAACATTAATCCTTGTACAGTTGTAGATTACTTCTCAATTAAATGTCTCAAAACTGAGAACACTTCAAATAATTGCAAATGGGTTTATTGTCCCTTTTAGATTATAACTTGTATCGCGTGGCAGCTCATGAATTTGGCCATTCCCTTGGACTTTCTCATTCTACTGACATTGGGGCTCTGATGTACCCCAATTACATCTTCAGTGGTGATGTTCAGCTAGCTCAGGATGACATTGATGGGATCCAGGCCATCTATGGTGGGTATAAAGAAAAACAGTACAGACAAGGGGTCCTTGAAGCATCCATTGTCTGTACCTTTGAAGACGCTTTCGTTGGTTGCGTAGTTTTCCAAAGCCAGGCAGAAGTAACTTCAGATCTCTTGTTCCTTTAGGAGCTTCCCAAAATCCCGTTCAGCCAAGCGGCCCAAAACCCCCAGAAGTGTGTGATAGCAAGCTAACTTTTGATGCTGTAACTACAATTCGGGGAGAAGTGATGTTCTTCAAAGACCGGTAAGACATCAGTTCTTCTGTGCATTTTGTATTTGTAATAATTATAGGACTCGCTACTATGGGGCTATATGGGCCACTGCTATGCTTCACACATTATTTATTATATTTGTTTATACACACAATTATAGTTATAATTATAATTAAGGGTAAATAATAGCTTGCTCTTGCACAATATAATGAATTTTTAACAACTTTTTCCCCATCATGTATTCTGTCACTTGATTCTCAGAAAAATTAACCACTGAAGTAGCAAATCAGTAAATATAATCCCATTTTACAGATTGGTAAAGTAAAACAGAGAGAAGGGAAGAGATCCTCAGGGTACTGAGTTCACTGGCAGCAGAGCAGTAATCGGTCTTCTGACCTCTGGTTCAGGCCTCTCCCCGTTTTTTCCCTCTTTGGGATGGTTAAGTACATCAGTATTTTGTTAGGAGAAATCAGTCCTTTTCACCGCACTATCATTCTGATGAGGGTTTGTAGACCCCTTTTAAGTATCATCTTAGAAAAGACAGCCCTTCCAAAGCCTGTGGTCATAACAGGTCTCTGTGCCCCCAACCCTGGGAGGGGGCAAAGAAGGGTAGAGGCCATTGCAGGGAGAACCCCCAAAAGCTCATGAGGTCCCAGCCGGGGATGGGGAGTGGATGGTCACAGTGAGTTTCCGTCCTCAGAGGAGGGTCCCAGAGTTCCCTAGGCAGCATGAGACCTCGAGACGTCTAGGTAGGGTCCCCTTGCGTGCAAGGGGCAGGGCTGCTCTGTTACAGTTCTGATTCCCAAAGGACCAGGAGAATAGTAATAGTCTTTTTCTGAATGGTGCAGTCCAGCACGCTTAGAAAGGAGGGGAGCTTTAAGAGGCTGGCTTCTCCTCGCTCTCCTCTTAGAGTACTGTTCTACTGAGTCACAGTCGCAGCTACCCCAGAAGGCAGGGAGTCAGCTCCCACTGTTTCCCAGCCTGTGCTTTACTATCTCGAGTTTAAGAGATAAGGACGGATACATGCAGGGGGAGGCTCGATGCTGGGAAGTGCTCGGAAAGATATGGCTTTCAAGGAAAGCGCTCCGTACAGCAGGACATGCGCATCAAAGCAAGTACTTGAGGGACGACCCCCAAAGAACAGGGCCGAGCCTAAGATCCGCAAGACCTGAGGTCATTTAGATGTCACCAAGTCGCGGAGACATGAAGGCTAGAAGCTGTGACGGTGACTGACTTGCCCCAGGTCTCACAGTCAGGCAGAGGCAGGACTGGATCAAGAATGCCAGAGTCTGCCCTGCGGCTTGGAATCAGGAAAACTTTTCTGCGGATCTACATGGTTTATGCTTTGTCTTTACCCAAGTCCCTGTGGACTGTAGAGTCAACTTTGTCATTAACATATAATAGGCCGAGTTGGACCCGACTGAAGTGACTTAGCATACGTGGGACTGCAGAACCAACTTTGTGAACTGCTGGTCAAAGGAGCACATAGGGAGTGGCTAAGTTTTAAACTACCCTTTGCCTCTTATCAGTCGCATGGCCTTGGACACCTCCCTCTGCCCTCCTGACCTCAACTTTTAATCCGTGAGATGGAAGTAATCTCTTACAGGATTCTGTGATGTAGGGCATGAAGTCGGTAAAGTGTGTATGAAATGCAGAATGTTAGTGCTGTGTTCTAGCCAGTGCCATTGGAGAATTTTGCAAGCTGGTTGTTCAACAGCATTATTAAAAGTTTAATTATATAAATTTAAAATTACATTTAAACCAAAGGTACTAAAAATAATCATAACTCATCTCTTTGTGTGTGTGTGTCTGTGTGTGTGTGTGTGTGTGTGTGTGTGTGTTAGTCACTCAGTCATGTCCAACTCTGGGACCCCGTGGACTGTAGCCCTAGTCTGCCAGGCTCCTCTGTCCATGGAATTCTCAAGGCAAGAATACTGGAGTGGGTTGCCATTCCCTTCTCCAGGGGATCTTTCCAACCTAGGGATCAAACTCAGGTCTCCTCCATTGCAGATAGATTCTTTACCATCTGAGCCACCAGGGAAGCCCCCATCCCTTTGTATCCCTTTGCAATTATTTTGCTATATTTTTCTATTTATTTATATTATAGGAAATACTATACAGTGAGGTACCATTTCAAATCGCTTGAAATCTGCAGTGGCTGGAGTATTTCCACCAAGAAAGAAAGCAAAGGCTGCAGACCAGAACTCCTCTCCACCTCCACTTTGGAAAGCCACATGTTAAACACTTACCCACCAGCCCCCAGTGCAGCCATAGAAGGGCCTGGATGCCACCAGAACTTGCTACGGATTTGATCAAAACCTGTTACTTTTATTTTTTTCAAATTAGGTTCTACATGCGCACAAACCCCTTCTACCCAGTGGAGCTCAATTTCATTTCTGTTTTCTGGCCGCGTCTTCCAAATGGACTTCAAGCTGCTTATGAGGTTGCCGACAGGGATGAGGTCCGCTTTTTCAAAGGTAATACTTCCAATTTTTGTTGTTCTTTAGTCGCTAAGTCTGTTCACTAAGTCTTAGTTCTTTAAGTCACTCTGTCCAATTAGCTTTCGGTTTTTACCAACTGGGGCTTCCCTGGTGGCTCAGAGGGTAAAGCGTCTGCCTGTGATGCGGGAGACCCAGGTTCGATCCCTGGGTGGGAAGATCCCCTGGAGAAGGGAATGGCAGCCCACTCCAGTATTCTTGCCTGGAGAATCCCAAGGACAGAGGAGCCTGGTGGGCCACAGTCCACGAGGTCACAAAGAGTCAGACACGACTGAGCGACTTCACTTTCACTTTTTACCAACTAAGATTTCCTCTGCTAGGGGCTCATGTATGAGATTACATGTATGTATGAGATTCTTTCCATGGACTTTGACAAAATGAGCAGTCGTACCATATCAGTGGGAGTCCATCACCCTAGCTAAGAATCGCAGAGTGCATTTCTAAGGGAAGAAATTTGAGACACAGATTTTCTGGCCTGTTTGTGAATCTGGACTTATGAAAGGATTTTCTGTGAAAACTATGTATTTTAAATCCTCTCCACCTCCCTGGGGTGTCCAGGAATAAAATTGAGAGGAACACTTGAGTCACTTGGTTTCCTAGAGCTTGTTTTCAAGTTGCTTTCCTGAGAGGAGAAGCTGCCACACGACAGCCAGATGGGGGCACTGCAGCCTTGCCATCAGAGTAGGCCTCGCAGACCAGCAGCGTGGCCACTGTCCCAGGCCTGTGAGAATCACAGAATCTCCCTTAGCATAAGGCCCACAAAGTCCATCTATGTCGTCAGATCCTACTCCAGACCTTCTTGAATGTTACCAAGATTCCTGGGCAATTCATATGTACTTTAAAGTGTGAAAAGTCCTTAATTAACCATGAATTGAATGAGGAAGACTTTTTGACTCCATCAGAATAAACCCTAATCCAATGATCAGCTCCCTACTTTGACAACACTATGCCAAATACCAGTTTTTCTGCAAATATATGTTTGGCAGAGTATAGACAAACATTAAGACACCCAACCCAGTAATACTCTCAAGGCAAAGAACTGAAAACAATTCAGATGGGCAATAAACTTTGAAATGGGCTTTCTAGCTCTTTTATAATGAAAATAAACAGGATTTTAGATCCACAAAGTTTCAAACTGGTTTTTCCCCCACCAAGGGATTAATAAGAATACTTGTGCAATAAGAACAATGCTGGCTTCAGGATGCAAGACCAGTTTTATTTGAGTTGGGGTTTGCTGTGTATAAACATGCAGAATCTTCTCCCCGAGAGGTAAATAAGAATACTTGTGCAATAAGAACAATGCTGGCTTCAAGATGTAAGACCAGTTTTATTTGACTTGCGGTTTACTAAGTATTGGAGAAGGAAAAGGCTACCCACTCCCATGTTCTAGCCTGGAGAATTCCACGGACTGTAGTGGGGTCACAAAGAGTCAGACCCGACTGAGCAGCTTTCACTTCACTTACTAAGTATAAATGTGCAGAATCTGGACACAGCCCAAATTTAAGGATTTGGAACCGTCTTCTAGTTAGATGTAATGATTTCTACCCAGTGTGGCAAGTCATTACAGATTGTGAGTCATTACAACCCTCTGGCCTTAGGATACCTCATGGTGAACTTCTGCAGCCTGTGAACAACCTGGAGAAGAAAAGATTTCTATCCCTGTGGTGGCATGATGAACTCTTTAGTCATTTGAACCTCTGGCTTTAGAAAGAGGCCCCCAGCTCCATAAACCAGTCATTCCCAAAGCTCTCTACAGATTAGAATCATCTAGAAAAAAAAACTTAAATATACTAATTTAATTGGTCTGGGGTAGGATATCAGCATCAGTATTTAGAAAAAACCCAAAAATCTCCCTAAATGATTCTGATGTGCAGCAGGGACACTGCCCTCGCACGTGAGAGGAAGCATTTAGCTGGAGATCTGCTTCCTGTCTACTGGTGCCCTTGGCAACGGTTTTCATCCTGGTTTCTTGATTGGCAGGTAACAAGTACTGGGCTGTTAAGGGGCAGGATGTGCTCCACGGATACCCCAGGGACATCTACAGATCCTTTGGCTTTCCGAGAACGGTGAAGAGCATCGATGCTGCTGTTTCTGAGGAAGATACTGGGAAAACATACTTCTTTGTTGCCAACAAATGCTGGAGGTGAAGACTGGGTGCAGAAAATGGGAGGATACCTGTTCTTTCTACATAGAAGTTACTAGATTGAATCATTTAAGACATGAGTCTCATATTGCCTTGGCTGGCTGCCTTTGCTGTGAATGGCAGTAGCTTGTCTAGTTGCAAAGTCTATTGACCAACAGTGATCATATCTGTCCTAGATATCCAGGAAGAGCGTGGGACTGAATTGAGAAAGATAATGTGAAGATAAGGGCATTCACCTTCATAGGACTGCTGCAGCCACCAGGAACTTATCTTTCACTGCATTTGACGTTAATGGCACCTACTGGAGAAGTTAGAGTTAGATGTTATAGTTCAGAGGGACCTTATAAATTTTCTAGTCCACCCATCATTCTATGCACCTCATCTCACCTCCTATTTTATACATAATCTATGAAAAAGTTTTTATTACGTTCTTGGTGATGAATTCCTTATCATGGTTTTGAGAAGGCTACATCTTTAACAAGTAGTTCTGACATTCCAATTATTTTTTGACCAGGTATGATGAATATAAACAATCCATGGATGCAGGTTATCCCAAAATGATAGCAGAAGACTTTCCTGGAATTGGCAACAAAGTTGATGCTGTTTTCCAGAAAGATGGTAAGTGAGTTTATATGTTCCTCTATTTTGTTGCCACAGAATAGCATCAGTATTGTTATTTAGAACAGAAAATACCAAAAATATTTATTTTTACAAATGACTTGACTTTTTTTAATAATTCAGGTTAAACCTAGAAATCATTTGTATAATATAATGTCTCCTTTGTTTTACTTCTAGGATTTTTCTATTTCTTCCGTGGAACAAGGCAATACAAATTTGATCCCAAAACTAAGAGAATTTTGACTCTCCTAAAATCTAATAGCTGGTTCAATTGCAGAAAAAATTGACCAATGTTTATAAGGTTAAACAGAAAAATATGTTTTACAAGTCTAGGGAAGGTGTTTCCTGAAGAGCCATATATTTAAATAAAATAAAGTTATTAAGTATAATCTTATTTATACCTCATTCAGCATGTTTTTTATGATTTACAATGTAATTTTTATACACTGCTGTAATTTAGTTCCACAAATGAGGCCTAAGTAAGGTCAGGTTTATAGCTTATGGATTCATATGAGCCAGTTTTACAATAAGAGAAACTCTTCCGCAAAATGTAAGACTCTGACATTAGTAGTGGGAAACACTCTCAGTGATGTCTTCTCTCAAGAGAGAAAGAGATGAGAGACGAGAGACGAGCCTTCACCAGAAGAAAAACAGTTCAAGAATGTATGAGCAACCACTACTACCATCCTGATATGCAAGGGACAACTTTGTTATAAAGTGTTTTACGTTTGAAATAAAGCCATCCTTGTCTCTACTGTTTCTTAAACTTTTTATTATATTTGTTTTATTATTATTTCTGATTTTAAAGTCACACAGAGGTTTTCAAATTTGTAATAAGAATTAGACAACTATGCAATATATTCATGTGTGAAATGAGAATAGATGAAAAGTTCAGATATTCTCCATTCTCATGGAATTTACATCATACAGAAGGGGGAAGAATCTATTTTCCATGCCCTTATAAGGATTCCAAAACTGGTTTTAGGTAAGCGCAGTGACAGCATGGCAGCGCTTTCTAAGGACCTGTCCTTTACTCTCCTCCTGAGTACACAAAAGGGTTATACTTTCCACAGTTCAGTTTCCTGCAGATGTGGAAGGGAGGGGTGGGAAGTGGCATCTGGATAGTCCTGGCCAGCGGATTGTGCCCAGAAGTGACCACTATCACTTCTGAATGGAAGCCCTGGATGCTGGTGCAAACTTCTCCAGCGCTGTGGGGGTTGCAGAAGCATGCATGCTCATTTGCTCAGTCTGACTCTTTGAGACCCCATGGACTGCAGTCCACCAGGCTCCTCTCTGTCCATGGGGATTCTCCAAGAAAGAATACTGGAGTGGGTTGCCATGCCCTCCTCCAGGGGATCTTCCCAACCCAGACATCGAGCCGTGTCTCCTGCACCTCCTGCATTGCAGGAGGATTCTTTATTGCCAAGCCACTGGGAAAGCCCTTGTGGAAGCACAGTTTAAGAGAATTTCCACAAGGTGGAAGACGCCTGAATTCTTGGGCCAATGCTCTGAACAGTCACCCAAAACCTCAGTAGATTTTGCTTAAGAAATAAACGTTCATTGTGCTAAGCTACCAAGATTTTAGATATTGTTAAAGCTGCACAACCTAGTTCTCCCAGACGAACACTGTCTAGTTTATCACGCCTGAGTTGGGAGGATGTTAATGGAGATAGGCATCCTGTAGGTAGCCTCTGAGCCCTGTGAGCTTCAGGCACACCTCAGAGGGTGCTCAGTGTATACATGCTCACTCCTTCCGTCGTGTCCCACCCTTTGCAACCCTATGGACTGTAACCCACCAGACTTCTCTGTCCCGGGGATTTTCCAGACAAGAAATCTGGAGTAGGTTGTCCTTTTCTCCTTCAGGGGATCTTCCCAACCCAGGGATTGAACCCACGCCTCCTGCATCTCTGCACTTCAGGCAGATTCTTTACTGCTGAGACATAGGGGAATTCCAGAATGTTTACAGACTTCCAAATAGCAGAGAATCTTGGAAATGTTTTGAGATATTCATGATTCTGAGGCAGGTAGTTAAGTCAACAATTTGGTCAGCAGTATAACCTTCCCTTTGACCAAGTCCCTCTCATATTAAAATATAGCATAATTGCAGAAAACTGCACATGTAAATATCCCCATCAATGTGTTATCACAAAGTTAACAACCTCATGGAACCCTCACCCAGCTCAAGAAACAAAACATGACCTGTGTCAAGGAGGGGCAATGTCTCTGTTACCCCTCTTAAGCCCTTGTGGCAGCACTAATAATAAAATTGACACGAGACAGATTAACAGAAGAAAAAGAAATTTAACTTAATGCATGCACAAGGAGGTGTCATAGAAATGAGACCTCAAGCAGGCAGCTTTTTTAGATAAAGAAACAATAAATTTGTGAGGAATTGAGAAGACAAAGAAATTTAGTGAAGAAACTAAGGAGAGTTTGGTTCGGAGCAGTGAACTGAAGTCACAAGGTTTGTTTATACAGGCTTCCAAGTCCTGCGTGTCCTGTTTCTGGTAATAAGGATATCTTTCCATCTCCAGCTGCAGGGGTGGCACCTGCTTTCAATTTGATCCTCCCTAAGTGCCGTTATGACAGCTGTTTATGATGAGGACTCGCAAAGAAATCTTCCTTTCAAATAGTGCCAATTTAAAGGATTCATCATTTGGCCATTGATGAGTAGGATCTTATATTAATTTCAAATAGTGAGTCAAACCAATAAGTGTTTTTTATGTCTTAACCAAAGATGCAGGAGGCATCTCACAAGACAGTATGTATCCCTCACACAATCCTATCATGCCTCAGTTCTTTCTTAGCTCATTCCCCGGAATAAAAGCCTGAAACAGGGATTCTAGGTGCCTCCAGTGGGGGAGGAGTGCTCTCAGGAGGAGTGGAAAAAACAGTTTAGAGCAGGAAAAAGCTACAGAATGCTGAAGAATGTGGTCTCAGACAGAGCTTGCTTTGGTCTCATGGGCAAGGAACTCTGGAGAAAAAACTGAATTACAGTTAGTCCTACCTTGAGGCGAAGGAACTAGCCTTTTGCATCCCAGTGTCAACCGTTCTCAGTTGAGGCCTGCTTTGGGGAAACAGATGTAGCTCCCAGGTAAGACGCTCTCATTCGGCGAGGTAACGGGACGACTGGGCACCGCAGCAGCTGCCCCTTGTAGTATCCAGCAGGGCGCCGACGGGGAGCGGGGGACAGTGCCAACAGTAGTCTCGACACGCTCTCTGTCCCCCAGAGAAGCCACTATGCCACCAACTGCTAGGACCTTAGATTAAACTCACATTTTTAACTAAATTGATTCAACGTGTATTATCATCTATCTGCCTTATTGTGTTGAACATCATCGCTCTGCACTTTCCCCACTGACTTCGGGTTGTTACCATTTGTTGTTGTTCAGTCACTAAGTCGTATCTGACTCTGTGAGACCCCATGGACTGCAGCTCACCAGGCTCCTCTGTCCGTGAGATTTCCCAGGGGAAAATACCGGAGTGTGTAGTACTTACTTCTCCAGGGGATCTGCCCAACCCATATCTCCTGCATCGGCAGGTGCATGCTTTACTGCTGAACCCATTTGGGGGCTTTTATAAATAGTATTTCTTCCAGCCCAGCATTTCTCATGATGTACTCTGCATAGAAGTCAAATAAGCAGGGTGACAATATACAGCCTTGATGTACTCCTTTTCCTATTCGGACCCAGTCTGTTGTTCTGTGTCCAGTTCTAACTGTTGCTTCCTAACCTGAATACAGGTTTCTCAAGAGACAGGTCAGATGGTCTGGTATTTCCATCTCTTTCAGAATTTTCCACAGTTTATTGTGATCCACACAGTCAAAGGCTTTGGCATAGTCAGTAAAGCAGAAATAGATGTTTTTCTGGAACTCTCTTGCTTTTTCAATGATCCAGTGGATATTGGCAATTTGGTCTCTGGTTCCTCTGCCTTTTCTAAAACCAGCTTGAACATCTGGAAGTTCACAGTTCACATATTGCTGAAGCCTGGCTTGGAGAATTTTGAGCATTACTTTACTAGCATGTGAGATGAGTGCAATTGTGCGGTAGTTTGAGCATTCTTTGGCATTGCCTTTCTTTGGGATTGGAATGAAAACTGACCTTTTCCAGTCCTGTGGCCACTGCTGAGTTTTCCAAATTTGCTGGCATATCGAGTGCAGCACTTTCACAGCATCATCTTTGAGGATTTGAAATAGCTCAACTGGAATTCCATCACCTCCATGAGCTTTGTTCGTAGTGATGCTTTCTAAGGCCCACTTGACTTCACATGCCAGGATGTCTGGCTCTAGGTGAGTGATCACAGCATCGTGATTATCTGGGTTGTGAAGATCTTTTTTGTACAGTTCTTCTGTGTATTCTTGCCACCTCTTCTTAAGAATCAAGATTGCCGGGAGAAATATCAATAACCTCAGATATGCAGATGACCCTACCCTTATGGCAGAAAGTGAAGAAGAACTAAAGAGCCTCTTGATGAAAGTTAAAGAGGAGAGTAAAAAAGTTGGCTTAAAGCTCAACGTTCAGAAAACTAAGATCATGGCATCTGGTCCCATCACTTCATGGGAAATAGATGGGGAAACAGTGGAAACAGTGTCAGACTTTATTTTGGGGGGCTCCAAAATCACTGCTAATGGTGATTGTAGCCATGAAATTAAAAGACACTTACTCCTTGGAAGGAAGGTTATGGCCAACCTAGAGAGCATATTTAAAAGCAGAGACATTACTTTGCCAACAAATTCTGTCTAGTCAAGGCTATGGTTTTTCCAGTGGTCATGTATGGATGTGAGAGTTGGATGATGAAGAAAGCTGAGAGCTGAAGAATTGATGCTTTTGAACTGTGGTGTTGGAGAAGACTCTTGAGAGTCCCTTGAACTGCAAGGAGATCCAATCAATCCATCCTAAAGGAGATCAGTCCTGGGTGTTCATTGGAAAGACTGATGTTGAAGCTGAAACTCCAATACTTTGGCCACCTCATGCGAAGAGCTGACTCATTGGAAAAGACCCTAATGCTGGGTAGGATTGGGGGCGGGAGGAGAAGGGGACGACAGAGGATGAGATGGTTGGATGGCATCACTGACTCGATGGACATGGGTTTGGGTAAGCTCCAGGAGTTGGTGATGGACAGGGAGGCCTGGCGTGCTGCAATTCATGGGGTCGCAAAGAGTCGGACACAACTGAGCGACTGAACTGAACTGATAAATAGTGTGGCACACACATAGGCATTTCTGCTGACTGGATACCAAAGAGTATAATTGCTGAGTCACAGAGATTATCAGAATCTCTTCAGATTCTTCCCCGGCTTCATCTTTGTTATTCCACCACAATAGTGGTGGCTGGCTCTGTGTAGGTGCTAAACCAGCTTCTAACAGAGGTTCCTGCTGGGCCTGTGAAGCGCGTTTCTAGCTTCCTTCTCTAGCGTTTTTCCCCTTTTCTGTTGCTGTTCCATTCTGCTCTGCTATGGAACTCACCTAGAATTCATGCACATACAACCTAGAGTTGAGAAGAATAATTGTTTGTGTGGCAAATATTTTACGAATGTGCAAGGAATGGGTGAATAAACACACCTCCCTTTCTTTCTTCAGAAGGATGTTTCTAAGAAATATTTCCAGTAGCCCCTCAGACAGTCCCATATTAAGCAACACTTATCTTTGTCCAGTTGAAAATTCATCTGTGTATTATCCCTCCTGCTTTCCCTGACTGGGTCTCCTTGTCTCTCAATCCAGCCCCCCGGGTTCCCCTTAAACATTTGTCTCAGGCTCTGGTTTCTAGGAATACTAAATTAAGATAACTTGTGTTTGGTATGTAGTGGCATTAAAGTTACTAAGACTCTCATCTGGGGCTGCTTATGAAAAGATGAAGATGGATGGTGAGGTGCTGGATTATCCGGTGCCTGCGACATTTCAACAGTATGCGAAGGAAGGTAAGAAATGTACAGTGTGCTGATTAACCACCCTAGGAATTTATCAAAGAAAGTAATAGGCTTGGAGGAGCCAAATATCTCAAGACACTTTGTGAAAGCTAACAGATATTAATGGCAACATTTTAAAAACTCCTCATCTATTGTAGACCGTGCTGAAAATAAGTCCCAGACCTATTCGCAAAATTGAACATTTTCTAGCTGGAAATAATGGGGAGACAAACCTGAAAACCTTCAACACCTAAATTTCTCTGTAAGTCCACATGTGTAGAGGTAGTATCTCCTTCCTTACAGAGGGCAATCTACCCTTGCATAGAGAATACACAAAGACTGTATCTGACTCAGTATCTCACGAGATAATTCTTGCCCTCCTTCCAAATTGTCTCCTTCACCCTTCATTGTTTTCAGGCAAATGACTAAAGTCAGGTCTCAGTGTAGCTTGAATCCTAGCTATAGTGGGAAGTTACTTATACATCGGACTTGTGTTGGAGTGATTGAGAGTTTGGAGATTTCCCTCGCTTTCTATAAACCCAGATACACTGGAAATTTTTTTTTTTTTACTATAGTTGATGTACAATATGGGGAAACAGTGGAAACAGTGTCAGACTTTATTTTTTTGGGCTCCAGAATCACTGCTGATGGTGACTGCAGCCATGAAATTAAAAGACGCTTACTCCTTGGAAGGAAGGTTATGGCCAACCTAGATAGCATATTTAAAAGCAGAGACATTACTTTGCCAACAAAAGTCCATCTAGTCAGGGCTATGATTTTTCCAGTGGTCATGTATGGATGTGAGAGTTGGACGGTGAAGAAAGCTGAGTGCCGAAGAATTGATGCTTTTGAACTGTGGTGTTGGAGAAGACTCTTGAGAGTCCCTTGGACTGCAAGGACATCCAACCAGTCCATCCTAAAGGAGATCAATCCTGGGTGTTCATTGGAAGGTCTGATGTTGAAGCTGAAACTCCAATACTTTGGCCACCTCATGCGAAGGGTTGACTCATTGGAAAAGACCCTAATGCTGGGTAGGATTGGTGGCGGGAGGAGAAGGGGACGACAGAGGATGAGATGGTTGGATGGCATCACCGATTCGATGGACATGGGTTTGGGTGGACTCAGGGAGTTGGTGATGGACAGATAGGCCTGGCGTGCTGCGATTCATGGGGTTGCAAAGAGTTGGACACGACTGAGCGACTGAACTGAACTGAACTGATGTACAATATTATGTTAGTTTCAAATGTGCTCTACAGTGATTTCACATTTACATTCATTTTGAAGTGATCATCATAAGTTTAGCCATCTGTCCCCTTGTAAAGTTGTTACAATATTACTGACCCTATTCCTTCTGTTGCATAGTACATCCCTGTAGCTTATTCATTTTACTCCTGAAAATTTGTACCTCTTAATCTCCTTAACTTTAAGGAGAGGAAGGGGGTGGGAAGGGGTGAAATAGGTTAAGGTCCTGGTTGGACCCTGTATCTCTCAGTCTGTTTTTATTTCGTTATGCTTGCTGGTTTTTTTTTTTTTTATTTGTTTAAGATTACACATACAGTGAGATCAAGTAGTATTTATCTGTCTCTGTCTGACTTATTCCACTAAGCCATAATGTCCTTTAGATGCATCCATGTCGTGGCAACTGGTAAGTTTTTTCTTTATGACTGAATAATATATTTAATTATGTGTATATATGCCTCATCTTCTTTATCAATTTATCTATCAGTGGACACCTAGGTTACTTACCTATTGTAAATAGTGCTGCAATAAACATTGGTGTTCATATATCTTTTTGAATTAATGTTTTTTCTTTCTTCAGGAAAATACCCAGAAGTGAAATTTCTCTTTTACCTCACTATCACAAATGGCAGTTCACTTTTTAATTTTTAAGGAAACTCCATTCTGTTTTCCATAATGGCTACATCAATTTACAATCCAACCAACAGGGCGTAAGAGTTGCTTTCTCTCCACGTCCTTGCTATCTGTTGGCTTCTGGTTGATAGCCACTCTGACAGGTGTCAGGGAGTGCCTAAGTGTGGTTTTGATTTACACTATCCTAGTGATTAGTGACACTGAGCATCTTTTCATGTGTCTGTGGGCCATCTGCCTATCTTCTCTGGAAAAATATCTATTCAGGTCCTCTGCTAATTTTTAAATCAGATTGTTTGTTGTTTTAATTGTTTTAATGTTTGAGATTATTTTAAAGTTGAGTTGTAAGAATTCTTTGTAGTTTTGGGATAATAATTCATTATGGATATATCATTTGCAAATACCTTCTCCCATTCAATAGGCTGTCTTTCATTTCATTTCATAGTTTCCTTCCTATTCAAAAGCTTTTTATTTTGATTTAGTCCCACTTGCTTATTTTTGCTATTATTTTCCTTGCTGAGAAGACAGAGTCAAAAAAAGTATTGCTAAGGCCACTGTCAAAGAGCGTACTGTGTATGTTTTATTCTATAAGTTTTATGGTCTTAAAAATCATTTAAGATTTTAACCCATTTTGAGCTTATTTTTGTATATGGTGCGATTCTTTTGCATGTAGCTGACCAGTTTTTTCAGTACCAGTTTATTGAAAAGGCTCTGGTTTTTCCATTGAATATCCTTGCCTGCTTTGCTGTAGATTAATTGAATATATACGTGTCAGTTTATCTCTGGGCTTTTTTGTTCTTTTCCATTGATGTGCGTATCTGTGTTTGTGCTAGTACTATATTGTTTTGATTACGGCAGTTTTGTAGCACAGCGTGAAATCAGGGGAATATTATACCTCCAGCTTTGTTTTACTCTCTTCAGGCTGCTTTGACTATTTAGGGTCTTTTGTGGTTCCACAAAAATTTTGAAAGGTTTTGTTCAGTTTTGTGAAAAATGCCTTTAATAGTTTGATAGAGATTGCATTGAAACTGTAGATTGCTTTGGACAGTATGGTCATGTTAACAATATTGACCCTTTCAGTTCATGAACACAGTATATTTTCCCATTTGTTTGTGTCATTTTCAGCTTCTTTTATCAGTGTCTTATAGCTTGCAGACGGAGAAGGCAATGGCACCCCACTCCAGTACTCTTGCCTGGAAAATCCCATGGACGGAGGAGCCTGGTGGGCTGCAGTCCATGGGGTCGCTAAGAGTCGGACACGACTGAGCGATTTCACTTTCACTTTTGCCTTTCATGCACTGGAGAAGGAAATGGCAACCCACTCCAGTGTTCTTGCCTGGAGAATCCCAGGGACAGCGGAGCCTGATGGGCTGCCGTCTATGGGGTCTCACAGAGTCGGACACGACTGAAGCGACTTAGCAGCAGCAGCAGCATAGCTTGCAGAGTACTAGTTATTTACCTTCTTTGGTTATGTTTATTCATAGGAATTTTATTAAATGAGATTATGTTCTTAATTTCTCTTTCTGATAGTTCACTATTAGTGTATAAAAACACAATAGATTTTTATGTGTTAATTTTGTGTCCTAAAATTTACTGAATTCATTTAATAGATTATTTAAGATATTCTACATATAATATTATGTAGTCTGTAAACAATGATAGTTTCATTTCATCCTTTCTAATTTGGATTCTTTTTATTTCGTTTTCTGTCTGATTATAGTGGCTAGGACTTTGTGCTAAATAAAAGTGGAAAGAGTGGGCCTTTTTTACTTATTCCTGATCTTAAAAGGAAATGCTTTCGGCATTTCACCATTGAGGATTATGTTGGCTATGAGCTTGTCATATATGGCCTTTATTGTGTTGAGGTGTGTTCCAGCTATATCAGTTTTGTGGAGAGTTTTTTAAAATCATAAATGAATTTTAAATTTTGTCAAAAGCGTTTTCTGAATGTATTGAGATGATCATATAGTTTATATTCTTCAATTGTTAATATGGTGAAACTGAAAGTCTCTCAGTCATGTCCGACTCTTTGCTACCCCATGGACTGTACAGTCCATGGAATTCTCCAGGCTAGAATACTGGAGTGGGTAGCCTTTCCCTTCTCCAGGGGATCTTTCCAACCCGGGGATCGAACCCAGGTCTCCCGCATTGCAGGTGGATTCTTTACCAGCTGAGCCACAAGGGAAACCCAAGAATACTGGAGTGGGTAGCCTATCCCTTCTCCAGCAGATCTTCCCGACCCAGGAGTCGAACCAGGGACTCCTGCATTGCAGGCAGATTCTTTAACAACTGAGCTATCAGGGAAGCCTCGATAGGGTATTGAGAGTTAATTCTTAGCTAGCTTATTAGGGAGTCCTGAGCCCTCAAGGAGGAGAAGGAGGCAAACATTTTTTTTACATTCCTTCACCTTAGTCATGTAGGGCTTTTTTCCCTAAGTTCTGAGTTTCTATGTCAACAAACTATTTCACCTAACACTCATTTTCTTTAAGTCCAGAGCTAATGATTACACAACAAAACAATATATCTTATATGGGAACCTGTTTTTCTTCAAAATCTACACTCTTGATTATATGGATATAATATATCCTGACCAGAGACACCTTGTCCAGAGACCATTCCCCTTGGTTAATCTTATTTTGATGTTGTCTCAAGATGTATGTTGTGGGAGAAGAGACTGGTAAAACTTTCACAACCTTGAGGTATTTCTTTTATCTGTGTTTAGCAGTCCACTAAAAAGTATATAATGCGCCACTAAACTAGCAAGAGTGGGCACTCTTCTACCCTCTTCCAAGTGTCTTTTGCTGGAAGCTTTTCTCTGTCCCTTCACTTTAATAAAATCTCTTCTACACAAAGCTCTGAATGACTGAGCCTGCATCTTTGGTCCCAGAGTGAATTCTTCTCCTTTAGAGACCACAAATCTGACACCATTCACTGTAAGCTATCAGCACAACACATTGATGGATTTGCGGATAACGAGCCATCCTAGCATCCCTGGAATAAATCCTACTTGATCACTGTATATGAGCCTTTTAATGTATTTTTGCATTTGGTTTGCTAATATTTTTTTAAGAATTTTTGCTTTTATGTTCATTAGTGATATTGCCCTAATGTCTTTGTGTGGTTTTAGTGTCAGGATGACGCTGCTCTTGTAGAATAAGTTTGAAAGTGTTCCTTCCTCTTTAATTTTTTGGAATAGTTTTTAAAGGATGGGTATCACTTCTTTAAATGTTCACCTTTGAAGCCATCTGGTCCAGGACTTTTGCTTTTTGTGAATTTTCTTTGTACTACTGACTCGATTTCATTCCTGGTAATTGGTCTCTTCATGTTTTCTTTTTCTTCCTGATTCAGTCTTAGAAGATTGTATGTTTTTGGAATTTGCTCACTTTTTTAGGTCATTCATTTCATCAGTGTATAATTATTCATTTTAATCTCTTATGAATCTTTGTATTTCTGTAGTGTCAGTTGTACATTCTCCTTTTTCATGTCTGATTTTACTTATTGAGCTCTCTCTATTTTTCTTGGTTGAGAGTCCCTTGGAGAGCAAGATCAAATCAGTCAATCCTAAAGGAAATCAACCTACTCAGGGAAGGACTGATGCTGAAACTCCAACACTTTGGCCACCTGATGGGAACAGCTGACTCATTGGAAAAGACCCTGATGCTGGGAAAGATTGAAGGCAGAAGGAGTAGAAGCTGACAGAAGATGAGATGGTTGGATGGCATCATCGATTCAGTGGACATGAACTTGGGCAAACTCTGGGAGATGGTGAGGGGCAGGGCAGCCTGGAGTCCCAAGGGGTCACGAAAAGTCAGACACGACTTGGTGACTGAACAAAAATTTTTCTTGATGAGTCTGGCTTAAGCTTCTTTTTATCAATTTTATCTTTTCAAAGACCCAGCTCTTGGTTTCATTGATCTTTCTTATTTTTTTTTAAGTCTTGTTTATTTATGCTCTGCTCTTTTTATCTTCTATGAACTTTAGATTTTGTTTGTTCTTTTTGGAGTTACTTTCAGTGTAAGAGTAAATTGCTTATTTGAGATTTTTCTTGTTTCTTGATGTAGGCTTGCATCATTCTTTTTTTAACCTCTTAACTTAAAAAAGCATTTATTTATTTGCCTGCTTCACGTCTTACTTGCAGCACACAGGATCTTTGGGGTCTTTTCATTGTGGGGCATGGGTTCTCTAGCTGTGGTATGCAGGCTCAGTAGTTGCAGTGCACAGGCTCCGGAGTGCATGGGCATTAGTAGTTTCAACAAATGGGCTCTCTAGTTGTGGCACACAAGCTCCAGAGCAGGTGGCTCAGTAGTTGTGATGTGTGGGCTTAGTTGCTCTGCCGTATGTAGGATCTTAGTTCCCCAACCAGGGACCAAATCCCCTGCATTGCAACACAGATTCTTAACCACTGGACCACTGGGAAATTTTCTAGGAATGTATCATTCTAAACTTCCCTCTTAGATCTGCTTTATCTGCAGCTCATATATTTTAAATCGTTACATTTCCATTTTCATTTGTCTCTAAGTACTTCTTGATTCTTTCAGTAACTCATTGGTTATTTAGTAGCGTGTTGTTTATGCATATGGTTTTTTTATTAAAATTTTTTCTCTTTGGTTTGATTTCTAGTTTCATACCATTGTGGTTGGAAAAGATGCTTTATCAAAGCTATAGTCTTTATAAACTTATTGAGACTTGTTTTGTGCCCTAGAATGTGATCCATCCTGGAAAACATTCCATGTGTGCTTGAAAAAAATGTGTATTTTGCTTTTGAAGGAAAGTGAAGTGAAAGTTGCTCAGTCGTGTCCAATTCTTTGCGATCCCCTGGACTATACAGTCCATGGAATTCTCCAGGCCAGAATACTGGAATGAGTAGCCTTTTCCTTCTCCAGGGGATCTTCTCAACTCAGGGATCAAACCCAGGTCTCCTGTATTGCAGACGGATTCTTTTGCCAGCTGAGCCACAAGGGAAGTCCAAGAATACTGGATGGGTAGCCTATTACTATCCAGCAGATCTTCCCAACCCAGGAATTGAACCAGGGTCTCCTGTACTGCAAGTGGATTCTTTACCAACTGAGCTATCAGAGAAGCCCAAAAGTGAAAGTGAAAATCGTTCAGTCACATCCGACTCTTTGCAACCCCATGGCCTGTTGAATTCTCCAGGCCAGAATACTGGAGTGGGTAGCTGTTCCCTTCTCCAGGGGATCTTCCCAACCCAGGGATCAAACCCAAGTCTCCTGCATTGCAGGTGGATTCTTTACCATCTGAGCCACCAAGAAAGGAGTTTTGGAGGAAACTTCTTTATATATTTGTTAAGTCCATGTAGTATAACATGCTGTTTAAGGCAAGTGTTTCTTTTCTTTTCTTTCTTTCTTTTTTTTTTTTTTTTTTTTGGTGGAAAGGGAAGTTTGCTTTATTTTGGATGCCAGCAACCAGGAGGTGAGAGGGATAGGCTACATGTAGAAATAGCACAGTTGGCTCTGATAGTCATTTTGAAATCGGTCATCAGTGGTCTGACCTATGTCATTCTTGATTGATTTAAGTACAGTTAATCTTCAGTTCCTGGCTTCCTTGGAGGCTCAGATGATAAAGAATCCACCTGCAATGCAGGAGACCTGGTTTTGATCCCTGGGTTGGGAAGATCCCCTGGAGGAGAGCATGGCAACCCATTCCAGTATTCCTGCCTGGAGAATCCCTATGGACAAAGGTGCCTGGTGGGCTACAGTCCATGGGTCACAAAGAGTCAGACAGGACTGAGAAACTAATTACAGCACAATCTTCAGTTCCAGGGTCAGTTTGTTTCCCTTTCTTGAGGCCAGTTCTCAGTGGCAGCTTATGTCTGGACATCATGTAGTTAACTTTTCCCACCTGGTGGCGGTTTCAGTATCTGCAAAACAGCTCACAGGATATGGCTCAGAATATTACTGATAGTTCTTGAAAAGCAACTAAAGGTCTTTGACTATTCTTAATGACTATATATTATTATTTTGTCTCTTTTTTTCTTTCTTTCTTTTTTAAATAAATTTATTTATTTTAGTTGGGGGCTAATTACTTTACAATATTGTAGTGGTTTTTGCCATACATTGATATGAATCAGCCATAGGTTTACATGTGTTCCCCATCCTGAACCCCCCCTCCCATCTCCGTCCCCATCCCATCCCTCTGAGTCATCCCATTGCCCAAGCCCTGAGCATTTGTCTCATGCATCGAACCTGGAATGGTGTTCTGTTTCACATATGATAATATACATGTTTCAATGCTATTCTCCCAGAACGTCCCACCCTCACCTTCTCCCTCAGAGTCCATAAGATTGCTCTATGCATCTGTGTCTCTTATTCTGTCTCACATATAGGGTTATCGTTACCATCTTTCAAATTCCATATATATGCATTAGTATACTGTATTGGTGTTTTTCTTTCTGGCTTACTTCACTCTGCATAATGGGCTCCAGTTTCATCTATCTCAATAGAACTGATTCACATGTATTCTTTTTAATGGCTGAGTAATATTCCATTGTGTATATGTACCACAGCTTCCTTATCCATTCGTCTGCTGATGGACATCTAAGTTGCTTCCATGTCCTGGCTATTGTAAACAGTGCTGCGATGAACATTGGGGTACACGCGTCTCTTTCAATTCTGGTTTCCTCAGTGTGTATGCCCAGCAGTGTCTCTTTCATTTCTGGTTTCCTCAGTGTGTATGCCCAGCAGTGGGATTGCTGGGCCTTATGGCAGTTCTATTCCCAGTTCTTAAAGGAATCTCCACACTGTTCTCCACAGTGGCTGTACTAGTTTGCATTCCCACCAACAGTGTAAGAGGGTTCCCTTTTCTCCACACCTTCTCCAACATTTATTGCATGTAGACTTTTGGATAGCAGCCATTCTGACTGGTGTAAAATGGTACCTCATTGTGGTTTGGGCCGGGGATGTAGCTCAGTGGTAGAGCGCATGCTTCGCGTGTATGAGGCCCCGGGTTCGATCCCCGGCATCTCCAGAACATGCATTGGCAAGTGTTTCTTTATTGATTTTCTGTCTGAATGATCTGTACATTGTTATAACTGTGGTATTAAAATCTCCTACTATTTCTCCCTTTATGTTTGTTAAAATTTCCTTTATGTATTTAGGTGCTTCTTTATTGGTACAGTTGTTCTTTTTCTTGGATTGATCCCTTGGCTTCTTTTCCTAGCACTTAATTAATCTTATTTGAGAATCTTTGTGCTTCCTTACCTTGGATGTCTATATTCTTCCTCTGGTTAGGGATGCTTTCAGCTACTTTTTTCTTCAAATAAGTTCTCTGCCCCTTTCTCTTTCTCTTCTTCTGAAATCTCTTTAAAGCAAATTGAGTATGCTTGCTGTCCCAGGGGTCCATTAAACTATTTTAATTTTTAAAAATCCTGTCTTTCCTTTTTTCTATTCAATTTAGGTGATTTCTACTACTGTGCCTTCCAAATTGCTGATTTGTTCCTCTATACCATCTAAACAACTGTTAGTTTTTTTTTTCCAGAGTATTTTTTATTTCAGTTACTGGAGTCTTCATTTCTGTTGGGTTCTTCTTTGCACTTCCTAACATTGCTGATTTCATCCATTTTCTCCCAAGTTGAGGAGCCTCTTTATGGTCACTACCTTGAGCTCTTTGTCAGGTACATTACTTATTTCCACTTCTTTTAGTTCTTTTCTCTGAGCTTTTGTCTTGTCCTATCACTTACAACATTTAATGTCTCCTCACTTTGCCCAATTAGCTGTGCCTACTTCTGTGAATGAGGTAGGTCAGTGGCGTATCCGGACCTTGGACTTGGCCTATGTGGGAGAAGTCCCATCCATCCTGGAGCATGCTCCCCTCTGGTTGTAGAGCTGTATATTCTAGGGACACCTCCCATGTAGGCTGTTTGTGCCCTCCTGTTGTGGTAGGGCCAACCATGGAGGTCATACTGGAAGGTGGGGCGGCCCCAGGCCTGGTTGCTTTGCAGTGATGCCTCATGCAGTGCCTATGGGTAACTAGAGGGTTAAGTCAGCTGCCTCTGCATCTGTCTGTGTGGCTGGGGCCCAGCCCACTGGTAGGCAGGAATGGTTGCCTAGTGCTAATGGACAGGAGGGAGTATTCCAAAATTGCACTTGCTTGTGACAGTGTTTCAAAGTAGAATGAGCCCTCCAAAGTGAGTGCTTCTAGCATCTCTGTTTCCAGCAGGATCCCTCCTGTTGCCTCTCACCTCTCCAGGAGGCTCTCCAATATCAGCAAGTAGATCTGATCCAGGCTCCTCTCAAACTGACCTGAGACTTGGAGTATGTGAGAAATTGCACATGCCCTTTAAAAGCAGAGTCTCTGTTTTCTATCGTCCTTGGTTCTCCCAAATATAAACCCCACTAGTGTTCAAAGCCAGATGTTTTGGCTTGTATGCTCAGTCTGGGGCTTCTGGGCTGAGACCCCAATATGGGTCCTGGACCATTCATTCTTCGAGGAGGAGCTCTACAATTTAGATATTCCTTCTGTTACCAGCCCAGAGGTGTAGGTCCTGACTGTACTCCATCTTTTCCCCTCCTACCCATCCCAATTTCATTCCTTCCTTATGTCTTTAGTTGTGGAGAATCTTCTGCTAGTTTTCTGGCCATTCCCACAGAGTTGCTCTGTAAATACAGGTGATTAGGGCTTTCTGGAGTTTAGCTTTCTATCTGTGATAAAGGGAAAATAACACTAACTCTTAAGAGTTTCATGAGGATGGGCAAAGCTAAATCACTTAGCTTAGAGCTTCTCATGTATACGAAATGTTGAATAATTGATAACGAGCACTTCTTTGCCACGTTCTCCTCAGGCCATAATTCTTCATCAGTATTACTCTCCTCCCTAACAAACTTCTCCCCAGCAAAAAAGCTCACCACAACAATGAACCAACCTTAAATGAACCCTAATTCAAATTGAAAATATAGTAACATTACTTATTACCTACTAATCATAAAAGTGAATGATTTAGGTTATAATATATAATCATAATTTCTTGTATTTAAAATGAGCACTGAAGCCATAAATCTAAGATACGTCTAACCCCTACATCAACATGTTTGCCTGCTTCAGTTGATAGTCTCTTTTATGGCAAGGACTGGTGACCTAAATATTTAGTTAAAGAATTAGGAGAGAAATAAAATAGGTAAAAATTCAGCAATAAACTGCTTCCATTCTAAGCAGTTAAATTGGTATTAAAGTCATGGAAAAGGAGGTGAACTTCTCATCTGTTTTCATTCTGTGACTTAGCACAATTACCCAACCTAAAATAAAATCAAGAGTTTCCAATGAAAGAAGTCGCAAAATATTGTAGTTAATATCATGCTGTACCCAGGGTCAAGTGTATATATCTATAATCTTAGATTGTTGGATGTGGAAATTGGTAGCTTACCCAATGATTGGATACCTCTAAGTGAGAATCTGTTATACATTTCTCAATCTTAGTTATAGGATGTGATGAACTATATTTTTGTCTGTATGGCTTTACAACATCTGTGCAGCACAGGCCATGAGCTTCAGGTGACAAAGCAAGTAGGCACAGATCAGAAGAGGCTGAATGAACTGTAATGATCAGATGAAGTAAAGTGAAGTGAAAGTTGCCCAGTAGCATCCAACTATTCGCTACCCATTTATTCCATGGTTTTCTCCAGGCCAGAATACCGGAGTGGGTAGCCTTTCCCTTCTCCAGGGGATCTTCCCAACCCAGAAATCAAACCAGGTCTCCCACATTGCAGGTAGATTCTTTACCAGCTGAGCCACAAGGGAAGCCCATATGATCAGACAGTCAGGGGAAAAAGAACAAAACTACGGAAGTAAATCAAAGGTAAAATTGGGGTCAGTTTCAAAAATGAGAAAAATAAACAGTGTCAAAATACGGGAGAAAAAAGTGGGAGGAGAGCCAAGCTTCAAACCAAGAAGCTTTTGATAAACATCTAAGTTGCAATAGTTAGAATTTTGAGTAATCACTTATCCACTTAATTTTGTGTAATTGTTTACCCCGAGCTTGAGTTTATTACTTCATTTTTTGATACTAATCTCTACTCTGTAAGATTGTTCTACAGATTAGAAATAACATATATTAGCTGGGAAGAGAAGAGAAGCAAAAAGCAAAGGAGAAAAGGAAAGATATTCCCATTTGAATGCAGAGTTCCAAAGAATAGCAAGGAGAGATAAGAAAGCCTTCCTCAGTGACCAATGCAAAGAAATAGAGGAAAACAACAGATTGGGAAAGACTAAAGATCTCTTCAAGAAAATTAGAGATACCAAAGGAACATTTCATGAAAAGATAGGCTCGATAAAGGACAGAAATGGTATGGACCTAACAGAAGCAGAAGATATTAAGAAGAGATGGCAAGAATACACAAAAGAACTGTACAAAAAAGATCTTCATGACCCAGATAATCACGATGCTGTGATCACTCACCTAGAGCCAGACATCCTGGAATGTGAAGTCAAGTGGGCCTTAGAAAGCATCACTATGAACAAAGCTCATGGAGGTGATGGAATTCCAGTTGAGCTATTTCAAATCCTCAAAGATGATGCTGTGAAAGTGCTGCACTCGATATGCCAGCAAATTTGGAAAACTCAGCAGTGGCCACAGGACTGGAAAGGGTCAGTTTTCATTTCAACCCCAAAGAAAGGCAATGCCCAAGAATGCTCAAACTACCGCACAATTGCACTCATCTCACATGCTAGTAAAGTAATGCTCAAAATTCTCCAAGCCAGGCTTCAGCAATATGTGAACTGTGAACTTCCAGATGTTCAAGCTGGTTTTAGAAAAGGCAGAGGAACCAGAGATCAAATTGCCAGTATCTGCTGGAGCATCGAAAAAGCAAGAGAGTCCCAGAAAAACATCTATTTCTGCTTTATTGACTATGCCAAAGCCTTTGACTGTGTGGATCCCAATAAACTGTGGAAAAGTCTGAAAGAGATGGGAATACCAGACCATCTGACCTGTCTCTTGAGAAACCTGTATGCAGGTCCGGAAGCAACAGTTAGAACTGGACATGGAACAACAGACTGGTTCCAAATAGGAAAAGGAGTATGTCAAGGCTGTATATTGTCACCCTGCTTATTTAACTTATATGAAGAGTACATCATGAGAAATGCTGGGCTGGAAGAAACACAAGCTGAAATCAAGATTGCTGGGAGAAATATCAATAACCTCAGATATGCAGATGACACCACCCTTATGGCAGAAAGTGAAGAAGAACCTCTTGATGAAAGTGAAAGAGGAAAGTGAAAAAGTTGGCTTAAAGCTCAACGTTCAGAAAACTAAGATCATGGCATTTGGTCCTATCACTTCATGGCAAATAGATGGGGAAACAGTGGAAACAGTGTCAGACTTTATTTTGGGGGGCTCCAAAATCACTGCTGATGGTGATTGCAGCCATGAAATTAAAAGATGCTTACTCCTTGGAAGGAAGGTTATGGTCAACCTAGATAGCATATTTAAAAGCAGCGACATTACTTTGTCAACAAAAGTCCATCTAGTCAAGGCTATGGATTTTCCAGTGGTCATGTATGGATGTGAGAGTTGGACGGTGAAGAAAGCTGAGTGCTGAAGAATTGATGCTTTTGAATTGTGGTGTTGGAGAATACTCTTGAGAGTCCCTTGGACTGCAAGGAGATCCAATCAATCCATCCTAAAAGAGATCAATCCTGGGTGTTCATTGGAAGGACTGATGTTGAAGCTGAAACTCCAATACTTCGGCCACCTCATGCGAAGAGTTGACTCATTGGAAAAGACCCTAATACTGGGTAGGATTGGTGGCAGGAGGAGAAGGGGACGACAGAGGATGAGATGGTTGGATGGCATCACTGACTCGATGGACATGGGTTTGGGTAGACTCCGGGAGTTGGTGATGGACAGGGAGGCCTGGTGTGCTGCAATTCATGGGGTCGCAAAGAGTCAGACATGGCTGAGCGACTGAACTGAACTAATGCGGTAACAGCTCTAGACTTAGAAAGGTTTCACCTTGTTTTGAGAAACAATTGTATGCTTGGTTGAATGTATATACACTCCAGTAAGTTTAGTGAGTAATTAATACCTTAAACACAGGATTCGTGTAACCCCAAGTCATTAATTTCTTCCCGATGTGATGTTTGCACACTAACATTATGCCCAAGATACGTACCAGTTATAATAATAGCTCTTAATGTAACATTAACTTTCTTTGCATCATTACCGCATAATAAGACCCACCAACAGGATATGTAAACACCAATAAAATTATGACTCAAACAGAGATGAAGCACCTCAGAGCTTGCCAAATACGTACCTGAGAGCATTGTCACATTTATTTCAGGCCAACGAGCTTCTTCTAGTCAGTATATTGGAGTGAGTAATATACACCAGCATAAAACACATATGATAACCAGGTGAAAGATGTTATGTTCACCGCTTTTTATACAGATGGCAAAACAATGGCCCGCAGAAGTGATATACTTGTTCATAGTCCATTTGACTTTCTCTATGTCTGGGTGTCAGCTTCCCCACCTCTAATTTTCAGCTAGCGTCCATTTGGCTGTGTTAAGACACAGGTTGCCTTCACTGGTTCAGTGAGTACCCAAGCTTCTCTCCAGCTCTGGCATGGGGGTCTCAGAGCCTCCAGTCTCTAGAAATCACACCTCGTCCAATCTACTTCAAGTAGGGTAGAGGTGGCATGTGGTACTCAGAGGATCATTCCTGCACACTCATTAATTGAGTCTGCTGTCACTTTGAAGTTACATACTTCAGATAGAGTAGAGTAGATTTATCTTTAGTGAGAAAAAAGTATAATTTTATACTATAATTATTTTAGGATCCTCTGTATTAATAAGTTAGTTTGATAAGACAGCAATATGGACTTGCTATGTGAAAAACACTATACTTGGCTGAGAAAAAAAAGAGAGAGAAATGCTACTCTTGGGCAAAAGTGAGAGGTTAGGTGGAGAATATTTTAAATAGTTCCCCATTACAAATCTCAATCTAATTTCCCCTTTTGTACTTGGGGAGGAGGAAAAGATGAAAAGATTTTTAAAAAGCAAGAGGCTGGTTTCTTTTTCTTTAAGCAGGCTGGATCTGAATATTTAAATTCAAGTTTCCAGGCCCATTACTTCATGGAAAATAGATAGGGAAACAATGGAAACAGTGACAGACTTTATTTTCTTGGGCTCCAAAATCAGTACAGATGATGACTGCAGCCATGAAATTAAAAGATGCTTGCTCTTTGGATGAAAAACTATGACCAACCTAGACAGCATATTAAAAAACAGAGACATTACTTTACTGACAGAGGTCCATCTAGTCAAAGCTATGGTTTTTCCAGTAGTCATGTATGGATGTGAGAGTTGGGCTATAAAGAAAGCTGAGTGCCGAAGAATTGATGCTTATGAACTGTGTTGTTGAAGACTCTTGAGAGTCCCTTGGACTGCAAGGAGATAAAACCAGTCCATCCTAAAGGAAATCAGTCCTGAATATTCATTGGAAGGACTGATGTTGAAGCTGAAACTCCAATACTTTGGCCACCTGATGCAAAGAGCTGACTCATTGGAAAAGACCCTGATGCTGGGAAAGATTGAAGGTGGGAGGAGAAGGGGACAACAGAGGATGAGATGGTTGGAGAGCATCACAGACTCAATGGATATGAGTTTGAGTAAGCTCTGGGAGTTGGTGATGGACAGGGAGGCCTGGCGTGCTGCCATCCGTGGGATCGCAAAAGAGTTGGACACGACTGAGTGACTCAACTGAACTGAACAAACTAAATTGTAACAAAATGTAAAAAATAGCACAAAAATAAAATATTAATGAGGGGTCTTCGTTAAAAATAACGTTAAGTTTCATACTAACTTTTGTTTCAATAAACTAGGTAATTTGGGGAAATGACTAAAAGTCATAAAAATGACCTTAAAACTATACTTGTTCCGTTAACAATATCTGGAAAAAATCCTACAATCCTGAAAAATATGTGAAAGAATTTATTAGAGGAAAGGATAGTGGTCTTGTGGTTTTAAACAAATACAAGAAATTCAGAGGTCCCTGGGGTAGGAGGTGACAGAGAAGCTGGACTCTGACACTCTAGAAGTGACACGCAAGCCCCGAGGTGAGGTTCCTGGCATTGGTCACTTCTGCGTCTCTCCCGGTAAGCCCAAACAGATGGAGGAAAACTCATCTCACAAGTAATGCATCCAAAGAGATTTCAGACATAAAACTGAGATATTATAAATTACTATCACAGGAGAAATAGTACCTTCAATTTTTTTTTCATACAGAATTGTGAATTATATACTGGATTTGCCAAGAGATGTGTTGATTCTGCCACTGAGAAAGCTCTGACAGTTCTGGGAGGAGGTGATGCCACTTACGTTCTCCAGGATCTATGAAGGAGAAGCTGACATAATGACTTTGCACTCAAAGGTAATAAATAAAATGTTTTCATTGATCTGGTGTTGTCTTATTGAGAAAGGGCATAAAGAAATTCTGATTGCCCATATTTCCATCAATATTTTCCCTCTCCTAGAACTTGGAGACTTTGATCATTTTGATGTACCTGGAAAAGTTTTGGGTCACACTGATCCACCAGGGCCTGGTTTTTATGGAGATATTCGCTTTGATGACGAGGAACCACGGGCTGAGGACGCAGCAGGCGAGTCATAAACATCTCTGGATGATTTCAGGAATAATGTCCAACACTATCCAAGAGTAATCTGATTATGTAGAATGAGCAGTAAATGGAACATTCTAAGAACTGAAATTTCTGATTATTTGATGGTAACCACTTGAAGCACTCTTTGTTTCAATCTTGTTAAAGAACTTTATGAAATAAAGTTCTTTGCTGTCAGAATTTCAGAAATGCTGAAAGAAAAGAAGCTGCATTTTCTTCTTTGCTGTCAGCAAGCACAATGTTGAAGCATCATTTAATCTTATTTTCACAGCCTAGGAATTTGTGGAGGTTTTAGAATGAGCATGTTAACAATGCTTCTCTTTCCTTTTACTACAGATGATGAAGGAAAAATCAATTACACTGAATCAGGTTTGACCCTAAGAGGTGCCCTGGGATTTCTTTTCTTACCATCTGGCTTCTTTTCTCTTAAAAATAAAGCTCAGAAAAAAATGCCAGAAAATAAATTTCTAGTTCACCTGTTCAAATAAACATGCCAGTGTCTCTACTTTAGGAGCCTTCCCTCACCCCAAATTGTTTCTAAACAACTTTACTAAGTTTTAACACAATGACTAAGATTAACTGTGATTACAATGGTCCCTGGGCATCTGCATAGAATTTGTTGCAGGAGCAACAAAGTGTCTAGTAAGTGACTGACTTACTGATATGAAGCTTGAGAGAGACTTCTAGGTTAGAAATTTAGATTAAGAAGTCACCAGCAATTAGACAAAATAACCAGTACTGGTCACTGTAATTTATTGGTAATAAATATAAGACCCAGAAAGGGAGTGGACCAGAGTTATCTACTCATTTATTTTTTCACTCATTCATTCATGCATTCATTCAGGGACTAAATGCCACCTATAAATTGGTTGAAATAAAGCCAAGACTTCTGTTTTCCACAACAGTGCTCTAAAAGCATTTCTAAAACCAAAAAACTTCACTCAAATTTTCTTGGGCTTCTCTTTTCAATAGGCAATGAATTCTTGGCTGTCAGAAGAGTTGAGATGCAAGCAGGCTATCTAAGAGACATCCACACCCTGGGTTTTCCTCCAACCATAAAGAAAACTGATGTAGCTATTTCTGATAAGGGAAAGAAAAAAACATACTTCTTTGTAGAGGACAAATACTGGAGGTAAGTAGCAATAGGAATGACTTCATATGAAGCCTAATTGGGAAATTATTTTTTCCTTAAAGATATTACTTACTCCCACAATCAAAGTTCCTCTAATTTCAAATTTTCTGATTATAAAGAAGACGATTTATAATCATTCAACTTCCCAGATATAGCCAAGGAATCTCAGAATGGTTGATCATTGAATCATATACCCAGACACCAAAAGACATCAGCAGAGACCAACTGAGGCCCAGACAATGGGCCACTGTAGGAAGCCCCCCAAAAATCTGTCACAGAGATATTTAAGGATCTGTACAAACTCGATCCCCTCGAAGGTCAGTTGGAAACACAGCTCTTCGGGAAGTCTTTCCTGGACCATCAACAGGGCAGTGGTAAATCGGCTGATACCCAGAAGTTGACTTCTAAGTGCTTGTATCAGTAAAGCTTTCCCAACAAGATTCATGAGGTGGTATTGCACCATCACTAGCTAAACCGAACATTTGGGTATACAAGATACTTTAATTTAGGGCACAGTTTATCTCTCTTGGAAACATGCCATTTTATCAATTATTCTTATCAACAGAATAGCCATGATGTAGTAATCATTGTAGCAATGATGATTATGCAGGAACATCTGATCACATGGTTGTCTCTTAGGCAAGACTCCTACATTTATAAAGGACATGTATCACTGTATATATATGTATGTGAATTCAGCTGAAGATAGTTTTTCTTTTTTCCTCATTGCCCAGAAACAGCTTCCTTAAGAGTTACATCCCTTCAGAAAGCTGAAATCCACTTTGAATGTTCTTACTCTATTCCTTGGATCATTTTCCAGTTGTTTAATTTCTAAGAAATAAAACAACTTAGCATTTCTCAGTTTTCCCATCTTTCATGTGAGAGGGTTTAATTAGATGACTTATTTTAAAAGCTCTCTTGCAACTCTAGGAAGAATGAGCGTTCGTTAAGTAATGTGTTTCTATGTGACAAGCCGTGAACTACAGATACATCACACATATTATTCCATTTAACTCTCCTGAAAGCCATTTTTGGAAGATATCATCATATTATTAGGGCTTCTGTGGTGGCTCAGATGGTAAAGATCTGGGTTTGATCCCTAGGTTGGGAAGATCCCTTGGAGGAGGCCATGGCAACCCACTCCAGTATTCTTGCCTGGAGAATCCCGTGGACAGAGGAGCCTGGCGGGCTACAGTCCATGGGGTCACAAAGAGTTGGACATGACTGAGCGACTCAGTACAGCACACAGCACGTTATTCATCCTATTCTCCAGTCAAGGAAACAAATCTCTAGATATTAAATGGCCAAGTTCTACTTACTTAGTTAAAAAAAGACTTAGGATTCAAAATTTTATCTTCTTTTCACCAAAATCTTCAAAGTGTTGCTTGCCTTCCATTCAACATCCTATGAGCCTACAATTTGAAATTATTCAGTGATTTTGAATTATTTTCAATGAAGCTACTTAAGGTGTCAGTCACTTAGGGAGTTCTATTATACATGTTCTATGTTCTTAGTACTCTGGCTTAAGTTCTCTGTTTTTATGCCAGAAAGATAACCTGTGTATAGCACTTTTCCTTTCTACACCCGGTCATAGGAAAAAAAATCTGTTAAGGAAATGATAATTATTACTGCTCTTATTAAAGCAACTCACAAAGGATTCATCAATACAATCATGCTTTAAATAATCTGGTGGATGAAGCATTATAATTTCCTTTTTTCAGTTGAGCACAGATAGATTAAGAAACTTCTCCAGGTTTGCAAAGTTTATAAAGGGCAGAGCTGGAACTCAAACCCAGACCTCTGACTCTAATCCTGTGCTTTCTCACGGCTGCTGCTTGGAAGGTATAAAAGAACCACCTCCATCTTCACATGCACACAACTCTCCTCAGACCCAAAGGCATTACCTTAGGAAACAAAGCACAAAAACCAGAAAGAACATTGACCTTGAAACACAGTTCAGCTGTGTCACTCCCATCCCATCTGAGAAGGATAATCTAAGCCTCAGTTTTTCCTCAGCTGCCAAAAAGATCAAATGGTACCTTTCCTCTAGGTGCCTAGTGGGGGACAGGCTTCTCTCAGCATGCTGCGATGTCCTCTGGATCTTGGCTTCCCACATAGAGGTGCCACTGAGCTAGAAAGTGGGGCAGGATTCTCCAGACTGAAGGGAAGTGCCTTCTCTGCTGATGCTTCTCCAGAGATTTACCTCAGCCCTCCCACTGCAGGACACCAAGGATTAGACATGCAGGCAGTCTTGAGATGTCCAAAGGGCAGAGACACGCTGCCTGGAATGAATTTTACTTTCCCTCCTGGAAAATACTCTCAGTCTAGAGCTGACAAAGCATCTAGCTTCCTTCTGGACAAATTAAGAAAAAATTACAAGGCAAAGGGATCTAAGCTAATATCTCAATAAATTATCTTTCTATTATGCTAAATTCACTTTTAATTATTATGTTATTATGTTAAATTCACATACCCCACAAAAAAATATGTATGCATGAATGTATATCTGTACATATGTATACACACATGCATGCATACACACAGAGTGCCCACCTATATATTCACATATGTATATATATGGACATATAAAAGTAGATATGCAGATATACAGATATGTAGTCATTAATATACATATATGCAGAAGCTGAAAGTAACTGTGGTCTCAGATGCGGCTTACAAAGCCAGGCAGAGTAATAACCCACAAATCTGGTGGTGCAGTTTCATAGAAGGAGACATTCGTAAGATCTCAGCCATGGTCCAGGAGAGGTTTTCTCTGAAAAAGATTATGCCCTATTCACTCTTTCTATACATCTTCAGCTCCACAACAGACTTCTCTCCCTTTGAGAACAGTGCAGTCTGAGATCAGCTCTTCCTCAGGTACCAGGCTTGGCCTGAGGTGGAGGGCACTGATCTTTCTAGAGGTTCGATTTTATCTACTACAATACCTGATATTTTAAGATATAACTGTAGGTTTTGAGACTATGGGAATTCTCTGTCCCTTAGCTTACATTGTGATTACTTGGCAAATTAAAAGTCATAATAACTACAAATTAAATAAAATAGATGCAGATAAATAAAAATAATTTTAAAATATTAGCATGAATTTGTGACAGGCATCATCGTGAATTCTTTGCATAGAAAATAATAACATCATAAAGACAATAATAAGAAATTGGTAAACATTAGAAGTTAGTTCCTTTTCAGTTGAACTTGGAGATAAAAATCACTTCAAGGAAAACACAAAAACCATATTTAGCCTACTTCCTGAGATTGCATGAATCTCTAAAATTTTGCACAATGTGGTTGTAAAACAAAGTTGCCTCTTTATGTCCCTTACCTTCTATCTCTAATCCCAAACCAAACTTATATTTAGTCAAGTTTCAATGTTTGAAAGAGTTCGGAGATTATTCAGTTTTATCATCTCTTCTAGATCCCGCAGAAGAATGTCAAGTAGATCATAGGAACTACCAGACAGCAAGTGGTATTTTCCAAAATTTAGCAAACTATGTAAGCATGTAACTCCTTTAAATTTTCCTTAGTTAAATCTCTAAAGAATGCCCAGTGGAAAACTCATGTTCGCTTTGCCAAGACCTGTTATTGTTAATAAAAAACTAGACTGTGGCATGCTCAGGAGAGTAGAGATCATGGCTGCATGTAAATTCGCACCGTCAAGGCTGAACATGGCATTGCCATCACTGTCATTGTCCAGCCGCTACGCCACGTCCAGCTCTCTGAGACCCTGCAGACTGCAGTGTGCCAGGCTCCTCTGTCCTCTACGATCTTGCAGAGTTTTCTCAAATTCACGTTTATGGAGCCAGTGACGCCATCCAACCATCTCATTCTCTGCTGCTGCCGTCTTTTGCCTTCGATCTTTCCCAGCACCAAGGTCTTTTCCAGTGAGCTGGCTCTTCATATCAGGTGGCAAAGTATTGGAGTTTCAACTTCAGCATCAGTCCTTCCAATGAATATTCAGGGTTGATTTTCTTTAGGATTGACTGGTTTTATATCCTCACAATCCAAGGGACCCTTTAGAGTTTTCTCCAGCACCACAATTTGGAAGCATCAATTCTTTGGCTCTCAGCCTTCTATAACTCTTGAGAAAGTCTCCTGGAAAACATACACTTGTTTTATCAGTCAGGGGCCAAACAGGAGACAGAAGCTGTATAGTAATTTGAGCAGGGAACATTTAATATAAAGAATTATTAACTAAAAAAGAGGGCTGAAGTGATGAAAGATTGGCCAGTAAGAAGTAAGAGAACTCTAAAAAATACATAAAACACAGATACAGTCTATGCCAACAACTGAGACAGTGCTCCAAAGGACTTCTCTCACTTGAAGACTTCAACCCAAACCTTCCCTGGAGAGGTCATGGCAGCACATGCTGGATGGTAGAGAAGTTGCTGAGGTGGTGCACCAGAAACTTTCTAGAACTATCCAGGGACTTCCAAGAAACTCCCCCCAAAGTGTGCCATGGGATACTGTTTACAGGGAGGAGCCTGGGAAGGCATTCTACTGCAAACTCATATGAAGGAGTGCCATGGAAAACCACCGGCTCCTGGGTGCTGTCGGCTGTCATATCGGCAGGAATCAGGTTGGAGAATGCACGCTCTGCAGGAGCTGGACACTGGAGAGGACACGCACGCTGTAGAACCTGGGGAGAGAGGCACACGAGAACCAAGAAGAGAAGCCTCTTCCACTTCCAGCTTCCCTGCAGAGCCCGCTACTGGCACAACTGAACGTTATGGCAGCCAACAAAAGAGAACTATTTACGGAGACCATCTCCATCATTGCATAACAAGCAATGATGGGTAAATATGCACTAGCGAGCAATGACTTGCTGGATGACTCAGTCCATTTCATCAGCTACTCAGGTTCCATGTATATTCTTTTGCACATAGTTGAACTCTCATATGGCAACAAAGCAACGTTTTTTTTTATTTCCACCTAATAAGGCGGAGCTATCCTTCTTGCAAGTGAAGAAGTACTGACCCTCTTTCCCAAAATGAGGAACTACAGTTCCAATAGTAATTATATCCATTGCTGGCTGTATTAACCCATCACAGAATATCTCATACCTAAAACTTATATGGTAAAGTTGGCTTGCAACAACTCATATTTAAGGTAAAAATGGAAAGGAGAGATAAGAAAAAATGGCTAACATATACAAATAAACACACAGAGACAATAAGCAAAAAGAAAACAGATGAAGCTTCTACAATATCTATCTTCCCTTCACCATTCATTCTCAAGTCAAGATATCTGAATTGTTTCCTGATATGTACTCAGATCTTGATTTTTTGTTTTGTCCTCCAAAGGCCTGAGTGTCAATCCTTCCTCCACGGCTTCCTGCCAGTGAGTCACAGGCAGGTCCCTTAGTTACTGTGAAGAGCTACTGCTTCTTTATCTATTAAATGGGACTAATAGTGTCTGCCCTAACTGCTCTACAAGATTTCTGCAAATAAAGACTTAAGATCATTCTTGTAAAAGGTGTAAAGCCCTACAGATGTTAAATATTTTTCATTTCATCTAATGCACATGTGATCAAGGGCTGGGGAAATGGCAACCCACTCCAGTGTTCTTGCCTGGAGAATCCCAGGGACGGCGGAGCCTGGTGGGCTGCCGTCTATGGGGTTTCACAGAGTTGGACACGACTGAAGCGACTTAGCAGCAGCACTTGATCAAACCAGTTGGCATTATAATAAATTAGAAGAAATGAAGAGCCTAGAAAAATTAAAATAGAGTGCATATGAATCTTGTAGGCTTTTGCATTGTGTAATATTCCTCTTTATCAAAAAACAGATGCAAATTTAACAAAACATAACATAATCTGATTCATAATCTGAACATAATAGAGAAAATAGATCTGAAGGCAGGAGATAAACACATAATCAAAGACACACAAATGTGTAAGTTATAGTCTGGTTACTGCAGCATGGCTAAGATCTCAGAGGTGTCCTGATCATCCTCACATATCTCGAACCCTTGTGCACAGGGGTAGGGGCTCGGAGAGGTTGGTTCTGACTAGTCTTAGCTGAGCCATACTATGAGCCACTTTGGTTTGAACTTCTTAGAGCTACACGTGAGAGATATTTTGGCTTGTACGAGGGCTGTGCTTTCTGTTTTTAATACACCATAAATCTTCACATCTTCCAGGCTGTTTGATAAATTACACAAAGGAGGAAATATTATTGGCATGTAACTGATCAAAGTGTGTAGTCAAAGCTGACATGAATGACTTCAGGAAGACATATCAATCTTTACCTACAATGTCTCACTCAAACTCTTCACTCAACGTACACTCATGTTCCTGAAGAGGATAAAATTAATCTAATCATACAGCAAGGTATTTTTGCAAGTAACAACCATCCCTTCATCTGTTCCTTCACTCAGTTAACAGTTATGGATCATCTCCTAAGTACCTGATGGGGAAATGGAGTCGGGGGCAGGGGGAGTAAAAATTCTTATTGCCAAAAAAAGTATATCATTTTGGGGGAAAAAAGAGAGACAGAGAAGTCTCTTGAAGGGGAAGTATGATACCAGAAAGTTTCTTTTAGGATTAAAGAGGACAAGGATAAGAAGGGGGAGAAAGAGAAAACAATCTCATTGAAAAGATACTGATAAATGATGTAGCAAAAATAGAAATTTACTAACAGATGGGGTAAAGTCGCAGATCAAATGAAATAGCAACAACAAGGTCTTCCAAAACACTGCTGATTCCAGGTACAGACAAGCAACTTGCTTCTTATCATCATGTGACCTCCCTGAGGAGCAAATGTGAATCCTAGGAGCATAGTCGTATCTGATCTCAGGTGAATTTGAATGGAAATCCCCGACAGCAGGAGACAGCAGAGGGAAGAAGGAGGTCCAGAGGATTCACACTATGTGGGATAGCAAGGGGGGCTCATCAGGAGCTGCAATTCTTTGAGTCTCTCTAGTTTGGGCTATAACAGTTTAAGCCACTAGGGACCTTTTCCACAGCAACCCTTAGGGATTACAGGATTCTAGAAGCAAGTAACTCACTCATCACACTTCTCTGTGGCACTGTGTGACTTGAGTGAGAGCTCATTTTGAGGGTCCAAGGACAATTTTATGGCAGCTCTCCTTCCTCAAAAAAAAAAAAAAAATCAGAGCTGGACAGCAGTTAAAGTGGTAAGATCAGATTTTGTTCGAGAGCTACTGAAATAGGAAGAAATAAACTCCGTACAGAACTAGGCTTGATTCTGCTTGCAGCATGAACAACCCAAAAAGCAGCGTGGAGTCAGTAGATATGTCTGTGTGTGCGTGCTTAGTAGTGTCCGGCTCTTTGCCACCGCATGGACTGTAGCCCATCAGGCTCCTCAGTCCATGGGATTCTCCAGACAAGAATGCTGGAATGGGTTGCCATTTCTTTCTCCAGGGGATCTTTCCAACCCAGGGAATGAACCCACGTTTCCTGCCTGCAGGCAGATTCTTCACCACTGAGCCAGCTGGGGAGCCCTGGAATCAGTAGATATAAAATTATTAAAAGGAAGCATTAGAATTGAGGGAGATTTTGGCTAAACTGCCAGGATTCTTGCTGAAGGAAGACCAAGTCTCTTGAGATATGGAGGGCTGAGCATTCTGCTAACCTGACTTGCTACAATTGGAAGATGCAAGCCCAACACGAATAGGTGTCAAGGTCGAGGCCTGAAGGGCTTAGCGGGGTCTGACAAGAGTTGATCATAGAGGGCCCCCATCTTCTTTCATGGTCAATAGAACGTTTGCCTTGACTGTCAAGAATGGCAGTGTGGCTCCATAGCACCAGGGTGCAACAGAATTATTCCAGTCTGCCCAGTTTGAGCCAAGAGTGACAGTCGGTTTAACCAGCAATGGTGGTGGTGGCAACAGACTGGCAGTGAGAGACACATTCTGACCTCAGACAGGCATCTTGTTGGAGCAGCTGGATGAGTACAGAGATGGTTCTCTCAGCTCCTTCATCTTCATGGAGCTCTTCCCAAAGAGATGTCAACATCAGTGAATGTCTTAATGACCACGGCGAAGACATTCTTTTAGGGGACAAATAATAAAATGGAAATAATCATTCTGTCCTTTAAGAATAAAAGTGAAGAGGAATCTTAGAGAACTAATTGAAATGTTTGTAAAGTGCTCCACTAGTGAAAGCATACAGCAACATTTGGTCCTTTGAATTCAGGCAGGGAATGCAAGATAGAGCAAAGCTTGTACCCATGGGATACCCAAACACCACCACATCTAATATGAAGGTGAGGTGTGAATTTCCCAGGTAAGCAGAAGGGGGATAGGAGCACTGATACTAAGAGAATAAATTTAAACTATGCTCACCTGTTTTGAGTTTTCAGAAGGCTAGCACGCCACACATTACACAAGCAAAAGCAAGGAAAAGGGGTTTACCACCTTCCACATTCCAACCTTGAGAATCTGCAGTTCACCAGTAACTTTCCCAAGGGCTTCCCTGGTGGCTCAGATGGTAAAGAATTCGCCTGCAATGTGGGAGACCTGGGTTTGATCCCTGGGTTGGGAAGTACCCCTGGAGAAGGGAATGGCAACCCACTCCAGTATTCTTGCCTGAAAAGTCCCATGGACAGAGGAGCCTGGTGAACTACAGTCCACAGGAGGGGTAAAGAGTTGGACACGACTGAGTGACTAAGCAGAGCACACAGCACCAGAACTCTAGGGTCAGATTCATGAGGGTTAAACAGCCTTTCCACATCTCATCTGTGCTGTGATCTTGGATTGATTACTTTACCTCTTCGAGTATCAACTTCCTACTTTTTTTTTTAAATATAACTGTTTTACAATGTTGTGCTATGTTCTGCTGTACAATGAAGTAACTCAGACATATGCATACATATATCCCCTCTATCTTGGCCTTCCCTCCCACCCCACCACTCACCCCCTCACCTGTTCCCACCTATAGGTCCTCACAGAGCACCAAGCTGAGTTCCTTGTGCTATACAGCCAGCTATTTTACACATGGTAGTGAATATATATGTTAATCCCAATCTCCCAGTTTGTCCCTACTATTTTTTTAAAATGGGATCAACTTTTATTTTCTACCAGCTGAGTCCTATGAGGACAAAATGCACAAAGAAAACAAAGTCTCAGTAGGTGCCCCCAACACACAGTAGGTATCCACTGTTAACTATCATGTGAAATGATTGATTAAGGAATAAATGGGATGAGAACGTATGGGATGAAGCTTCCTCAACATGACACATCAAATGATGAATGCTTTAGTCAACAGGAGTCTGAAATGCAGTGCTTTGGTGCAAACAAAAATGACAGAATGATCTCTCTTCATTCCCAAGGCAAACCATTCAATATCACAGCAATTCAAGTCTATACCCTGACCAGTAATGCCGAAGAAGCTGAAGTTGGACGGTTCTATGAAGACCTATAAGACCTTCTAGAACTAACACCAAAAAAAGATGTCTTTTCATTGTAGGGGGCTGGAATGCAAAAGTAGGAAGTGAAGAGATACCTAAAGTAACAGGTAAGTTCAGCCTTGGAGTACAGAATGAAGCAGAACAAAGGCTAACAGAGTTTAGCCAAGACAACGCACTGGTCATAGAAAACATCCTCTTCCAATAACACAAGAGAAGACTCTACACATGGGCATCACCAGATGGTCGACACTGAAATTAGATTGATTATATTCATTGCAGCCAAAGATGGAGAAGCTCTATACAGTCAGCAAAAACAAGACCAGGAGCTGACTGTGGCTCAGATCATGAACTGCTTATTGCCAAATTCAGACTTAAATTGAAGAAAGTAGGGAAAACCACTAGTCCATTCAGGACTAGGTCATATCCCTTACAATTATACAGTGGAAATGTCAAATGGATTCAAGGGATTAGATCTGATTAGTGCCTGAAGAACTATGGATGGAGGTTCATGGCATTGTAAAGGAGGCAGTGATCAAGACCATCCCCAAGAAAAAGAAATGCAACAAGGCAAAAGGGTTGTCTGAGGAGGCCTTTCAAATACCTGTGAAAATAAGAGAAGCTGAAGGCAAAGGAGAAAAGGAAAGATATCCTCATCTGAATGCAGAGTTCCAAAGAATATCAAGGAGAGATAAGAAAGCTTTCCTCAGTGATCAGTGCAAAGAAATAGAGGAAAACAATAGAATGGGAGAGACTAGAGAACTCTTCAAGAAAATCAGAGATACAAAGAGAAAATTTCATACAAAGATGGGCTCAATAAAGGACAGAAACAGTATGGGTCTAAAAGAAGCAGAAGATGTTTAAAAGAGGTGACAAGAATACACAGAAGAACTATATAGAAAAGATCTTAATGACCCAGACAACCATAATGGTATGATCACTTACCTAGAGCCAGACACCCTAGAATGTGAAGTCAAGTGGGCCTTAAGAGGCATCATTATGAACAAAGCTATTGGAGGTCATGGAATTCCAGCTCAGCTATTTCAATTCCTAAGAGATGATGCTGTTAAAGTGCTGCACTCAATATGCCAGCAAATTTGGAAAACTCAGAAGTGGCTGCAAGACTGGAATAGCTCAGTTTTTATTCCAATCCCAAAGAAAGGCAATGCCAAAGAATGTTCAAATTACTGCACAATTGCACTCATCTCACTCGCTAGCAAAATAATGCTCAAAATTCTCCAAGCCAGGCTTCAACAGTATGTGTTCAAGCTGGATTTAGAAAAGGCAGAGGAACCAGAGATTAAATTACCAGCATCCACTGGATCATGAAAAAAGAAAGAGAGTTTCAGAAAAACATCTACTTCTGCTCATTGACTGCACTAAAACCTTTGACCCTATGGATCACAACAAACTGTGGAAAATTCTTCAAGAGATGGGAATACCAGACCACCTGACCTGCCTCCTGAGAAAGCTGTATGCAGGTCAAGAAGCAACAGAACTAGACACGGAACCACAGACTGGTTCCAAGTTTGGAAAGGAATACATCAAGGATGTATATTGTCACCCTGCTTATTTAACTTATATGCAGAGTATATCATGTGAAATGCCAGGCTGAATGAAGCACAAGCTGGAATCAAGATTGGCCTGAGAAATATCAATAACCTCAGATATGCAAATGATAACACCCTTATGGCAGAAAGTGAAGAAGAACTAAAGAGCCTCTTGATGAAAGTGAAAGAGGAGAGTGAAAAAGCTGACTTGAGACTCAATATTCAAAGAACTCAGATCATGACATCCCTTCATGCCAAATAGATGGAGAATCAATGGAAACAGTGACAGACTTTATTTTGGGGGGCGAGGGCTCCAAAATCACTGCAGGTGGTGAGTGCAGCAATGAAATTAAAGATGCTTGTTCCTTGAAAGAAAAGCGAATACAATCCTAGACAGCATAGTAAAAAGCAGAGACATTACTATGCAGACAAAGGTCTGTCTAGTCAAAGCTATGGTTTTTCCAGTAGTCATGTACTGATGTGAGAGTTGGAGCATAAAAAAGCTGAGTGCCAAAGAATTGATGCTTTTAAACTGCGGTGTTGGAGAAGACTCTTGAGAGCCCCTTGGACTGCAAGGACATCCAACCAGTCGATCCTAACAGAAATCAGTCCTGAATATTCATTGGAAGGACTGATGCTGAAGTGGAGGCTCTAATACTTTGGCGGCCTGATTTGAAGAACTGACTCCTTGGAAAAGATCCTGATGCTGGGAAAGATTGAGGAGATGGGAATGACAGAGGATGAGATGGTTGGATGGCATCACCGAGTTGACGGACATGAGTTTGAGCAAGCTCCAGGAGTTGGTGATGGACAGCCTGGCATGCTGCAGTCCATGGGGTACCAAAAAGTTGGGCATGACTGAGTGAATGAAGTGAACTGAAATGTGATGAGAATGTATGGAATGGAGCTTCCTCAACATGATACATCAAATGATGAATGCTTCTGATCAAAGACCATTGGCAAGATTTGTTTGAACGATTAGAAGAGAAACTGATCCTAAAAATGAGTTGAAAATTTGAAACAGAACAAATAAGTTGGATTTCTGAACGTAAAAGCTCTTCCCAGGTGGCGCTAGTGGTAAAGAATTCGCCTCCCAAAGCAGGAGATGTGAGAGACAGAAATTCAATCCCTGGACTGGGAAGATCCCCTGGAGAAGGGAATGGCAACCCACTCCATTACTCTTGCCTGGAGAATCCCATGGACAGAGGAGCCAGGCAGGCTATGGTCCATAGGGTCACAAAGAGTCGGAAACAAGTGAAGCGACTTAGCATAAAGCCTACTAGCATAAAAGGACATTCTATATGTTAAGATGGAAAGTGTGGTGTAGAAAGGAAGGAGGCATGAGGACCATCACACTGTCAGCAGTGACAAACACCAAGGATAAGAATGGGCCAGAGATTATATGACTGTTTAAGGAAAAGGCAGCAGTCAGTCATGTCCTCACACGTGAGAACCATCTAGCCTGAGCAGCATCTCAAAGCCTGCGGTGGGGAGTCGTGAGGAACCAGAAGTTAGCAGTGGACGACTAAGAATGGACCCTCTGCCCCACCTCAGTCAGTAAAACTGCTGGAATTTCATCTTTGTGGGGGTTATATACAAAGGATTTTGCTTGGGCAAAACATCGAGCAATTAAGAAAACCAGTTCCCAAGGACTCTACTGAATAACTGCTAGACTTCTTACTGTGTGTCTTTATTAAACTACAGTCGTGGGGTCCTGAGTTCAGCAGGTCCCCATTCCTATCGCTGTGGCTTGGAGTTAGACTGGAAATCCCGTCTAGGGGCACCAGGAGAACTGCAGCCCCTCCACTCACAGCACATGTGCTCTCTCACCTTGGCCGGGAAGGTGGCCTTTATGCCCCCTGTCATGGAGAATACCTCCTTTCCTGATGTCCCCTGCCACTGCAGCCATCAGGAGTCCTGTGTGAAAGGGGATTCCTCCTGAGAAATTCATTCATTTCCCCTTTTCTGCTTTCACTCATGCAATGCTCCACTGAGATGAGGAAGTTGTGGTTAAACATTAAATCAACAGGAAGCCAAATGAATTCTCACCCATCACACATTGGAAGCCTGCACGAGCATCCTTACTGTGCACAAAAGGTGTGGGGGTCACTGGTGCGAGAGCGGAGCTTTGTAAAGCCCATGGAACGGTGTGAAATGAAACGAACTGGGAAGGAAAGAGGAGAGACATTTGCCGAAGAGGAGAAACAGGAAGGATACAGCATTCCTGTCAAGTTCATGCTCTCAGAGAAGGGGCCAGACCGCTGAGAAGGGAGGAGAAGGCCTCAGGTTTTCCTCAAGGCGGAAAGCAAAGCACAGCAGGCACAAATGCTTGTATGTAGTACAGGGATAATATTGAATGTGAACCCTTGGCTGATTCATGTCACTGTATGGCAAAAACCACTACAATATTGTAAAGTAATTAGCCTCCAATTAAAATAAATAAATTAATTTAAAAAATACTAATCATGTTTCCATGGATATCATTGCTGAGAACGAGGCGATGTTTTGAAGCAATTGCATGTAAGAAAGAAGTTAAACAGGGGTATGCAGGTCTAACAAACCACCAGCAGGAGGAATGAAACTTAACGAAGGTCAGAAGCCACAGAGCCAGGCTACCTCCACTGCCTCCCCGTGCCCGAGTCTTCCAGGAGAGCTAGCACATGTCTGCTGTGCAATTGCAGCACTTTGTACAAACCTCGAAGCACAAACTCAAGGTACTGTGGAAAGTGTTCTGACCCATTTCTTCTTTCCCCATTTAGTTTCTGGAACACTGAAGATATTAAGTAAATATTTTTTGAATGGAGAAATGCGCATGTAAAAGAATAATCAACAGTAGCCCAGTCCCCTGTGTTAAATGTGCCCAATCATCCAGGAGCAGTATGGCAGGAAGGGGAAACTCAGTGCAGGCCTCCCTGACACGGTTCTGCCTGGGACCCACCCGATCATCTTCATGTGTCATCTTCATCCAGGAATTAGATTAAGTAAGACCAAGATTTAATGCTGAATTACCTAACTCCTGCCCCTTGTAAGTCTTCTTAGAACTATTCAGCTTCAGCTTCTTCAGCATTACTGATTGGGGCATAGAGTTGGATTACTGTGGTATTGAATGGTTTGCCTTGGGAATGAACAGAGATCATTCTTTCATTTTTGAGATTGCATCCAAGAACTGCATTTCAGACTCTTTTGGTGACTATGATGGCTACTCCATTTGTTCTAAGGGATTCTTGCCCACAGTGATAGATATAATGGACACCTGAGTTAAATTCTCCCATTCCAGTCCATCTTAGTTCACTGCTTCCTAAAATGTCCATGTTTAGTCTTTAGTAGTGAGTTTTTCATACTGTTCCCTACTTTAAGCTGATTTGTGATTTAGGCAGTGTCTGATTGCTAGAAAAATAAATCATACAGAGAAGCTTTAAAAAGCAGGAGGAAATCTTTGGGAAATGGAAAAGCTGGTGATTCTAGGAGCCAGTTCTCTGGTCTGAGGGGTGGAAGGGCAGGAGCGTTTCACATATCACCAGCCAGTCTTTCTTAACTCTGAGGAGTGAGGGCACAGAGAACCCAGGAGCAGGTTAGCACCAGCAAAACTAAGGAGGGAAGTCCAGTGTTTTTAAAAGTTCACCAAGTGTTCTGTGAGTTATGTCCAGTACAGTGTAGAAAGTAAGGGTCTTCTTTAAGACAATATAGACTGAATAACAGGATGTTATGCGTGGAGTAGAGTGTGTCTCTTTGTTCTCCTGTGTGATCATAATCTTGAGATTGTGAAAACAAACAAACAAAAAAGATTAATCTGTTTTATGTCACAACTTTTTAATGTTGAGACCACACATTGCAAATAAGGAGGATGTTGTCTGATGGGAGTCAGATAGCTTTTGGTTTTGTGGGGGTGCAAGGACCCTACAAAAAGGCAGAGCCCACAGAGGCAGGGATCCCCTGGTTTCCTTCAGCTCAGAAGAAAAGGAGAGGCCAGCATGCCCCGCCTTCCCCTGCTGCTGCTGCTGCTTGGGGGCCTGCGGTCTCATGGGTTTCCAGCCACTTCAGAAACACAAGAGCAAGACGTGGAGATGGTCCAGGTAAATGCTGAATTTCATGTGCCAGAAATGCAAGAGCCCTACCTTCTCATTTTCCCAAGGTCAAGGGATAGGAATTCGTGGAAGTCTGGGATTCATTCTGGGATAACCACTCTGTCAGAAGCAGATCCCCTCATACAAACATAAAAATCTACTTAGATTGAGGGCAGGAGCAGAAAGGGGCAACAGAGGATGAGACGGTTGGATGGCATCACCGACTCAGTGGACATGAGCTTGAGCAAACTCTGGAGATACTAAAGCCAAGGGAAGCCTGGTGTGCAAAAAGGCAGACACGACTTAACCACTGAAGAACAACAAAATCTCTCTGTATACATTTTTGGAATATAGAGAAGGAGAAAGCCAAAGAGAAGCATGCAGACTGGTTGTTCTAATTGTAATTCTGACTTCTAATTGAAATTCTGTAGACCTAGCAATAGCATAGTTTCTACCACTGCACTGACATTTCTGTACCAACAGTAAGCATAAAAAGGGCTATGAAATTCAGACAGAAATTCATTGCATAAGCAGGTTTATTTTCCCCTCTTGACACTAAATCTTTAAGGTAAAAGAACTATTCTGTCACTACAGTGAAATGCTGGGAATTTTCAGAGAAATAAGAAAGATTTCGTATCTTCTGTTTGAATTTTTTTTATTTATCAGAAATACCTACAAAACTATTACAACTTAGAGGTTGGAACCAGCCAATTCAAAAAGCAGAGAAACCACAGTTCAATGATTGAAAAATTAAAGCAAATGCAGGAATTCTTTGGGCTAAATGTGACTGGAAAGATAGATGCTGATACCCTGGATATAATGAGGCAGCCCAGATGTGGAGTGGCCGATGTTTCCTTCTGGTATGAGCTCACTCCAGGGAACCCTCGTTGGCAGAGCACACAGCTGACCTACAGGTAATTAGACGGAGCCCCAGAGTGGGGACACTGTTTCCCACCAGAGCCATGAGAAATGAACTCTGACGTGTTTTGCTTTCTTTCATGTGAAGGATTAAAAATTACACCCCAGACCTGTCGAGAGCAGACGTGGACCAGGCTGTTGAGAAGGCCTTTCAGCTCTGGAGCAGTGCCTCACCCCTGACCTTCACCAAGGTCTCTGAGGGTCAAGAGGACATACTGATATTGTTTGTCTGGGGAGGTGAGCTCTTTCCTTCCCAAACCATTCTGAATCTCGCCTCGCACTGCCTTCAGACACGCTCAGCATTCCGGTCAGAATTTCCCCGTATTTGAGGGAGCTGATTTTATGGGCTGAAGAAGGGACACCTCACAGGTGAACAATGCGTTTTGGCTCCTTGTCCCTACCCTCTCATCTCTGGTAGGGAAGTCTAAATAGAAAAGGAGATTCATCTTTGCTGTACTTTGTCCCTCAAAGATCATCGTGACAACTCTCCCTTCGATGGACCTGGGGGGATATTAGCTCACGCGTTCCAACCAGGAATAGGTATTGGAGGAGACGTTCATCTTGATGAAGAAGAAATGTGGACCAAAGATTTGAATAGTGAGTCAAGGAATTCTCCCTCTCTATTTTTATTTTCCCTTTTCATGGCTTAATGCAATATGTTCTGTTTTGTATAAAAGAATAAACCAATATTATGATGATAGTAAAATGCTTTAATAAAGATATGTTTTTTAATGGTTGTTCAGAAAGATATTGCAACACTATAGTTACAGTTAGTGATAATGTCCGAGGATATTGTTTGTACCAATGGTTGCATCTTAAGGGTCAAATGTGTTTATGAAATTTTAAAATACTCTAAGATTATAAATGGTATTTTGTATGTGTACAAATATGTATGAGAAATAAATAATGGTAACTTTTGGTGGGGTTGCTTTGGAGAATATGTGTTTTGGTACATGGTTATCTAAATTTTTATTTTGAATCTGTATTAGTTTATTTAGAATCTATATTAGATTAAAGTAATAAGCATTAATAGAATGCTGTTGTTTCTCTATGTAATCTTTTTTCCAATTTATTTATTGATGGACTTACTAATCAATATTAAAATTTTGCATGTCAGCTAATCTTTTCCCTTACATTTTATCAGTTCAATTCTAGAAATTTAGACTTGAACGCTTTCTAGTATTAATTAATTCTTCTCTTATGATTATACACACACACATCTCAGACCATGTCATAAACCAAACCACAGTGGAATTCTTGTGCGGTTTGAAGATATGTTTGCTCTTTGAGGCCTGAATACTGTACTGCCAGCTGCTAAAGACTGACTGATTCTGTTGCCTTTTAGATTACAACTTGTATCGGGTTTTGGCACATGAATTGGGCCATTCCTTTGGACTTTCTCATTCTACTAACATTGAGGCTTTGATGTACCCCAACTACATCTACACTGGCGAAGTTTATCTGTCCCAGGATGACATCAATGGCATCCAGGCCATCTATGGTAAGTGAAGCTCGGCCAACCAGACAGATGCTTGTGAGCTATATGTGTGCTTCAAGTATAATGGCAATGACCTGGGTCCTTGAAAGACTCTTCATCATATATATTTTTGGGTCAATGTAGTATGTAAAACTTCATTAACTTCAGGATCTTTGCTTATTTTTTAAGGGCCATCTAAGAAACCACAGCTGGTCCCAGTGCCACAAATCCCACAACCCTGTGATAACAGGATAACATTTGATGCTGTAACCAAAATTCATGGGGAATTGTTCTTCTTCAAAGACAGGTACCAATTAATCCTGCCATATGTTTATAACAATTATACATTTGTGCGTATTTTTTTCTTTCCTTATTTTTGTTTTCATACATAATTATAAAAATCCATAAAATAAAAGCTCTCCTAAGTCCTGCTCCCTCAACCCCCCATGACACATAGAAATAGGTAGAGTTTGGCAGAGGGAAGGAATATGACTCTCCGAGGGCCGCACGTAGTCCACGATGGAGCAAAAGCTGGTCTTCCGACTCTGGACTGAAGCTCCTTTCCCTAGTATACTCTGTCATGGCAAACATGATGGTGGGGCTGAGGACAAACTGCTTTTCTGACTGTGTGGCTGGAATCAGCTCTCTACACTCTGCTCAGGGTTACGCAGCCCAGAGCCCAGATGGGGAAGGCCACACTTTCTGTTCACATTGACCTCCCAACCGCACAATGCAGCGCTCCCAACCTGCCATCCAACAGATCTCATTGTGCCCTGGAAGCTGAGAGAAGGAAAGAAAACATCATTTGAAGACCAGCCCCCAACCTCACCCCGCCTTCTGAGGGACTTGGTACTTTCCTCCCCAAAGCCTTACAATCCTAGAACGACTCTTCAGTGTGTGGATTCAAACAGGCTTGACTGACCTCCCACCTGGCTCCCTCTTCTCATCAAAACCGACTCACTGAGGGATAACAGCATAGGTATTGTGATCTCCCCCTCCAAATGAGAACTCTTAGGGATTTGGAAGAAGTCAACAGCTCTCTTTGAGCCTATAGACTGTTTGATGTTTTGCATTATTTTGCGTTAGTATCTCCATGAGATAAATGCAGGTCATCAGGAGGCTTAGTTAGAAATCTAAACTAATTTTGTTTGTGAGTATCTGTACAGACATGGGAGGGTCATTGACGAGAAACAATTTTTTCCTTTCCTCCCCTCCCGCCTCCTCTGACTGTCTTTCTCTCTTCCTCTTCCTCCTCCTCTGCTGCTGATGCTTCTTTTTCTTCATCTTCCTCTTCTTCTGTTTTAATGGAAAGCTGCCACAATGTCAAAACACCTCAGTTGTGGGGGAAAAAAGTTCCATTTGGCAGGAAGATTTCAGGTGGAGTTGGACTAGAGTAATGAAATTTGGCATTCCCTGTGACCTTGACATTTAACCTTGAGGGAACTAAAACTCGGACATGGTCATGGATCGGCACAAGTCCTTAGCCACTTGGGAGGAGGTTGAAGCTGGGACTGACACGAGAATTAGGAAGCGCCTAGCTGGTCTGGAGGCGGTCACATGAGGCATGGCCAGGGAGTAGGGAACTGAGATAAGTGAGCAGAGACAACAGAGATGTGCCCATGAGCGGGGGACCACTCTGGCCAACAGGGGCCCAGTCCCGCTGCAGACCCTTGATGTCCTCACAGAGCACCCTTCAGAACTGTCCCACCCAAGGGCCGGGGACCTGGGGTACTTCCCACCGACATTTCCCCCCATTGTTTGAGGAGGTCCTGAAGGTGTCACTAGACAGTGCCTTGGCGGGCACTGCACTGGCCCAGCTGCCCCTGGGCTGGGGAGAGCGCAGGGCTGTGGGGGATGATGGGGACCCTCTGTCAAAGCTGCATGTCTGGTGGTGGGCCCAGGGGTTTGGGCATCAGGAGGATCTGCTCCAAAGACTGACAAGGAGGGTGCTTTCCACGCATCAGCCTTTGTAGGATCCTCTACTATTTCCCAAGGCTGGCTGGCTATGGGGCTTCCATTCCATTTTGGTAGTTTTGGGGACACGTGTGTCAGCCCACGTGGAAGTCTCTGCTGTGCTGTTACTCCAGTATCCACGACTGTGAAATGAACACGGCAAAATTCTCAACTGAAAGATAATAAAAGAAAAGAGCTTAGTCTGGGCAACCTTACAAATCTGGTTTAAAAATTAGACTTTACCTCATATTAACTGTGTGGCTTCCATCTCTCATCTATAAAATAGGACCAATAAGAGCTTCCGTGTAGGATGTTTGTGAGATAAGCCACAGTGTAACTCGGAAGTGCTTACCACATGGGATTATAATCTTGTGTTCCAGGGAAAGAAGGAACTGAGACGCAGCAGAGAGTGTCAGCAATTATCTTTTTCTTTTTTCTCTTTTTTTTTATTGGTTTCTTTTCTAATCAGGTTCATCATCCATTCTTATCCCTACTACCCAGGGGTCGAAGTCACGTTCATCTCTGTTTTCTGGCCAGATCTGCCAAGTGGGATTGAGGCAGCTTATGATGTTACTGAAAAAGATGAAGCCTATTTTTTCAAAGGTAATGCCGCTGAATTTCCCTTTTTTTATGAAACAATTTACCATTGATTTGGATTGAGAAGCAACAATTCAGTTCAGTCACTCAGTCATGCCTGACTCCTTGTGACCCCATGGACTGCAGCACGGCAGGCCTCCCTGTCCATCACCAACTCCCAGAGTTCACTCAAACTCATGCCAACTGAGTCGGTGATGCCATCCAACTGATGCTGCACCAAAGTAACTGTGGCTGCACACTTTCTCCTCATGGATTTTTTTCTTCAAACCTCAAAGTCCCAACTACTGAATCAAGGAGGATTCATTATTGTGATTTAAAATGACATACTGAGTAATTAGAATAAAAGTCAAATAGCTAGCAATTTAACTTTTCCTTTTTATTTGATTGTCAAACTGGAAGCAGGAAATGCTGTATTTGGGCATGTTACATATTTTAAAAATACATATTTCCCAGGATGCTCAGAAAAAAAATATAGAGACCCATATCAGACCTAAAGGAAATTAAGAAAACTTTGTCCTTGGGTTGTTTTTTTTTTTTAAGAAATCCTCCTAATAGACATTATATTAATAGTTTGAGGGAGGTTGAGCGCTTACCCTTCTCATAAACTGCACATCTTTATAGATGGGCCACTGTCCATAAATTCGAGGCATAGACTGCTTTGATTCTCTTAGATCCAATTATGCTCCAACATTCAGCCACACTTTGTGTACATACTGCCAAAAATCTGGTTCTTAGAAAATAGTTCAGATGTTTGGCTTTGTACGCACAAAAGAGTAAGACAACTAACCCTGATGGCATTAAGGTAAATAATTGAAACCAGTTGTAATAAGCAAAGAATTTTGAAACATACTGTCCAACACATGCATCACAAAAATAAAGACAGATATATAATATGCATTTATGTAACATCACCCTGGCTCATAAAGAATACTTTGCCAGAAACAGGCAAGCCAAGAGCTCAGGGGTGCCTTCCAGTCAGATGTGGAAATGTGCATTACACTTCTGCCCCAGTAGGACAACTCGTGCCCACCTACACTCTCTTTGCAGCTGGAGAAGTGAACCACTAGAGAGAAACTAAGCCACGACGGAGAAATGCCCAACTCAGGTGCCCCTTACTTTGGAATAAAGCCCTCTATCCACTTCTTATGAAATGAACATCTGTAGAAAACCCTGCCTACTGACCTCCAGAGTCTCAGGCAGATCATTTCACGGTCACTTTTTTTGGTTGACAGGCAGAAAATACTGGGTTGCTAAGGCAGGTGTGATACTGCCCCATTACCCCAGGGACATCTACAGTTCCTTTGGCTTCCCTAGAAGGGTGAGGAATGTCGATGCTGCTGTTCATGAGGAGGAAACTGGAAAGACGTACTTCTTTGTTGACAATGAGTACTGGAGGTAAAGACAGACCCTTGGAGACCTTACACATCAGAGCCCGCCTTAGTAGAGGAAGAAAAGTGCCCTTTTAAGTTATGTTCATATTCTGCTGAAATATCCTGTGAATGGATACAGCCAGGCTGAGTATCATTTAGTTTATGCTTTCTGTCATCACACCACACCTGTCCTTAGAAGGCAAGGGACTTGCAGGATTGAGTTCCAGAGGAGATATTTAAAGGGCTGGAGCCTGAGATGAAATTTGAATCAGATTTGTTAGAGCTGATGCCTCTTTAGGTAGGCTCTAGGCTGACTCAGTCTCCCACAATCCTATTGAACCAGGAACTTTTCCAGTTAAAAGTTCCTATTATTTTAAACCAATGATGCACCCGCCCACAGTTGTTTTAAGCAGCCATTGGATTTCAGTACAGTGGACATAAGGGCAGCACCTACCTCTCGGATTTGTTGTGAAGATTAAATGAATCTACACTCAAAGCACTTAGAACAGTGACTGACACGTGAAAAGCTGTTTGGGAATGCTGTTTTATTTGTTGTTATTATATTAATCACACATTCTAGTATTTCTAATCAATTTTTTTCTCCAGGTATGATGAAAATGGGCAGTCCATGGATGCAGGTTATCCCAAAGAGATAGCTCAAGACTTCCCTGGAATTAGCGGAAAAGCTGATGCTGTTTTCGAACATGAAGGTTAAGACTATCCAATTTCTTCATTTTGCTACCCTAAAAATCAACAACAAAACATAGGCCTTGTTATTTTGATAAGAAAATTTTAAATACATAATTTGGGCATGGAAATTACTGACTTTTCAGGAAAGCTCATGTGAAAAAACCTAATCTTTCTCTCTTGCTTTTTTTTTTTTTTTTTTAGGAAATTTCTATTTCTTTCAAGGATCGAGGCAGCACAAATTTGCTCCTAAAATGAGGAGAGTTTTGGCTTTACTGAATGCTAACAGCTGGTTCAACTGCTAAAATAACTGATCATTGATTATCACAAAGGTGGTGCAAAAATATTCTTTATGTGCCTAGAAATAGTCTTTATTTTCTGAGCAGCCACATTTTCAATATTTTATATATCCTCCTGAGGTCACTGAGTTAGAGACATATAAGTATGACCGTACTGTAACCCTAATCGGGATACACATTCTGTGTTAACTAAAGTGTACTGCTTCATGAACTTATACAATTTAGCTTCAAGCCAGCGCTAAGGAAGTTGAGGTCATGGCTTATCCTTAGGTTGATATAGAATCTCTTTCTGGATTTTCAGATCCTGGCTGTTACAGGGATTCTTCTCCTCCCTGAAAGAGTCTCCAGTCTCAGCAAAAGAAAAATAGCACAAAAGTATATGTCTCTGAGTGAAAATGTCATCCTGATACATAGAGAGCTGCACTGTCTCATATTAAAGAAAATCATGTATTTACTAATTTGTAAAAGAACATAAAATTAGTTATTGTTTAGATACACACAGAAAAAGCAAATTAGTATAAATTTCAATTTTTACAAAGTAAGTGTAACAGGTATTCAGTACTCAGATCAAGAAAAAATAATTTTACAAGCATCCCTTATGCATTTACGGTGCTCCCTTATAGAAACCCTGATAGCTCAGTCGGTAAAGAATCTGCCTGCAATGCAGGAGACCTGGGTTCGATCCCTGGCTTGAGAAGATCCCCTGGAGAAGGGAAAGGCTATCCACTCCAGTATTCTGGCCTGGAGAATTCCATGGACTGTATAGTCCATGGGGTCGCAAAGAGTTGGACACGATTGAATGATTTTCTGTAATGGTCTTTCCCTTACAGAAACCAAATCCCAAGGATAGGCACCATCTTGACCTCTAACAGTGTAGCTTACTTTAGCCTGCTTTTGCACTTAATATAAAAGGAATTATGCAATATAAATATATTTGTTGGTGTCTTTTTTCACTCAGTGTTAATGGCTGTGAGTTTTATCTCTATTTTTGTATGTCCTTTTTGGTTTATTTTCTTTGTGTATAGTTCACCATACAGTGAGTATACAGAAATTTATTTATTCAGTCCCTTCTTGAAGGAAATGTGGGTACTTTCCAATTGGAGTCCATTAGGTACATCCTACTCTGAACATTCTAATGCATGAATTTCGAGTGCTTTTATGCTTTTCAGTGGAGCAAGTTCTAGATCTTAGGATATGCATGTGTTCAAATTTAATAGATATTATATTTTCCAAAGTGGCTGTGTCAATTCATATGCTATTTTAAAGAAACCATTTTCTTAATATAGTAGCCATAGTTTCCAAGATTATATCCCTATTTTAAAATGAGACTTGGCAAATTCACGAAGAAATTATGTAGGAAGGTAGGAAACTATACAAGAAGTGCAAACACTCTTCCTTCTTTAGAATATATGTCACATGGAGTGAGGGGGAGCCCTCGCTGTTGACCTTTCTCATTTATTTTGATTTCAAACTATGCCTTAGATCCTGCAGGGAGCCATCAGACCTGGTGGTTTTATGAGCATCTACCAAGGTTCCCATGGGTGTTTCACACTCCTTCAGATGTACACAGTCCATCTCTAAGCACCCTCAGAGGTGGTCCTGACCATCAGTCCTGCATTTGAGGTGCTGGCATTCTTAGAGGTGCTGAGTGGGCTTTTAATTTTCAACTCAAGAGGCGAGAGCAGTGGGAGCCCACGGCCAGTCTTCCTGGGCTGGGACAGCCGTACTAGGAGGCATTGCCTCATTTCCAGAGACTTGTCTCACACAAGCACTGGGAGAGCCAATGGCAGGAGAGCATTCCACCCTGGTCCTTCTAAAGGGAAGAAGCCTGCAGAACACCCCCCAAAAACCCTGAATTCACCAGGGTCCTCACTTCCTTCTGAGAGTGTTCTGCCCTCACCAAATCCCTTCACTTTTCAAGCATTCTCAGGATCTCCACATTGCTGTTTTAGTGAGTTTAAATTTATTCTCAATCAAATACAAATGGAAGACTGATACGTCTTTCAATTTCAAATTTTGTGTTGGCAAAGTTACTATTCAGTTCAATCCAGTCACTCAGTCATGTACAACTCTTTGCAACCCCATGGACTGCAGCACACCAGGCTTCCCTGTCCATCACCAACTCCCGGACCTTACTCAAACTCATATCCATCGAGTCGGCAATGCCATCCAACCATCTCATCCACTGTCATCCCCTTCTCCTCCACCCTTCAACCTTTCCCAGCATCAGGGTCTTTTCCAATGAGTTGGCTCTTTGCATCAGGTGGCCAAAATATAGGAGCTTCAGCTTCAGCATCAGTCCTTCCAATGAATATTCCTTTAGGATTGACTGGTTTTGTCTCCTTGCAGTCCAAGGGACACTCAAGTGTCTTCTCCAACACCACAATTCAAAAGCATCAATTCTTCAGTGCTCAGTCTTCTTTCTGGTCCAACTCTCACATCCATACTGGAAAAACCTTAGCTTTGACTAAATGGACCTTTGTTGGCAAAGTAATGTCTCTGTTTTTTAATATGCTGTCTATGTTGGTCATACCTTTTCTTCCAAGGAGCAAGCGTCTTTTAACTTCATAGCTGCAGTCACCATCTGCAGTGATTTTGGAAACCAAGAAAATAAAGTCTCTCACCGTTTCCATTGTTTCCCCATCTGCCATGAAGTGATGGGACTGGATGCCATGATCTTCGTTTTTTGAATGTTGAGTTTTAAGCCAGGTTTTCACTCTCCTCTTTCACTTTCATCAAGAGGCTGTTTAGTTCCTCTTCACTTTCTGCCATAAGAGTGGTGTCATCTGTGTGTCTGAAGTTATTGATATTTCTCCCAGCAATCTTGATTCCAGCTTGTGCTTCATCCAGCCTGACATTTCACATGATGTACTCTGCACAGAAGTTAAATAAGCATGGTGACAGTATACAGCCTTGACATGCTCCTTTCCCAATTTGGAATCAGTCCATTGTTCCATGTCCGGTTCTAACTGTTACTACTTGAACTGCTTGCATTTTCCTAAGGAGGCAGGTAAGGTGGTCTGGTATTCCCATTTCTTGAAGAATTTTCCACATTTGTTGTGATCAAAGTCAAAGACTTTGACATAATCAATAAAGCAAAAGTAGATGATTTTCTGGAACTCTCTTGCTTTTTCTATGATCCAACAGATGTTGGCAATTTGATATCTGGTTCTTCTGCCTTTTCCAAATGCAGCTTGAACATCTGGAAGTTCTCAGTTCACGTACTATTGAAGCCTCACTTGGAGAATTTTGAGCATTTCTTTGCTAGCGTGTGCTGCTAAGTCACTTCAGCCATGTCCGACTCTGTGGGACCCCATAGACGGCAGCCCACCAGGCTCCGCCGTCCCTGGGATTCTCCAGGCAAGAACACTGGAGTGGTTTGCCATTTCCTTCTCCAATGCATGAAAGGGAAAAGTGAAAGTGAAGTCGCTCAGTCGTGTCCGACTCTTAGTGACCCCATGGACTGTAGCCTACCAGGATCCTCCGTCCATGGGATTTTCCAGGCAAGAGTACTGGAGTGGGGTGCCATTGCTAGCGTGCGAGATGAGTGCAATGGTGCATTAGTTTGACATTCTTTGGCATTGTCTTTCTTTGGGATTGGGATGAAAACTGACCTTTTCCAGTCCTGTGACCACTGCTGAGTTTTCCAAATTTGCTGGTATATTGAGTGCAGCACTTTCACAGCATCATCTTTTAGGATTTGAAATCGCTCAACTGGGATTCTATCACCTCCATTAGCTTTGTTTGTAGTGATGCTTCCTAAGGCCCACTTAACTTCGCATTCCAGGATGTCTGGCTCTAGGTGAGTGATTACACCATCTTGCTTCTCTGGGTCATTAAGGTCTTTTTTGTATAGTTTTTGTATAAAAATGTATTGCCATTTTATATAAATGTATTGACATTTTGTCAACAAAGGTCCATCTAGTCAAGGCTATGGTTTTCCCAGTAGTCATGTATGGATGTGAGAGTTGGACTATAAAGAAAGCTGAGCACCAAAGAATTGATACTTTTGAACTGTGGTGTTGGAGAAGACTCTTGAGAGTCCCTTGGACTGCAAGGAGATCCAACCAGTCCATCCTAAAGGAGATCAGTCCTGAATATTCATTGGAAGGACTGATGCTGAAGTTGAAACTCCAATACTTTGGATGCAAAGAGCGGACTCATTTAAAAAGACCCTGGTGCTGGGAAAGATTGAGGGCAGGAGGAGAAGGTGACGACAGAGGATGAGATGGTTCAATGGCATCACCAACTCAATGGATATGAGTTTAGATAAACTCCTGGAGTTGGTGATGCACAGGGAGGCTTAGCATGCTGCAGTTCATGGGGTCGCAAAGAGTCGGACATGACCCAGTAAATGAACTGAACTGAACTAATTGACATTTTAGGAATCAGTGAACTAAAATGGACCGGGATAGACAAATTTAATTCAAATAACCATCATATCTACTACTCTGGGCAAGAATCCCTTAGAAGAAACGGAGTAGCCCTCATAGTCAACAAAAGAGTCTGAAATGCAGTACTAGGTTGCAATCGCAAAAATGACAGAATGATCTCTGTTCATTTCCAAGGCAAACAATTCAGCATCACAGTAATCCATGTCTATGCCCCAACCACTAACACCAAAGAAGTTGAAGTTGAACAGTTCTATGAAGACCTACAAGACTTTTTGGAACTAACACCAAAAAAATATGTCCTTTTCATCATAGGGGACTGGAATGCAAAATAGGAAGAGAAACTTGGAGTATCAGGCAAATTTGGCCTTGGAGTACAAAATGAAGCAGAGCAAAGGCTGACAGAGTTTTGCCAAGAGAATGCATTCATCATAACAAACACCCTCTTCCAACAATGCGAGAGATGACTTTACACATGGTCAACACCAAAATCAGATTGATTATGTTCTTTGCAGCTGAAGATGGAGAAGCTCTATATAGTCAACAAAAACAAGACTGAGAGCTGACCGTGGCTCAGATCACAAACTCCTTATTGCAAAATTCAGACTTAAATTGAAGAAAGTAAGGAAAACCACTAGATCATTCAGGTATGACCTAAATGAAATCCCTTATCATTATACAGTGGAAGTGACAAATAGATTTAAGGGATTAGATCTGATAGACAGAGTGCCTGAAGAACTATGGATGGAGGTTCATGACATTGTAAAGGAGGCAGTGTTCAAGACCATCCCCAAGAAAAAGAAATGCCAAAAGGCAAAACAGTTGTCTGAGGAGGCCTTACAAATAGCTGAGAAAGGAAGAGAAGCTAAAAGCAAAGGATAAAAGCAAAGATATCCTCATCTGAATGCAGAGTTCCAAAGAATAGCATGGAGAGATAAGAAAGCCTTCCTCAGTGATCAATGCAAAGAAAGAGAGGAATACAGTAGAATGGGAAAGACTAGAGAGCTCTTCAAGAAAATTAGAGATACCAAGGGAACATTTCATGCAAAAATGGACACAATAAAGGACAGAAGTGGTCTGGTCTAACAGAAGCAAAAGATATTAAGAGGTGGCAAGATTACACAGAAGAACTATACAGAAAAAGTTATTATTGGAAGGGTAGAAATCTAAGCAGCAATAAAGAGGATAATGCAGTGAGATTTTTTTTTTTTAACAAACATTCAGAGCAGTGAATCTTCCTAAATCCTCCCCAATATACCGACAAGCAACCTCCTCTTTTATTGAGGCACCCATTGGCTCTGAGAGCATCCAAGTGGACTTCCCTTGTCTGACGGACCAGCAATTATCCTGCTGGAAAAGTATCTGCCTTGTTCTGAGAAACCTCTTCTCACCCTACTGCAGCCACTTCATTCTATTGCAGGCTGCCTGTTGTGGTCCTAGGGCATTCATTCACTGATACTGGTTTGGGGTTACATGACAAAGACATGCCAAAGAGACCCCTCCTTGAGAATTTTGAGCTGAAAATTGAGGAAAAGAAGAAGGATTGGTTTGGAGAAAGGGCTCTAAGTTAGAGGAATAAGCCCAGAATTCCCTGTAGTACCTTTATTCGGATTATGTATGGAAGGTATAAAATGTGTAAAGGTATAAACATTCTTGATACCAAGAATCCTTTATAAGAATCCTTACAAAAATCAAGGTTCTGGCAGGAAACACAAGGCACACTCATATGGGTAATTGAGAAAGATTTTAGGAAAAGATGACCTATGAAAGTATGGGCTGGATTAAAGGAAATCAACAAATCACAGTGAAGCAGATCTAGGTTAAAGGCATGGAGGAGCCACCCCCATAAGGTCTGAAACAGCAAGGAGGAAAAACTGTCAAAGACAGAGAGTTTTAATCTACCGCAGTAGCTAGGGCTGTGGCTGTAAAAGACAGTCCAACAAAGGCTTTGATCTTTGGTAGAGAAATGCAGCAGCTGCTAACCCATAGGCTCCTGAACAAAAATGGGGGAATAAATCCCTCTCTCTTGTACTCTGTAATCCCTTGTGGTGACCCCAACTGGCCAAAAATATCTAAAAGTAAGAAGTGAGCCTAGTTGACACAGCCCATGGAGGTCAACCTTCCAACTCTCAGGACAAATGGGAAATAATCAGAATATTTGCTGTTATTGTTGTTGTTCAGTCGTTAAGTCACATCTGACTCTTTGTGACCCCGTGGACCGCAAAGATTCCCACTAGATTCCTCTGGCCATGGGATTCTCCAGGCAAGAATACTGGAGTGGGTAGTCATGCCCTTCTCCATGGCATCTTCCCAACCCAGGGAATGGATCTGTACCTCCTACATTGGCAGGTAGATTCTTTACCACTGAACCACCAGGGGAGCCCAATCAGAATATGGCCTCTTATAATTAACTTATTAATTATGCAAAAATAAGTGAAACAGTCAACTCTATATATTTCAAATTGAGGTTTTCCTCACCTATTTTTCATTCAGTTCTTCTTAAAATGAAAGGCTCCCACACTTTTCACAAACTCCATTGCAACAAATTTAGAGAACAACCAGCTCCAGTGGAGTAAAAAATGTTATTATTCTTATTGTTGTTGTTATTACTGTGCTCTAGTTCTCTGCTCAACATGGACAATATCAATTTTTATTTCATCCAGTTATAAGGAGATTAGTGGGGAGAGCAATCAGAAAATCAGATCATTTCAAGAGTGGGTTAATATCACTAATTACAATGACAGCAAGGGGACAGAGAATGAATGCAGCTTTGGAGATGGGTGGGGAGTATTTTGGGGAAAGAGAATCAAAGATAGCTTCCTGAAGATGGTTGTTTTTGTTGTTTAGTTGCTAAGTCTTGTCCAACTCTGCAACCCCCTGGACTGCAGCATACCAGGCTTTCCTGTCCTTCACTGTTTCTCAGAGTTTGCTCAGATTCATGTCCACTGAGCTGGTGATGCCATCCAACCATCTCATCCTTCATCATCCCCTTCTCCTCCTGACCTCAATATTTCCCAGCCTCAAGAAGATCTTTTGCAATGAGTCGGCTCTTCGCCTCAGGTGGCCAAAGTACTGGAGCTTCAGCATCAGTCCTTCCAATGAATATTCTGGGTTGACTTCCTGTAAGATTGATCTCCTTGCTGTCCAAGGGACTCTCAAGGGTCTTCTCCAGCACCACAGTTCGAAAGCATCAATTGTTCAGCACTCAGCCTTCTTTATGATCCAAGGAAGTAAAAGACTGCATTCAAATGATGGACTTTCACTTGCTACTCCTGTCCCTTGGCAAAGTCAGTTTCTCTCTGATATGGTCAAGTGAGAAAATTCACATACTCTGTATAGTTTTATGGGAAAACCCATGAACTTGGCTCTCAATATGTGACCAAAGCATATTGCTGAGGTGGTGACTGTGTCTAGGTTGTTCAAGATCTCATGTGACACATCAAGGGCATATCCGTTTTCAATAGAAGTCTACTCTTCCTGCCAGGAGACTGCTAATGCTCTTTTCCTGAATATTTAAGACTCAGAAAAGTGTTGATCCCACAGGACACCTTGGCCAGAGAGTAAACACACTGATAAGAGAACTAGAAATCACTAAACCCACTTTAGGTGTTATAAAGCAGACCAAGAAAATCTGATTTTGATAATTAGGACTTTGAATAAAAAGACGACATTTTAACAAAGCCAGGTGGTATGGGATGGGAGCTAAGCTGGATACGTGGCTCAGAATGTAGGAAGGAGAGCATAGAGACTCTTTCCTCAGTCCCTTTAGAGAAAGGCTGTCTCCACTCCCTTAGTGAGGAAAATCAGAGTCTGCTTACCATCACCTACTCTGCATCCTCGTAATTTGTGGAATAAATGTTTTTTTCAGTAAATTGTTTGGTCTTACAACTATTCCCAACACTGTTTAGCTATTTTCATACAGTTCTGGACCTATGCCTGATTTAAAGTTGTGAGTCTGGTACCCCAGGCATTCTTCTTAATAAAACGTTCTGGGTAGATTTCAAGCTATATTATGCAAGCATAGGTTTATGCTATGGTCCTCTGCAAACTTTAATGTTTTTTTCTGTTCAACGCCACTCATAAGTTCAGCTTTCTTTCTGCTGGCTCTGTGAATAGGAGCCTCGGGATTTCTAGATGAGGAACACAATTTTATTATTAATAAAATCTCAATATCCTTGTCAGTCTCTGAGCTTCTTGCTTATTGGTAGGGTGCATGACAGATAATAACACAGTTCTGAGATTGGAATCTATCCTGGTTTTTCAAACCCATTTAATCTTAAAGAATTATACATTAAGAGAAGCCTTGGATTTTTGTTTGTTTATCAGTCAACCTCTATTTGTCACGTGGGTGAATATATTGTACTTAACTTCTTTTGAGCTTTTTTCTCTAAGGTGTCTATGATATTACTGTGATAGCAAAAGTATAACGATATCTTTCCTGGGCTGGGAAGATCTGCTGGAGAAGGGATAGGCTACCCACTCCAGTATTCTTGGGCTTCCCTTGTGGCTCAGCTGGTAAAGAATCTGCCTACAATGCAGGAGACCTGAGTTCGATCCCTGGGTTGGGAAGATCCCTTGGAGAAGGGGAAGGCTACCCACTCCAGTATTCTGGCCTGGAAAATCCCATGGGCTGTATAGTCCGTGGGGTCACAGAGAGTCAGAACACTGAGCGTTGACTGCGCTGTGAGGCAATACCCCTAAATCTATAAAGGAGATGGCTAAGTTTGTTGGTTTATTATGGAGATTCAGAGGAAAACGTTTGGTTTTTCTTGGCTTCATTTCATTGTGCAGCAATAATTTTCTCAAGATTCATTCCTTTTGATAAATTCAAGTCCTCTTAAAATGATCTAACTCTGTCTGTTGAATCATAGTCACAACTGTTTTGCTTTCCAAGAACTGAAACAACTGAGAATTTCAAAGTCTCAATTTCCTCATTTCTGATGCAAAGAGGATTTAATTCGGTATTTCAAGGTACCTTCAAAACCTTAGAAGAACCAGTGTTCTTGAAACACTATGGAACAAACGTTGAAGTAGATGTACAGAGTATACGTTATTTTACTTAATTTTCCTGAGAGCCATTTTAGAGGAATATTGAAACTGAGCAGGATGCTACGGGGCCCTTCTGGGTACATGGCCTTTCTCCGAACCACCCCTCCTCTCCACACACACACACATTTTTTTGTTTGAAGGAAATAGGTTTCATTCTGCCTCCTTGACCTTCCCTGAGTTTCAAAGGTCGGGTTCAAACAGTTGCTAAGTCAGGCAAGGGGATCTGATCCCTTCACTTCAAGGCAAATAGAAGGGGTAAGAGTAGAAGCAGTGATACATTTTATTTGGGGGCTCCAAAATCATTGTGGACAGTAACTGCAACCATGAAATTAAATGATCCTTACTCCTTAGAAAGAAAGTTATGACAAACCTACATAGCATATTAAAAAGTAAAGACATCACTTTACCAACAAAGGTTTATAGAGTCAAAGCTATGGTTTTCCAGTAGTCATGTGCAGATGTGAGAATTGGACCAGAAAGAAAGCTGAGTGCCGAAGAATTGATGCTTTTGAATTGCGGTGCTGGAGAAGACTCTTGAGAGTCCCTTGGACTGCACAGAGATCATACCAGTCAATTCTAAAGGAAATTGAAAGGTTGTTGCTGAGCCACAAAAAGACGCCGGGATTCTTGGCCTCCGGAGAAGAATTCAATCCGGGGCCAGAGACAAGGCTTGATCTCTCAGAGCTTTTGTGCAATCGAGTTTTATTAAAGTATAAAAGGGATAGAGAAGGCTTCTGACATAGGCATCAGAAGGGGGCAGAAAGAGTACCCCTTTGCTAGTGTTAGCAATGGAGTTATATACTTCCCAATTAGTTATTACAATGAATCAAAAGAATGTCTGGAGGTTGTAAAGACCTCACAAGACCTACTCCCATAATTTACACTTTAGGATAACAGGATTAGCCAGATGGTTTTTTCCAGAGACTGTCCTTAAGCAGAATACATTATTGTTATATAATCCTAAGGAATATAAAGGAGGGAAAAAATGTTTGTCCTTTCTTCCTCCTTGACAATTCCAGACCCCTTTCTCTTCCTGGGGGACCCTGGGAATTCTTATCAATCTGCCTAGGAAATGACTCTCTCATTCCCCCCCTTTTCTTTTAAGGGAATTATGTTGCCAAGGGAAAGGGGCATCATTTTCATTCCCTAACTACTTCTCGCTGTTTAGGGGCAAGGTCCCTAAATTGTTGAGGCAACATATTCTCCTAACCCTCATATTGAGGGTCTCTGACCCAGGGCCCCCAAGTAATAGTTGGAGGAGGCTGTGGCACTCGTAGGAGCTTGGACAACCATTTGTAACTTAAAAGCCTTCATGTGACTAGAGACAAACCCAATTACACAGTTACAGATGCAGGGAGCAAACAGCAAAAACAGAACAATCAGAATTATTGTAATTAAGATCGTTTCCGCCACGGGGAGCTAGTTAACATCTCCCAAAGTGAAGCAATTGAGGCTTCAGGAGTATCCATAGCCCCAGTCATCTTGGTCATGTGTTTAGTAAAACGAGTAACATTAGTGCTCATATCAGGTATATACGTACAGCACTGGGTATGAGTAATGGCACAAGTTCCTCCTTGCGCAGCTGTCAGAATATCTAAGGCCAATCGGTTTTGTAAAGCCACCTTTCTAATTTGTGCTTGTCCAGCATTAAGAGCTGAAATAGCTTTTTGAGAATCTTGTCATGCCTGTTGAGAAAAATTAGTCAAAGCATCCACTCGTAGCATAACATCTGTAGTTCCCAGAGAGGGAACAAACACTGCAGCCAAATAATCATACCAGTGAAATACAGACCTTGCCCACCAAGTTTTAAGGTGGGGTAAATTAGCAGGCTTTTCTGAAAACTCTGAAAATATAAAGCCATGAGTAAAGGCTAGACCTAGGGTGCATCTCCCTATCCAACCAGGGGGAAACCATGCCCATAGGTAAGAGCCACATATCCAATAGGTCTCATTTGGAGCCAGCCAGCGTGACTGACATACCCAGTCCCAATCAGTGCCTGGCCAGGCAAAGGGAGGACCTGAACTGGGGTTGGAAAACACGGGAATGATTACATTGCATGTTTCCTGAGGCAAAAATCCCAAGTGTTTCCAGTCATTATAATTAAGTTTTTGACTAACTTCTGGGGATGGCTCTATTTGTTCCCAGCATATAGGGGCGGTAGATATTATTCATTAGACATCCTTTTTCAGGAGTTAACCATATAACCCCATCCCATATTTGATAAACGTTAGGTAAGAAACCATTAGATCTAGACCCATTTATCTTACGTGTAGCGAAATAGTCATTAAACTGAGACAGTGTATAATCAAAATTAAAAGTCACGTTATGTCCATAGTTAAAATACAAAGTGTTGCAGCAGTCCATCTTAGGGTTGTTAGATGTCATCGGTTTAAGAAGAGGCATCACATGCGATTGTTGTTGAAGGTCTTTGCGGACTTGGAGGAAGTCTCTTCCTTGAAGTGGAGATGTCCACCACGGAAGCCTTCCACTGATGAAGAGGGTAGCGCTCCGCAGACCCAGCAGTCAGACCGATTGTGGAATGCAGTGTAGGAGTGAGCCCAGGACAGGAAGGCATTGTCTTGAGGATCAAATGGCAGACTCAGGATCTTTGGAGGCAGCAGAAGCAGGCTCACATAGAGTATCAGGCCCATCTGAAAAGTACAAAGTCAGAGCATAGAAAGTAAAGACATAAAATGAAGTCACTTAGTTCTGGTCAGGGTGCCACCTCTTAACTCAAATGTGATGTACCCACGAATCAATTCCTGGCACTTTGACAGCTGTGGGAGAAGAAAGAATAACCAGGTAAGGGCCTTCCCAGAGGGGCTCAAGGGATGGGCCACCAGACCCCAACGTTTTGATGAGGACCTCGGTTCCTGGCTCAAATAGAGGCTTGCTTGACTCAGAGGCTCGGTCAGGAGTCATCTCCCAGAGTTCCCTTAATGCCTGTTGAAAGGCTGAGAGCTGAGTTACAGAAGTAGTTAATTCCAAGGCTTCAGGGTCTATAACAATGTCTGTGCATAAGAAAGGCCTTCCATAGATACACTCAAAGGGGGACAGTCCCTCCTTTTTAGGCGCAGTCCGAGCCCTCATTAAAGCTATGGGTAGAACTTTAATCCAATTGTCCTGCATCTCTTGAGTTAATTTGCGCAGATGTCTTTTGATGATGTCATTAGCTTTTTCAACCTTTCCTGAGGATTGGGGTCTCCAGGAACAGTGTAAGTGATATTCTATTCCTAGAGCTTTAGACACCCCCTGAGTTACAGCAGCTTTAAACATCTCCCAATGGCAGAGCCATTGTCACTCTGAAGGCTCCGTGGCAGCCCAAACCTGGGGATAATTTCATGGATTAAAATCTTTATAACCTCCTTAGCCTGTTCACTACGACAGGGAAAAGCCTCAATCCATCCAGTAAAAGTATCCACCCAAACTTGTAAGCAAGAATATCCATTAGCTTTGGGCATATGAGTAAAACCAATTTCCCAGTCCTCTCCAGGATACTTTCCACTTCTTTGTAATCCAGATTTTGCTGGCTTTTCAGTCTTTGGGTTATTTTTCTGATGAACCTCACACCTTTTGATAATATTCTTTGAAGTTTACATTACATTTTTACCTTCAAACAAACAAGAAGCTACCTGGTAAGTACTCTCTGCACCCAAATGAAAACTCTGGTGTAAACCCTTAAGAATTTTCCACTGAGCATTTTCAGGAATTATTAATCATCCATCCTCGGACTGCTTCTAAAACCATGTAAAGTCAAAATAGCAATCTTTCCTCTAGAGCTCGGGTCAGAGCTGCATGGGGAGAGATTTTGCTTTAAAACCTGTTCAGCAGTCACCACGGACGTAAACCTGCTTTACGCTTTCCATCCCGAACAAAGAACTGCCATCTGTAAATATTTCCATGTCAAGATTGTCTAACGGGGTATCCGTTAGATCTTCCCGAGCTGCATAGTTTAAAGTTAGTAATTGGGAACAATTGTGATCAGGTGTTTCATTTTCCTTCTCAGAAAGGAAAGTGGCAGGATTTAAATTTCTACAAACTTTAAGCTTAGTTACTGGTCCTTCTAACAACAATGACTGATATTTAAGAAGCCTACTGTCTGTCATCCAAATATTAAACTTAGAATTTAAGATTCCGCTCGTATCATGAGAAGTCAGTACAGTAAGGTTTTGTCCATTAATTATATTTAAAGCTTCAGGTGTTAATAAAGCCGCTGCCCCAATTACTCTTAGACCGTGGGGCCACTCACGTGAAATTACGTCTAATTTTCGGCTTAGATAAGCAATAGGTTGCTGGTGAGGCCCTCGGGGTTGTGTCAAAACTCCCAAGGCCATACCCTTTCTTTCAGTGACAAACAAATTAAATTCTGACCCTGTGAGCAAGCTCAAAGTGGGAGCTTGCAGGAGAGCAGTTTGAAGAACCTTAAAAGCCTTTTGAGTATCTGGAGACCAAATCAGTTTGTCGGTTTGGGCCTGCTGAGTCTCAGCTATAAGTTTATATAGAGGCCGGGCAAGTTCCCCATAACCTGGAATCCAAATGTGACAGTAGACTGTGATTCCCAAAAATCCTCTCAGTTGCCTTAAAGTCATAGGTAAGGGATGTTTTAGTATAGGTTTCATTCTCTCAGGGCCTATGGCCTTAGTCCCTTCTGATATGATTAGGCCCAGATATCTAACAGATTGTTGGCAAAGCTGAGCCTTTTCTCTTGATACCTTGTAACCGCAGCTTGCCAGAAAGTTTAAGAAATCTTCTGAGGCTCGTGAACAAGCTTCCTCTGTCTCGGCACAGAGCAAAATATCATCTACATATTGTAACACCACCACTTCGGAACTATTAAAGTTTTGTAGATCCCGTGACAAACTTTGTCCAAATAAGTGAGGACTGTCACGAAATCCCTGGGGCAAAACTGTCCAGGTTAACTGAGAAGCTGGCTGCGTAGGGTCCTCAAAGGCAAATAGAAATTGACTTTCCTCCGCCAAAGGCACTGAATAGAAAGCATCTTTCAAATCAGTTACTGAGAAATATTTGGCTCCTTCAGGAATTTCAGACAATAGAGTATAAAGATTAGGCACCACAGGGTGTAAAGGAACTACAGCCTCATTTACGAATCTTGAACTAGTCTCCTCTTACCATTTGATTTCTTTATACCCAAAATAGGAGTGTTGCATGGACTGCTGCTGCTGCTGCTGAGTCGCATCAGTCGTGTCCGACTCTGTGCAACCCCATAGACGGCAGCCCATCAGGTTCCCCTGTCCCTGGGATTCTCCAGGCAAGAACACTGGAGTGGGTTGCCATTTCCTTCTCCAATGCATGAAAATGAAAAGTGAAGTGAAGTCACTCAGTCGTGTCCTACTCTTTGCGACCCCATGGACTGTAGCCTACCAGGCTCCTCCGTCCATGGGATTTTCCAGGCAAGAGTACCGGAGTGGGGTGCCATTGCCTTCTCTGACTATTACAGGGAATTAATAGCCCCTGCTCCTTTAAATTCTCAATGATGGGTTTTAACCCTTCCTTAACCTCAGGTTTCAGTGGATACTGCTTCTTATGTGGAAATAAGTGCAGGTCTTTGAGCTTGACAACTACAGGAATAGCATTTTGTGCTCAACCCACAGATTTTCCATCAGCCCATACTATAGGATTTACATTTTGTTCAATTAAAAGGAGAGAAAGGGAAGGCTCCATATTCATGAAAACAGAGGCATGGACCTTGCTCAGTATATCCCTCCCCAAAATGGTTGAGAGAGACTCTGGCATGATCAGAAACTTGTGTGAAAATAGCACAGAATCCCAGTCACAACGTACAGAAGAACTGAAGTAATACCTTTTGGCTCATCCACACAGTCCCACTACGGAAGCAGATCAGGAAGAAAGTGGGCCAGGGGCTTCAGTAAGCACGGAGTAAGTTGCCCCAGTGTCTAAAAGGAAACTGACGGATTGGCCCCCCACATTATTAATACTTGGGGTTTCTCAGGTGTAGAAACTCCTGAGAATTAGGACGGGAGCTTGTGTGGGGACCCCTGAGCACCTTCAGTCCTGATTGTCTTGAGAGTCTGACCCCTGAAACCTACGCCTCTGCGGGCAGTCTCTCTTCCAGTGTGGTCCTTTGCAGACCAGACATGGAGCTGGGGGCGGCTTAGATGCCTGAGGGCAATCTCGCTTGTAGTGCCCCTCCTTTCCACAGTAATAGCAAGCCCATCCCTTTTCACCTGGGTCCCTCTGGGCATTTTTCTCAGGCTGTTTAAGAGCGGTTCTTACAGCCATTGCGAAGGCTTCAGCCTGTTCCTTTGTCTTTTTCTGCCCTTCTTTCTTTTCCTCATATTCTTTACCATAATAGACTGTCTGAGCCAGTTGTAACAGATTATCTAAAGAATGGTTAGGTCCATATGCCCGTTTTAATAGCTTACGGTGGATATCTGGAGCCGACTGAGTGAGAAATCTATCTTTTAGGATCACTTTTCCCTCCTCACTTTCGGGATCAATCTCAGTGAATCTTCGAAGGGCTTCTCTCAGTCTATCGAGGAATTTGCCAGGAGCTTCCTTCTCCTCCTGTTCTATGTTTGCCAATTTGCCATAGTTTAAAGGCTTAGCATGCGCCTGCCTGAGCCCTTCAAGAATACATCTGACAAAATGACTCTGATCCCATCTTCCTTTAGCCATGTTATAGTGCCAATCTGCTTCTATAGGTGGGACTGCCTGATTCCCAGTGGGGAGGGCGACTTTCTCATCCTCTCTCTTCCCTACTGATTCATTACTAAGCCATTTATCTCCGTAAGCAATGGCTTTTCCCAAAACTCGACTCTTTAGTCGGGAGTCAGCTTTTGTCCCAAGATATACATCACATCCTTCCAAGTAAGGTCATAAAGCAGACCTTTAAAAGCTCTAATATATTTTTCTGGGTCCTCTAAATAGTCTCCCAGATCCTACTTAATTCTTTGTATTTCTTGATAAGAAAAAGGCTTATTAACTCTCATAGACTGATTATTTCTCCCGGTGGGTGCTTCATGAAGAGGCAACTGCTTGTGCGGCTGTTCCTCAGTCTCTCTGGCTGCTATGTGGATATGATCCCAGGGATAGATTGGAGAAACCTGCTTTTCTTTATCTCCTTGTCTCCTGTCCTCCATCTCATCTCTTACTTCGATTGTCTGAGTTTCTACTGAAACCAGAGTAGTCTGAGGTTGCACTGAGACAGGCATTGTTTGGACCTCTACTTGGGCAGTTTGAATCTCAGTTTCAGTTTTTACTGAGACCAAGACAACCCTTCTTGGAGGGGTTTTTTGACTTCCAGTTTGCCCAGTTTGGAGCCCCGGGTACGGGGGCAAAGTAGGAGGACAGGAGGGAGCTGAAAGTGTCACACCCAAATCTATACTGTTAGGACATAAATCTGGCATATTTTTCAGAGAGAAAAAGGGCAACACATATGCTACTTCTACCCATTCCCCTGGTTTTCTACAGAACCGGTCTAATTGTAGAACAGTATTATACTTAAGAGACCCTCCAACCGGCCACCATTCACCGTCCTCCAGTGGGTACCGCGGCCATGCAGTATCACATAGGAAGACCAGGTGTGTCTTCTTTAAGCCTGGGGACCAAATCTATCCTAGTTTTCCGGGATACAGTTCAAAGGAGTGAGGCTGGAATTGTTAGCTCCCATCTGTAAGAGAGAAAAAAGCGACCAGCACCCTCTTTCTACTGGAGGCGTCCCTCCCTGCTCTAGATGGGGGTGTAGACAGACTTGACACCAAAGCTTTTCTTTCCTGGTCGGACTTAGTCTGTCCCTTACTGACGCAGGCGCCGTACTCGTCCCTCCCAGTTCTACCACCTAGAGGGGGTGGGGATGCACCAGGGGTAGACCTGATGGCATCCCTGGCTGACGTCCAGCTCCTCTCCGTTAAAACCTTGCTTGCCTCTGATGCCACCCGGGGTGCAATCAGAGTAACCTTCCGGAATGCCTCCCAGGCCAAGACCGCTGGGAGAGACTTTCGTCACCTGAGTGCCTGTGCACGACCCTGAGTATATTCCTGATCACAATAAGACCCATATGAACATAAAACTGAGATGTTCCTTCCAAGCATCACCACACCAGGATAAGAGCCTCCTCTGGTCCACGAAGAGCCAGCGCTGTCAAAGGAGAAAACCCCATTGCGGTTCCAATCTGAGTAACCTTTAACCTCAGAGATGCTCTTGTAGCTAGAGCTCCATTTAGCTTCCGAACTTTCCATTCCTAGCAAGGCTAGGCGCTTCCTGACTACCAATCCAAGTTTGGGACCTAAGTCATAGTACACAGTAACAGCATAGATCACAAGTCCCTTGAAAGCCTATGATCTGAAAGATTAGGTTAGTACTTCTAATTCCCAAGAAGTTACGAAATGGTCAAAGAGACCAAAAGTTTGACCGAGAAAGGAGAGTTCGGTCCATACACTTTGCCCATTTCAGTCGGTCCCTAAAGGAGACATTGGGTGCCTCTTGGCATTGGTAGGTCGGTATAAACCCCTGACAGGTTTCTGCCATAAGCCGTATGATGTCACTGCGGAATCGCAGAGCAGGGCTCCTCACTGCTTCCCGCAGGGCGTGTCATTCATTCACACAAGCACATCGAAGAGTTAGTAAAGTACTGCAGAAAACGTGTTCACTAGGAGAACAAGGAACTAGAGCTCCAAGCATCCTTACCTTGTCCTGAAGAATCCCGGAAGAGCCCCCAAGATGAAAGGTTGTTGTTGAACCACATAAAGACACTGGGATACTTGGCCTCTGGAGAAGAATTCAATACGGGGCCAGAGACAAGGCTTGATTGCTCAGAGCTTTTGTGCAATCGAGTTTTATTAAAGTATAAAAGGGATAGAGAAATCTTCTGACATAGACATCAGAAGGGGGCAGAAAGAGTACCCCCTTGCTAGTGTTAGCAATGGAGTTATATACTCCCCAATTAGTTATTACAATGAATCAAAAGAATGTCTAGAGGTTGTAAAGACCTCACTAGACCCACTCCCATAATTTACATTTTAGGATAACAGGATTAGCCAGAAGGTTTTTTCCAGAGACTGTCCTCAAGCAGGATACATTATTGTTAGATAATCCTAAGGAACTTAGAGGGGAAAAAAAGTTTGTCCTTTCTTCCTCCTTGAGAATTTCAGAGCCCTCTCTCCTTGGGGACCCCTGGACTTCTTATCAATCTTCCCAGGAAATGACTCTCTCAAAATCAACTCTGAGTATTCATTGGAAGGACTGATGCTAAGCTAAAGCTCCAATACTTTGGCCACTTGAAGCAAAGAGCTGAATCATTGGAAAAAACCCTGATGCTGGGAAAGACTGAGGACAGGAGGAGAAGTGGGTGACAGAGGATGAGATGGCTGAATGGTATCACCAACTCAATGGACATGAGTTTGAGCAAACTCTGGGAGACGGAGAAGAAGAGGGAAGCTTGGCATGCTGCAGCCCATGGGGTTACAAGGAGTTGGACAGGACTTAGAGACTAAACAGCAATAATGAAAATCAGGGAAGGGAGAAGGTGCAGAAACAAGGGAGCAGCAGTCAAGAGACAATAGTGCAGTTATGGGCAGGGTCCTGGTTCCTCTTCAAGGAATATACATAATAATACCTTTGAAACATCTACAGAAATTAAGGGCCCCACCCAGATGGAGGATGGTGACTTCAGGCTGAGCACAAGATTCCTGGAACACACAGTGGAAGATACTGAAGACTCTGACCCAGTCCCCAAATGATTCTTCCTTTAAAAACTTCCATGATCAAAAAAAAAAAAAAAAAAAAAAAAACCTTTCATGGTCAACAGAATCTTTGGAGTTGGCCTTTGGACACAGGTTCACCTTTTCCTCAGGTTTCCAGCCTCCTGAATAAAGCAATCTTTCCCTTCCAACACTTTTCTCTCAGATATTGACTTTCAAGCGGCAAATAGCTGAACCTGAGTTCAGTTACAATATTATTATTATTATTCCAATTTTCTAGTCAAGAAACTGAACCACACACTATTTGATAGTGGGGTCAAATTTCAAATCTCTGTCTCACGTTGTTGTTATTCAGAGCTGCCAACCTCCCGTAAGCCCATGATTTTGAAATTATACAGCATTTGTTAGGTCTTATATTTTTAGTAGTTTCATTTTGTCAGGAGAGTGCATAATTTCCTCAGATCAGTCTTGCCACAACAGAGATTTAAAACAGTGGACTGGTATTACAGTTCTGTTACAGCTCAGAGTTTTATTTGGCAAAAACCCTGAAGGCATGATAGTGGGCCTCCCCCAAAGGAGAGGCCTCAGCCCTTCCTGACTCTCTTTTTATGCTTTTTGTCTCCTCTCCACCTCGCGGAGCCTGCCCTGTGCAAATTAGGACTAGCACGCATCATCAATCAGGGAGAGGGCATGTTTGTTTCACCTGAGGTTCTTACTTTGTGGATTTCTCCCTTGCTCCCTTTTCATGGGCTTTTCCCTTTTCTTTGTCTCATTTAACCACCACCATTTTGGACTCTTTTTTCTATTCTATCAGTCTATATTCGTTATCTTAGAGCAAGAAGATGTCAACAGAAGTTCAATTAATGGTCAAGAAGAGAAAAAGGAATTTTATTTGAACAAAATTGAGGATTATAACCCAGAAAGCAGACTCTCTGAGAACTGTTCTGCCTGTTGAGTCAAAGGGACAGTCATGTAAATTTTTAGACAAAGAATCATCCATCAAAATGACATACTGATAATTTTACATAAAGTCCACCAAGGATGCACAGGCCAGGTAAGCACATACAAAGTGAAGAGCAAGTCCCCTTGCTCTCATAGGGTTGGGAAAGAAAGCTGTCCTTTTAAGAAGTTACATTGCTAGTGCTGCGGAGAAGAAGCCAGTGCTGACTCCATGTTGGAAACTGTTTCTTTGACTTGCTTTTATTTGACTTTGTTATTATAATAATATATGATAGCCTGCCTCAGAGGACCCTGCCCCTCTGCCCGACTGTAAACTAAAGTACCTTTGTTCAGCTCATAGAGAGAGCATCTGACTCTGCCGACCTGTGAATAGCTACAGCAAAAAGAAGAGATGAACACACACTTTCCAAAGGCTTGCCATTCCTGGGGATGTTTTGCAAGACTGAAGACACTTTCATTTCATTTCCCCACTGTCTCTCCCTCTCTCTTCTGCCTTCCGACTTCAGTTCCACCTGGCTTCTCTCTCTCTGACTGTATAAAAGAACCTGACATCCAGATCCTGACAAGGTGGTTACCCTGAAACATTAGTTTGCCATCTTCATGGTCACCCAGCTTTCGGAATAAAATCATATTACTTGCCTCAACACCTCATCTCTTAGATTCATTGGCCTGAAATGTCCTGAGCAGTATGAGCTTGGGCTTGGTAACACTAGCATCAGAACGAAGGGGCGAAAACGATTTTTATGGTCAAACAGGCACTCCCATCTTTGAGAAATTCTGGCTAATGTGAAATGCCAATGTACACTGCACAGTAATGTGAAAGAGAAAAGGCCCAAATGGACACAGAGAAAGAAGTTAATGTTTAAACCTTCTTGATGTGCCTTAAAATATAAATTTTATTTGATCAGCTTGGTTTATATTCCTTACTTTAGAGCAAGAAGATATTAACCATGAACCAAGGGAATGTTTTACATTTCTCTAAGTATTTTTTTTAATTTTTTTTATTTTTAATCACAAGATAATTGCTTTATCTGTTTACCTTTTACTATCATATAACACCTGATCACAGGAAACTTTTTAAATGTCAGGTAAATAATAAAATACTGCTATATATTGCAATTTTTAAAAAATGTCTGTAATGGTACGTTTATAAAAAATTGGTGATCTAAACAGTATTGTTATTTCTTTTTTACAATTGAACATCAGACAGGTTAAAGAACTTCTGTATACTTGCAGAGCTTATAAGTGATGGAGCTGTAACTCAGTCTAGGCCCTTTAACTATAATCTTGTGCTTTTTAAAACTTGTTGCTTAGATCATGTCAAATAAAACAAAATATATGCATTTGTCTCCACCTCCAGTTCCTAGCACAGAGCTCCTAAAACTCTTCTAGTTTCCTAAGTGATAAGAGAATTAGAAGTATCTTTTGACCTAGTGTTTGTCTTTGACCCCAGAGTTCCTTTCTTGGTGATAGCCTTGTCTTTTGTTCTAATTAGGCAAATTTTGATGGACTCTAGGGCTGATCACCAAATAGATGAAGCTGTAATTGGAAAGCCTGGAGTTTCAGCCCCATCTTCATTCTCCAAAGATGGGAGAAAAGCTAGAAACAAAGTCAATGATTGATCATCCCTATATGATGAAACCTTCATAAAGCTCCCCAATGTGTGGGGTGTGATGAGGTTCCAGGCTGGTGAACACACCCAACAATGGAGAGGATCAGTTCAGTTCAGTTGCTCAGTCGTGTCCAACTCTTTGCGACCTCCATCACCAACTCCCAGAGTTTACCAAACTCATGTCCATAGAGAGAGTGACGCCATCCAGTCATCTCATCCTCTGTCATCCCCTTCTCCTCCTGCCCCTAATCCTTCCCAGCATCAGGGTCTTTTCCAATGAGTCAGTTCCTCACATCAGGTGGCCAAAGTATTGGATTTTCAGCTTCAACATCAGTCCTTCCAATGAAAACTCAGGACTGATCTCCTTTAGGATGGACTGGTTGCATTTCCTTGCAGTCCAAAGGACTCTCAAGAGTCTTCTCCAACACCACTGTTCAAAAGCATCAATTCTTCAGTGCTCAGATTTCTTCACAGTCCAACTCTCACATCCATACATGACTACTGGAAAAACCATAGCTTTGACTAGATGGACCTTTGTTAGCAAAGTAATGTCTCTGCTTTTTAATATGCTATCTAGGTTGGTCATAACTTTCCTTCCAAGGAGTAAGCATCTTTTAATTTCATGGCTGCAGTCACCATCTGCAGTGATTTTGGAGTCCAAAAAATAAAATGTAACACTGTTTCTACTGTTTCCCCATCTATTTGCCATGAAGTACTGGGACCAGATGCCATGATCTTAGTTTTCTGAATGTTGAGCTTTAAGCCAACTTTTTCACTCTCCTCTTTCACTTTCATCAAGAGGCTCTTTAGCTCCTCTTCACTTTCTGCCATAAGGGTGGTGTCATCTGCATATCTGAGGTTATTGATATTTCTCCCAGCAATCTTGTTTCCATCTTGTGCTTCCTCCAGCCCAGCGTTTCTCATGATGTACTCTGCATATAAGTTAAACAAGCAGGGTGACAATATACAGCCTTGACATACTCCTTTTCCTATTTGGAACCAGTCTGTTGTTCCATGTCCAGTTCTAATTGCTGCTCCCTGACCTGCATACAGGTTTCTCAAGAGACAGGTCAGATGGTCTGGTATTCCCATCTCTTTCAGAATTTTCCACAGTTTGTTGTGATCCACACAGTCAAAGGTTTTGGCATAGTCAACAAAGAAGAAATAGATGTTTTTCTGACTCTCTTGCTTTTTCGATGATCCAGCAGATGCTGGCAATTTGATCTCTGGTTTCTCTGCCTTTTCTAAAACCAGTTTGAACATCTGGAAGTTCATGGTTCACATATTGCTGAAATCTGGCTTGGAGAATTTTGAGCATTACTTTGCTAGTGTGTGAGATGAGTGCAATTGTGTGGTAGTTTGAGCATTCTTTGGCATTGCCTTTCTTTGGGATTGGAATGAAAACTGAACTTTTCCAGTCCTGTGGCCACTGCTGAGTTTTCCAGATTTGCTGGCATATTGAGTGCAGCACTTTCACAGCATCATCTTTTAGGATTTGAAATAGCTCAACTGGAATTCCATCACCTCCGATAGCTTTGTTCATAGTGATGCTTTCTAAGGTCCACTTGACTTCACATTCCAGGATGTCTGGCTCTAGGTGAGTGATCATACCATCATGATTATCTGGATCATGAAGATCTTTTTTGTACAGTTCTTCTGTGTATTCTTGCCACCTACTCTTAATATCTTCTGCTTCTCTTAGGTTCATACAATTTCTGTCCTTTATCGAGTCCATCTTTGCATGAAATGTTCCCTTGGTATCTTTAATTTTCTTGAAGAGATCTCTAGTCTTTCCCATTCTGTTGTTTTCCTCTATTTCTTTGCATTGATCACTGAGGAAGGCTTTCTTATCTCTCCTTGATATTCTTTGGAACTCTGCATTCAAATGGGAATATCTTTCCTTTTCTCCTTTGCTTTTCACTTCTCTTCTTTTCACAGCTATTTGTAAGGCCTCCTCAGTCAGCCATTTTGCTTTTTTGCATTTGTTTTCCATGAGGATGGTCTTGATCCCTGTCTCCTGTACAATGTCATGAACCTCTGTCTATAGTTCATCAGGCACTCTGTCTATCAGATCTAGTCCCTTAAATCTATTTGTCACTTCCACTGTATACTCATAAGGGATTTGATCTAGGTCATACCTGAATGGTCTAGTGGTTTTCCCTACTTTCTTCAGTTTAAGTCTGAATTTGGCAATAAGGAGTTCATGATCTGAGCCACAGTCAGCTCCCAGTCTTGTTTTTGCTGACTGTATAGAGCTTCTCCATCTTTGGCTGCAAAGAATATAATCAATCTGATTTTGGTGTTGACCTTCTGGTGAAGTCCATGTGTAGAGTCTTCTCTTGTGTTATTGGAAGAGGGTGTTTGCTATGACCAGTGTGTTCTCTTGGCAAAACTCTATTAAACTTTGCTCTGCTTCATTCTGTACTCCAAGGCCAAATTTGCCTGTTACTCCAGGTGTTTCTTGACTTCCTACATTTGCATTCCAGTCCCCTATAATGAAAAGGACATCTTTTGGGGGTGTTAGTTCTAAAAGGTCTTGTAGGTCTTCATAGAACCATTTAACTTCAGCTTCTTCAGCATTACTTGTTTGAGCATCGACTTGGATTACCGTGATATTGAATGGTTTGCCTTGGAAACAAACAGAGATCATTCTATTCTTTTTGAGATTGCATCCAAGTACTGCATTTCGGACTCTTTTGTTGACCATGATGGTTACTCCATTTCTTCTAAGGGATTCCTGCCCACTGTAGTAGATATAATGGTCATCTGAGTTAAATTCACCCCTTCCATGACACACTCCCGTTCCAAGGGATAGAGCTCCTGCACCTTGGACTCTCCCAAACCTGGCCCTATGTATTTCTTCATCTGGTGGCTCACCTGCATCCTTTATAAAGTCTTCATTTTGTAGTAAACTGGTAAACATAAAGCTTCCCTCAATTCTGTGACCTCTTCTAGCAAAAAGTCAAATTTAAGAGTGAGGGGTTAATGGAAACTTCTGACTTGTGGCCAAGTCAGACTGATGTTATGAGTAACCTGAGGGCCTGCTCCTTGCAAGCTGGCATTGGAAACAGTGGGCAGTCTCATGGGGCTGAACTCTTAACCTGTGGAATCTCGTGCTCTCTCCAGGTGGACAGTGTCAGAACTGAGCTAGTTTATAGGATACCCAGCTGGGGTGACAGAGAATTGCTTATAGTGGAGCCCTGCCCTGCCCCCACACCTGGTATCAGAAGTGTGAATGTGATAGTGAAACCATGTAACTCAGATTGAGACTCAAACCCAACCAAAACCTACATTGAGATTTGAACCCATGATCTTTTGAAATCACAGAACTGGGCTCAGGGGCTTCCCAGGTAGTGCTAGTGGTAAAGAACCCACCTGCCAATGCAGAAAATGCAAGAGATGCAGGTTCTATCCCTGCGTCAGAAAGATCCCCTGGAGTAGGAAATAGCAGCCCACTCCAGTATTCTCGCCTGGAAAACTCCACGGACAGAGGAGCCTGGTGGGCTACAGTCCATGGGGTCACAAACAGTCGGACATGACTGAGTAACTGAACACACACACACACATGCACATACAAACAACACACACACATACAAACCTGGTCTCAGGACTTAATGAAGCTCAGGTTCTTGATGTCTCATTGTGAAAGGAATTCAGTGACAGACAAAGTGATAGGTAAGAAGTGGATTTATTTGGAGAAAAAACACAGTCTAAAGACAGAGTGTGGGCCATCTCAGAAGGCAAGAGCAGCACCAGCGTATGGGATTGTCAGTTTTTATAGGGGTGGGTAATTCACAGGCTGAAGAGTAGGAGGATTATTCTAGCTATTTTGGGGAAGGGGGAGATGTTGAAGAACTGGGCCACATGCCACTTTTTGGGCTTTATAGTCGGCCTTGGAATTGTCACGGCACTTGTGGGTGTGTCATTTAGCTGAGGATGTGCTACGATGAGCATATACTGAGGCTCAAGGTCTAGAGGAAGTTAACTCGTCCACCATCTTGGATCTATTTGGTTCTTAGCTGTTTGCCATATCCTCGGGCTACGTCATTCTTTTAAAGGTTGTGCCTTGACTCATCTCCTATTCCATAGCAATATTGCCTGGGAAATCCCATGGACAGAGGAGCCTGGTGGGCTACAGTCCATGGGGTCACAAAAGAGTTGGACGTGACTTAGTTACTAAACAACAGAACAACAATAAGAATAAGGCAGAAACAGGGGAAAGGCAGTTTTCCTGAAAAGACTGTACAAGAGAACCATCCTCACACGTCAACTGGAAAAAAAAAAGTACAACTTAAAGGTTGCAAGTTACGTTGTGTTCTGGGGCCTTACTGAGGACTCAAGCCCGGGAGGTAGCCTCTCAGATAGCTCTGAGGAGCTCTTCCAATGAAGTAAGGCAGTAGCCAGGATACACAGGAGTTTTTGCTGGGGGAAAAAATGTACTTAAACATCAAAAGATTACTGTGAATCACAAGAAACAGAGTTCCCAAGTTAATAACTTTAGGCTTTTCTACATATGGAAACACGTAAGTGTGTGGAGCCACTGAAACTGTTCAGTTGCTGCACATCTTCATCACCTGGGGCCAATACCCTGTGTTTCCCCATCCTGAATCCCCCTCAGGGGGCAGCATCAAGAGTGACTGTGGTGGTTGATGGCTTGATGGCAGGCAATATTTGTTGCTTTGAAATGACAGGCAACATTTTTTTTGTCCACTCAAATGTTCAACTCTCTTCAGATCCACAGTCATTACTTTGGGGAATAAAGCATGCATATCAGAAAGAACATGGATTTTTATAGAATTTATCCTGAGCTTAAAACAACCTGTGTCATCCTGCCTACCACTGGGAAGACAATGTAACTTCCAATTTTCCCTCACCTGCCAAAGAGCTCAGATGGTACCTACTTGGCAGAGGTTTTGTGAGGGACTGGCCTCCCTTATAGCACTGCAGCTGTTCTCTGGGACCCTGACTTCCACATGGTGTGGCCGTCGAACTGAGAAGTGGAGCAGGACTCCTTACCCCCAATTCTGTCCTTTCTCCAGGGCAAAGGATGCTCTTCTTCCTCTGATGCTCCCTCCAGAGTGTTGCCTCAGCCCTCCCCTGCAGGACTATAGCATTAGATTCTCCAGTGGTGCTGTTTTAAGCCAGTAAGTTTGTGGCAACTTGTTATGCAGCAGCAGCTAGCTACCAAGCCTGGGAAAACTGCCCCCAAAGCACTGACTTGGATATTCATTATTATTTTTTTCTGTTATGTCCTATAAATAATTTTGGTGATGTATACCCACCTAAAAAATATTTTCTCTATAATAATTGGAGTGACTTCTGGCTTCCTAAAAGATATGTGCCTTATAACATATAAAATCAATCTTTCTAAGGAATTTAGAGGACCATAGTAACACATTTCTGATTACAATCATTGTTTGAGATACTAAACTTCCTGTGACTACAATTAGAGTCCGATTATTTTTGGAACTCCAACACACAACATAGCGCTTCCCATGTGACATACACTTACAAATATGGTTTACTAAATCAATGAGGAAAGTCCACGTTTGCTTATTTTATCTATACAAACAAAAATTCAGAGGCTCTATTAACCAACATGATCCTGTCCCTATATTTTATAGCACCTAGATAATTACAGTGTCATTGAGAGCTCACCATGATTCCTTGAGATTAAACATTTCTGCACTGATATTGACTTGGTCTTTCCCCCAGTTATTTCAAACAGTTCTACTGTAATGATCACCCGTGTAAAATAATTGTTGCCAAGCCTATACTGAATAACTCCTAGCTTTCTTACTATGTGAATCTTCATTAAACCACGATCATCGTTTCCTGAATTCACAAGAGTCCCCTTTCCTATCAGTGTGGCTACTGAATGAGGCAGGAAATCCCATCTGGAAGCACAAGAAGACCTGCAGGGACACCCCTCCACTCACAGAACGCACACTCTCTCACCTTGGCTGGGAAAATGGCCTGGATGCCACCTGTTCTAGAAAATACTTCTCTTGATATCCATTGCTTCTGCAAACACCATGCGTACTCTGTAAGAGAGAAAAAAAAAAACCTGATTTCTCCTAAGAAATTCATTCACTTCCCCATTTATGCTTCCATTCATATATTTCATTGAGATGAGGAAGTTGTGGTTAAACACTGAATTGACAGGAAGCAAAATTAATTCTTACCTATCACATATTGGAAGTTCACATGAGCAACCCTACAGTGCACAAGTGATGCTGGGGTCACAGGTTTGTGAGCAGAGATTTGTAATGAAATCTGAAATCAAGTGGACTTAAAGGAAAGAGGAAAGTCATCTACCAAAGAGGAGGGACAGGAAGGGTACAGCATGAAGGCTTCTCCACTCTGCCTGTCGAGTTCACTGTCTCAGAGGAGACTGGCTCACTGAGAAGGGAGGAGAAACACTCAGACTTTCCCCAACGAGTGGAAAGCAAACCACGGTGGGCACCGACGCTTGTATGTCGTACAGGGATAACACTGAATGTGAAACAAAAGACTAATCATGTGCCCATGGAAGTGTTGCTTAGAATGAGGCTATGTTTTCAAGCAATTGCATTTAAAAACAAAAAAAAAGATTAAAAAAGGGTATGTAGATGTGACAAACCTCCAAGAGGAGGAAATGAATGTTAATGCAAGCAAAAACCATAGAGCCAGTCTAACTCTACCATCTCCCCTTCCCCTAGTCTTCCAGGGGAACCAGTGTCTGCCTTCTGTGTAATTGTAGCGCTTTATACAAGTCTCTCATAGCATAAACTCAAAGTACCATGGAAAATTTACTGACGCATTTCTCCTCTCTGCACCTTAAGTGACTGGAATACTGAAGATATTAAGTAAATATCTGTTGAATAGGTGAATATATATGTGAATGGATAATTAAATGCAGTCTATCCCTGTGGTCAAATGTGTTCAAGTATCTATGTGGAAAGTGCAGTTAAAAGTAGTAACACAGGAAAATCTGACAACACTGCCACACATGACCTGGGTTGTTCCCATGGCCTGCTTCACTCCGACAACATTGGCTCTTTATGTACCCCAGATACATCTACCTGGTGACATCCAGCCAGAAGGACCCCATTACCATCCAGACCATCTATGGTGAGCACAAAGAAAAACACCTGGCAAAGTGATTTTTGTTTATATATGCATTTCAAATAAACAGCTATTCACTGTGTTTTCCTAAGACAGAGCCATCAAGCAAAGTGTTTTTCATCAACACAATAAGCCAGTTTAACCTTACTTCAGAACCTTTATTTATTTCTTAGGGATCTTCCAAAAATCCCATCCAGCCACAAGAACCAGTAGTACCACAAGTCTGGGATAGCAAGTTAACACTTGATGCTGTAACCAAAATTCTTGGAGAATTCTCCGTCTTTAAAAACAGGTATAGGGTCTTCTCTGGTGGCTCAATGGTAAAGAAGCCACCTCGCAATGCAGGAGACATGGGTTTGATCCCTGATCCAGGAAGATGCCACAGGCCGTAGAGTAGCTAAGCCCATGCGCCATGCTATTGAGCCTGTGCTCTAGAGTCCAGGAGCTGCAACGGCCCATGCACCCCAGGGCCGCTGCTCTGCAGCAAGAGAAGCCTCCTTAAGGAGAAGCCCGAGCACCACAGCAGGAGAGGAGCCCCCCACTCACTGCAACCAGAGGAGAGCCCACAGCACAGTCAGAAATGAACAAATAAAATTATTTAAAAAATAAAGACAGATGTAAAGAAGTCAACACTAATGCTGACATATTTTTAAGTTGTTCTGACATTTCATTAAATGTCTTTTATGTCACTCCAGTAATATATTTTTTATATTTAATTTTCATAATAGTGCATTTACCTTAAATGATCTATTCTTCAAAAAATTTTTATCACAGATAGGCCATTAAATCCTCAAAAAATGCATGAAGTAAAAGATATAATAAGAGCTTCACTCAACTACTACCACAGATACAAATAGAGTTAGGCAGATAGGATTTACCTCATTAAAGACCACAGGCTTGTTAGTAAAGGAGTCAGAAATGATTTTCCAATTTGTTTCACCACTTCCCTGTCTAGGGTGATAAACATGTTAGTGAGTTAGAGTAAATAGGTCACTCTGAATAGCTGCTTGAATCAGATCTCTACACTGTGCTGAGGGCAATGTAGCCTGGAGCCCAGACGGGGAAGGCATCATTTATGTATCTCCTTCCCACCTGGAAAGGACGGCCATCTCAAAGCCTATGATCCTGACAGGCCTCTGTTTTCCCATACAGAAGGGAAGAAGTCATTGCAGGGAGCATTGCCCTGAGTTCATGAGGACACCCCTACAGGCAGGTAAGGGTAGGCACACATCATGCATTCTTCCAGAGAGGAGCAGAAATGTCAGAACTCCTTCTGAAGTGTGTGGGCTCAAAAATGCTGAGGTTCCCTTCACACATGGGAGTCTGGCCTCCTGTTCCCACCAAACTGATGCCTTGAAGGATAGGGAAGCAGATTATGCTTTCTCATAGTTTTTGGTCCTCCAAAAGATGAAAATTGCTAGGAATTTGAAGGGAGTCAGAAAGACTCCCTGATCCTATAAAATGTTTGATTATTTTTACTATCATGTGTCAATACTTACACAAGAAGGAAATGCAAGACAATGATGGATATGGCTGCAGTATATTTTCATTTGTATTGGTAAAGATAGATATGCATGGACCAATACTAGAAAATATTTATTTTTTCTTTCCTCCTCACCTTTTTTTTTCCCCTTTCTCCCTGTCTCCCTCCCTTTCTTATTTGCTTTCTTCCTCACCTTCCACTTTAATGGCAAGCTCTTAGGATGTCAGGAAAATCCTCTCTAAAACAATTTTGTGAAGGAAAATTTCCATTTGGCAGGAAGAGTTCAGGTAGAGTTGGAGTCTGGCAATAAAGGAATCACTCAGAGAATTCCCCGTGACCTTGACATTTATCCTTGAGGGAACTGGAACCTGGATGTGGTCACAGATTTGCACAAGGTTCTTAGCCACTTGGGGAAAGATTGAATCAGGGACTGACACAAGGATTTGGGAGCAGGTAGTTGGCCATCACTTTGCCAACAAAGGATCGTCTAGTCAAGGCTATGGTTTTTCCAGTAGTCATATATGGATGTAAGAGCTGGACGATAAAGAAAGCTGAGTGCCGAAGAATTGATGCTTTTGAACTGTGGTGTTGGAGAAGACACTTGAGAGTCCCTTGGACTGCAAGGAGATCCAACCAGTCCATCCTAAAGGAGATCAGTCCTGGGTGTTCATTGGAAGGGCTGATGTTGAAGCTGAAACCACAATACTTTGGCCACCTCATGCGAAGAGCTGACTCATTGGAAAAGACCCTGATGCTGGAAAGGATTAGGGGCAGGAGGAGAAGAGGATGACAGAGGATGAGATGGCTGGATGCCATCACCGACTTGATGGACACGGGTTTGGGTGGACTCTGGGAGTTGGTGATGGACAGGGAGGCCTGGCGTGCTGCGATTCATGGGATCGCAAAGAGTCGGACACGACTGAGTGACTGAACTGAACTGAGTTGATCTGGAGGTGATCCCATGTGACTTGACTCCTCCTCATGGCCAAGGAGTAGGGAACTGAGATAAGTGAGCAGAGACAACAGAGATATGCCCGTGAACAGGTTACCACTCTGGCCAACAGGGGTCCAGTCCCACTGAAGACCCTTTATGTCCTCAAAGAGCGCCCTTCAGAACTGTCCCACCAAAGGGCCGGGGACCTGGGGTACTTCCCACCGACATTTCCCCTCGTTGTTTGAGGAGATCCTGAAGGTGTCACTAGACAGCGCCTTGGCGGGCACTGCACTGGCCCAGCTGCCCCTGGGCTGGGGAGAGCGCAGGGCTGAGGGGAATGATGGGGACCCTCTGTCAAAGCTGCACATCTGGTGGTGGGCCCAGGGGTTTGGGCATCAGGAGGATCTGCTCCAAAGACTGACAAGGAGGGTGCTTTCCACGCATCAGCCTTTGTAGGATCCTCTACTATTTCCCAAGGCTGGCTGGCTATGGGGCTTCCATTCCATTTTGGTAGTTTGGGGGACACATGTGTCAGCCCACGTGGAAGTCTCTGCTGTGCTGTTACTCCAGTATCCACGACTGTGAAATGAACACAATCGAATTCCAAGCTGAAAGATCATAATAAAGAAGAGTTAATTCTGAGCCGCTGTTGCCTCTTACTAGCCTTAGACATCTCTGGCCTCCTGGGGTCAACCTCCCCTCAACTTCTCATCCACTTCCACGCAGGATTTTGTGAGATGGGATATAAGGCAGGTAAAGGACTTATGTTGGAAGCGGTTACTTTTGTGAACATTAGGCTTGTGTTCCAGAAATGAGAACATCTGTAAGGCAGCCAGATTGAGGGCAGTTAGATAGAATCTGTTATTTTCTTCTAATATACACACAGATGTCTTTCACAAAATAGTTGATCTAAATTTCATTCGTGACTTCTGGACAGTACTATCAAATGGAGTTGAGATTGCTTACAAAGTTGTTAAAAGAGTTACATCTTATCTTTTAAAGGTAAAGCTTCTGATTTTTTTCTGTCAATATTTTTGTGAGTTAGATTTTTCATTCGTTTTTTAGTTGAAAATTAAGGAGGTACAGGATACTTTTCAAGCTGTGGATTTCCCTTGAAAGCTAATAGTTTCACCTACCAAGTCTGTGGCTCTGTGATGGTGATTAAAATTTGTGGAGTCTGTTTCTCAAAAATTTAAGTTACATCTGTGTATTTTAGTTGTGCTGTACTCAGTCACCTCTGACAGTGCGACCCCATGGGGTAGCCATTCCCTTCTCCAGAGGATCTTCCCAACCCAGAGATTGAACCTGGGTCTCCCACATTGCAGGCGGATTCTTTACTGTCTGAGCCACGAGGGAGGCCCAAGAGTCCTGGAGAGGGTAGCCAACTGTAACCTGCTCTCTAGCCTGTAGGCTCCTCTGTCCATGGGATTCTCCAAGGCAAGAATACTGGAGTGGGTTGCCATGCCCTCCTCCAAGATACAACCACTAAAAAAAACTAATATTAGTAAGACTGACAACACCATATGTTGATGAAAAGCCAAAATATCTGCAACTCTCATACAGTATAGAAGTTGCTCACAAAGTTAATTTACTGTAGAACCTATGATCTTTTGTATATATTTTCCCAAGCTCAATGAACACATAGTATGCAAAAAGCTCTTTCAAGAATGTCCATAGCATTTTTATTCATGATAGCCCAAGTCTGAGTCATACAATAGAATATTATATAAAAATGAAAGTGAATGACCTACTGCTACTCCTGGCACAACTCATTTTACTGCACTTTGCAGATACTGTGTTTGTATTTTTTTTTTTATAAATTGAAGATTTGTTACAATCCTGAATCAAACAAGGCTATTTTCCAACAGAATTTTCTTACTTTGTGCTGCTATGTAACATTTTGGTAACTCTCAAAATATTTCAAACTTTTAAAGTGTTATATGTGTTACAGTGGTCTGTGATCTTTGCTGTTACTATCGTAATTGTTTGGGGGCACCATGAACCATACCCATATAAGATGGCAAACTTCAGTGATAAATGTTGTGCATGTTCTGACTGTTCCAAAAACCAGCTGTCCACACGTCCCCCTCTACTCAGGCCTCTCTATTTCCTGAGAATAGCAATATTGAAACTGAGCTAGTTAATAATCCTACAATGGCCCCTAAGTGTTCAACTTGCATGGCCCTCACTTCAAATAAAAAGCTAGAAATGATTCAGCTTAGTGAGGAAAGCACATCAAAAGCTAACTTAGATCAAAAGGTAGGCCTTTTGCCCCAAACAGCCAACCTGTGAATGCAAAAGAAAAGCTCTCAAAAGAAAATAAAAGTGTTACTCCAGGAACACACAGATGATAAGAAAGCAAACCAGCTTTATTCTACTATCACCATCGAGCACACGTGGGGCAAGTTTGGTCACTTTCCTATTCATTCTGAGAGTGACAGAAGGATGCCTACTATCCCTGATATTTGTTCAATGTAGTCCTGGGACTCTGTCCAAAAATTAAGACAAGAAAAACAATGATGTACATAAAGATTAAAAGGAAAGAGTCCAAATTACCATTGTTTTCAGATAATTAGATCATTTGCATAGAAAACCCCAAAAGAACCAAAACTCTTTGGACAGAAATTTCAGCATTTTCAAATATAACATAAACATATCAAAATTACTTATATTCCTATATGCTCACAATAAAAAAGTAGGTAAAATATAGAAAGTAAAATACTAATGGTTACAGTAAAATCTACAATCTATATAGGAAATAATGTAGCAAAAATAGACCTTAACCTTTAAAATAAAATTTTAAGAGTTGTTAGAGATACACAAAGAAACCCAAACACCACATTCATGAACGAATGACATGATTCTCTAAAGATAATCCTTTTCCCAAAATTAACTTATAAATGGAATGAAACTTCCATTAAATCCAAACAGTATTATTTGGAAAACAAAAACTGATTTTGAAGCTTTTGTGAAGGACTAGATACAAACAAAGAGCTATGGATTTTAACAAAGCATAAAGATAGAGTTGCACCAGACATTAAGACAGCTCACAAAACCATTACAAAACTGACATAGGAGCAGAGACAGGAGCTTATGGAGCCAAATATGAGTCAAGAAACATATCCTTGATATGATAGAGGAGGCATCACAACTTAGAAGGAAAACAATCAGTAGTAAATAATGCTTGGAGAAAGCTGGTATACTATATGGAGAAAATAAAGGTGGATTCTCTCTCCCATTCAGTGTTTATGATTGATACTCTACCATGTATTGGCTTGGCCAAAAAGTTCATTCTGGTTTTTGTACTATTTACAAAAAACCCAAACACACTGTTTGGGCAACAAATACTTCCAGCACTCCACCTGCTGGCCGCAAGGAAGGATTCTATTGATACTTCCTAGTTTACTTTCTGTAGGTGGAGCCACATCATTAGCTCCAGGCAATGAACTGTGAGTGGTGGTGACATGTGGCTCTTCTGGGCTGGAACATTTCCTTGCCTGCACAAAACCCTCCAGGTCTCTTTTTCCATCCAACATAACAACTGATAGAACTCAAAACTATGGCTCCTCTGGAAGTCTGGGAAACAAGTTTACTGCCATAAGCAGAGTCCCTCAGTCCAACCATGATGGTTGCATAGCATGAGCACGAAGTAATCCTTTGTTGCTTTAAGAGACATTAAAGGATTCCGGGCTTATGGTCACAGAATAATTTAACCTATCGTCTTTGGTATAAACCATGTATAAAATTAAACTTTGAATGGATTTAGGAATCTCAGTTTTGTTGCAGGTTCTTCTGAACCTCATTCCTGTCGATGGTAAGTAGTCATGAAGTATTCAACTGTTACTTAGCAGACTTAAAAATGTTCCTTTTACCAGCAAATTGTGCAAACTGTCCAAAGCAAATTGTGACATGTGTGACCACCAGTGTGTCCATAGACGACCCTATCCATGGCCTTCTAAAGCTGCTCCACACAACATCACATTAAGATGTTCCTCTGCTAATGGAGGGCAAAACTCTGTGCTCAGGGAGTCTGTGGGGTTTCCCATTCTCTGTTCTCACCTACAGCAGATTACACTGTACTGAGCCTTGGTGAGTCTCCAACGCTCAGTTCGCCAACCAACCCGCCAACCAACCAACCTTCACTAGAGGAGATAATGGCCACCTGTGTTCACATTTGTTTCAGACTTCTGACCTGATAGCTCAGTTGGTAAAGAATCAGCCTGCGAAGCAGGAGACCTTGGTTCAATTCCTGGGTCAGGAAGATCCCCTGGAGAAGGGATAGGTACCCTCTCCAGTATTCTTGGGCTTCTCTTGTGACTCAGCTGGTAGAGAATCCGCCTGCAATGCAGGAGACCTGGGTTCGATCCCTGGGTTGGGAAGATCCCCTGGAGAAGGGAAAGGCTGCCCAGTCCAGTATTCTGTCCTGGAGAATTCCATGGACTGTATAGTCCATGGGATCACAAAGAGTCGGACACGACTGAGCCACTTTCACTTTCACTTTTCACTGACCTGATCAAACCACTCACTGCCCAGATGGACTCTGCGTGCCCTCTAGTGGTTTCATACGCACATGACCAGCCCTGGCTTGGCTGAGAGGGCCAGGTCTGTCTTCCATGACTTCATTAGGCCTTGTTTACTCCTCTGCACAGGCTTCCTTGATGGCTCAGGCTGTAAAGAATCCACCTGCATTGAGAGACACTCAAGTGCAATCCCTGGGTTTGGTAATATCGCCTGGGTAAGAGAGCGGCTACCCACTCCAGTGTTCTTGCCTGGAGAATTCTGTGGACAGAGGAGCCTGACAGGCTACAGTCCCATGAGCCAGTCCCAAAGAGTCAGACAAGACTGAGTGCCTAACACAGACACACTACAACACACAGCCTTGAAGCATCTGATATTTTACACTCGGGACATACTGTAGTCCTGAAAACTTCTTCTATATCTAATAATGATAATTAATCTTTAGCATAAGACAGAAAAATATCTGGATGGAGACATATCAAAATGTTAAGTGGTCACCTCCTGAGGAGGGATGTTGAATAAGTGAGGGGCTTGGGGAATTCACATTGCATTTCATACTTCTGAGTGTTTTTTATGTGGTTTGTTTGCTTGTTTAAACAAGTGAGCACATATTCCGGTATTACTTTTAAGTAAATGACTTTTAAAAGAAGTCTTTTGAATAGCCCTTTATGGTTTATAGTCTGCTTTTGGGCTGCTACCTCCTTAGAGCCCATGGCTATCCTGCAAAGGACTTTCCTATTTAGTTGTCAGAGAACTCTTATTTTGTGCCATGTGCAGGCACTTACCAGGCATATCTATGTTTAATCTTCACAACATTCCTACCAGGCTCCTCTGTCCACGGGATTTTCCAGGCAAGAGTACTGGAGTGGGTTGCCATTTCCTTCTCCAGACGATCTTCCCAACCCAGGGATCGAACCTGGGTCTCCCACATTGTAGGCAGACGCTTTCCCATCTGAGCCACCAGGGAAGTCCATGTCGGTGTTACTGCCACTATTTACATAGGAGGAAACTAAGGCATAGGGATGTGAAGCGATTTGCTCAAGGTTGACAGCTGTAAGTGGCCAGAGACATGAAATAGAAGCACAGAGATGAAGGAATCTGTCCACGGTCAAGCAGATGGAAGAAAGAGATCAAACCTGGGTCTCCAGACTTCCACTCCACACGCAAAAGATAAACTGGCTGCCTGTGCGGGCCCTGGGGCTTCACTTAAGCTTCCTCTGAAGTTCTGTCCTCATGTACTAGGCAACCACACTTGCATAATTTAGAGGAAAGAAGGGTCAAAATATTCCTATGGGGACCTTAGTGTACATTTAAACTGAAGAAGCTACTAAGGTGAAAGGTGACCTTAGGCTATGACTTTGTTGAGCTTTAATGGAAACAGTTTGAACCCAAACTGTTATGAAACCAAAACAGAATTTCCAAATCCACTTACATTACACGCCTGCTAGCTATGTGACCTTGGGTGATTCACTTAACATCTCTGATCTTCAATTTCTATATTGCTTTAAAAATCCATATAAATAGATTCACATGAAAGTGATCCTGCAAAAGGAACTACTACAGCCCCTGATTTAGAATGGGGCTTAGTAAGTACTCACATGATATATTTTTGGCCCTGGAAGTCAAAATGGGGACCAAGGTGGGTGTAGGTCATCCTGGGGTCATAGGGCATGATCTTCTAAAGGACTTTAAAACCACATGCAGACCCACAGATTCTCAGATACCCTCCTCTGTGCAATCACCCCTCCCCACATGAACCGGCCACTCCCATCTCTTCCCATTGAGATTTGCTGCCTGTGGTGAGCATGGTGACAGTCCCAGACATGTCCACACCTGAATCCCTGGACATCTGTGAATATGTGAATCTACACGGCAAACGAGATTTTACACATGATGAAGGTTAAAGACTTCGAGCTGGGGAGAGTATCATGGGTTACCCGTGTGGGCCCAATCTAATTACAGTAAGTCTGCTACATACATACCTTCACGTTGTGAACTCTCAAGAAAACGAACATAAGTTCACGTGTCCAATCATGTCAGTTAGTTCACGTGTCTGGTGTACATTTTCACATGCATGCATCCTCTACACGTGGCTGTGCTTTTGTGTACTTTATTGCATAGTCATGAAGAGAATACAGTACTATGCCTTCTTTGTTTCAAGCCTAGGATGTCTGGAAGCGAGCCTTTAAAAGCAGCAGTGATGTAGCTGGACTACTGTCCTTTTCAAAGTACTGTACTGTAAGATTAAACAATTTTTATCTGTGTTTGTTGTTTTTTATGTGCTATTTGTGTGATAAGTGTTATAAACCTATTACAGTACAGTACTATATAGCTGATCGTGTTAGTTGGGGACCTAGGCTAACTCTTCTGGACTTAATAAACAAAATGGACTTAGGATCACACTCTCGGAACAGAACGCGTTCGTACCTAGGGGACTTGCTGCTGGAGAGAACTTCTCCCAGCTGCCGTCAGGGAAAGAGGTTAAGGACGGATGGGTTAGAGAGGGCGTGAAGGGTTTGAAGACCGAGGACCGGGCCACAGCCGATGCGTCCAGGCCCCCTTGGGAAGCTGAAAGCAGCGAGGACTCTGATGCCCCCGGCAGGAGACAGAGCCCTGCTGACACCTGGATTTTAGCCCAGGGAGACCCGTGTCAGACTCCAGACTGCACAACCGTGAGAGAAGGCACGCTCTCGTCTTAAGCCCTGGCTGGGGTGGTCTGTTCCAGCGGCCGCGGGAAGCTCGCACGTGGCGGGAGATGGGAGCGGGTCCCCAGAGTGCGCGCGCGCGCGTCCTCCTGAGAATCCGGGCCACCGGGCCAAGGCGAGGGGAGCAGGACCGAGGGGGTCGCTAAGAACGAGAGCGGGTCCGTCAGGGGCGCTCTCGACCCCGGGGCCAGCGGGGCGGGCAGGGCCCAGCAGTCTGGTGGGGGCCGGGGGAGGCGGCTGGTTTGCTCTGTTTCGTTTCCATCAAGAAGCATCAGAGGGGAAGGTGTCAAAGCCGGGAAAGGGAGACGGGGAGAAGGTGTAAAGAGAACCGGCTCTGGGGTAGAAACAAGAGACATCGTGCACACGAGGAAGGGCCGTTATCAGGAGTCTGGATGAGTGAGATCAGCCTGCTTTGGGGTTTTTTGTTTGTTTTTTCAGACGTTGAGGTAACTTCCCTGTGGTAAGAAGTCGTGTCTCTTGATGTAGCAAGATGGCACGTGATGCCAGACCCCCGAGAGTGGGCAAGACGTGGAAGCCACACAGCTCAGGAGAGACAGAAACCGAGACCCCCATCACAGAGCCGAGCTCGTTGAGGAGGGAAGAGAATCCGGGCAGCTTCCGTCAGCAGGGCTCCTCTGGCGGTCGAGCGGTGAAGACCCTGTGCTCCCAGGGCAGGCAGTTCCAGCTGATCCCTGGTCGGGGGGCTGAGACCCCACATACTACACGGTGGCGTCGAAAACCAGAAACTTCAGTCAGCAGTTTCCTCCCTCCCGAAACAGAGCCGTTGGAACGCAAACGCGTATCTCCCTTCCCGGTCTGTCCTCACGAAAGTGAAAGTGAAAGTCGCTCAGTCCTGTCCGACTCTTTATGACACCATGGACTGTACAGTCCCCGGGACTCTCCAGGCCAGAACACTGGAGTGGGTGGCCTTTCCCTTCTCCAGGGGATGTTCCCAACCCAGGGATCGAACCCAGGTCTCCCGCATTGCGGGTGGATTCTTTACCAGCTGAGCCATCAGGGAAGCCCAACATGGGTCTCTGTCAAATGGTTTTGTGCACAGTTATTGACTATCATCAGATCTTTTTTTTTTTCTCTATTTTGTCTTATCCTCAACACTCTCAAGTTGGGAGGGGATGTGAAGCACTGGCAGAGTCGGGGAGGTAAATGGGAATGTTTGCAGTTAAAAAACAAGACAGAGGTTGGATCCTAGCTGCCAACTGTAACCGCCTTCTCATAGGCCTGTGCCATCTCTGCTGCTCAGCCGAGCTTTATTGGCCTCACCTGCCTGCTGCGTTCACTGCCCCAGCTTTTGTTAAGTCACTCTCAGTTCCTTCAGGCTCAAGCTCTAACCTGGCTCTCACCTGCCATTGGCTCTCACCTGCCATCCCCCAAAAGTATGGCTCTTACATTATCCAGACACCTGGTATTATCCCCTGTGGATCCCCCAGGGTCCATCTACGATGTGAATGGTCATCCTGGAGATGAGGGCTGTGATGGCCCAGGCTCCCTTAACCTCGTATCTCCACCACCCATCCTCACAGAGAGATCTCTCCTCCCCGTGTAGGAGGACCTGTGGCCACCGCAGCGTCAGGGCCTGTCGCCATCACCGCCCTCCTCCCGCCCCTTCCATGTTCTCCTCCCCGCCCCGGCTGTCCTGGGCACCGTGACCCGCTCAGCCCAGATCATCTCTAGGCCCTGACACCAACAGTGGCTGCTTGTGGCTGACCTTTTTGATATTCAGCTCCTGTCCTTCCCCCATCTGGTTCCAGCCTACCTTGTCAACCTGCTTCTCTTTATAAATTCTGTCCTTCCAACCCCACAACCTTGTTAGTCTCCAGCTGTAATCCAAGGTTTCTGTGATGTTGTGGTTTATAAGAAATACCTATTAATATTTGATCATTTGGAACCACAGTTTCTGACACACAGCTCACAAAACCCATGGGGTTTCCCAAGTGTTGAGGGTGATAAAGCTTGAGGTGACTTTTGGAAAGCACCTAAGAATAAAGGCTGGTCACTGAAAGACACAACCGTGTGATTAAAGGTTGGAACTTTACATCCCACTCCCTGATCTCTGGGGAGACGGGGTAGAAGGGTTGAAGATTGAGTCAGCTGCCAATGGCCAACAATTTAACCAATTGTGGTCATACAATGAAGCATCCATAAAAGCCCACAAGGACAGGACTTGGAGAGATTTCAGGATGGTGGGCACGAGGAGGTGAGTGCCCTCCCCCCACACACCTTGCTCTGCGGCCTTTCTTCCCTTGGGCTCATTCTGAGTTACATCCTTTTATAATAAACTGGTGATTTACTAAGTAAAATGTTTTTCTGAGTCCTGTGAACTGTCCTAGCAAATGAATTAAACCCAAGGAGAATGTGGTGTGAACTCTTGATTTATAGCCAGTTGGTCAGAAGCACAGGTGATAACCTGGGCTTGTGACTGGCGTCTGAAGTGGGGGTGCGAAGGGCAGTCTTGTGGAACTGAACCCTGAAACTGTGGAGCCAGGTGTTCTTTCTGGGTAGTGTCAGGACTGAGTTGAATTCTCAAAAACTCTGCTGGTGACCGAGAATCACTTGACGCGTTTGTGGGCCGCCGTCTGTAGGGTCGCACAGAGTCGGACACGACTGAAGAGACTTAGCAGCAGCAGCAGCAGCTAACCCCGATACACACAGATACACACGCTGAACTGCATCTCAGAACACTAAAAATTCTCTCCTGCCTCTGCCTTTGTTTTTTGTCTCTTCTAATTCCGCCCTTATTCCCCTCAATATCAATGCCAGAATGCAGTCCATTGCTGGAAATTTACTGCAAGGCCACTCCCTCTTGTGAAGGCTCTGCTGGTCTCTTCAGGGGGTTTCATTGTTCTTTCTCTTGAGCCCTTAAGGTGTGGATGTCTGTGTTCTCTATCCTCTTGGACAAAGAGGTTCTTAATTCATTCTCAGAGTCACTTGGGATGCTCCCTAAAATTATATATGCCTCTGCTCCACCCCTTAGATTCGGATTCAGGGTCTGGAGCAGGGCCCATTGGTGGTGGTTGTTCAGCCACTAAGTTGTGTCTGACTCTCTGTGACCCCAATGGACTGACTGGAGCCTCATGTGACCCTCTGTTGGATGGACTGCAGCACGCCAGGCCTCCCTGTCCATCACCAGCTCCCGGAGTTTACCCAAACTCATGTCCATGGAGTCGGTGATGCCATCCAACCGTCTCATCCTCTGTCATCCCCTCTTCCTCCTTGCCTTCAGTTTTTCCCAACATCAGGGTCTTTTCCAAGGAGTCAGCTCTTCGTATCAGGTGGCCAAAGTATTGGAGTTTCAGTTTCAGCATCAGTCCTTCCAGTGAATATTCAGGATTGATTTCCTTTAGGATTGATTGGTTTGATCTCTCAAGAGTCTTCTCCAACACCACAGTTTGAAAGCATTGATTCTTTGGCACTACCCTTCTTTATGGTCTCACATCCATACACAACTACTGGAAAAACCACAGCTTTAACTACATGGACCTTTGTCGGCAAAGTGATGTCTCTGCTTTTTACTACCCTGGGTTTGTTATCGTTTTTCTTACAAGGAACAAATGTCTTTTAATTTTGTGACCAGGAAGGATCAAACCCATGCCCTCTGCAGTGGAAACATGGAGTCTTAACTGCTGGAGCCCTAGGGAAGTCCCCCACTTATCTGTGTTTTTAATACAGACTCTGATATAGAGGTGAGATTGAGAATTATTATCTTATTTTGAATTTTTCCTCACCGGGAGAACAAAGGGGAGATTACCAGGAAAGATAAATGGAAAAAAAAAGTTTGAATCAGATTTCTGGACCTCAGTTTGGTTACCTTTAAAATGAGGATAATAACCCCTTCTTCCTTGGGTTATTATGAAGCTTAAGGGAGGCAATATGTAGTAAACCTCTAAGACTGAGTCCTACAGAGTAAAGACACTTAGTACACACCTTCTGCTCACTTAATAGTAAAGGCTGCCAGCTTCACGCAGTGTTCAATAAAGGTGGTTTGTGTGATCTTCAACTTAACCACTTATACTCTATGTGAAGGGTGTTAAGTTACACCCTGAGCTCTGGATGCTGAAGAAAGTGGTATGGAAATTACTTCATCACTCAGTGGCTTAACCTTGAAGCACTTCTCTTTCTGGAAATGTGGAGCTTTTCAACACTGATGACTCAGTTTACAGAATGAGCACAAGAAGAAGCACAACTTAATCACATTTGCAATGCAGAGAAGAGTGAGGGTTTACATTAGACTTTCACATGCACGGTCTCATCCGGTCCCCCTGAAGCCATGTGAGGGAGATGTTAATGTCCCAGTTACAGAGATGTGGAAGTTGAGGCCCAGAAGAACTTAAATGATTTGCTAAAAGTTACATAAGTAGGAAGTGGCAGAACTGCAAATTGAACCCAGTTAGTATTAGTATGATTTCATGTCTGATGCTCTTTACCTTCACTGCAAGTGATCCCAACAATCATCTGTTCATTTGGTCAGAGGGCAGAGACGTCCATGCTGATCATCACAGTTCAAAAATGCATGATGCAGGGAACATTTTTACCTGTTCACAAATGATTCGAAGATCCATCTGCTTCACTGGGTAAACTGTACTCAGCCTGTGCTCTTTCCTCTACCGGCTCACATTTCCCATTGGCAAACTCCTACTCAGCCTTGAAGACTCAGGCCTCCCTGAGCACCTCCAGGGAGCTTTCCCTGCTACCTATGCCACCCCAGCTAGCCAGACACATTCTTCTCCTTTTTTAGTTTTTTTAAAGCTCAAGGGAAAACAAGCTGTATCTATGCAATCAGTTTCTTCTTGGGCCTAGAAAGCAAAACAGCTATAAAACGACGACTTGCTACTTCTGCAGTGGAGCAGCACATTAGATGGTGAGACGAGGTTGCTGTCTACAGTGGGTGGCAGCATGGAGAGAGAAAGGCCCTTCACTGCCCTTCACCGTCTCTGTCCAAAAGTAAATTTCCACCATCTCCTTTACTTGCTCTGAAACTCACAGGAAACAAAACCTTCATTTAAAAAAATGTCAGCTTTTTTTTTTTTCTGCTGAGAAATTGGCTTAAAAGGCAAATGGTCCCCAAGTTCACACTAAAGTGGAAATGATTGATAGCTGTTTTTTTCCCAGAAGCAGATTTTCAGACAAGGGAGGGCCTAAGAGAACTCTGTGTCTGAGAAGGGAGGTGCAGACACCATGGAGGTGACCGTCAGTCAAATATAGAGAAAGGATTCAGAAAGCAGAAGCCACAGACCCTGAAAACAAGCGTGGCCTTCTCCACTATTGTACTGGGGCTGGACCTGTCATCTGGGATCCAAGTCCAAAATTCTGTTTCATTTTTTTTCCTTATATGTATATATTTTTTCTTTTTATTTTTTATTGAAGGATAATTGCTTTACAGAATTTTGTTGTTTTCTGTCAAACCTCAACATGAATCAGCCATAGGTATACAACACAACATTTACGCAAACACTAGAGAACCAAGTTCAGTAAAGTTTGGGATTCTTGTCTAAATCATTTCCCATCACGTTCAGGAGAAAGTACATTGACAAACCTTATAAACAAGACGGTGAATCAAAATAACTCAACATAAGGCGTTCTCATTTAGGGAGAAAAGGTTTTTTCACTGAAGACCTAATGCACAGAAAGCCACATCATGACTAAGTTGTGTACCCAGGGAGGGTTAACATGGAGAACAGCTTGAACCACTTGGCAAAAGTTAGAAGCTGAGGGCAAAGACAGGATCCCACATCTCTGCACATCCCCATTCCGCTTTCCTCTGAGGACAAGCTCAAATTCTACCTCCGTCAGGAAGCCTTCCTTGCACTTTCCTCCAGACTCCCACAGTATTTCACCTGAACCGCTGTTAACTTATCTCCAATAGCCTCACACTCAGTACAGCACCTGGCACACAGGAGGTGTCAGGAAATACGTCTTGAATGAATGTAAGAATCCACGTCAGAAACACTCATCTGCTCTCTAGATGGGTTCTAACCCAAGCCGTGTTTCTTCGGCTTGTTTTAAAAGCTGTTAAAAGACTTCAGGAGGGAACTGAAGCACTTACCAAAGCCTCTCAAATAGAGATGTTATTGACATATTAACAATATGTTATTATGTGCTGTACATGTTGACAAACACATCTATGCACAAGAACAGGCTGCCTTTACAGAATACCATTGACCCTTGACCAACATAGGTTTAAACTGTAGGCCCGCTTACACTTGGATTGTTTTCTTCTTTATCCCTCATTTTATTTATCGGAATAGAATCATTTTACCACGGTGTGTTAGCCTCTGCTGCACAGTGAAATGAATCAGCTGTCTGTACACGCGTGTCCCCTCCCTCTGGGACCTCCATCCCAGCCCACACCCCTGTCCCCACTCCTCTAGGTCCTCACAGGACACTGAGCTCAGCTCCCGTGCCAGACAGCAGGTGCCCACCAGCCATCTGTTTATACCCGGGACGGTATGCATGTTGGTCCTAGTCTCCCAGTTCACCCCACTGGATGTTCTCAATAATAAATACTCGAGTATGACAGGCTGGAGCGTTGGTTGAATCTGCCGACACAGAAGTGAAGATACAGAGGACCTGAGGATACAGAGGGCTGACTATAAATTACATGCAGATTTCCGGTTGCATAGAAGGTCAGCACCCAGCCCTCCCCCTTGGTAAGGGTCAACTGTATATATGTGTGCGCTTAGTCACTCAGTCGTATCCGATTCTTTGCGACCCCATGGACTGTAGCCCACCAGGCTCCTCTGTCCATGGGATTCTCCAGGCAAGAACACTGGAGTCAGTTGCCATTTCCTTCTCCAGGGGATCTTCCCAACCGAGGGATCGAACCCAGGTCTCCCGCATTGCAGGCAGATTCTTTACCATCTGAGCCACCAGGGAAGCCCAAGAATACTGGAGTGGGTAGCCTAACCCGTTGCCAGGGGATCTTCCTGACCCAGGAATAAAACAGTTTCCTGCATTGCAGGTGGATTCTTTACCAGCTGAGCTACCGGTGAAGCCCCAACTGTCTATATAAGTATGTATGAATGAATCTATTCAGAGCCCTCTGTGGTGGCAGTGAATATGCACATGGAGTCAGAATATGTGGGACCGAGGGCCACGGTTTGAAAAGCAGGCCCAAGGGCCCCTGCCCAGCACAGCTGCTGCAGAGCCACATTGTCTGGGAGTCCTCTCCAAGTCTTTTCCTTTGGGCATGCACAAGGCATCTTGTGCCCCTTCTTCCTGTCTTCTCCATCCACACAAGCCAAGCTCTCCCGGCTGCCACAGGCCTGGACCTACAGCTCCATCTGGGCCAGCCAGGTGCTGGAGGGGGAGGCTAGACAATAAGTCCTGATGTATCAATCGTAGCTACCAGTTCAGCCTCTAAACACACACCCTACGATTGAATCCTGGCTCCTCCACAAGGTTAGCACGTGACTTATATAAGCCATCTCATGTCTCTGGATTTGATTTTATCTGCAAAATGCAGATAATAGTAGTGTCCACCCTCCAAGGCCTTGTGAGCATGGGCCAAGGTCATATACGTATAGCACGTAAGTCTGAGACATAAGAAATATTTAGTAAATGACTGTTATTATCATTACCATCAGTATTGTTTTCTGTGCCTTTCCAAGGAAAATCCAGCTTGTGGACTGGGGTTTTCTATTGCATTGATGCCAAAACCACATCTTCCAGAAACTACTCTAGGACCCCCTGATGCATCCAACTTCGTCACAGCACACACAAGCACACACGCTCCTGACCTACAACAACGGGGGGTAAGTGCAGAGATTCTCCAATTAGACCCCTTAGTCCCAAGACACCTACTGCTAATCAATATTCTACTGTTTAAGTTAACACAGCCTCAGCCTCTGACACATCCAGAAATGCTGTTTATTAACTTCAGAATTAGTCTCCTATTCCTTTTCCTTGACAGTTTTGCAAAAGTAAATATGTAAAAGTCCTAAAGCAGAGTAGCAAATTGTACTTTTTTCCATTGAAAGGCTCCCCCATTTGAGGGTACTCGATCATGTTATAACATTGCAGAACTGTAAGGGTGTAATTAGCCTGTGTTGCTTCACATTCCCGATGGGGCAATTGTTTAAGACACGGCTTTATAAGGGACCAAATGAAGCAGTGAGAGACATGTGATGCTGTGATCTTCAGGGTACCCGCCAGGGGAAGGGGCAGAAGGCAGGCCGGGAGAGGCAGTCTTTGAACACAAGGCCATGTTCAGCCTGAAGATGCTCCCACTTCTGCTCTTACTCCACGTGCAGCTTTCCAGGGCCTTTCCAGTATCTTTTGCATCCCTAGAAGAGAAAAATAGAGACATTGTTCAGGTAACTCAACTGTCATTTACGTGGGTGGTTGATTTGCTGGCGATGATAAAATTGTGTGGGTTATCTTCTCTTTTTAGTTGAAACAGCCTGAAGGAATCACGTGAATGATTTGCTTGAGGTTGCACATCTTGTTTCAATGATTAGGAGAGTTCCAAACGGGGCTCTCTGAAAGCCAAGCGTGCAAGCACGCTGGACTTCAAACCCTCGGAAAACACGGCTGCCAAGCTGTTCCAGCTGGGAAAACCTTTTAGAAGGAATGGTTTTAATTATAAGATGATTTTCTTTCTCACTTACCTAAGATTTCCTATATAGAATGTCTGCAATGCAGTTACTATAGGACTGGTGCTTTTTGTATGGACTTGTCTTTGCAGCCAAATATCTCAGGTGTACAAGAGAGTGTGAGGATGGGAAACAATAAGAAACTAGAAATCAGTTCATCGTGTGGTCATATTTCCTAAAATCAGATTATGGGGCTGTTTATAAACTCTTGGAAGCATTATAAAAAGCAAAACTGATAGCTTTTTTCCCATTGTTTAACAATATGAAAGTCAGGCCAAGTTTTTAAAGAAACACAAAGGAATGCTGTCAGAAATTTGTCATGAACAATTTTCTTAGCATTACAGTTTTAGAAAAGCATTCTTTTCCTGTTGATTCTTTTTGTTTGACTTAAAAAATACTTCTTACCATGATATAGTAACCCATGGGCTGATAGCCAGAAGTGATTAAGTACTTATTCTACACAGGGTGCCCTGCTCAGCATTTCTCAAATATTGTCTCATTTCATCCTACAGCAACCCTGTGAGGACAGATTATTAATTCCACTTTAGAGATAAAAGTGAATCTTAAATCATCCAAGTGATGTGTCTAGGACACACAATTAATCCATGGCAGAGCTAAGTTTTGAACCCAAAGCTATCTGATCTCAAAGCCTGTGTGAACACAAAATTGCTGTGTCTTGTGTCACTTGCAAAATGCCATTTAAGGATGCTTAAGGTGAAAGAAAGGAGTCTCATAATTGGCTCATTAACAACCTTCAGAACCTTTACTCCTTAATGAGTTGCTAGCCCCTCTCGAAGAGCTACTGTGGTGGATAAAAGGCTAATGAGAGTGATGCTGCTCTTACTCCAAAACATGTTCGGGGTTTTTCCTCTTAAAATTCTCAGTTCTCATTTGGAAAACAACAGGGTGAATTGGGACCCGATTATCATCTTGGCAAGTTCCTTATTTTTTTGCATCTTCATGTCAGTGTGAATGATTAACCCTCCTCTACAATAGTGAAAAGAGGATTTAAAAAGAGAATCTGCGTTGCTGCAACTAATACTTCAAGAAGTCAATAAATGCTTATGCTGTTTTGTTTTGTTTTGTTTGCTTTTTAATAAAAACAAGAAGGCAGTCTCCTCACTGTATACTAGCATTTTGCTTGAGATATCGATCTTACCCCTCATGAAATACCTATTTTTATGAATAATGTTAATTGTAGCACTGAAGGCATGAACTATTCTTTCCAGTAGGCACTTTTCTCTCAAAGTCAACCAGCAAATTTGTGCTTTTATCTTTGTGGCGATCAGGTTATTAGCCCTGGTTTGACCTCTGCAATAACTTACAAAGGAATGCAAAATGCCAGAGAACTGAAGGCAATTTCACAGCAAATCCCTTATATGTTTGTCTTTTTCCAGAATTACCTAGAGAAGTTCTACGAATTGCCAAGGTACAAATATAAGTCTGAAAGGAAGAGCAAAACTAATGTGATTGTTGAGACACTTAAAAGAATGCAGCGATTCTTCGGGCTGAATGTGACAGGGAAGCCAAATGAGGAAACCTTGGAGATGATGAGAAAGCCTCGTTGTGGAGTGCCGGACTCGGGCAGCTTCATGAGAACCCCAGGAAACCCCAAGTGGGAAAAAACTAGTCTGACCTACAGGTGATATTTCTCAAGTTTCAGAGTTTAGTCACCGAGCCAGTGTTCACTGAACTCTTAGGATGTGTTAGGCACTGATACAGAATTTGGAATCCACTAGAAATCAGTGAATATCCCTGTGCTTACACAGTTTAGACTCTAGTGAATGAGTGTGAGAATGAAGTGGCGAAGATCCCATGGGTTCTTGTTGATCCAAAGCCTGCCGGTTTTGGTCTCCTTTCTCTAACAGTCTAAAGAGGACTGTGGCAAAGTTAGGCTGTCTCTCTAAGATCTCATGTCAGTGGTTCGTGGTTTAGTCACCAGGCTGTGTCTGACTCTTCATGACCCCGTGGACTATAGCCCTCCAGGCTCCTCTGTCCATGGGATTCTCCAGGCAAGAATACTGGAGTGGGTTGCCATTTCCTTCTCCAGGGGATCTTCCCCATCCAGGGGTCAAATCTGAGTCTCCAGCATTTACAGGCAGTCTCCTGCATTGCATGCAGGCAAATTCTTTACCACTGAGCCACCAGAGACCCCTCAAAAGACTTAATTATTGCTGGAGAGAATCTAACCTCACCATTCATCCATTTTGATGATAATAACAGTAATAATGATACCCAAAATTTATTGAAGAGTACTATTTGCCGAGTAGTAAACTAAATGCTTTATATATATTTACTCTAACAAAAACCTTATGAGAGGGGTACTATTTTACTATCCTCATTTTATGAATAAGGAAGCTGAGTTTAAAGACATATAGTAAGTTGTCCAGAACCCAGGTCTGTCTTCAACCTAAGTGCTTCACCCCTCCTTACACACTGTTCAGCGGTAGCATGTCACACGTGCAACAAACTCCAAACTAGAGGTAGTTAATCTACCGAGGGACTGCTGTTCTAAACAATAACGAGCCTTCTCATTTTGAAGGATTGTTAACTATACCACGGACTTGCTAAGGAAGGATGTGGAAGCCCTTATTGAGGAAGCCTTTAAAGTCTGGAGTAAACCGTCATCCCTGACCTTCAACAGGACCTTGGACAAAGAAGCAGACATCCAGATTTCTTTTGCCCGAGGAGGTGGGCTCAAAGAAGTCAGGCTCGATTTTGCTTTCCCTGGCTAAACTGAAACTTGGCAAATACCTAATACAAATTGTTTTATTTCAGATCATGGGGACAATTCCCCATTTGATGGACCCAATGGAATTCTGGCTCATGCCTTTCAGCCAGGCCCAGGTATTGGAGGAGATGTTCATTTTGATGCAGACGAAACATGGACCAAAACCCCTGAAAGTAAGTTAACCAAGGTTATGTCCATATGTAGCTTCTAACTGAACTTTTCCACATTAGAATTTGCACTCCTACACACACACACACACACACACGCGCACACACACACACACACACACACACACACTATTCTTATTACCTCAAGATACTACGTTAATTAAGGTTTAGAAAAAATCTTAAAAGCTGAATCCTGACCTTGTTTCCTAAGGCAGGAATCAGAAAACAACAAATCATGGCTAAGTCCTTCCTGTTCCTATTTGTATAAGTGAAGTTTTATTGGTACAGGGCCACATATTCTTCTTTTTATGTATCATCTATGACCACTTTCATACCACAATATCAGAGCTTAGCAGTTGTCACAAAGACCTGATGGCTCACAAAATCTAAAATATTTACTATCTGGACTCTCACAGCAAAAGTCTGCTTACCACTGATTTAGGGCATATCTTTATTTTAATATTGTGAAATTTTATGATGTTTGAAAAGATTTCTACTTTTGGAAATTCAGAAAGAATTAGGTTTATTTAGAAAACTGTCCTACTTAGGAAAGAGCAGCCATCTAGATATTCTTGTTTATCTAGTTATTTCATCTTCACAGAGCTATTTTTTCAAAGATATGTTCCCATATAGCAAACTACCCCTTTCAGGAGAAGACTCAGGGTAAGAATAAGATCACCTGAAGGAAAGAACTGAGTATAAGAAGAGGTATATTCAGACCATATGGTACTTTAAAAGGTTATAGGGTAACAAAAGGCCATGGAACACTTTTTTGAAAATAATAAGAAAGGAATATTTTATCTTCGTTTGGGACCTACTCCTCCCACCATTTCCTCAAAATCAATGATCTAAGTATTTATTCTACCTAAATCCCTGTGCCTGGAGCTGTGTCTTCACAAAGATAATAAACTCTCCCCGTGACTTCAGATTCTTGCTGCCCTCCCCACCAGTTCAGATGGTCATTACTGCTCACCTGATCCAGATTCCCACCTGGACTGTTCACCTTGGATCTCTGTCCCTCTAATTCTCCCCAACACTGAAAAAAGTTTTGTTCTTGGAAAGCCCGTATCCACATTTGGAAAGCCTGGTGTTTACATTTTCTAGGCCAAATATGTCCACTTGACATTGAAAGCTCTTGGGGAGCAGCCAACATCATCTTTCATGGCTTGTCTTTCACACACAGCAGCCACACTGCAATCCACTGTTCCCAGATGACAGCATCTGCTCACCAACAGTCCTGCATCAGCTCATGTTGCTTCCTCTTCCTGAAATGCCCCTGCCCACGCCCAAAACTCCACCTTTCAAAATCTCTCTTTTTCCATACAATGGCAATTGGTATGGAGACACCCAATTTTGTCTTCTTCTGAGAATCCTAGTAGCCTTTGTTTTGTCTTCTCTGACTTCCCTCCTCATTATTCTGTGCATTCAAGTTGTTTGCACATGTCTCCCCGTCTAGTCTATGTTCATAATAAAAATCCCCCAGAGCCCCTTGCCCAGTACTTCAGGCACTCAAAGATGTTTTTTTAAGCATTCATGAATGCAAGGTGTAAGGATGTGATGATCAAGAAAGAAAGTCTTGGAGCATGGGTAGAATATCCAAGGCTAATTATCATCAGGAAGTGTTGAGCATTGTGGTGAGAGCACAGGTCTTGCTAACATAACCGGATTCAACCCCAGCTCTATCACTTATTGGTTGCAAGACAAATAACAAGGTTCCAACATCTCTGGGCTTCAGTTCCTTTCCTGTAGAAGTATTTCTAATAATACTTCATAAGAATGTTGCTAAGATTAAATATTATTACAATGACTAGCATATAAGAAAATGCTCTACAACTATGATATTTTTTAAGTAGGCAGTGTAGAAAATGCACTGTGTGTTTGTGAGATGGCACATAGGCCAGCTGGAGGGAAGGGTTCACATCAGAAATCCAGTCCTCCGATGTCTGCCGGAGCCAAATGGAGTAGTCTTGGACTTGGCAAAGGAGCTTGGGCTTTATATGACAGGAAGTGCAAGCCTTGGAAGTTTTTCAGTTCCTAGTTATGAAAGGCGTTATACTCATGGAAGTCAAAAGATAAGAGTAGGAACCAATAAGGGGCGGGGTTTGTCTCTTTCTGGTGGAAAATTCCTGATGCTTCCTGGAGAGCTCAGAATCAAGGAAGAGCTGGCGCTAGGCTCTGGGTGTTCAGGAAGCCAAAGTGAGTCAACCCGGCATGTGAGGCCACTCTCGCGGGCTGACCAGCCCCTGTTCTATCCGCCTCTTCACTGCAACTCTGCTCATGGCGCTGTGCACCTGGGAGACTGGTGAGGAGCAGTTGGGGAGAGAGGGCCTCTGAGAGTCTTGAGGCCTGTGATGCCCTCGTCGTCATTTCCCTAAACCTCAGGTCCACAAAATATGAGAACTGGAATAAAGGCAGTCTTCTTGGTTCTAAGACCTGATGAGGCGCTCATCACTCGAATCTCAACCTATAACTCCTACCTTATTTCCTTCCCGTCTCTATTTCATCAGATAATGAAGAGGAAAGGGAGAAGTCAGGCAGTTTGGGCCTGGAAGCTGCACTCCTTGAGATCCTATTTCCACCACCCTTCAGTCCACTTCAACCCATTCACCGCACACGCTTGCATTTCAGATTACAACTTGTTTCCTGTTGCTGCCCATGAATTTGGCCATTCCTTGGGGCTGGCTCACTCCTCTGATCCTGGGGCCTTGATGTATCCCAACTACGCTTTCAGTGACCCCAGCAGCTACTCACTGCATCAAGATGACATCAACGGCATTCAGGCCATCTACGGTAAGGTCGTCTGAAGTACACGGTGACTCCTGGGCACGTCAGGGATGTTCACTGCAGTCTGCTATGAAGATAGATGTTGGAGGACACCTGGGAGCCCATCAGGAAGAGAATATACAGGGAAAATGTGGGGGTTGCGGGCCATACAGTGATGTGCAGCACTGAGAAACTCTGATTCAGGTGGACACAGACGAGTCTCTAAAACATTGTGATTCCTGGATAAGAAACAGAGTGATACATATTACACAGTGTACAAATTATGCAATATGTTGAATCCATACAAATTAAGAATGCATACAGACAAAGCAAAGCATTTTCAAGAAACATGCTAACAAACATATATTTACCTATATATATATATGTTGAACATATCAAGATAGTTGTCTGTGACAGAAAGAAGGAAGTGGGATGGAGTATAAAGAGTAGAAACATTTTTTAAAGCTGAGACTGACATTTTTCAGGAAGGGATATAGAGGCCTTTGGCCCTGTCTAAGAGTGGTCTGGACCATTCCATCTCTCCTCCCTCTTGCCCTCCTGCCCCCTAGCGGCTGTAGGAACAAGAAGCCAGAGAAAGGTTTGCAGCTCTTTCTCTGAAAAAAAAAAACAAAACTAAAGTGTTGATGGGACAGGAGTGTTGTGGAGTCACATTGGGTAAAACATTCTTCCTTTCTGGTAAGACAGCAGAATCAAAACCAAGCATGCTAGGGTCCCACAACTACGAATTTTTTTCATGACAGTAGGATTTTCAGGAACAAGGGGACCTCGTCTAACTGCCTCTACTTCCCAATTCCTTTTCCTCTGAAAACATCTCCCTTTCCTTGCTCACCCATATTTTAGCTGTTTGCAACCTTTTGTTCTACAATGAGAAAATACATTACAACTTAAATATTTATAGGAAAAATATTTCTAAAATTGGATTTATATTTATGCTGTTTGGCAAAAGACTGGTAACAGCTTCTTAAAGGTGGATTTTTGTGGGAGACGAGAAAGTAGATACCAAGTGACCTAAATGGCAGAAAGAGGAACCAAGAAGGGAAGGAAACATGGGATTCTGGGATTTTACACAGGTCGAGGGGAAGGGGAAGAATTCACATTTCTTTGCTTCACAACTTAACCTGGAACTGTCCCGAAAGCCACCACTACTCTTTTATTTATTTTTTATCTAATTCTTTGGGTGTGCTGGGTCTCCATTGCCACCCAGGTTTTCTCTAGTTGAGGCAAGAGGCGGCCACTCTTCGCTGCAGTACACAGACTTCTCACTGCAGTGGCTTCTCCTGTCGCAGGGCACAATCCCTAGGGCATTCAGGCTGCAGTAGTCACAGTCCGTGGGCTCACAAGTGGCAGTTCCCGGGCTCTAGAGTGTGGCAGACAGGCTTAGCTGCTCCGTGGCATGAGAGATCTTCCCAGATCAGGGATCAAACCCAAGTCTCCTGCTTTGGCAGGCGGACTCTTTACTGAGCCATCAGGGAAGCCCTGTTTTATTTTTTAATTATAAAAAAAGACTTTTAAGAGAGCCTAATGTGTGCTTGGAGAAGGAAATGGCAACCCACTCCAGTATTCTTGCCTGGAGAATCCCCGGGACGGAGGAGCCTGGTGGGCTGCCGTCTATGGGGTCGCACAGAGTTGGCCACGACTGAAGCGACTTAGCAGCAGCAGCAGCAGCAATGTGTGATTACTTTAACACCTTGTACAATAGTCAGGTAGTATTTCTTTTCATATGAAGACCCTTCACTGACCTGAGATGTATCGAATATACACCCTGGGCTTAGGCTTATAGAAAGTCTTTTTTTAATTTCAGGACCCTCAAGCAACCCTGTCCAACCTACTGGACCAACCACACCCACAGCCTGCGACCCCAGACTGACGTTTGATGCTATCACCACACTCCGGGGAGAAATACTTTTCTTCAAAGACAAGTATAAGAATGAAATATTTCTTCTTTTGGCTTTTTTTACTGGCTAACTTAAAACTGGATTCTAATTAAGTCACATATTACTCATTACTCAGCTTTTCCTTTGAATTCTACGCATATGAATCTCACTGGAATTGATAGTGCTTTCTGGGTAACTCAAAACATCCCGGAAAAGAAAAAATAGTTAAAACATTTGTAAGTATTCAGATGTTTCTGAAGATGTAAACAAACATGGGCTCTAGATGTTGGAAACTCTGTGGCTGGCTTTCCCCAAGACCAAAATAGTATTCAGTTCTACCCAAATTCAGTCAAGTGAATGGAAATTGTCCCTTAATAAGATGCGGAAAAAATCATCTGACTGAATTTTTCAGTTTTCCATTGGCTATTTTGTGATTGTGTACCCACAGGTACTTGAGTGTGCTTATATTCTCAATATCCTCATCATATTGTAGCACCAATAATGAAAGGGCCTAACAAAATAAGACTTGTCAGCGTGTGAGAATGGAGGTAGTGTCATCTGTAATCAAGTAAGGGCATCCCTGTCACCTCCCCTGAAACCTGAAAAGCTCTCAGCAGATGGAAGGGGTCACCGCAAAGGACTGGTCATATGCTGGTCACCGTGCCGCAAGCATCGCCTTCGTTGTAGGTCGTATCCTGTCAGCAGTCTCACAGGGCCAGTTCCAGCCCCAGACTCGCAGAGCTGCCTAGGTAGACCGTCACGCGTGGTTCTCTCCTCGTGTTCCACTAGGTACGTCTGGAGAAGGCACCCTCAGCGGCGAAGGGTGGAACTCAATTTCATTTCCCTCTACTGGCCGTCCCTGCCAAGTGGCATACAGGCTGCTTACGAGGATTTTGACAGGGACCTAATTTTCGTATTCAAAGGTAACCGCCCGAGGTTTTCCTCTTCATTTAGTTCCTGGCGGAGGGAAAGGCAGGACTCCTTTGTGCTCTTTTCCAGGTTCAAAGAGACGAGTCAAGGAGAGAGTGTTAATGCTGGCTGGGTTTTTGTTGAGAGGCCTGGGTTGGGTCCCATGTCCACCACTAACTGCTGTGTGAACTTGAGCAGGTTGTACCCTCTTCAGGCATTAATTTCCTCATTTACAAAATAAAAATGCTTTATTAGACCACCTTTAGCGTTCTTCCACCCTCATCACAGGTATAATTTTCTAAGATTCCTCCAAGGTTCTAGTTAAATCTCTGTATAGAAGTCACATGAGATAAGACATCCAAGTGTGGGGCCCTGAATGCCAGGCTAAGAAGTTGGAAATATTTCATGGTGCTGGGGTACCAGGAGGGCTATCATAGCCCAGTAATCTTAACTTGACCACCTTTTTCTTTTCAAGACTATTTTTTCCATTTTTATTCCTCTGATGAATTTATGCAAAGGTTAAGAAGTAATATGCATTTTGTAGGAATGGAAAAACTCTATCTGACATATAACCTGAATCATTGACAGGCACGCAGCACTGGGCTCTGAGTGGCTATGACACTCAGCAAGGTTACCCCAAACATATATCACACTATGGCTTCCCGAGCAGCGTCCGAGCAATTGACGCAGCTGTTTCCTACAGGAGCAAAACGTACTTCTTTGTAAACGACCAGTTCTGGAGGTAAGATTTGTTTCCACTAGAGATTGAAATCTGTGTTTTTCACCCTGTCTAGAACCGTCGATGATCAGGTATCTGAAGGTTTAACATATCTAGATGGTCTCTGATAAGCATTCTCTTTCACAAGATGATTGATGTTGCTATGGCTTTTGAAACTTTCATAACGTTAAAACGCCTGCACGATGGTATTGAATACTCTATATCCTGAAAAAGAGCTAACTTTAATAGAGCGCTAAAGTGGGATACAAAGAAAAAGTTAGGCTAGGTCTCGTTTATTCATGAGATTCTAAGAGTTAAATTCTACTACACTCAAGCAAAGGTTATACAGAACTTGATTCCCAAGTTGAAATGATTATTTATATTTATTCAGATAGAGACTATGAATCAATTAAGTAAAAGCCTTAGAAACATAAGCTCTCCTTTTTGAAAATAACACTGCACCAGCAATCAGAAATCTGCTTTAGTATTAGTGATACTGGTATATTTTATAAAGAGGTATGTTCCCTTAGGTAGAGAAATTAACCATCATTAGTTCCAGTAAATAGGATATTGTGAAGGACTAATGAGAAAATATGTGTGAAGTTACTTTTTAAAGTATATAGAATTTAAAGAAAATTGTTATCATTGTATATTGTATTGGTCTTAAAATATGGGATGATTGTTTTTCTCATCAGGTATGATGACCGAAGTCAATCTATGGAACCAGGTTATCCCCAAAGCATAGCAAGTTTTTTTCCAGGAATAGAAAGTAGAGTTGATGCAGTTTTCCAGGAGAATTGTAAGTAGAAAATAAACTTAATAAATTTGCTTAATTTTTTGTAAATAGCTCATTTGCATTTGATAGTTATAATAGGACTGGAGTGGGGTTTTTTAATTGAAAAAGCCAAGATCTTCTACAATCTAATTCAATACATTGTATCTTTTTTTATATAGCCTTCTTCCTTTTCTTCAGTGGACCAAGATACTACGCATTTGATTTTCATGCTCGTAGAGTTACTAGAATTTACAGAAGCAATAGATGGCTTAACTGTAGATACAGTTGAAGCAAAATTAAATGTGATTGTATCCATTTTCTGAATATGGAAGGGAAGTCTAATTTGCATATCTATTACACTGTATCCTATTTATATTTTCTGAATAATAAATAATGCTGTTTGCTATTCCTGTACCCACTGGACTTGTCGTCAATGAAATTACATTTGGAGTACCCACTGTTTGCAGAGGTTGATTTGGTTCTCATATATTCCGTTTCATGTTAGTGAATCCATCACAAGAAGGAGATTAAGTCCTCTTTGCCACCTTAATCATATTCATTATTTCCTTAACTTGTTTAATTGACTTCTAAAATGCCCATTTATTCTTAAGTCTTTTAAATATGACTTAAGTGTACCTGCTACATGTTATTTAGCACTGTATTTTGGTTAGAAGTAAGGATTATGACCCTAGAGAAGGAACTGGTAACCCACTCCAATGTCCTTGCCTGGAAAATCCCATGAACTCCTCTTCCCAGCTCCTCCCTCCTCCCAGAGGAGCTGGCCAGCTACAGTCCATGGGGTCGCAAAGAGTAGGACACAATTCTTTGAGTGAATAAACAACAACAAGTATTATGAACAACATAAGCAGTACACATTGCCTTGACAAAAATATGATGCCATTTTCCACTCTTGGAAAGAAATGTTGTTGATACCTGCTGTGGATTGAATTGTATCCCCAAAAAATGGTATGTGGAAGCCCTCACCCCAGGTACCTATGGAACTAGCATCTCTGTTGATGTCATTAATTAATATGAGGTTATACTAGATTAGGGTAGGCCTAAAAACTGATGGTTTTATAAGAAGAGCAGACACTTGCTACCCAGTTGAGAAGGCCTTGTGAAGGTGGAGCAGAGTGGGAATGATGCATCTCCGTGCCAAGGCTTGCCGGCAGCCACCAGAAGCTGGGAAGAGTCAAGGAAGGATCCTCCCTAGAACCTTCAGAGGGAAGGACATGACCCTCCTGACTCCTTGATTTTGATTTGTAGCTTCCAGACTGTGATTAAAAAAAAAAAGTCTCTTGTTTTAAGCTACCAAGTTTGTGACACTTGCTTACAGCAGCTCTAGGAAGCCGAAACAGCACACCTGCACTTAAGGAAATGAGTCAATATAGAAAGTCAGAATCGAAACCCCAGTAAAGATGATTGGTATCTTCCCAAGGGGGCAGCAAAAAGGCGGGGTACCACCTCCTCTCCTGCCTCCTCCTGGGCTTCTAGTGTCTGAGCAAATGGGCAAGATAGATCTGTTGCTCTTTATTTCTTTTTCCCCGAGCTCCTCAAAAGGACACTCTCTACAGAAAACTAGGGTTTGCCACACAAACAGAACTGTGCTGGGCACAAAATTCAGTAACTCTTATTTAATCGAATTAAACTGAGATGAGATGCATAAATTTGCTAATGGATTTTCTATTAAGAACTTTAAGATTCGTGGGATCATAATGGTTAGTCCAGATATTGAAATCTTTATAATATCCAGGGAGCTCAGCCTGGTGCTCTGTGATGACCTGGAGGAGTAAAATGGGGTATGGGAGGGAGACTCAAGAGGGAGGGGACATGTGTATAATTATGACTGGTTCATGCTGACGTTGGAGAAGGAAATGGCAGCCCACTCCAGTATTCTTGCCTAGACAATCCTGTGGTCAGAGGAGCCTGGTGGGCTGCTGTCCACTGGGTCGCACAGAGTCGGACACGACTGAAGAGACTTAGCATGCATGCATGCATTGGAGAAGGAAAGGGCAACCCGCTCCAGTGTTCTTGCCTGGAGAATCCCAGGGACAGAGGAGCCTGGTGGGCTGCCATCTATGGGGTTGCACAGAGTCGGACACGACTGAAGCGACTTAGCAGCAGCAGCAGCTTGTTGACATACAGCAGAGACCACCGTAACACTGTAAGGAAATTACCCTCCAATTAAAAAATCATTATAATACATTGAAAATTGTTAGAATATAATACAATGCAGCTGATTACATAATAAATATGTGAACTATAAAATACATTTAACATTATCATATTCTTCGTTCTTTTTCTGTTAAAAATTTTAAGCCCCACAGATGATTAATTTAGTATTATTTGATACTTAACTTTGGTTCAAAGTTTATCTATTAAATGAGTTCAAAATAAATATTTTAAATGACTGACTTGTGATCTACTAAATTTCTTAATATACTACCACATAGTTCATCTAAAGTATAAAAGGGAATTTTCAATATATTTGCAGGTATTTTCCCTTATCAGAAATATTATACTATTGATATTAAACTTTTAGATTTTGCTGCGTAGGTTAACGAAATATTTTGTCAATATTCAGTCTTCAAAGATTCTCTTGAGTATGTCAATACTTTATTCTCAACTTATTTTATAAGATAAGAAAATAGAAATAGTATATACTATAATTTCATTTATTCTCTTATTCACAGTTAATCACCTACCTGTTCCAGGTACTGTGCTAGGGAAAGTGAGGGAAATGGATAAGCAATTCGTTTTATCAATGTCAAATGGCAAAGGACATGTAATTTGAAATTTCATTTTTAAGAGTCAATTTCAGACTACGGCATCTTCTAAAACTTCTTATGAGATCAGTTTTTACAGGCATAAAGATGGGAGATTCATCTCAGAACACCTGCTAGTTGTATCAGCTATTTATGATAGATTCTTGGCCCAAGCCTGATCTGTGCATTTTCAACATAAGAACTGAATTCACGTTATTTCTTGAACCATATTTCACAGTCAAAGAAAGTGAACAGCAATATAAAGTACAGTAAAGAATTTTAAACATTAGTCCCTTTTAAGGTTTTCTTCTCCACAACATGTGGTGTTTTCTGGATGCTGTGTTGAAATTTGAGTACAAGAGATGTGAGAATCTAAACTTAAAACTTAAAGAATGATATTACTTTTATCTTAGGTTGAGTTTCTTCCAAAGCAAAGGGTAAGACAAGACCTTGGTGATGTCACTTTATTTGGGACATGGTCCCAGGAAGGAAGAGTGAGGTTGAGCAAGCAGAGTGAAACCGAAAGAGGGAAAGTTAATGAATTCAAGTCTGTATCGCTGAGGTTTCTGCTACAGGAGCTGGGGGTCAGTTCCAGCAGGACTTACTGAGAAACTTACAGAACTCCTTTTGGTTGTTCACTTGTTCCCCAGCGGGTGGGAGGCTGGAACATACGTCCTTCAGTCCCCCCGCCTGCCCCCACACCAGGTAGCTCTAAGGAGTTGACCTGTCAGTCCCTATGGAAGCGCAATGCCCCGAGCAAAAAGCACGAAGACACCCAGTGTGTGGTTCAGGGTGGACTGCGTCCGAGTGAGGTGAGTTACGCAGACCTGCCCACAGGTCAGAGGTGTGTGGGGAGACTGTCACGCAGGGCACCAGAGGCGCCTCCTATAACTTTGCTGCTGGGAGATTAAAGTGGGAAATTGGAGGTGTCTTCTCTGGGGAAACTTACTTACCCAAGAAAAAGGATTTACAGATAACCAACCTACAGAAATCTCAGCGGGGCAAAGACTTACTAGTTACCTCTATTAACATAATCCCCCTCTTCCTTTGCTGCAGTAAATTTCACTTGAGGTAGCAATGCATCCAGTGAAAAAACTATGTTTTGTAGCCTTGCTTATGGCTAGATATGGCCATGTGTGTAATTTCTTGCCAAAAAATGTAAGCAGAATACTGTATGGGCTTCTAGAAAGAGACTTGGCATTTACTTTCTCTTCCTTCCTCTTTCCTGCTGCCTGTACATGCTAAGCCGCTTCAGTTGTGTTCGACACTGTGCAACCCCATGGGCTGTAGCCTGCCAGGTTCCTCTGTCCATGGGATTCTCCAGGCAAGAGCACTGGAGTGGGCTGCCATTTCCTTCTCCAGCTCCTGTAATGCAGACGCAGTTGCAGAAGCTTGAGAAGCCACCTGGACCATGAGGCAGTGGCCCTGAGAGATGGTGTTGCCAGGCGCCTGCTGCCTACATCCCTGATGATGTGGTATTGTCGCACAAGCCTTGGACTACCGAATCTGGACTTTTCTCATGTGAGGGAGAAAGAAATGTTTCTTAATCATTTGGTGCTTGGATTTTTTTTCTATTACATTTCAACCAAATATTCCAACTAATATATCACATGAAGTGTCTGGAACCCGCCCTACCACCCTGCAGTAAAGGTCACCAACCAGCAGCCCTGCCAAAGCACACAAAGCTTCCAGTCAACTTTCTTGTCTCTCAATATTAAACAGATTGCAGATCACATCTCCAGACATATTTTTTAAAGCTTCTAATAGCAAAAACAGACACCAAAACAGAAATTTTGAAGAAATAGAGACAATTTTGGAAGCAAAAGAAAATGTCAAAATAAATGAAAAAATACTTAACATTCTTTAAAAATAAGACATAGCTTATGTCCAAAAAAAATTAACAAAATACAAAAAAATAAAAGGATACTCAGAGAACTAGAAAGAGCTCTTGGACATTAAAAATATAACTAAGATAAACTCAATAGGTGAGCTGGAAATAAAGTTGATAGAAAGTAATAAAGGATATAATGGAAACAGAGATTCAACCCAAGAGTTCCAATAGCTATATATTCCAGAAAGAAAACGAGGAAACTAGGTGGAAAGAAATTATCAAAGAAATAATAGAGGAAATTTTCCTTGAAGTTTTCATAATGAAAGAGCTCTCTTATTGCCAAGCAAGGTTACTGCAAAAAGACACACATTAAGAGATATCTTTATCAAATTTCAGAATACCTGGGTAAAGAGACTTCCAAAATTGTTCAGAAATAAAAAGAAACATCCCAAGAATAAAAGACTTTTCAACAACTGTATATTCTAGAAAACAATGGAACAGAAACTTCAAAATTCTAAGGCAGATTGATTTCAGCCTGATATTCCATAACCAGACACACTCTCTGTAGAGTGTGAAGATGGAATAAAGAGTATTCTAGACATGAAAAGACTCAAAACATGCATTTTCCTTGCACCCTTCCTTAGACATGGCTGCCTGCACGTGTATTTGCTCCAGTCAGTCAGATCTCCTGCCGCTCATCTCTGCCGTGGTCCCTGCTCCTGTGGCCTCCCTCCACTCAAATTCCTTCTCCTTTCCTCTGTGAGAACCAATCCTACATGTTCGTCAAGAGCCAGTGCAAGGTCAACCTGCTTGAAGCCTCTAGACCACACTTGTCTACAGTAATCTCTCTACCTTTTGGGCCATTTCAGTCTTCAGAATCTTTACTGTGCATTTTGCTGCTTTTCTCCATTTTACCTGGGGTTAGTCTGTGTATATGTCTGAATTTTCCAACAAGTTTGGACCAGTGTCTTATTCTTTCTTGCGTTAATAGTGACAGGCAAATAGTGAGTGCTCAATAAACATCTGATATTTACCCAGTTAATTAGGATAATCTGATTCTTAAACCGTCTTTTCACGATACCATGCATTTTCTTTTTTTGAGAAACAGACATGCCTTGTTTATGAGAAGACAGAAGTAAGGAAGTGTATGTATCAGGAGCAAGACAACAGGTGAAATCATATTCCTCAGAAGAAGCAAAAAATTACAATTTTGCAAGCATAACAGGTGATTGCAACAAAAGATAAAAATTTTTACAAAGAAAATTATGTTTTTATACAAATATTGTGGGCTTTCATTCAAATGAAAATTATTCAACTCCCAAGAATTTATGCATAGGAAAGCCTCCAACTTTGGAAGGGCAAAAGTAGCTTGCAGCCTCAGTTTGTATTATTTTAAATTCAATAATAACAGTGACTGTATTTACCAAACAAATCATAGATCATGATTATGAAATCAAGTCAACCTAAGAAAAAAAAAGCATATCATGACACACTCCATGGCAAATGTCCTTTTCTGTTTTTAATTAAAGGATAATACAAGCCGATTCATGCCACGTCTCACTATTATTTTCTAAATTCTGTGCAAACAGAACAAGGCTTCAACTGGAGAGAGAGGAATGAAGAAACTTCTTCTGCTTTCGGTCTTTGTAACACTGTCCTCTGCATTTCCTGTGGACCGAAGGATGGAAGATGAAGAGAACCTGCAACTGACTCAGGTACTGTCTCAGTATATGTGGTTCGTGGCTGTCCATAACAATCTCACTTTACTGATTGTCCGAGGATCTAAAAAGACAGCCCATTCTTATCAAAGAGTCCTGAACTTTTTTGTGAGGAGCTGATTTTCCTTTCCTTAGCCCTAAAGACATCAGGAATGGTGGAGGGTGGAGAGGGGGGTGGGCTGGGAGAAAGGCAGGATTTGCTACCGCTTTAAGCATTGGATACAAGTGAGGAGAGAACGAGCAGAGAAAGGGTCAGCTCTGCAATAACAGAGATCTCTGTAAAAGCATCTGAAGACCAGCCAGGGGGAGCTAACTGTAGTTTGGAGCCCCTTATCCTACATGTACGAAAACCACGCTGCTTTGGAGATTCCCTCTAAAAATCAATCCAGTTACTTCGCCATATTTGATGAAATTACTTAGATGTGATTACATGTGAATAATCGTATTTTCTCCATAATTTATTTCAAGGAAACACCAAATGAAAGCAACAGTAAAAATGTGTATGACACAAGATCATTCAACACATAGAAGAAGCTTGCTTCTCTTCTGTTAAAGTTTGGAGTTTCATAGCTCTATGGGTTTAGCCGGTTCTGGTCACACACAGCTCATTGAGCTCTTGGAAACTGAAAAAGAGGGTGACTCTTCTCTTTCCTCCTTGTTTCCTCCCTCTCCCCTTCCTTTCCCTTGTGATTTATTTCCTTTTTCCCTCCTGCTGCCGAAAAGGATCTCGGAAAGGATCTCTGCTGTAGCCCGTACCTTTTTTTGTCTTTTCGGTCAGGCATATCTCAACCAGTTCTACTCTCTTGAATTAGAAGGGAGTCATCTTGCTCAAAGCAGTAACAGAAGTCTCATCGATGGCAAAATTCGTGAAATGCAAGCATTCTTTGGATTGACAGTGACTGGAACACTGGACTCAAACACTCTCGAGATCATGAAGACACCCAGGTGTGGGGTGCCTGACGTGGGTCAGTATGGCTATACTCTCCCCGGGTGGAAGAAGTACAACCTCACCTACAGGTAATGCTCTTGCTCTTAATCTAAATGAACACGAATATTATCTCTAAGAAGCAAAGATAATAATGGTTTATTTTACCCAGCACTTCCCGTGGGGATAGCACTTGATAGGTTTCATTTATTCCACCCTCTCAAAAAACTTGTGACATAGGCACCCCTGTTATTACCACCTTAAACACAGGAGAAATTGTTTAGCATAGTCCAGTTTGCACAGCTCTTCTCAGCAGACTAGTCTTCCCTGGTGGCTCAGAGGGTAAAGCATCTGCCTGCAATGTGGGAGACCCAGGTTCAATCCCTGGGTCAGGAAGATCCCCTGGAGAAGGAAATGGCAACCCACTCCAGTATTCTTGCCTGGAAAATTCCATGGTCAGAAGAGCCCAGTGGGCTACAGTCCATTGGGTCGCAAAGAGTCAGACACGACTGAGTGACTAACACACTCTCAGCAGACTGGCTCTGCAAATTGGCTCTAATCTCTAGCCTCCACCACCTCCATAGAAATTCAGGATCTGAACCACTATGGTCTGATTGCAGATGCTTAAAAGTACACTTGAAGTGTGCTCAAGGGAAAATGAGAAAGTGGAGTACAACCAGCTCACGTTGGAGACATGTATGAGTTAGATTGCCAAATCTCAAGTGGACCTTGGATGTCTCAAACAAAGGAGCTGGCTTATCGGCAGAAAGAGGTTGAAGGCTGCCTGTGACCTGAGACAGAGGCAGTGGCCTTGGCCACTGCTCTAGAGCCCTCCTGGCTGGCCTTAAAAAGTCAAATAGTGCTTCCTTCTTCTTCTTGAGCCTTAGGGATAGAGGTAAAAGTAGGTTTAGCAAAATAGAGAATATAAACAAAAGCAAGATCTTTTCCTGAGAAACAAACTCTTTGCGGCTCTCAAGTGAGGCTTGATATATGACACATGCATAAAACTGATTTCTATAAGCTGTTTGAGAAAATGAATCTCAGTTTTTTTCAGAAGATACATGTCATACAGTCATATGCACAGCAAATCCATGCATAGAATGAATGATCTTCCACTTAAGACATGACCTTAGGGAAGTCATTTAACCTCTTTGAGCCTCATTTGTCAAAGTGCAATAATACTACCTGATCAATAGCACAGATGAAAGACTAAATTATTAACATATAGCATATGTAAAAGTACCTAATTTAAATGGTAAAGTATTGTACAAATATAGTGATAGCACCATACCAAAAGTTATTGCAGCATGTGATGGATAAGATAGAAATTATTTTCTTTTCCTAGTATGTGTGTTTACATGCTTGTATAACAGCCAATTGATACATATCTGTTAATTTGTAAGAATCGTGAACTACACTCCTGATATGGCGCGAGCTGATGTGGATGAGGCTATCCAAAATGGTTTAGAACTATGGAGCAAAGTCACTCCACTAATATTCACCAAGATTTCCAAAGGGATTGCTGACATCATGATTGCCTTTAGGACCCGAGGTAAGCTTTTCAGCAGAGAAAGCAATATGGCCATTTTCATCTCGGGAGCTTTGACGAGGCTGATCTTCCCCCTCTGTGACTGTTTCCCAGTCCACGGTTGGTGTCCTCGTTACTTCGACGGTCCCTTGGGAGTCCTCGGCCACGCCTTTCCCCCTGGTCTGGGACTGGGTGGAGACACTCACTTTGATGAGGATGAGAACTGGACCAAAGACGGAGTAGGTGAGCCCAATTTTTTTTACGAACAAAATGTTACTATTTATACAAATCCCTGAAAGGAATAGCTTTGCAATTAGTTGCTTTTTACTTCCCAATTTCCCTATGATGTTTCATATTTCAGATGACATTGATGAAAGTGTTCAATGTCTGTTCAGACAACTGTGCTTGTACGGATCAGAGCTTTATCCACACAGCACTTTCATAAAGCCGCTAATCCTGTTATGATCAGAACATTCTTCCCTTACTCGTATGTTCATTCATACAACTGCAATGCCTGAAGGGCTACTACGTGAAGGGCCACAAGGTGTTGTGCAGACCACAAAGTTGTTCTAGAAAAGTTCAGAGCTTCATGATCTTGGGTGATGTATAAGGCCTAGACCCACTCACCACCATACAAGGCAGAAAGTGCTGTGTGTTATACCAACGGCAGAAGTCGTCTCTAGCTTGAGGATTGAAAGAAGACTCTGGGAGGTGGTAATTCCAAGTTAGTGATTGAAGGATGCTAGATGGGCGCATGGCCCATAGGATGTCCATTTATATACACGAACCTCTTCATCTAACTCTTGCTTGTCTGCTGAAGAACTAGACCCTGGTCTTTATATTTGAATTATTTCTTTAGACCATGGGCAGTAATTTTATTTCTCTTAATGGGCCTCCCTGGCATGAAGATAAGAGATATTTTATTATGTTTAAAATAAAAAAACAAAACTTTATTATAGTAAAAATACGTACCTCTAACAAAGGAGCAGGTTCAGTAGACTCTCAGGTTCTCCCTACTCTTTTTTTTTCATCATTGACCACAGTCATCGTGTGTCTGGTATATGGTTTCCAGGGTTCCAGGAAAGAGGATGCTGTGGCTTTCTGGTGGGTGGTACACGAGGCCACAATTCAGTCCTGACCACATAACTCTATGTAGTCTGTGAGTCAGTCATAGTTTCTGCAAAACTGAAAGCCAGTGATTCAAAATGACTCATGGCCTCTCCTTGCTAAGTCTGAGCATGTAATGGAAGTGTTCTCCCAAGAGCTAGGAAATACAGAGGGGAAAGGACTCCATGCTGGCTGGACTTCAGGGGGAGTTTCCAATCAGTTGCTGCACTGCCGCATAGGTAACATTACAGCCAAGAAAATGAAAGAGGTAGGCTGACCCCAGGATCCAAATGAGAGAGGAGTTGAAGGGACCGTGTCTGTCTCCTGCTGAGACGTGTTCCAATGTTTTCCTGGATTTAGCCTAAAGGTCGTGTGGATACATCCAATCAGGCAGGTATAGGAAATATTCTAGTGCTCACCGAAGTCAGAATGACTCCCCTCACTCAGCCAGGCTTTACTTGCATATCTAGGAGTAGAGATTAGTCTCAGGTTTCACTATCATTTTAAAAAAATATTTATTTATTTATATTTAGCTGCATTGGGTCTTAGTTGCAGCAAGTGGGCTCAGTTGGCCCATGGCGTGTGCGATCTTAGTTCCTTGACCAGGAATCGAACTCATTTCCCCTGCATTGCAAGGCAGATTTGTAACCACTGGGCCACTGGAGAAATCCCCTCATTATCATTTTATCCCTAGTAGTTCCAATTTGTTGCTGTTTGTCAATAAGTTGAATCTGACTCTTTGCGACCCCATGGACTGTAGCCCACCAGGCTCCTGTGTCCATGAGATTCTCTAGGCAAGAATCCTGGCGTGTGTTGCCATGCCCTCATCCAGGGAATCTTCCCAATGCAGGGATTGAATCCATGTCTCCTGCGCTGGTAGGTAGATGTTTCCCACCTGGGAAGCCCATTCATTCCAACACTTAGTGGTAAAAGTACTAGTCCCCACACTGCAACTGGCCCCTTGCCAACAGGGCTGTGTGCGATGGATTATGAAAAAATCCAGAGAGTCCTGGGCCCCAAGTTGGCAAAACTTGCCTGAGCAAAGCAGAGGATAAACATAGCCCTCCACTAAGCTCTGGGTGGATAGCCCAGCAACAATACTAAAATGGGTGTTTTGTAACTGCTTTATTATAATACATTCCCTCAGGGTTGAAATTATTGGCCCCAGGGGATCCCTAATCCTGTAACTCTCAGCTTTCTGACCTAGAAGGGAAAATGTTTTCCTGTTCTCTAATAAAAATATAAAATCTCAAGCATATGTAACCTCTAATCAAATGAATTTTTTGAAATAGAAAAATTTGGCAATAATGTATAATATATGATTACCTTTTTACGAATATGTAGGCTCTCTTTATGCAAAGGGCACAAAAGTCTTAGTGTAACTCCATTAAAAGCAATAGACAACAGTCATCTGCTAATCCCACTGCTTCCCAAGGGGTTGGAAGTCACTGCATGCTGATGTCAGAGATCTGAGCACATGGCGAGGGTTTCCTAGGAATCTCCCAAAGTGAGGCCAGTTTCAAACCTGTATGTGAATGTAAATGCTTCACACACACATACAGTGGCACCAGGCAACTGCAACAGACTTCAGAGACCACTACAGGTGTGGTGTTGGGATGGAGAAGAGCAATGGTCTGCGGCACGGGGGAACTTACATGCAGGAAGATGACACAACTTATCTGTAATAAAGGCAAAAAGACATCTTGCAAAGCACCTGTCCTCAGCAAACATTTGGAAAGTGTTTGACACGGATAATTATGTTGGTGATTATTAATACTAATGATAATGGTGATGACTAAGTGATTTCTAGGGAAAAAATATATCCACAGAGGTACTGATGTATAGCGCCCAAATTTATCTATTTAGTTGAATCTCCAAGAAGACAGAAGTGATATCTTTTTTTTTCTACTGTATCATACAGCCTGTAATATTGTCAGTACATGAGAAATGCTCTACAAATAATAGCAAATGAAGCCTTTCAACAATTCTTTACTCAAAATCTACTCTAATCCATGCTCTGTAATAGAAATGGAATATACAATAGCGTACAGGACACAGACCCTGTTCTCCAGGGGTTTACAGTCTAGATGGCACACTCTATCAAATGGCATTTAAAGTTAGTATGATCAATTTTGGGATAAAAGGAACTATGGCAATGTAATAGGAGCACCTAAAAGAAATTCCAACCCATATACAGAGGTCAGGGAGGAAGTGACGCCAACCTGAGACTTGAAGGCTCTGCAGGAATTCTGAAGCAAAGTGGAGTAAAAAGTGTTCTAGACAGGATAATCCAACTCAAGTATTATAACTGTAATGGAGCAGAAGGCTAAAATGGTGTAGATTAGAATCCTATACAGAGGGTCTTGAGAGCCAGAATAAAAGTCTGCATTTCGTTTAGACGACCTGAGTTTTAATAACTTTTTTAAAGAGTTACTTGTCCCATCCCTGTCCAAAAGTACACACAGTGATATTGCCAGCCAGACAAGGGCCGGCAGCAAAAGCCAGAGCAGAAAAGCATGAAAATCCATGAAATAATTCTTTGCCTTTCCATGTTTGTTTTATGCAAACATCACTGGAAAAATGTCCATCACAAAAGACTCAACATTTTCCTTAGTATGCATAGGCTTAGCTGCAAGTCCAAGGACAGTCTTTATTATTATATACTTAGAAGCTTACAGACTGTAGGAGACAGACAAATAAAAACGCAATTCCAGCCATGTATGCTACGACTTCTGGTGTGGATAAGTACAGAGTACTACAGTCTTGTCCAGGAGGAACATCTAACCATCCTTTCATCCAAATAAAAGCCTGGATATCCAGCACCCATTACTAAGCTGTTTATCAGTCCCCAGGAAGATGATTAAGACATGGTCTCTGGACTGAAAGGGTGCACAACTTAGTGAAGGAAAGAAAGAATGCAGTACTTATTTGCAAGGACAGAATTAAGCTCAGTCTACAGGAGCGGAGAGTGGTGCAATTAAGTCAACCTGGATAGGACCTGGGGGAAAGAAGTCTCGTGAAGGAGATGACTCTGAAGGGGATTCCTGAGGAATAAGTAGGACAGATGAGTGAAAGGGGGTGAGAGAGGTTATACTCTGGGCAGAAGTGATGGAGATACACAGACACCGATTAAAAAGAGCATGGCATAGGTGAGAAATGCAAATGATTCCACATGGCTAGCTCAGGGAATACGAAAATAAAATATGAGGCTGGGAAAAAAAGCAGGGACTAGTTCATGGAAGGCCATGTTTAGGTATTTGGACTTGATCCTACAGCCAATGGAGAATCTCTAAAGACTATAAGTAGGGGAAATATGATCACGTACAGATGCCTAACAACCCAAAACAGGTGGCATTTTTTTTACTACTATCCATTTCTGAGACACCTGTTTTCTGCCATCTGCTTGCTCTGGGTTACATTTCTCCATGATATGACTAATACCAATTATCAGTGTTGAAAAATTTCCCAGATAAATAATGGTTCATATGTTTTAAGAATTGTCTGTCTGACAAGCCTTTTCTTCATTTCTCTCAGTTACTTCCTAATCTCAGAGACAATCATTCTCCTTCTGACTGACTAATGTACTCATGTTTTCCCCGTTTTTGTTAAGGATTCAGCTTATTTCTTGTGGCAGCTCATGAATTTGGTCATTCACTGGGACTCTCTCACTCCAGTGATCAAACAGCCTTGATGTTCCCAAACTATGCCTCCTTGGATCCTAGCAAATACCCACTTTCTCAGGACGATATCAATGGAATCCAATCCATCTACGGTGAGCAACAAATCTGAATATATGTGAACTGAATTGAAGGCTTTCCAGGAAGGAAGTTGAGAAAAATCACTTCTTGAAATATTATTCTGAAGAAAATATTCTCTTGGGAAAGATCCTTCTGTAGGTATTTCCACATGCCTTCTTAATTCACTGAGGTATTTCTTTTTTCACCAAAGGAGGGCCACCTAAGGTACCTGCTAAGCCAGAGGGACCCACTGTACCTCATGCCTGTGACCCCGATTTGACTTTTGATGCTATCACCACTTTCCGCAGAGAAGTAATGTTCTTTAAAGGCAGGTAAACCCATTCCCTTAAACACCTCAACTTCCTGTGACTTTTTTTTTCCGAGAGATTTGGGGATAAGAGAGTTGTTGGGATAGTGAGAATGTGTCTTTACTTTTTGTCTCATAACTGTCTACACTGCTTGAATGTTTTACTCTCTGAACATATCTCTTATCTGTTTGGTAATTTTTTTTTTTCAAATGGTAATTATCTGCTTAATTTTTTGAGTAACTTCCATTCCGCTTTCCATAGAGGCGGCACCACTCTACATTCCTACCAGCAGCAACCAGCGTTCCAGTCTCTCCACGTCCTCACCAATGCTTGCGCTCTGTTTTTCCATCCCTGCTACATGTCACCTCTCGGAGAATGTGTTCTGTGACCTTTCTCTCTACCCTCCCAGGTAGAGGTGAGCCGCTCTTTCCTCTGTGATACCATTGTTATCCCCATCAGTCATTCAGGAGGTCTTGTCAAGCCCCACTGCAGACACATCGATGGTCTATGCCCACTCCCTTCTCTCTGTCTCCACCACCGTCTCCATCTCATCCAAGCTACCATCATTTCTCATCTCCTACTCCAGAGGCCTGTTTACCAGCCTGCTTGTTTCTGCTCCCATCTTTCATACGTAAAACAGCCAAAGGGATCTCACATTGATAAATTATTTTTAAATGTTTTTTTTAATTAATTTATTTATTTTAATTGGAGGCTAATTACTTTACAATATTGTAATGGTTTTTGCCATACATTGACATGAATCAGCCATGGGTGTACATGTGTTCCCCATTCTGAACCGCCTCCCACCTAATTTTTAAATGTTTTTAAGCAAATTGCCATTGAACCAGAGTCTACTTTCAGTAACTTCTTAGCTAAAATAATACACCAATCCCGACGATGTCCTGGACCTGGCTCATACCATTTCAGAATCCAATTATTAAATTTTCAAGAATTTTGTAAACTAGCTCCCATTGCCTTGGTAGCTTGAAATTGGCCTTGTTTGGAGTACCTACCCCCTGAAAATCATCAACTGATAAAAATTAGGTCTTTTTCCTACCTGGAGAGCCAATTGTGAAATATGCATCAGTGGACTAGTCCTTGAAGTTGAATCAACAAAGTGTTAGCTGTGGTAGGAAATCTCTTCTCTCACTATGTAATTACTGCACTTAACTTACAACATGGAGGGTCAGTTATGTATACCATGGCCACATTTTCAGAACAAATTGTCAGGACATACACCATCTGACAAGGATATAGGGACAAAAGGAAAGAATCTGTGAAATCAGACTCCTTCCACCCATGACTATGTATAGCACTACAGTGCATGGGGTCACAGAGCCAGACACAACTTACAACTGAACAACAACGATGACATGCTGTCACACCATGCTCCTAATAGCTGAGGCTGAGAGACCACTTGTCAGGGATGGGTTCCCAGCATGGGAAGAAAAATGAACTATAAGGACTTTTCAGATCTTGCTCATAGGCTCAAAGCTATCAACCAATTAGATAAAGACAAGTCTAAGTTTGCAGTGGTTTCATGGAAGTAGATACACATAGACTGTACATACGGAGAAGGCAATGGCACCCCACTCCAGTACTCTTGCCTGGAAAATCCCATGGATGGAGGAGCCTGGTGGGCTGCAGTCCATGGGATCGCACAGAGTCGGACACGACTGAGGAGACTTAGCAGCAGCAGCAGCAGACTGTATATAAATTATGGTTTCCTGTCTAACACAGGCACATATGGAGGATCTATTACGATATCACTGACGTTGAATTTGAATTAATCTCTTCATTCTGGCCATCTCTGCCAGCTGATATTCACGCTGCATATGAGAACCCCATCGACAAGATTCTGGTTTTTAAAGGTAAAGTTGCCTATCATTATTCCTCTTCTCCTTGTGTATGCCTGAACTTGTTAGCAGATATTTTAATTCAAGGAATATAATCTTCATGCACGAGCCAAATGGACAGGGCTTTTGCTCTGACCTTAAGTTCCTATTATAAAGAATAATTATCCAAGGATTCTCTCTGGCTATAAACATAAACACCATCCCAAGTGCACAGGAGAAAAGAAACCTGTATAACAAAAACTAAAAAGTCTTTTTTTCTGCCAAATAAAGGTAACCCATCTCTCTTCTTCTATTCCCTTTTTACTAGGGCTGCTAGATGTGGCAAATAAAAATACAAGATGCTTTGAATTTCAGACAAATAAAAAATAATTTCTTAGTTTAAGTGTATCCATTGTAATATTTTGGATATACTCATACCAAAAATTAGTCATTGTTTGTTTGAAATTCAGATTCAACTGGTATCTTATATTCAATCTAGCAAGCCTACTTTTCAGATGGATTTTATCATATTTCTTGCCTTTGAGAACACTTGGGTGTGGAAACTTAGGGGAACAAATATACTCGATGGTTTTGTCAGAATTAGAAAAGAATCAATATAATGAACTCAACTGACATGGGTATGCACACTATTAATGATGAAAGTGAAAGTGATAGTTGCTCAGTCCTGTCTGACTCTTTGTGACCCCATGAACTGTAGCCTGCCAGGCTTCTCTGTCCATGGGATTCTCCAGGCAAGAATACTGGAGTGGGTAGCCATTTCCTAGGTATATATTATTTGTGTAATATTAATGATATGTAAGCAGCTAAAGAATGTGATAAGAATAAATAGAGACATAAGATTACTAAATCTTTAAGATTTGAACCCAAAAGGAACTAGGAATCTAATTATTTCCAAACTTCTTAAGATGCCTATTTCTTCCTTTAGGAAATAAATCAGAAGATACTCACTCTCCCTCTCGTCCTAGATGACAACTTCTGGGTGATCAAAGGATATGCTGTCTTACCAGATTATCCCAAATCCATCTATACTCTTGGCTTTCCAAGACGTGTGAAGAAAGTGGATGCAGCTGTGTGTGACCGCAGCACAAGAAAGACCTACTTCTTTGTGGGCATTTGGTGCTGGAGGTAAGTTTGCAGACAATTGGCCCCTTGTTTTAGTCTGGAGAAAAATATCCACAAAGCATCACTTTAACACGGTCTTCCAAAAGTGTTATGTTGAAGGCAATCTTAGGTGGATGGCATTCACCAAACAAAAGAATGTTTCAGTCAGGTCAAAGATCTTTCTCCAGCTTATAAAGATAAAGATAAAATAACAAGACTGCCGGTGACAAACATATTCAGTCAAAATCATTGAAATTCCAGAAAGAGCCCTTACTTTAACAGTTCCTCAGAATAGTATCGAGCTGGCAAATTATGTGGGTTTTTTTCCCCTCATAATTCCTTGTTTTCAAGACACTGTAAGTGATCTGACCAAAGATACTCTTTGCCATTTTTAAATTATTGATCCAACTAGTTTTCTTCCAACAGGACTACTTGTTTCTACATCTTTGCTTGACTACAAGTTGTGCAGTAAAAAAAATTAATCCTCTCCCCCCGAAACAAAGGTCCCCTGAAAACTTTCAAATCCATGTCTCCAGGTATGATGAAGTGACCCAGACCATGGACAAAGGGTACCCACGGAGAGTGGTAAAACATTTCCCAGGGATTGGTCTCCGAGTGGACGCTGCTTTCCAACACAAAGGTAAGCATCAGCGCCTGACTGTTAGGATACTTAGAAGACTTTACTGACTGTGAAAGAAATCAGCACGAAAACTTCAATGTTTCTTTTTAATGTCATTTTATTACTCTTGAGTACATGTAATAATAAACTTTGAGGAACTTATCAAAATTGAATAGTAAGTTCTGAGTTAATATTCTCTGACATACTACTTCGAAACGATGCAAAAGGTACCAAAATTATCGTTGATCATGGATATCTGATAAAGATACCCCTGAAGAGTTTTAAGTGTGAAACATGACTGAGCATCTGAACTGAACAGTGATTCTCAAACCTTAATGTATATACTTTAGTATGCACAGTTTGGGGTTTGTGTATGAAGCGACAAGTTCCTTAGAGTTTCTGAGGCAGTAGGATTGTGGGTAAGATCCAGGAATCTACAATTTTAAAAGAACCTCAAGCAAATTAATGAATCAGTCCACCTACTATATCTTCAAAGACAACAAAGCAGACCATGGAGTAAGCAGAAGTCTAAAGATGTTTTTGAGTATCGCCATCTTTCATCAGTCCTGAATGTTCATTGGAAGGACTGATATTGAAGCTGAAATTCCAATACTTTGGCCACCTGATGCGAAGAGCTGACTCATTTGAAAAGACCCTGGTGCTGGGAAAAATTGAAGGTGGGAGGAGAAGGGAACGACAGAGGATGAGATGGGTGGATGGCATCACCGACTCAATGGACACGAGTTTGAGCAAGCTCCAGGAGTCAGTGAGGGACAGGGAGGCCTGGCACGTGCAGTCCGTGGGGTCGCAAAGAGTCGGACACTGCTGAGCGACTGAACTGAACTGAACTGATCTTTTATTCTAGTGAAATCTAATATGGAACCTCAGAACTTAAAACAGATAAGCCAGAGCAGCTCTAGGAAAATGAGGAGGTAGGGCCCAAGGCCATACTGACAGAGGCCTCTTTCTCCCCCTCACTGAGACATTTTTTTGGAAACCTAGTTTGAGAAGCTCTGGTACAAACTACAGCCCCTTGAAATGCATGTTTCATATCTTAGCTTTTTCCTCAGGGAAACATCAATAATATTTTTCATGTGCCTGGGTAAAGTAAAATGAATGTATATAGTTACACGTTTATTTTTTCTCCTTATCATGTTCAATTATTGTATTCTACACTCATAAAATTGAAAAGTATGGAAGCATTGTAGTTGTATAAGATAACTAATCATGATTCTCTCTCTCTAGGATTCTTCTATTTCTTCCGTAGATCAAAACAATTTGAATATGATCCTAAGGCAAAGAATGTTACCCGAATAATGAAAACCAATACTTGGCTTCAGTGTAAAGAACAGTTAAATCCATCATCTGATTTTACCATCAGTGAGGAAAAAGTACATTCTGGAGTGGAGATGTTTCATTACAAAAATTTAAATTTTCTTATTTTTAGTATTGTTCACATGATAAACAAAATCTACAGTTACCAGTAAATTCATAGACCTAATATAAACCTCAAGGGATCTTTTAATCTGAACTCTGCTTCAAATTAGAACAGAACTGTTCTTTAAGATCAAGTCACCAGGCCTAGTTATAAGTATCTATTGAATGAAGAGTGGAACAGCTATTTTGAGCTGCCTGATTCTCTTTACAGGAAGTTATGTATAAACAAAACTCTCACTGGACTTTAAGCATATTTTATGTTTTGTAGACTTGAAGAAGTAAGCCATGTGTCTTATAAAAACAAAATACTGAAAACATTTATTAAACCAATCTTTAGCATTCTATTTTGCCTGGACCTTTGGAGTTGGAGAGGCTCAATAAACTGCATCCCACGTCCCTACCCATGTTTTGAAGCTACTGAAAAATATACAGTTGGGAGAGTAAACTACCACCTTTATTACTGAAAAGCTAAATTCTTATGGTTAAGTTTTGCCTTTACATCCTCAAAGCTAAATGCTTAGCAAAGCTCTAATAAGTTTTGTGACCCAAAAGATGGGAGGTTGTCAGCTGAACTTGATTCTGATTAGGTGATAGATTGAGTAGTGTCAATTGATAGAAAGTGAGAACAGAAAATCTCAAGAATTCCTACAGCTAGTCCTCCAACTCACACATTTTTCCTTAAGTTAAGTATAATCAGAAAATATAAGAATGGGATATTCTTTTATCCCAAAGAAAAAAGTAGTTGCATGTTTGAAACAGAAAGTAAGTTTTAAGACATATAGTTTAATACCTAGCATGTAGGAGATAGTAGATCAGTCAGTCTTTGAAAAAAAAAATAGTGCTGGAATAATCAAATAACCAAACACATAAAAAAACTTAGATTAACTCACATGTTCACAAAAGTTTACTAAAAATGGGCCATAGACCTCTAAATAGAAGAATTAAAAACATAAAGCTTCTAGAAGAAAATATTTTTTAAATGTTGTAACATTGGATTAAACAAAGATTTTTAGATAGGACATAAAAAGTGTGAGGCATAAAAGAAAACATTGGTGAATTGAGCATGAACATTCAGAAACTTTGCTTTTCAAAAAAAAGAATGAAAAACCACACATTGGGAGAAATATTTTCAAAATGTGTGATAAAGTACTTCTATCCTGAACATATAAATAATTCTTACAACTCAAAAATAAGAGGACAGCTCAACTTTTTCAATGGCTAAAATATTTGCTATGAGTGGCAAATAAACACACGATATTCCACATCTCAATCATTAGGCAAATGCTAATGAAAACCACAGTGGGATACTACTACATACCCACCAGAATGGTTTAAGACTGAAAATACCAAATGTTGACAAGATGCAGAGTGACTGGAACACTCTTTGAGTGTTGGTGAGAGTGAAAAGTGATGCAGCCGTTTTGGAAAATGGTCTGGCTGTTATAAGTTAAACATATACACATCATGTGACCCAATGACCTCACTCCTAAATGCTTCGGAAAAATGAAAGCATGCTTACATAATTAGTTATACAGAAATGTTTGTGATAGTTTTATTTATATCTAAAACCTGGAAACAACTCAAATGTCTATCAAACTGGTACATCCAGACAGTGGAAACCTATTCAGCAATAAAAACCAATAAATGAATGATACATGCAACAAAATGGATTCATCTCAAAAGCCTTATGGTAAATGAAAGAAGACAGACACAGAAGACCTCATATCATATGATTCCATTTATATGAAAAATTTTAAAAGGCAGACTATAATGAGAGAAAACAGATGGCTGGTTGCCAGTGGTCAGAAGTGGAAGAAGGGGTTGACGACAAAGGAATATATGTAATAGAAATGTTCGATATCATGATTATGGTGGTGGTGACTCGACTGAATGTATTTTTTAAAACCGTACACCTACAATTAGTGAATTTTATTATATGCTAATTCTATTTCAATGTTGCTTATTAGAAAAAGCAGTGCAGCTTAGTATTTAACATTGGACTTCTCACGGTGGCGCTAGTGGTAAAGAGCCCGCCTGCCAATGCAGGAGACATGAGATGGGGGTTGGATCCCTGGGTCAGGAAGATCCCCTGGAGAAGGGCATGGCAACCCACTCCAGTATGCTTGCTTGGAGAATTCCACAGACAGAGGAGCCTGGCGGGCTAGAGTCCATAGGTTTTTTGAAGAGCTGGACATGACTGAAGCAACTTAGCACGCACGCACACACGCAGATTTTCAAATGTTGATCAAAATTCCTTTGTTTCCTTGCATCTACTCTCACTTTTGTGGGATAAACACCTGGGGTATTTAGAGAGCATCTGAAATTGCACTCAGATTTGCTTATAGGCATTTACTTTCTCGTTAAGTTTTCAACATTGGAATATCTAAAGATGGTTTTCAAAGGAATCTATGTTGACTATTAGAGCTACATTAAAGATTTATAAGTTTAACTCAAAGATCAACTGATTTCATTCGTCCTTTGAAATTTTAATGAACTTAATTTTGAAAAGCCTCTAGAGTTTTCTAAGGCCCTCCACCAAACTATCGGGGGAAAAAATTCATATTCTTAATGTCCTTTAGCCAACCCACCTCCAGTCATCTCACCAGTCACTTCTCCCCTGGACTCCACCCTCCTGCTCCTCTGTCTGCCCCCCTCTCTGCTTTGCCCTCTATGAGGAACCCAAGCTGCTCCTTACTGAATTATTTTTCTCTTTGAACATAAAGCAGTTAAGCTGTAACTTTGTTTACTGTCTCTTAAACATGCCATCAGGGCCTCCCTTTACTTGGAAAAGCAGCTTATTTTTTCTCCTAGAGAAGAGGACCAAAATGCACTTTAACTTTGCTTCATAAAGATGATTTAGTTTCCCTTTACCAGCTTGGAGGCTGGGGAAGAGCATGCGCTCAGGAACCAGGTTGCTTAGACTTGCAGCCCACTTCCTCCACTTAGTAGCTGTAGAACCTTGGGCAAGTTACTGACTTCTCTAGACCTCGGCTTCTCCATTTGTGAAAGGAGAATAGGAAGGGACCCAGACACTGAACAACTAGTCACATACAGCATGTAGAATTAGCCCTTGAGACACATTGCTTGATAACTGAGCCATCATTATTGGAATCAGGCAAATTAAACTGTTTATTCAACAGTGAGTTAAACAATTTATCCAAAAGTACAAACAGTTGGAAAAACTAGAAGCCTGCTATATAATACACTTACTGGGGATAAATTAACTGGAAGAACAAACTTTGTTCCAGTTTGCTGTGTCCCTTCTGGTTTTCTCAAGGACCTGTGCTCAGGTTTTCAAAGAAAGAAACAGCTTTAAAAACAAGCATGAACAAAACTATGTTAACAAGTATTTATTCATTTTGGAGATTTGAGCAGCTGAGATGGAACAGAATTAAATTCACATGCAGAGAATGTTTTGAATTATTCTTGCCTTGGGACAAAGAGAGAAGCTCATCATAATCTTTCTGTTATTCATCATGGACGGACTCTCCTAAGAGTGTCATCTAAATAAATCATTTGTCCCAGAGGAAAACGCGATGATTTGTTGTTTTTGGTTTTGGTCTTGAAGTTATTTTGAACTCATGACATCTCCTTAGGTTGAAATTCAGTCCTTTGTCTTCAGGTATAGAGAATCTTAACAAGGAAGATCAACACCTACAAAATATTTCAACATACTGAAACTGGTCACAAAATCATTCACTTTGGGTCTTTATTCACTCCCCAATACCACTATCTATCTGAAGTTTCCACATGAAAATAAAAATCCACTTTGAATCACTTAGAATTTGATCTCTAGGAACATCAAGAAAATATGAATCAGATAGTCAACAATGAATTTTAAACCTCCTTACAGTTGTAAGTTCCCAGAAGAAGAAGTGTTTCTGTCTGACCATTATGTATAGTTTCATGCAGTATTTATTGCTTAATTGACCACAAAGCCAGATTTGATTTTAATCTTGAGCTTTGATTAATTAATGATTTTTGTCCATTTTTGTGAATTAAAGTGCTCAATTTCATTAGTAACAGATAGAAGCATTTATTTCAAAGTTCTTGTATTTTTTAACACACTGAGTTCAGAATTTCAAGTTTCTTGAACTATCTATAAAACTGAGAAGCAAAATACTTCAAATAGGAAATTTCAACTGACAAATTCATGAAGTTGAAGTGGAAACAAAATGGGTCTAAAAAACTCAAGAAATATGATACTAAGGATCTGAAGGAACCATATGTGAAAATGCATCTTAGATTATAAGGTTCTTCAAACAAACCTGATCTGATCTTCTCAGGAATCTTGTGTTGGAAAATCTGTTGAGATGGATTTCATCGAAGATGGCACATTGTTATTTTTCACGTAACACTTACCTCAGTATTATAGTTGCTAATGTCTCAATTATTCAGTATATGTTTATCTAGTGCCTGCTGTAAATCAGATGTGCTGTCTGTTGAGGATTATCCTTTCATTCAACAATTATTTATTAAGTGCTTACTCTGTGCCAGGCACTGTGTTAGGGCCAGGGATAAAACAGTAAATAAAACTGCAAAGTGCCAGGCTTCACGGACCAGTCAAAATAAGGAAACAACAAATAAACCAAAAATTGTAACTCTGTCAAGGACAATAAATGCCCTGAGGAAAAGCAGGGAGCTGACTGTGTGGGTGCTGGGCCTGCTTGCCTCAGGCTTGGATTCCCCGCTCAGAATGGGGTGGTGGGCGCCGCCGCCTGCAGGCCTCGAAGAGTCCATCTGAGGAAAGGCGCAGGGAGACCCCGGCAAGGAGGAGAAGCCTCCCTGGCAGTGAGGGCCGTCTCCCCACACTCAGCTCTGCCACAGCCTCTGTGCTGCCTGCTCCCTGCGGGTGAAGCGGGCGGCTCTCCCCCGCCTTCACGAGGACTAGCGGCTTCCGGTGTTCCTAGCTCCTGGGGGGCTTCTGCGTCTCTTCCGGCTTCGCAGCCATCGCTCAGGGAACGAATTTCCTGCGTTAACTCCCTCCCGTTTCAAAGGCTCGAGTGATTTCTGTTTTCCAGCTGTCCCTTGACTTAATTCCTTGAGTAAGGGGATAGAGAGCAGGGCGGACGTGGATGTTTCGGGGGAGTCACGCAGAGCCCTTGGTGAAGAGCTGACCCGACATCTGCAGGAAGTGAGCAAGCAGCCCAACCTGGGCAAGATGGCGCCCAGGAGGAACCGCGGGGCCAGGGCCTGAGGCTCAGCTGCAGGACGGTGAGTTCCCGCGACCTGGGGGAATGGACTAAGGGTGCAGGGAGCGGAAGGAGAGGAAGTTAGGGAAGCGGCAGGGACCACAGGTGCTGCACGATCTTGTGGGCCTTTGTACAGACTTTAGATTCTAGAGGTTTAAGAGGAGAAACGTCACTTGACTTGGGTTTTAAAAGAATCACAGGCTACTCTGAGGACAAGAAACCGTAGGAGCAAAGGAGCAAAACCAGGAGGTGTCTATCTGCCATCGCAGATGGTGGTGGCAGCGGCGAGAAGCCTGAGACGGTACTTTGAAGGCAGGACCACAGAACTTGCCAGCTGACTGGATGGTGTAACCCAACTTTGCTTCTAAACAACTGGAAGACTGGAGTGTGTACTCGCTAAGGTGACCAAGTCTTGGGGAGGAACAACTCTGAGGAGAAAATCAGTGTGTCCAGTTGGCAGTTGGATACACAGACCTGAAGTTGGGAGGGGAGCCTGACCATGGGTGGGGAGGGGTCCATCTAGGGGATACTGTGTAGAGACACAGGATTGGACGGGGTCACTCAGATAAAAAGAAGTCGAGAACCGATCCCTAGTCATTGACAGATTAAACATAAAGATAAACTGTGTTGTGCATTTTGATCCCCACAGCAGGTCTATTTATGTCCCTGGGTATGTTCCTCCTGTTGGGTGTGCATCAAGTTCATGCCAACAATATGTGTCATCATTATATTTTATGTGTACAGCTAATAAGAGCTTCCCAGGTGGCTCGTTGGTAAAAGAATCTACTTGCCAGTGCAGGAGACACAGGAGACATGGGTTTGTTCCCTGGGTGGGGAAGATCCCCTGGAGAAGGAAATGGCAACCCACTCCAGTATTCTTGCCTGGGAAATCCCATGGACAGAGGAGCCTGGCAGGCTACAGTCCATGGGGCACAAAGAGTCGACCATGACTGAGCATGCACATACACACATACATGTGATACATTTTTATCAGTGTGGAACAATCTATAAAATGAGAAAACTTCCACCATGCCATCCTGAGGAGAGACCTATCAATCTGTGGTGGGGAAGAATTGTTCCTCTTTTCCTTGCTAAGTGGCCTGCAAGCTCAGTTTCTGGTGGGCTCTTATGACTTTATTTTAGCAAGCATTATAAACACTGAAATTTTTTTCTTTTCCTATAAGAATGGAACTTGTTTAAAAAAAAACACACAAAAAGAATCAATGCAAGAATTTAACATTAGAGGCAACATTTCTTTAAAAATTCATTTGATAGTTTTCCACCTCAGTCATTCAAATCAGAAAAGCATCTTGCTCAACACATATCAGAATGGAGCACCTACCTTATTTGAAGCAGATACTCAGATGGAAAATAAGTTTTATATTTTTAAGCCCTTATCTTCACTGTTAAAAATAGGTTATCTGCAAGCTATAAGGACTCTTTAAATAATCATAGTAGTAGTGACCATGTATTAAACACAATATTAAACAATGCTAGTTATTTTATGGAATCTCATTTATCCTTGTAACAATCCAAAAATATCCTAAAACTCCTATTGCACTTTATAAATGAAGAAGTGGGGTTGAAGAGATTATTTTATTTTTCTTGTCCAAGGTCATATGATAAATGTCAAAATCCAAATTCTGTCTCATAAAGTCTCATTTTCAATGTTCTCATGGAATGTGAATGTTTTAACACTCTCTTACGTCCAGTACTCACCACCACTCAAAACAATACATAATTTCCTTGCACACATTTGTTATTTACCTATGTGAATCTGATTCTCCTGTTCACTCCCCAGACTACAGCAGCACCCAGCAGGCTCCATTGCAGCATGTTTCCTGGTTCTTCTGTAATATATTTCACCAAAGTTCTGATTTCACGATTGCTGTGGTTTATTTTCTCAATACGTGTAAAGGAAAAGGGAAGAACACAGTACCTTCCCTGTTAAGCAATCCTACAACACACCAAGTAACCAAAGGCAGTAACCCAGGTTATGGTTACTGGACCCAATGGTGCCTGCATCCTTCCATGAAAACACTCCTGCTGAATGCAGTTATCAAAGAGGCTCTGGGAAACCCAGAAGTCTCAACTCTTCAGCCTCTTGGCCAGGAACTCCCTTATTTTATAGTAATTAAAAAATAACTAAAAATATTGACTTGCAAGTGATTTGTACAGAACTGCCTAAGCAATGGTGATTGAAATTCTGTATTTCACTAATTATTTCACATCCATGATCTTATTTGGTTCTCAAGATGACCTTGGGAGATGAAAAAGAAAATGGTGGTAATAAGTCTATTTAATGCAGAAAAAACTTAAGATACATACTGAGATGATAACAAAGATGGAATTCATATTAGATACCCTGGCTTGTGGTTCTGTGTTCTTTTTACTATAACTCTTTTCTGTATAATATTCTGTGCTTCTCCAACTTCTTTTATGTTGTTCTTAATATTGTTTTAGCCTTTACTGACTCTTTTTCTAAATGTAAGGACCGTGCCTTAGGAAGTTTTATATTTAATATAATGTCTAATACCTAAGAGGCCTCAAGGAATATGTATTGGATTGGAATAAATGATCTTATAGTCATACTGTTATGATCTTGTTTAGGCCTTCATGTTCCCTGCATTTATTCCATGAGAAACAAGCCTGCCTGAGGTCCCAGTAGTGGTTTGGAAAATATTAAAATCCACCTCACTGCCTTGCATCATCCAAAGAATATGAGTATTCAGGAAATTTAAAATTTAACACCCTGAAACATAAATGCCAGTCACCCTAAGCGTTATAAAACAGTGGAAGCAGCCTTAAGTGGAAACAGCCATTCACAAACCCACAGAGCTGCAGCTTTCTAAAGATGTCACATATACAGACAGCCAATTTGTTGACCTGAATGATCAAGCTGCTGATGTGTCTTGGGGAGGCTGCAGGTCAGTCCTGATGGTCGTCCAGTTGGCAGGGACAGTCCTAACACTCTCCAAATACTGCCCTCCCCTCTCCCCTGAGCTGGCCTCTCTGCTGGCTAAACTCAGCCAGGCCTCAGGCAGAGTCCAGACTGAGTCCCATCACTTCTCATGGTGGGACCTGCCCACCTTTCTCCTTGGTTGCGCCTCTGGGCCAGTGATCCTGGGCTGGGTTGGAGTTGGAGCTAGACTGTCAGACACTCCTTTTCTTATTCGTCATTTTGGTTTTTCATGGCCATGGGTAGTAGCTAGGTCTTAGTTCTTTGCTTCATTCCCTTATGAGAACCTGAAAATTTCATTGAATGATGTTTAGCTATTTATAACACCTGGGCTAGAGTCATCATCTACTGCTGAAACTCTGAAACCTACCCCTTTTGAGAAAAAGCTGTGATAACTGAGCTCTTCTAACTGAGCTCCAGTAAATCTGCAAAGGAAAATCATTTAAGTCTTCGAATATCTGTGTGGAAGGGACTAACTTTTCTTCCTTCAAAAAACATAAAATACACTTAACAATTTCTTCCTTAAAGCTGCTGCTGCTGCTGCTGCTGCTGCTAAGTCGCCTCAGTCGTGTCCAACTCTGTGCGACTCCATAGACAGCAGCCCACCAGGCTCCGCCGTCCCTGGGATTCTCCAGGCAAGAGTACTGGAGTGGGGTGCCATTGCCTTCTCCGCTTCCTTAGAGCAGTAATTCTTAATTCTAGAGGCATTCCTCAGTCAGTTTGACTGCTGTAACAAAATACCATAGGCTGGGTCGCCTAAACAACATGGATTTCTCACAGCTCTAGAGGCTGGAAGATCAGAGTGCCAGCATGGTGGACTTCTTGGTGAGAGATCTCTTCTTGGTTATGTCCTCACATGGCCTGTTATATCCTTCCTGGTGTGTTTAAGCAGGGAGAGACAGAGAGAGATCTCCTGTCTCCTCCTCTTTTCATAAGGGCACTGATTTCACCATCAGGGCCCCACCCTTACGACTTAATCTAACTCTGCTTCTCTCCCCAAAGCCCCACATCCAAATACCATTACGCTAGGTATTATTAATAGGATTTCAACCTATGAATTTTGAGGAGATACAAACATTTGGTCCAGAGCAATGCCAATGCACAATTAGAATCATTTGAGGAGCTTTTTTAATTACTGATAATTAGGCTCCTTTCTCCCAGACCAATTACATTAGAATCTCAGGAGAGTGGGGCTTGAGATTGCACATTTCTAAGAAGCTCCCAAATGACTATCAACTACAAATTGGCGTTTGCCAAGAGCATTTGCCATCTGCCTCTGCAGAGACTGAATCCTGTGCTGCTGCAGCTGTTGACTCTCAACAGTTGAGGGTGGAGAGTGAGGCACTCTGTGTGCCAAGGAAACTGGTGAACAGGTCTTTAGATAGTTATATATTTTCAGGAACTGACTTCATGATCATAGTCCTTTCATCTCCTCATATCTTGAAAAGCTTTCATGGTGACATCAGCCCCTGGTGACTATCAGAAAACCATTTGTAAAGTAAGCCTTGATTGCATTGATAACCTTCACCAAAATCTTATGCCCATTTGACACAATTACTAAAGCCCGCAAGCCTAGAGCCCATGCTTTGCAATGAGAGAAGCGGCCAAAATGAGATGCTCACACACCGCAACTAAAGCATATCCCCGACTCACCACAACTAGAGAATGCCTGTGTGCACCAATGAAGACCTATCACAGCCAAAAATAAATAAACAAATTTTTTAAATTAACTGGAAGGTTTCTAAAATACAGATTGTTAGGCCCCACTTTAGACTTAAGGATTCAGTAGGTGATGTTGATATGGTTGGTCTGGAGATCCTTTGAAATCACTATAGTGTGCCCTGACCCCATCAGCACCGCTTCTGCATTTTTTGTCCTCCTAACTCCATTGTGGCTGCAGTGGTGAAAGTCAGAGAGGACAGAAAGCACGACCAAGGAAGACAGGTAGAACTGGGTCTACATGTTGTTATTGTTGTTTAGTCTCTCAGTCCTGTCTGACTCTTTGCCACTCCATGGATGCAGCACGCCAGGCTTCCCTGTCCATCACCAACTCCCGGAGCTTGCTCAAACTCATGTCCATTGAGTCGGTAATGCCATCCATCCATCTCATCCTCTGTCGTCCACTTCTCCCACCTTCAGTCTTTCTCAGCATCAGGGTCTCTTCAAATGAGTCAGTTCTTTGCATCAGGTGGCCAAAGTATTGGAGTTTCAGCTTTAGCATCAGTCCTTCCAATGAACACTCAGGACTGATCTCCTTTAGGATAGACTGGTTGGATCTCCTTGCAGTCCAAGGGACTCTCAAGAATCTTCTCCAGCACCACAGCTCAAAAGCATCAGTTCTCCGGCGCTCAGCTTTCTTTATAGTCCAACTCTCACATCCATACATGACCACTGGAAACTTACTTATTTCACAACTGGAAGTTTGTACATTTTGACCCTCTTCATTCATTTCATCCACTCCCTACTCCCTTGAGTCTGGTAACTGTCCAACTGTTCTCTGTTAGTCAGCTCTGTCTACAAGCTCAGTTTTTTTGTTGTTGTTTTACATTCTACATGAGTACTACAGCAGCTTTATTTGTAATAGGCAGAAACAGAAACAAACAAAATGTACCTCAATAGGTGTATGGCTAAACACACTGTAGTACACCTATGTTAGGGGAAGCACACCAACTGAAACTGCCCACCCTGGCCAGGCACCACAGTAACCATTTGCATGAGTTGTTTTAGGACAGGAGGTCCTGGTAAGGAACACGGAACTAATAAGCCACCACCAACAAGGAGAGTTCAGGAAAGTTCAAAAAGTGACACCACGTGTCCAACCACCTCCCAGAATCCTTCTCTCTGGCATCCATCTTGTCTGAACAAGGCTTGCACCACCAGGAAGGACTCTGAGTCAGAATGATTGGCCAGAGACAACCCGGAAACTAATCCCATTACCATAAAACCCGAGACTGCAAGCCATGTTCTCCTGGGTTCCCTCACCCTACTGCTCTCCACCCGGGCGCCCCTTCCCAATAAAATCTCTTGCTTTGCCAGCACCTGTGTCTTCTCGAACAATTCATTTCCAAGTGTTAGACAAGAGCCCACTTTCGGGCCCTGGAAGGGGTCCCCCTTCCTGCAATACCTATACTGTGAAAATAAAAAGAATTAATTAACTCAGCAATTGGAATGAACTACTACTACACACAAGAATTTGGATAGATTCAGAGAGACATTATGCTAACTGAATTCTTCCTTTCATATGTGCCTCCGCTATCTTGGGCCGATTCTGTTTCCTTGTTTACTTTGCTTCTTGCATTCCCCCAGCTCCTCAGCAGTCACTGTGGTGAGTGGCAGCATCCAACAGATCGAGGTTTTGGGAGCCCTCATTCACATCTGGAGAACAAAAATCGCTGATGGCTGTGACATTTCTTACTAATATGGCAGGACATATTTTCATTTCACATTTTAAAATGCTTTTAAGCCTATCAAATATATGATAGCACATCTTTAAAACACTTCTAAATTACTCAGTGATCAACAATCCAGATGCCTAATGGGCCAGGCAGGTAAGGTGTCTATTAGGCCATGTGTTGTATTTAGGAAATGGCTGAGACTGTGACAAACTGGAAAGAACTCCAAGACAAAGCACTCAAATGCAAATGTTTATACGACTCAGCCTGGGCCAAAGAAATCACAGCGATGTCCTGCCAGCAGTCAGGAGCAACCCAGCCAAGTCTGCCTGCAGTGGCATCCTGTTTCACTGCAGACAAGTCGAAACGTCTTTATGCTGAGCTGATATTTGTGGCAATTTCTCCCTATGAGCTCTAGTTCTGAGCATTTCCTTCATATGAGAAGTGTGGACCTGATTTCAGAGTGCATTAACTGGACTTGTTGGCATGCAGTTAAGAACTAGTTCCTTATATTAAGTGCCCAGAGCTGCCTACATGTAGGCAATGTTTGTCCTCACACAAACCAGGGTAAAAGCAAACTCTGTCATTTAACAGATCTAAGACATTGAAAATGTAATTTAACCTTTAGATATCTTCCTATTCAAAATGAGGATAATAATAATATTGGCCAATTTGCAGAGTTACTGTGAGGATCAAATACAGAAACATTAAAATGCCAAGTAGATGTCAAGGAAAATGGCTGCTTCTGTCAGAAAATGATTGTGACAGAGGACACGCTGGGGCTTATTGTTCAACTTTCTTTGGTTTTGTGAGAGTGGCAAATATGCAAATTTTCAGAATAATTTCATAGCCAAGGATCCAAGGTTGAGCTTCCTCTGTTCCCAACCTAGCAGGCTTGTTTCCTCATTTTGCCACTAGATGGCAATTTCTCCCCAGAGCGTTTGAGCTCCAAGGCTGTAAAATCTCCAAAGCTTCTCCGAGGCTTTCTTTCATGTTACAAATCAGGCCTAGAGCTGCACCGAGTAACAGGGTGGCCTTGCAAAGAGAATTTGTTTTACTCAATAATTAAGAAATCCAAGGCCCTTTCCTGAAATGGAACCGGGGAAGGGGTGATGGTCCAGAAGAGCCACGTATGACTCCCTCACTCCCTCAGCCAGCCTGTGTTTGCTCCCGCCACACACAAGGCCTTTGCACTTGCGTCCCACCCTCCCGGACCCTCTCCCCGCTGCATTTGGACAGCACGCTCCTTTACGTCTTTACTTACTAGCTCGCAGCCCCCTTACCGTAAGTCCCAGGACAGCTGGGGCTGTGTCCTGCTCCCTAGACCATCCCCAACCTCAATAACTGTGCCGACTACATAATAATAAACATTCGCTTGATAAATATTTGTCAAACAAGAGCTAAAGAATACCCAAGTTCTCAAACCTTGCTCTTCCACGAGCTAAAAGAACACTCTTTCTCTTTTCCTTACGAAATCAAATCCAGGTGCCAGAGAAAGAGAGAGACACTCCAAACAGCCTGGAACTGGGTGTGGCAATGGTCCCCACACCCCACCGATGGAAATCACATCTCATCTCCGACGTATACCTTGAGTCTCCAGTGACGACAGTAAGGCTAACAAACTAACCTTAGATACTGGGGGAAAGTCAGGAATGAAGCTTTTCTTTCCTTATCAGTAACATGGCTTCTAACATAATAGTCATTGTGGAGAAAGAGCTGTTGCCAAGATCCCAGATTCCTTTGTTTGGTACGTGCCTCAAACTCACATTAATTCGTTCTCTCCTTCCACAGTCTGTCCCTGATGATGGCATCAGGAATTTGGTCATTGCTCTCCTTGACCCCACAGGTGATCGTCACCCTCTAATGATCCTGCCTAAACCTTGCCTCGATGTCCCCTTCTCTGTCCTTCCCTGGGCTGTCACAAAAGGCTATTTGATAAAATGCACAGCACGGACTATGACCTGCTCAAACCCCCTACGGATGCTTGTTTCATCTCGTTTGTGAAACCTTTTCTCTCCCTGCCTCTCGGAGTAGAAATGAACCTCTGTTCCATGAGTCTGCACTAGTCTCATATAGAGTTCTCTCAAAGCATCTATCCCTCTTGATTGCAGTGAATTTTTATTTGCTGCTTTTCCCTAGAATAACATAAACCATAGTTTATTCATTTGTTTGCTATTTTTATGCCCTGCACCTAAAAATGTATCTGGAGCATTTTGATGCCCGTAATTGTTCCCCATTACCTACCAAATAAATTCCAACCTCTTATCATTCAAGGAGAACAGCACATCCCTTGGTGACTTCCCCACATGTCCCAGCCACCCCCAGGCATGCTGAACACCCTGTGTCCATGCTAGCACATATCAGTGCCTCAGAGAGAGGCCTCTGAATGATGAACTTGAGTGTATGATGGTAGATCTTACATCTGGTGGGATCTAGAGCCAGAATGCGGCCTAAGTAGCTTCAGTCGTGTCCGACTCTTTGTGACCCTGTGGGCCATAGCCCACCAGGCTCCTCTGTCCATGGGATCCTCCAGGTGAGAATACTGGAGTGGGCTGCCATGCCCTCCTCCAGGGGATCTTCCCGACCCAGACTGCTTGGGTTCAAATCTCCCTTTCACAATTTACTATGTGACTTAGAAAAGTATTCCATTACCTCTATGGGCCTCTCTTTCTTCATTGGCAAAAAGGTGCTAATGTTAGCATGTTTCCCATAAGGTTTTTCTTCGGATTTGGGGTGGTTTTTTGGGGGGGGATTTGATTAATATATGTGTGGAGAAGGGATAGGCTACCCACTCCAGTATTCTTGGGCTTCCCTTGTGGGGAATCTGCCTGCAATGCAGGGGTTGCAGAGTCAGACACTACTGAGCGACTTTCACTTTCACTTTAGTATATGTGAAGCTCTGGAACAATCTTGATACATAGTAAGCATACAATTAATTCTAATTATTATTAAGCGCCTGCTGTATGTAAACCATGGGCTTCCCTGATGGCTCAGTAGCAAAGACTGCCTGCAGTTCAGGAGTCACATGAGGTGTGGGTTAGATCCCTGGGTCAGGAAGATCTCCTAGAGGAGGGCACAGCAACCCACTCCAGTATTCTTGCCTGGAGAATCCTGTGGACAGAGGGCCTTGGAGGGCTACAGTCCATAGGATCGCAGAGTAGGACACAATTGAGCGATTGAACATGCACGCATATGTAAACTATGACACTAGAAACTTGACCTATATTACATCCAATCCTTACAACACCAGAAGGAGGCAAATTTTCCTCCTTCAACTGGTAAGAGGGCTGCAGCCCATAGAGGTTAAATATCTTTATCAATTCACATGGTCAGGAAGTGCTGGGATAAGGATTTGAACCCAAACTTGTCTCTTTCCTCTCTGCTAACTCCTTCTAAATTCTTTCACTCAGCTGCATACCACTTATGAGACTTTTGGCATATGTGTACTATTGTTTGCTAAGTATTCTTTAATTTGGCTCTTTTTCCTATGAATAGAGTGTAAATGTAAATTTCATTTCACTTTCACAAATGAGATTGATGTGTTCACCAATCATCCTAATTCACATTAAAATAAATACTAAATTCTTAAATGTTTATCCATCTTTCACTGAAAAATATCAAATATTTCACACTCCTTGGTCAACACAGTACTGGGCCATGCTGCTTAACATGTTTTGATCTACATGAGTTTAGTGTTTGCTTTGGCAGCACATATACTAAAATTGGAACAATATTTGAGTTTTACAAGAATGAAGTAGTTGATCCTGTATAACAATGTGCACATATTTAATAATACTGTACTCTACACTTTAAAGTTTAAAAAGGCAGATTTCATGTTGCAAGTTTTTTGCCACAAGTGAGAGTGAGAAAGCGAAAAAAAAAAATACGAAAGAATAAAAATAAGATAGAGAGAGCCAGAAATGTGTAGTTAAAATAATACAGGACCTCAATTCTAGACTTCAGTCTACTGCTTGATTAGCTCTGATACGTTCGGCAATTCACTCAATAGTTACTTTCTCTTATCTCTTACATATAGATAATGCCATATTCTACAGCTCTTTAAGATACTATAGGAAAAATTAAATTAGCAACGTTTGGGGGTAACATTGTGAGAAATATAAAGTACTCCATAAATCAATACTTTAATTATTCCTTTTGCAAAATAATAATAACTTGTATTCACACCAGAATCAAATTATAATAATACAGGACCATAATGATATGCTCTTGTCAATAATCCAGTAGAAATTGTTATTAGATTTCAAATCAATCAACCCTTTCAAAGGAAACTGTGCTTCCTCCTAAAAATGGAATTTCCTTGACTAAGTTTCTCCAGGAGGCAAAGTTTTCTCTTTATTTTGGGCATATAAATACAGTGAAGATGCAGTTCAACATTTTTTATCCTGGCAACAAAAGATTGAAAATGACTTGTGTTCAGACCAGAGAAATTGAAAAGTTCAGCATCCACTTGCCAGTTACAAAGTCGTATATGCTGAAAATTTTGAACGTGCTCTCAAGTCTCATCATGGTCCTGCACACAAGATGAGACACAAATTAACCTGGATTTTACACACAATCAGTGCACTTTCTATACACAAATACAAACAACTCAATACTGCAGGTGATATTTTCTCATAAATTTAAGTATTTATTCGCATCCATGGAGTCCCTTAGCTAGAGGAAGTTCTGGTGCCATTTTTACTTTACTGTATGTGGCTTTTCACTTTACTTAACAAATACAATCTGGGGATGTTCATAATACACTTAACACACAAATACTGTTGGTTTTACAATTTCTGTCAACATAGGTGAAAATCAAGCACATTAGAATTTTATTTTATTAAAAAAGAATTACTTAACTTAAAAAAAGCTCTTAAGGCTATTTATTCTTGGTAGGAGTCAAGTTCAATTTACATGCCAGTTTTGACGCACTGGCAATGCTATCTGGAATGCTGTGTTGGACACAAAGAGAAAAACACGCCATAACGCTCTCTAACTGCCAAGGGCCCAGGTGGCAGGGGTGAGGGGACTGGTCACCTCTTTGCCATTTTTCATCTAGTCCAATCTTAAACTGTCCAGACGTTACTCCCCATCAGTTCTCTTGCTCCCACCACCGTTCCCTTATTGGATAAGCGTAGAGCCAGGTTTTCCCAGAGACAGCAGTAGGGAAGGGAGGAAGGAAAGTCTGGCAACTCTCTTGATTCCAGAGTGGGCCTTAGGGGACCCAGAGGCATCAGGAAGGAGCTGCAAGGCTGAGAGATGATGTGCCAGATGGGGCATTTCAGTGAGGAGGGCAAAGAAAGAAACTCGAGGCACAGAACCAGCCAGACACAAGAGGATCCTGGCAGGTAAACACTGTTTAATGTGATGACTGTGTATCAAACCTGAAATCAGCATGTAGCCCCTGTCAGGGAGCCAGCAGGGTGCCTCTAAGTGCTTACTTGGGCCCTTGCATGTGTATATTTTCCTGCTCTAACACATACTTAAGGCAGATGCCAGGTTGTGGTGAGGGATCTCATTTATGGTTATTTACCTGAGCCAAGCTGTGATGCTCGTGTGGACAAGTCTCTACTTATTTTGTCCCTTTTGAAGGATTTAAAAAAAAATCCTCCTACTGATTCTCCTGCTGTAATTCTTCCTGTTTTTTTCTGGTTCTTAGAAAAGAAGGAAAGTTTGTAGCGTGGAGATGCTCACTCTAAAACCCACCAAGAAGAAAAGCCAGAGTCCTTCCTTTGCTAGCAAGATTAGAACTCTTTTTCAGAAAATGTTAAAGGACCACTGTGCTTTAGAATTAATTAGCAGGCCTGAGGTGCTGTCCTTAAAAACTCTGCTTGCAAGGATGGCCTTTGGATGGCTTTCAGAAACATGATTTTGGAAGGGTTCCCACCATTAACAGATTGAGTGGCTCACTGTGCCTAAACTGCTTGTGCAAACAATGTGGTTTATGCAGAACACCTGCTTTCCTTGTGGAAGTCAGGAATTTGGATTCATGCCTGGCAGACTCTGGAAGAGGGGCCATGTCAACTGCACCCAATAAAAGCCCTGGGCAGTGAGTCTCTAGTGAGCTTCCCTCATTGACAACAATTCACATATCTTGTCACAACTCATTGCTAGGAGATTTAGGAATGTCCTGTGTGATTCCGCTGGGAAAAAACACTTGCAGACTTGCACCCGGCTTCCCCTAGACTCGGTCCTTCTGCTTTTGCCTTTGCTGAGTTTCTCTGTACCCCTTCACTACAGTAAATCATAGCCATGAATACAACTGTATGCTGAGTCCTGTCCATTCTCCTACAAACTATGCCACAGAGTTTATTTTCTTGGGCTCCAAAATCACTGCAGAAGCCATGAAATTAAAAGGCGCCTTCTCCTTGGAAGAAAAGCTATGACAAACCTAGACAGCATATTAAAAAGCAGAGATATCCCTTTGCCAACAAAGGCCTGTCTAGTCAAAGCTATGGTTTTTCCAGTAGTCATGTACGGATGTGAGAGTTGGATCATAAAGAAAGCTGAGTGATGAAGAATTGATGCTTTTGAATTGTGGTGTTGGAGAAGACGCTTGAGAGTTCCTTGGACTGCAAGGAGATCCAACCAGTCCATCCTAAAGGAGATCAACCCTGAATATTCATTGGAAAGAATGACGCTGAAGGTGAAACTCCAATACTTTGGCCACCTGATGGGAAGAGCTGATTCTTTGGAAAAGATCTTAATGCTGGGAAAGATTGAAGTCGGGAGCAGAAGGGGGCGACAAAGGATGTGATGGTTGGATAGCATCACCAACTCAATGGACATGAATTCGAGCAAACTGCAGGAAACAGTGAAGGACAGGGAAATGTGGTGTGCTGCAGTCCATGGGGTCACAAGGAGTCAGACAAGGAGTCAGACACGGCATTGCCACTGAACAACAACAAGGATGGACATGGGGAATCCTTCAATACAACCACTTTTGCTTTACCATACTCTAGGAATATAAGAAGTGGGATCTGAAACTTAAATATAAGGTGTGAACTCCATAATCATCAACTAGAGAATCAATCTATGTCTTGGACATGTGGGAAAACATGATGAACTTTCTGTAGCAATTGCAGAAGGGATATTTTTCCCTTGAAAAGTATCATTTAATTTGTAACCTGATCCTGTATGGAAGAAAAGAAAGTTGCTGTGTAAGTAAATGCTAGTTAACACGAATGATCTTCCTTGCAGTAGACCTCAAAACTATAAATCTAAGGTTCCTCCTTACAGTTTTTTAGGCCCTGCCCACTTTTTTAAAGGCATTTAGGAGTTGGTGATGGACAGGGAGGCCTGGCGCACTGCAGTCCATGGGGGTCACAAAGAGTCAGACACAACTGAGCGACTGAACTGAACTGAGAAGACCTTAAATGTAAGGACCTCAGAGCTCATCACCCCTTCTCCTATGAGAATAGAAATCCTCCTTAGAACATTCCTCTCAGTTACTGCTTGAGCATTTCCCTTACACTTAACGGCTTCTCTAGTCTTTCCTCCAAAGTGCCCTAAGGAAATAATTCTTTTTGGCAAAGAAGTAGTTACAGATGTAGTGCAAATCAGATTCACAAATATTATTATCTCAAGCATGCTTGTTTTCACTTTAAAAAATCATCTGAACTTTGCTTTCTATTTCATTGTATGCCTGTGTTTGCTTAACATAAAAATAGTATGGACTCAGGCATAACCTGGCATACGCATGTTCTACAGAGATTTTATCACCTTTCTAAAAGGCACTGCTGCTGCTGCTGCTGCTGTCTGACTCTTAGCAACCCCATTGACTGTAGCCTACCAGGCTCCTCCATCCATGGGATTTTCCAGGCAAGAGTACTGGAGTGGAGTACCATTGCCTTCTCCGCTAAAATGCACAGTCTGAAATAAAATACATTTTATGTAATATTTGCCTAATTAAAAAAATACATAAATACACAAAGGAAAAAAGGTAACAGTCATACATAAACTCCTTCTGTCCTCAAGATAACTACTAATATTTAAGTGCATGTGTCAGAAAGAAAACTTTTTTCAAGGAAAAAATGAGCAACTATAATATATCGGAAGGAAGGTTATGACCAACCTAGATTGCATATTTAAAACTAGAGACATTACTTTGCCAACAAACGTCCGTCTAGTCAAGGCTATGGTTTTTCCAATAGTCGTGTATGGATGTGAGAGTTGGACAGTGAAGAAAGCTGAGCACCAAAGAATTGATGCTTTTGAACTGTGGTGATGGAGAAGACTCTTGAGACTCCGTTGGACTGCAAGGAGATCCAACCAGTGCATCCTAAAGGCCATCAGTTGTGGGTGTTCATTGGAAGGACTGATGCTGAATCTGAGACTCCAGTACTTTGGCCACCTCATGCGAAGAGTTGATTCATTGGAAAAGACCCTAATGCTGGGAAGGACTGGGGGCAGGAGGAGAAGGGGACGACAGAGGATGAGATGGCTGGATGGCATCACCGACTCGATGGACATGGGTTTGGGTAGACTCTGGGAGTTGGTGATGGACAGGGAGGCCTGGCGTGCTGCAGTTCATGGGGTCACAAAGAGTCAGACTCGACTGAGTGACTAAACTGAACTGAACTGATAGATTCTACTTACATAAAATAGTAAGAAAGAAAAAAAAGAAATTGGGTATTAAAATTTCAATAGAAGGTAGTGACTGCAAATCTAATTTTGACTAGAAGATCTAGTAGTGAGAGAGACAGAAAATTAGATATAATAACCATGCTTCCATTTTAAAACATACCTTTCCAGCAAGGATCTAAATGCTTTAGATCCAATATGGCAAAGACAGAGGCCAGAAAATTGAAGAAAGGCTGTCTACACATTTATTTACCTTGATTCTTTGCTAATGTAAGGTTAGGCATCTATGTACCCTTTAGTTATATTCACTCATGTGCTGTCAGCAGAATCATTGCACAGGTTCAGAGCAGTGTTGAGAATTTACTTTCCAGTTATATATACACATCTTTCTAAGAGGTAGAGAACTTAGTCTCCTAAGAAAAATGATTGTGTTTGCAAGACTATAAATCTCTGTGTTTGGCCAAATAGGAGACCTAGCAAGGTTTCAAGGGCCTAAAATAAGTGAATGGTGCATGTGTGTGCACATATACATGTGCACAGACACACGCGCACACATATGCACGCCGGAGAAGACAGAGGGAGAAGTATCTGGAGGGGCAACACTGCTGTTGAACAATAGCGACGTTCCTTCAGGTATCTGGCTAAAAAGATTGGATTTGCTCCAGTGTTTGGAAACTTGATGTGGCTACAGTGTTTGAAAGAAACAGAACTTGCCCTGTAAGAACTTGTCCAAGTTCTACTTCTGGTTCTGCTGTTTAAAGTTGGTGGTATGGTGTGTGTGTACTGTCTCTTCAGTTGTGTCCTACTCTTTGCAATCCCATGGACTGTAGCCTGCCAGGCTCCCGCTGTCCATGGAATTTCCCAGGCAAGAATGCTGGAGTGGGTTGCTATGCCCTCCTCCAGGGGATCTTCCCAACCCAGGGATCGAACCTGGGTCTCTTACGTCTCCTACATTGGCAGGCAGGTTCTTTACCGCTGACCCACCTGGGAAGCCAGTTGGTGGGTACTGATGACACAGTAGTGAGCACAACTGCCTTTCAGCTGGGCTCCTGCAAGCCATTTCACATCTCTGAGCTGGTTTTCCCATCAATAAAATGAGAATCACAATATCCACCTAGAAGGATTCAAGTTAGTATAATTTAGACTGTCTGTAATAAATACTTAATACATGAGAGCTCAGATGGTAGTTATTGCTGATAAAATAAAACAATTTACATGAAAGCACTTTGTAATCTATACAGCTATTGAGAGTGGGAGGAAGCCAAACCTTACTGGAATGCTAATATTTAGAACTAAGGATTACAATTATTAAGGGCCTCGTTGACTAAGGAAGGCAAATAGCTTTCACCTGGAGGGACAGCTCTACTCAGTGAGTATCTGCTGAAAGAAGTGCCGCCTTGTGAACAAAAAAAAAAAAATCCAGAAGCCATATCCAGACTCACAGAGAGTTTTTGAGAAATTAGTTATGTCTTCCATGAGTACAGGAAGGAAAACGAATTCCAACACTCATGCCCGGCATTGCAATCTTAGGTCATGGAAAGAACTCTGACCTCACACCCACCTCCAGCACTTATGGAAAGCTCCTGCTTGCATGCTGGCTCCGATCTGCAGCTGCTCCTTTTAAGGTTATAGAAAAAGATTTCATGAACAGAAAATGTCAGTCGTAAACATCAGACTCGTATGCTGTGCACATGGGTGAGACCCACAATATCCCAAACTTTGCAAGTTCATCCAAATACATAATCTCAAATTACTGAGTAACAGCAAAAAAGAGCAGGGAATCTTTTTGACCACAATCCAAGACAAAATTGGACATCAGTTCCCACTAACCTGAGAGCAGTTATAGTGCTATTTTTAGGGTTTTTATGAGGAATAAATTAGATGAATATTTATTAAATGCCTAAAGTAGAATCTAGAACATAACAGTCCTTCAATATTATTGAGCTGTTATTATGATGAACATGATTTATTATCTGTTATTTCAACAATTTATGGTGATTTGATGTAGGTCATACCTAGATGGTCTAATGTTTTTCCTACTTTCTTCAGTTTAAGCCTGAATTTTGCAAAAGAATTTCATGATCTGAACCAAAGTCAGCTCCTGGTCTTCTTTTTGCTGACCATATAGAGCTCCTCCATCTTCAGCTGCAAAGAATATAATCAATCTGATTTCAGTATTGACCATCCGGTGATGTCCATGTGTAGAGCTGTCTCTTATGTTGTTGGAAGAGGGTGTTTGCTATGATCAGTGTGTTCTCTTAGCAAAACTCTGTTAGCCTTTGCTCTGCTTCATTTTGTAGCCCAAGGCCAAACTTGCCTGTTAATCCAGGTATCTCTCTGTTTTTAATTTTTTAAAAATTTATTTATTTTTTAATTGAAGGATAAATGCTTTACAGAATTGTTTTGGTTTCTGCCAAACATCAACTTGAATCAACCATAGGTAAACATATGTCCCCTCCCCCTTGAACCTCCCTCCCTCCAGGTATCAGTTGACTTCCTATTTTTGCATTCCAATCCCTTATGATAATGTAAAGGGTATCTTTATTGGTGTTAGTTCTATAAGGTCTTATAGATCTTCATAGAACAATTCAACTTTAGCTTCTTGGGCATTAGTGGCTAGGGTATAGACTTGATTTACTGTGATGTTGAATGGTTTGCCTTGGAAACAAACCAAGATCATTCTGTCATTTTTGAGATTGTGCCCAAGTACTGCATTTCAGACTCTTGTTTTGACAAATAGATTCAAGGGATTATTTTTGGTAGACAGAGTTCCTGAAGAACTATGAATGGAGGTTCACAACATTGTACAGGAGGCAGTGACCAAAACTATCCCAAAGAAAAAGAAATGCAAGAAGGCAAAATGGTTGTTTGAGGGGGCCTTACAAATAGCTGAGAAAAGAAGAGAAGCAAAAAGCCAAGGAGAAAAGGAAAGATATACCCAACTGAATGCAGAGTTTCAAAGAAAAGCAAGGAGAGATAAGAAAACCTTCCTCAGTGATCAATGCAAAGAAACAGAGGAAAACGATAGAATGGGAAAGACTTGAGATCTCTTCAAGAAAATTAGAGATACCAAAGGAACATTTCATGCAAAGATGGGCTCAATAAAGGACAGAAATGGCAAGGACCTAACAGAAGCAGAATATATTAAAAAGAGGTGGCAAGAATACACAGAAGAACTGTGCAAAAAAGATCTTCACTACCCAGATAATCACAACGATGTGGTCACTCACCTAGAGCCAGACATCTTGGAATGCAAGTGGGCCTTAGGAAGCATCACTGTGAACAAAGCTAATGGAGGTGATGAAATTCCAGCTGAGCTATTTCAAATCCTAAAAGGTGATGCTGTTAAAGTGCTGCAGTCAATATGCCAGCAAATCTGGAAAACTTGGCAGTGGCCATAGGACTGGAAAAGGTCAGTTTTCATTCCAATCAAAAAGAAAGGCAATGCCAAAGAATGTTCAAATTGCCATACAATTACACTCATTTCACATGCTAACAAGGTAATGCCCAAAATCTTTCAAGCTAGACTTCAGCAGTACATGAAGCAAGAACTTACAGATGTATAATCTGGATTTGGAAAAGGCAGAGGAACCAGAAATCAAATTGCCAACATCTGTTGGATCATAGAAAAAGCAAGGGAATTGCAGAAAAGCATCTATTTCTGCTTCACTGACTATGCTAACTACTTTGACTGTGTGGATCACAATATACTGTGGAAAATTCTGAAAGAGATGGGAATACCAGACCACCTTACCTGCCTCCTCTGTGCAGGTTATTGGAACCTGTAAGCAGGTCAAGAAGCAACAGTTAGAACTGGACATGAAAGAGCAGAATGGTTGAAAATCAGGAAACCTCAAGGTTGTATATTGTCACCCTGCTTATTTAACTTATATACAGAGTACATCATGCAAAATGCCAGGCTGAATGACTCACAAGCTGGAATCAAGATTGCCAGGAGAAATATAAACAACCTCAGATATGCAGATGATACCACTCTAATGGCAGAAACCGAAGAGGAATTAACGAGCCTCTTGATGAGGGTGAAAGAGGAGAGAGAAAAAGCTGGCTTGAAACTCAAAATGTTCAAAAAACCAGGATCACGGCATTCAGTTCCATTTCTCTCTCTCTCTTTAGCCGCTAAGTTGTGTCCAACTTTTGCGACACCAAGGACTGCAGCCTGCCAGGCTCCTCTGTCCATGGATTCTCCAGGCAAGAATACTGGAATGGGTTGCCATTTCCTTCTCCAGGGGATTTTCCTGATCCAGGAATCGAACCTGGGTCTCCTGCATTGCAGGCAGATTCTTTACCAACTGAGCTATGAGGGAAGCCCAATGGCAAATAGATAGGGGAAAAGTGGAAGCAGTGACAAATTTTTCTCTTCTTGGGCTTCAAAATCACTGCGCATGGAAACTGCTGCCATGAAATTAGAAGATGCTTGCTTCTTGGAAGAAAAGCTGTGACAAACCTAGACAATGTATTAAAAAGCAGAGACATCACTTTGTCAACAAAGGTTCCATATAGTCAAAGCTATGTACAGATGTTAGCCATGTACAGATGTTAGACTTGGACCGTAAAGAAGACTGAGCATCGAAGAATTGATGCTTTTGAACTGTGGTGTTGGAGAAGACTATTGAGAGTCCCTTGGACTGCAAGAAGATCCAACCAGTCCATCCTAAAGGAGATCAGTCCTGAATATTCATTGGAAGGACTGTTACTTAAGCTGAACCTCCAATACTTTGGCCACCTGATGCCAAGAGCCCACTCACTGGATGAGATCCTGATGCTGAGAAAGATTGAAGGCAAAAGGAGAAGAGGGTGGCAGAGGATGAGTAGGTTAGATACCATCACCAGCTCATTAGGCATGAATCTGAGCAAGCTCCGGAAGATAGTGAAGGACAGAGGAGCCTGGCACACCATAGTCCATGGTAACCCCAAGAGTCAGGCATGACTGAGAAACTGAAGAAGAAGAGCAGCAACAAATGGAGTTTTACACGAAATGTGTTCACTATAAATTATGGGCTATATTGAGCAGGCCTACCACCAGAACTAATTTAGAGAAATAAGGAAACTGCAGCAGATCTTGCCTGTGATAAGCATGAAACAGGGACTCCATACTGGCTCTCAAAGTGCAGCAGATTTAGAGTCAGGCCTGAGTTCACATTCTGGAGCTACACTTAGTGGCTCTGGCAAGTTGCTTAACTTCTCATATGTTTGCCTGTGTGTAAAATAGGCAACAGTAATGCCTCTATTTTACAGCTGTTGTGAAGGTGAACCTAAGTGAGATTGTGAACTTTTAATCTGAATACCCACATATATGCTGCTGCTGCTGCAAAGTCACTTCAGTTGTGTCCAGCATATATACAGCCCACTAATATCAGTGTACAAATTTTTTAATCCCAGGATTTCAGGAGAACCTCAGCTCCCTCCTCAAAATTCTTGTGGAATTTTTTTCTTTTGGTGTTCTCAACTCTTGAATTCGCCCTTTTCCCTTTGTAATTAATAAGTATTTCATTTAAAAAGTACTTTGCAGCCATGCAAATATCTCATCATTAAACTATTTTTAATTTACATGTTTATGAATTGAGTCCTGTTTTATTCAATTATATTATACTTCTATAATTATTTATTTTGATACGCAAAGTGCTCCAGATTTGGTCAACAAGACCCATTCAAGCTAGTTATTCCATCTTTTTGTCAGTCTCTGTTATTCTTTAAACAATTTCTTACTTTGTAGCCAAACAAGATATTTCAGGCTTATTTTGTACTTTTCCTTTCTCATCCCAGAAATCAGTCATTTCTCCAAGAAGCCATGGTCCCCTTGAGGAGAGAATGGTGTTTATAAACCAAGATCTACTCTACATAGAAAACCCTAAAGACACCACCAGAAAATTACTAGAGCTAATCAATGAATATAGTAAAGTTGCAGGATATAAAATTAACACACAGAAATCCCTTACATTCCTATACACTAACAATGAGAAAACAGAAAGAGAAATTGAGGAAACAAGTCCATTCACCATTGCAATGAAAAGAATAAAATACTTAGGAATAAATCTACCTAAAGAAACAAAAGACCTATATATATATATAAAACTATAAAACACTGATGAAAGAAATCAAAGATGACACAGATAGATGGAGAAATATACCATGTTCTTGGATCGGAAGAATCAATATAATGAAAATGAGTATATTACCCAAAGCAATCTATAGATTCAATGCAATCCCTATCAAGCTTCCAATGGTATTTTTCAGAGAACTAGAACAAGTAACTTCACAATTTGTATGGAAATACAAAAAACCTCCAATAGCCAAAGCAATCTTGAGAAAGAAGAATGGAACTGGAGGAATCAACCTGCCTGACTTCAGACTATACTACAAAGCTACAGTCATCAAGACCATATCACAGCAGGATCCTCTATGACCCACCTCCCAGAGTAATGAAAATAAAAGCAAAAATAAACAAATGGGACCTAATTAAACTTAAACGCTTTTGCACAACGAAGGAAACTATAAGCAATGTGAAAAGACAGCCTTCAGAATGGGAGAAAATAATAGCAAATGAGGCAACTGACTACGAATTAATCTCAAAAATATACAGGCAGCTCCTGCAGCTCAATTCCAGAAAAATAAATGACCCAATCAAAAAATGGGCCAAAGAACTAAACAGACATTTCTCCAAAGAAGACATACAGATGGCTAACAAACACATGAAAAGATGCGCAACATCACTCATTATCAGAGAAATGCAAATCAAAACCACAATGAGGTACCATCTCATGCCAGTCAGAATGGCTACTATCAAAAAGTCTACAAACAATAAATGCTGGAGAGGGTGTGGAGAAAAGGGAAGCCTCTTACACTGTTGGTGGGAATGCAAAGTAGTACAGCCACTATGGAGAACAGTGTGGAGATTCCTCAAAAAACTGGAAACAGAACTGCCATATGACCCAGCAATCCCACTGCTGGGCATACACACCGAGGAAACCAGAATTGAGACACATGTACCCTAATGTTCATCACAGCACTGTTTATAATAGCCAGGACATGGAAGCAACCTAGATGCCCATCAGCAGACGAATGGATAAGAGAGCTGTGGTACATATACACAATGGAATATTACTCAGCCATTAAAAAGAATACATTCGAATCAGTTCTAATGAGGTGGATGAAACTGGAGCCTATCATACAGAGTGAAGTAAGCCAGAAAGAATAACACCAATACAGTATACTAACGTATATATATGGAATTTAGTAAATCGGTATAACTCTATGCGAGACAGCAAAAGAGACACAGATACATAGAACAGTCTTTTGGATTCTATGGGAGAGGGCAAAGGCGAGATGATCTGGGAGAATGGCATTGAAGCATGTAAACTATCATATGTGAAACGAATCACCAGTCCAGGTTCGATGCATGATACAGGGTGCTCGGAGCTGGTGCACCAGGATGACCCGGAGGGATGGGATGGGGAGGGAGGTGGGAGGAGCATTCTGGAAGGGGAAAACATGTACACCCATGGTGGATTCATGTCAATGTATGGCAAAACCAATACAATATTGTAAAGTAAAAAAATAGATAAATAAATTAAAATTTTTAATTTAAAAAATAAAGACAGAAAAGAAAAGAAACCAAGATCTAGGTGCTAGTTGTGTGTAATACTGTGGGGGTGCCACAGCTCCAGGACTCCTTCATTGGATAAAGCTAAATGTAGGCATATATACAATCAAATGGACAGATATATCCGCCCACATATATGTATACGTATGTGTATGTATATACACAACTAAGCATATTTCTCTATCTATATACATTGAAAACCATGAGTTCACACTAATATCTCTAATCCCAATCCAACATCTAGTTTTTTCTCTTTCCTTATTTATAATGCTATTTTCTGACTTTGAAAAACCTAGCTCCCATTATCCTTACAATATTTGCTGAATTAATCCATCCTCCTGTATGTAACAAACCTCCTCGTATATAACAGACAAACCTAGACCTCAGGCATATGCCCTTTCACACCTCTCAGGCCCCAACACTGCTCACCAGATTGCCATCACCCACACACCTGCATGGACACCCTCCTCATCTCCTCACGCTCAGGTATGTTGTGCTGGGCTGCCCCACTGATAGACGCCTCCTCATCCCATCTGGGCTTTATATCCTGTTCTAGACCATCATTATTTTCTTAATGTCACCCAATGGCTTCTGGATTAAATTGTTTGAACAGGAAAATATAGAAAGGAAAAGAGGAAAAATGAGGAATTTAATCTTTGTGATAGTGTTTTGATAAGAAACATGAGCAAGTAGATACTAAAAAATCAAAATTTTTGCTAAAAGGTGGGCAAGATGTTTAGATATTACATTTCCCAACAGTCAATGAAATGGCCTATATAAGTGGTTGCTGTTGCTGTTTAGTCACTAAGTCATGTCTGACTCTTTGTGACCCCATGGACTGTACCAGGATCCTTTGTCCATGGGATTCCCCAGCAGGAATACTGGAGTGGGTTGCCATTTCCTTCTCCAATGGATCTTCCCAACCCAGGAACCAAACCCGCATCTCCTGCATTGGCAGGAGGATTGTCTACCACTGAGCCACCAGGGAAGCCCTAGGTAAGTGGACTGTAACATAAGATTTTTTTATGAGCCCACTCAACCATCCCCCTGCTTTCTCCATCATGATTACACTGACTCCTATACCCACTGTCACTTTCAATGCTTCTGGCAAAGAAGGAGACAAATAGGAAACTTAGGACATCAGTATAGACAAAACCATTACTGATTTCCAGTGAATCCTCATTCTAAGATAGGCTTATAAAGATCCACAAAAAAAGGATGTGGTTACAACTCGGGCACTAATACTGGAAGTGTCATCACATATTTATTACTCATTTGCTATGCTTAGTGTAAATGGCAAGGAACCTCCTACTCTGCTCTGTGCAAGGCGTGTCAGCAGAACAATGAATGAAGGCAGAAGAGAAGTGCTTTAAAAGCTAAGTGACTTGGATCTGGAAGGTACTTTTGAGGTCACAGCCTGGTCTGCTGAATATTCACACTGGGAGGGAGCACACTGTCTCCACTCTTCAGCCAACTCCAAAATTTGGGTCTCAGGGTGAGATTCTATTCTCTACCTCCTGGGAATTTCTGTCTTTCCATAGATCCCAGCTCACCCCTCTGAGGTCACACAGAACAAGTTTAAGAACCCTGTAGGTATTCAGAGAGAGCTGTTGTGTGCCTCCTGTCTTTAATAGATTTACTTTCTTGACCTGTTCCTTATATGATGTGTTTTGAGGGTGTCTTATCTTTTGATTCCTCTCTGTAGAGGTTCCAGTTATGACCACTTTCAAATGCAGACTCGAGAACTGATACAATGGCGCAGGTGTGTTCCTGCTGAGATCAGTGAACCATCTTGGCCAGCACCTCATCCCCGGCATCCAGTCCCGAAATACATGCATGACAGCAATCTGATGCCTATAAGGCTGGTCACTCTGCTTCCAGACAGAGCTGCTGAAGCAAGCTGTCATCAGAGAGACGGAGGAACTCCTGTCCCTCGGTGCCCTGTCTCCAGAGCTCACCACAGCCCCTAATTCCATGGATTACCATTAAATCTTATGCAATTTTAATGGCAAATATGATAGGAGTGGCAGTGTATTTCATCTCATTTTCCAATTTTACTGTATTTATATTTTTCAAATTCATCTAATTGTTTCCCTCCTCGGTTGTAGCCTCCACCCTCTCTCTATTGGGTTATTGCTACGTCCAGCTATTGGGATCCCATGGCCTCCAGTTTTACATACCAAGGCCAGAGTAAGCCCTCTGTAATTACTAATATCATCTTCTTTCTTAAGAACCTTAAGTGGTTCTCCATCACTCTTAGTTTTCTTAACATGACTCACAAGGCCTGGCATGATAGGAGTCTCTACCACACTTTATCATCACGCTTCACCCACCCAGCCTTGTGTCTAGTGCTCAAGCCATGCTCAGCTTACATGTGTTTGCCTAAACAGAGCCGTGTGCTTTTCACCTTCAGGCCTTTTGACCTGCTGTTTTATTTTCCTGGGACTCTCTCCCCCTACTGTTCCCTCCTCGTCACCTGGCCTTCTCCTTCTCAGGCCTTAGGACCCCAGATAGAGTCTCCCTCTCATGGAAACTCTTCCCTGACAGCCAGCGGCTTCCCTCCCGTGCTTTTCCCTTAGCACACTGCGTGGTGTGTCTAGTATCACATTTATCAAGTCTTTCTCAAAACAGCAGGCCAGGAAGTCCACAACGAAATGATCAGAGTTGGTACAATCTATGTGCGTTGAATTGATCAAAGAAAAATAGTCAGAAAAGCAGCATATACACAATTTGAATCTTTAGAGTCCTTTGGCCCTGAAGAGTAGGAAAAAAGTAACAACTTTACTAAATCTAGAACAAAATGAGTAGAGTAGAAAACCCAGAAGTCTGATGGAAAACAAATGAAGATTTAAAAATAATAGTGCTAAAATATAGTTTGACTTGCAAATGGTGGTATTTGGCGAATCCCAGGAACTGAGTCATCAGCACTTTCAACCACCCATGAATGCTACAATCTGGAGTGGTCTGGCCTTTTTTAGAAACTGTAATCAGCTCTGGGTCTAAACCTAGATGATGGGTGTTGACCGGAGCAGAGGACCAAAAAGAGAGGAAACAAAGTTGTATTATCTTTCTGGAAAGGAAGCACTGTGTTGAAAGAATGATGGGATGGAGTCATTTATTTAGAAAAAGAATACATGAAAATGTAACGAGATGAAGAAAAATCTCAGTCACCAAAATCTGATAGAGATCTCTCTTTATCTCGTAGCAACTGTCTGAATTAACCATTACTGACAGGTTAGCATCACCTACAGGGTGCAGATGCATGCTCAAGAAACAGAAATTGCTTGCTAAATTTCTCTGTACAGCAGGAAAGTGAGGGATTTAAAATTCTCTTTGAAAAGAGGAGAAAGAGATCAGAGAAAGGAAAATCCCAGAAGTGGCAAGAAAAGGAAGAACTGAGAACAGATGTGTTAGATGTTAACACATGTATTAGATTAACCAAAAAGTCTTGAGTAAAATATTATTTATTCAAACAAATCTTTGAGCCTCTTGGTCCTTCTTTTCCTGGTTATTTTAAAAGAAAACTACAGGGTAAGTAAATGTTTGCAGAACTTTAAACTCGCGTTTCTTTAAAAGACAGAGACTAAAGACCTTTTGAGCCCTCCCTCCTGTGATTCCATGACATTTCACAGAATCAAGAGCATGATTAAACCTGAAGAACTATAATAAAAACAATCCTTAGGTGTAATTATAATATCCAAAAGTGCCTGCTTCGTCTCTTTTGCTGCTGCTTCTTCTTTTTTCAACAGTTTCAAACTGCAAATTAGCATTTTAAAAAAGATCTTGGTTTCTCAGGGGGAAAAAAGGTAAATACTTCTGAATTTGGACCATGATTCTGGTTCCCAGTCAATATTGTTGCTGGTATAGTTTATTTTGTAGAATGTGTATATTTTCTAAACGGCTCTCTGCCATTTATATTAGATCTTACAGGGATAAGAAATTAAAGATTCGTGAAATACTGATTTCGGCTTTTAGAGACCTAATTTATATAATGTGGGACTCAGAATACAATAAATACCCTAAATAAAAGGAGATAAGTACAGAAACAGAGTTATATGAAAATGCTACCTAATAAAACTTATTTAAGACATAAAAATACAGCTGCTGCAAATCTTAAGCATTTTTCTTTGTCGGGCTATCAAATCTTATTATCCTGAGGGAAACACGACAGTGGCCACTATATCAAAACCTTGTAGAGACGAAAAGCAGAACTACGACAATGATAATAATGCCAAATAAAGCCAAAGAGGCTCTGAACCCAAAGTTAAAGCGTAAACCCCACAAGGGCTGCCAGCCTGGTGGTCAGATGACTGTGCATAGAAGCCAAAGTATGGCCTCACTGTTCAAGAAATCAGAGAGCGTCACCAAACACCCCAGGAAGAGCCAGCCCTTAGGACCAAGAGCTCACCACCACCACTGCCGGTTCATGCGGATGGAATCAGGGTAAGGTGCACATCAAGGGGAGGGAGAGAAATGCAAAAAGACCAACTTGCCACTTTCTCAGGCTGGTGTACAGAAGTACAGGCTGACTCGATGATGATGGTCTTGGGGAATAATACATGCAGATTCTTTAGTCCTACCAGCTAAGTCTTGGTGGCATGCCCACCACTGCCAGCTTGGCCTTGAGTGCCACAAGGTGACCACTCTTACTTGCCACTGCCTGTTCATGATTCGAACCTCTGTTCCTCTCACTGAAAGACTCTCAAACCAAATAATTGTTTGCAGATGAAGAAATAACACCCCTTGATTTAAAGCAGTGGTTAACATTTGAAAGACTTTCTGAGAAAAAAATTAACGTTACTTAATAGTGTGAAAGGGCCTCCCAGGTGGTGCTAGTGGTAAAGAACTCACCTGCCAACGCAGGAGGCGTGAAAGACGCAGGTTCAGTCCCTGGGTCAGGTAGATCTCCTGGAGGAGGGCATGGCAACCCTCTTCAGTTCATGCCTGGAGAATCCCATGGACAGATGGCCTGGGAGCCTGGCGGACTACAGTCCATATGGTCTCAAAGAGTCAGACATGACTGAAGCAACTTAGCAGGAATGAAATCATGTGAAAACACAGCTCAGTTTGCTTTCCTGATTAAAACCATGCATTACAGTTAATGTGTGAAACAACACTATCAGTACCTTTCTTTTTCACTTCACTTTTTACTTATTCCTCTTTAATAAAAATTGGGAGTTGGGGAGGGGGCATACTTAATTTCAAATGACATGTATTAGAATTTTTAAAGATTCAGTGCTCCAGGAAAAAAAAGGAACAGATGTAATGATAAATTACAAAGCCTGTACACCTAAATATATGACAACGGAGCAATAAGTTTTGAGAAAAACAGAGCCAACTGCAGTGACAGAACGAAAAACAGAAGCATTAACTAATACTAAATTTCCCTTGAATTCAATCTCCAAGAAGAAAGAAAGGAGAGAATCATTTGAATGAGTGATGAATGTTTATGACTTCAGCTCAAGTCCAAGCCGTCACTGGTTTTGCAGTGGCTGTTAAAAAGAAGACCTACCTTACAATAAGCACATTTATTTTGAGTAACTTCTTTTCTCATGACCCAAAAGAAATATAATAGTAGATAAATAATCAGACTTCAAAAAGTCAGCCAGAGCCACAATGCTGTTCTTAATTCTAGGATCAATAGAAGGGACACACAGAAAACCTCAGGAAAAACCAGGAAGTTAAACCTGCAAGTACAGGCAGGGTTAAAATCCTCACTTGTACCGGATAAATTCCGAGTCTGTGACGGGGCCAGCTTCTTCTCCCTTGAGTCTTGTCGCTCTGCACAAACCAGGGCATCTCAGATACCCCACTTTCCAAAGTGACACCTTTTTTTTTTCTTTTCACCTAGTTCACTCTTGCTCATACCACCACACTCAGGAATAATAACCACTTATTAAGCTATACACATTTGCATAGCTGTTCTAAGCATGCTTGAAGAGATTCGGGTCAAAAGGGAGTGATACTGAGAGGCTTCGAAGATAAATTATATCTTAGGATTATAATAATTATGTTAAATTATAATTGGATTATAAATATATATGTACATAATATATAATAATAGCAAACATTTATCCAGCACTTTCTACATTTCAGGTATTATACTAAGCCTTTATACACACTGTCTCATCTAATTCACATAACTCAGTGAAGTAAGTTTTAATATCCTCATTCCTTAATTGAAGAAACTGAACCTTAGAAAGGACTTCCTGGTGGCTCAGATGGTAAGGATTTTGCTTGTAATGCGGGAGACTCGGGTTCGATCCCTGGGTCGGGAACATCCCCTGGAGAAGGAAATGGCTACCCACTCCAGTATTCTTCCCTGGAGAATCCCTTGGACGGAGGACCCTAGCAGGCTACAGTCCATAGGGTCACAAAGAGTCAGACACGACTGAGATTTGTCATCTTCAAACCTTAGACTTACTTCATCTTCAAACCTTAGAAAGTAAACTACCTTGCGGAAGGTCATACAACTGTAAGTGCCTACTTATCTTGCATATATGTAAGTTATTAAAGAAATCAGTAACTTAACTACAATTTAGCATCATTGTGCATAAACAGACTTGTCCAAATGGTTTGTTGTTGTTTAGTGGCTAAGTCGTGTCTGACTCTTTTGCAACCCCGTGGACTGTAGCCCTCCAGGCTCCTCTGTCCATGGGATTTCAAAGGCAAGAATATTGAAGTGAGTTGCTAGTTCCTTCTCCAGGGGATCTTCCTGACCCAGGGGTTGAACCCGCATCTCTGCTTGACAGGCGGATTCTTTACCACTGAGCCACTTGGAAAGCAAAGTTTTAGGACTATTGCTACCAAAACATCACCTATGTCTCAAGAAGACTAATAATTTCTTTCCAAAATGGAATGTTGTCCTTGTTTAGATTCTGGTTAATAACTAGTGAATTGTGTCCTTTGAATTTGCCCCAGATTATTAGAGACAGGTTTATAAACCAAAATTAAGGTTTTATTTAACTATCATTCTGGTCTTGAGAAAACATTTATTGACATAAATACTTCAGGATTAGAGGATGGAGGAATCAGTATTTCTGCCTTCATAGACATTAAAATAAAATTACTTGAGAAGCTTGATAAATGCAATATACATTTTTAGTTGCTGGGAACACTGAACAGGAAACTGTGGTTGTTTTATTGTGTGCTCATGAATTACTCTGATTATGTGGTTTAAGACAACTAGCCTCTATTTATATACACTTCCTTTAAATCACTGCTACCCACATTGTACTTTATTCACAATTTTTCCTTATCTAAAAATGCAAATCTTTATGTTTAGTGACTTCCTTATTCTAGAATCCTCAGTGAAGATTTTGAAATGAGCACATATGCAGAATTTCAGTATGTAAAATCTGTTTTTCTTCTTAGACAGAAACATTTAACATAATAAAAGGCTAAAATCAAATTTTTTTAAGTCATTATTATCAAATTTATTTTAAATTCAGTTCACAGGGTAAGTTTTATTGAGCTCTGTTTTCCCTCACAGAAATCATGGCTGGTGGTTCTGGAGCCCTGGAAGAAATGCACCTCCCTAACCCCACCTCGTGTTTGTGGATGTAGTGGATGCTGTGCAGCATTGTCAAGATGCTCCTCTGAACTTAGAGGATCCCCCTAGCTCTTGGGAGCACTGCAGCAGACAGCCCTCAGTTCTTAGCCCTTTTCTGCTTTGCTTCAGCTGGAGGGATTTTGCCTCTTCCAAGGAAGAGCTCAGTCACTCAGTCGTGTCCGACTCTTTGCAACCCTATGAATCGTAGCCCGCCAAGCTCCTCTGTCCATGGGATTTTCCAGGCAAGAATACTGGAATGGGTTGCCATTTCCTCCTCCCCTCCAAGGCAGACCACATCCTATTACATGTATGGGTTATAAGGCAAATCAATCACAGTCCAACTCAGGACAGCTCTGAAGGACCCTGTCAGCTCCTGACACCATTTGGGATGCTGACACCATCCTGAAACTATATCACAGCTCAGATTCTCCATCTGCTTAATCCTGCTTCCTCCCCTCCCCTCCCCTCCCCTCCCCTCCCCTCCCCTTCCCTTCCCTCCCTTTGCCTCCCCTTCCCTTTCTTTCAGTTCCTTTCCCATCCCTTCCACAACTGGCAGTGCCGAGAGCACTTCCCAATAACTTCCTACACTCTTGCGTCCACTGCAGAGTGTGCTACCAAGAGAACCCAATCTGTGACCACGGGCAAATTTTTACTTTGAAATATGTATCACAAAAATTTATGTGTTACACATGTCAATTCCAAATCATAGTATTTTTAAACTTTTCCTAAAGTCTAAAGAAAATGCCATGTAGTACTATTCTAGAACATGCAAAAGTCATTCTAATCCCATTTTTATCAAATAGTTTTGTTCATGCATTCAATAAAAACTTAATTTGTTCAACAAACATATTTTGTTAATTTTTTTTAACATTTTATATTCAATAACCGTATTTACTAGATGGCAAGTTTCTTTCCTTAAGGAGCTCAAAGCATAATTAAAACAGAGACATACAGCTTGCTCAACAGTATGAGAAGCATTTAACGGATAAATAGATGATCTTTGAGCTGCGTTCAAGCCCTCCAAGGCAAGGGAGAGGGAAAGGCACACAGAAAGCAGAGCCAGCTGTGGCTTGTGCTCCAGCAACTTGGAATCAGACCCTACCCTCACTGGGAAGGGAGCAGTCGCTAAGCAGCGGGGGACACCCCCATCACACCCAGCTCCAGCTGTGGCCACATCCCCTACCAAGGGCACTGCTGCCAGCACACCCTGAGGAAAGACTTGATTTGTCTCCAAGGCAAACCACCCAGGGCACCAGGCACACAGTCTGCACGGGGGTGTTCCCACATGAGATCACCCCTATAAGACCACAATAGGTAACTGTTCCTCCTAAAGTAATAGGGGCAGAGAAAGTAAAGCAAAATGAAAAGAGAGAGAAACTGCTCTCAACTGAAAGACATAATGAAAGAGAAATAAGCAATTTACCAGATAAAGAATTCAAAGCATCAAAAATAAAAATGTTACCCGAACTAGGGAAAAGAACCAATGCACACACTTTAACAAGGACACAGAAAATGCAAAGAAAAAGAATCAGAAATGAAGACTTCCACGTTATTGTACAGCAGAAACAACACAAGATTGTAAAACAAATATCCTCCAATCAAAAAGAAATTTTTAATAAAGAAATGAATTCAATAGCTGAAAATAAAAACACACTAGAAGGACTCAATAGCAGACTAAGTGATACAGAAAAATGCATAAGTGATCTGGATATAGCATAATGGGAATCACCCAATCAGAACAGCAAAAAGAAATACAAGTTTTATTAAATAAAAACAATGTAATAGATGTCTGGAATAACATTAAACATACATACATTAATATTATTGGAAGAAGAGAGAGAACAGGACATCAAAAATGTGTCTGATGGAATTATGGCTGAAAGCATCCACAGTCTGAAGAAAAAAGCATATCCACATACAGAAAGCATGAAGGATCCCAAACAAGATGAACCCAAACAGACCCAACCAAGACATATCATAAATAAGATGGCAAAAGTTAAAAATAGAGAATTCTAATGGCAACAAGAGAAAAACAAAGAGTCACATGCAAGGGAATCCCTATCAGCTGATGTCTTTACAGAAAACTTGTAGGCCAGAAGGCAGTGGCATGATATATTCAAAATGCTGAAAGGTAAAACCTGCAGCCTAGGGTAGCTCAGTCCATAACGAACCTGTCTACAATGCAGGAGATGCAAGATTGATCCCTGAGTCAGGAAGATCTACTGGAGAAGGAAATGGCAACCCACTCCAGTATTCTTGCCTGGGAATTCAAATAGACAGAGGAACCTGGCGGTCTATAGTCCATGGGGTCACAGAGAGTCAGACATGACTGAGCAACTAACACCTTACATTACTTTAGGATATTCTACCTAGTTCAATACTAAATCTACCCTTTAAAAGAAATGTTCAGGGATCTTCTCTAAGTTGAAAAAAAGTAATAATCTTTTACTTATTAGGAAGGCAAAATTCTACTAGGAAAGACATATAGTTAAGGACTGAAAATCAACCTTTTAAATAAGCCAGTACATAGGTTAAAAGACAAAAAAAGTAAAAGCAAATGTAGTTACAATAAACAGTTAAAGGATAAGCATGAAGATGTAAACTATAATATTAAAATACAAACTGTGGAGGGAGTAAGAAATATAAATCTTTTAGAATGTGTTTGAAGTTAAATGACTATCAGTTCAAAACAAGTAGATACAGTTGTAGGTCAAGATAAATGAACCCCATGGTAACCACAAAAGAAAAACCTAAAAGACATACAAAAAAAAAAAAAAAACTAGAAAGAAACACAAGCATACTACTAAAGAAAATCCACAAACCATAAGAGAAGAAACAAACAAAAAAAGAACAGAGAAGAACTACAAAAACAACCAGAAAACAAGTAATAAAATGACAACAAATGCAAATGACCAATAATTACTCTAAATAACAGTGTGATAAATGCTCCAAAAAAAGGACATAGAGTGGCTGATTGTATTTTAAAATAGAAAAAACCAGAGCCACCTATAAGCTGTCTACAAGAGACTTGATTCAAGCTAAAGGCACGGATGGGTAGTGAAAGGATTGAGAAAAGCATTTCATACAAACAGAAATTGCAAGAAAGCAGTGGTAGCTATACTCATATCAACTAAAATAGATTTTAAAAGAAAGGCTATATAACAAAACAGCAGGCATTGTAATGATGATAGGGTCAATACAACAAGATATGCTTGCTAACATATATGCACCCAATAATAATAAAAATGCTAATTATTCAGTTCAGTTCAGTTGCTCAGTCGTGTCCAACTCTTTGCGACCCCATGAATTGCAGCACGCCAGGCCTCCCTGTCCATCACCAACTCCCGGAGTTTACCCAAACCCATGTCCATCAAGTCGGTGATGCCATCCAGCCATCTCATCCTCTGTCGTCCCCTTCTCCTCCTGCCCCTAATCCTTCCCAGCATTAGGGTCTTTTCCAATGAATCAACTCTTCGCATCAGGTGGCCAAAGTATTGGAGTTTCAGCTTCAACATCAGTCCTTCCAATGAACACCCAGGACTGATCTCCTTTAGGATGGACTGGTGGTTGGATCTCCTTGCAGTCCAAGGGACTCTCAAGAGTCTTCTCCAACACCACAGTTCAAAAGCATCAATTCTTCAGCACTCAGCTTTCTTCACCGCCCAACTCTCACACCCATACATGACCACTGGAAAAATCATAGCCTTGACTAGACGGACCTTTGTTGGCAAAGTAATGTTTCTGCTTTTAAATATGCTATCTAGGTTGGTCATAACCTTCCTTCCAAGGAGCAAGCGTCTTTTAATTTCATGGCTGCAATCACCATCAGCAGTGATTTTGGAGCCCCCAAAAATAAAGTCTGACACTGTTTCCACTGTTTCCCCATCAATTTCCCATTAAGTGATGGGACCAGATGCCGTGATCTTAGTTTTCTGAACATTGAGCTTTGAGCCAACTTTTTCACTTTCCCACAGGAGGGCCGAGAGGAGTTACTCACATTCAAGGTCAGGAGGGGCCGTCATGAGTAGATACCCCTCGTCCAAGGTAAGGAGCAACAGCTGCACTTTGCTGGAGCAGCCGTGAAGAGATACCCCACGTCCAAGGTAAGAGAAACCCAAGTAAGACGACAGGTGTTGCGAGAGGACATCAGAGGGCAGACACACTGAAACTATAATCACAGAAAACTAGCTAATCTGATCACATGGACCACAGCCTTGTCTATCTCAATGAAACTATGCCATGCCGTGTGGGGCCACCCAAGACGGATGGGTCATGGTGGAGAGGTCTGACAGAATGTGGTCCACTGGAGAAGAGCATGGAAAACCACTTCAGTATTCTTGCCTTGAGAACCCCATGAACAGTATGAAAAGGCAAAAAGATAGGACACTGAAAGATGAACTCCCCAGGTCGGTAGGTGCCCAATTAGCTACTGGAGATCAGTGGAGAAATAACTCCAGAAAGAATAATGGGATGGAGCCAAAGCAAAAACAATACCCAGCTGTGGATGTGACTGGTGATAGACGTAAAGTCCGATGCTGTAAAGAGCAATATTGCATAGGAACCTGGAATGTTAGGTCCATGAATCAAGGCAAATTGGAAGTGGTCAAACAGGAGATGGCAAGAGTGAACGTCGACATTCTAGGAATCAGCGAACTAAGATGGACTGGAATGGGTGAATTTAACTCAGATGACCATTATATCTACTACTGTGGGCAGGAATCCCTTAAAAGAAATGGAGTAGCCATCATGGTCAACAAAAGAGTCCGAAATGCAGTACCTGGATGCAATCTCAAAAACAACAGAATGATCTCTGTTCATTTCCAAGGCAAACCATTCAATATCACGGTAATCCAAGTCTATGCCCCGACCAGTAACACTGAAGAAGCTGAACTTGAACGGTTCTGTGAAGACCTAAAAGACCTTTTAGAACTAACACCCAAAAAAGATGTCCTTTTCATTATAGGGGACTGGAATGCAAAAGTAGGAAGTCAAGAAACACCTGGCGTAACAGGCAAATTTGGCCTTGGAGTACAGAATGAAGCAGGGCAAAGGCTAATAGAGTTTTGCCAAGAGAACACATTGGTCATAGCAAACACCCTCTTCCAACAGCACAAGAGAAGACTCTACACATGGACCTCACCAGATGGTCAATACCGAAATCAGGTTGAGTATATTCTTTGCAGCCAAAGATTGAGAAGCTCTATATAGTCAGCAAAAACAAGACCGGGAGCAGACTGTGGCTCAGATCATGAACTCCTTATTGCCAAATTCAGACTTAAATTGAAGAAAGTAGGGAAAACCACTAGACCATTCAGGTATGACCTAAATCAAATGCTAATTATTAGAGAAATGCAAGTCAAAACAATGAAATACTACCTCACACCTGTCAGAATGGCTATCATCAAAATGTCTACGAAGAACAAATGCCAGTGAGGATGTAGAGAAAAGGAAATCTTTGTACATTGTTGATGGAAATGTACACTGGTGCAGCCACTATGGAAAACAATATGGAGATTCCTCAAAAAAACAAAAATAGAACTACCACATGACCCAGCATTTCTACTTCTGGGTATATATCCAGAATAAATGAAAACACTAATTTGAAAAGATCCAGGAGCCCAAATGTTCACAATAACACTATTTATAATATTCAAAATATGAAAGCAATCCAAATGTCCATTTATTTAAAGGCCAAGGTAAGGAAAAGAAGGGCTACCCTGCTGGTTGAGAGGGTAAAGAGTCTGCCTGCAATGCAGGAGACCCGGGTTCAATCCTTGGATTGGGAAGATCCCCTGGAGAATGAAATGGCACCCCACTCCAGTATTCCTGCCTGTAGAATCCCGTGGACAGAGGAGCCTGGCAGGTTACAGTCCATGGGGTCGTAAGGAGTTGGATAAGACTGAGCGATTAACACACTTGAAGGAAAAGAAAGTAGACTAAGAAGATGAGAGAGGAGCCCAAGGACATGGGTGTAATGTGGTATAATCTGGCTAAGACGTTAGGATGGGGGTACATGAACTGAGTTTGATAATGCTAGATCTCTCTATTCAGATACTCATAACTTTTTTTATTTTGATTACCTAACTTGATAAAATTTTTAGATATTCATGAATTCAGAGAACAAATAAATTTATTATTTAATATTCCTAATTTAGGATGGCTTGTTCCATGTATATTTAGAATTTTATCACATTTCTGACCATTGTAATTTTTTTCTGGGAATTTAAGAGGTCATATTACTCTCCTTCCTTAATCAAGTCTAGACCAAGGCTAAACCTTAATATTCAGCCTGATAATTTGGTACCTTTCAAATCTATAATCTATAATCTATAATCTATAGATTATAATATATAATCTATAATTATAAATTATAATTATATATTATATCTATGATAATTATAATAATCTATAATAATTATATATGATAATCTATAATCTATATTATATAATATATATATTATATATTGTATATATAATTATATAATATATATAAAATATAACTATATAATATATATAATCTATATATTATATATTATAGATATTAATATATATAATATTATATCTATTATAATATATGTATTATATATATAATATAATATATAGTATATATTATATAATATTATATATTAATATAATATATAGTATATATTATATAATATTATATATTAATATAATATAATATAATACAGTATATATTATATAATATATAATATATATTACATATTATATATTAATATATAATATAATATAATATATATTATATATATTATAATTATCAATTATATATTATATTATTATATTATATATTATATATATATATATATATATATATATAAATATATATATAGTATATAATATAATATAAATATATAATATATTAATATTAATATATATAATATAAAATCTCTTCCATTCATTGATCTATTTGTCTGTCTTGAAGTTGATTACCGTGTGTGTTCTTAGTGACTTAGTCGTGTTCGACTCTTTGCTACTCCATGGACTTAAGACAGCCAGGCTCCTCTGTCCATGGAATTCTCCAGGCAAGAGTACTGGAGTGTGTTGCCATGCCCTCCTCCAGGGGATCTTCCTGACCCAGGGACCGAACCCTGGTCTCCTGCTTTGCGGGCAGACTCTTTACCATCTGAGCCACCAAGGAAGCCTATGTCAGAGCTTATCTACAACCAATTCCTATCTCTTTCTGGAGACATTTACAGTCTGGATGCTCCTGAAAAGGAATGTCCCAAGAGTAACTTCCATCCTAAAGGAGATCAATCCTGGGTGTTCATTGGAAAGACTGATGTTGAAGCTGAAACTCCAATACTTTGGCCACCTCATGTGAAGAACTGACTCATTTGAAAAGACCCTAATGCTGGGTAAGATTGGGGGCAGGAGGAGAAGGGGATGACAGAGGATGAGATGGTTGGATGGCATCACGGACTCGATGGACATGGGTTTGGGTAAACTCCGGGAGTTGGTGATGGACAGGGAGGCCTGGCGTGCTGCAATTCATGGGGTCTCAGAGTCGGACACGACTGAGCGACTGAACTGAACTGAAGAGTAACTTCAACCAGTAAAGACAGGAATTACCAGATAAACACCCCAGTTTCCTCCCACTTCCTGGGGAGTTCTGAGGTATGCTCCACCTAGGGTCTCAGGGGTCCTCAGTGGGGCTGAACCCTCTGTGGGCACACAGCAGTAACCTCACTATTATACCCTTTATTGGCCTTCTTCCCACCCCTGGGTAATGACACAGGATGCCCCTCTTGGCACTTCTGAGGATCACTGCACCTAAGTCATTCTTTCAGTGTCTACTTCTGCAGGATACCTTAATTCCCCAAAGTCACACAGATACTTAGTGATGGAGTTAGGATTGAAAACCAGACAGACTGTCTCAAACTAATGTTCAAAATCACCATGCCTCACTGCATTCCCTCACCACTTGCTCAGATGTAACAAGATTCATTCCGGATTCTTGCCTGATCCATACCAGATCCATGCCATCAGCAAGCCCTAGAAGCTCACTCTGGGTATATCCCAGATCTGACATATTCTTTCCACCCCTTCCTACCAGTGGCCCTGGACAGAGCCTTCTAGCAAGCTGGTTAGAACACCGATCACTGAGCCCCCAACCCCAGAGTTTCTGATTCAGTAGGCCTTGAGGGGGCCCAGGAATTGACAAACCCCTCAGCGATGCTGATGCGGCTGGTCCAGGGACCAACTTGGAGAACCCTTCTCTAGCTACCACCACTTCTTGCCTGGACACCAGGCTCCCAGCTGATCTCCCTGCTCGGATTCACACGTCTCCAGAGCAGCCAGTCCCCCTTGTAGACGCGCTGGCTGCACGATGGGGCATCTGCTCAACCCACCCTCCAGGCCTCCCCATCCCATGGAGAGCCTGATGCGGGAACCCAAGGCGGCCAGGGCTCACCCTGCAGCCACCCTGACCCCCTCCACCACACACCCCTCACCCCCTCTGCTCTGGCCTCTGGCTCTTCCTGGCTCTGCCCCGAACAACCCAGCTAAAGGCTTTTGTGCTTACCGGTCCCTCTACCTGGAATATTCCTCCCACTCCACACAGAAGAGACTCACTTCCTCCTTACATTTAAATCTCTGCCCAAATGCCTCCTTCTCACTTCTGCATTCTTGCATCCAGAACAGTACCTGACACATGTAGAGAATACTCAAAAACATTTTTGAACCCATACTGAAGAGGGGGGCTTCCCTGGTGGCTCAGCGAGTAAAGAATCTACCTGCAATGCGGGAGACCTGGGTTCATTCCCTGGGTCGGGAAGATCCCCTGGAGAAGGGAATGGCAACCCACTCCTGTATTCTTGCCTGGAGAATCCCATGGACGGAGGAGCCTGGTGGGCTACAGTCCACGGGATCGCAAAGAGTCGGACATGACTGATCGACTTCACTTTTTCTTTCTTTCTTCCTTTCTTTCTTTCTTGAAGAGGGGGATGGTGGGAGATATGTGTGGTAGATCCTTCAAAGTGATTGAATTTGTTTTACATGTGGATAAAACTCTAAAGAAAAAAAAAGAAACGGAGATTTCAAAAGAAACTTCTAGGCAAGCTATCAACTTCCAGAAATTATTGATTCCTGCACTGAAATAGATGTATAATTTAGAGAATTGACTCGCTAAAATGATTGGGCACGTGGTACATACATGTTCACAAGGAACTTTTGACATCCCATCCCTCACACAGGCCACTGTAAACACACTTACTATCCAACCTCAAAAGCTCATATTGGTGGTCATTGCATTCCAGGCTCTGGATTTTACAAGAATAAACAAAATGCTAACTATACTGACATGTGTGTCTCCACGGTACTTGATCTAAGATAAACATAGCTGCTGGCACTCCGCCCCCGGGCCTCCCTCCTACAACCCGCCCCTCTGTGACCCCTTCCTGCTGTCCTCACTCCAGTCCAATCTGTGCTGTGTGCTTCAGAACAGTCTTTTCGGTAAATGCAAACTCTGTCATGTCATTCCTGGGGCAGAAACGCTCCCGTGGTTTCCCATCACAAACCCCTAATGTCTAGATGCCTTAGCCTGGCGCACAGGGCTGCATGACGTTGCCCAGTCCACCCCTCTCCGTGCCCTTTACATAAACCGAGCCAGCTCTCCAAAGCTCCAAAGCTCTCCAAGCTCCCCAAGCTCTCCAAGCTCTGCTGTGGCAGCCCCAGGCTGGTGCTGGGCATTCTGTTCACCTTCTGCCTTCTGTGTTTGGCCCACACGGCAGATCTGTGCCCTGCAGCCTGGCTTCGGTCCTGCCCTAGGACCTCCGCCTGGGGCAGAGCTTGCTCTCCTGGCTAGCATTGTGGCCCGCGGCTCCCCCAGCAAACGACCCCTGGCCTGCCTGGCTGACGCAGTCATCAGAACTGCGGGTGAGAGGCGTCATCCAGCAGACAGGTCTCTGCTCCCTTTTCCGCCGCGTCTCCTGATGCTGCCCCCCAACAGACTCGTGCACAGAAATGCCTCCAGTCTCCTGAAGGAATAGATGCCTTTTGATAGCTCCTCACCACCCATTCCTTTCCCTCAGAATTTCCCCTTCCCGCTTCCCTGGCCCACACCTTCCACCTTAACCCTACTGCTCTCAGTTCTCCAGGGTTTCTCTTTTGCCTTTATGTGCATATTTTTTTTAGCAGACAGAAACAAATTTGCCCTATTTTGTGATTTCCTTTTTTGGTTGAAATTGTTCCTTTAATGTTTTGTGTGTTGCTGTTTCCTTTCTAATGACTAAATTATATAATCTTGAGTTGCCATCACTTACATAACCACTTCCCTATTTTTAGACATTTAGGTTGTTTCTAAGTTTTTGCTGTTATCACTAAGAATAAAAGAAACACTTTTGCTTTCATTCTTTTAAATTATATTCTCAATGAGAATCCTGAGGAATACACAGAATGTCCAAAAAACTATGAACCCTTACATGGCTCTTGATATATAGCGCTTTTTAGGATTATATCAGTTTGTACCATTTTTACAAGTCAGGCATTCAAAGCAGAATATGTTTATTTGAGAAGTATGAAAGAAAGACTATGGTAATGCTGGTGACAGATTTGCTAGGAGCCTGTTTCCTTGGCAAGGCACTCTCCCAGACTGTGCCTGAACCCCTCAGAAGTCCAGAAATCCAATCATTTATCAAAGCTGCATCCACTAGAGATTGAGATGCAGAAACCGCACCTGGGAGTGCCAGGGAGCTGCCTGGCAGCTGGAGTCAGCCAGGTAGTCTGCTTCTAGCCAACTCGAGCCCGGTGTTCCCAAGGACCCTGTGTGGCCCACGCAACCATGTGTGTATGCTGCCCATAACTGTCAAGAGCACAGATATTGAGCTCTGACAAATTCAGATTAAAATCATGGAGCCATCAATTAGTATCTACAGATACTTCAACTAATTATTTACTCTCCCTAAGCCTAAAGTTTCTTCATTGGAAAAATGGGCTGTTCTACACTTTGGGGGGAAGTGTACATAGGGTGCTTGGCTCAAAGTGTGGTGTCTAACAAGGGCTTAATAAAACTTTCAGTACCTTAGGGTAATGTTACACACCTTTGTTTGATTCATTATAAGAGTTAACTAAAATTTATCTCTCTGAGGGCAATCATTTTTCTTATTCCTAGCTTTAGTCATTGAATCATTCATTCATTTATGCAATCATTTATTCAACTGTTTATTGAATACCTAATTTGTGCCAGACACAGTTTTATGTACTAGAAATATTGTTGCAGACAAATATAGAGTCCTTATCCTTACAGAGCTTACATTCTGGTAGTGAGTGTCAGACAAAACACACTTAAGCAACATAGAGCATGTCAATGTATACATTTAATGATGTGATACATAGTTTTTTTCCCACAGCTGTTATTTTAATCAATGGTCAATTCAATAACCAATGATATCTTAGAAGTTAGAAAATGTCATATGTTCTTTTTTTTATTAATTAATCACATATTTCTGGGGAAATTTTGCAAATCGTGGCAAAAAGCAATTCTGAAACCTATTTCAGAATTGGACTGAATACTAAGCATCCATAAGCTATTTTAATCCTCTCAACACCCCTCTGAAATAGGTATTACCCCTCTCCCCCATTTTATAATGCAGGAGATAGTTTAGGAAGGTTCACAGATTGTAATAGACATTTTCTGGGTTTGGTTATGATTTGTTCTTTGACTGCCCAGCACCAATTTTCTCTCCGGGGGATATTGCCATTATATACATTATATATATATGTATATATATATATATATATATATATATATATAAAATCAGTGATCTCTATGGAAGGTGTCTTGCCTCTTAGTGTGGAGACATGCTTCTTGACTCTGAACATCAAGGTAAGGACACTGACCCAACCTAACCAACAGAATCTCTCATTAAAGACTCTGAATGCTGTGAGAGTGAGTAAAAGACAGTCAGAAACAAGGGCCCCGCAGCAGTGGCCTTGACTGTCCAGCCGGACCTTTGCCCAGTTGCAAGGCGCATGGGTCCCAGCCACAGAGCACTCCTTAGCTTTGGTTTCTGCTGCCCTTATTTCTGCTGGTTCTCCCAGCCTGATGTGCCAGCCTTCCTGGAAGTCCTCTCAGATGCCTTATATCCTTTAAAAACTGAATTATCCAGATTTTCATATTTTGAAACTTAATAACACTAACAATACATTTAGAAAGTGACCAAGTCAATAATTAATTTTAGGTCTGTCTAAAAACAGAACCCCTTAAGTAAGTCAATTGGGCAATCAGTAATTTATTCAACAATTATTCATCATAGGCAGAGCAGGCACCATCTCAGCAACCTAAATGCTGCAGATTTACTAAAACCCCTATGGAATCAAGGGCTTTCCAGGTGGCGCTAGTGGTAAAGAACCTGGAGAATTAAGTGATGTAGGTTCGATCCTTGAGTTGAAAAGATCCCCTGGCATAGAAAATTACAACCCACTCCAGTATTCTTACCTGGAAAATCCCATGGACAGAGAAGCCTGGTGGGCTATAGTCAATGGGATCGCAAAGAGTCAGACATGAGTGATCATGCCGTGGAACTGAATTCATCAAGAGTCTAAAAAAGAGCAATTATTTGCAGTGAACTTGATTCTATAATTTGAACTACTTCAGTTCAGTTCAGTTCAGTCACTCAGTTGTGTCTGACTCTTTGCAACCCCATGAACCACAGCATGCCAGGCCTCCCTGTCCATCACCAACTCCCGGAGTCTACCCAAACCCATGTCCATCGAGTCGGTGATGCCATCCAACCATCTCATCCTCTGTCGTCCCCTTCTCCTCCTGCCCCCAATCCTTCCCAGCATCAGGGTCTTTTCAAATGAGTCAACTCTTCGCGTGAGGTGGCCAAAGTATTGGAGTTTCAGCTTCAACATCAGTCCTTCCAATGAACACCCACGGCTGATCTCCTTTAGGATGCACTGGTTGGATCTCCTTGCAGTCCAAGGGACTCTCAAGAGTCTTCTCCAACACAACAGTTCAAAAGCATCAATTCTTCGGCGCTCACCTTTCTTCACAGTCCAACTCTCACATCCATACATGACTACTGGAAAAACCATAGCCTTGAATAGACGGACCTTTGTTGGAAAAGTAATGTCTCTGCTTTTTAATATGCTATCTAGGTTGGTCATATTAGTGGTATGGAAACCTAAGTTCTGTATAAACTTTCTACAAAGTCTGCAGAAGCCGCAAAATATCAACCCAAACATCAGTAAACATGAAACAGATTGTCAACCTCCAATGTGCATATTATTTTTATCACCCAATTTTTCTACAGATACTATGGTTTCCACCTTTCTCTGGGATATGGTCTCTCATTTTATTATCTTTTAGTCATTAACTTGCTTTGATATGACTTTTTTAGGTTGGAATGATTTGAATTTAACTTAGTCTTGACACAAAAACGGTAGAAAGCAAATTTTTGCTCCCCTGCGAAGAGAGACAATCAGGACGAGAAAATACCTAGAAATTATCAATTTTTGCACTTAACAGTCAAAGGGTCATGCTTGGGAGTATTGGGATTTATTGAGTTCATGCAAATGAAAACTGGATGCTAGAATCTTCTAGAAATATCTAGATCATACTTTATGTTAGTTGCTCAGTTGTGTCTGACTCTGTGACCCCAGGGACCTTGGCCCACCAGGCGCCTCTGTCTGTGGAATCCTCCAGGCAAAAATACTGGAGTGGGTTGCCATTCCCTCCTCCATGGCATCTTCCTAACCAAGGGATCAAACCCAGGTCTCCTGCATTGCAGGCAGATTCTTTACCATCTGAGCCAGCAGGGAAGCCCAGATCATACCTTATAAGCAGTTATTTCCCTCAATTTGCATCCAAAAATGGAATTTTGTAAATTCTTTGGAGTTCTGAAAATGAGAGCATTTTCTCTCAGTTGGTCCAGAATTTCTTGCTGCCATTCCTCCAGTTCCTGTCTGCATTGGACCATCATGATAAACGGGAACAGTAGTGTGGGGAGAAAACAGGGAAATAAGATGATCAGATGGAGGGAACTTTCAAGGACTCATTCATTCTTTGTTCTTCAATTGTGGCAGCTGCTATGAAGTTATAGTAGTAAGTATTACTGTATAAGATAGGAGAATATACAGATGGAAATTTTGAATGATTATTGTAATAGTCTCTTCCTTTCCTCAGACCAAAAAGTGTCAATGAGTATATGTGTGTGTATTCATTCATTCATTTATAAAACAACCTTAAGTGAGACTTGTATCATTCATTCTTCAAGGAACAGTATAATTTAGTTAGTTGAACTAGTCTACTAGATATGTGATTTTCTTTTTTCTTCTGAGGATCATGTTTTGTGTGTCTCACAGCATATGATGGAGATGATGTTCACATGTATAACAAATTCTCATCGAGCACCTGGGATTATTCACCAGCCCCCCATACATGGCCTGTAACTCCACTATTTTCTTTTCATGCAGGAAAATATATCAACATGCAACAGAGAAAGAGAGAGAGATCATCTAGGAATAACCTTGAATCTAACCCAAGTTATTCTAACATCTAAGTAAGACATTCACATATTTTTACCACCTAACAAATATTAGTGTTAAATTTTCTGCAACAGACTTCACAAATGACTTTAAATACAAGAAATGCCACGCTGTTGCAGATGGCAAGGGTGATACTGAATACTGTCTGTGACCAGGATGTTTTTGGCATTTTGTATATATTGTTCGTTTCATCCCTTATTTCATAATCCTGTTTGCTCAATTACTCCAATGGTTTTCCAAGCATGCATCAGAATAACCTGTACAGCTTGTAAAAACATATCTCCTGGGCCCCAGTCCCAGAGTTTCTGATTCAGTAATTCTGGATGGGGCCTGAGAATTTACATTTCCAACAAGTTTCCTAATAATAGTTATGCTACCAGTCTAGGAACTACATTTTGAGATTCATTGATTGAGTCATTCATGTATCCATCAGTCAAACCAAGCAATCCTAAAGGAAATCCACCCTGAATAGTCACTGGGAGGACTCATACTGAAGTTGAAGCTCCAATACTTTGGCCACCTGATGTGAAGAGCTGACTCCTTGGAGAAGACCCTGATCCTGGGAAAGATTGAGGGCAGGAGGAGAAGGGGATGACAGAGGATGAGATGGCTGGATGCCATCATTGACTCAATGGACATGAGTATGAGCAAGCTCCAGGAGATGGTGAAGGACAGGGGACCTGGCATGCTGCTGTCCAGGGCATCACAAAGAGTCAGATACCACTGAGCAACTGCATACCAGCACATCTATTCAAAAAACATTAATTAAAAGCCTACCTGGTGCCTGGTATCAAAGTAAAAAGATAAATTGAACATTATTTTGTAAAAGTTGATGTCTACTGAGCACTCTGCTTTGTTATGACCTGATTTACTCCTTTATAACAATTCTTCAAAGTAGGCACCTTTGTCCCCATTTTTTCAGGATAAATTACATAGCTGAAAAAGATTAAGTAACCTGCTCAAAGTCATATGGACAAGTGTCAGAACTAGCACTCGAACCCAGGTCTACTGAATGCAAGTGGTTCCCACAGACTTCATGCTGCCTGCTATGCTACCTCTGCAACGTGACAAGCTTGCACACAGTATTAGTTAGTCTTTTGCAGATTAAAACAAACTGATGGTCAGAGGTTATATAACTTGTCCAAAATCACACAGCTAGAAAGCATCTTAAAAGAAATTTAATCTCTATTTGATGCCAAAGTAATTTTGCACCATTTCTGCATGCTATCTTTAAGTTAAGATCCATCTAAATCAGAGCCAGGAACAAGAGTATGACTCTAGTCAGCCAGAGTGCACAGAGAATGGGGAATTTAATGTTTCAGTTAACGAAGAACATCTCTCTTGCACTTATTCAAAAGCTTTCTAACAGTTCCCAGTGTACCTTGCACCCTAAGTCAGCACAGAATAATGTACTGTTTCCTTGATGACTCAGGATCTTACGTGTCCCAGCACCATCATTATAAGCAGCATTCGTTTCTGAGAAATGTCCAAGTGGATGCAGAAGAAGGTGATTGGGGTGAGCGTGTGGGGAGCCCAGAATTACTGCGGACAAATTCAAGTATATTCTATTTATTTACCTTTCCTGCAAGTAGAATGGACAAGGCCCCAAACTTAGACTTAGCAAAGGTTTCAACTGAGATGGGTTCAGATTAATCATGTTTACTCCAATTCGTGGAATTATTAATAGCTGACAAACTGCATTGAAAGTGATTGTTTTTCCTCCTTTTGCCACTTGATAAATGGCAAAGAATGAAGCTTTCCCTGACTCCTGTGTCCTACTGTGTTACCCCATCATCAGGGGAGAAAGGAGCTGTATAATTACCTTTTGAGACATGAATCATCCTTACTCTGAGGGCCCAGACCTGTTTGACTCTATAAAAGCAGCTCAGGGTTGAAGTGCAGACATGCACTGTCTCGCGTGCCCCAGGGTTGCTATAATTACCGATCCGCCAAGAGGAGATGAAGGTGCTCCCTGCATCTGGCCTTGCTGTCCTCCTCGTCACCGCTCTGAAGTTTTCCACCGCAGCCCCCTCCCTATTTGCAGCCTCCCCCAGGACCTCAAGGAACAACTACCACCTTGCACAGGTTTGTGAATCTTTGCACAATTCCCTCTTCCCCCATCTGCCCCAGAAAATCTAAAGGGGATAATAATAAGAAAATCAGGAAAATCTGTTATGGTTTTGAAATCATCTTCTAAGTGCACTGAAGTCTGATGGATATGATTCCCTGTACACCTGAGACTGGTATCTAGTACACGCTGAGTGTCTGTGTTGCAAGACTGCATAAATGAATGAATGAATATCTATCCAGGTATTTTGCTGCACACAGAATTTGAGGGGGCTTGCAAAAATACAGGCATTACAGAAAGACAAAAGAAGTGTTTGAGGAACAACGTAGAAGTGAAACTAAGGGCAGAAAAATAAAAAACAAAGTGTAAGATTTACACAGTAGAGGTGGGTTGCAAATTTAGTGCTAAGATTCCTAACAGTCACAACAGAAGGATTTCCTGTGCTCACTTTTCAGAAAAATGGCTCTTATACTCAGGGCAAACTTGATCAAAATTTGAAGTGAACCGAATTTTTCTTGGATGCCAACCCACTTCTCATGCCAAGGTCTTTCCTCTCTAAAGCATATTCCCAAGGTCCCTTATTTACTTACACTTTCTGTACCTTTCTCTTTTAAAATCTCTCCCAACTGACTGTTGGCAAGGATCTAATACAAATAATTCATTCAGCATACCAGCATTCCTTCAAAGACTAAGAGTGACTCAAAGTGATTCAATGTATATTTTCTTCCAAGTGTTTTTGGGGTTTTTTTTGGCAGGCGTGGGGGAGTGGGAGGGATTTTTCTGCTTTTGTTTTCTTTACATTTAAAAAAAAGGTGGCAAACTTTAGCCTAAAGAAATAAATCTTCAATGGAGGAATTTCCAACATTAGTGAAAGGGGTGTCGTGAGACGTTTTTGCACCAGGGCCTCTGTTTTGTGTATCTGTCACAAAGACAGCACCTTTGTGACTGCAGCCCTGCTGGGGACTGCCTTCCTACCTGCCAGGCGACGCTCGTGGGCTGCTTCGCAGAGCTGATCTTCTGTACACACCGCGTGTCCCTACTGATGGCTCATGCCGCTCTTCCTAATTGATCAGCCGCCCTGCCCACCAGTCGTTCAACGTTTGGAATATCAGCCCTCCATATAAACAGCACAGTGGAGTACAGACCTGTTGAATTGAACTTTTTTTTAACTTGAAACCACTTTCAGACTAACTAAATTCTAAATAGCATATCTCAGAATACTAATGGGGTCTATTTCCAATCGTATTTTGCCACCAGGCTTTGCCTCCTTCCTCCTGAATTGTAACTGCCGCTTACCCAGTTTCATGCCACCCTGATTCAGACACTAATCTTTGGGACCTCCAGAAGGAGCATCATGCTGATCTGATGGCTGAAAATCATGGTTTTGTCCAGGTTCAGACAAGCTATGGTCATCGGGCCCAAACCGGCCACTCTTCCTCATTTACAAATCATCTACTGCTTTCGTACTACAATGGTGGAAATCACGTGATGAGACAGAAACTACTAATTATCGGACCTTTCAGAAAACAGTTAACTGACCGCCATAGTGGTCTATGCAGGAATAAGGCCAGCAAGCCTTGGAAGAAATCCATCCTTGCTAAGAGTATTGGGAAAGAATTAGGTGTTCTTGGAATGTTAGGGGTCTCTAGTGACCCCCTGGGTCTTCCCTGGGACTCAGATGGTAAAGAATCTGCCTGCAATGTGGGAGACCTGGGTTTGATCCCTGAGTGGGGAAGATCCCCCGGAGAAGGGAATGGCAACCCACTCCAGTACTCTTGCCGGGAAATCCCATGGACAGAGAAGCCTGGAGGGCTACAGTCCATGGGGTCGCAAAGAGTCAGACACGACTGAGCAACTAACACTGTCACTTTCACAGTGACCCCTTATCCTTCCCCTCTAAAACAAGTCAGCCTCCTTCAGTCTCCCTTACAAACTGCTTTGAAAGACCTTCGACCAAGGATCAAGGAAACTTGTTGACACCTGGCAAACAGGCCTTCTCCTGCCTGCAGTGGCCCTAGCCATCAGCTCCGGGCAGGAAAGGGTATCCCTCTTCAGCAGGCTGGTATGATCTAGGCAGACCTTCCAAGTGCATCCAAATGACTAGAAAGAATTACTGTCCCACCTTATAGTTTAAAGAAATAGCTAACAACTCATGCAACAATACAACAAATGAAACAACATGAAAATAGACTTATTTCATAAAACAGCTTAAGTTTATTCATTTAGCAATTATTTATTGAATGGCTTCCCTGATAGCTCAGCTGGTAAAAGAATCCGCCTGCAATGCAGGAGACCCTGGTTCAGGAAGATCTGCTGGAGAAGGGATAGGCTACCCACTCCAGTATTCTTGGGCTTCCCTGGTGTCTCAGCCGGTAAAGAATCCGCCTGTAATGCTGGAGACCTGGGTTTGACCCCTGGGCTGGGAAGATCTCCTGGAGAAGGGAAAGGCTACCTACTCCAGTATTCTGTCCTGGAGAATTCCATGGACTGTATAGTCCATGGGGTCGCAAAGAGTCGGACACGACTGAGCAACTTTCACTTTCACCCTTTCACTTACCATGTGCTATGTGCCAGGGTGTGTCCTAAGCACAGGAGAAACATCAGTGAACAAAACAAGTCAAGTTCCTGTTCTTCCAGCACTGACATGGGGGTGACAGAGGAGTGGGAAGAGCTGGGAGGAGACAAACCAGGCAATCAGTAAGTGTCCATGATGTTAAAACATAAATTTACCAGGATGATAGTTACTGGGGCCCTGGGGTGGGGTGGGGTGGTATTCTCACCTGACTAGTCCAGGAAGGCTTCTCTGAGGAAGGGATATTTGTAATTAACCTGAACCCTATGAAGAAATATGTGGACCTGAACTTCTCGGTCGCGTGAAGATCTGGAGACAGAGCTGTCCAGGCAGAGGAAAGAGCAGGTGCAGCAGCCTGGGGCAGCAGGCCAGAGTGTCAGGAGGACACTGCAGAGTCCAGAGTCAGGCCAGCACACACCGGGCCCTGGGGGCCCAGGCTGGGCTAAGCACCTCCACCCTCTCACTTCTCTCTTGATCGCTCACTAAGAGACGGAAACGGTTTCCTATGCCTGGGAACTCCAGGCAGGAAATGTTTCCAAATGCTATTCACTTCTTCCTCCACCCAGGAACACGCCAGTCTATTCTTGCAAAGACAAATAGGTTTTTAATTGATTTATTTCATGCCCACTTGTATATTTTCAGTTCTTATTGGCTAATTATCACAAAGGCTTGGAAAATGATGAAATAATTAGTCTCATCGTCCAGAGATTTAGCCTATTGTTTGTTTGTTTTTAAATAGTAATATCAATACGACATTTAATACAGGCTGTTAAGTTGTCCTTAAAATAATAGAAGCTTTTATTATCACATTATTATCAACTTAAAATTGAAGAAAATAAAAATGAAAACCTTCGAAATACAAATTGTTAAATTCAGGTGCCTTTACTACCCTTTTACTTTCTGTGCGTAAAGATATTTTTAAATTGTCATTATAGTCAAATTTTGGTTCCTTCCTTTTTTATTATTATATCACAATAAAACTTTGATGTTTATATGTTCATAAACATCATGTTTAAAAGTGCCAAATATTTCAGAAAATAAGTGAGCTATAATTTGTTCCTTTTATTTAATTGGACACATGGAATATTTCCATATGAATAAGATTTCTGTGAGCACCTTTGTACATCAGCTTAATTTAAAGGATTACTTTTTCAGGATAGATTTCCAGAAGTGGAATTAATGAGTAAAAGGGTATGAACATGTTAAGGTCTCTTGATACATTTCAAAGCATTTTCACACTGAGCATCTCACTGGATCTTCAGCTTGGTGTGGGAAGGATAGACACCAACCCCATCTTACAGATGAGAAAATTGATACCAAAAGAAATTACAGGAATTGCCCACACTTTTTAGAATCTGGGATTTGTCACACAGCTGAAAATTCACACAGTTGCATTTCTGTGACTTTGCCAAAACAGAAAGAAATGTTGAAGAAATCGTATCTTGAACTTCACCTTCTCTTGGGGAGCACTTAAATCTGAGCTTTAAGCTCGTTCCTCCCAGGAGGGACATGTGGAAAGCACACTCAGTAAGAGCTGGCGGCATAGGAGCTTCTTGCCCTGCTCTCCAGGCCTCTGCTATTCTAATTTCTGGAAAGAGGATCACCCAAACACCAGCGACAGGCTCCTGTGGTTTTACTGGTGGGGATGAGGAGGGTGGAGGGCATGTAGGACAGTGCTGGTGAGGCCTGAAATCCTTGACCCAGCTGACCCCACAACCAAGTGCTGAGCCAACAGCACGCAAGTGTTAGAACGGAACGCACAGTTCAAGGTGTGCATCTTTGTGCCTAACTGAACATTTAGACTCTGGAAAGCATGTTAAACCCTCGTCAGTAATTTTAGCAATAAAGTACACAGAAAAATTTGGTCTCTCTGTACCTCAGAACATCTCATAATTCTTCAAGGAAGCATATTTGCTATATTTTGCCCAAAGAATAAGAGCTGAAATGGTAACTGAACATCTACCCTGCGTCTGGAACTGGGACAGGCCACGGCCATAGCTGTGAAGGTATCATCACACCCAGCAGGAAGGACCGTGAGCACCCCGGGTGAGAGTGATGAGAAGGCCGTGGGCTGTGTGCACGGTGGCCGGAGCTCCCTCGTGTAAGAGCCGCGTCCCGCGGGAGCACCCAGCGGGGAGCCGCTCACCCGGTCACCGCAGCAGCCAGGCCTGGTGCTCTAAGTAGAAATCGTTTCTGATTTTACCTTTACTTCATTGAAGATGGTTTGCATCCTATTTACTATCACTAGCCTTAAACTTCTTGAGCTGCAGGCCTAGCATCTTAGGGGCATTTTGAAGAACCATTTTATTGCAAAAATTGTATATGTTCATAGCAAAGTAAGTGAAAGTTGCTCAGTCGTGTCCGACTCTTTGTGATTCTCCCCAGAATGGAGTGGGTAGCCTATAGGAATAGTCCCCATGGAATTCTCAACAGGCCAGCCCATATAATTCTGGAGTGGGTAAAGCCTATCCCTTCTCCAGGAATCTTTCCAACCCAGACTCAGGGCTGGGGATCAAACCCAGGGCTATCCCGCATTTTTGCGGGCAGATTTTTACCAACTGATTGCCACAATTTTTTCTGGATCACTGAGTTTTTGGCAACCCCTACCCACTTACCTAAAGTTTATATGATTTGTGTGAAAAGTATTTCCATTCTTAATTCCATCATCAAACATGGCTTGTACTATAATAATAATAGTGATAAATCTCTTTTCACTTAATGCATATTAAGCATCTTCTTATGGGACCATATTTTGTGAAATCAAAATTAGAGTTTAGAGTGTACCTGTAACACATCATCTAAGAAGGAAACAAAATATTTGAGCTCTAAACAGCCTCAGAATATATGGAGCACAGAGGTCCACACAGAGCTCACCTCTGAAAGTGTAATTTAGACTTGCTATGAGTGTTGTATGACTACAGCATCTGCTTGCGCAAACAGAATAGCTCAGAGAATCAACGTCATCTTGCCACAAGAATCAGAAACATAAAATGCGTGTATAAGACAGCTTAATGAGACATGGAAATGAAAGCAAATAGTCACACCTCTGTTTCAGGACACCTCTCCTGGGTTTCAGGGCTCCCTCACCCTTTTTCTCCTCTTGGGTTCTCATCTCACTAAGATTTTTACAAAGAACAACCACCAGGGAAGTGAGGTCTGCTCACAAGCAAGCCAAGGACTAAGGGCTGGTTGACCCCACAGTAAGGACACAGAACACCTTGTCTAAACAAGTGAGTCTTACTCCTTTTCACTTTTTGCTTAACAGTTACAGCTTATGTTGGTACCAGAAATCTTTGGGATATAGGAAAGGATAAAGACAAATTGTAACCCATAATTTTACAACCCGGAGATAAGCAAGATTAATATTCAGATGTATTTCCTTCCACTATTAATAAATTATATATGTGCTAATTACCAATGCATTGATTAGTGTGTTAACTTTAAATGTCAATATACATGCTAACATTATTATTGATATATTAACATACAGGTATAATAAACATGAACATAATACATAAACATTATATGACTTGGTTTATGTGTGAAACTGTGATTATAATCTGTATAAAGGTTTCACTTCTGCTTTTCTCAGTGTATTGCCATTACATTGAATTATTATACATGCTAAATACTAAATATTTTTCAAAAATGTGATATTAGCAGAGGCCTAGTATTACTTCATCGGAGAAGGCAATGGTACCTCACTCCAGTACTCTTGCCTGGAAAATTCCATGGATGGAGGAGCCTGGTAGGCTACAGTCCATGGGGTCGCTAAGAGTCAGACATGACTGAGCGACTTCACTTTCACTTTTCCCTTTCATGCACTGGAGAAGAAAATGGCAACCCACTCCAGTATTTTTGCCTGGAGAATCCCAGGGACAGCGGAGCCTGGTGGGCTGCCGTCTATGGGCTCGCACAGAGTATCGGACACAACTGAAGTGACTTAGCAGTATTACTTCATATCAATATATAATAATGTATCTAACACATTCCCTATTGTTAGATATTAATATTACTTCCAATATTTTATTATTTATAAATAAATATATTTAACAGAAATTAATAATACACATGATTTATATAGAATGTAATAAAATACATGGTTTATGAATATAGTTCATATGATATACAAATAATATTATTTATTTACAATAAACACCTTGTAACATATAAATATAAACATTTATGTATAATAAAATACAGATATAAATCTTTAGCTGCTTTCTGTTTTCCTGAAACAAGTTGGGTGGATGAAATTCCTAGGACAACAGCAGGCACTAAACTTGCATTTGCATGACTGTTATTCACTTCACCCAAAAAGTCATACAGAGTGTTTTGAGTGATATATTAGGGGTTTTAAGCCTTTAAATGCAAATGAAAACATTATGTTTATGACTAATTTTCTAATATTTGCTTCACGGAACAAAGAGTCAGTCCTAGAAAACCTGCCCCTTGAAAAACACCCCACATATCGAACACACCTGAATTATTTAAAAGTCTCAGCCAGTAAACAGATTGACACCTACTGCTTTCACATAAAGTGAGAGACCGCACTATAAGGCCTCACAGAGTTAAGAACATACTGATCTTGCATAATGTGTAATGAAAAGGCGACACTAATAGTTGCTTACAGAGAAATAGGATAGTCTTTATTTTGCAAATTGGTAAAGACTTCAGTGCAAATAAATGGGCTGTGGGGAAAATATTCACACTATTTTCTTTCTAATATTTTTTTTTCTCTTAAGATAGCTGTTCATTGCAGAAAAAGCATAAAATGCATGCAAATAAAAAAAATCTAAAATCCCACCTCCCAAAGATAATTGTTGTTAATAACTTGGACTTATCTATCTAAGCGCTATCTATGCAAATATATCTAATTTTATTTTCAAAAGTGGCAAATGCTGTGCACACTGTCCTCGGCATAACAAGAATACTGTCCTGTCTTAACCTGAGCGCGAGTGTTACTTAGAGCTTGTGCTGTAGACCTCAGCCTGCCTCTCTGTTTCAGGCGTACCTTGACAAGTATTACACAAAGAAAGGAGGGCCCCAGATTGGGGAGATGGCTGCAAGAGGAGGCAATTCCACGGTTAAAAAGATTAAGGAGCTGCAGGCGTTCTTCGGCCTCCGAGTCACCGGGAAGCTGGACCCGGCTACCATGGACGTGATCAAGACGCCTCGCTGCGGAGTTCCCGACGTGGCCAACTATCGCGTCTTCCCAGGTGAACCCAAATGGAAAAAAAATACTTTGACATACAGGTAATGAGATCGAGACTTTCCAGATTCAGAGAGAAATAGCCTCCCTCTCCTTCTTTTCTTTTAAAAATATCTTCCTTCTGATGTGTATAAAAATCATGACTCGTCCCAATCATAAGAGAGAATGAGAACTTTTTTGGTCTACTCTTTAGACAATGGAGAATTCACTAGAAAACATGACCTCAAGATTGTCGTAATGACTGGCCGCTTTAGGTATGACAATTTTACCAGTTTAGAGACAACACGTTTTTCCATAAAGAAAAATAACCTTGTCTAAGATTAATAACCTGGTGGTACCAACAGCCTTCTAAACTAGAAGTAAAGCTCACATAATAAATTTGTTATTAATTCCAAAAGTAATTTATTGGCCATTTATTAAATGTCTGCCATAGGCATTCAGTTCTGGAGATAAAAGGTAAGTACATCATTTTCCCTCGCCTTTTGGGGAGAAATACATGCAAATAGCCGCAGCTCCGGGTGAGAGATGTGAAACCACAAGTCTAAGCAGAGAACTGTGGCCGCACGTGGATGAGCTACCAGGTCACCCGGGGGTGGCCCGTGACATCCGCGCTTGACCCGAAGGCCGAGCGGAGGGGCCGCCCCCGGCTCCCCGTTCCCGCCTCGTCCTCCGCTCCCACCCGTGAGCCCGGCACCCGCCCCCCATCCTCTGGTTTCTTCCTGCCGCCCGGGGAACAAGGATTGTGCATCGCGCAAGGGGACTCGCCCAACCAGAACCGGCCCCGCGCTGTGCTTCGGCGTCTCCGGCCTGAGCTCCAGCCCCGCAGCCCGCCTCCACTGGCGGGGCCGGTGCTGGCTTCCTTCCCCGCTCGGTCCCCCTCCGATAGACCGACCCTGGTGCTTCCTAACTACTATAGTACATTTTGCTGTTACCGATGATGTTCGGGAGGTGAGTTACAGCTCTTATCTGTGTGATGGAGATGACCTGCTGCGGCTCATCTCGTCCCAACTTGCCGTTCACTGGTGGCAGGCTGGTAGCTGAAATGAGCCCTAGCGAAGAGTGTTTCCAGTAGGGTAATCAGCAAACCCAGCGAGGGAAGGGGGCTGGCTAAGAGCCAGCTGTTAGACTGTCCCCGCACCCCGGTGACTCCTTGCGATCAGCTGAGGGCCCAAACCCAAGCAGAGATCAGATGATTCCCCTAGGCCTCTTGTGAGCTGCTATGAGCCTTTGAGTCCATAAGGTGGCACTCTGGATACAGCTATTAGTCTCTGCTTCGGTGTAAGAACGCCTCAAAGAGCTTTCTTGGGGGAAAAAAAAAAACACCTTTAAGAAACTGAGCACCCACGAGATTACGAGGTAAGAGGAAATTTTTGTATAAACTCATGAAGTCTTTCCCATCATTTCCTAAACTGTGTAAACATTTCTTAAACATTTCCAAGCACAGTTGTTTGTGATTACGTTGGTGCTAAATCACTTCAGTCCTTTCCGACTCCTTGCAACCCCAGGGACTGTAGCCCGCCAGGTTCCTCTATCCATGGGATTCTCCAGGCAAGAATACTGGTTGCCACGCCCTTCCCCAGGGGGATCTTCTCAACCCAGGGATCAAACCCACTTCTCTTGTGTCTCCTGCCTTGGCTGGTGGGTTCTTGACCGCTAGTGCCACCTGGGAAGCCATAGTCGGTGATTCTGCACAGCAAAGACAAGGAGATAGATCAAGCTAACTTGGGATTTGAAGTATAGTATTCTTGTGGTAATATTCTTTGGGAAGTCCCCAAAACCCCTCAACACACCCACACTGACCATCCACTTCCTCCTGAACAACTTGCCTTCTCCTTGCCTTCTCCAAAAAAACGGAACTAGAGACTACCTTAGCATTCTGTGTAGCTACTGGATCTCAGAATAACTTCTTTTAACATAGCCCAGAGGACTGAAAGGACTTCCCTATAGCTCAAATGGTAAAGAATCTGCCTGCGATGCAGAAGACCAGGGTTGGATCCCTGAGTCGGGAAGATCCCTTGGAGGAAGGGAACGGCAATCCACTCCAGTGTTCTGGAGAATTCCATGGACAGAGGAGCCTGGCAGGCTACAGTTCATCGGGTCACAAAGAGTCGGCAGGACCGAGCAACAAACACACACACAGAGGACTGAAAGGGATTCCCAGGTTGTGGCAGTGGTAAAGAACCCTCCAGACAAAGCAGGTAGACGTAAGAGATGGGGATTCAGTCCCTGGGTCGGGAAGATCCCCTGGAGGAGGGCATGGCACCCTATTCCAGGATTCTTGCCTGGAGAATCCCATGGATAGAAGAGCCTGGCTGGTTACAGTCCATGGGGTCACACAGAGTCGGACACGACTGAAGTGACTTAGCACGCAGAGGACTGACAAAGATAAAATACAGCCTAGTGCTTATGTGCATACACTTTGGAGCCAGAAAGAACTGGGCTCAGTTCCTGACTAGTCATGAAACACAGAGTGATACTATTGCCTCTGAAGGTGGCTGTGAGGGTTCGCGGGCGTACCACATCGAAAAGGGCCCGGAACCGGGTTCGCCTGTATTCCCAGAACGTCATCTGTCATCACTGCTGCTGTCTCGGTCTCCAGACCCTCTGGGTGAGGACCTCTGTCCACGTGCTCTTCCTTTCTGGCCCATCCCTTCTCCATCGCTGTTTTCTCCAGCCCAGCACACACAGGCTGCTATGTGGCGAGGGATAACTTATCTACAATATGAGAGAATTGGGGGATGCTAACTATGCAGAGCCACGATAAATCACAGATTCATATTATGCAGTGGGAGTGGCAAATTCGGAAAACACTGAAAGGTCCCTTTAAGAGTCCTGGTTCCCCCTCTGGACACTCTAGCTGCCTCCTCTTGGACCAAGTTCCTAGAGTTAGAGATCTTATTCCTTCCCTCACAGTTGCCAGGTTAGCTATTTCCTTTCCTCTCTGTGGGACATGGTCCCTTCTTCTGGGGCCTCCAGGACAACCACTGTTGATTTCTGGCTGAGACTGCACCACCTGCATCAGAATAGCCTGGGACACTTGTTAAAATGCGGATTTCTTGATCGCGCTTGTGTGTTTAACAAGCTTTCTGAGCTGTTATCACAGGTCCTAAACTTTGAGAACAACTGAGTAGGCCCTAAAAAGCACTAGCCTTTATTCATCAGTTCATCCATTTAGCAAGTGTTTGCTAAGCACCTACTATGTGCAAGGGCCAGGGTTAGGACCCCGAGAAGGTAGACTATGTGTCTGGCTCTCAAGGTGGGCACTTTCAGAATTCACTTCTCACTCTGCCCCTGTTATTCCGCCTGAGCCCAAAGTCCCAGGGTGCAGTTCCTTTCTTCCACCCTTCCTTTATGGCAGCTTAGAATCCCCAGCCCCTGGGTTCCAGAGTGGCACGTCCTAGAAAAACACCAACTGTCTCTACCCACTGTATCCAAAATGCTCTATACTTTTATGCCTTCCAATGTCATTGTCAGAGCATGACCTGATGCAAGAAAGACTTGAGCCTTTTTCAGCCCAAGTGAGCATCCTTATGACAAGCTAGCACTTCCTCTTTTAAAATGTACATTACTTTAAGAAAAAACATTCTCCCGTGGCCCTGGGGAAAACCTTCTTGTCTTTGAATAAGAATTTGAAAAACCTCAAAACTCTTTGTCTTTACTTTTTACAATTGAAAAATTTTGGTCCCTTTATGGGAAAAAGATCCCTTATCAATTAAAGCCGCTTTAGGAAAAACGGACTTCTAGCTACTCATAAAGTTACACAGGTATTACTCTTTCCAGTTAGTGATGTATAATAACAACAAAAGTCAAACTGTTTCAGCATGAGAAATCTCAAATTTTTCATTTCACCCCTTCATTTTTCTTATGTTAGCATGTTTCAGTAATGTAATAAAGATGAAAGCAAAATAAGGATTATTATTTTGGAGAAAAATCTCTAAATTGTAGATTTATGTTCACTGTTTTTATTTTCAATATGAACTTGACGTAACTCTCACTTTCTTCACTTAGGAGCACTTGTTAAAAGGAAAATGTGTTGCTTCTGTATTGACAGAATATCCAAGTACACCCCTTCCATGACTCCTGCGGAAGTGGACAAAGCCATGGAGATGGCCCTGCGGGCCTGGAGCAGCGCCGTCCCTCTGAACTTTGTCAGAGTCAATGCAGGGGAAGCAGACATTATGATCTCTTTTGAAACTGGAGGTACTGTGGTGCTTCCTGGGTTTTGTCTATTACTCCAGAGGAAAAATGTTTCAGCACTTTTCCCCATACAATGTTTAATCCATGTGACCAGCATGCTCCTTCTTCTCAGAGCTGTGAAGGGCAGAGGCCAAGATCATGGCAAAGTCACAGTCTTTATCTAGTCAGAAAACAGAGCCAGGGGAGTTCTGCACATGACTGAGCTACAGAACGGACCGGGCATAATCCATTTCGCCATGGCATTGCCCTGTCAGGGACAGGTTCTGTCAGATTTAGCTTCTCTATGGCTGGGAGGCCCTCTGACCTCATGCCATCCCCATGATGGTATCCATCAATCCCCTTCATATTAGCTGAGGATATGCCCCCTCTGAATCCTCTCTGAGGGTGAATCCCGCAGAGGGCCTGATGGCTTTCCCAGGCAGCGGCGGTCAGGAGGGTGGCTGTCGCTGCCGTCTGGTTCACACTAGCAGATGCCGGTTGGTGGAGTTGCCAGGCCTGCCTCCAGCCTGCACACCCCATCCCTCACTTGCTCCTGTTTCAGAGAAACGGGTCTAGTAGTAAATGAAGGAAAGGCCATGTAAGAAGTCCTTTCCCTCTCAGCTTTCTCAGAGTCAAGGTGAGTATCCCCGCTTCTTTCCCTCCACAGATAACCTTTCTAAGTGTCCTCTTTAAAGTCTTTATCTTAATTTTAATCTGATGTCACTGGGGAGAGACATGCGTAGAAGCTGGGAGAGAGGATCAAGCAAGTCCTGAGCTGGATCCCTTAAGAGATGGCCCTGGTGTGACTGGCCCACGGTGGGTCTCGCCTCTCCCGCCAGGGTCAAGGCCACCCCCAGGGAAGGGGCAGGGCAGTGTGGCTTGGGGCAGCTTGGGGGTGACGGAGTTAACATCTGGCTCTCTCTCGATTGTTCAAGCTGGGGCTCTGTTCCCTAAAACAAGTGGACTGGGCACTCTGCTGCCGTTTAACCAGGACCTCAGGGCATGTACCCTGATTAAACAACACTGCCCTGAAACTTGGGGAATGGCACACCAGAACTTTGTATTTTTGGTTTTAAATAAAGCAAGGTATTCTCACCACAATCCTGAAAATCTGTGCAATGTATTCTATAATATCCCTCATTTTGTTCTTCCTCCTTTTCTATTATTTTGTAATGCACTTTTAAGTAAATATAGATACTAAAACAAAGCATATTGAGCTTTGAAAGTTGTAATTTTATAAACACTTCTGTTGCTTTCAGGAGTTTTATGCATGAAGGTATAACAAAATTACAGGGAAATTTTCTTCCTTTTTTTGACACATCCTTAAATTATATTGGGCTATACAAACAGAAGGCACACGCTTGTCCAATTTATTATCATTGTCTTAGCCACATTGTATTTTTGTTTTGTTGTTTGTTAGCAATTTTATATTTTTTGACATATACTTGATATACAATGTTGTGTTAGTTTTAGTTGTACAGCAAAGTAATTCAATTTTTTATATATATATATATATATATATAAATATATATGTTCTTTTCCAGATTTTTTTCCCTTATAGGTTATTATACTACACTATACTCAAAAATGTTGAGTATACTTCCCCGTACTATACAGTAGTTCATTCTCAGTTACCTATTTTATACATAGGAACGTAAATATGTTAATCCCAAACTCCTAATTTGTCCCTCCCTCACTGCCACCCTGTAAATAATATGTTGAAAGCACTTTGCCAACATGTTCACAGTCCAGTGAGTGGACAAGATGGTGGCTGAATAACCATCTGCCTTTCTCCTTTTGTAATCTGCAGCATGGTCATAGTCTACAGTAGGCCTTGTGCCAATTAATAAACATTGCAACAAATACAATAACAAAAGAACCTTTTTAAAATTTTTAATACTTACTATCTTTACAAAATTTTGCTTTTATTATTTTAATAGATCACTCATTGGCAAGTGAGATTCCTCTTATAAAAAACGAATATTGAAAAGTAAATCTATTTGTATGAAAAATGTCAATGCTAGTCAAAAAGTTGTCCATTCCCTGTGATATTATGTACCCCTCAAAATTTGCAAGAAGGACTAAATCCTGTTGGCGTTTCTCCCCATATGTCTAGATCATGGGGATTCCTATCCATTCGATGGGCCTCGAGGGACTCTAGCCCATGCATTTGCACCTGGAGAAGGCCTGGGAGGAGATACACATTTCGACAATGCTGAGAAGTGGACTATGGGAACGAATGGTATATATGCACAATTCACCATAACCTGGAAAATATTGTATCTTCTTCTGGGCCTCCATCATGAAACCTTGAGGTTCAACGTCCCAAGCCACCCTTTAAGTAGGGGGGCTGGCTAGGAAAAACAAGTAAGCCAAAAATCCAAAAGGGAACACCATAAGGGAAAAGTTCCACCCTCCATTGTGCTGTAGATTTGTCTGCTTTCTGGTCCACAGGGTATAATCTCAAGAAACAGCAATCTCTGACTCAATGCACAGCAGTAGTTTTCTTCAATTACGTAGTAGTTTTTGTTTCTTACTTGTACTTGGAAATAGGCTATGTTCAGAAATTACTTGAGAAGAATTAGTACTTTACTGAGAAGTGCAATGGGGATGGGTTAACATTTCTAGAACATCATGCATGTCATCTGGAAATCTCCAGTGTGAAACATGGGTGGATAAAAGAGAGCAGACTGGGAACCAGTAAAGCATGCGTGGACTAAATCTAGGTATTACTGCCACTGTTAGTGCTAAAGCCCTTCTTTACGGAGCACCATTGACCATGAACAAAATAAATGGAGTTACATTTCCATCGTCCCCCACCCCAAGCCCCTCCTAGCCAAGGGGGGAAGAACTAGACTAAAGTCAGCAAAGCTAAGTGCCAGAACTCCCTACCAACATTGAAGTAACCCAGTTCTGAAAAGAAAATAAATAAACCATGTAAATTCTCCTGTAAAGACAGGAAATAGTGAAAATAAAACTCTGTGTTGATGCTGTCTTTTCCTCTCTCATATCATCTAGGTTTCAATTTATTCACCGTTGCTGCTCATGAATTTGGCCATGCACTGGGCCTGGCCCATTCCACTGACCCATCAGCACTGATGTACCCAACTTATAAGTATCAGAATCCCTATGGATTCCATCTCCCCAAGGACGACGTGAAAGGGATCCAGGCCCTGTACGGTACAATCGCTACACTTCTTTGACTACAGACCCTGAAAGTGACAGGCATTTGGTCTCACGGCAAAGTGTCCTCTGCCAGGCATTAATCTGCAGAGGTGAAGATTAAGCTAGAAACCACAGCCCCAACTATCCCCTCTTAGGAAGAACTTATTTACCATATATGAGTATTGCTTTCTTTTTTAAGATGAATATTTAAATTTTACATCTTTCCTCCAGAGCATATTGGTCCCTGATGGCCGTAGAAAATGCAATCATTTGTGTGTATTTTGAGTGTTGATCAGGGGTTAGATGTTGGAAGAGGATGGATTTTTTTATAGTTCATATATATAGTTCATATATCCATTAATACATCCATTTGCAAAAAAGTGACCTTATCTCGGGGCTTCCCTGGTGGCTCAGACAGTAAAGAATCTGCCTGCAATGCGGGAGATCCAGGTTTGATCTGTGGATCAGGAAGATCCTCTGGAGAAGGGAATGGACTTTATCTTCCTAAAAATAGTAATGATGATGGTAATAACTGTACCATTTAGTCATATAGCCAATCTGCAGTTTACAAATCACGTTGATATGAGTCATCACATACCGTCCTCATCACCAGGCTGTGGGATGTAAAATGTTTTCTGCATTTTATAGTTGAGAAAGCTGAGGCTCAAAGACAGTAACTATCCCAAAATATCCAAAATTATCTGAAATGTTAGCATTCTTTTAAAGGTGATAAAGAATTTTTAGGAACTCTATATCCCATTTTCCTTAACAGAAAGACAAGCCCATTAATCCATGAGAAGAAATCTTGAAACATCACTAGACCTTGACATTTTGTTTGTTGTTTGATGGGTAAAAAGCTGAAGAATCTAGGAAGCTGCCTTTCCCGTAAGCCTCAGAACCTGGTCATTCAGCGTTTACTTGTAGGCACTCCTCCCCTTCCTCTCAGCCTAGAAAAGGGCCAGTAGAACCCAGCTCCTCCTGCCTTCCCGGATCCAGCCAGTCCATCTGTTGTTTAGACATAGGTACACACAGCTACAGTCAGATTTCATCTGAGGCACATAAAAGACAAATTTCACCCCAAGAAGTGTTCAGCCAGCTGGTTCCCTTCAGAGTGGGGTATATGCCAGTTCTGCTTCTCTCTTGAGTGACAGAGGGAAAAAATAATCCTGCGAATATCTCCATATAACAAGCTAGGGCTCCAGTGTAAAACCCTTCCTGCGGCCATCAAAGAACAAATGCTGTCACTGAGTCACGTCCGACTCTTTGTGACCCCATGGACTGTGGCCTCTGTCCATGGAATTCTCCAGATGAGAATACTGGAGTGGGTAGGCATGCCCTTCTCCTGCGGCCCCCAAGAAGAACCCACTCCAGCTCTGTGCCTACCCTTCATGGGTCTTTGTGCCCCGGAGAGCCACCACCATTCCAACAGCCACTGTTCCTCAGCCGGGAGATGAAATTTATATTTTGACAAGGCCATTTCTCTGCAAGTGAACAAAATACAGAAATGTGGTTTTATATTGCCAAGAAGCACAAACCTCACCTACTGCTGACCGCCTTACCACCCTGAGCTTCAGCAGAGTGCTGGCAGGATTAGTAAGTGTTCAAAAAATGGCAGCATGTTTTTGATCTGACCAGTTTCCACTTTCTGATCTTTTCCCAAAGCCTCACCCCAACCTCTGATCTTCATCCTATTCCTGACCCTCCTTCACCCAGGTCTTACCCACCTCACCCCCTGGCCTCACTCCTTCCCTGATCCCTAGCTATGGTAACAAGACTCGATTCAGCAGAGGGACCGGCCGGGAGCAGTGGCTTGGGCAGCCCCAGCTCACTCCTCTGTAGTTGGCAGACAGTCCTTAGGAACAGAACAGGAGATGAAAACTCACCAGCATTTCCCCCAGGGGCCGGGTCCTGTGTTCCAAGAGGATCTACCAGAAGGTGCCTTTAAATGGTAAACACCCCCATGGTGCTTCAGGGCCCCGAGAATTTGCTCAGCCTCTCCTGGACACTGAAGAAAAGGCTTATGCACAGGGCAGGACCCAGAAGCTGTTCAAAAATAAGAAAAAAACACACAAGAAAGGGAACAAGAGTACTTAATAACCAAAAAAAAAAAAAAAAAAAACACAGAGGAAATTTTCAAAATAGATTCCTAATTTGAAACACCCATAACTATCAAAGAAATTTGCATAATAATAAAATAATAGCAGCCATTTTTTGGAACTTTTGTTATGTGTCAAACACTCCACTAACTGCTTTTCAGGCATTATTTAATTCTCACAGAAACCTTCTGAGGTAGGTACCTTTATTGCCTTCCCCCATTTTACTATGAGGAAACGGAGGCTTAGAGAGGTTGAATTATTCATCTGTATCACACGAGTCTTCCCTCGTAGCTCGGTCAGTAAAGAATCTGCCTGCAATGAAGGTGACCTGGGTTCGATTCCTGGGTCGGAAAGATCCCCTGGAGAAGGAAATGGCAATCCACTCCAGTACTCTTGCCTGGAAAATCCCATGGACCAAGGAGCCTAGCAGGCTACACAGTCCATAGTCAGACACGACTTAGCGACTGAACCACCATCGTAGGAATCAGCAACTAATGAAGCCAGGATTCAAACCCAGGTCCTCTGGCCATCGACAGCCATGCTGTTTGTGACCCTGTAATATGCAATGGAAGTGGGTCCCTGGCGCAGAAGTGTACAGACTGCATTCCTGGTACCATTTTGACCAAGTCACTTTGAATCCTAGGACCTCGGAGAGCATTCCCAGGGAAGCCCGCCGCACCCCATGGCCCCCCTCATAACCCGTCCATCCCAGACCTCTGCGACTCCAGCTTATCCTTCGATGCCGTGACGATGCTGGGGAAGGAGCTCTTGCTCTTCAGGGACCGGTAAGCCTGACGCGTGCCCCCAGCTCTCACCAGGCCGCGGCCGCGTGCCCAGGCACAGATTGTCGGAGAGGACCTTGTCGCCACCATGGGACAGAAGTGCTGTCCGGTGTGACAGTCGGATGCGAGGCAGGAGTCTCTGAGGAGACACAGAATTGTCAGAACTACTGTTTGTGGCGTACCTACGATGCTGTTGCCACTCTGCTCTTTTCCATATAAGTCCCGTATTTCTTCTAATCCTTTTCACTGTGATGCAGTTAGAATCCCAAATTTACACAGATGAAGTCAGAAGCTCAAGGGAACACAAAACTTTACAAGGTAACACAGTTGTATTAAGTGACTGAGTTATGCCATCAGCCCAGATTTATCTGATTTCTACTTTATTCACCTCTGTATCCCTACCGAGAGCCCATAGTATATTCTCAATAAATATTTGTTAATGAGGGTTGGGTAGATGGAAAGACGGACAGATAGGTTGTTGCATGGATGGATGAATTCACAGATGGATAATCAGGTGCATAGACAGATGGGTGGAGAGTTCTAAACTTAGTATTCTTCCTAAACCCCTGTTTCTCAAGGCCTCTTGGCTTTTCAACAGTCAGTTGTCAGAAAGCACAGAAAGAAAGGGAATGTTGGTGACTTCTTGTTATCCTACAGCTACAGCTACTAAAAGAATACCCTGAGGTTTGAGTTTCTATTATTGTCATTTTAGGAATGTTTCTTTGGGGCTTATTAATAGAAGTTTCAGTAGTTCTGTGAGTTATAAAAAACAATGAAATAGCATTGGTATTTGACTTTAATGGCATAGGAGACTGAGTAATTTATGATACTGGAGATGCTGGATTTTTAGTGAAGATACTATAGGAGTAGTTGCAGATATAGCTCTGATTAGTGGTAGTTGGTGGTTGATCTTTATTTTTTAGCATTTTTATTGTTATGGAGATTACTCATAGAAATTAAATAGATGTGTTTAACAGTGTAATAAGGAAAAAGGAGAAAATTAAAATTTTTTGTTTTGAAATTAATGTGGAAGCTTTTATTTGAAGATAGGAAGTAGGTTTTGGTAATACATTTTTCTAGCCAAATTAAGTGTAATAATAATGATGCTGACTTTTGGCTTGCTGAAAAGGTGGATGGATGGTGACAGGCAGTGAGTGATAACTGGAAAAAAATCTGAAAAGGTTGGAAAATTCATGCAGGTGTTTCCCTGGGGACTCAGTCAGTAAAGAAACCTACAATGCAGGCAATCTGGGTTTGATCCCTGGGTCAGGAAGATCCCCTGGAGAAGAGGATGGCAACCCACTCCAGTATTCTTGCCTGGAGAATCCCATGGACAGAGAAGCCTGATGGGCTACTGTCTGTGGGGTTCCTAAGAGTCATATACGACTGAGCGACTAACATACGAAGGGGAATTAAATTTTAAGTTTTGTGTTATAAAGTTAAATTCAAGTACTAGAATAAAACCCGAGAAACTTACAGCAAAATTGCTCATTTTAGGGAGTAGGGCAGAGTTACATGTCAATGGTTGTTGGAGTAATCTTGTTGGAAGTAAAAATTCTAGTGAAAATGCTTCTGATTAAAAGATGTTTAGTAGAATCAATTAGGAGAGGATTGTTTTCATTTATTAAAATTAGAGTCAAAAAATGAGGTTCTCCTAGACACACGAAGAAAAAGAATTTGAATACTTTGGGCAGCTGTTAAGAAAGTGGCAGTGAGTCTTATTAATCAGGTGCAGGCATTAGTATACAACGTGTTAGCAATTTTGATAATTCAATCTTTGGAGAAAAGTCCTTTAAGGGAAGGCCTATCTATGAGCTGTAGGCTTCTGATAGTAAGTGAGATTGAAATAAAGAGTAAGGCTTTAAATAAGCTGCCCATTTGAAAGGTGTCTTGTTTATAGTTATGAAGAATAGACCCAGAGCATATAGGTAATATGGATTTTTAAAATGCAGGTGTGCAGACATGAAGGAATGCTAAGTATGATTGACTAATACCAATAGTAACTATTACTAGGCCTAAATGGCTTGAAGTAGAGAAGACAGCCATCTGCTTCACGAGAATAGTTGGTGTGGGTAATAACACCTGGACAGATGTCAGTGTTTCGGATAGTTTTATTATTTTCTATCACTGGTAAAAACAAATTAATGAAAGCTCCAACCATTGTGCTTGAGTGAGGCTGAGGGAAGTGGTGGACAAGGCCAAGCTGGACGGATTCACCAGCCACAGCTGGAAGCCCCTTGAGTAGAAGTAGACAGCGACTAAGGTTAAACTGAAGATTTGTCGGAAAGCTCATGAATTAAAGCTGCATTGTTCCTATTTCCCTCCCACTGCGCTTCCTCTGGGAACATGGCTACCAGTTACTCTGTAATTACTTCTCTCCTTAGACCAAAAGAAACCTCCCAGCTCTCCCCTCCACTCCTCCCTGTACTGGGGACAGAAGTCAAGCACATCACAAGAGCAGAGGTAGCTCAGGCATAAGCATGTGTGACATTACTTATTCTTTTTCTTCATTGGAAAAGTGTGTGCTGAACTCAGGTAGGGTGCTCACCCTGTCCCCGTTACCTGGGGCTGTAGAGACAGATCAACAGTCCCCTGGCCTTTGCACACCTCACGGTTAGAGGAGGGAAAGAGACATCCAAACAGCACTGCCATCTCGCTGTGTGCCGTGGGTGTATTTACACAGACAGAGGAAGGGCTCTGGGGTCTCTTTCTATAAAAGCACACTAATTCCATGAGCTCCACCCTCATGACCTTATCAAGCCCTAATCACCTCCCACAGGTCCCATCACACTGAGGGTGATGATGAATTATGGGAAGACACAGACATTCAGCCCATAGCACAGAGTAATCATAGTGTTACACATGCTATTTAATATCCTTCCAGACTTTTTCTCTGGGTAGAGATTTATCATAAATATGGGAGGGAGACAGGGATATCCACAAAAGTAAAACTTTGTAACGTGCTGGATGTGCTGATTTGCAAACTTTTTCACTCAATAATCTCTCATTTTTTCCATGTCATGAACTTTAATTTTCACCTTTATTTAATATATGTGTATATTATCCCAGTGCATAGATCTATCCTTACTTATTTAACCAGTCCCAAACTAATGAGCATCTGGATTGTTCCCAATGTTTAAAAAGTTAGAAACAGCTGAACTAAATCTTCAACAGTGGATAGGTGTCTACTTTTCAAAGCAAGTGAGAGGAAAACCCAGAAATCTAGGCTTTAGCCTTAGGCTAAGTTGGTTTGAATTCTGGTTATGCTTCCTATTGATCAGGTGACACTGGGCAAGTCATGTGCCAAACTTGTGAGCACTCAATAAAAGGCAGTTCCTATATTTAGGAGGGGGAATCAAAAATATGTACAATGGATTAAGGCTGGGAAACAACCAGAGGTATTTTTAATTGTTACCTGTTTTGATTGATTCTTTTTTCTTAAGACTTGCTGATTATTTACTTTGTTTTTGTTGTTTATTACCAAAAAGTAAACCAAAGTGGAATCGGTGGGCATTGACCCAGGAGTGATAGGCAAGGCGCAGAGCAGGCGAGCCCCAGGCACCGTGCCAGGTAACGTCGGCTCCATCTGAGGGGACGAAATGTCAGACTCTGCGCTGCCCTGATGAGTGGGTGTAGCACTTGTGCCCCAGCACAGCAAGTAGCTTTGTCTTTTGCTATTATCAGTGGTTGTGATAGAGGCAGAGGAGACAGTGAAGTCAAAGATAGCCCTTTCACACCATTACATTTTCTTTAAAAACTAAAGGAAACACTTTTTAAACTTCTATTTATCAAACTATGAGCATTCAACAATTGCTAACAACTAATTGGAGATAATATGTCCTTTGATGAAATACCAAATGTAAATGAAATGTAAATACTGAGGGTGGTAAGAGAATAGAAAGAGAAGCATAGATATAAGGGACATTTAGAAAGGAGTAAGCAGGGAAGAAATTAGGGGAAGAAAGATGGCTGATTAACTTGTATCTACTCAGCCATCACGATCTCATCTTGGATCATCACATTCTGGATCTGAGGAGCTATTGTGGTAAGGGCAGGTAATTCCGAAGAACTAGGAACAGCTAGAAAGAGGACAGGGAGCCAGGAATGGTACCCTTTAAGCACTGGAGCTGCCACTAACCCGCCATGGGACCTTGAACCTCTCTTCCTCCTTTGCAAAATCAGATGTGACCTGATATTTGTCGTGACTTCAATGTGTTCAGTACTTGGTGCTAAGCATTTTGTTATCAGCTCCTCACAGCAGCCCTGTAAGGTATGAATTATTATTACTCCCTTTTTATTAGACATAGAAAAGATGAACAACTTGTTCACACTCACATGGCTAGTCATGTTTGAAGCTGGGCCCACACCCACAGTCCTGTGCCGGAGGCTTTGCTCCTAACCGCCCTGCCCTGCTGCCGCATAGGTGCCATGGCACCTGATCCCCTACTGGCTGTCACCAGAAGTCCCCAAGGGCTTGCTAAGCCTGGACAGAGAACAAAGAATTCTTTCAGCCACAGCCATCATGGCAACCTGGGGGCTATTTGAAACTGTTCCAAGCCTGTTCTCTCCTACCCGCCAGCCTGGAATTCCCCATCACTAACAATAATCTGTTGATGAGACATTTCAGGCTGTGGATGTAATAACCACACAGTTTGTTTCCAAACCATGATGGAATGCAGTGCCTTTTAAAGTCACTGTGAGACTGCTACATATTCTCCACAATGTATAAATGGATATGAGTACATTCAAATGTTCTGTTTGAAGAGAAACTTCAGCTACACACACACACACACACACACACACATATATATTTAATTCACATAGATTTACTCTTTATAATAAATGACAAAATATTAAGGTTATCTCAGATTTCCTTGAAATGACTGGAACAGCAGTCATACCCAAATGATATTTGTATGCCTTTTATTATTCTGGGTTTTACATGATACAATTTTAATGATAAAATCAAGAATATGTCTATCAGCTTCAGATCTCAGAAGAATAATACCATTTCACACATAGAACAGACGTGAAGGTCGCATCATGTCCAAATCCTTCATTTTGGAGACAAGAAAGTCAGGCCCGGGACTCTCAGCCCAGCAGACCCTGCTCTGCAACCCAGGTCTGCTGACGCCCAGCGCAGAGCCTATCACTCTGTGCAATGGAACTGTGAACAGAATGTTGAATTTTGACTTGAATGAAGTGAATGCCTTCTGACTGGAATGCATTTGCGTGAGTAAGAAAGCCACTTTGGGGTGGCCCCTGTGTCCCTGGGCCCTGGGCCTGCAGGTTGGGTGGAAGAGCCACAGGGAGGAGGAGGTTCTTGAGTATCCAGGTCCCCCAGAAATGTCTGCTAGGCTTCTGCACGTGCTGTTGTATTCTCAAAATAGGGTTCATTATTTTAAAACATCTGTAAATCCCTGATTGATTGACTAATTGTCACATTCTGAAAGATGTTATCTATCATATATAGTAATAGAAAGAAAAATATGTTTCAGCGTCATGCATGTAGGGATTGAAGAGGACGAATGTAAGAGGCATCTTGAAAAAGTCACCAGCAGGACCTTGACCCTGATTTGACGAGAACAATGGAAAAGGAGAGTCGAAGGTAGCAGCATCATTCACTTAGATAAGAAAATCAAAAAGACTTAGACGCATCAAGAAAAATCCAATTTTAGATAAACTCATAACATTATTAATTATAAAATCTGACATTTCATGATCCTTTATGATGTGCTATGTTATCCTGAGCATTTTATAGATATCTGCTTCTTTAATCCACACTCTTTTTCCCAGCTAGAGTTTTAACTTAGGTCTACTTGATGTCAGAGACAGAGTCGATACAATGGAACCCCAGAAAAATCAGGGAAAGAGGATTATCTTTTTTTTTAAGTGATCAGTAGTGGACACTGCTGCTGAGGTCACCAGATTGAAAACTGAAGAACAGGACTAACTGTCCAGGATGATGAAGGACTAGAGTTTTAGCAGCACAGTTGGGGCTTCCCTGGTGGCTCCGTGGTAAAGAACCCGCCTGCTAATGCAGGAGATGCGGGTTCGATCCCTGCATGGGAAAGACCCCCTGGAGAAGGAAATGGCAGCCCACTTCATTATTTCGGCCTGAAGAAACCCCATGGACAGAGAAACCTGGAAGGCTACAGTCCATGGGGTCGAAAAGAGTCAGACATGACTTAGCGACTAAACAACAACAAGGAATGAACCGAGATCCTGAGGAATGAAAAGGCAAAGGGTAATGGTGGGCTTCCCAGGTGGCAGTAGTGGTAAAGAACCTCCCTGCCAGCGCAGGAGGCATAAGAGATAAGGGTTTGATCCCTGGGTCAGGAAGACTCCCTGGAGGAGGGCATGGCAGCCCACGCCAGTATTCTTGCCTGGAGAATCCCGTGGTCAGAGGGTCCTGGCGGGCTACAGTCCCTAGAGTCACAAAGAGTTGGACATGACTGAAGCGACTTAGCACACAGGCTAAGTCTTTCTCCACTGAGGAGAAAGAAATGCAAAGCTCTATGGGAAGGAGAGACAATAAAATCAGTAACCTCTCCTATTATTAATAGGTGAGTCCATTGGACCCTAGCATTTGCCAGATTTCCATAGGCTTGAGGAAAGCATGCACAACTAAAGAGGAAGTCTTCCTCTTTCAGTCTCCCTGAGGATATTTCTTCTCTGGCTATAAGACTGCGTCACTGAAAGTCAACACATGGCATTGTATTTACTTAGATTGATTCTCTGTTATGTATTATGAATTCAGACGAAGAGGCAGAAGGTGTACAAAGATTGCTGATTCACTGTCATTTCTTCTGAAACCCCTTCTTCTGACTAAGGATGAGGTTCTTTACATCTTCATCAGTCAGTTCAGTTCAGTTGCTCAGTCGTGTCCGACTCTTTGTGACCCCATGAATCGCAGCATGCCAGGCCTCTCTGTCCATCACCAACTCCCGGAGTCTACCCAAACTCATGTCCATCAAGTCGGTGATGCCATCCAGCCATCTCATCCTCTGTCGTCCCCTTCTCCTCCTGCCCCCAATCCTTCCCAGCATAGGGTCTTTTCCAATGAGTCAACTCTTCGCATGAGGTGGCCAAAGTATTGGAGTTTCAGCTTCAACATCAGTCCTTCCAATGAACACCCAGGATTGATCTCCTTTAGGATGGATTGATTGGATCTCCTTGCAGTCCAAGGGACTCTCAAGAGTCTTCTCCAACACCACAGTTCAAAAGCATCAATTCTTTGGTGCTCAGCTTTCTTCACCGTCCAACTCTCACATCCATACATGACCACTGGAAAAACCATAGCCTTGACTAGATGGACCTTTGTTGGCAAAGTAATGTCTCTGCTTTTTAATATGTTATCTAGGTTGGTCATAAATTTCCTTCCAAGGAGTAAGCATCTTTTAATTTCATGGCTACAGTCACCATCTGCAGTGATTTTGGAGCCCAGGAAAATAAAGTCTGACACTGTTTCCACTCTTTCCCCATCTGTTTGCCGTGAAGTGATGGGACCAGATGCTATGACCTTAGTTTTCTGAATGTTGAGCTTTAAGCCAACTTTTTCACTCTCCTCTTTCACTTTTATCAAGACGCTTTTTAGTTCCTCTTCACTTTCTGCCATAAGGGTGGTGTCAGCTGCATATCTGAGGTTATTGATATTTCTCCCGACAATCTTGATTCCAGCTTGTGCTTCTTCCAGCCCAGCGTTTCTCATGATGTACTCTGCATATAAGCTGAACAAGCATGGTGACAATATACAGCCTTGACGTACTTCTTTTCCTATTTGGAACCAGTCTGTTGTTCCATGTCCAGTTCTAACTGTTGCTTCCTTACCTGCATACAGTTTTCTCAAGAGACAGGTCAGGTGGTCTGGTATTCCCATCTCTTTAAAAATTTTCCACAGTTTATTGTGATCCACACAGTCAAAGGCTTTGGCATATTCAGTAAAGCAGAAATAGATGTTTTTCTGGAACTCTCTTGCTTTTTCGATGATCCAGCAGGTGTTGGCAATTTTGTTCCTCTGCCTTTTCTAACACCAACTTGAATATCTGGAAACTCAAGTTCACGTATTGCTGAAGCCTGGCTTGGAGAATTTTGAGCATTACTTTACTAGCATGTGAGATGAGTGCAATTGTGTGGTAGTTTGAGCATTCTTTGGCATTGCCTTTCTTTGGGATTGGAATGAAAACTGACCTTTTCCAGTCCTGTGGCCACTGCTGAGTTTTCCAGATTTGCTGACATATTGACTGCAGCACTTTCAGAGCATCATCTTTCAGGATTTGAAATAGCTCAACTGGAATTCCATCACCTCCACTAGCTTTGTTCCTAGTGATGCTTCCTAAGGCCCACTTGACTTCGCACTCCAGGATGTCTGGCTCTAGGTAAGTGATCACACCATCATGGTTATCTGGGTCATGAAGATCTTTTTTGTACAGTTTTTCTGTGTATTCTTGCCACCTCTTCTTAATATCTTCTGTTTCTCTTAGGTCCATACCATTTCTGTCCTTTATCGAGCCCATCTTTGCATGAAATGTTCCCTTGGTATCTCTAATTTTCTTGAAGAGATCTCTAGTCTTTCCCGTTCTGTTGTTTTCCTCTATTTCTTTGCATTGATCACTGAGGAAGGCTTTCTTATCTCTCCTTGCTATTCTTTGGAACTGTGCATTCAGATGGGAATATCTTTCCTTTTCTCCTTTGCTTTTCACTTCTCTTCTTTTCACAGCTATTTGTAAGGCCTCCTCAGACAGCCATTTTGCTTTTTTGCATTTTTCCATGCTGCTGCTGCTGCTGCTACTAAGTCGCTTCAGTCATGTCTGACTCTGTGCGACCCCATAGACGGCAGCCCACCAGGCTCCGCCGTCCTCGGGATTCTCTAGGCAAGAATACTGGAGTGGGTCGCCATTTCCTTCTCCATTCTTTTCCATGAGGATGGTCTTGATCCCTGTCTCCTGTACAATGTCACGACCCTCTGTCCATAGTTCATCAGGCACTCTGTCTATCAGATCTAGTCCCTTAAATCTATTTCTCACTTCCACTGTATAGTCATAAGGGATTTGATTTAGGTCATACCTGAATGGTCTAGTGGTTTTCCCTACTTTCTTCAATCTAAGTCTGAATTTGGCAATAAGGAGTTCATGATCTGAGCCACAGTCAGCTCCCGGTCTTGTTTTTGCTGACTGTATAGAGCTTCTCCATCTTTGGCTGCAAAGAATATAATCTATCTGATTTCAGTGTCTACCATCTAGTGATGTCCATGTGTAGAGTCTTTTCTTGTGTTGTTGGAAGAGGGTGTTTGCTATGACCAGGTAATGGCTTAAAATATGGATCTCCATAGGCTCCACAGATGAATATATATACTTAATTTAAGGAGACTATGAATAGTTTTCACTGTTTTAACCACTAACTACACGTAGGATTTTAATTGTATAAGCTCTGTTTTTCTTGGTTTCAGTGAGATGGATGATGCAGGTCTGATTCTTGGCCTCTCAAACCTCCTGATACAAACAGCCCTGGTTAGCCAGCTCCCTGCAAATGAATGCCTTATTGACCAATGATGTGATTGTTTGTATTTCAAAGTTTCCACTGACAAAATTTTATATTAATGAGAAAAATTTAGAAGAAAATTTAGTCCTATTGATAAACTCTGAGTTTTACATAATTAATAAATTTGCAGGGTGAAAGCATGTGTTTTTAAAGTATTTACAAATAATTGTAACAGTAGCCCAGAACTTATAAAACACTTTCATATGCATTGTCTCAGTTGATCCTTTGAAATGTTAGCAGTTATTATTATTATTTTCATTCTTATTTGACAAGAAGAAATTTAGCCTCAGAAAAATTAATTGACTCATACAAGGTCACACGTCCAATAATAAAATAAGGTCTCAAGCACCCATTGCTTCTTTCACTGCACCACAGTGTCCATTCTCAGGGAAGAGAAGCATCAATTCAACCCAGCATCAAAAGACTGAAAGAAGAAAGACACCCCCTTCTCCTGAAACTAGGGCACAGAGGGAAGGAGAAGAAAAGAGTCAAGTAGAGCCAGGGGTGAAGAGAGTGGAAAATGAAAGGGCCTATCAACTCTTGCTGGATTACAGTCAGCAAAGAGGTGACCGTGTCTCCTAAAAAGGAAAGACAGAGAGGATCAGTCAGGCAGATGGGGAATGAAGACAGTGGGCTGCAACAACAACAAAAAAGATAAAAAGCTTAGCAGACTTGAATCAAGCCCCAGATGTGCCAGGACTTGCTAACCCCGAGAACACATAGATGAATAATACACGACCCTGCCCCAAGGAGCTCACAGGACTGGCAGCGAGCATCAGGAATGTTACCGGTGACTTCTGCTCAAACCTGATGGGTTAGATGCTGTTCTTTAGTAAAGAGAGTATGAAAACTGATGATTAGGTAAGTTCTTTTTTTTTTTTTTTTTGTATTTTAGAGATTTTTTTTACAAGTATAACACTGGATGTACTTATAGCTGTGTTCGATGATAAGAAAGTGAAAAAGTGAAAGTGTTAGTTGCTCAATGGTGTCCAACTCTTTGGGAGCCCTTGGACTGTAACCTGCCAGGATCCTCTGTCCCTGGAATTCTCCAGGCAAGAATACAGGAGTGGGTTGCCATTCCCTTCTCCAGGAGAATCTTCCCAACTCAGGGATTGAACTGGGGTCTCCTGCATTGCAGGCAGATTCTTTACCCTCTGCTGCGGCTGCTGCTGCTAAGTCACCTCAGTCGTGTCCGACTCTGTGCGATCCCATAGACGGCAGCCCACCAGGCTCCGCTGTCCCTGGGATTCTCCAGGCAAGAGTACTGGAGTGGGTTGCTATTTCCTTCTCCAGTGCATGAAAGTGAAAAGTGAAAGTGAAGTCGCTCAGTTGTGTCCGACTCTTAGCAACCCCATGGACTGCAGCCTACCAGGCTCCTCCGTCCATGGGATTTTCCAGGCAAGAGTACTGGAGTGGGGTGCCATTGCCTTCTCCTTTTACCCTCTGAGCCATGAGGAAAGCCCTGTTCAGTGATACGTATGAGATGTTTTGTGAAGGGATGCTGCTTCTCAGTGTTGGAATCTGGTATAGGTGGTGATGATTTTTATTCATAACACTTTTCTTGTTTTGTAGATCTTTTCTATTGTGCATATGATTATTTTATTTTATTTTAACTTTACAATATTGTATTTATTTTGCCATACATTGACATGAATCCACCATGGGTATACATGTTTTCCCCCTCCAGAACCCCCCTTCCACCTCTCTCCCCATCCCATCCCTCTGGGTCATCCCGGTGCACCAGCCCCGAGCACCCTGTATCATGCATTGAACCTGGACTGGTGATTCGTTTCACGTATGATAATTTACGTGCTTCCATGCCATTCTCCCATATCATCCCGCCCTTGCCCTCTCTCATAGAGTCCATAATACTGTTCTATTTATCTGTGTCTCTTTTGATGTCTCGCATACAGGGTTATCTTATACCATATATATGTGTTAGTATACCGTATTGGTGTTTTTCTTTCTGGCTTACTTCACTCCGTATAATAGGCTCCAGTTTCATCCACCTCATTAGAACTGATTCGAATGTATTCTTTTTAATGGCTGGGTAATATTCCATTGTGTATATGTACCACAGCTTCCTTATCCATTCATCTGCTGATGGACATCTAGGTTGCTTCCATGTCCTGGCTATTATAAACAGTGCTGTGATGAACATTGGGGTACACGTGTCTCTTTCAAGTCTGGTTTCCTCAGTGTGTATGCCCAGCAGTGGGATTGCTGGGTCATATGGCAGTTCTATTTCCAGTTTTTTGAGGAATCTCCACACTGTTCTCCATAGTGGCTGTACTAGTTTGCATTCCCACCAACAGTGTAAAAGGTTCCCTTTTCTCCACACCCTCTCCAGCATTTATTGCTTGTAGTCTTTTGGATAGCAGCCAATCTGACGGGCATGAAATGGTACCTCATTGTGGTTTTGATTTGCTGATTAGGTAAGTTCTACACAACCATGACATCTATCTATCTAGTCAACAAATATTTATTGAGCCTAACTATGTTCCAGATACAGCTTTGGTTCTTGGCTAAACAATGCAGTTAAATATCTATCAGCAAGTCTTTAATATCAATAGACTCTATTGTTTTGCCCTCCGTACCTAAGATCAAATTACAGACTGTTAATATGATCTGTTTATTTCACTACCATTTTCAACATATCCTGCAATTGTTCTTTTTTTTCTTTTTTTAAGTGAAGTGTAGTGAGCTTCCCTGGTGGCTCAGTAGAAAAGAATCTACCTGCAATGCAGGAGAAGCAGGAGACATGGGTTCTTTCCCTGAATTGAGAAGATACCCTGGACCAGGAAATAGCAACGCAGTATTCTTGCCAGGAAAATCACATAGACAGAGGAGCCTGGTGGGCTGCAGTCCATAGCGTTGCAAAGAGTCAGACACAACTGAACACACATGGTTGGTTTACAGTTGTGTTAGTTTCAGGAACACAGCAGTGTGATTCAGTTATACATGCATATATTTTTTCAGATTCCTTTCTCTTATAGATTATTATAAAATATTGAGTATAGTTCCCTGCGCTATACAGTAGGTCCTTGTTGGTTATCTATTTATATATAGTAGTGTGTATATATTAGTCAAAAATTCTTATTTTATCCTTCTCTCCCTTTCCCCTTAGTAACCATAAATTTGTTTGCTATATCCATGAGTCTAATTCTTTTTATATGTAAGTTCACTTGTATCAGTCTTTTAAGATTCCACATATAAGCTATATCATATGATATTTGTCTTTATCTGTCTGGCTTAGTTCACTTAGTATGATAATCTCTAGGTTCATCCATGCAGCTACAAATGGCATTATTTCATTTGTTTTATGGATGAGAAATGTTCCATTATACACACACACACACACACACACACACACACACATATATATATATATATTCCATCTTCCATACCCGTTCATCTGTTGATGGATACTTATGTTGCTTCCATGTCTTGGCTTTTGTAAATAGTGCCACAGTGAATATCAAAGTGCATGTATTATTTCAAATTTGTTTTCTCCAGATATACACCCAGGAGTGGAATTGCAGGATTATATATAGCTCTATTTTTAGTTTTTTAAGGAACCTCCTTATTGTTCTCCGTAGGGACTGTACGAGTATACATTCCCAGCAACCGTATAGGATGGTTCCCTTTTTCCCATACCCTCTCTATTGTTTAGACTTTTTGATGCTGACCATTCTGACTGATGTGAAGTGATACCTCATTGTAGTTTTGATTTACATTTCTCTAATATCATTAACGATGGTGAGCATTTTTTGTTTGCCTTTTGGCCATCTGTACACCTTCTTTGGAGAAATGTCTGTTTAGATCCTTTGCCCATTTTTTGGTTGGATTGTTTGTCTTTGCAAATATTTTCTCCCATTAGGTTGTCTTTTTATTTTGTTTATGATTTTTGCTATGCAAAAGCTTTTATGTTTAATTAGATCCTGTATGTTTGCTCTTTTATTTCTATGACTATAGGAGATGGATTCAAAAAGATACTGCTGTAATTTATGTCAAAGAGTGCTCTAGCTATGTTTTCCTCTACAAATTTTATAGTATCTAGTCTTACAGTTAGGTCTTTAATCCATTTTTAGTTTATTTTTGTGTGTGATGTTAGAGAATATTCTAATTTCATTCTTTTACATGTTGCTGTCCAGTTTTCCCAGCAGCACTTATTGAAGAAACTGTGTTTACTCCATTGTATATTCTTGCCACCTTTGTCGTAGATTAATTGACCATAGGTGCATGGGTTTATTTCTGGTCTTTTTTTGTGGTATCTTTTTCTTTTTTTTTTTTCTTGATTTAATTTTACTTTTTTCCAGTTTTATTTATTTATTTATTTTACTTTACAATATTGTATTGGTTTTGCCATACATTGACATGAATCCACCATGGGTGTACATGTTTACCCCTTCCAGAACACCCCTCCCACCTCCCTCCCCATCCCATCCCACTGGGTCATCCCAGTGCACCAGCCCCGAGCACCCTGTCTCATGCATCAAACCTGGCCTGGAAATTCGTTTGCCATTCTCCCATATCATCCCACCCTTGCCCTCTCCCAGAGTCCAAAAGACTGTTCTATACATCTGTGTCTCTTTTGCTATCTCGCACACAGGGTTATATTTACCGATTTACTGAATTCCATATATATGCATTAGTATACTGTATTGGTGTTTTTCTTTCTGGCTAATAGGCTCCAGTTTCATCCACCTCGTTAGAACTGATTCAAATGTATCCTTTTTAATGGCTGAGTAATATTCCATTGTGTATATGTACCACTGCTTCCTTATCCATTCGTCTGCTGATGGACATCTATGTTGCTTCCATGTCCTGGCTATTGTAAACAGTGCTGCGATGAACATTGGGGTACACGTGTCTCTTTCAATTCTGGTTTCCTCGGTGTGTATGCCCAGCAGTGGGATTGCTGGGTCGCATGGAAGTTCTACTTCCAGTTTTTTAAGGAATCTCCACACTGTTCTCCATAGTGGCTGTACTAGTTTGCATTCCCACCAACAGTGTAAGAGGGTTCCCTTTTCTCCACACCGTCTCCAGCATTTATTGCTTGTAGACTTTTGGATAGCAGCCATTCTGACGGGCGTGAAATGGTACCTCATTGTGATTTTGATTTGCATTTCTCTGATAATGAGTGATGTTGAGCATCTTTTCATGTGTTTCTTAGCCATCTGTATGTCTTCTTTGGAGAAATGTCTGTTTAGTTCTTTGGCCCATTTTTTGATTGGGTCATTTATTTTTCTGGAATTGAGCTGCAGGAGTTGCTTGTATATTTTTGAGATTAATTCTTTGTCAGTTGCTTCGTTTGCTATTATTTTCTCCCATTCTGAAGGCTGTCTTTTCATCTTGCTTGTAGTTTCCTTTGTTGTGCAGAAGCTTTTAAGTTTAATTAGGTCCCATTTGTTTATTTTTGCTTTTATTTCCAATATTCTGGGAGGTGGGTCATAGAGGATCCTGCTGTGATTTATGTCAGAGAGTATTTTGCCTATGTTTTCCTCTAGGAGTTTTATAGTTTCTGGTCTTACGTTTAGATCTTTAATCCATTTTGAGTTTATTTTTGTGTATGGTGTTAGAAAGTGTTCTAGTTTCATTCTTTTGCAAGTGGTTGACCAGTTTTCCCAGCACCACTTGTTAAAGAGATTGTGTTTTCTCCATTGTATATTCTTGCCTCCTTTGTCAAAGATAAGGTGTCCATAGCTGCATGGATTTATTTCTGGGCTTTCTATTTTGTTCCATTGATCTATATTTCTATCTTTGTGCCAGTACCATACTGTCTTGATGACTGTGGCTTTGTAGTAGAGCCCGAGGTCAGGCAGGTTGATTCCTCCAGTCCCATTCTTCTTTCTCAAGACTGCTTTGGCTATTCAAGTTTTTTTGTATTTCCATACAAATTGTGAAATGATTTGTTCTAGTTCTGTGAAAAATATCATTGGTAGCTTGATAGGGATTGCATTGAATCTATAGATTGCCTTGGGTATTATACTCATTTTCACTATATTGATTCTTCTGATCCATGAACACAGTATATTTCCCCATCTATTTCTGTCCTCTTTGATTTCTTTCACCAGTGTTTTATAATTTTCTATATAAAAACTATAGTTTTCTTTTGTTTCTTTAGGTAGATATATTCCTAAGTATTTTATTCTTTTCATTGCAATGGTAAATGGGCTTGTTTCCTTAATTTCTCTTCTGTTTTTTCATTGTTAGTGTATGGGAATGCAAGGGATTTCTGTGTGTTAATTTTATATCCTGCAACTTAACTATATTGATTGATTAGCTCTAGTAATTTTCTGGTGGAGTCTTTAGTGTTTTCTATGTAGAGGATCATGTCATCTGCAAACAGTGAGAGTTTTACTTCTTCTTTTCCAATCTGGATTCCTTTTATTTCTTTTTCTGCTCTGATTGCTGTGGCCAAAACTTCCAAAACTATGTTGAATAGTAGTGGTGAGAGTGGGCACCCTTGTCTTGTTCCTGACTTTAGGGGAAACGCTTTCAATTTTTCACCATTGAGGATAATGTTTGCTGTGGGTTTGTCATATATAGCTTTTATTATGTTGAGGTATGTTCCTTCTATTCCTGCTTTCTGGAGAGTTTTTATCATAAATGGATGTTGAATTTTGTCTAAGGCTTTTTCTGCATCTATTGAGATAACCATATGGTTTTTATCTTTCAATTCGTTAATGTGGTGTATTACATTGATTGATTTGTGGATATTGAAGAATCCTTGCATCCCTGAGATAAAGCCCACCTGGTCATGATGTATGATCTTTTTAATACGTTGTTGGATTCTGTTTGCTACAACTTTGTTAAGGATTTTTGCATCTATGTTCATCAGTGATATTGGCCTGTAGTTTTCTATTTTTGTGGCATCTTTGTCAGGTTTTGGTATAAGGGTGATGGTGGCCTCAAAGAATGAGTTTGGAAGTTTACCTTCCTCTGCAATTTTCTGGAAAAGTTTGAGTAGGATAAGTGTTAGCTCTTCTCTAAATTTTTGGTAGAATTCAGCTGTGAAGCCATCTGGTTTTAGTATCAAGATGATGGTTGCCATATAAAGTGAATTTGGGAGTGTTCCTTACTCTGCAATTTTTTGGAGGAGTTTCAGAAGTAGGTGTTAACTCTTCTCTAAATGTGCAGTAGAATTTGCCTGTGAAGTCATTTGGTCCTCGGCTTTTGTTTGTTGGGAGTTTTTAAATCACAGATTCAATTTCAGTATTTGCAATTCATCTATTCATTTTTATTTTTCTTCCTGGTTTAGCTTTATGAGATTTCTAAGCTTTATAAGATTTCTTTCTAAGAATTTGTCCATTTCTTCTAAGTTGTCCATTTTATCAGCATATAATTCCTTGTAGTAGTTTTTTATGGTCTTTAATATTTCCACGGTATTGGTTATAACTTCTCCTTTTTCATATCTGATTTTATTAATTTGGGCCCTCTTCCTTTTTCTTATGATGAGTCTGGAAAAAGATTTATAAATTGTGTTTATTTTTTCAAAGAACTAGCTTTTAGTTTTATTGATCTTTTCTATGTTTTCTTTATCTCCATTTCATTTAGTCAGTATTTCTGATCTGATCTTTATGATTTATTCCCTTCTACAAACTTTGGGTTTTGTTTGTTCTTCTTTCTCTAGTTGCTTTAGGTGTAAGGTTAAGTTGTTTATTTGAGATTTTTCTCGTTTCCTGAGGTAAGCTTGTGTCACTATAAACTTGCCTCTTAGAACTGCTTTTGCTGCATCCCGCAGGGCTTGGATCACTGTGTTTTCATTTTCTTTTGTCTCTAGGTATTTTTTTTATTTCTTCTTTGATTTCTTCAGTGATCTGTTGGTTGTTTAGTAGCATATTGTTTAGTCTTGATATGTTTGTTCTTTTTTGCACAAATCTTGTAATTGATTTCTAATCTCATAGTATTGTGAATGGAAAAAGTACTCTATATCAGTGGTCCCCAGCCTTTTTGTCCCCAGGGACTGGTTTTGTGGAAGACAGTTTCTCCATGGACTGGGCAGGTTGGGGGGGGGACATGCTTCAGGTGGTGAAGTGAATGATGGAAAGCAATGGGGAATGGCAGATGAAGCTTTACTCACTTATCTGCCACTCATTTCCTGTTTTGCGGTCCACTTCCTAACAGGCCATAGACAAGTACTGGTCCTCACCTGGGGGCTGGGGACCCTGCTTTATATGATTCAATCTTTGTAAGCTTACTGAAGCTTGCTTTGTGGCCTAGCATGTGATCTTTCCTGGAGAATGCTCCATGCACACTTAAAAAGAATGAATGTTCCACTGCTTTCAGATGGAATGTTCTATAAATATCAATTAAGTTAGTCTGGTTTAATTCATCATTTAAGCCTTGTGTTTCCTTATTGATTTCTGCCTGGATGACCTGTCCATTTATGTAAGTAGGCTGTTGAAGTCCCCGGCTATTATTGTGTTACTGTCAATGTCTCCTTGTATGTCTCCTTGTATGTCTGTTAACAGGTGCTTGCATATTGTTGTTGTTGCTCTTTAGTCACTAAGTCGTGTCCAACTCTTTTGTGACCCATGGACTATAGCCCACCAGGCTCCTCTCTCCATGGGATTTTTGAGGCAAGAACACTGGAGTAGATTGACATTTCCCTCTCCAGGTGATCTTCCTGACCCAGGAATTGAACCTGCATCTCCTGCTTGGCAGGTGGATTCTTTGCTGTGAGCCCCCTGGGAAGTTTATGTTGGGTGCATGTGTGCCTGTGTCCTAAGTCACTTCAGTCATGTCTGACTCTTTGCAACCCTATGTACTGTAGCCCACTGGGCTCTTCTTTCCATGGGTTTTCCAGGGAAGAATACAGGAGTGGGTTGCCATGCCCTCCTCCAGGGTCTTTTCCCAACCCAGGGATCAAACCCACATCCCTTACATCTCTTACATTGGCAGGTGAGTTCTTTACCACTAGCGCCACATCTACAGTTGCTATATCTTCTTCTTGGATTGATCCCTTGATCATTACGTAGTGTCTTCTTTGCCTCCCATAACAATCCATCATTTTTTAAATTAATTTTTATTGAAGTATAGTTGCTTTATGATGTTGTGTTAGTTTCTACCATGCAGCAAAGTGAATCAGTTATACATATGCATACATCCCCTCTTTTTCGGGTTTCCCTCCCGTTTAGGTCACCACAGAGCACTGAGCTATACTGCAGGTTCTCACTGGTTGTCTATTTTACACACAGTAGTGTATATATGCCAATCTCCATCTCCCAACCATCCCACCCCTCATTCCTCCGTTAGTATCCATACATTTGTTCTCTACATCTGTGTTTCTATTTCCACTATGCAAAGAGTATCTATACCATTTTTCTAGATCCCACATATATGCATCAATACACTATATTTGTTTTTCTCTTTCTAACTTACTTCACTCTGTATGACGGCCTCTAGGTCCATCCACATCTCTACAAATGACCCAACTTCATTCCTTTTTATGATTAAGTAATATTCCACTGTATATATGTACCACATCTCCTTTATCCATTCCTCTGTTGATGGATGTTTAGGTTGCTTCCATGTCCTGGATATTATAAATAGTGCTGCGATGAACAGTGAGGTACACGAGTGTTTTTGAAACATGGCTTTCTCAGGGTTTATGCCCAGGAGTGGGATTGCTGGGTCATATGGTAGTTCTATTTTTAGTTATTTAAGGAGCCTCCATACTGTTCTCCATAGTCACTTTATCAGTTTATATTCTGACCATCAGTGCAAGAGGGTTCCAACAGTCTTTACCCTAGTCTGTTTGTTTTGGGTTTCCTTGGTGACTCAGTGGTAAAGGATCTGCCTGCCAATGGAGGAGACATGCGTTTGATCCCTTAGTAAGAACTATCCTCTGGAGAAGGAAACCGCAACCCATTCCAGTATTCTTGCCTGGAAAATCCACTGAACAGAGGAACCTGGAAGGTTACAGTCCATGGGGTTGCAAGAGTTGGACTTGACTTAGTGACTAAACAACAACAACATTTTGTCTTATATGAGTACTACTACTCCAGCTTTCTTTTGATTTCCATTTGCATGGAATGTCTTTTTCCATCCCTGTTAGTTCTTCTTTTCTAACAATTTTATAGATTTTCTTTTTTTGCCTTATACTTTAAATCTTTTTACAGGTGTATTAGGAGGTTAATTGTTTTATCTTTTTTGGTCAATTTTAATTTATTTATATTGTAATCTATAGCTCTAAGTTTGTAAATCCTCTGGATATATATCTTATCACTTTATTACCCACAAGATATCATTTTTCTTCATTAATATGAAATTTTTCATGAGTACCGATTCTTTTGGAATTTGTGATACTTTACATAAGTATCACATATAGGTAGTTTATTAGTACCTCATGTATACATTCTAATATGTCATAACAATATTTAAGACAAGGTTTCTTGACTTTGGCACTACTGATACTTTGAGCCAGACAAGTCTATGCCATGCTGGGCTATCCAATGCATTGTAAAAGGTGAATTAAAATGATATCCCTGGTTTTCACTAGACTCCAAAAGCATTACCCATTTCTAGTTGTGACAACCAAAATTGTCACCACTCATTAAAACCTGTCTTCCATGGTACAAAATTATTCTTGGCTTAGAATGACTACTTTAATCAATTTAATCCTCACAATACCCACAATATCCTAAGTCAAGTAAGGAATATAAGATTCTACCACCTGTGAACAGTTCCAAAAGTACATTTTTGGTTTGAGTAAACTCTTAACCATTGCACTTTACTACCTCTCACATTGAGTCATCTGGGACATCAATAACATGTAACTTCAAATGAAAGATTGGGTTTAATTTGCCTAGAGTCACTTGATTTTTAAATGAGAATTTTAAAACTCCCACATGATTTTTAAATGAGAAATGAAAGAAAATATATCCCAGCTCTAGAGTACCCAAGAAGAGAAAGCAGCTGGAAGTTAACCTCATCAGAGATGTAATTCAGAAAGAGCCTGATTATTAGACAATGTGTCTGCTCCTCCTCCTTCCCACTTTCCTTATCCTCATTATTTTAATTGCTTGAAAGGCACACTTTGTGCCTTAGAGAGAATTTAGCAGTGACTTGAGCAGAGTCAGCATTTTGGAATTAGGTATTGAGTTGAATTAATTGGAAAATGCTTTTTGGATTCTTCACGGGTTCCCAGTGAATCCATTTTTTTGGCCTCCTTATCAGAGATGAAACTATGAGCTTTTGACTTAATCTGTTTTTCTATATTTATTACCTGATTCTTCTGGATACCCAAACAAGTGCTCACTTTGTGATGGTGAAGAGAAGGAAGTGGGGGAAAGCAGTCCTTCTGGCCTCCAGAAAAGGCCAGATCTCATTGGGTAAGCGGTCAAGTTATAAACAGAGGAAAACCAGAGGTCACAAGGCTGAGAAGGAGCAAGTAGAGAAATTAGGGGGTATGATGAAAATCAAGGCAGCCGGAGTTTAATTGACTCTGTCTGGCCTTAGCCACTCACTGACATTAGAGCCTCCCAGCCTTTCTGGGTCTCAGTTTTCTATCTGTTAATACATACAGTGTAATTATATAATTTCCTTGAAAGATAAAGATTGGAACAGAATAGACTAACTCAGACAACCAGAGAATATACTGGGCTACGCCTAATGGAATGGTGGTGGTGTTTTAGTTGCTAAGTTGTGTCCAACTCTTGAGACCTGATGGACTTTAGGCCACCAGGTTCCTCTGTCCATAGGATTTCCCAGGCAAGAATACTGGAGTGGGTTGACATTTCCTTCTCCAGGGGATCTTCCTGACCCAGGGATTGAACCCATGTTTCCTGTATTGCAGGCAGATTCTTTACCACTGGCCACCAGGTTCCTCTGTCCATAGGATTTCCCAGGCAAGAATACTGGAGTGGGTTGACATTTCCTTCTCCAGGGGATCTTCCTGACCCAGGGATTGAACCCATGTTTCCTGTATTGCAGGCAGATTCTTTACCACTGAGCCACCAGGGGCTTCCCACACCTAATAGAAGTTTTTGGCCTAATTCTTACATATAACTTTAATAATACTGCTAGCAGTTTATTTGCACTTTGCCTATTTTATGAGATTGTTGTTTCCTGCATTGCCAAATGTGTGACTGAACCTCCAACAAAATAATAATAACTAGGCGACTTGGAGCAGTTGATCAAATACATAGTTCTGTATGCAATTGATAATTGTAATTACTCTAGATATGGAAGGATACAAACAAGAGGAAATTTTCCTGGACCGTAAGAGACTGAGTAAGACAGATTGGTCCAGCCCTTCAGTTACTGTTGATAGTAACAGTACACCGAGTGGCCTATCAGCAAAATCTTCGCCAGACCTAAGAATGAGTTCCTTGCTCCATGGGATGAAATGGTCATGAGATGCTTCCCAAAGTATGGTCAAATCTGTAACCCTGTCAACAACAAATTGCCACCTACCTCTACAAGAATTAAATCGTGAGCTGGGGCAGCTGCTGATTTTCAACATCCCCCCAAAAATGTTCACGGTGGAGAGCAAAAATGAGGCACTCTGTGCTCAGGGAAAAGCTGGCAGAATGAGTTTTCAGATAGATATTTTTAGGAGCTGATTTTATGAGCCTAATTTTTGTTCCTCTTCATATCTAGAAAAGCACTAAAATCCTTCACGGTGACAACTGTTCCTTGTGACTAGCAGTAAGCTTCACCAGACTAGCAGAAACCTTCTGGAAAAATTTGTGCTTGATTATATATATATTGCCTCTTTACCAAAACCAAATATATATACTGATCTTCCCCCACCCTGCATCTTTGGAGTGATTTCTCAGAGCCATCTGAGGTGCTGTCTCCCAGCCTACAGTCCTCATTTGCCCCCAATAAAACTTAACTAACACAGCAACAACAACAAAAATACCTACAGTCTAGATAAGGCTGTGATGTATATGGCTTGGGGAGAGGAAGTGTACCCTCAATAGACTCCTACCACACTGAGTATTATCTATGGTAGGTGCCTATACCTACCATATTTAAAATGGACAATATCCAGCCAAGTGGCACTTTACAGTTTATGATACACTTTCAGATGCTTTATCTCAATTGATCCTCTTAATGATCTCATGAGATAGACCGGGTATTATTATTTGCATTTAAGAGGTTATGAAACAAGTTTGGAGATAATGGTCAGCATTGGAGGTGCAAAGTTTTCTAAAACACAGTGTGCTTCCTCTTCTGCATCGTGATACTGCTTAGGAACATGAAAAAAAATATTCCTCTCTCTCAATAGAGCTGTTCTTTGGATCTCATCATCAGCTCACCCAGATGGCTTCACCAGACCCCTATATGCCACATCCCTCTTATGGGCTACCCTCTACGCTCCAGAACATCATGAGTCTAACTCTTCATTGCACAAATTGCCCTGAATTATAATGTCTAATTGGGCTTCCCTGGTGGCTCAGATGGTAAAGAACCCACCTACAGTGCAGGAGATCTGGGCTCAGTCCCTGGGTTGGGAAGATCCCCTGGAGAAGGAAATGGCAACCCACTCCAGTATTCTTGCCTGGAGAATCCCATGGACAGAGGAGCCTGACGGGCTGCAGTCTACGGGGTCGCACAGAGTCAGACACGACTGAAGCGACTAAGCACACGCACTGTCTTAACTACTTGTCTGCCTCTACTACTAGACAATAGCTTCTTGAGGGCAGAGCCTGAAACTTGTTCAGTGTTTCATCCCAAGGTCTACTTCAGTGCCTGCTGATAGGTGCTCATAAATATTTGTTAAATTAACTGAAACTCAACAGAATGTTTGAGGAGTGCCTAAATTTACCACATGGAAAGTTTAAAGTCAATACTTTCCTATAAGTTTCCTGTCCACAAATAATTTTATGTATTGATTCTAGCTTCTATTGAGTCAATAAACTTAAGTGTATACATCATTGATGTCAATCCCTGCTAGTCCCTTCCCTGCTTTCAACATCCTTAAATAAAGGAAGGAAAAAGAATTACAGAGATGCTGCTGCTGCTGCTAAGTCGCTTCAGTCGTGTCCGACTCTGTGCGACCCCATAGACGGCAGCCCACCAGGCTCCCCCGTCCCTGGGATTCTCCAGGCAAGAACACTGGAGTGGGTTGCGATTTCCTTCTCCAACGCATGAAAGTGAAAAGTGAAAGTGAAGTTGCTCAGTCGTGTCCGACTCTTCGCGACCCCATGGACTGTAGCCCACCAGGCTCCCCCGTCCCTGGGATTCTCCAGGCAAGAACACTGGAGTGGGTTGCCATTTCCTTCTCCAATGCATGAAAGTGAAAAGTGAAAGTGAAGTTGCTCAGTCGTGTCCGACTCTTCGCCACCCCATGGACTGAAGCCTGCCAGGCTCCTCTGTCCGTGGGATTTGCCAGGCAAGAGTACTGGAGTGGGGTGCCATTGCCTTCTCCATACAGAGATGCTAAAAGAATGAAAAAGAAGAAACAGATTACTAAAACCAAAATATATGTGTGTATATATATATATATATATATATATTCTACTTAAAAACAAGACATGAGCAAGAGACATTTAGAAATGGCCTCTAAACTGTGGTTTGCTGTATATTTCAGTCCAGTTGAAGATCTAAGTCAGCCCTGATCTTATTACTTTTCTGTTCCCAACTAGGATTTTCTGGCGTCGGCAGGCTCACTTGCTGTCAGAGATCCGGCCCAGCACCATCACCAGCTCCTTCCCCCACCTTATGTCCAATGTGGACGCAGCTTATGAAGTGGCTGAGAGGGGCACAGCCTACTTCTTCAAAGGTACCCTCACGGTCCCTCAAAGAAAGCAGTGGCGGGATACAGGACATCAGTGTTGTTAGTGATCAGAGAGCAGTTCCATCCTGCTCCTCAGACTGGGGATGAAACATCCCTCCACTGTGTTGTGACAGTGACTGTCACACTCTTCCCAGAGCCAGAGATGTAGTCTGGTGAGGCTCGGTGATAAGCGAGTGTCCAGGAAGGTAGAAACCTGCTCCCTGCCCTCCCCGCCCCACCCCCCAGACCTCTGCTCTGAGAGCCTCTGATTCACAAAAGTCAGCGTGGAAACCTCAGGAAAGCAATGCAAGCATCTGGGAGCAGAGAGACGCCTGGACTCTGTCTCCAGCCCTTTACTATTTGAGTGCCTCAGGGAAGTTATCTAATTGCACTGCATCTGCATTTCTTCATGTGCAAAATAATTTTAGTAATTACAACCTTGAAGATGGAAGCCAATGGTAATTGTCCAGCATGTTAACTCTCAGCTTAGATTGTACTTTCTTGATGCTGAGGGCTGAGGATAGATTAGCGCCAATTTAAGCATGAGTCAGCATTTGTGTTTCACTTGCCCCTTCTCTCACACATATATAAGAATGAAATGAGATAATACAGATGAAAAATATCTTGAAAAAAATGAATGTGTTGCATTTAAGACACAGTTGTATCAGTATTATTGCCTTCATAAGGCATGACTAGGGATTTCTTCCTCCAGGGCAAGTTTTAAGTCTTTTACTGAACTCAGTAGAGACTTGTATCTCCTCTTGAGTTTTATCCATTGCAAATATCCCATAAACTAGCCCCATTTGTAATCCTGCATAGAAATCCTAATGAGTGAAGGGCATCACTAAATAGTACAGAGTTTTTGTAAGCTTTGATTTCTGGTTCCAGGACCTCACTATTGGGTAACAAGAGGATTCCAAATGCAAGGTCCTCCTCGGACTATTTATGACTTTGGGTTCCCAAGATACGTGCAGCGAATAGATGCCGCAGTCTATCTCAAGGATGCACAGAAGACCCTTTTCTTTGTGGGAGATGAATACTACAGGTATGGCTTTTCTCTTTTTGATTGTCCAGCTGTACTCAATGAGAAGGAAAAGTCCTTTTGCTGAAAAAAATGCAAAGGCAAATGTACAATAGGCCTGCTGACTCTTCTCAGTCCCTAGGGTATCGTTTACTGATGGTTGACACTGTCTTCAAGATACAGAACCATCCAAATAAGTGAAACATTCATTCACTAATCCCATTGTTTGGTGTCTAACACATGAAACATCCTGATCTTTCGAAGCACTCATTAACTGGATGCCCAGTGGCCTAAAAGAGTGGAGGCACCATTCCCAATTCATAGCTACCCCCCCGGGAATGCCTGAAAGAAGAACTGATTCCCTCTTATGTGAGTGTATTTTATTGATGCACGAGTATCACTGCATTCCAGAATGCTCTGTGATTTTGTACAAAATGAATGTGGTGACGACTGTGGGGCTCTTTGAAGAAACTTTTTGCTGAAAGGCAAAGGCCTTGTTGCTAAGTTCTTTAACCTAGAACATGAAAATTCTTCTTATCCAAAGATCATGTGTAATTTCCATGCCTGTCTTACAAGAGGTTACTATAAGCAGATTCAATCACTGTGCACAGGGTCACACCTCGTCTCTCCTGCCTCATCTCACTACCTTAACTGACTCACGTTGAAGAACTGGGTACAACTTTGTCAAGCTCTGCTTCTACACTTTCTGTAGTCACAGTTCTCATTTTAGCATTCTTTGTCTTTCTGAACTTTAAGGGAGAAGCAAAAACAGATTCTAAGCAGGTGACTATGCTAAACTCTTTAGGTCTATGTTAGGACCTTATTGGTGGTGGAAAATGGCTCAGCTTTGGTCCAAGGGTTTTCATTTTGTTTTATATTACCTATTTTTAATAACCATATCTGTGGCATAAAATAAATTTATAAATAAGTATCTGTCATCTTCCTCTGCTTCTTCAGTTTAGAGCTGAAAAAGTAATCTAACAGAAGCACAGATATACTTCAGGAAAACTTGTTTCATAAAAATGATTGTCAAACATGGGCCCTTCTGACTCTTCTGAGGCACCGAGAGCCTTGGAAGCGTTGCTCAGTGTCTTGTGTTGTCATGAGTTGACACTTCCAGTCCAATGTTTAAGCACTAAGCCAACTCCTTTTCTTTCAGAACTTCCTTTATAAAATAGGAATAGTTATTCACTTATTAAGTCCCTAGTATGTGCTGGGCGTGTTCTCCCAAGTTTTTCTTCAAGATAAGGTGGCTGTCATCACCATGCTGACCTACAGGGAGATACATATTGAGAAACTCAATTCCCATTTTAGGTTTTCAGAGAATGGCGTCCAGAGATGGCGTGTACGAGCAGACATGGGAGAGCTGTGATTATCCATTTCACTTGTCAAAGTCTGTTCACAGCCTGATTCTCCCTGGGGGGATTATCCACTCTCATAATTTCTGTTGTCCATTCATTGCCTAGAACTTTGGGTTCTAGTCTTTGGACTAATCTACCACCCACTAGAACCAAAAGTCAAACACGTACCTCCAGCCAAGCAGGACTGAGGCTTAACAGCTAACATGAGGAGCTTGGTGAAAGGTTTTTAATTCTCTGTAAATCAAGGATAGGGAGGGAGAGGATCTCTGATATTAATCAGGATGGCTGGTATTCCCATCTCTTGAAGAATTTTTCCACCTTATTTGTTCCTAGTGCTGCTTCCTAAGGCCCACTTGACTTGACACTCTAGGATGTCTGGCTCTAAGTGAGTGATGACACCATCGTGGTTGTCTGGGTCATTAAGATCTTTTTTGTCTAGTTCTTCTGTGTATTCTTGCCACCTCTTAATATCTTCTGCTTCTGTTAGGTACATACGGTTTCTGTCCTTTTTTTGTGCCAATCTTTGCATGAAATATATCCTTAGTATCTCTAATCTTCTTGAATAGATCTCTAGTCTTTCCCATTCTATTGTTTTCCTCTATTTCTTTGCTTTGATCACTGAGGAAGGCTTTCTTATCTCTCCTTGCTCTTCTTTGGAACTCCATTCAGATGGATATATCTTTCCTTTTATCCTTTGCCTTCAGCTTCGCTTCTTTTCTCAGCTGTTTGTAAGTCCTCCTCAGACAAGCATTTTGCCTTTTTGCATTTCTTTTTCTTGGGGTTGGTCTTGATCACCACCTCCTGTACAATGTCACGAACCTCCATCCATCGCCCTTCAAGCACTCTGTCTATTAGATAATCTCTTGAATCTATTTGTCACTTCCACTGTATAATTGTAAGTGGTTTGATTTAGGTCATAGCTGAATGGTCTAGTGGTTTTCCCTACTTTCTTCAATTTAAGTCTGAATTTGGCAATAAGGAGTTCATGATCTGAGCCACAGTCTGCTCCCGGTCTTATTTTTGCTGACTATATAGAGCTTCTCCATCTTTGGCTGCAAAGGATATAATCAATCTGACTTTGGTATTGACCATCTGGTGATATCAAAGTGTAGAGTCGTCTCTTGTGTTGTTGGAAAAAGGTGTTTGCTATGACCAGTGCTATGACCAGAATTCTCTTGGCAGAATTCTGTTAGCCTTTGCCCTGCTTCATTTTGGACTGCAAGGCCAAACTTAGCTGTTACTCCAGGTATCTCTTGACTTGCTACTTTTGCATTCCAGTCCCCTATGATGAAAAGGACATCTTTTTTCAGTTCTAGAAGGTCTTGTAGGTCTTCATAGAACCATTCAACTTTAGCTTCTTCAACATTAGTGGTTGGGGCATAGACTTGGATTACTGTGATATTGAATGGCTTGTCTTGGAAACGAACAGAGATCATTCTGTCGTTTTTGAGATTGCACCCAAGTACTGCATTTCGGACTCTTTTGTTAACTATGAGGGCTACTCCATTTCTTCTATGGGATTCTTGCCCACAGTAGATATAATGGTCACCTGAATTAAATTCACCCATTCCAGTTCATCTTAGTTCACTGATTCCTAAAATGTCAATGTTCACTCTTGCCATCTCCTGTTTGAACTTACATGGTAATTAACAAATAATTGCTTAAAATGTTGTGATAATTAACAAGTGATTGCTTAAACCTAAATATTCCTATAAATAGCAATCCAGTCAAAGAGTTCATCAAAGGGAATTTTCTTTTTAAACACTGACGTGCGTTGACATCGCACTGAAATCTCTGCTTCTGGCAAGGCAGATACAGTACTTTCAGCAACGAGAGTCTTCTATTTTACACTCTCCAACACCCACACTGGTTTGCACCATAGGAAATATGACAAATAACCTTGACCTACAGCTCAGAAGTTCAGGAAAAGCTAATGTATCATTTTTATTAATAACTGCCCCCCTGTATTTGACACATTTTGCTCAGCAGGGCCTCCTGTGTATGACATCTTATAGTCTATAAAGCCCTGTATCAGATAGAAATTATGTTCAGCTGCTAGAAAGAGAGACCCAGTAATAATTGTGACTTAAACACCACAAGGGTTTTTTTTTTCTCATATGTAAGATGTCTGAAGTTTTACAGATTTAGAGCGCTAAGACGGGTCCATGGCCAGCAGGGTCCTAAGTTCCTTCTGACGTTTTGCTCTAGTACTAGCAGGCAGCTGCCTCTCTTACGATTGCCAGAGGATTCCAGGTGGCCGGCAGTGCCTCAGTCACTACATCCTATGCTGAATAGGAAGAAGCTGGGCTGGAAAGAGAGAGAAAAGAGGCAATGACGTTCTATAGGTAAAGCACATGGACACACCACAAAACACAGAAGCCTCAAGTTACACACCAATAATTTTACTATATTGATACCCCTGGACAGTGTATTAGGATTTACTTTCCTTAGTCATCCCTCGGGTTCTTCTTTGGTAAAGAATCTGCCTGAAATGCATGAGAATACCTGCAATGCAGGAGACTGCTTGCAGTGTAGAAGACTGGGGTTCAGTCCTGGGTTGGGAAGATTCCCTGGAGAAGGAAATGGCGACCCACTCCAGTATTCTTGCCCGGAAAATCCCTCGGGCAGAGTGTCCTGCTGCTGCTGCTGCTAAGTTGCTTTAGTCGTGTCCGACTCTGTGCGACCCCACAGACGGCAGCCCACCAGGCTCCCCCATCCCTGGGATTCTCCAGGCAAGAACACGGGAGTGGGTTGCCATTTCCTTCTCCAATACACGAAAGTGAAAAGTGAAAGTGAAGTCGCTCAGTCATGTCCGACTCTTAGCGACCCCATGGACTGTAGCCTACCAGGCTCCTCTGTCCATGGGATTTTCCAGGCAAGAGTACTGGAGTGGGGTGCCATTGCCTTCTCCGCAGAGTGGCCTGGTGGGCTACAATTCTTGGAGTTGCAAGAGTGGGACATGACTTACTGACGAAACCACCGCCACCACCTAAGAGTAAGAACCCACACATCAGTGTAATAGTAATTTAGAGCGGAGCAGGCCATAGAACTACAAAGTGAAACCCAAATGGGGCTCTGCCAGGCTGATGCCAACACATGCTGCCCCACCAAATGACACATCGGGGAAATGTTACTAACAAGGGCTACTTCCCCAGTCTCCTGTTTGCTTTTATTCCTTCCTTTCCTATTTCTAGACAGCCTCAATGATCCATCAGTTTCTTTCTTTACATTACTTCCACCACCTCTGGATAATTTCTCCCTGTAAGTATTCTCCCTTGCTTACTAACACCAGAGTGGTGATTACACCAAGGAGCTTCTGGGAACTCTGGGAGCAGGGGGTGCCATCAACTCCATCATTCTTTGAGATGGTCAGTGTTTTCTAAAATTTGTGTAAAATGACTTACAAATGTATAGATACAAGCCCTTTTCCACTCCTAAATCATTCTTTCTCTACAGATAGACTAGAGGCATGATTGACGCTCAGTTGTATCCAACTCTTTGTGACCTCACGGACTATACAGTCCATGGAATTCTCCAGGCCAGAATACTGGAGTGGGTAGCCTTTACCTTCTGCAGGTGATCTTCCAAACCCAGGGATCGAACCCAGGTTTCCCACATGGCAGGCGGATTCTTTACCAGCTGAACCACAAGGGAAGCCCAAGAATCCTGGAGTGGATATACTATCCCTTCTCCATAGGATATTCCCAACCCAGGAATCCAACCAGGGTCTCCTGCATTGCAGGCAGATTTTTTTACCAACTGAGCTATCAGGGAAGCCCTAAGTAGGATACAGTCTTCCAAATTCTTTCCTTCCTGGATCCCTCAAGAATGCTGAAACTGGATCTGTTTATTTAGGGATTTTATAGTTAATCAAAATAGAGAAATAATAAGTAACAAAAATAAGAAAGATGGATATATTTCAAAATCTTGTTTTTTAGTTTTTTTTTAATGTATTACCAAACTACCACATTCATGCCCATATTGGTCATGATTACACGTCAGTGTCTGTCCTAAGACCTTGACATGCATGACAAAGCACAAACTTTGCTGTTTAAGAGTGTAGACAGGAATAAGAGAGTGTTCATCTCAACTCTGGCATGTTGGATCATCTTTCTGTTGGATCATTTCTGGATGCAGACATAGTATCTACTTCACTGAGTTGTGGAAATCAATGAGAAAAATGTGAAATTCCTGTCGTATAGTAAGGACTCAATTCATATTGAGTGTTATTAATGCCCTCAGCAAGTTGTACAGTTGAAGTTAAATGTATAGATAACTAATTAAAAGCAACCCAGATGCCACAAGTGGCCTCATGAAAGACTGCACAGGGATCATTGGGGCAAAACCAAAAGGAAATGGCCAATTCTAGCAAAATTGTCAAGAAAGACTTTTTAGAGGAAGCAGTGACTGAGCTTCATTTTGAGAGTTGAGTAGGAGTTTCCCAGACAGGATGGGCAAGGTGTCTTCCAGGCAGAGAGAGCAGCTGAAGCAAAGGCACCAATGCATGAACAAGCTTGTGTATAGGAGGAAAACCCCAAGCAGTTCAGTACGATTAGAACATGGGCTAGGATGAGAGATGAGGTCCAAGAACGGAGATCAGGAAAGGCCTATGCCTTTCTAGGATATCAGTGCTAATTCAGAGAAAATAAGGATATCTGTAAAGGTCTTAAACAGGGAAATAACTCATTAAGGTTTTTGTTATATCACTCTGGAAGCAGTGCAGCTGTATTAGAGGGGGATAAGATTGAAAATCAGTCAAAGCACTTAGTGCCAGAAAGTAGTGGGAAACATCTTCAGAGTGCTTAAGGAAAAAATGCTCAACCAAGAATCCTATATTCTGCAAAGCTGTCTTTCAAAGATGAAGGCAAAATGAAGACATTCTCAAATAAACAAAAACAGAGAATTTATCACTATCATCTTCCTTACAAGAAGTAGTAAAGAAAATTCTTCAAGCAAGTAAATTCAGATAGTAATTAGAAAATCTGAATCCACATTAAAAAAAAAAGAGCACCATTAAGTGCAATTATGAAATTATAAGATAGTATAAATGTATATTTGCTCTAATTTTTAAATTAACTGTATAAAATCACATATATATATATATAATTGTATTGTTGGGCTTATAACATATAGAAAGATTTGTTTCTTTCTGAAGAAAGCAGAGTATGGTGAGTTAAAATATGTATATGGTATGCTCTATAGCAATACTAAGAAAATAACTCTATTAAATGAAGTGAAAAAAATCACAAAAGAAATTTAAATTGTATGTTGGAAATTTGTAACTAATGCAAAAGAAAGCATAAGGAAGAAAAAGGAACTAAAAAAGATGTGGGATATGTAGAAAATAGAAGTGGTATAAATCCAGTTATATCAGTAACATTAAATGTGAATAGATTAAGCAATTTAACCAAATTACAAAGGCTGTCATACTGTATTAAAAAGCAAGATGGCACTGTGTACTCAAGATACAAATAGACTGAAAGTTAAAAGGATGGGAAAGAAATATATATATATATATATATATATTTAATGCAAACCATGGCCATAAGAAAGCCAGGGTACCTATGATAACAGGCAACAAGAAGTATTAAAACAATACTTTTAAAATAAAAAGTGTTACTAGGAATAGACAGGGACAGTTTATAGCGAAAGACAGATTACTCTACCGAAAATACAAGACAATCTGACAATAAGGCCCCAAAATGCGTAAAGCAAAGAAACTGGCAAAAACAAAGGGAGAAAACAACCTGTGAAATAGTCATAGCTGGAGACTTTGGTTTTTCACTTTCAATAATGGACAGAACAACTGGAAAACAAGATCAATTAGGAAAGGAAGATTTGGACAGCACTATAAGCCTCCTAGACCTGATAGGTGTCTATGGAACACTTCATTCAGTAAGAGAAGACTACAGATTCTACTTAAGTGCACGTGGAACATTGTCCAGGATAGATAAGAAGTTAGGCCACAAGAGAAGCCTCAATAAATTTAAAATCACTGAAACCGTACAAAATATCTCTTCTGATTACAATGGAATGAAGCTAGAATCAAATACCTGAAAGAAAACTGGAAAATTTACAAATAAATGGAAATTATATATCACACTCTTCAACAGCCAATGGGATGAAGAAGAAATCACAAGAGAAATTAGAAAATACTTTAAGATGAATGAATATTAGAGCACAGCCTATGTTGATGCAGTTAAAGCAGTGCTCAAAGGGAAACTTCTAGCTGTAAATATCCATATTAAAAAAAAAGAAAGAATTCAAATCAGTAACCTAACTTTCCACTTAAGACACTGGAAAAAAGAGCAAATTAACTCTAACAGCAAGAAACAGGAAATAATAAAGATAACAGTGAAAATGAAGTAGAGAGTAAACAACTTGAGAAAATCAGCAAAGCTAAATGTGTTTCTTTGAAAAGGTCAAAAAAATTTATAAACTTATCACTAAATTGACCTAATACAAAAGAGAAAGCCAAAATTACTAAAATCATAAATGAAAGAGCGAACACAAACTTACAGAAATAAAATGGACTATAAAAGAATGAACAATTGTGTGCCAATAAATTAGAAAGTCTAGACGAAACAGACAAATTCCTAGAAAAATACAAAGTGATTAAAAAACAAAACAAAACAAAGTGAGTCACGAAGAAATAGACATCCTGAATAGACCTGTAACAAATGAGAAGGTTTAATTCATAATATAAAAATTATCCACAAAGAAAAACCCAGGCCTACATGTTTCCTGGTGAATTCTTTCAAAACATTTAAGAAGAATTATTGCCAATTTTTAAAAAACTCCTCCAGAAAGTAGAAGAGAGAGGAGTACTTCCCAACTTATTGTATGAGGCCAGCATTGCCCATATATGAAAATCAGATGAAGGCGTCATAACCGAATAAAACTTCAGACCAATATCTATTACGAATATGGATGCAAAAATCCTCCAAAAATACTTCCAAACCAAACCCAGAAGCATATAAAAAAGAATTATACACCATGACCAGCTGGCAATTTTTCCCCAAGAATGCAAGATTGGTTTAACATCTGTTCATCTATAATAACATCTATAATTGATTAATTATATCAATTAATATAGTACACTGTATCAATAGATTTAAAAATTAAAAACCATAAGATCACCTCAATAGATGTAGAAAAAGCATTTGACAAAATCAAACACTGTTGCATTATAAAAAAAAAGCATTCAACAAACAAGGAATAGAGGGAAACTTTTTCACTCTGATAGAAGGCATCTATGAATACCCACAGCTGATATCATTCTCAGTGGTGAAAGACTGGATGCCTTCCCTCTAAAATCAGGAACAAGACAAAAATTTTCATTCTCACCACTTCTACTCGACATTTTACTGGAGGCTCTAGTCAGGGCAATTAAGCAAGAATGAATGATATTAAAAAAAAGAATGATACAGAAGATGGGAAAGAAAGTAAAACTATTTGTATGTCATATAATCTTTTACATAGAAAGGCCTAAGGAACCTCAAAAGAAAAAAAACTATTAGAACTAATAAATGAGTCCACAAATTTGTAGATACGTTCAATATGAAAAAATCTAATGTATTTCTATATACTTTAATGAACAATGCAAAAGTGAAATTGACAAAGCAATTCCATGGCATCAAGAAGAAAAGTACACTTAGAAATAAATTTTAACAGGAGAAGTGGGAAACTTGTAATCTGAAAACTACAGAACAGAAGAAATTAAACAAGATCTAAATGGAAAGGTATCTTATCTTCATGGCTCAGAGCCTTAATGGCAGTGTCCCCCAAATAGATCTATAGACTCAACAGAGTCACTGCCAGAATACCACTGGTTTCTCCTTGGAAATTAAGAAGCTGATCTTAAAATCTATTTGGAAAATCAAAAAAAACAGACTAGCCAAAATACTTTGAAAAAGAGGAACAAAGCTGGGTAATTCAGACTTCCTAATCTCAAAACTTACCAGAAAGCGACAGTAATCAAGACAATGTGATACTAATAATGAAAACAGACATATACATAAATGGAATAAAATTGACAGTCCATATATCTATGTTCAGTTGCTTTTTGACAAGGATGCTAAGGCCATTCAATAGGGAAAGAATAAAATTAAGAAGTAAAGCAAAATTAAAAGAATAACAGAAATTACAGTTTGTACTTATGTAGTTTGACATGCTGGTAAGATCAAAGAATGGAAATGTCTGGAAGGGAGTTGGACATACAGGTCTTGAATTTACAGAATTCAGGCTGGATGTAAATTTGCATTTCATCAGACAATCAGGTAGTAACTGAGATCATCAGTACTTTTCAACATTATTACTAATTCTTTGTTCCAGGATTTTCTCATAGCCACTTTCCTCATGGGGATGCACCTCATCTAGGATGGTGCATAGCAGCTTCTTACTCTTCTCCCTTCTCTTCATTCCTGACCATTCTCCTCCCTACCCTCTCTAGTTTAGATCATAAACATCCCTTCCTCCACAAGAACCATGTGATTGCTGGCTAGAAGTGGATTATTAACTTCAAAGGGGATTCCACTAGAAATTCCACTAGATTTCACTAGAAAGGTCTCCTTGAAGAAACTTCCTGAAACATGTACCATCAATACATGTGTGCATGCTAAGTTGCTTCAGTCGTGTCCAACTCTTTGCAACCCTATGGACTGTAACCCACCAGGCTCCTCTATCTGTGAAATTCGCCAGGCAAGAATACTGGAGTGGGTTGTCATGCCCTCCTCCAGGGGATCTTCCTGACCCAGGGATGGAACCCAAGTCTCTTATGTCTCCTGCATTGCTAGGTGGGTTCTTTACCACTGGCGCCACCTGGGAAGACAGTATCTTACATACTTAACAGTAAATTCCTCTCTCTACATCCTTTCTCACATTTTCTTTAAGCATTGGTTAGCAGACTGAACTCCCGATTCAGTAGTTCAGAGAAGACAGAATGCTGTTAAATTTTGCCATTGACACAAGTTAGAAATCATCACAATGAAAATGCTAGAAATTTCTAACAAATCTAAGTTCTTTGCAAAAAATTAAACAATTCACAGGTACTTTACCAAAATACTCCCTAAATCCTTAGATTTCAAATGTGGAGAGTAAGATAATATATATGAAAAAGCATATCAGATATCTATAGCCCTACAATATTGCAGTTAAACAGTATTGCTAGTAAAGTTTAACTGTCAGTAATGATTTGTTTAATTTCTATACCCATTGATCCCTCAAAGGAAATAAACATAGTTACTGGTCAATCGTTTTTAGTTGGTGTTTGGGTTTCACAAACAAGACCTTAGTGGTGAGAAAATGTATGCAACGCTTTTACCAGGTTTCTAGTATACAGGTGGTGCTAGTGGTAAAGAACCCTTCTGCCAAAGCAGGTAGATGTAAAAGACGTGGATTCAGTCCCTGGATTGGGAAGATTCCCTGGAGGAAGGCATGGCAACCCACTCCAGTATTCTTGCCTGGAGATCCCATGGACAGAGGAGCCTGACAGGCTACAGTCCACAGGGTTGTACAGAGTTGGACACAACTGAAGCGACTTAGCACACACACAGTATATAGTATATTTACAATAAATACTTTCTTAGTATTCAAATATTGATGGTTTATTATGTGTTAGAAATCACACTATTTTCTTTTTGTCTCTCATTTTCCCATCTGCCTTCTCAACAATCTTGTGAAGTAGATATTGTTATCTTCATTTCACAGTTAAAACCATTGCATCTAAGAGATCAAGTGATTAAGTCAAGGCCACACTGTTAAAAGCAGTCCATCCAAGGCTATATTTTATGCCCTCTGAGTCCAGATCCAGAAGTCCTTTCCATCTACCATGTGTAGTCACTTTTCATTCTCTTCACCATCTATTTATCTACTGTCAATTAAAATAACCATGCCCATAATTCTCATCCTGTCATGCAATTTTATTTTCTTTAACCCTCAGCAAAATCCTCAGTATACTATTAACCGTAGACCTTCTAACCTCATTTTTGCTGAGGTCTCTGGACTACCTCCAGCATTTTCTAGTCCTCCTTTTTCCCTTTTTTCTCACCTTTGCCTACTACTGCAAAATGTTATCCCAATGAAGTGTGTTTAAAAAATTAGGCAAACACTAAACTCTTTGATGACTCAGGATCCCAGACCAAATCACACATTCACTCAACTTCATCCTAGCCAGCCAGTTAATGGCTCTTGGGACCAAGTGAAGTGAAAGTCATCCAGTTGCGTCCAACTCTGTGACTCCATGGACTATACAGGCCATGGGATTCTCCAGGCTGGAATACTGGATTAGGAAGCCTTTCCTTCCTCCAGGGGATATTCCCAACCCAGGGATTGAACCTAGGTCTCCCGCATTGCAGGCGGATTCTTTACTGGCTGAGCCACAAGGGAAGCCCTCTTGGGGCCAAAATAAACAGCAAATAATTTGGGCCAGCCCTTGATTTCTACGTGTGCCAGGCATGTTTCTGTGTGCATGTGTGCCTGTGTGCCTGTGTGTGTGTGTTTGTGTGTGTGTGTGATTTCTCTCATGCTCATGACCACTATATTCCAGATAAAGAAACCAGGGCTCAGAGCACTTTCTTCTGATCACAGAGCCAGCTCATAAGAGCGTCAGAACTGAAACCCTGACTGTGCCGTCTGACTGTGCTCTCTGCTCTATAACAGAAATCCTCAAAGTGAAAGCGAAAGTCACTCAGACTCTTTGTGACCTCATGGACTTTACAGTCCATGGAATTCCCCAGGCCAGAATACCGGAGTGGGTAGCCTTTCCCTTCTCCATGGGATCTTCCCAACCCAGGGATCAAAACCAGGTCTCCTGCATTGCAGGAGGATTCTTACCAGCTGAGCCACAAGGGAAGCCCAAGAATACTGGAGTGGGTAGCCTATCTGTTCTCCAGCGGATCTTCCTGACCCAGGAATTAAATCGGGGTCTCCTACATTGCAGGCGGATTCCTTACCAACTGAGCTACCAGGGAAGTGAAATCCTCAAATACCTGTCCAAAAACCAAGGGATAGACCATCACAAAGTTTTCATTAGTCCACAGAAAGATAAAAATAGCACAATAAAGACATAGGAGGATGTGATTGGGGTCAGTATTATTGGCAAGAACCATCTTTTCTTCTGAGGTTATGTTCTTTCTGCCTTTTTTAGTATTAAAGTTTCTTTTTTATGAAATGATGATGAAAATAGGTGATAATTGTTATTTTGATGGTTAATGGTAATGTTCTTACTTGGTAAAATGAGAAGTACGTTAACCCTATGTTAACTGCATAGGGCCATCTACACAGTGTCTATGTAAGAGGTCCAAATGAAATATATATGTTATCAGCTAACCTTAAAATGTGGGCTTCCCTAACATCTCTGGCCCTGGATAGTAAAGAATCAGCCTGCATTTCAGGAGACCTGGGTTTGATCTTTGAGTCAGGAAGATCCCCTGGAGAAGGAAATGATTACCCACTCCAGCATTCCAGGACGACATGACTTATGTGTCAGACTGCTACTTTGACATAGATTTTTATTGAGATACTCTTTGGAAAGCAGTTATAGGGTAAGGGGCAAGAGGGCAGAGATGCAGTTGTCAGAAAGGGAGAGGGGCTATTAAATACCTAAGTGGTAGAAAGGAAGAGAAAAAGAAAAATGATTTCACAGGTTTGCCAAAAATTTTGCCCATGTTTTTATAAATGCAATTGAAAATTAAAATTCTCAGCTGGATATTGCTTGTCCAAAATTTCTGCTGAAATTGTATTTACATATAATATCATTAACTCTGTTATCCTCTGAACAGATATATAAGATTCTAAATGTCACCACTGCTGTTAGCAAACTAAGCACACACGTAAAAAGAAAAAAAAAAGAAAGAAATCACTTTTTCAAATCTATTGGATTTTTCTGTTTTTTTCTATTGGATTAATAGTCATCATTTACTCTTGAAAACTTATTCCATATTATTTAAATGGTTTTTCTATTCTCAAGAAAAGATCTTCATTCTCTCCTTTCATACTTTCCAGATTTCTCAGTATGAGCAGATCCCAATTTATAATAGGTTTCCCTACAGATATTCCTTGACCAGTCACTTGTTTGGAACTGAGAACACATTTTGCTGTAAAATGATTTAAATGGTGATGAAGTTCTTAAAATCACTCATAAATGTTTAATGAACGCAAAGGTAAGGCATAGCTCTAATTATAATAGCTCAGCCCCTAATCCTTTATTCAGGACAGACGAAAGAGGAGGAGGATATGAAAGGCCTTTCGCTATTTTTCCCTGAGCTTAGGGGTCAACATTAAACAAAGAATTCAAAATGCCACGCTCCCTGCTATCCCCGCCCCGCCCTCCCCCACATCTCTCGGTATGTCTACAGACATGCCAAACACCTTTCGGTCCCTTTGTTCTTCCTGTTTCATCCCTCACCCCAAATATTTTAAGCGTTTAAATTACCCTCCTCATTCCCTCCAGTCATAGCATCCATTTCCTCAATACAACTGTTTCAGGGAAGTGAGAGAAGAGAACCTGGTAAGCATTGGTTAATATGTAAACAGCCGTACTTCCGTTTTGAACAAGGAACTCTAGATTTCACACACTGGAACAAAGCGAACAAGAGAAATCCAAGCCATGGGAGAGGCAATATGCCTAGCTGTCCTTTTCCTTCACTCTTTCCCTCACTACAGTCCTGACACCTTGCAACACTCCTCCTAACAGCATACACATGCCCTGTCCCCACTCCTGATTGGCATTTCTGATGACAAACCACGGCAATGGTTTCCATTTTATTTGTGTAACTCACGTGGCTCGGGTTTCCCCTTGGCCTGCTGGAAGGTTCTAATGACTCTCCTGGAAAGGGAGTTTGGACTTCTGGGAGTTAACTTCCACTTCTGTCCTCAACACCTAGCAAAGCATCTCAACCACAGGCAGTTTCAACCTGAGTACTTCCTTTCCAGGGTTTGATCCGCTCCGTATCATGAGAGCTCTGTCCCCTGCCTGTGTAGTCATAGCCATATGAGAGGCACATTTCAGAAGAAGGCGGTTGTGATCTGCTGCTGCAGGAAATTCCCAGTGACCCAGGCACCGGGAGAAACTGTTTGACCTTCTGGTGGTAAAGGAGTAGGGTGTCCACCTAGGGCGTGTCCCCACTGGGAGCTCTATGCTGATGAAGAAGGGACTTTCTCACACTTTAAATGAAGTCTTCTTAAAGGGAAGAGAGCCTACTCTGCCTACATGCTGAACTCATCCAAGTCATACTGGTTCATATGAGTCACTGTCTCTTTACAAGGGATAATTTAGAGAGATACTAAAGAGATGTATTGACCAGTCTTCAGAGTTATCATTGCATGGTAGTTGTGAATTCAGAAAAAGAAACCTAATCTACTTTTTGATTAGTTGCATAATCTTTCTTGGAAACAATTAGAATGTTTTAAAAGCAGAATATCTGTTATTCCAGACTTTCTCACTTCCTGTCTTTATCTGTTGATCATTCACACATTTGTTTCTTTATTTATTCATTCATCATGGGTCATTCGTTCAACCCCTTCTCTACAGAGCACAAAGCTCATTGATGAAAGCCTCCATGAAGGGCTTTCAACTGTTCGGTGAGCCAAGAAATTCATACATGGAGGGTAAGAGAGAGAGAAATGACAACAGTAAAAAAAAAGCACTAAAAATAAGTGTAGATTTTCCATTGAAGAGCAGTAATTTTTAATGATAGAAATATCATCTTATAATCCTAAACAATATCACTAAGTCTAAACAACATATCTGGCAGTTTGCTAAAGAAAATGTTTAGAGCAAATGACTCCCAAACTAATGGCCACAGAATCTCTGCAACCTGGGAAAGTAATGGCAGAGTGTGTGTGAGAGAGAGAAACAGAGAGAGAAACACACAGAAAAACGGAGAGACAGAGAGACAGAGAAGATCTAAAGTAAATCATAAGTCAGCCTTGGCTAAACACACCTGACTAACACGGTGTCCTCTACAATCAATGAATACCTCATATTAACATTATTTATGAAATAATATTTCTTACAGTTATGATGAACGAAAAAGGAAAATGGAAAAAGACTATCCAAAGAGTATTGAAGAAGAATTTTCAGGAGTCAATGGCCAAATAGATGCAGCTGTAGAATTAAATGGTGAGTGTTTTCATGGAACACTTTCTTTGTAGAAATTGTAACAATTTCTGGGCTTTGCTTTAACATTAACTGAAAATGGATTTCCGAATGAGAGTCCTTGGTTCTTATTTTTGGGGCCCTGAATCCCTTATAAATTTAGTTAACCAGATTAACCACCAGAAAGAGTATAAAAAATCTGCCATTATGGGTCTCTCTTTACAAATGGAAACTTTTAAAAGTATAGCTTCAGTCCATTAGCCAGTTACATCATAAAGACCATCCAGTCAAAATTACCTTTTTCATCTTTAAAATGTACATATGCTCAACCTTCCCAGTGCCTTTCCCCATTCTATCTCCCAACTTCTGAAATTTGACACATAGCTGTGAAAGTTAAATTGAACTGGGTTGAGTAAGTTTAATTGAATCTGTTGAATCAGTCAGTCAACACATTCTTTTTGAGTGTGTAGCCCAGAGCTGGACACTGTTGAGAAATGCAAAGACAACTTCAGGTATGGTCTCTGATCTTACGGAATGGTTACTCTCTTTGGGAAATGCCCCTCCATCCAACGCAGATGAAATTACTAGAAATCAAGACAATCTATCATTTAGTACTAAATTTTGTGGTAGTCTTCCCAATAACTGCAAGAGGTGATCTGAGAAAGAAAAGATCAAAACAGGCATCAGTTGGTGTAGATTTCGTGGTGGGACTTCCACTGGGTTTTAAAGATTTTTGACTCGGGAAGGAAAAGTGGGGGGCGGATTTCCCGGATGGGAACAACCTGAGGAGAGGCACGGAACAGCCCTGGCATGGCAGAGAGAATGATGAGAGATGACTGGCGAGTTAGGGGTGTCAGATTCCAGGGCTCAGAGAGAGCTGTGCTGAAGGTTAGCCAACTGCCCGCTGGCACATCCCGTTTCTCATTGGTGCCCCCTCGAGAAAGTTACAACTACAAGACCATTCCATTTATAAATTTTCAAGTCATTTTCAGCAACCATTATTTCAACTTTGTCTCTTTTAGGATACATTTACCTCTTTTCAGGACCCAAAGCATACAAATATGATACAGAGAAGGAAGATGTGGTTAGTGTGCTGAAATCTAGTTCCTGGATTGGTTGCTAAATAGCAAAGTCTAGTCTTTCCCAAAGAATGAAGATGGAGGAGAGCAGCCAGTAACTGGATCTTGAGGACTAACTCGGAGCTCAGGTTACATATTCTTCCCGTGGCCTTCAATTCGAAGGGTAATTTCGAATTCATGGAAAAGAATTATGCTTCTAAACAGTTTCTCAGTTTTGGATTCAGAATTTTAAACCAAATGGGAAATTATTACATGGTCAGCTTCACACAAAATCAGAATCAACACAGGGCAACTCCTCAGTTAGACACCCATCGTGGTTTTCCTCACTGATACACTGAGGCAAATTGATCAGTTTGGTTTTTATTTCCAGGAAGAAGCCTACTTGTGGATTTTCTGACGTGTATTGTAATTCTTTCAATAGTAAATAGCATTGCCACACAAATTATATTAATTCTATACAAGCCTTTTTGGTCTTAACACTTGTTATGATGCATATAAATGTATCCGTATTTAACCGTATCACAGACTACACACTGTATCAAGCTTTGTTTCTCATTGTTTGTGTGTCTTTGTTTGTTTGTTTGACTCTGTGTGTGCCCACTGGTCTTTGAAGTCAGTTATAATGGGCAAATCTACTCAAGTGGATTTTCATACTAGCTAAGAGATGGGCATTTTGCAACAACGAGAAAATTTTTAACAAAAGCCAATAAAAATGTTATATAAGATCAATTCAGTATTTCTCTTTAGTTAATGCTTACTAGCTTCTACCACACTTTGATAACAAATTCTGTGTACTTTATAGGAAACTCAAACCTTGAGATAGTATCATGAATATGCAGACTCAGAAGAAATAATAGTAATTCACTCTTTTTCCTCCTTCCTGAAAATAAAATGTCCTCAATGAAACTGTCTTTAACCCATCTAAGAGGGCCTCTTCTGACTAGCTTTTCATTTGGAGAAGTTTGTCTTTTGTTTTAGTTCGTCTTATTTCAAGCTCAATTGTGTTTCTACCTAGTGATTAATACAGATAAAATACAGTTGTCATTCTTATTTTTTTTAATCTTGCATTTTAGTAGTTCTACTTTAAAACATTGATAAATTAAATTGAAGATGATTCAAAGAAATGGAAAGATATCCCATATTCTTAGATTGGAAGGATTAATATTATTAAAATGGCCTTACTACCCAACACAAACTATAGATTTAACGCAATCCCTATCGAATTACCCATGACATTTTTCACAAAACTAGAACAAATAATCTTAAAATTTATATAGAACCACGAAAGACCCAGAATTGCGAAAGCAATACTTAGGGAAAAGAATAAAGCCAGAGGCATAACCCTCCCAGACTTCATAAAATACTACAAAGCCACAGTAGTCAAAACAGCAGGGTACTGGCACAAAGACAGAGGTGTGGATCAATGGAACAGAAGAGAAAGTCCAGAAATAAACACACACACCTACAGTCAATCTTTGTGGAGACAAGAATACACAACGCAGAAAAGACAGTGTGTTCAGCAAGTAGTGTTAGGAAAGCTGGACAACCACATATAAATCAATGATGTTAGAACACTTCCTCACGCCCTGTGGGCTTCCCTGATAGCTCAGTTGGTAAAGAATCCGCCTGCAATGCAGGAGACCCTGGTTGGATTCCTGGGTTGGGAAGATCCTCTGGAGAAAGGAAAGGCTGCCCACTCCGGTATTCTGGCCTGGAGAATTCCATGCAGTCCATGGGGTCACAAAGAGTCAGACATGTCTGAGCGACTTTTACTTTCACCTTCACACCCTACACAAAATAAAGTCAAAATGGCTTAAAGACTTAGTTAAATATATGACACCATAAAACTTCTAGAAGAGAACATAGGCAAAATATTCTCTTACATAAATCATAGCAACATTTTCTTAGTTCAGTCTCTTAAAGAAATAGAAATAAAAGCAAAAATAAACAAATGGGACCTAATCAAACTTGTAAGCTTTGCACAGCAAAGGAAGCTGTAAATAGAACAAAATGACAACTGGCAGACTGGGAGAAAATAGACAAACAATGAGACCTGACAAGGGCTTGATTTGCAAAATATACAAACAGCTCACACGACTCAATAACAAAGAAAAGAACCAAATCAAAAAATGAACAGGAGACTTAAATAGACATGTCTCCAAAGAAGACATACAGATAGCCAATAAAATTGCTCAACTTCGCTCATTAATAGAGAAATGCAAATCAAAACTACAATAAGCTATCACCTCACACAGGTCAGAATGACCATCATTAAAAGTCTATAAACAATAAATGCTGAAGAAAGTGGAGAAAAGAGAACATTCCTACATTGTTGGTGGGAATGTAAATTGGTGCAGCCACTAGGAAAAACAGCATAGAGGTTCCTCAAAAAACTGAAAATAGAGTTGTCATATGATCCAGCAATTGCACTCCTGGGCGTATATCTGGAGAAAACTCTAATTTAAAAAGACATATGCAATCCAGTGTTTATAGTAGCACTATTCACAATAGCCAACACGTGGAAGCAACCTAAATGTCCACCAACAGATGAATGGATAAAGAAGATATAAACATACAATGGACTACCACTCAGCTATAAAAGAATGCAGTAATGCCATTTGCAGCGACATGGATGGACCTAGAGATTATCACACTAAGTGAAATAAGTCAGAAGGAGAAAGACAAATACCGCATGATATCACTTATATGTGGAATCTAAAATGTGATACAAATGAATTTATTTACAAAACAGAAACAGACTCACAGACATAGAAAACAAGCTTCTGGTTACCAGCGGGGAAAGGCAGGGGAAGGATAAATTAGGAGTTTGGGATTAGCGGCTACGAACGAATATTTACAAAATAGATGAATAGCAAGGCCCTACTATATAGTATAGGGAATTACATTCAATATCCTGTAATAAACCATAATGAAAACAGATATGAAAAATAATATATAATACTCAGATGTATAACACTGAACCACTTTGCTATACATCAGAATTTAATGCAACATTGTAAATCAACTATACTTCAATTTTTTAAAAAATGCGACCCAGGGAACTCAAACAGGGGCTCTGTGACAGGCTGAAGGGTGGGATGCATAGAGAAACCACGTAACCCAGCAATTGTACTCCTAGGTGGTGGTGGTGGTGTTTAGCTGCTAAGTTGTGTCTGACTCTTTTGCAACCCCATGGACTGAAGATCGCCAGCCTCCAAATAGGTATATACCCGTGAGAAGTGAAAATATATGTCCACACAAAAATGTGCACATAAAGGTTCACAGCAGCATTCTTCATAATAGCCAAAAAGTGGAAACACAGGCATCAGATGATGAGTGGACTTTTTAAATCTGGAAAATTCACATATTGGAGTATTATTTGACAGTTTCAAAAAACCACTAATACATATTAAATATGAATGAAATTTGAAAACATTACACTAAGTGAAAAAAGTCACACACGTAAGGCATTGATATGCACAGAAGGCAGAGAATATTGCATGATTCTGTTTGTATGAGATGTTCAGAGAAGCAGGAAACTAATCTCTGCTTGTCAGAAGCTGGAGAGAGGGGGCGTGGATGTGACTGCTGATGCGTATGACCCACTACAGGTGATGGTTGCACAAATCTGTGAATATACTGGAAGCCATTAAATTGTACACCTTAAGTAAATGGATTGTATGGTATGTGAATTATATCTCAATAAACCTTTTATATTTTTTGAAATAACAAGCAAGGAGATCAAGGTAGTGTGATGATCTGTGCAGGCCATGCCGGATGACCAGCTATGGCCGGGAGCCCACAGCAGCGAAGCTTTGGCCTGAAGGCATGTGGTGCTGAGCACAACCCATGAGGTGTCCGCCTTGTGGCCACTGCTAGCCCTGCACATGTCCACTGTAGACACTTCACCAAATAAATGAGTGTTACTGGATGCAAAAAGCATGTGCTCTGAGGTCTGCCTGACTGAATTCAAACCTCAGATCTGTCATTTTTAGCCTTGTGATATTGGTCAAGTTCCCTAATTTCTGTCTTAGTTTCCTCCTTTGTAAAATTACAGTAAGAATAATTCTTACTTCACTGGGATATTTAGAGGCTTAAATATCTGAGTCAAAATATGTGAAACTCTAGATAGCCTGTATAAGGGCTGTAAAACTGTTGCTTTTGAAGCAATTAGAATTAATTTTGTTTTTAGATACTTTAGAGAATTTGTAATTATCCCTTGAGATAGCTGAGCAATAGTACCACAAAGATTGATAAATAGTGACCTGAAATTTTTCTTTCCCAAATTCTAAATTGAATTAATAATCAAATAATATGCTGACCGTGGTTAACCCCCATCCACCAAAAGGAATTCTTACAAATCCTTATCCCTTTTTGAATAAGGTAAATAGTTGTATGTATTGTGTAAATATATAGTCGCTCTAAAGCACAGGAAAAAGTTATTTTGTTTGTGTCAGAACTCAATCAGAATATTTACATACTTATCTGAAAGAGGAATTTTGTGCAGAAGTAATTTATAACATATACTGCTCACTTGTTTTCAGGATCACTCAGTCAGTTCAGTCCCTCAGTCGTATCCAACTCTTTGCGACCCCATGGACTGCAGCATGCCAGGCTTCCCTGTCCATCACCAACTCCCGGAGCTTGCTCAAACTCATGTCCATTGAGTCAGTGATGCCATCCAACCATCTCATCCTCTGTCATCCCCTTCTCCTCCTGTCTTCAGTCTTTCCCAGCATCAGGGTCTTTTCAATGAGTCAGTTCTTCACATCAGGTGGCCAAAGTATTGGAGCTTCAGCTTCAGCATCAGTCTTTCCAATGATTGAATTCCGCCCAGCTACTCTGCATAGAAGTTAGATAAATAGGATGACAATATACAGCCTTGATGAATTCCTTTCCCGATTTGGAACCAGTCTGTTGCTCCATGCCCAGTTCTAACTGTTGCTTCTTGACCTGTATACAGATTTCTCAGGAAGCAGGTAAGGGGGTCTGGTATCCCCATCTCTTTAAGAATTTTCTACAGTTTGTTGTGATCCACACAGTCAAAGTCTTTAGTATAGTCAATGAATTAGAAGTAGATGTTTTTCTGGAATATAGTGTTTTTAGGATAACAGTGCAAAAATATTTGGTTAAAAAACAGTTTTGACCAAAGTGTGAATCAACTGCTTCTTTTGAAATCAAGAGGAAGCAGAACAGAGTTCGATTTCTGATGACCTCTGTGTCATCCTATTAACCTCTTTATAATGATTTGCGGGTGGCCTTGGAAAGCACCAGAAAGGCTGCTAAAGGACAAATGGATCACCTGGGTGGGGAGCTTCCCTCACAGATCAGCATTAAATTTTCTGTGGCTGGAAGCAAGCTCTCTTCCAGTTAGCCTGGTGCGAAATGGTGGACTCAACTTTGCTAGGTCCTCTGTTCTTTTCAAATGTTTATTCAGAAACATCTTGAACTTCTATTTCACATGGTAGATGACAAATAAAGTACAGTTTTTAGTCTGGAATTGTGTGCGATACATGTAAAATGTGTCACAGAGTCTTTAAGAGCTTTCATTTATATGTCATCCACATTTCCTCTTCATTCCTGCTTTTAGTCATTCCTTCTATTGAAGGTTTTATGTGAATATTTGTAGCTCAAATTTCCCGGTGAGTAGAAACGCCTAATACTTGTCAACGGATTGGAGTTTTAGATTCTCATAATGGATCATAGTATAGTCAAAGCTATGGTTTTTCCAGCAGTCATGTGCAGATGTGAGAGTTGGACCACAAAGAAAGCTGAGCACAAAAGAATTGATGCTTTTGAACTGTGGTGTTGGAGAAGACTCTTGAGAGTCCCTTGGACAACAAGGAGATCAAATCAGTCCATCCTAAAGGAAATCAGTCCTGAATATTCATTGGAAGGACTGATGTTGAAACTGAAGCTTCAATACTTTGCCCACCTGATGTGAAGAGCTGACTCATTGGGAAAGATCCTGATGCTGGGAAATATTGAAGGCATAAGGAGAAGGAGGTGGCAGATGATGAGGTGGTTAGATAGCATCACCAACTCAAGGGACATGAGTTTGAGCTAGCTCCGGGAGATGGTGGACAGAGGAGCCTGACATGCTGCAGTCCATGGGGTCACAGAGTCAGACACAATTTAGCAACTGAACAACAACAACAAAATGGATCATAGAAAGATCTGGGCCAAAAAGTTCTCTGTGCCTCTCTCCTATAAGCCTGACTAGGCCTAAACAGTATTTTCTGTCTTCCATCTGGTGAACTTGTCTCTGGTCTCATTCTCATCCCCAAGTGGCTTGTCAAGATGGTGAGGCTAAAGAGCATCCTGTTACACTAAAAATTCCGTAATCTCTGCCTTGCTGTCATGGCCTAAAATCTTGGAATTGAAATAGAGCAGAATTGGAAGCATGCTGGTAAGTGAGGTAGAGTAGGAAATTAGTGAGTGACTTTCTAAAGCATGATCCTCATTTTTAATCTCTTCTCCATTTATCTTAATCCAACATACTTTCCTTCATTCAAGATATCCTTTTAAATGGTCAGGGATAAAATTAAATCTTTGTTACACTATGCAAGATATTGTTTCTACAAGTAGAGGGAGAGATCAGAAAAGGATAAAAGGATGAAAAAACAGTTGCAAAAGACCAATTAAGAAACCTAGCATTTAAATCCATTTTAGATCATCTGCAGTGGTGGGAGAAAAATCAAGTCTATGTAAATAGCTAGCAATTTGTTTATTCTTGGAAAATTCCAGGCCTGGAATGCAATGTAAATAATGTGAACCTTTGAGGTTGGGTGTTCACAGCTGCCTCAGTAGGGGATGGGACGTCAAAAGTCCTATTAGAGCACATTCCACATGAATGGCTCCCCAGTGAGTACAGCATGTCATCCCATTAAACTCTAGGCATATTTCCATATACGAATTGGCAATTTCTGAAAGTTAATACTTTTTCAACAGTTTATTTTGAAAGACTTTACCCCTTCCCTAAAATACTTCATCTCCGCAAGTAATTCAGTCTTTTTTGAAGGCTCTAGCTATCACCCTCAGGATTTCTTAATTCATTAAAAAAATAAGTGTTTGCTTTATGTGAACACCTATAAACTTCTGCCCTCAAGGAGCTTCCATTCTAACAGGAGAAACAGCCAATATTCAAATGGATAAATAATCTAGATACAATGAAAGACATTAAAAATAATTTGAAGAATATGTAAAGCAGGAGAGAGGAGAAAGGGTGTTGGAGTGCCATTTTATAAAAGCAAGTGTGGGGGGAAGGATGCACTGAGTCAGGAATGTTCCTGCAACAGTGTGAGTGAGGGAAGGAAGGAGACACGGGTGTCTCTAGGTTTCAGGCAGAGGAAGCAGCAAGGTGAGGCCTTGAGCTAGGAAAGGGTTGGGTGTGCTTGAGGCACAGCAGGAAGGCCAGGGTGGCTGGAGGCAGTGAGAGAAGAGAAGTAGCAAAGGCGAGGTCGGAGAGGAAGCCAGCCACACTCTGCAGGGCCTGTGGGCCACCTAATGAGGTGGGCTGCACAGTAATGCGAAGCGTGTGAGCAGGCACATAACCCATCTCAGGCTTCAAAGGGTCAGTCTGGCTGCTGGCTGGTAGTAAGCTGCAGAAGCACACAAGTGGCTGAGAGACGCCAAATGCATATGGTGGGAGGTATGCATGTAAAGCATGTGACGGACACCAGGCAGTGACATTTCCCGGCAGAGAGATGACGATGGTGCTGACCAAGGAAGGAGCCATGAAGATGCTAAGGATGGTCCGATGGGAGGAAGGTTTCTAGGAAGAGCCAATAGGATGCTCAGGAAATACGTACCATAAACACAATGTGACACCACTTCATACCTACTAAGATGGCTCTAATCAAAAACAATAACAAGCACTGATAAGGATGTATAAAAAATGGAACCCTCAATGCATGTATGTTGTAAAATGGTGCCTGCAGCCACCAGGAGCTTGGAGGAATAGGGAATAGAATGAATGCTAATGACAGTGGTTGTACACCTTAAGGAGATGAAAATGTTCTGAAATCAGGTGGTTATGATCAATGCACAACTTTGTGAATATACCCAAAACCACTTAACTGTATACTTTTAAAGAGTGCACTTTATGGTCTGTGAATTCATACTGCAATAAAGCTGTTGCTTTAAAAAAAAAAAAGCCAATAGGATTTGCCCCCACCGTGCATGTGGCTTTAAGGAAAAGAAGGGTGTTGGGAATGACTCTACGATTTGGGGGCTAAGCAAATGGGAGAACAGTGGAAAAATGAGGGAGATTAGAGAAAGAACAGGTTTATAAGGGCTGGAAATCAGGAGTGCAATTTTGACTTTGCTGGGTTTGAGTTACCTATCAATACATCCAAGGGGATGTATTCCAAGGGAAAACGTCCAATTAGGCAGTAGATATAAAAGCTTGGAGAAGGCAATGGCGCCCCACTCCAGTACTCTTGCCTGGAGAATCCCATGGATGGAGGAGCCTGGTGGGCTGCAGTCCATGGGGTCGCTAAGAGTCGGACACGACTGAGTGGCTTCACTTTCACTTTTCACTTTCATGCATTGGAGAAGGAAATGGCAACCCACTCCAGTGTTCTTGCCTGGAGAATCCCAGGGATGGCAGAGCCTGGTGGGCTGCAGTCTATGGGGCCGCACAGAGTCAGACACGACTGAAGTGACTTAGCAGCAGCAGCATAAAAGCTTGAGTTCAAGGAAGAATTTGGAGCTAGATATCTGGGAATCATAGATAACCCTTACATTGCTGTTTACAACCTGCTGAGGCCCTTTCCCCCACAGACTACCATGAAGCCTGGGGAAAATGAGTTATAAAAGCATAAAGAGGCAGATAAAAATGATCTGAAGTTCTTTAATCAGGATCTAGTGCTCAGTCTACTAATCCATTCTTCCTACCCTCTTCAAGAAAACATGGTTTAATTTTTAACAAGAGTTTTTGATGTTTTGAGGCTTTTTTTCCCTGACAGTTACATTTCTTGGAACAAAAATGAAAGCCTAAATCATGAAAGAAAATACAAAATCTTACGGATTGCTTTTCTGGAAGAAAGTTGTTGGTATCCTGGGAATTTATTTAAAATGGTAAAAAAAACTTTTAAGAGTTTTAAAAAATCCAATTTGTTCTTATAGTGAAAGCAGTTATATTTGTAATCTTACCAAGCCTTACAGAGAAAGTGACTAGCAAGGTCTTGACTACATTTTTCTGTCTTTGCCTGAAAACCAAAGTCCCTATGTCTTTGCCTCAGTATCCAAGTCAACCTTGAAGACAACCATTCTGCCTGGAATAACCCTACTCAACCCCAGCACAGCAGAATTATATCACATGAGTTTTTAAAGCATCATTTCACACCTAATCTGCTTGGAGACTCACAATAACCCTGAGAGATATTAGAAGCAGGCTTCAAACTACTACTGAAAGTAAAGGCTTTTCCGGAAAGCACATCCCATGAGAAACTCTAGCAACATGATTCTAGACTCTTGCAACACTTCTCTATGTTCTCAGCACATCAGCCCCAGGCTCTGTCTTTATTAATACGGAAAGAGGGTGGGGAATGATTTATGAATCACTTTTCTCATTAACTCAGGATATTTATTTATTCACTTATAAGAAAAAAAGACACACATAATTAAAGTCTTTCCAGAAAACTAAGATACTGGCTCCAGGATATTTTTACCTTCTAGGGAAGTCAGTCTAGGTTTATGGCCTTCACATCTATAAACCAATGCAGTACTTGTACCTGGACAAACATCTCAATCAGCAAAATACAAAGAAACTATAATGGACTGAAAATAACTGTGTGCATGCCCACTTGGGGCAAGTTATGAACAATAAGATACAAAAAGGCCAAACCCTAACTGCCATTTCTGAGGTGCTGAGAGCAAAAGCAGGGTACTTAAACATGATCCCTGCACACAGCACCACCAAGGGGGTGGGCAGACCACCTAAGCCTCCCCTGTAGCCCGACCCGTGGGTCTGCCCTTACCCTCACCGCTCTAGAGGGGACAGCTTGCCCCCACTCAGAGAGGGAGCAAGGGAAGCCATCACTTGTTTTCACTCCTTCATGCTCAGTCCTAATAAATCCTTGCCTGAATTTCTCATCTGGCCTCATCAATTTCTATTGACTAAAGAGTCCAAGAACCTAGGCAAGGTCAGTAACACCAGGTATATCATGAGTTATTGGTCTCAGATGATTCCACCTAGCAATCACCGGAGGTATCTCCTATTACTATCAACACTGACGGCAAAGCCGGTGCACCTTTACTCCCCTTCCCAGATCCCAGGGGCCACTCATGCCTTGACTCCATTCCACCCAATACAGAGCTCCTGACGGGAAAGCTACTGCCAGCTTCCCTGATTTCTCCCAGCAGTGTTTTGTAGTGGTCATTGTTCAGATGTTGTATGTATTCTATTAAGTTTATATATAAATATTTCATCCTGCTGCAAATGGTCTTCTTTTTTATTCCAGTTTCCAATTATTCTTTGTGAGTATATAGAAATACAGCTGATTTTGGTGTATGAATTTTGGATTCTGTGACACTGCTAAATTTATTTATTACAACTTTCAAGAGGTCTACCTGCTGCTGCACATTGTGGGAAAAAGAAGAAATGAGAATGGGAAGACTGTTACTGCCTTTTAAATGTATTATGCATTAATTTTTTAATAATTATATAAGTGCTTATTTACCTCTGAAAAAATCAGAACAGTGCTTCTTTAAGACATTATAATCTAATTTATTAATACCCTGCCATAGCAATACCTTCCACAAGTTGGGAAACATTTTCCATTTTCACAATTATAGGATAGAACCTCTTTCAGTTACAGACACTAACAAAGAGAGATGCATAAGAACATAGAGAACTACGGCTTCAGTCTCACACTTCAGCTGAGTCGAGAATAAAACAGAAATACAAAATCTACCTCGTCTAGATCTTGCAGCATTATCCTCCTTCCCAATGGCCTCAAAGTTCTGAATAAACGTGAGCTCACAAATAGATAAACAGAAAAACAAACAAAAAAGACCAATCAGTTTCTCTGCTGTTTCTCACCAAACTGAGAATTCATATCCATTTTCTAGAAAGATCATCAAATGGTTGTGCTATAAAAGCAAATTTCCAAAAACTGTTGCAACCAAATGAGAATATGCTATTCAATTCAGGTCAGTCCTTCAGTCCTGTCCAACTCTTTGCAAACCCATGGACTCCAGCACAGCAATCTTCCCTGTCCATCACCAAATACCAGAGCCTGATCAAACTCATGTCCATCGAATCAGTGATGCATCCAACCATCTCAACTCATCCTCTGTTGTCCCCTTCTCTTCCTGCCTTCAATCTTTCCCAGTATCAGGGTCTTTTCCAATGAGTCAGTTCTTCGAATCAGGTGGCCAAAGTATTGGAGTTTCAGCTTCAACATCAGTCCTTCCAGTGAATATTCAGGACTGATTTCCTTTAGGATGGACTGGTTGGATGTCCTTGCAGTCCAAGGGACTCTCAAGAATCTTCTCCAACACCACAGTTCAAAAGCTGGTTCATCAGTTCTTCAGCACTCAGCTTTCTTTATGGTCCAACTCTCACATCCATACATGGCTACTGGAAAAACTATCGCTTTGAGTAGACGAAACTTTGTTGGCAAAGTAATGTCTCTGCTTATGCTGTCTAGGTTTGTCATAGCTTTTCTTCCAAGAAGCAAGCGTCTTTTAATTTCATGGCTACAGTCACCATCTGCAGTGATTTTGGAGCCCAAGAAAATAAAGTCTGTCACTGTTTCCTTTGTTTCCCCATCTATTTGCCATGAAGTGAGGGACTGGATCCCATGATCTTAGTTTTCTGAATGTTGAGTTTTAAGCCAGCTTTTTCACTCTCCTCTTTCACTTTCATCAAGAGGTTCTTTAGTTCCTCTTTGCTTTCTGCCATAACAGTGATGTCATCTGCATATTTGAGGTTAATATTTCTCCCAGCAATCTTGATTCCAGCTTGTGCTTCATCCAGTCCAGAACTTCTCATGATATACTCTGCATATAAGTTAAATAAGCAGGGTGACAATATACAGTCTTGACGGAATCCTTTCCCGATTTGGAACCAATCTGTTGTTCCATGTCTAGTTCCAACTGTTGCATCTTGACCTGCATACAGATTTCTCAGGAGGCAGGTAAGGGGGTCTGGTATTTCCATCTCTTTAAAAATTTTCCATAGTTTGTAGTGATCCACACAGCCAAAGGCTTTAGCATAGTCAGTGAAGCAGATGTCTTTCTGGAATTCTCTTGCTTTTTCTATCATCCAATGGATGCTGGCAATTTTATCTCTGGTTCCTTTGCCTTTTCTAAATCCAGCTTAAACATCTGGAAGTTCTTGGTTCACGTACTGTTGAAGCCTGGCTTGGAGAATTTTGAGTATTACTTTGCTAGTGTGTGAGATGAGTGCAACTGTGTGGTAGTTTGAATATTCTTTGGCATTGACTTTCTTTGGGATTGGAATGAAAACTGACCTTTTCCAGTCCTGTGGCCCCACTGCTGAGTTTTCCAAATTTGCTGGCATATTGAGTGCAGCACTTTCACACCATCATCTTTTAGGATGTGAAATAGCTCAGTTGGAAGTCCATCACCTCCACTGCTGCTGCTGCTGCTAAGTTGCTTCAGTCATGTACGACTCTGTGTGACCCCATAGATGGCAGCCACCAGGCTCCCCCGTCCCTGGGATTCTCCAGGCAAGAACACTGGAGTGGGTGGCCATTACCTTCTCCAAGGCATGAAAGGGAAAAGTGAAAGTGAAGTCGCTCAGTCGTGTCTGACTCTTAGTGACCCCATGGACTGCAGCCCACTAGACTCCTCCGGCCACTAGCTTTGTTCATAGTGCTGCTTCCTAAGGCCCACTTGACTTAGAACTCCAGGATGTCTTGCTCTTGGAGAGTATCACACCAAGGTGGTTATCTAGGTCATTAAGATCTTTTTTGTATAGTTCTTCGATGTATTCTTGCCACCTCTTCTTAATATCTTCTGCTTCTGTTAGGCCCATACTATTTCTGTCCTTTATTGTGCCCATCTCTGCATGAAATTTTCCCTTAGTATCTTTAATTTTCTTGAAGAGATCTCTAATCTTTCCCATTCTGTTATTTTCCTCCATTTCTTTGCATTGATTACTTAGGAAGGCTTTCTTACCTCTCTTTGCTATTCTTTGGAACTCTGCATTCAGATGGATATATCATTCCTTTTCTCCTTTGCCTTTCACTTCACTTCTTTTCTCAGCTATTTGTAAGGCCTCCTCAGACAACCATTTTGCCTTTTTGCATTTCTTTTTCTTGGGGATGACTTTGATCACCACCTCCTGTACAATGTCACAAACCTCTGTCCATAGCTCTTCAGGCATTCTATCTGATCTAATCCCTTGAATCTATTTGTCACTTCCACTGTATAATCATAAGGGATTTGATTTAGATCATACCTGAATGGTCTTCCCTCATAGCTCACTTGGTAAAGAATCCGCCTGCAATACAGGAGACCCCAGTTTGATCCCTGGGTCAGGAAGATCCCCTGGAGAAGGGAGAGGCTACCCACTCCAGTATTCTTGGGCTTCCCTTATGGCTCAGCTGGTAAAGAATCCTCCTGCAGTGGGAGAGACATGGGTTCGATCCCTGGGTTGGGAAGATCCCCTTGAGAACAGAAAGGCTGGCCACTCCAGTATTCTGGCCTGGAGAATTCCATAGACTATACAGTCCATGGGGTTACAAAGAGTCGGACATGATGGAGCAAATTTCACTTCATACCTGAATGGTCTAGTGGTTTTCCCTACTTTCTTGAATTTGGCAATAAGGAGTTCATGGTCTGAGCCACAGTCAGCTCCCAATCTTATTTTTTCTGACTCTATAGAGCTTCTCCATCTTCAGCTGCAAAGAGTGTAATCAATCTGATTTTGGTATTGACCATCTGGTGATGTCAAAGTGTAGAGTAGTCTCTTGTGTTGTTGGAAAAGGGTGTTTGTTATGACCAGTTCATTCTCTTGGCAAAACTCTATTAGCCTTTCCCCTGCTTCATTTTGTGCTCCAAGGCCAAATTTGCCTGTTACTCCAGGTAGCTCTTGACTTCCTACTTTTGCATTCCAGTCCCCTATGATGAAAAGGACATCTTTTTTTGGGTATTAGTTCTAGAAGGTCTTGTAGGTCTTCATAGAAACATTTAACTTCAGCTTTTTCAGTATTAGTGGTTGGGTTCACTTGCCAGAGACCTGCTCCAGCTGGACAGGGTTCCCTCAGGATGGATGGCGTCGGCGATAAGAATGAGAAGACACAGCGAGTCGTGGTGTTTCCAAATGTCTTCCCACTTTATTGTTTTCAGGGCAGCTTTTATATTCTTAGTTGTACATAGAGACAAATGTAAAGTGTAGAGTCACGCCAAATCAAATCAATGGGTCAGCAGTTTTTGACCCTTATCGGAACCAAGACACAGTTTGTGTTTTTCAGTTACAAAAAGTTTGAAGTTGTTTACATCATCTTCTGGCCTTGAGGCCTGCTAACATCTGGTGACTCTTTTATTGATAAGGGTTGATCAGTCAGGACACTTTTGCATCAGGCACAGAAAGTATCAGGGTTACATTTTTTAAAGAAAACAGGCACAGCAGATTATGACAAAGAAAGGACTCACAAACTCAGAGTTTCAAGGTAAAACCTGTTTTCTGTGCTCTATCTTATGCCTTGAGCCTAACAGAGAAGAATGTGGTCCCATAAAGTCATGGCACAGCAGCTGAAAGCGCCAACGTCAGTGCTTAGCAAAATCGCCAGCTGGATTAACAATCGTCTTATTATTTGTATTAAAGCTAAACTTCTATTTATATAAATCTCTAACTATTATGTTTTCATTATATAGGCTAAATATGTTAAGAGCAAAAACATAGTGAGTAAATATAGACTAAGTAACAGTTTCATAAAGCAATACCTCTTATATTTCCTAATAAGCCTTTCTTCCCTACAAAGGGCTCTGTGCCTATCGGGGCTTTTTGTGTGGAAGCTCTCAATGCTGTTTTGTTGTTAAGGAGCAGCCATGCACATTAGCTCCAAAGGCACAGGTATATTTATTAAGCAAACCAATATGCTAGCAAGAAGAATTTAGATTAGCATACTCTATATCCTAGATGATTTTATTAGGGTGCTATCGTTCAGGGGCCTTGTCGATTGAGGCTTCAGATTGATCTATTTTAGAAGAGAATCAGGAAAAGCCTTTTGCCTAAGTCACAGAAAATAAGAAGAGGTTTATTATAGCAAACATCAGAAAGACAGATATCATCTTTAAGGTGAGCGCTGAGGCAGCCTTCCCAGGATACCTGAGGGCTGAGAAGCCGTGCTCAAATCAGTCCTCTTCCTCATGACTCTGTCATGGGTGGGATCTCGTGGGCCGGCTCCTGGCAGTTACTGTAATATTGAATGGTTTGCCTTGGAAATGCACAGAGATCATTCTGTCATTTTGAGATTGCATCCAAGTACTGCATTTCAGACTCTTGTTGACTATGATGGCTACTCCATTTCTTCTAAGGGATTCTTGCCCACAGTAGTAGATATAATGGTCTTCTGAATTAAATTCACCCATTCTGATCCATTTTAGTTCACTGATTCCTAAAATGTCGAAGTTCACTCTTGCCATCTCCTGTTTGACCACTTCCAATTTGCCTTGATTCATGGACCTAACATTCCAGGTCCCTATGCAATGTTGTTCTTTATAGCCTCGGACTTTACTTCCATCTCCAGACACATCCACAACTGGATGTTGTTTTTGCTTTTTCTCAGCCTCTTCATTCTTTCTGGCACTATTTCTCCACTTTTCTCCAGTAACATATATATTGGGCACCTACTGACCTGGGGAGTTTATCTTGCAATGTCTTATCTTTTTGCCTTTTCATACTGTTCATGGGGTTCTCAAGGCAAGAACACTTGAGTGGTTTCATTCCCTTCTCCAGTGGACCACATCTTGTCGGAACTCTCCACCATGATCCATCTGTTTTGGGTGGCCCTACATGGCATGACTCATAGTTTCATTGAGTTAGATAAGGCTGTGATCCACGTCATCAGTTTAGTTAGCTTTCTGTGATTGTGGTTTTTAATTCTGTCTGCCCACTGATGGATAAGGATAAGAGGCTGTGGAAGCTTCCTGATGGGAGGGACTGACTGTGGGGGAATCTGGACCATGCTCAGTAAATCTTTAATCCAATTTTCTGTTCATGGGTGAGGCTGTGTTCCCTCCCAGTAGTTTGGCCTGAGGCCGAATTCCTTCAAAAGGACTCATGCCACAACACCCTGCAGCTCCCAGGACTGTTGTATTCACTGCCCCTGACCCCACTGCAGGCCTCTGTCAAACCAGGCCTCCACTGGAGACTCCTGGACACTCACGGGCAGGTCTGACTCAGTCTCTTGTGGGGTCACTGCTCCTTTCTCTGTGGTCCTGGTGCGCACAAGGTACCAGGATAGCAGTCAATGTGTTATTGACTGTGAGCAAATCAAGAAGGAAAATAAAACAAAAAATCAGTCGAGAGAGAAGAAAAACTAGAGAAACAGAGTAACCAGAGCTTAAGTTCTACTGTAACTGGAATTCACCCTGGATTCCAAGAAGGGATGTGTCCAGGTTAAATAACCATTAGTGAACTTCTCCAGAAGTGCGCTTTACTTGATACTAATACTTTGCCGAGAGAGCCCATTCGGGTTTCTCAGTGGAAATTCCAAAAATGCTAAGCTATAATTTTCTAAAATGATGACTCTCAAACATAAAATAAACATATATCAAAGAATTTGTTTATTCAATTAATTAATGGGTATACTAATCAGAGATTTTGGAGACTATATATGTGCAATTAGGTACACTGAAATAATTTGGCTAATAAATGCAAAACTGATTAAAATTCTATAGGTCAATAAAATATAAATTTAAGATTTCAAAGTTTTATCTCTATGAGACAATATGCCATTGACATTTGCATATGTTATGAATTGATCACCGTGATAAGTCTAGTAACCATCCGTTACCATTCTTCTTATTGTTGTTGTTTAGTTGCTAAGTCATATCGGACTCTTTTGTGACCCCGTGGACTGTAGCCCACCAGGCTCTTCTGTCCATGGGATCTCCCAGGCAAGAATACTAGAGTGTGTTGCCATTCCCTTCCCCAGGGGATCTTCCAGACCCAGGGATCGAACCCGAGTCTCCTGAGTTGGCCAGCAGATACTTTATCACTGAACCACCTGGGAGGCCTTGTCACCATACAAAGTTATTAAAATATTATCAGATATTATGCTATACGTTATATCCCCATGACCCTTAGTGTGTGTGTGTGTGTGTATGTGTGTGTGTGCACACGTGCATGCTGTTTTATCCAACTCTTTGCAAACCTAGGGTCTATAGCTCACCAGCCTCCTCTGTCTAGGAAATTTTCCAAGCAAGAATACTGGAGTGGGTTGCCATTTCCTACGCCAGGTGATCTTTCTGACCCAGGGATCAAAACTGTGTCTCTTGCATCTCCTGCATTAGCAGGCAGATTCTTTACCACTGGCACCCCTGGGAAGCCAGTTATTTTATAACTGGAAGATTTGTGCCTCTTAATCCCCGTCACCTATTCGGTTCCACCCCGACTCCACTGGTTTGTTCTCTGTTTCTATGAGACTGTTTCCGTGTTGTTCATTCATTTGTTTTTTAGAGCATTTGCACTTCTGTGGATGAGATTGTTTGCATTACTGTGGGCTAGAAACACTTAGATTCCTATCAGTTTTCCACAGCTTAGTTTCTATCCATACAGAGCTTAGAATATACTTGTCAATCAGACAGTGAAATAGTAAAATACAATCAAATAATCCCTGGATGATCAGCTAGACCACACTCATGACCACTCTGCTGAAAGAACATCCAATGCTCTCTTTTTCCTCCATTTCTAAGTCTCATAATTTTTCTTGAAATTTGCAATAAATAGCCAAAATAAGTTTCCAACATCCATTTATTCAACCTTATATAATTAATTCTTTGTTCAGCTTTCATATACTTTTTGAATCTGCTTTCATATATCACCTGGACAAGAAAAACTGCACAGGTACATTATAAGCATTCCATTAGGGTTAGCTATAATTTGAAAGTTAATTGTAATATTAGTTCTTAATATGGTGTAATTTTGAGCTTACTTTTTTCTTTCTGAATTTTTATAAATAAAGTTAAAATTAAATAAAAGATACTCATCTAAGTCAGAACACTTCTCTGTCCTTCCATTTTGCTAGACACTATTCTTCAGAACGTTGGTTACGGGGTAGAGCTACTGACAGATGGAATATTTGAGCAAGGACTCTTCCTGGAGCGGGACTTTTGAAGACACGTGATGTGGCCTCTGGAAGTTCACTGAGCACCCGGAGGAGTGCTTAGCATCTGCTCCTTCAGAGCTGGGAAAATGCAAGCAGGTTCAGAGCCTCTGGGCAAGAACTAGCAGTTATTCCCTTGTCTGTATTTAACCAAAAGCCAGCCTTCCAAACCACACCTGACAGGTAATTGGTGATATGTCTATTACTGAAGCAGTACGATGCCAAAACAATTGGCTGAGTAAGAATTTTTCCACCCAGTATTTTGGAGCACAACCAACTTTATCAAAAGCATAAGAAACCCTTGAAGTTTTTACCCTTGAAGTTTCAGCTTTTTGCCAGCACAGAATGTCTCAGGACATGGGTTAATTATTTTGCTCAAGGACAAACTGGTTGCAATTCCCTGGTCTGTATGCTGTACATGAGAGGAGCATTTGAGCAGCAGACCCTGCTAGCCGCTGGGCCTCTGCACTGAAATATGGCTGACCATCAGTGTCCTTCACCAACGTCAAGGTTCTACTGGGTTTTTAAACTACTTATCATATGCTCTAAACTCCAGGGAGCAGGAACATACAAACAACACATAAAGACATTTTCCTTACCGTCAAAGAATATTTATTTTCATTAAATCAATAATGTGGGGTTAATAAGATGCCCAACAGCACCTGAGATAACGTGATTAGAAGCTGAAGTTCTCTAAACAAATGCCAAAAGGTCAAGGGGCCTGTGAGTACTTGTGGAGAAGGGAGGTTTTTGAATCCCATCCTGAAAAAAATAATGAATTGGGGCAGATGGGAAAGGAAGGGAGGAGATTCCAGAAAAGGGGGAAGTTAGGATAGGAAGGTGGTACCAGTTAAATGAACTAATTTACAACGTATACAGTATTGAGGACAGAAAAAAAAACATGCCTTTGATGGCAGAATTAGATTGAGTAAAAAGTCAAATTTTTCATAGGAGAAAAGAGGAAAATAGCATGGCGAGACTTCATATTATGCCAGACATGTTTACATCATTATTCCATATAATTTAAAAAAATGAAAATCTTTATGAGGCTTCCCTGGTGGTGCAGTGGTTAAGAATTGCCAGCCAACGCAGGGACACGGGTTCAATCCCTGGCTCCGGAAGATTCCGCGTGCCTCAGAGCGGCTGAGCCCGTGCGCCGCAGCCGCTGAAGCCTGGGCAGCTCGAGCCGGCGCTCTGCCCCGAGGGAAGCACCGTGAGAAGACGCCCCCGAGAGAAGCACCGTGAGGAGATGCCCCCGAGGGAAGCAGCGTGAGGAGACGCCCCCGCAGGGCGAAGCCCGAGCGCCGGAACGAGGAGCAGCCCCGCCTCTGCAAGCGGAGAACCCCGGAGGGCAGCCGCAAAGACCCGGTGCAGCTACACACAAATAAGTCAGTCAGTCTGTTCTGAAAAAATAAATCTTTATGAAGAAAAGATCACTATTGGCCCCATTTTACAGATGACTATACAGACGAGACTCAAGGAGGAAAGTAACTTTCCCAGTTGGGATTCACCCCCAAGTGTTCCGACTCTCAACTCTTCTGACAATAGTCAGTACTTTTTCTAGTTACACCTCATGGGGAAGGCAAGACTGGAGCTCGTCCCCAAAGCAGGTAAGTATTTGAAGTACTAGTTATTAAACCACTGAGGGGCAGAAGCCCATTGCCCAGCATATGAAGTGAAAAAGTGAAGTGAAAATATTAGTTGCTCAGTCATGTTCACCTCTTTGCAGCCCCATGGACTGTAGCCCACCAGGCTCCTCGGTCCATGGAATTCTCCAGGCAAGAATACTGGAGTGGGTTGCCATTCCCTTCTCCAGGGGATCTTCATGACCTACGGATTGAACCCAGCTTTCCTAGATTGCAGGCACATTCTTTATCACCTGAGCCACCAGGGAAGCCCAGCAAATATTCATTACGTGAGTGAATAAATTCATAAATATTTAAGCAGAGAAAACATTCTGGGAAAAGAAATGGTTTAAATGGATAATAAGAAGAAATTATTTAACTTGAAAAGAATTACGAGAAATTCAGCTGTTGTACTGGGCTTATGTTAAGATCCTAAAGGTCAAGCTGAAGAACTATATTTTATTCAATAAAAAATGCAAGTTGCAAAACTGAATTTTTTTAATGGAGCTACTTCTCATTACTATAGTGGTGAGTATCCCTGCTTGTCATGCGGGAGACCAAGGTTTGATTCTCTGACGGGGAGCAGTACTGAGCATTTGGGCTTGCCAGGTGGGGCTAATGGTAAAGAACCCACCTGCCAATGCAGGAGCCGTAGGAGGTGCAGGTTCCATCCCTGGGTCGGGAAGGTCCCCTGGAGGAGGACCTGGCAACCCACTCCAGCATTCTTGCCTGGAGAATCCCACGGACCAAGCAGCCTGACAGGCTAACAGTCCATATAGTGTCGCAAAGAGTCAGACACGAATGAAGTGACTCAGCAGCAGTACAGAGAAAAGAGGATATTTTTAGTATGGGTGTTGGTTCACAACTTCAAGAGTTCCCTTGGGTGAAATTTGAAACTGGCTTCCACACTCGAGAAGTAAGGAGAGACTGGAGAAAGGCAGATCACCCCAGATGGGTGGGTGGCAGGTATGATAAGTGAGGAAACTGCCATTCAAGGCTTGTCTTGGGCGACCTCAAGGGGAGTAAATCTCTGCACCTGCCCCCAGAGTCTTGTTTATACAGAGGTCTTAACCAGGTTCAGTCACTGTCACACATCCAGTTCGGGTGATCTCAGCAGCACATGCTCTCTTAAGCTGCGTCCTGAAAATGACTCCCGCTGTGGGAAGGGTGGGCAGACCGTGCCTTCCAGGGGCAGAGGAGGAGGGAAAAGCCTCTGGTTTCCCAGGTCCAACTGGGGGGGGTTGGGGACAGAGCACACTGGCCAGAATGAACTGTTCAGACTCTCTCCCCCACGTTTTGTAAATAATGACTGTGTAACAGCTGAGATCATTTATTTATTTATTCATTTTAATTTTAATTGGAGGCTAATTACTTTACAATATTGTAGTGGTTTTCGCCATACATTGACATGAATCAGCCACGAATGTGCATGGGTCCCCCATCCTGAACCCCCCTCCCACCTCCCTCCCCACCCCATCCCTCTGGGTCATCCCAGTGCACCAGCGCCCTGTCTCATGCATCGAACCTGGACTGGCAATCTATTTCACATATGATAATATACATGTTTCAATGCTATTCTCACAAATCATCCCACCCTCGCCTTCTCCCACAGAGTCCAAAAGACTGTACTTTACATGTGTCTCTTTTGCTGTCTCGCATGTAGAGTCATTGTTACCATCTTTCTAAATTCCATATATATGCATTAGTATACTGTATTGGTGTTTTTCTTTCTGACTTACTTCACTCTGTATAATGGGGTGCAGTTTCGTCCACCTGATTAGACCTGATTCCAATGCATTCTTTTTAATGGCTGAGTAATATTCCGTTGTGTATGTGTGCCGCAGCCTCCTTCTCCATTCGTCTGCCGATGGGCATCTAGGCTGCTTCTGTGTCCTGGCTCTTGTGCGCACTGCGCTGAGGTCATTTATGGCGCTGCGCGTGTGCCTCTGCTGGCACAGTCTCGAGTTGTGTGTGGTGCACGTATGTGAGCTCCACTCACAAGGCGGCAGCAATTGCTTCTGCGTCACAGCTGTGTCCGCGGGGTCAACCACGAGAGGGGAGAATATAGCACGGCTGCTGCTACGGCTGCTGCCTCAGCCAGGAGAGAAGAAACGCATCTGCAGATCCTACGGCTGCTCAAGTCTTCTTCCAGCCTCTTAGTGTGCGCCCTGCCTTACCCTGGGCTAACAGTGCAGATGGTGTGAAGAGCCAGACAACTGGTGTCACGAACAGGACCAGTGATACAGTTGGCGTAGTTGGCAGGACGAACAGCGATCCAAGGGTCAACGGGAAGTCACATCCTCACAGGGCCTCCTCCAACAATGGTGTAAACAAAGCTGCCATTACATTGACTGAGAGGAACAATCCTTTATGCACCTTATGTCAATATGTCAACATCACAGACTTTTATGTCTATAGAAGAAGGACAAGGAGGATAAGAAGAAAAAGCAGGAGAGGGAAGGGAGGGGGAAGAAAAACAGGAAGAGAAGCCACCGCATGAGACAAACCACTCACTTCTCTTTGGAAGACGTTATTGCGGACACGCTCAACGGGCATAAAATTACTCTGAGAAATTGCTTATAAGAATGTATAAATGCTTAGTGTCAAGTTCTGTAGGTGTGTCTTCACAGACTGGTAGTAGCAAGCAGATCATAGGCAGACACTGCCCTGTGAAGCACATTCTGAGTAGCCCTGGTCCACAGGACGGAGCCATTCAAAATGATGTGCCTTAAATTCAAATTTTTTACCATATCAACAGTGTTGTTCAGCAAGTTTTCAAATTCAAAGTCAACTGTAAAGTATTTCATATTAATATGTATGTTTAGATTTAAGAGATACCTGAAAATAGATCGTAGCAGAGATATAAAGGAAGAAGGGAGGGAAGTAAGAGGAAAGGAAGAAGCAGAATGAGCTGACAATTTTATGATTGCACCCAAATGTATTTCAATAAGGCTTTATTCATAAAATATTGCAACTGAGTGTGGCAATCCTGCTGAGGAGTGACTAAGAGACCATTCAATGTAATTTCACCAAGTGAGCATTTGATGAGTGTTTAGTTCTTATACAAGTAATAATGTCCTCAACAGTGAAAATTGTCAAGCATTTCAATGTGACATTTGTCTCACCCAGAAACCCTCCTAGTGGCTGGCATAGCGTCATGGGACTTACTCTTGTCTGTTCAAGGATGTCAACCAATTCCAAGTCATTTCCAAGTCAGCCCAAGATGTAATTATTCTTCTAATAACAGAGCTCAAATTCCAAAACATGACCATGCGACTAACTTAACTGTGGAGTGCAAAGAACTTCAAGCCAATAAGGCTCAGGAATTTAAGTACCAAAGAGCACCAAACCACAACATTATTAATAAAATATAAAACAGTCCTCAAGTTATACTTGGGTTGTATTTCAAAACTTTTTTAGTTGGCTCTTTAGAGCTCAGAACATATTTCCCATGATGGTGGCCTTTTAAACTAACAAAAGACTATAATTTTTAGTAGAATTGTTGAGATAATCTATGCATATGTGCAGCTTTGATATATAATATATGCCAAAAAATTTGTCAGGAGTGCATGCATCTTCAAGAGGGATTGTCCTAATATACACTCCAGTCAATAGTGTGTGAGCTCCAGTGACTGCTCTTTTTTATTGAGCATTTACTATGTGCCAGACACCATGTAAGTGCTTTACACGTGTTGTTTTATTTAATCTTCACAACTCAATGAGGTGGGTATTTCTGTTTCTCTATTTCTGGGTTAAGAAAACCTGCCCTAGTCCTAGAGGCAGAGGCGTGATTGGAATCCATGTCCACTGCTTTGAGCCGCTAAGCCTTCCCTGAGAAAGATTCAGCACGTCCAGGGCAAACACATATGAAAAGTACCCCTCATTGCAGTAAAGGAAGAGCTGCACTTAGTCCTGTGCGTCAGCCACCCATCAGCTCTGCATGGGGATACACGGAGGGCTGATGGGAGCAGACACAAGCCTCCCAGATGCCGTCAGTGTGGGAAGATGGCTCGGAGATTTCGAAGGAGGGGAAGGATGGCTTAGACAAGGCTGGGAGATGGACAACACCCAAGTGAGGTCAAGAGCTCTGCCTGGGATCGCTCTGCCCTCTGCACTTGCAGCCTCCGGCATCTGTGATTTCCTGAGCAGTGAGTCGTCTGACTTTCTGGAACTTTCCACAATAATAATACAGAATAATACAGACTGCAGGGCTCTGAATGAAAGAGTGATTTTCACACACTTTTCACCTTTCCCAGGGGAGAAAATTTCTGTTATCTCTTCTTGGAACTCCACCCTTTGTTCTTGGTCCTGTTTGTTTTTTCTAAGTGAAATTTTCTTCCTCGTTCCCCTGCTACGGGCCTATCCTCCCACTCTGATGGGAATTCCTCTGAACAAGCCGGCAGCCTCTTTGATGAGCTGAGCCCTGAAAACGTCAGGTAAACCCTGGGAAGGGTGCTCTGAGGCTCTGGCTGTCTGACCACCTTCCCGCAACCCACAAGTGAAGTATGTCTGGGCATAGATCATCGGTTTTCCCCTCTTGAAACTCTTGGATGCCCTTCAGGGAAGGAAAAACCCTGGGAGACTCAGTCTGCCTCTTTGAGGGCCAAGTTGGCCTGGTCTTACCCTCTGGGTGGACACGATCCTGAGTCAGCCTACAGTACTGATTTTAGCTGCAAATTTCCACCCTCGAGGTCTCCCTTTCTGCACTGACTGTCAAGTTATCACCAGGCAGGTCCTCTGAGACTTTCCATGCTAGGGGGATGCTTGCTTTCTCTCATCTCTTATTCGTTCCATCATCTTTGCTCAAGCTCCTCATCATCATCATGGTCGTCTGGGCCTTTTCATCCTTCCTAGGCCTTCTGTCCCCTTCATCATGGACACAGCCCCTCTTCCCCCTCTTCCAGGTCATCACAACCACAGGACTGTGAGGGGCAGATTTATCGCAGGTTTAAGGAGAAGATTAGAGCACAGGAGACTATCAATGCTCTCTTAAAACATTCTCCAACCGTGTGTGTGCATGTTAAGTCATGTCTGACTCTCTTGCAACCCCATAGACTGTGGCTGGAAAAGATTGAAGGCAGAAGAAGAAGGGGATGACAGAGGATGAGATGGTTGGATGGCATCACTGACTCAATGGACGTGAGTTTGAGCAAACTTCGGGAGACTGTGAAGGACAGGGAAACATGGCGTCCTACAGTCCATGGGGTCGCAAAGAGCTGGACACGTCAGAGCAACTGGACACCAAGACTGTAGCCCAACAGCCCTTTCACCATGGGATTTTCCAGGCAAGAATACTGGAGTGAGTTGCTATTTCCTTCTCCAGGGGATCTTCCTGATCCAGGGATTGAACCCGTGTCTCCTCATCGGCAGGCAGATTCTTTACTGCCGAGCCACCAGGGAAGTTCCTTCTCTTCACAAACCATGTCAGCTCAGTATCCTTTCCTGCCTCTTTCTCTCCTCAGGCCCTAATCCCCCCAACTGTGGTGCTCTTCTCTCTCCCCTTGCCTGTACTTTCCTTTCCACTTCCCCAAAGTTAGAGGCCTCCTGAACACTTCCTTGGAAACACCAGGAAAAAATAGGAAATTCCTATTACTTTAATGTTGCTGTTCTTTTTGTTCAGTCACTCAATCATGTCTGACTCTTTGTGACCCCATGGACCACAGCACACCAGGCTTCCCTGTCCATCACCATCTCCCAGAGCTTGCTCAAACTCATGTCCATCGAGTCAGTGATTCCATCCAACCATCTCATCCTCTGTCATCCCCTTCTCCTCCTGCCTTCAGTCTTTCCCAGCATCGGGGTCTTTTCCAATGAGTCAGTTCTTCACATCAGGTGGCCAAAGTATTAGAGCTTCAGCTTCAGCATCAGTCCTTCCAATGAATATTCAGGACTGATCTCCTTTAGGATGGACTGGTTGGATCTCCTTGCAGTCCAAGGGACTCTCAAGAGTCTTCTCATCACTGTTGAAAAGCATCACTTCTTCAGGGCTCAGTCTTCTTTATGGTCCAACTCTCACATCCATACCTGACTACAGGAAAAACCATACCTTTGACTATACAGACCTTCATTGGCAAAGTAATGTTCTGCTTTTTAATATGCTTCCTAGGTTTTTCCTTTTCTTCCAAGGAGCAAGCATTTTTTAATTTTGTGGCTGTAGTCACCATCTGCAGTGATTTTGGAGCCCAAGAAAATAAAGTCTCTCATTGTTTCCATTGTTTCCCACCTATTTGCCATGAAGTGATGGGACTGGATGCCATGATCTTAGTTTTTTGAATGTTGAGTTTTAAGCCAGCTTTTTCATTCTCCTCTTTCACCTTCATCAAGAGGCTCTTTAGTTCTTCTTCGCTTTTTTTCATAAGGGTGGTGTCATCTGCATGTCTGAGGCTATTGATATTTCTCCTGCAATCTTGATTCCAGCTTGTGCTTCATCCAGCCCAGCATGTCTCACGATGTACTCTGCATAGACATTAAATAAACAGGGTGACAATATACAGTCTTGACGTGCTCCTTTCCCAATTCTGAACCAGTCCATTGTTCCAGCTCTAGTTCTGTTGCTTCTTGACCTGCATACAGGTTTCACAGGAGGCAGGTAAGTTGGTCTGGTATTTCCATCTCTGTAAGAGTTTTCCACAGTTGGTTGTGATCCACACAGTCAAAGACTTTAGTGTAGTCAATGAAGCAGAAGTAGATGTTTTTCTGGAACTCTCTTTTTTTCGATGATCCAGCAGATATTGGCAATTTGATCTCGGGTTCCTCTGCCTTTTCTAAATCCAGCTTTAACATCCTGAAGTTCTCAGTTCACACACTGTTGAAGTCTGGCTTGGAGAATTTTGAGCATCACTTTATTACACAGATCAATTCAGCTCCTCTGCCTCCATTTCCCATTTCATAGTCTTGACTTTCATAATCAAAACACCATACGTGGTACCCTCAGAAGAACACTATGTACTCTAGGTTTCCAGGTTTGGCAGCAGCACAGATCTTTGAATTTTTTTTAACAACTTCATAGTTTCTGGTTCAGGTTTTATTAGTTTCATCACGAAAGCACCTGTGACTTCCTCTCCTGGGAAGTCTGTAAGCAGAAGGAGAGCAGTTCAGCTAGCATCTCTCTTACCTGGTCAAATGTCAGAGCCAGGGCTTTTCTCTGCTCTCACGGGTAAAAATACTTCTCAAGGACACGGTCTCTTGGAGATGAATCATGGCTCTGGCATCAGACAAAGTTCAAGCTAAAGAGGCCACATCAGAGAATGTAAGAAATTCTTTTCCTCTCCGCAACTGGCACCAGGATTATGGGGACAACTCAAAGAGGCAGCAAACGCATGGAGGGTCAAACTGAAGAACAGCCTCCTGTCATATACAAAAGAATATTCCAGAGGCCTGAAACATAGTTCTAACTTCAAGGTGCATGATATTTACACATCAGGTATTTAGGTTCTATTTCCTGTGGTCCCTGTGAAGGAAGCTTCTTTGTTCCCCTACTCTATGCCAGGAGCGTAGGTCACAGAATGGTCCTGGAGTTGGGTTATTTCTTTCACATAACAAGCAGTGTAACTGAGGCCCATGGAGGTTAAGATTTTTGCTTAATTTAACACAAATCAGTGTCAGAAGAAAGGTTAAAACCTTATTCTTCAAGTTCCAAGTTTCCAGCAACATGTGCTTCCTCAAAATACAGATACTAAGTCAAACATCCAAGTGACAATGTATCTCCTAGAGTTTGCCTCTTACCCCCAAGTCCTTCAAAAACTACATCAGATGAGGGGACAGAAGAGGCGATCTGACAACGAAATACAAAGACAGATTTCTAAGACAGGGGAGAGGAAGATGAAAAACAAATACAGTGTTTAAAATGTCAGCCTCTGTTTATTAAGTATATTGGTAGCCTATTAATTCATAAAAGTATTTGATTTATCAATCATTCTTCAGAGAAATCTATTTGTTTACTACTCTGCCCCTCCAGGATAGGGAGAATGCATATCTTTTGAAAGATAATCACAAAATGCTGGAAATTATTAGCTTCAGGAATCTTTTGAAGGAAGGACAGGATTTCCAGCCCAAGTTTCACAGCCCAAGGGAGGAGAAAGTCAAGTGAAAAATGAGAAGAAATATCTGTACACAGGGGGTGGGGATTTCTAATCAGTAGCTCAAGACAAGACAGGTTTAGACTCTCCCTGACAATCTGTGAAAGGCCCAGACGCAAACAGGACTGGGGAGCATGAAAGGGCAGCCCACAGGATTTACAGATCCAACTGGAGCTGCTATTGTCAACAGGCTGTAGGGAGTCACGCTTCACTGCTGGAAGAGCCCCGGGTGATATCTGTCCCACCCTCTCCAGCTATTCACCTAGCAATGAAGTTTAAATATGTTTGCAAGCCCACAACTTGTTAGCGTATATAACTCAGTTCAGTTCAGTCAGTCGTGTTCGACTCTTTGCAACCCCATGGATGCAGCACATGAGGCCTCCCTGTCCATCACCAACTCACGGAGCTTGCTCATACTCACGTCCATTGAGTTGGTGATGCCATCCAACCAACTCATCCTCTGTCGTCCCCTTCTCCTCCCACCTTCAGTCTTTCCCAGCATCAGGGTCTTTTCCAATGAGTCAGCTCTTTGCATCAGGTGGCCAAAGTATTGGAGTTTCAGCTTCAACATCAGTCCTTCCAATGAATATTCAGGACTGATTTCCTTTAGGATGGACTGGTTGGATGTCCTTGCAGTCTAAGGGACTCTCAAGAGTTTTCTCCAACACCACAATTCAAAAGTATAAATTCTTTGGCGCTCAGCTTTCCTTATAGTCCAACTCTCACATCCATGCATGACTACTGAAAAAACCATAGCCTTGACTAGACAGACCTTTGTTGGCAAAGTAATGTCTCTGCTTTTTAATATGCTGTCTAGGTTGGTCATAAGTTTTCTTCCAAGGAGTAAATGTCTTTTTATTTCACAGCTGCAGTCACCATCTGCAGTGATTTTGGAGCCCCCAAAAATAAAGTCAGCCACTGTTTCCACTGTTTCTCCATCTATTTGCCATGAAGTGATGGTATATAACTCCGAGTATATAGCTCAGACCCTACCTAAATTCCCAGAGCCCTAAAGCAAAAAGGTGAATTGTTAGATGGGTGGAGGTGGGAGGGAAGGTGTTAGTGCCTGTGGCAGGAGCTCGCAGCTTAGCGATCCTGTTGATTAATATGCTTCCTCCCACCTTTATCCTTCTGATGACATACATCTCACAAGTCTTGGTTTTCTCATCCACATAATGGGGATAATAATTATAGAATTGGAAGAGTTAAGTGAGACCATCTACATAAAACACATATCACAATGCCTAGCTCATAACAAGCAATAAATTGCTCAATAAATATATTGATATAATATTAAAATAATAATTATTTTTACTTCCTTTTACAGTCCTAAGGAACTGTTTCATATTGCAGTGCTACCCATCTTGTTACCAGATGCTAGGAAACAAGAAATCTGAGCTCCAGTCCTGGTCTTCTGTTAATGAAGTCTGTGTTCTTGGATAGCTTGCTTCATCTTTCCAGACTGACTACATCTCAGTCTCCTTTTTATTATCACCATGTGCCAGCAATTCTAATAAACAGCATTGAAATAAGCCCCCTCCAAAAATCTTGTATCAATCTGTATTCTAAACAAATGCTGACGTTACAGTTGAACTGTAATAATATGTATGTAGACTTCCAGTAAGCATGGTTTTATTACTTATCTTTAATAGATATTGTGTCCCACATAGAACTTAATTTGGAGAACTTCTCGCTGACGTTAGCCATGGACTAATGAGGACTCAGCTACACACATACCCTTAAAAGTAAGTTCATAACTTTCATAATCACTATGGCCCAATTCTTTTCTCCAGTTTCTGTAGGACTACTCGTTCCTATGTTTAAAGAGTAGATTCAAGATAAACAATAGAAATAAAGGATTATAAAAATAAGAGAACAGAATTTGAACTTCACAATTTCTGTCATCCCGTGACCATGTGGAGCTTTTTGGTATTTTAAATTTTTCGACTGTAGAGACATATGAAAGATGCTAAAGTCAGTTCCAAAGTAACAGATGTGGGTAGCACTGTGATATCTGGAAACCAATGTGAAATGGGAATTTTTTATGACTGAGAAATGTATCCCTAAGTTTAAGATTTTTCCTAACTATTTGTATTTTGGTCACTTCATGTGAAAAAAAAATTTTTTAATTAAATTAATAAAAGCTGTTCTTTATGAAATAATGCCATTTTCAGCAACATGGGTGCAACTAGAGATTGTCATACTAAGTGAAGTAAGTCAGAAACAGAAAGACAAATACCATATGATATCACCTTTATCTAAAATATGGCACAAATGAACCGATCTACAAAGCAGAAACAGACTCGCAGCCATAGAGGACAAGCTTGTGATTGCCAGTGGGGAGAGGGGAGAGAGGGACGCGGGGCTTGGGGTTAGCAGATGTAAACTGTGTGTGCAGGATGGACAAGCAGCAAGGGCCTGCCGCGTCGCACAGGGAACTGTATTCAGTGCCTTGTGATAGACTGTAATAGAAAACGGGATTCTAAAAATAACGTCTCTATGTGCATAACTGACTCAGCTATACGGTGAAGACTGGCACAACATTGTCAACGAACTACATGTCAATGAGAAATGTTTAATAAATTTAAAATGCAAATCAAAAAGGGTTCTTCGATGCACTATGAGTCAAGATAGACTGACAAATTTTGACACAAACGTGTTAAATCGATTACAATGAAGTTCAGGTCCATAAACAAAAAGCATGACATTATTCATTACAATGCTCAAACATTATTCATTACAATGCTCAGGAACTGAAAATCTCACTTTCTGCATTTTCTTTCCAGTCAGTACTCTTATTCATTTCGTCTCCTGATTATGATAGAAAATAATTGTGTCATACAGAGAAAGGCGGTGTTGAAAAATGACTCACTCCATGGGCCGTAAGCACTAAATTTGGTCTTGGTCCTGTCAACCAGAGAGAAAGAGTTTGGGTTGGTTTCAGAGTTGGAAAGCATGATCCACGGGGAAAATCTAACCCAAAGGCACGTGTTGTTTGACCTGCAGGGTGTTGGGCCATATAGTATTGTTGTTTGTTTGTTTACTTTTTATTTAAATTATTTAAATAAACATTATTTTTAAATCAAGATTTTCTGAATATATGCCCCGGAGTGGGATTGTAGGATCACACAGTAGCTGTACTTTTAGTTTTTTTAAGGAACCTCCATACTGTTCTCCATAGTAGCTGTACAAAGAAAACCATAATTCAATAAGATATGTGTACCCCAATGTTCATTGCAGCACTATTTACATTAGCCAAGATATGAAAGCAACCTAAATGCTGTCAGCAGATGAATGGATAAAGAAGATGTGGTATCTATATACATACAGTGCACATATACATACATATATACATATAGTGGCATACTGCGCTATGTGCTGTGCTTAGTAGCTCAGTCGTGTCTGACTCTGTGACCCCATGGACTGTAGCCCGCCAGGCTCCTCTGGCCATGGAATTCTCCAGGCAAGAATACTGGAGCGGGTTGCCATGCTCTCCTCCAGGAGATCTTCCTGTCCCAGGAATCAAACTGGGGTCTCCTAAATTGCAGACAGATTCTTTACGAGCTGAGCTACCAGGGAAGCCCACAGTGGCATATTACTAAGCCACAAAAAAAGAAATAATGCCATTTGCAGCAACTTTATCATACTAGAGGTGATCATACTAAGTGAAGTAAGTCAGATAGAGAAAGAAAAATACCACATGATATTACTTACACGTGGAATCAAAAAAGATGCTGATGAACTTATATACAAAACAGAAATAGACCAACAGACATAGAAAACAAATTTATGGTTACCAAAGGGGAAAGAGGGGGAGGAATAAATTAGGAGCTGGGGATTATCATATACACACTACTGTATATAAAATATTAATAGATAACCAACAAGGACCTACAGTATAGCACAGGGAACTACACTCAATATTTTGCAATAACCTATAAGGAAAAAGAATCTGAAAAAATAGATATATATACATATTTATAACTTACTTTTATATACATCTGAAACTAACACAACATTGTAACCCAACTATACTTGAACAAAATTAAAAAATAATAAATATAAATGGAATTTAGCAGATTAGGAAATGGTTAAAAAAATTTTTTTAATTTACCTTTTTGAATGCCCAGCACTGTAAAACCTTTTAGAGGCCATTAGTGACATTATTAAAACAAACACTATGGAAAGTAATACAAAAAGATCAAAAATTTTCATGTATTAGGTATTAAATTTTTAATAATATTAAAAATTTCCGGCACTTCCCTGGCGGTCCAGTGGTAAATCAAGAGACAGCAGTTCAATCCCTGGTCTGGGAAGATTCCACATGCTGTAGGGCCATTAAACCCATGAGCTACAACTCCTGCAGCCTGCATGCCCTTGCTCCACATCGAGAGAAGCCACCTCAATGAGAAGCCTGAGCGCTGCTTCTAGAAGGGAGCACCAGCTTCCGCGCTAGAGAAAGCCCACACACAGCAATGAAGACCCAGCACAGCCAAAACTAAAACATATTTTTTTAATTTATGATATCTCTGGTATCAATATGGTATTGATCTGGTATATATCTGGTTTTGATCTGGTATATATATATATCTGGTATTGATCTGGTATATATCTGGTATATATTGATCTGATATATGTCTGGTAACAATATGCTGCCTCTTATCTGAAGTGTCAGAGACCCTAAGTAATTACCTCCACCTTACTGAAACCAGCTTATCAGATCTCCTGAGTTGAATTCCCAGGCTCTCCCCAAGGTATTGGGAATTTGATACTACTGGCCTACTGTGTGTGTGCATATAAAAGGAAGAAGGCATCATGGCAGGTGTAATTGCAAGGATCAAGGGCCGTCTAGAGAGGACTCTGTTTCAGCACACTGAGAGGAGTTTACTTGAAGAGGCATAATACCGAATCAAGGTCTGGGCCGGGTTCTCTCTCCTACCCCCACCGGGCACGTGCCTGTCGATGCACTTACTGAGCACCTGTGACGTTCCAGGCACTGGCCCCTCATTATTACATCATCCCTCCTAAATCACTGCACTTGAATCCTCTCAGCCCCGTGGTTCCCAGACCTCATGCAGGTGGGCTCATGGGGTAGCTTAAGTTTTCAGGGGAAATCCAGCAGGCTCAGGGTTTCTTGGGAACTGAGCAAACTAGTAATTCAAGAGGGTTCACAGTTTCAATATTCGATCACACTACATTCCTTTGGATGTCATCAAACTTTGCAAAACTGGGTTATCTGATAAAAAGCAAGTACTGTGTGAAACTCAGTGTGGATTGATCTTCCCCCTAAATCCATAAGTTGTGTCGTGTCCCCCAGGAGCCTGCACACATTCCATTAGTAGGAAATCGTGATTATTTAAGGACAAAATAAAAAGATTACTTTTCTTTCAATGTATGTCTATTTTTTCAAGAAGCTTTTAAGTTGTTAGGACATAATTATTAAGTTGATTCAAACCTAACTACTTAATAAACAGGACTGTTGAACATTTACTTTGGCTAAGAAGCCTTGCAAAATAAAAAAAAAGTTACCAAGAGCCAGGGGACCAGAAACAAGAGTTTTAAAACCTCATTGAAGAGGTAAGAATCAGATTCAGAGAAGCTGAGTAATCTGTACAAAGTGATGAAACTCGGACTTGAATGAATATGTATGTGGTTCCAAAGTCCATGTTCTTTCTACCACCCTGTGTTGCCTCCTGCATGTGAGAAAACAAACCATCTCCATCAATAGAAACACAGCACCAGACTCGGTCACTGCCTCATCAAGGGGCTCACAGATGTAGCCGAGCCTGTTGTGGGGCCACAGCAACCCTTTCAGCATCATGTGGGCACGTGCTCAGCTGCTCGGTCGTGTCCAACTCCCCATGGACTGTAGCCCGCCAGGTTCCTCTGTGCATGGGATTCTCCAGGCCAGAATACTGGAGTGGGTTGCCATGCCCTCCTCCAGGGGATCTTTCTGATCCAGGGATCTAACCCATGTCTCTTGCGTCTCCTGCATTGTCAAGCAGATTCTTTACCAGTGAGCCACCTGGGAAGCCCAGCATCATATCACCCACTCCAAATATTTATAATCTTCCAGTAACCCCATTCTGCTTCCCCAATTGATGTTCTCTGTCTGGTTCATAATATATACCAAATTCAAGTCCCTAAGGAAAAAGACTACCCCTATCCAAAGCAACTCGGCTTACAATACATAGAGACGTGATGTCAGTTCAGGCCAGTCTGTGATGAAAGCTAGACGTGGGATGTTGGAAATTCAGTAATGAAGAGAGTTCCATGAAAGGAGAACTGATGGAGTTTCCCAATAACCAAGGGGAATCTTTCTGACTGTACAAACACTTCAGGAAATTCTCAGACTAGAAAGATCAGGATAGGACATGATGTTAGAGGTACTTCCAAGGGATATAGTAGATTATTAGAGAAGTCCTTCCTTCACCACAAATAAATGCAGCTTCTTCAAAACAAAAAAGTATGCAAAAGAAAATCCTTATAGCAAAAATGTTGAATTTATTATTACTTGCCACACACACACACAAACAGTGGGGTGATGAATAATTTAATCATGATTTACATCATGACAAAAAAAGGCCAAAAATAATCAAATGCAAATGATAAAAAAAACACCAGCTGTTATACTTAAGGGAAGATCAGGGACTTTTCACATGATTGCTGTATCCCCCAAGGCCTTCTCCTCTGTGAGTGCTTAATAATTGTGAGTGGGTTGAATTGAACCAAATTAGTGGACACCAACCTAAATACTGCAGTGAATTTCAAAATGCTACCGTGAGCTAAAACAAAACTCTGTAACCAAGACTTTTTTTCTCTAAATCAACCACCATTAGCATGGTATGTAAATGAAATCCCAATAAAGCTGCTTTAAAAAATCACTATTAATATCTATGCAAGCACGTGTGCTCAGTCATGTCTGACTCTTTTGACCCCTATTTTCTCTAAATTTTCAGGCAAGAATACTGGACTGCGTTGCCATTTCCTTCTCCAGGGGATCTACCTGACCCAGGGATTAAACCTGTGGTATGTAATTTTATGGTATGTAAATTTTATGGTATGTAAATGAAATCCCAATAAAGCTGCTTTAAAAAATCACTATTAATATCTATGCAAGCACGTGTGCTCAGTCATGTCTGACTCTTTGTGACCCTATGGACTGTAGCCTACTAGGCTACCTTATTCATGGGATTTTCGAGGCAAGAATACTGGACTGCGTTGCCATTTCCTTCTCCAGGGGATCTACCTGACCCAGGGATTAAACCTGTGTCTTCTGCTTTAGCAGGCAGATTCTTTGCCACTGTACCACCTGGGAAGCCCCATTAATATCTATGCTGCTGCTGCTGCTGCTGCTGCTGCTAAGTCACTTCAGTCGTGTCCGACTCTGTGCCACCCCATAGACGGCAGCCCACCAGGCTCTGCCGTCCCTGGGATTCTCCAGGCAAGAATACTGGAGTGGGTTGCTATTTCCTTCTCTAGTGCATGAAAGGGAAAAGTGAAAGTGAAGTCACTCAGTCGTGTCCGACTCTTAGCGACCCCATGGACTGTAGCCTACCAGGCTCCTCCGTCCATGGGATTTTCCAGGCAAGAGTACTGGAGTGGGGTGCCATTGCCTTCTCCTTAATATCTATGAGGTTCTCTTAAATTTGCACAGGTAATAGTTTATAATTTCCTCTTCATTTTGTAAAAATTTATTTTCCATTCACATTTCTTTTCACAGCTTTTAATTTCTCCAAGATACATAAGTAACACGTGTGTTCATAAGCATGCTTACAAAAAATTCAATTACACAAGAGAACTGAGAAACAGTTTGACTAAATAATTAAGAGCCTAGGTTTTGGGGACAGGCCGGGTTTAATACTTGACTCTACCACTTACTAATAAGTTACTTAAAACTTTTGGGCCTCACTTTGTCTATGAAGGGGAGATGATCATGATGATAATAATAATTTTCTGAGTGCTTTATGTGTCAAGGCCTGTTCTAATAAGCTTCCATGTGTCCCTCAGTTAACCCTCCCAACAACTCCATTACTTCTATTCACATTTTGCAGATGAGGAAACTGAAGCACAGAGTGTTCAGGTAATTTGTTTTAAACTCACAGTTGCACTCCTAGGCTATAAGCTGAGACACAAACTCTTAAATGTCTGTCGACTGGAAGAGTCTACACTCTCAACCACAACCATCTTCCTCCTGGGGTTGTAATGAGTAAGTGAAATAAAAAAAAGTAAAGCTTTAGGACAGGGTCTGCCACATGCAAAAATGTTATCTTTTATTAACTGTTATAAAGTAAAAAGCCAAAATCTCCCTTTATCTGTGCTCCACTGCCCTCTCTCCTCAAAAGAAATCACTACTACACATACAGTTTATACTTAAATATATATTTATTTATGCAAATGGAATAATACTAGCCATTTTATTCAGCTAAATGCTTTTAACTTATCTATACATCTTTGGATAGTTGGAATCATTTACATGACAGTGCACAAGGGTCATTTAATTTAGGATGAAGTTCAGTTCATTTCAGTCGTTCAGTCGTGTCCGACTTTTGCGACCCCAAGGACTGCATCACGCCAGGCCTCCCTGTCCATCACCAACTCCCGGAGCTTACTCAAACTCACGTCCTCTGAGTCAGTGATACCATCCAACCATCTCATCCTCTGTCGTCCCCTTCTCCTCCCACCTTCAATCTTTCCCAGCTTCAGGGTCTTTTCCAATGAGTCAGCTCTTCACATCAGGTGGCCAAAGTATTGGAGTTTCAGCTTCACCATCAGTCCTTCCAATGAACATTCAGGACTGATCTCATTTAGGATAGACTGGTTGGATCTCCTTTGTGTCCAAGGGACTAATACTAAACATTTTATTTAGCTAAATGCTTTTAACTTATCTATACATCTTTGGATACTTGGAATTGTTTACATGACAGTGCACAAGGGTCATTTAATTTAGGATAAAGGTCAGTTCAGTTCAGTCGCCTTTTAGGATAAAGGAGATGGTTTAATTCAGTGGAGAAGGTGAACATGAGAAATGACAAGGAAATGGGCTTTAAGTTTCTGGGACAGCAAACTGTGGGAAGGTAGATATATGGGGGAACTGATGGAAGACCTAGTGAGCAAACCTTGTTATATGGATTCCTCTAGGGCTGTCTCTGAGCTGAGAGGAGGTCTAGTCCTTCCTGGTAAATAGAGAATGGGGATACTTTATAAATTTGTGGCCTGCTTTTAGGAAACTAGGGAAAAGGCACAGAGCTTTCCTTATCTCTGTTTCTTCCCACTTGCCTTCAGCTCCAAATAAGCTTTCTGCCAAAGTGATGTATTTGGGGTGGCATTTTCTGCTCCCCCTCACTAACTGATGACAGGGAAAACACTCATGCCTGGCTCCCTATAAGCTGTTGCTGTGCTCGAGTCTCCCGGGGGGTGACTGTGAAGGATAGTAATGAAGGGTGATGCTTCCAGCAAGCAGAGCATTGAACAGTTCATTCGCTGTTGATGTTGATGATGATAAGCAGTCACCAACTCAGTCTGGAGGGGGAAGTGATCACATAAAAATAAAAATACACGTAAATTCCTGTAATCACAAGTCACTTGACTGGTTCATCAGGAATCTAGAAGGAACAAGATAGAAAGATTATAAGATCAAATGTAAAGAGGTCTGGGAAAGTAGCACCTGAATGAACCTAGGCAAGTAAGCACAAAATGTGTGGATCCTTGTGTCTCACATCAATGCCTGAAGGAGCACATCTCCCTAGGAGGAAGCCCTGAACACCTCTGTGGATGGAATCACGTGTCTGGCAGAGATCAGCTCACCTCTGCCCTCAGCTACCCATGAACATAGTGGACCTGTGAACAAAATGCACAGTAATGGACATGGAAGCTATTCATGAGCTCAGCTACAGTTGATCTAGCTGTTGCCACTGCTACTACAGATTTGATTTGTTAGAATTAAAGACCAAATTTGAGCCTTCAGCATGGCACCGTTCCTCAAGGGGACCAATCAGTTACTTAAGACAATATGTGATTAAATCAGATGTTGCAGGTATGAGTGAGTCTGCCTTCATTGCCCTAAGTGCATCAGCCAACAACACCAGGCTGTGCTAAATATTCCTCCTCCCTATTCCTTCATATCTCAAGAAAATCTTACCATTGCATTGACCATATTGCATTCTAATTTTCTGTGGCTATTCCAACCAAGCTGCCAACTCCCTGATGGTGGTGTCTAAGTGTTATTTTTCTTGAGTTCCCTACCCCTCTCACAGGGCTATCCCACATATATACCATACGCTTTATAAATATTTGGTAAGTAAATGAATAAGTTTCAAAAAAGCTCATGCAAACACCTAAAGGAGGGATGGTAAGAGCCATAACTAGTCTAGCGGCAGTGGGGGCTGAACCTTCGCAACAGCGCAAGAGCTTCTTTGCTATGATTGGCCCCACGTCAGTCCCCACATTCCCCAGCCTGGGGAATCCAGCAAAGGAACCAGGAATCCCCAGGGAAACAGACTTTGAAGGTCAGCGGGATTTGATTAGAGAATTTCCACAGGACTGGGGAAAACAGAGACTCTTGGAGGGCATGAACCAAACCTTGTGCCCCCCAGGACCCAGAGGATAGGAGCAGTGATCCCAGAAGAGACAGAGCAGACCACCCTGTGAGTGTTTGGGGGCCTCCTGTGGAGGTGTGGGTCCACAGTGGCCCACCTCGGGGTCAGGGCAGTGGCATTAGCAGTCCTGGGAGGTGCAGTGTGTTGGCACAAGTCCTCTTGGAGGAGGTCCCCATTAGCACTACCACAGAGCCGCCAGATGGACGATCCACAAACGAGATCATACCAAGTTGGGGAAGGGCAGTGACAAAAATAAAAACTGCCAAACAAACAAAACCTAATGTATTTGCACTATAATTATCTTTTAGCATTGATGTGATGATTAACAGCAAAATCACGTGTGAAGTACTTACTAAACAGGAATAAGCAGTCAACAAACAGCAGCTTTATTAATAACAAAGCTTTTAAGAGGAATGGAATTCAATGTAATTACAAGAATTACACATTCAATTTGAATTTTCTCCTTATTGAAATACAAAAACACAAAACAAAACACTTATTTTTAAGTGTCATACTGTCCTACTTTAAAGCACAGAAATTTATACTGCTATCCCTGAAAACTAAGGAGGGAAACCCGGTGGTCAAAAACTTTGAATATTTAGACTTAGGCTGTTGGATATCATTATCAAATTGGCCCTATAGCCAGCTATCCTCTCTTGCTTATTTACAGATTCAAAAAAACAGTAAGACTCCAAACGCAACTTGGTATACAGTATTGGACCCTGGAATAGAAAAAAATTATTGAAAAAACTGGTGAAATCTAAATAAAGTCTGCATGTTAGTTAAGTGATATTCCAATGTTAATTTCATCTTGATAAAGATCATGGTTGTGTAAGATGTTAATATTAAAGGAAGCTGGGTAAGGGGTATTCGGGAACTCTTGTTTTATTTTTAAGAACTTTCTGAAAATCTAAAATTATTTTTAACTAAGGTAAATATGAAAAGAATAACTTGGAGGACACACCCAAAGTGGAGCTTACAGCAAAAAAAGACAAGTTCCTGCTCTCAAGGACCTTGTAGTCCCATTGAGTCAGGAAATAACCTTGAAGTAATTTATGAAACAATGTTTCATCCCATGATACAGGCAGCACTATACAGTGATGAATAGGACAGACTGTCTGTCTCTCCACTTTCATAGCTGTGTGATACTGGATAAGTTGCTTCCCTGGTGGATCAGCAGTAAGAATTCACCTTCAATGTAGGAGACATAGGTTCAACCCCTGGGTCAGGAAGATCCCCTGGAGGTGGAAATCGCAACCCATGCCAGTATTCTTGCCTGGGAAATTTCATGAACAGAGGAGCCTGGTGAGCTACAGTCCACGGGGTCGCAAAGAGTCGGATGCAACTGAGCATGCATGCACTGGGTAAGTTTGTCAAACTCCACACCGCAGTTTCTTCAAATGTAAAAAGGAATGAAAATAATAGTACCTGCCACAGGTTTGTTTTGAGGATTCCACAATATGTTAAACACTTAGAGCTGAGTGCACTGTAAACTTTATAAGAATATTTGCTACTATGGCTATATTATAAAGTTTTAGTGTTATATTATAAAGTATAATACAAAAATAGATAGCACTTTCATATTGGAAAGCAAGAAGTAAAACTGTCATGATTTGCAAGTGACATGATACAATACATAGCAAATCCTAAAGACATCACCAAAAAACTAGAGCTCATCAATGAATTCAGTAAATTGCAGGAGACTAAATTAATATATAGAAATCTGTTGCATTTCTATACACAAACAATGAACTATCAAAAAGAGAAATTAAGGAGACAACACAGTTTACAATTGCATCAAAAAGAATAAAATACCTAAGAATAAACCTGCCTCAGGACATAAAAGACCTGTATTTGGAAAACTATAAGACACTGATGAAAGAAATTAAAGATGACAAACAGATGGGAAGATATACCGTGTTCTTGGACTGGAAATTTTAATGCTGTTAACATAATCACACTACCCAAGGAAATCTGCAGACTAAATGCAATTCCGATCAAAATACCCATTACACATTACACAGAACTCAAACAAATAACCCTAAAATTTACATGGAATCACAAAAGACTCTGAATTCCTCAAGCTATCTTTAAAAAGAAAAAACTGGAGCTATCATGCTCCCTGACTTCAAAATTACTACAAAATTACGGTATTCAAAACACTATAACACTGGCACAAAAACAGACACATAGGTCAGTGGAGCAGAATAAAGGGCCCAGAACTAAACACACATGCCTATGGCTCATTAATCTATGACAAAGGAGGTAATAATACACAACAGAAAAAAGCCAGTGTCTAATAAATGGTGCTGGGAAAACTGGACAGCAACAAGTAAAAGAATGAAATTAGAACATTCTTTAACACCATATACAAAAATAAACTCAAAATGGTTTAAAGTCCTAAATATAAAATGAGAAACCCTAAAGCTCCTGGAAGAAAATATAGGTGGAACATTCTTTGACATAAATAGCAATATTTTCCGGAATCTATTCATTGGAAGAACTGATGCTGAAGTTGAAGGTGCAATACTTTGGCCACTTGATGTGAAGAGCCAACTCATTGGAAAAGACTCTGATCCTGGGAAAGATTGAAGGCAGGAGGAGAAGGGGATGACAGAGGATGAGATGGTTGGATGGCATCACCGATTCAATGGACATGAGTTTGAGTAAACTCCGGGAGATGATGAGGCACAGGGAAGCCTGGTGTGCTACAGTCCCTGGGGTCACAAAGAATCAGACACAACTCGGCAACTGAACAACAACATAGCAACATTTCCCAAGACCTATTTCTAAAGGCATAGGATACAAAAGTAAAAATAGACAAATGGAATCTAATTAAATTTAAAAGTTTTTGCACAGCAAAGTAAACCATCAATAAAATGAAAAGATGACCTACAGAATTGGAGAAAATATTGCAAATTATATGACCAATAAGGGGTTAATATTCAGAATATATACAAAAAGCACTTACATTTCAGCATCAAAAGAATAAACAACCAAATCAAACAATGGGTAGAATACTTGAATAGACATTTTTCCAAAGGAGACCGTGCAGATGACCAACAGACATATGAAAAGAGGCTTAGCATCACTAATTATTAGAGCAATGCGAATCAAAACCACAATGAGGTATCAACTCACATCTGTCAGAATAGCTATCATCAAAAAGTCTACAAATGACAAATGTTGGAGAGGATGTGGAGAAAAGGGAACCCTAATACACTCTTGGTGGGGATATCAATTGAGGCAGTCACTATGGAAAACAGTATGAAGTTTCCTCAAAAAATTAAAGTAGAAATATCATGTCTCCATGCAAAGTTACTTCAGTCTCTTTGTGACCCCATGGATTGTAGCACCCCAGGCTTCTCTGTCCACAGGATTCTCCAGGCAAGAATACTGGAGTGGGTTGCCCTGCCCTCCTCCAGAGGAACTTCCTGACCCAGGGATTGAACCAGCTTCTCTATGTCGAAGCCCAGAAATACCATATGATCCTGAAATTCCACTCTTGAATAGATATCTGGAAAAAATGAAAACACTTAAATCAAGAATATACAAACAACCCCAATATTCACAGCAGCACTATTTACAATAGCCAAGACACAGAAGCTACCCAAGTGCCCATCAACAGATATTGAATTAATATGCGTGTGTGTGTGTGTGTCTCTCTCTCTCACACACACACACATATACACACAATGGAATATTATTCAGCCATCAAAAATGAAATTCTGCCATTTGCAGCAATGTGAGTGGCCTAAGGCTTCCCTGATGACACAGATAGCAAAGAATCTGCCTGCAACGCAGGAGACCCTAGAGAATGTTATGCTTGATGAAGTAAGTCAGACAGATAAAGACAAATATAAAGTGTGGACTTCTGGGACCTTTGATATAGACAGCAGCTCTCTGATTTCCCAGGATCGTGCATATGGAAGGAGTGGTTTCTTTGACTGGTAAGTTTTATGGTGTTGTTCTGAAAGTTCTTCCTCTGTTTCCTTTCTTGTAAAACTAAGTAAGGCAATTTCTGTCATTATCAACTGGACCCTGACTATTACACTGCTTCATGGGATTACTTTGTGTATTACATGAACTAATGCACAAGGTACATCAAAAACCATGCCTGACACATAGTAAGAGCTCAATAATTCATCTTTGAATTATCTTTAAATTACAGTCATTAATATTGCTGAAATTCGATTGCTCTTGGCTTTTCTGCTTTCCTTAGCAAGTATTATTTCTTTCTCCTTTTCTAATGTTTTATATTTTATTTTCTGTGTACATTTTTAAAAACTTAAAGATGTATTATGTTTTGTTTCAACTGAAGTATAGTTGATGCACAACATGAGTTGCAGAAGTAGAACATAGTGATTCACAACTTTTAAAGGTTTAGCTATTATAAAATATTGGCTATAATTTCTGTCAGTTCAGTTCATTTGCTCAGTCGTGTCTGACTCTTTGTGACCCCATGGACTTGCAGCAGTCATTTTCTGTGCTGTACAATATATCCACCACCCTAGCTGCTGTCCAAGAATTTGAAAGCCAGAGTCAGAACTTTGGCTCCAGACCTACACTATGCCTATAGAGTCACAAAAGCAAATGTGAACTGTGGTAACACTCACTGAAATAAAAATCACAGAGCTGCAGAGGGCTGATGAGAAAGATCATGACTTTACTTTAGGACATGTAGTTCCTATGGAACATCCAAATGAACATTTCAAGAATGTGATAGGAAATACAAATTTATAAGGAAGACATTTAGGCTAAATTTATGCCAGGGAATGAGATAAGTGATATGTAAACATTTCCTTTATCCTGATAGCAACCAAGTGACAAGATATTATTAAGTCCAGGAAAATGAGCTTTATACAAGCCTGGAACTGATAAAAGTATGGACAGTAAATGAACCCGTGGAGTGATATGAGATCACGGGTCAAACAGGAGATGGCAAGAGTAAACATTGACATTTTAGGAATCAATGAACTAAAATGGACTGGAATGGGTGAATTTAACTCACATGACCATTATATCTACTATTGTGGGCAAGAATCTCTTAAAAGAACTGAAGTAGCCATCATAGTCAACAAGAGTCTGAAATGTAATGCTTGGATGCAGTCTCCAAAATAACAGAATGATCCCTGTTCATTTCCAAGGCAAACAATTCAGTATCACAGTATCAATAATGCTGAAGAAGCTGAAGTTGAACAGTTCTACGAAGACCTACAAGACCTTCTAGGACTAACACCCCAAAAAAGATGTCCTTTTCATCATAGGGGACTGGAATGCAAAAGCAGGAAGTCAAGAGATACCTGGAGCAACAGGCAAGTTTGGCCTTGGAGGACAGAATGAAGCAGGGCAAAGGTCAATAGAGTTGTACCAAGAGAACTCACTGGTCATAGCAAACGCCCTCTTCCAACAACACAAGAGAAGACTCTACAGATGGACATCACCAGATGGTCGACACCAAAATCAGATTCACTGTATTCTTTGCATCCAAAGATGGAGAAACTCTATAGAGTCAGCAAAAACAAGACCGGGAGCAGACTGTGGCTCAGATCATGAACTCCTTATTGCCAAATTCAGACTTCAATTGAAGAAAGCAGGAAAACCTCTAGACCATTCAAGTGTGACCTAAATCAAATCCCTTATGACTATACAGTGGAAGTGAGAAATAGATTCAAGGGATTAAATCTGATAGACAGAGTCCCAGAAGAACTATGGATGGAGGTTCGTGACATTGTACAGGAGGCAGTGAAAAAGAAATGCAAAAAGGCAAAATGATTGTCTGAGGAGGCCTTACAGATAGCTGAGAAAAGACATGAAAGGCAAAGAAGAAAAGGAAATATGCCCATTTGAATGCAGAGTTTCAAAGAATAGCAAGGAGAGATAAGGAAGCCTTCCTTAGTGCAAAGAAATAGAGGAAAACAATAGAATGGGAAAGACTAGAGATCTCTTCAAGAAAATTAGAGATACCAAGAGAACATTTTATGCAAAGATGGTCATAATAAAGCATAATAAAGGACAGAAATGGTATGGACCTAACAGAGGCAAAAGATATTAAGAAGAGGTGGCAAGAATACACAGAAGAACTATACAAAAAAGATCTTAATGACTCAGATAACCACGATGGTGTGATCACTCACCTAGAGCCAGACATCCTGGAATGTGAAGTCAAGTGGGCCTCAAGAAGCATCACTATGAACAAAGCTAGTGGAGGTGATGGAATTCCAGCTGAGCTATTTCAAATCCTAAAAGGTGGTGCTGTGAAAGTGCTACACTCAATACGCCAGCAAATTTGGAAAACTCAGCAGTGGCCACAGGACTGGAAAAGGTCAGTTTTCATTCCAATCCCAAAGAAAGGCAATGCCAAAGAATGCTCAAACTACCACACAATTGCACTCACCTCACACGCTAGTAAAGTAATGCTCAAAATTCTCCAAGCCAGGCTTTAGCAATACGTGAACTGTGAACTTCCAGATGTTCAAGCTGGATTTAGAAACGGCAGAGGAACTGGAGATCAAATTGCCAACATCTGTTGGATCATCAATAAAGCAAGAGATTTCCAGAAAAACATCTTCTGTTTTATTGACTACGCCAAAGCCTTTGACTGTGTGGATCACAACAAACTGAAAAATTCTCAAAGAGATGGGAATAAGAGACCACCTGATGTGCTTCCTGAGAAATCTGTATGCAGGTCAAGAAGCAACAGTTAGAACTGGACATGTAATAGCAGACTGGTTCTAACTCAGGAAAGGAGTACGTCAAGGCTGTATATCGTCACCCTGCTTATTTAACTTATATGCAGAGTACATCAAGAGAAAGGTTGGGCTGGATGAAGCACAAGCTGGAATCAAGATTTCCAGGAGAAATATCAACAACCTAAGACATGCAGATGACACCACCCGTACGGCAGAAAGCGAAGAAGAACTAAACAGCCTCTTGATGAAAGTGAAAGAGCAGAGTGAAAAAGTTGACTTAAAACTCAGCATTCAGAAAACTAAGTTCATGGCATCTGGTCCCATCACTTCATGGCAAATAGATGCGGAAACAGTGGAAACAGTGAGAGACTTTATTTTACTGGGCTCCAAAATCATTGCAGATGGTGAGTGCAGCCATGAAATTAAAAGACACTTGCTCCTTGAAAGAAAAGCAATGACCAACCTAGACTGCATATTAAAAAGCAGAGACATTACTTTGCCAACAAAAATCCATCTAGTCAAAGTTATTGTTTTTCCAGTAGTCACGTATGGATGTGAGAGTTGGACTATAAAGAAAGCTGAGCAACGAAGAATTGATGCTTTTGAACTGTGGTGTTGGAGAAGACTCTTGAGAGTCCCTTGGACTGCAAGGAGATCCAACCAGTCCATCCTAAAGGAAATCAGTCCTGAATATTCATTGGAAGGACTGATGCTGAAGCTGAAATTCCAATATTTGGCCACCTGATGCGAAGAGCTGACTCATTTGAAAAGACCCTGGTGCTGGGAAAGATTGAAGGCGGGAGGAGAAGGGGATGACAGAGGATGAGATGGTGGGATGGCATCACCGATTCAGTGGACATGAGTTTGAGTAAACTCCGGGGGTTGGTGATGGACAGGGAGACCTGGTGTGCAGCAGTCCATGGGATTGCAAAGAGTCTTACACGCCTGAGCGACTGAACTGAACCGAAGGAGTGTTCATAGCGCAAGAAGTAAAGGCCACTGACGGAAACGTAAAGTTCATCAAGAGTTAAGAGGTGGCACAAGAGAAGTTTAAACAGGAAAATGGGGATCAAAATAGAAGAGAAAACAAGAGAATGTGTTACCACAGAATCCCTGGGAAGAGAGCCTTTCATGAAAGGAGACAGGCGTCAAGTGCCCCTCAGTGATCAAATTTGATAAGGACCAAAACGAGTTTTCCAGATTTAGCAACAAAAGACTCTGCACATATTTATACTTTAATATTTAACTTAAGCTCTGTAAGATGATTCTATTATATCTCAGAGTATATGTCTGCTGATTCCTTTATCCCTAGGACCAAGCACATATAATGGATAAATGAATGTTTCTGTTTTATGAATGAGGAAATTTGGGCAAGGCTTTCTCAGGTGACCCAGTGGTAAAGAATCTGCCTGCCAATTCAGGAGATGTGGGTTGGATCCCTGGGTCAGGAAGATTCCTTGGAGAAGGAAATGGCAACCCATTCCAGTATTCTTGCCTGGGAAATCCCAGGGACAAAAGAGCCTGGCAGGCTACTGTCCCGTGGGATCTCAGAAGAGTCAGACATGACTTGGCAACTAAACAACAGCACAAATTTGGGGACATAGAAATATACTTAATGGTGCTAGCTCAAAGACGGATCAGGAAAGAGTTTTCTTTCCTGAGTGAAGTGTTATGCACAAAAGAGAATTGCTATGATGAATAAAAATATACCTACAAAGAAATAATTATCAAAACAATTTAGGAAGTATTTGTAGCTGGTTTTAGGAAAAGTTTTCTTCCTGACTGCCTCTTGCTGTCAAATATTCACCTCGATATTCCTTCTTTTGAAAAAATCATCTGAAGCTATTGTTACCAAACACAAGTTCATGTGCCCGATGCAAGTGAGATGAAACAAACCGAAGCGTCAGTAGTTGGAGCAGAAACATTTATTGCAGGGTCACGCAAGGAGACAGGTGGCTTGTATCCGAAAAACCCCCAACTCCTCTAAAGGTTTCAGCAAATCACTTTTAAAGGCGAGATGAGAGAAGGGCATGGCTAGTTGTTGCCAACTTCTTGATGGAGGAATCATTTGTTCTTGCAGCTGCCCACGTAGGTCAGTCAAATGTTCCTGTAAACTTCCAACAAGACAAATACTATTGTTTCTTCTGCAACTCTTTAATCTCTAAATGAATGGACTCTTAAAAGCCAGAGCCTTAAGAATAGGCCATCGTATATATTTCAGGCTACAGGCAACATTCTTTTACAAAAAAGCACAGAATCAGCATGATTAAACACGGGCACCAGAGCAAAAGTTCAAAGCAAAACACATTTTAAGCTAAATGCAGAAAATTCAGAAATAAACATCGTCGCTACAGTGGAGTATACTCAGGAATGTGCACCATGTAAACACTATGACTCCCCCTCTGTGACTTGGGAGACAGTTACAAAGTGTTTGCTTCATAATGACTTAACTATTTGCATGTTTTATGTATTAGTATTTTTCTATGCGTTTCATTTTTTAAAAAATATTATTTAAAATACAGAATGTACTGTTTATAACGCTCCCTCGATTTTTTCATTGAGAAGACATGTCTAAGTAGCAATCTGAGGGCTTCCCTGGTAGCTCAGTGGTAAAGAATCTGCCTGCCAATGCAGGAGACATGGTTCGACCCCTGATCTGGGTAGCGGAGCAACTAAGCCCATCTGTCGTAAGTACTGAGCCTGTGCTTAGAGCCTGGGGTGCCAGCCGCTGAGCCCTCGTGCCACAGTTCCTGCAGCCTAAACACCTAGAGCCTGTGCTCCGCAACAAGAGATGCCACCGCGATGGAAAGCCTGCCCACCGCATCCAGAGAAACCCTGCGCAGCAACACAGACCCAGCACAGCCAAAAATGAATGCATAAAGGCTTTAAAAATGAAAAGAAAAAACCACACACAAGTAGCATTTTGATTCTGGCAAAGAAACTGTGTCTTCTCATGGTTTAAATTTATACCGAAGACAAGTGGGGAAAAAAAACCCTTTGAAAGACAAATCCATTGTGTGTTTCCAGCCGATAAGAGCATAATACTTCCTCGTTGTCATTAATGAATAATACACGCTTTTCAAAGTTCCATAAGACATTCCAAACAAAGAAAACACTCAAATGAGTCACCTGTTTCCACAGTCAAGGTTAAGAAGCCGTATAAATTTCTCCAGCCTCCGGCACAGAACACCAGATGCCCCGTAAGGGCGAGGCGGCGGCGATGCGGCTGGCGCTGCTGTGCGCCGCGTGCCTGCTGCCCGGCAGCCCGGCCCTGCCGCTCGGCCCGGGCACGGTGGGCGAGGGCGACCCGCGCTGGCAGCAGGCTCAGGTATGTCTCCGGCCCGCTCATCCGGGCCGCACGGGCTTTCCAGACAAACTGTGCTTTGCCACTTTAACAACTTTCCCGATTATAAAGGCAGTGTATGCTTTCATCAACTAGCGATTAAGTGCAGGCTCTGAAGCCTGCCCAAAGGGGATTCAAGTTCCACCTCCTCCACTCGACTGAGTGAATGAACAGAGGCATGTTATTAACCTTTGAGCTTCAGTTTTCTAGCTGGAAGATATGATGATATCAATCAAATGGGGGTGTTGTGAAGCAACATCACTGAGACATATTATATAAATTGAGGCTTTCCTGGCCAATACCATGTATTGCAACTTGAGATAGTCTCATAAAGAGCAAAGCAATGCCTCTTAAGATGAGCACCCTAGTGATGGAGAGACTTGAGAACAGAAAATGAGGGTAGACGTTGCAGCTCTCCTGCTGATAAACCGATGATGATGGGCGAGGCATGAACTTCTGACTTCGTTTTCTCATATATCCAGTGGAGATAGTAGTGCTGTGTTTTATACCTGGAGGGTTAGTCTAGCAAATAAATGAAGTGGTAGCAATAGCAACTATCGTGTATGTAACAATTTCAGATTATGAAACACGTCCTGTACGTGGTGTCATTGAATCCTCAGCTCTATCCTGGGAAAAAGGAGAACCAAAGTAAAGTTGATTCACATCCCATATACTTGCTAACTGTAGAGACAAGAGTCAAGAACAAGTTCTGGTTCAAAACTCACGTACTTTCCAATATATTCCTTAATAATTATCCGAACGTGAGTGAGGGACAGAAAGGGTGAGTGGCTCAGTCGAGTCCAACTCTTTGTGACCCCACGGACTGTAGCCCACGGGGCTCCTCTGCCCGTGGATTTCCCGGGTAAGAATACCAGAGTGGGTGGCCATTCCCTTCTCCAGGGGATCTTCCTGACCCAGGGATTGAACCCAAGTCTCCTTGGGTTCTCCTTCAGATCCTTTACCGGCTGAGCCACCAGAGAAGCCCAAAGTGTAAGTAATTATTACTTGGTAAAAGTATTGTTTATAAATTTAAGCTTTAAGCATAAGAAAAGTTGAGTTTTATTTCACAGTAACTTTGACTTTTTTAAAAGTCCCTGTGATGTGTTGGATTGAACCGTATGAAATTACTGACATTTGACCATTCTTAAAATGTATTGATCTATTTCATTTTTGGCTGCTCTGGCTCTTCGTTGCTGTGTGCGGGCTTCCTCCAGCTGCAAAGCGTGGCCTTCTCATCGTGCTGGCGTCTCTCGTAAAGGAGGATGGGCTCAGTAGCTGTGGCAGTGGGCTGAGTTGCCCCACAGCGTGTGACCCCACAGCAGGGGTCAAACCCATGTCCTCTGCATTGGCAGGCAGAGTTTTAACAACTAGACCATCAGGGAGGTCCTATTTGACTGTTTTCTTTTGATCTGAAAAACGTCCATTTCATATGGTTCCACCTTCTGGATTCTCCAGCGGGAGTCCACTTAGAGGAGTATTGAGCCCCCTCACCCAGGGGGCAGATTGCCAATAAACCAGAGGGATGTTCTCTAGTTTTAAAGGAAGGTAGGAAAAGTCATCTCAAGGATTCAGAGAGATTTCTTCCAGAGGGTGTGTTTGTAAAGCTGGTAGCTCTGGAAGGGAGAAAATGAGCTATTTGTTTTTAAATCAGGGATTAACTCCCACCTGTCATGGATGAACAGTAAGTACTTGTTGTACTGAATGAAACACAGTCCTTGGGAACAGGAAGAGAGAGCACCTTCCTGCTAAGGTTACTTAAGTGAAGTTCATACACCGAACTCATTTCGACGACACTATCACACATTAACATGACGCGATACGTTTTTCTGAGGAAATGGGCTTTGGAATCAGAATAGGAGTTCAAATACCTGTTCCTTTGGTTGCTCACGGGGTGACTTCATGCAAGCTACTTCCCTTCTCTGAGCCGTGATTCTTCAAATGTGAAACAGGAAAGTATTGCCACACCCAACTTCCAGGATGCTTATGAGGTTTAAATAAGATAAGTATATAAAGCTCCTGGGGCAGTCCCTGCCACTACTAAGTGCTTCATCAAAGTTCTTGGGAGGCTGCTGCTGTTGTAATTTTCATTCACTCTCTATTTTTTCCTATTTATGCTGTGGAACTGCTATCCTCACACCCATTCACTAGGGTTTTTAAGAAATTCCCAGGGACCTAACTGCGCATGGAATACACCTAAGAGAACTGCTTTATCTTACAGCTTCACACAGTGGATTTTACAAAGAATTTAACTATGCAAAGAGTGCTGGCCTGGCAAGCAGTCAAGAGACTCAGGGCCAGTTTGCCTACTAACTTAATACGTGACCATAGAGCAGATCATTTAGTTACTATGAGTTTTGATTTCTTCACCTAGAGAATACATGTATTAAATGAAATAATGTCCTAATATCCTTTCCCAGGACTAAAAATGTTAAGACCTTTAACCTCAGGGGACCTGATCTCCAGAGAGTCTTAGAAAGGGCTGGGTGACTTTGGATCTCCCCAAAGGGTCTCTGATGCCAAGGGCAGATTTCAGGTTCACACACACCTTGAGGGCACACTGGGCACTGTTCCTGATTATTAAAAACAAGTCTGTGTTTTATAAATTATACAATGGGTTTCTTCTCAAAATATTTAATGCGATAATAGAAAAATAGACGGACTCTTTCTTTTGGCCATGAAATGAAATGGCAGTGACTCATCGTCAATATTAAAGTTTCTTCTCATGAATGCACTCTTGTTTTACCTGGTTACTGAGTAACTATTCTGCCTTCAAACTACTATTTGGGTCCATAGGAATCAGAGGCAAAGATGTGCAGACTTCTGAGATAACAGAAGACAACAAACAAGAATTATAGATCAATTACTCTCTTTCCAACAGGACTATCTCAAGAGATTTTATTCATCTGACTCAAAAATCAAGAATGGCAATAGTTTAGAAGTCAGACTCAAGCGGATGGAAGGATTCTTTCACCTGCCCATAACTGGAATATTAAGCCCCCGTATTATAGAGATCATGCAGAAGCCCAGATGTGGAGTACCAGATGTTGCAGAATATTCGCTATTCCCAAATCGCCCAAAATGGACTTCCAAAGTAGTCACCTACAGGTCAGTTTTGCTTCGGCTCATTTTGGCAAAAACAATATAGCCTTTTTCCTAAAAGGTCAAACATTGTTTTCTTGCTTGCTACCAGGATCATGTCATATACTTCAGACTTACCACATGTCACAGTGAGTCAATTAGTGGCCAAGGCCCTCAAAATATGGAGCGAAGTGATCCCACTGACGTTTAAGAGAGTTAGATGGGGAACTGCTGACATCATGATTGGCTTTGCAAGAAGAGGTAAGGAAGATTCCTTCAGGCTGATCCTGTGTGCTGTTTTGCTTATTGTTTATATCAGTGCCCTCTTGTTTACCAGATTTAAAATCTTTAATGAAATATAGATAGATTATAGACAGATACATAGATCTCATTAATGGGATACAGATGTAAGGATATATATATATATATATATACGTCAACGTTACTACATTTTTTCTAGTCCATTAATTTAGATCCACTTTTTATAGCAGAAGATGGCAAACTATGACCCATGTGCCAAATCTGTAAATAAATATTTATTAGAACATAGCCATTCAGTTCAATTCAGTCACTCAGTCGTGTCCGGCTCTTTGTGACCCCATGGACTGCAGCACACCAGGCTTCCCTGTCCATCACTAACTCCCAGAGTTTACTCAAATTTATGTCCATCGAACTGTGGTCTTCTGCAATGCAGGCGCATTCTTTACCTACTGAGCTATGAGGGAATCCGGAACATAGCCATGTTCTTTCATTTACTTATTGTCTGTGAGTGCTTTGGGGCTACAATGACAGACTTTAGTAAATGCAACAGAGATCATGAAGCCCACAAATCTGGTCCTTTGCAGAAAAAGTTTACCAACTTCTATTTTATAACATGAATCATTTTAGATACATATATAAGTTACAAGCAAGGGCTTCCCTGGTAGTGCTAGTGGTAAAGAACCTGCCTGCCAGCACAGGAGACATATGAGACACACGTTTGATCCCTGGGTTGAGAAGGTCCCCTGGAGGAGGGCATGGCAACCCACTCCAGTATCCTTGCCTGTAGAATCCCGTTGACAGAGAAGTCAGGCAGGCTATGGTCCATAGGGTCACAAAGAGTCAGACACGATTGAAGCAATTTAGCACGCGCGCACATATATAAGCAAAAGAAGAGGTTACAACTTCAAAAGCCCCTAAGTGGTCTCCAAAAAGTGAACTGCCCCTGTAGCCTATGGCCAACACCTTTCATGTATTTAGTAAGAAAGCAGAAAATAGAAAAATTTATTTTAAAGGGCATAAGGAGATAAAAGCCATATACAATAACTGCTATTGATTACTGGTGTTCCATGGTGCAGATTTTAGAGGAAAATGTTGCTCTTTTGGTCTGCTTTAATATTACACTACCTGGGTGCTGTGAATTTAGCTGAAATTTAAACTTAAACCGCAATATTGACAGGAGTGAAGAAAACCTTACAGAAAGCACTGTATGCTTTTTAAGCATACTTTTTAAGAACCGGATAAACTGAATGTGGCCAGATACCAATTTGAAAATAAATTTCTCTGCATCACAAATAAAAGCACATCAAAATCCATTTTAAGACACCTTGAGCACAGTTCTTCAAGAAACTATCTGCTATACTCACAAAGAATAAGCTAGATTTTTAAGAAAACTTACATTAAATGATATTCAATTACTGCTGAATCCAGTATTCTCCACTCTGCCAGCATGCGGCAAAGTAAAGTGATCAAATTTAACATTTAGATGCCACCATAAATTAGATATGAATGTTTTTAAACATCAGTAAGCTTTCAAACTGTGGAGGTTATCAGGGATGAGCAGCAGTTGCGTGAAAGAAACAGTTCCTGTGACAAACAAATATCCAAACCACCCTGTTATGTAGCTGGCTGCTTGGACTGATCTTTTTCACCTCAATAATCATATAAACTAAAAGATGGAATGACTGGATATAGATTCAGTCTCTAAAGGCAATTGCCCTGTTTTCTTTCAGCTCACGGGGACTCGTATCCCTTTGATGGACCAGGAGCCACACTGGCTCACGCCTTTGCACCTGGGCCAGGCCTGGGAGGAGATGCTCACTTCGATGAGGATGAACGCTGGACTGATGGTAGCGGGAAAGGTACAGCATCCCGTATCTCTCCCACTACACATTCTTTTTAAAGTGCTGAACTTCCTGTATCTTAACTCTCTCTAATTTTGATAATTGCTTTGATTAATAATAGTTATCTAGTCTTGCTAACTGCCAACCTCTGTGCTTTAAATGTGCTCATAAAGTTCCACATATGGAAGATGGAGGCTCAGGCCACAAAGTCAAGCAACACTGGGTTCAATTTACTCTACCTCTACCAATTAGTCACATTCTCTTTGGGCAAGTTACTTAACTTCTCTGAGCCTCAGTTTCCTCATCTGTGAAATGGAACTGTAAGTAATTCCCACCTCACAGGATTGTTGTTTGAATTAAATGAGATAATGCTTATGCAATGCTTAGCGTAGTGCTTGGAATATATTAATATTTCAATAAATAACTCTTTTGTATACATCCCCAAAATGTTTTTTAATTAAAGGAGAAAAAGGAGCAGAGACTATGATATTTGGAGAATTATATGTAATTCTAATATTATTCGGGCTTCCTAGTTTCCTCTAGTCATAAATAACCCATGTACCAATGCAGGAGACATAGAGATGCAGGTTCGATCCCTGGGACAGGAAGATCTCCTGGAGGAGGGCAATCCGCTCCAGTATTCTTGCCAGGAGAATCCCATGGACAGAGGATCCTGGTGGGCTACAGTCCATAGCATTGCAAAGACATGGGCACAACTGAAGCGACAGCACACACACACACATTAATATTGGTCACTATTGGTCATAAAGAACCCACACTATACCCCAGCCCATTGTAGCCATCATTTTACAAAGTGGAAGATTATAGACAAAACAGAAAACTAATGTAGAGAAGCTCTAGATAAATAATCCTAATTGGAGACAATGCTTTTAAAAAATTGGCTACTAACTGGCCCTGAAAGTGAAATGAATACTTGTGTTTGGCAATGGGCATTCACCACCATGGTGATGCCTTGCTGTGAAAATCTAATCTATCTAAAATTATGACACTGCTTCCATCTCATCTTGCATGTGTTTTTCATTCTTCCCTCTTCCCACTCAAAGTAAACTAAGGACACCTTCCTTCAATCTAATGCACCGTGTTTGGAACTCTGGCCCCTCAAACTCACACACTCGCAACTTCCTTCTTATTTGCAAAGCCTATCTATGAGTCTGCGGAGAAGGCAATGGCACCCCACTCCAGTACTCTTGCCTGAAAAATCCCATGGACAGAGGAGCCTGGTAGGCTACAGTCCATGGGGTCACTAAGAGTCAGACACGACTGAGCGACTTCACTTTCACTTTTCCCTTTCATGCACTAGAGAAGGAAATGGCAACCTACTCCAGTATTCTTGCCTGGAGAATCCCAGGGACGGCGGAGCCTGGTGGGCTGCCATCTACGGAGTTGCACAGAGTCGGACACGACTGAAGCGAGTTAGCAGCAGCAGCATCTATGAGTCTGAGGGAGAGAGAACATATATTTAACGCCCTTTAACAAATCAAAAACAAATTGCAGACTTGCCTGGAGGTCCTGCCCTGCAGTCATGCTTTCTCGAAACCAACTTTCTCTCTCCTGCTAGTCAAAGCCCCCATCATTTATTGAATATTCATCATTTTTCAGATATTGGGAAATCTGAGTCATTATGACAAATCTATAAAGTAGGAATTATCATCTCCATTTAACAGATGAGGAACTGAGACTCAGCAATACCCATTAATTTGTCCAGAGTTGTCCAGCTAGTAAGTAGCCGAGCCGGGTTTCAAACTCAGGTCTTTATAATAAGCCTTTGCTTTCTGCTTCTGAACACTGCTGAGTGATTACATAAGAAGCAAATAGGCAGAAAAAAATTATATTTTCTTAAAACCAGGAGTGGTGACAAGATTAAAGTACAACTTTTCTGATTCCTCTTTTAAACCCACCCCCTCACGAAGGCCTGGAAACAAGAAAACTATGGAGGATTTAAAGAGTTAGGTATCTTATAGTTACTTTAACTTTTATTATCTGTTTTGATTTTATTATGCATATAGTTATTTTTACAGTCACTGTATGTCTCTCTTTGGTTTCAGGAGTTAACTTCCTGTATGTTGCAACACACGAGCTTGGCCATTCCTTAGGTCTGAGTCATTCGTCCGATCCCAATGCTGTGATGTATCCAACCTACAGCAATGAAGATGCCAAGAATTTCAAACTTTCACAGGATGATATCAATGGAATTCAGATATTATATGGTAATATTTATGATATCCATATTTCCATAAGGAGGCATTGTCTCCTTATGGTAGGCTTGAATGAGAAAGGCTGGGAAATAGGTATTTACTTTGAAAAACACACTGGAACATATATATCTAAAAGCCTACTGAGGGGAGAAATTTGAGACATTGGATACTTGAAATTTAATCAGACTATCTTATACTATGAGAATGTTTATACTATGATTTTAAGTTTTCAGTAATATAGTGTCATTTGATGAAATAGTAAAAATGAAACTTCAACAGGTTTTTCTTTAAGCTGCAACTCGCTCTTCCTTCTTGCTTGATTCAAGTACTTTAGAGGAGTCTCCCCCACAGGGATAGACTGAGGAATATAATACCTTCCCCTGCAGCTTCCCACTCCCAAGGATTTGGCCCTAGATGAGGAAAAGTGATCTAATTTTTCCTGCTTGCATATGTACATAGGAAAAGGGGTTAACCATCAACAGTGACTTCCTATAATTGCTAGTCATGATGTGTATGAATATGCCATGTCCCAATCTACACTTTTTTGTTTTAATCAAGTTCCAAACTCAGTTTAAAAAAAAAAAAACTGATTTGTATTTGCTTGATCAAGTCAGAAAGAGTATTGTGAGAAAGAAATCAAAGGACAAGGATAAAAAGCTATGTCTCCAGACAAATGAAACATTTAATTATACAGGTATTAAATGTAAGGAGTTTATTAATCCAAGAAGTGATGTGAGCAGAAAGTAAAATAGTAGGAATTTAAGAAGCTAAATAAATCATCCAAGGACAAATTCTGGGTTCTTGAACCAAGATTCCAATCCAGGGCTGCATGGCTTCACACTCTTTCTACTACACAATTCAGCTGATCACTACTTAGTATGCTTTCAAAAGCAATTTGGAAAAGAGAATACATACAGAATGATATCTTTAAGTAAACAGATACAATTAAACTTTTCTGGCAAAAATGTCAGGATGATAAGAATACCCTGCAAAAAGATCACCTAAGAGTCTTTGAATGTTCAGAAAAGCAATGAAAGTGCTTCCACATAATAAATAATGTAACATCCTCAGAGGGAAATTACTCCTGTAGGATAACAGATTGAAGCTGTAATTTACTATTAATCAGCTTTTTTCAAATTGTGTTCCCAGAACACTGGTCCTACCAGACAATTCCCCCCCAACCTGGCCCCCGCCAGAAAAAAAAAGATGCTTTGGAAAAACAAATTCAAAAACCACTACCTACTGTATTTCAGGTACACAGGATGTTACAGAGAATCTAACAAACTCTCGTTTAATTCAGCACTTCCTAAATTACATCCCTCTGTGTGGAACAGCCATTGAGCCCTCTCAGAATAGCATTTCAAAGGACACAGTTTGGAAAATATCATGTAACTGTACCTCAAAGTTCTTATTTAAGGAGATGCTGCTGTCAAAAAAGTTCACGAAACACTGACAATTGTTGGCGGTTACCACCAACAAAGTAGAAAATATTAATAGTACCTCCCCTTATATAAAACCATGGAACTCATGGACTAGCGCTTTAAATCCTGTGTTTTAGAGAGTGAGGTGCCTCCAGTCAAAGTTGGAAAGAGGTAGCTTCTGGATAAATTAAAGCAAGATTTAATTATATAGGTATTAAATGTAAGGTGTTTATTAATCCAAGAAGTGATGTGAGCAGAAAATATAAATTCAAAAGAATGTGATTAAACTCACAAATGTAAAATTCCCAACATTCTTTTCAGGATAATAAAAATAATAGCTAAAATGCATCAAGTTTATATAGCATACCAAGCATTTCACATGCATTAGCTCGCTTATTCCAACAATCCAGTAAATTATTCGTGCCCTTGTTCTATAGATTGGTAATCTAATACGAAGAGAGGCTGTTCATAAGGAGTATCTTACCCAGGATCATGCAGCTGGTAAAATGGCAGAGACAGGATACAAAACTTTCTGACACCCAAGGCCTACACACTATTTAGTGCTGCCTTTTTAGCCTTTGGAGGTTAATCTTCAAAACTTGTCCCAGGCATAGAATAGTGGGCTGGATGAATGAGTACCTACTGCAATACTTCTTGTGTTTTTTCAGTTTTAGGATTTTTGTGTGTGTGTTTTATACAATGCCAGAATGTTCTTGTTTTGTCTCTTAACAGGAAAGAGAAATGATTCAAGAAAAAAATAGAAACTTCAGCAAGAACACACATTCATTCATTGGATTCTATGTAACCGTTCCCAATCAGAATTAATGAACACTGCTCCTGCCTTCCATTTAACACTTGCTGCCTCCAACCTTGTATTATGGTTGTTTTTTATATGTCTCTCTCTCATCTGTGGATAAACTTGATTACGACATCACTATGTCTTAATTATCTATGACTCTCCTCAAGCAAGATGCACTTGGTGGATGTCAATAAATGTTAAACATATAGATAAATAAAATTTTTATTTCTTGGTAAAACTATTCTGGCTTCCCAGGTGGTGCAGTGGTAAAGAATCGGCTTGCCAATGCAGGAGACACCAGAGACTCGGGTTCGATCCCTGGGTCGGGAAGATCCCCTGGAGTGGGAAATGGCAACCTGCTCCAGTATTCTTGCCTGGAAAATTCCATGGACAGAGGAGTCTGGTGGGCTGTGGTCCATGGGGCTGCAAAGAGTTGGACACAACTGAAGTGACTCAGTACAAAAATGATTTCTATTTGGGAGGACTATTTCTGTGGCAAGAGAAGACACGCCATACGATGAAATCAAAGACTGAAACCAAAAACATACGTAACCCCACCACATTATTTTGGGTGTTCAGTTGCCCCTAACCTATTACCAGATCAGGTATAGTGTAATATAACCCAAGACAGTAGAGCCCAAAGGTACACTAAGTTCCCCGCATCCTTTGGGCCAAGCGCTCACTCTGAGTATTCTGGGTAGTCCAGTGCTTCCCACAAAACACCCGTGAATTCCCAAGGACTGACATTCTCATAGTCACTCCCGGCGCCAAGCTCCCCCCGACCTGACATCACTCCCTCCCTCCCACCACAGCTGCCCTGGGCCCCCTCCTCTGCCCCACAGCACCCCAGATATGTCTCCCCCTCTTCTCTCTTCCTTTATCCAAACCAGTCCTACAGACCTTGTGAGATCTGTATCAGCCATGAGGTTTTACACTGCCCAAGGACAATGATTGGCCAAAACTCCGTTGGATATTATCCTCATCCTTCACATCCTTGACGCGTCCCAGCATCAGGAATTTCCCACCGGCCACCTGCCTCTGCAGGCCCCAATCTCCTCCCACGGCTCTCCCTAATCTTCAGATCTCTACACCCCAGTCCTTGTAGCTTCCCCCAGAAGCTCATCTCCTGGAGTCCAGGGAGCTCTCCCTTTCCGGGCATAGAGACTCACTACCGTGTTTCTGTGGGAAAAAACTCTCCATGCAGGGCTTAACCCTTCAGCAGGACACAGAGCTGGAAAAGGCTTTTCCATTTCAGCTGTTCCTCCTCCGTGCTCCCTACACCCCTGCATGGTTTTCTCTGCAAATGGAGGGATGGACAACTGGAATTGACTTTCTTTCCGATACAAATTACGCCACACATAAGCAACCTGAAAAGATCCAGTATTTCACCCAACATGTGTCAATAATTCAAACCTCAGAAATACCGCCAAAACCGTTAGGAAGCCATTCCAAGGATAGATGAATTGAGAGGGATCTGCTACCTAGGCAGAAACAAGGTATCCATGAATAGGAGTTCACAGGCTTTTTTAAAAACATAAGGGAACAGGTCTATAATAAAAATCTAGAAGATAGAAGTCATTAGAGTTCCTCATTTTGTAGGTGATAAAACAGATCAAGAGAAGTTAAGTGATTTCCATCAGTTTCATAGTAAACAAATGTCTTGTGTTTAAAGCATTTCTTGTTTTTTTGTTTGCCAGTTCGCACTTTATTTTGGGCAGTAGAAGACAGCTGAAATGCATGTTAATTGTTTTTACCTGCCCAGCATTCTTTCACCCTACATTTGGGGACAGGGACAGTCTTTCTCCTTTGTAGACTGTCCTAGTGAGACATCACTAAATATGCCACATACTGCTGGGGCTGAGTATGGGGTACAGGACCCAAGGTTGGCCTCTCAGACACTCACCTGAAAACACCAGGCTGATTTACCCAGGAGACACTGCCTACTCATTCCTACACTCAGATAAATCTCTGAAGCTGCCTTGGGTCCTGTCCTACAAACAACTTAGGTACAGGACTTCTCTTTGAGGTTTTGCAGCTGACTGCAGGGCTTTCCAAAAAATTTTATCTTTTGCTTCTATTAACCAGAGTCAGTTTATGCCTGTTGTTTGCAAATCTCTGCCACAGTAGCTTGACCAGCTCTCCTATGGTGTATAACACAAGGGATCTGTTGTGTATCTCACCAGCCTTAAACATGAAGTTAAGCACTAACTGAGCATAGAAGCTGAATTTTCTTATTCCTATGCAAAATGCATAAAGCTCACTTCTAACTAGAAATTGTGCCTAGGAAATAAGAACGCATTTTTTTTTAATTGTGGTTAAGCACACATAATATTTTCATGCTGATGAAAAGGCAAAATGATAGGACACTGAAAGAGGAACTCCCCCAGGTCGGTAGGTGCCCAATATGCTACTGGAGATCAGTGGAGAAATAAGTCCAGAAAGAATGAAGGGATGGAGCAAAAGCAACAACAGCACCCAGTCGTGGGTGTGACTGGTGATAGAAGCAAGGTCCGATGCTGTAAAGAGCAATATTGCATAGGAACCTGGAATATTAGGTCCACGAATCAAGGCAAATTGGAAGTGGTCAAACAGGAGATGGCAAGAGTGAACGTCAACATTCTAGGATTCAGCGAACTAAGATGGACTAGAATGAGTGAATTTAACTCAGATGACCATTGTATCTACTCCTGTGGGCAGGAATCCCTTAGAAGAAATGGAGTAGCCATCATGGTCAACAAAAGAGTCCGAAATGCAGTACTTGGATGCAGTCTTGAAAACGACAGAATGATCTCTGTTCATTTCCAAGGCAAACCATTCAATATCACGGTAATCCAAGTCTATGCCCCGACCAGTAACACTGAAGAAGCTGAACTTGAACGGTTCTATGAAGACTTACAAGACCTTTTGACTAATACCCAAAAAAGATGTCCTTTGCATTATAGGGGACTGGAATACAAAAGTAGGAAGTCAAGAAACACCTGGAGTAACAGGCAAATTTGGCCTTGGAGTACAGAATGAAGCAGGGCAAAGGCTAATAGAGTTTTGCCAAGAGAATGCACTGGTCATAGCAAACACCCTCTTCCAACAACACAAGAGAAGACTCTACTCATGGACATAACCAGATAGTCAACACTGAAATCAGATTGATTATATTCTTTGCAGCCAAATGTGGAGACGCTCTTTACAGTCAGCAAAAACAAGCCCAGGAGCTGACTGTGGTTCAGATCATGAACCGCTTATTGCCAAATTCAGACTTAAATTGAAGAAAGTAGGGAAAACCACTAGACCATTCAGGTATGATCTAAATCAAATCCCTTATGGTTATACAGTGGAAGTGACAAATAGATTTAAGGGACTAGATCTGATAGAGTGCCTGATGAACTATAGACAGAGGTTCATGACATTGTACAGGAGACAGGGATCAAGACCATCCCCATGGAAAAGAAATGCAAACAAGCAAAATGGCTGTCTGAGGAGGCCTTACAAATAGCTGGGAAAAGAGGAGAAGCCAAAAGGAAAGGAGAAAGGAAAGATATTCCCATTTGAATGCAGAGTTCCAAAGAATAGCAAGGAGAGATAAGAAAGCCTTCCTCAGCAATCAATGCAAAGAAATAGAGGAAAACAACAGAATGGGAAAGACTAGAGATCTCTTCAAGAAAATTAGAGATACCAAAGGAACATTTCATGCAAAGATAGGCTCGATAAAGGACAGAAATGGTATGGACCTAACAGAAGCAGAAGATATTAAGAAGAGGTGGCAAAAATACACAGAAGAACTGTACAAAAAAGACCTTCACGACACAGATAATCACGATGGTGTGATCACTCACCTAGAGCCAGACATCCTGGACTGTGAAGTCAAGTGGGCCTTAGAAAGCATCACTACGAACAAAGCTAGTGGAGGCAATGGAATTCCAGTTGAGCTATTTCAAATCCTAAAAGATGATGCTGTGAAAGTGCTGCACTCAATATGCCAGCGAATTTGGAAAACTCAGCGGTGGCCACAGGACTGGAAAAGGTCAGTTTTCATTCCAATCCCAAAGAAAGGCAATGCCAAAGAATGCTCAAACGACCACACAATTGTACTCATCTCACACACTAGTAAAGTAATGCTCAAAATCCTCCAAGCCAGGCTTCAGCAATACGTGAACTGTGAACTTCCAGATGTTCAAGATGGTTTTAGAAAAGGCAGAGGAAGCAGAGATCAAATTGCCAATATCCGCTGGATCATCGAAAAAGCAAGAGAGTTCCAGAAAAACATATATTTCTGTTTTATTGACTATGCCAAAGCCTTTGACTATGTGGATCACAATAAACCATCTGACCTGTCTCTTGAGAAACCTGTATGCAGGTCAGGAAGTAACAGTTAGAACTGGACATGGAACAACAGACTGGTTCCAAATAGGAAAAGGAGTACGTCAAGGCTGTATATTGTCATCCTGCTTATTTAACTTATATGCAGAGTACATCATGAGAAATGCTGGGCTGGAAGAAACACAAGTTGGAATCAAGTTTGCCAGGTGAAATATCAATAACCTCAGATATGCAGATGACACCACCCTTATGGCAGAAAGTGAAGAAGAACTAAAGAGCCTCTTGATGAAAGTGAAAGAGGAGAGTGAAAAAGTTGGCTTAAAGCTCAACATTCAGAAAACTAAGATCATGGCATCTGGTCCCATCACTTCATGGGAAATAGATGGGGAAACAGTGGAAACAGTGTCAGACTTAATTTTGGGGGGCTCCAAAATCACTGCTGATGGTGACTGCAGCCATGAAATTAAAAGACGCTTACTCTTTATGGAAGGAAGGTTATATGGCCAATCTAGATGGCATATTTAAAAGCAGATTACTTTGCCAACAAAAGTCCGTCTGTTCAAGGCTATGGTTTTTCCAGTGGTCATGTATGGATGTGAGAGTCGGAGTGTGAAGAAAGCTGAGCGCCACAGAATTGATGCTTTTGAACTGTGGTGTTGGAGAAGACTCTTGAGAGTCCCTTGGACTGCAAGGAGATCCAATCAATCCATCCTAAAGGAGATCAGTCCTGGGTGTTCATTGGAAGGACTGATGTTGAAGCTGAAACTCCAATACTTTGGCCACCTCATGCGAAGAGTTGACTCATTGGAAAAGACCTTAATGCTGGGAAGGATTGGGGGCAGGAGAAGAAGGGGACGACAGAGGATGAGATGGTTGGATGGCATCACTGACTCGATGGACATGTGTTTGGGTAAACTCTGGGAGTTGGTGATGGGCAGGGAGGCCTGGTGTGCTGCAATTCATGGGGTCACAAAGAGTCGGACACGACTGAGCAACTGAACTGAACTGACCTGACCTGTGAGTCAGGAATGCAGGCAAGGATCTACAGGGTAATTCTTCTGTTCCATTGGCAAACAGCCCAGTTAGGAGGGTCCAAGACCTGCCACTTTGGTGGCTGGACATCTGGGCTCAGCTGGCAAAGGCAACCATACAGACCACACGTGGCCTTTCAAGCATGGAAATCTTGGTGGTCAGCCTTCACACATGTGGCTTAGGGCTCCAAAAGAAAGTGTTCCCACAAACAGAGGAGCTGTGGAGCCGTTCAGATGCTTAGCCTCACTTCTGCCATACCCCACTGGTCAAATCAGTCCCAGCTCACTCCCAGTAAAGAGGCAGCATCACCCCACCTTAACACAAAAAGTGCCAAAGAATTTGCAGTCATGTTTTAAAACTGCCACGTGGGGTCACCCTTCCTCTTATGAAACCCTCTGTTATTTAAACCAGAGATTAACTCTAAATTAAAGTACACTTGCTACAATAAAAACGTTGCATGGATCAGCAAAACTGAGCTCTAGCTTGCACCCTCGTTTGCCATCACAGCCTAGAGGTCAATACCCGAAGGAGCAAAACGGGAATACAGAGCTACTGCTTTACTGCTCAGCTGTAGACTTGTAGACCATGACCCTGCTGACCCTAGCTGTTTCTCTGAGGGTAAATGTTTTACCATCTGCACATACTGAAGGCCGTCATGCAACATGACCCCTGCCCACTTATTCACTGACCATTCTAAGTGTGTGAAACAGTTACTCCCATTATGGACATGCATTAAGAGGATGGTGAATTCCACTTTGGCTCGACTGCAGCTAAGGGACAGCCGTGAGCTACTGTTGTGGCTTGAATTGGTGAGAAAGAAGCAAGGCATTATGATTCTCAAAGGATGGTGGGATACACTTTAAGAATAACTCAGTCTTTCATCCCTGATTTCTTTTACTGAGGCATTTTCCTGAGGATTATAAACTTTAGGACCCAGAACCAATAATTCTCCCTGGTTATAAACCCACATAAGGGTGGGCTTGCTCTCCTAGATTCAAATAATGGTGATTATCATTTCTGTATGTGCATGTGTTTGGGCCAAACATTCGCGTGCAAGAAGCCTTGAGAACTGCCTCAGCGTCACAGCAAAAACACATTTGACAGGCTTCTTTTTCTTGCCTCTCAAGTTAGCAAATTCACCTCGCTCTGGATAAAAACAAGCAACTATGTAGAAAAGTTTGGGAACCTTAAGTAACAAATTGGAATTCTATTTAAATTTAGCACCTAGTTATACTTTTTCGGTTATCTATATCTAGCTCATATTTAGGGAAGAAGCTACCTCAAAGTAAGTAGATTACAACCTCTTTAGGAATCATTCTCATATAAAAACATGATTAATCTAATACACTCTAAACCTTCTCCTCACCCATGATATAAAAAGTGCAGTTCTTGACAGAAAAGTCTATGTCTAAACTCTTCTGAATTAGAAACCTAAGGATTAGCCCCATCACAGGCACATGGAAGTTGTCTGATGAATTTAGTTTTGAATGGTTGAATGATTGAATGAATACAGCATTTGAATTAAGTCACTCAATCAACATTTTCACTTTATACATTTTCTAAAAGATGATGATATAAATCAGGAATGATAGGTAAGGTGGAAGCTAAGTTAAATTTGAAAGAGCTTAATGGTTTATATTCAGTTTATTGAAGATTATACTCAGAAGATGTTAATTATAACTTACTTAGGGAAAATTTCCTTTGAACTTCATTTCTTATATGTTCATATCAGATACTTAGGGGTTTTTTTTGCCAACCCCTAATATTCTGGTTATATCACTAGCCATCACATGACCAACAAAGCCTAAAGGACATCATCTTAAGTCCTTTCAGGCAGGAAAGTTAGTTAGCGCCTAGAAGAGAATGTGAGTAATAACACATGTATTATTTGTTAAAAGAAGGAATTAATTAATGTATAAATTAGTGGCCTGGAAAAGCATTGACTAGAAACTGACTTTTTACTGAATGATTTCTCCATGTCCTGTGCTCACTGGAGTAATAACTGCCAATATGTAAACACTCATGAGGGTTTCCGCAGTGGCTAAGCGGTAAAGAAGCCACCTGCAAGGGAGAAGCCACAGGAGACCGGGGATCTATCCCTGGGTCGGGAAGACCCACTGGAGGAGGGCATGGGCAAAGAGTCAGACATGACTGAAGAGACTTAGCACGCATGCTTTGTTCCAAGCACTGACATTGTTTAATATGTTTTTTGGATTGTCTATTGCTACATAGCAAATCAGCATTAAACTTAGGATCTTGAAACTACTATAACCATTTTCTATCACATAATTCTGTGCCTTGACTACTAGGTAGCTCGGCTAGTCTTGTTTAGAGTGTGCGCATGCTCAGTCGCTCAGTCGTGTCCAACTCTTTGTGATTCCGTGGACTGTAGACTGCCAGGCTCCCCTGTCCACGGAGTTTTCCAGGCAATACTGGAGTTGGCATTTCCTTCAAATGGGCTGCCATTTCTTTCTCCAGGGGATCTTCTCAACCCGGGGATGGAACCTGCGTCTCCTGCACCTCCTGCATTGGTGATGCAGGAGGGTTCTTGACTACTAAGCCGCCTGGGAAGCCCAATCTTATGTGGTTTCTTTCATAAGTCTTCAGCCAGGTGATGGCTGGGCCAGAATGTCCTAGATGGCTTCCTTCACATGTCTAGTGCCTTATCAGGGGGACTGGAGAGCTGGGACCTCTCTCCCCACAAACGGCCTCTTTTGTACACAGTGACCAAATCCCCAGACCTACCATTTCCAAGGGGGCAGAACCAGAAGCATCACTTCTTCTGAGTGCTACTGATTAAAGCATACACTGGTTCAGTCCAGCCCACATTCAAAGTGAAGGAAAATAAACTCCATTTCTCAATGGACAAAGAATTTATAACTATCTTCAACCCACCATACATACTTACACTCTAATCATTATAACAACCCTGAAAGTTGGTATTATTGCCTCCATTTCAAAAAGAAGGAAACTCTCACAGCCAGCAATGACACTTGGATTTGAATCGATGTTTGTATGTTTCCAGTATTTTTTCTTCTGTTGCACCTCCAAGAAGATGGGGCTTCCCAAGTGGCTCAATGGTAAAGAACCTGCTGCCAATGCAGGAGCCGCAGGAGACACGAGTTCAATCTCTGGGTCAGGAAGATCCCCTGGAGAAGGAAATGGCAATCCACTCCAGTATTCTTGCCAGGATAAGCCCAGAGACAGAGGAGCCTGGTGGGCTACAGTCCATGGGATCGCAAAGAGTCAGATGCGAAGGAACATACATGCTTTTATTTTCATTTCCAAGAAGATAACATTGAGAATATACACAAAAAAAAAAAAAAAATTAGAGTATATCTAATTCTGTGTCTGGACTTGGTCACGTCCTTCATTCTTGTCCCTGAAAACCATGGTATTTACTGAATCATCAAGCAGAACCTCATATTGCTTTTTCGGCTCCAAAGTCTCCCCTTCAATTCTTATCATCAATGTTGTCAACAAAAGACACTTTCTTTCTTTGGCCTGGCCCTCCTTTCCTTTCACAACCCAGACAATGGTTCAGAAAACATCGCCAGGCCTCAGTTCTTCCATTGCTCCTCTACTCACCTGAGTTTACCACACAGATTCCAGCTCCAGACTAACTTGCCCTAATAACACAATCACTTTCTCTGCTGACATGTCCTTCAAGAATACAAAATACTTTCATATTGGCCTAACAACCATAATTCTTCCCTAACCCAAGTCCTAAAGACAGACGATGTGTTCTTCCAGTAATTTATCTTTCATATTTAGCTCTTTTCTTACTTTCATGTTCCAGAGTTTATTTTTATATTTTGCCTGAGGTGGGGAGCTAATTAATTTTTTTCATATAGTGAAACAAATTTTTCTACAAAATATTTCAGTTAAGTCACTCAGTTTCGTCCAACTCTTTGCAACCCCATGGACTGCAGCATGCCAGGCTTCCCTGTCCATCACCAACTCCTGGAGCTTGCTCAAACTCATGTCCATTGAGTTGTGATGCCATCAGAGCATCTCATCCTCCGCCGTCCCTTCTCCTCCTGCCCTCAATCTTTCCCAACATCAGGGGTCTTTTCCAAGGAGTCAGTTCTTCACATCAGGTGGCCAAAGTATTGGAGTTTCAGCTTCAACATCAGTCCTTCCAATGAATATTCAGGACTGATCTCCTTTAGGATGCACTGGTTGGATCTCCTTGCAATCAAAGGGACTCTCAAGAGTCTTCTCCAACACCACAGTTCAAAAGCATTCATTCTTTGGCGCTCAGCTTTCTTTAAGTCCAACTCTCACATCCATACATGACCACTGGAAAAACATACCCTTGACTGGATGGGCCTTTGTTGTCAAAGTAATGTCTCTGCTTTTTAATATGCTATCGAGGTTGGTCATAGCTTTTCTTCCAAGGAGCAAGCTTCTTTTAATTTCATGGCTGCAGTCACCATCTGCAGTGATTTTGGAGCCCAAGAAAATAAATCCTGTCACTGTTTCCATTGTTTTCCCATCTATTTGCCATGAAGTGATGGGACCGGATGCCGTGATGTTCATTTTTTGAATGTTGAGTTTTAAGCCAGCTTTTTACTCTCCTCTTTCACTTTCATCAAGAGGCTCTTCAGTTATTTCCTCTTCACTTTCTGCCATAAGGGTGGTGTCATCTGCTTATCTGAGTTTATTGATATTTCTCCCAGCAATCTTGATTCCAGCTTGTGCTTCATCCAGCCCAGCATTTGGCATGAGACCCTAACGCTGGGAAGGAATGGGGGCAGGAGGAGAAGGGGACGACAGAGGATGAGATGGTTGGATGGCATCACCGACTCAATGGACATGGGTCTGGGTGGACTCTGGGAGATGGTGATGGACAGGGAGGCCTGGCATGCTGCGATTCATGGGGTCACAAAGAGTCAGACACGACTGAGCAACTGAACTGAACTGAACTCTTCATATAAGTTAAATAAGCAGGATGACAGTACACAGCCTTGACATACTCCTTCCCCAATTTGGAACCAGTCTGTTGTTTCATGTCCAGTCCTAACTGTTGCTAACAAAATATTTCTAACAAAATATTTCTAACAAAATATTTAAATAACAAAGACTCCCATGCACCTCTTTCTGGATTGTATTCTGTTCCATGATGCATTTATGTATTCCTGTACTAGTACCACATTGTTTATGTAGGATGGCTGGATAACATGTCTGAGTATCTACTAGTATAAGTCTGTTGAGTAGAGTTGAGTTGTTGCATCTTGCCACCAAAGCCTAAGATATTTAGTATCTAGCCTTTTATGGAAAAGGTTTTGCTGACGCTGGCCTAGGTTACTCGTGGACTTGAATTCTTCTACATAAATTGCAGAATTTTTCTGGCAATGTTCCCAGTTCCAAGTTCTTGATGGCAAGCATCAGAAACTGGTTCTGTCTAGCTAAACGCAAAATGAATTTATGGGAGAGGATATTGGAGAGTTCACAGAAATTCTCAGAAAGAAGGTTAGAGAAAAAGACTCCAAAAATGAGCAAGAAGCACAGGAGGCCTGATAACAGTATGACAGAGAAGGCTACAATGCGGGAGACACTTGATTAGATGCCCCCACAGGGAAAAGCCTTCTGAACTCCCCCTGCAGTACTGTACCACCCACATAAGAGTCAGAGTTCTGGGAAGGAGAATTTTATGTCTGAGCTAGAATCACAAATGTGCTAGCTTCCAAAAGCAATAAGGAGTACCTTTCCTCTTTCATAGAGGGAAGTAGAGTCCTGCCTTCTACCATGAGTCACCTGCTGGTTCATTCAAAATATGAGGGCAGCAGGATCTCTCCAAAGGGGCTATGACTTGCTTGGAACTGCATTGCATTTGGGGGAAATTGTTATCTCTAAATACTGTATTCTCATTCACGAAAATAATTCATCTCACTATTATTTCAGCTCTTTCTTATGCTCTTTGGTGGAGTTTTTAAGGGCTTCCTGGGTGGCTCAGAGGTAAAGAACCCATCTGCCATTCATTGCAGGAGAGGCAAGTTCAGTCCTTGGGTCAGGAAGATCCCCTGGAGAAGGAACTGGCAAACACTCCAGTATTCTTGCCTGGAGAATTCCATGGACAAAGAAGCCTGGCAGGATACAGTCCATGGGGTCGCAAAGAGTCAGACATGACAGAGTGACTATCACTCACTCACTGAGGAAAGCTACTGGTTTGGGTATATTGATCTTATAATCAGCAAATATTGAACTCACCTATTACTTCTAAGAGTCTGTTGATTTTCTTCTACGTAAACAATCATGACACTTGAAAATGACAGTTTGGGACCTTCCTGGTGGTCCAGTGGTCAAGACCCCATGCTTCCACATGGGGGGTGCAGGCTTGATCCCGGTGGGGGAACCAAGATTCCCTATGCTGTGCAGCATGGCCAAAATAGAAAAAAGAAATAACAATTTTATCTCTTCCCACCCAATCCTTTTATTTCTTAGTGTTTTTTCCAATCTGATAACACTGGCCTGAACCTCCAACATTATGAACATTGTGATAGCATGTATTATTGTATTGTTCCTAATTTTAAGGTGAATGCCTTCAAGTTTTTCCATGTAAAAAGATAAATACCTTTCTATCATGTTAAGGAAGTTCCTTTCTATTTCTAGTTTAAATCATAAATAAGTGTAAAATGAATCTTATTCTGAACCTGTTGAAATGTATTTCCTTCTTTAGTTTGTTAGTATGGGAAATTATATTAATCGATCTTTCACTTAGAAATTTCTCCTTGCACTCTTAAGAATTAATCATAATTAGCCACAATATATATCATTATTTAATCATTACTAAATTCAGTTACGCAATACGTATTAGGATTCGTGCATCTCTGTTCACAAGTGAGGCTACTTTACCAAGTTTTGAGGTTAGATGTTAAACTGGTTTCAGAAAAGGAGTTGGCAATCTTATCTTTCTTGAAGGAAGGAAATAATAAAACCAAGGTTGCAAAGTAATAAGACAGAGAATTTTTTTAAGTAGAAAAGATTACCAAAATTACAATTTGTTCTTTTAAAAAGATAATAAAAATAGAACAATAATCAGTTGCCCACACACCACAAACTGCCCAACAGAACTCCATTGTACACTTTTGTCCTCACACAATTATTAAGAGCAGACCCTTTCATTCTCAAAGTGTCACTGTTGGGCAATAAATCATCTATACGTTGAACCTACAAGTGACACGAGTGTATTATTTAGTTGCTAAGTCACGTCCGACTCTCTTGTGACCCCATGAACTGTAGCCGGCCAGGCTCCTCTGTCCACGGAATTTCCCAGGCAAGAATACTGGAGTGGGTTGCCATTTCCTTCTCCAGGGGATCTTCCTAAGCTAGGGATCGAATCCACATCCCCTGCATTGCAGGCAGATTCTTTTCCACTGAGCCAGCAGGGAAGCCAACCTGGGTTTAGGTCACACATTAACTCTGTTACTTTGGTATTTTCACCTGGCCTCTCTGAGTTTCAGAGAGTTCCATCATTAGAATGGAAATCGTAACATTTACCTCCCAAGGTGCTTTGAAGAGTAAATTGTATAAGCAAGTAAATGTTCAACTTCTAAATAAAAGCTGATTGTAGTACCAACCATTCCCAGTAAGCCACAGATTAGAGCAAGGATTCTGGCATCTAGGTTCAATGCAACAAAATTCCAAAGCCATCCTGACTAGAAGCAGCAAAGTATGTATGAGGCTATAACATTATGAAGGCCAAAGAATGTTCTAACTACCGCATGATAGCACTCATCTCACATACTAGCAAAGTAATGCTCAAAAGTCTCCAAGCCAGGCTTCAACAGTACGTGAACTGTGAACTTCCAGATGTTCAAACTGGATTTAGAAAAGGCAGAGGAACCAGAGATCAAATTGCCAACATCCACTGGATCATCGAAAAAGCAAGAGAGTTCCAGAAAAACATCTACTTCTGCCTTATTGACTACACCAAAGCCTTTGACTGTGTAGATCACAACAAACTGTGGAAAATTCTTCAAGAGATGGGAATATCAGACCACCTGATCTGTCTCCTGAGAAATCTGTATGCTGGTCAAGAAGCAGCAGTTAGAACCGAACATGGAACAGCAGACTGGTTCCAAATTGAGAAAGGAGTACATCAAGGCTGTATATTGTCACCCTGCTTATTTAACTTACATACAGAGTACATCATGCCAAATGCTGGGCTGGATGAAGCACAAGCTGAAATCAAGATTGCGGGGAGAAATATCAATAATCTCAGATATGCAGATGACACCACCATTATGGCAGAAAGTGAAGAGGGAACTGAAGAGCCTCTTGATGAAAGTGAAAGAGGAGAGTGAAAAAGCTGGTTTAAAACTCAACATTCAAAAAATGAGGATCATTGCATCCGGTCCCATCACTTCATGGCAAATAGATGGGAAAACAATGGCAACAGTGACAGACTTTACTTTCTTGGGCTCCAAAATCACTGCAGATGATGACTGCTACTGCTGCTGCCAAGTCGCTTCAGTCGTGTCCAACTCTGTGCGACCCCGTAGACGGCGGCCCACCAGGCTCCCCTGTGCCTGGGATTCTCCAGGCAAGAACACTGGAGTGGGTTGCCATTTCCTTCTCCAATGCATGAGAGTGAAAAGTGAAAGTGAAGCTGCTCAGTCGTGTCCGACACTTGCAGCCATGAAATTAAAAGATGCTTGCTCCTTGGAAGAAAAGCTATGACCAACATAAACAGCATATTAAAAAGCAGAGACATTACTTTGACAACAAAGATCCGTCTAGTCAAAGCTATGGTTTTTCCAGTGGTCATGTATGGATGTGACAGTTGGACTATAAAGAAAGCTGAGCACCGAAGAATCGATGCTTTTGAACTGTGGTATTAGAGAAGACTCTTGAGAGTCCCTTTGATTGCACGAAGATTCAACCAGTCCATCCTAAAGGAAATCAGTCCTGAATATTCATTGGAAGGACTGATGTTGAAGCTGAAACTCCAATACTTTGGACACCTGATGTGAAGAACTAACTCCTTGGAAAAGACCCTGATGTTGGGAAAGATTGAAGGCAGGAGGAGAATGGAACAGCAGAGGATGAGATGGTTGATGGCGTCACCAACTCAATGGACATGAGTTTGAGCAAGCTCCAGGAGTTGGTGACGGACAGGGAAACCTTGCATACTGCAGTCCAAGGGGTCACAAATAGTTAGACATGACTGAGCAACTGAACTGAACTGATAACACTGTGAATTAATAGACAAAATACATATTGGTGTCCATCCCCAGTTCATGCCACACAGCTCCTAAAACCCTTGTGATCTGCTAAATAAGGGCATCATTAACATTTTTTTCCTAATATTTGATGTCTGACCCCTGACAAGAATTCCCGAACCCTTTGTAATTTCCTAAGTGATACAAATTTTTGTTCTCATGAGGCAACTCTGGGTGGGCTCCTGGATGAGGGCTGGTCACCAGAAAAACCAAACCATGATCAGAAGCTTGGAATTTTCTGACCCATCCCCAAACATACCCCATTCTCTTGAGGAAGGAGAAGGAAATGAGTCAATGATCAATCATACCTATGTGATGAAGCCTCCATTAAAATCTCCAAAGTAAGGGGTTTGGAGAGCTTTCGGGTTGGTGAACACATACACGTCAGTGTACCCTAGCTCCATGGAGACAGTAACTCCTGAACCTAGGGCCCTTCCAGTCTTCTTGACCCATGTGTTTCTTTCATCTCTTTTTCTGTCTGTTCATCTGCATCCTGTATCACGTCTTTTAATTAACTGGTAAACATACTTGTTTTCCCTGTGCTCCATGAGCCATTCTAGCCAATGATTGATTCTAAGGAGGGAGATCTTAAGAACCTCTGGTTTGTAACCAAGTTGGACAGAAGTTGTGGGTAACTTTGGACTTATTACTTAGGCTTGGTATCTGAAGTGTGTGTGTGTAGGGTAGGTCAGGGGGAGAATCTCCTCTGGATCCGATGCTATCTCCAGGCAGGTCATGTCCAAATTGAGTTAAATCATAGGCCATCTGTTAGAGATGCAGGTTCAGTCCCTGGTCAGGAAGATCCCCTTGAGGAGGGCATGGCACCCCACTCCAGTGTTCTTGCCTGGAGAATCCCATGGACAGAGGAGCCTGGAGGGCTATAGTCCATTGGGTTGCAAAGAGTCAGACACGACTGAAGTGATGCACACTTCTCTTCTAGCAGGCCATCCATCTGGTATTACTTCTCGTGGGGGAAGAGCCCTATACATCTGGTGCCAGTGAGCGCTGTGAGTGCAGTAGGACAAGGAAGAGCAAAGAAAAACACATGAGAAAGACAAGGTATTTTTCCTACACAACCACCAATGCCCAGTGCCCCGCCCCCCCGCCCCCACAACCTACTGGGTAACTGACGATATTCCAGGTTTGATCTATGACTCTTGAGAGCAGGCTTCCTGCAATGCTCTATTCTAAAAAATCAGAGAAGCCCAAATCCAAAGGCGTCACCTTCAGCGATTCTTTGTCCCCATCTCCTGTCCCAACAACCATCTCCTTCATCCATCAGGGGCCTGGGTTCTTCCTTGTACTCACCAACTTCCCCTCCACCAATTAAGTGCCAAGATATAAATGTTCACCCTGTTCCAATGCATAATCTTATCCAGTTTTGTGTTTCTTCTATTTTTTCTAATGCACTAGAAAGTGAAATGCAAATATTTTTCGCATCTTTGGGGAAGCAAATCCTCCCTTCCCGGAAGCAAAGAAGAACGTGTTTTTCAAGTTATGGATTGAATGAGCTTAAAGTGTATGGTGAAGGAGCACTAGGGAGGAACTTCCACCCAGACCTAGAGACTACACAGTGGTGGTGGGTAAGGAGTCCATAGGTCCAGAAGCAGCAGGGAGCTGGGCTCTATCCCAAGTCATTACCCCGAGAAGCAGCAAGGCTCCAGACAGGAGGTACATGGTTTATCCAGGGAAGCCAGGGGCCCAGGCACTGGGTTTCAGAGCTTTGCCAAATATTCTAGTATACTCAGTGTGTCAGGGAAACTGCCAGAAGCTGCCAGACCAGACAGGATTGTGCAGACACAGAAATGGGAAGACCAGCAGTAACTGGGGTGGAGAGATGACTCATCAGCCAGGGAGTATGGTCGAGGCGGAAGTGGAGGCTGTCAGAATGACTTATACACACCTTCCTCCTGGCCCAGGGAGCTTCCTGCGGCTCCGCAGTAAGAAGCCACCTGTCAGTTCTCCAGTTCGATCCCTGGGTCAGGAAGATCCCCTGGAGAAGGAAATGGCAACCCACTCCAGTATTCTGTCTGGAGAATTCCATGGACAGAGGAGCCTTGGCAGGCTCAGTCCGTGGGGCTGTAAGAGACAGACGTGACTTAGCAACTAAACAGCAACCAGCCCAAAGGAGTGGCAGCTTGGAATTAAAACTAGGTTGACCCAGGGATCACAAAGAAATGTAATATTTCTTGCACCCCTGAGCTTTTGATCTTAGATTTGGACCTATTACAATAAGGTAGATTCCTACTCAGGGTATCAATCCAGGAACTGAGGGACTAACCCCAGGAGGAAAAGCCTCTGTTGACCATTCCGTGATCACCCATCCAGACTCATTTTTGCTGCACTCCAGTCATGCCTTAGACCCCACACTGCTCACCACCTCAGCATCCATCCTCAGCCCCGCCAGCCCTCCAGGGCAAGGCTCCTGTATCCCACTTTGTCTTGATGTCTTTTATCTCAAGAAAGAGACACATGTAGGATGAAGGAGTTTCTCTTCCTTGATTTTACTTTCCAAATGTTCTGTGAGAGACCATCTATCCCCTGCTGATTCTCGAGTCTATATCTCCAGGCTTGTCCTGACTATAGAATAACAGCTTGTGAGTATGACATCCCCTTGGTACCCTACCTAGAACTCAAGCTCCAGATGCTGAAACTAGAACATATTAACTTGTGCCACCCTGCCCTTAGATATCCCTATCTCAGTAATTAGAACCACCAACCAGTTGACTTAATCAGAAACCTAAAGTCATCAACTCTTTTTAAATGTTCTATATTTGCAAACTGCTCCAGTCCCATGACTTCTGACTTCATTTAGGACTTCATCATTTCCTGTCCAGATCATCACAATAGCCTCCTGATCCATCAAACTCCAGTATACTTCCCTCAAAGCCAGATTGATCCTTCCAAAACACAAAGAGATTATCACACCCCTTTTCAGCATCCTTCAGATACCTCCTTTAGATACCTCACTCTTATGCTTTTCCATGTTGTATAAACTGTGGCCCTTGGCCGAATCCAGCCTGCAGCCTCTTTTTGTGTGGCCTTCAAGATAAGAATGGATTTTATATTTTTTAAGTGTTTAACCAAAAAAGAGAAGATGAACACCCAGCAGCTGTCACCTGTGGCCGACAAAGCCTAAAGTTTTCAGATCTAGCCTTGAGAGAGAACGTTCGCCACTCTACTTAAGATAAAAGGACTCCACTCTGGCCCTCCCCAGCCATGCCCCTCCCCGCTCAGGGCAAGAAATCCCCAGCTATCCGAAGAGTATCCCACCCAGAGCCTCCTTCCAGACAATACTCCTGGGATTCCCAGCCCAAACAGCCTGAGCCCACTGGTAGGGCTCACTCAGGCCTCAGAGGAGGCCAAAGGCAGCTATTTGCATGGAGATGGGACAGAGCCTGGATGTGCAAGCTGAGCTGTTCACAAATGTGTGTGAGGAGGTTTGAATTATAGGAGCGGGAATGGGAAAAGAAGGGACCAGCCAGGACACTTGCTTTTGGCCTGGGCCCCACAACTGTATCCTCCCTGTAGCTCCGATGGTAAAGACTCTGCCTGCAACGCAGGAGACCTGGGTTCTATCCCTGGGTCAGGAAGATCCCCTGGAGAAGGGAATGGCAACCCACTCCAGTATTCTGGCCTGGAGAATCCCATGAACAGAGGACCCTGGCGGGCTACAGTTCGTGGGGTTGCAAAGAGTCGGACATGACTGAGCTACAAACACTGCTATACTGCCACAAATGTAAGGATACTTATAGAACTCTCTAGCATAATAAGTAAGACTTTTCATGATACATACCCTTGCCCACCACACTCAAGACAGGCACTGACAAGGCTGACTCCTGGTGCATCTGCTCGTTTACCAGCACCTATGTGCTTGCCTGTTTTGCTGCTCATCTCTTTCTGGAACCCTCTCAACTTTGAGACTCAGCTCCAAGCTCAGCTCCTCAATGAAGGTTTTCCTACTCTCTTCTCTCCTCTCTCATCCTTTCTCATTTAATCTTGGGGGCCACAACACCCTACACAAATGTTTATCACAGCATCTCTGACACTTTGTTCTACCTGGTTTATTGTGTCTGTCTCCTTACAGTAGACTGGATCTTCCCTGAGGACAAAGACTTAGTCTAATTTTTTTTCTGTGACCCAATCAGTATAATGGAGTTTCCAGCACATGTCCTCAATGCTTTTTAAAAGAATACATGAATGAATCAAAATATATGACCAATCTATCTTACCAAATCCTGGGGTCCACACTCAAAGGGCAGGGATACTTGTATATTCCAAGTGACTGCAGTCTCATCCCACTTTTATCCATGGGGAATTAAAATAAAAACTAGAATCCTACAACTATCTGCAGTTTTCTACACGTACCATATGTTTATGGCCTCTGTGACCTTGTTTTGAGGTTTGGTAAAGTCCTCAATGCTTAAAACTTACCTCAAGTGTTGCTTCTTTCAGAACACCTTCAAGCTGAGTTTGCTCTTCCCACCGATGTACTCATGCTTGATTGCATATTTCTATTACCAAATGTCCACATTGTTTATGTCTTTCTCCCTAACAAGATGGAGAGTTTCTTGAAGGCAAGATCTATCCATGCATTTTTGCATTTCCAGTGACAAGGGCTATACCTAACACCTAGAAGTTGTTTACTAAACGTTTGATTAATGTTCATACACTTAGAGACTTTAGAGACTGTGGAAGTTATTCAATCCAAAGCAAGAATCTCTATAGAGAATACAGTATTCTCTATTATCAGCCCATCTTTGAATTCCAGTGACAGCCTCATTAGACTACTCTAACAGAATGTACTCTAACACCCTCATTGGGACAAAAGTTTTCCTGTTTTTTTTTTCCCCACAGGCAAATCCCCAGAACTTAGGTCAGTGCCTGGCACTTAGCTGCTGTTGTTGTTCAGTCACTAAGTCGTGTCCAACTCTCTGCGGCTTTATAGACTGCAGCATGCCTTGCTCCTGTGTCCTTCACTATCTCCCGGCGTTTGCTCAGATGCATGTCCGTTGAGTAGGTGGTGCTGTCTCAGCATCTCATCCTCTGCCACATTCTTCTCTTTTTGCTTTCAATCTTTCCCAGCATCGAGGTCTTTTTTAATGAGACAGCTCTTTGCCTAGGGTGGCCAAAGCACCAGAGCTTCAGCTTCAGCATCAGTCCTTCCAATGAATATTCAGGACTGATTTCCTTTAGGATTGACTGGCTTGATCTCCTTGCAATCCACGGGACTCTCAAGAGTCTTCTAAGCACCACAATTCAAATGCATCAATTCTTCAGTACTCAGCCTTATTGATGGTCCAACTTTCATATCTGTACAGTTCAGTTCAGTTCAGTTCAGTTGCTCAGTCGTATCCAACTCTTTGCGACCCCATGAATCGCAGCACACCAGGCCTCCCTGTCCATCACCAACTCCCGGAGTCTACCCAAACCCATGTCCATCAAGTCAGTGATGCCATCCGGCCATCTCATCCTCTGTCGTCCCCTTCTCCTCCTGCCCTCAATCCTTCCCAGCATCAGGGTCTTTTCCGATGAGTCAGCTCTTCGCAAGAGGCGGCCAAAGTATTGGAGTTTCAGCTTCAACATCAGTCCTTCCAATGAACACCCAGGACTGATCTCCTTTAGGATGGACTGGTTGCATCTCCTCGCAGTCCAAGGGACTCTCAAGAGTCTTCTCCAACACCACAGTTCAAAAGCATCAATTCTTCGGCGCTCAGCTTTCTTCACCGTCCAACTCTCACATCCATACATGACCACTGGAAAAACCATACCCTTGACTAGACGGACCTTTGTTGGCAAAGTAATGTCTCTGCTTTTAAATATGCTATCTAGGTTGGCCATGACCTTCCTTCCAAGGAGTAAGCATCTTTTAATTTCATGGCTGCAATCACCATCAGCAGTGGTTTTGGAGCCCCCAAAAAATAAAGTCTGACACTGTTTCCCCATCTATTTCCCATGAAGTGATGGGACCAGATGCCATGATCTTAGTTTTCTGAATGTTGAGCTTTAAGCCAACTTTTTCACTCTCCTCTTTCACTTTCATCAAGAGGCTCTTTAGTTCTTCTTCACTTTCTGCCATAAGGGTGGTGTCATCTTCATGTCTGAGGTTATTGATATTTCTCCCGGCAATCTTGATTCCAGCTTGTGTTTCCTCCAGCCCAGCGTTTCTCATGATGCACTCTGCATAGAAGTTAAATAAGCAGGGTGACAATATACAGCCTTGACATACTCCTTTTCCTATTTGGAACCAGTCTGTTGTTCCATGTCCAGTTCTAACTGTTGCTTCCTGACCTGCATACAGGTTTCTCAAGAGGCAGGTCAGATGGTCTGGTGTTCCTATCTGTACATCTGTACATGAATACTGGAAAAACCATAGCTTTGACTTTACAGATCCTTTGCTGGCAAGGTGATGTCTCTGCTTTTCAATATGCTGTCTAGGTTTGTCATAACTTTTCTTCCAAGGAGAAAGTATTTTTTAATTCATGGCTGCAAATACCATCTACAGTGATTGTGGAGCCCAAGAAAATAAAATCTGTCACTGCTTCCACTTTTTCCCCATCTATTTGCTTTGAAGTGATGTGACAGATGCCATGATCATAGTTTTTTCATGTTAAGTTTCAAGCCAGCTTTTTCACTCTCCTCTTTCACCCTCAGCAAGAGTCTCTTCAGTTCCTCTTCACTTTCTGCCATTCAAGTGGTATCATCTGCATATCTGAGGTTGTTGATATTCTCCCAGCAATCTTGATTTTACCTTGGGATTCATCCAGCCTGGTATTTCACATGATGTACTCTGCATTAAGTTAAATCAGCAGGGTGACAATATACAGCATGGTCATACTCCTTTCCCAGCTTTGAACCAGTCCATTGTTCCATGTCCAGTTCTAACTGTTGCTTCTTGGCCTGCATACAGGTTTCTCAGGAGACAGATAAGGTGGTCTGGTATTTCCATTTCTTAAAGCATTTTCGACAGTTTGTTGTGATATACACAAAGGCTTTAGCGTAGTCAATGAAACAGAAGTAAATGTTTTTCTGGAACTCTCTTGCTTTCTCTATAATCCAATGAATGTTGGCAATTTGATCTCTGGTTCCTCGGCCTTTTCTAAATCCAGCTTGAACATCTGAAAGTTCTTGGTTCATGTACTGCTGAAGTCCTGATTTAAAGGATTTTGAGCATAAATTTGCTAGCATGTGAAATAAGCACAACTGAACATTCTTTGGCATTGTCCTTTGGGACTGGAATGAAAACTGAACTTTTCCAGTCCTGTGGCCACTGCTGAGTTTTCCAAATTTGCTGGCATATTGAGTGCAGCACTTTCACAGCATCATCTTTTACGATCTGAAACAGCTAAGCTGGAATTCCATCACCTCCACTAGCTTTGTTCTTAGTAATGCTTCCTAAGGCCCACTTGACTTCACACTGCAGGATGTTCACCTGTAGGTATGTGATGACATCATCGTGTTTATCTGGGTCATTAAGATCTTTTTTGTATAGTTCTTCTGTGTATTCTTACCATCTCTTCTTAATCTCTTCTGTTTCTGTTAGGTCCTTACTGTTTCTGTGCTTTATCATGCCCATTCTTGCATGGAATGGGTTCCCTTGATGTCTCCAGTTTTCTTGAAGAGATCACTGGTCTTTCTCATTCTATTGTTTTCCTCTATTTCTTTGCATTGTTCGTTTAAGAAGGCTGTCCTTATTACAATAGCTTTGCTATTCTCTGGAACTCTGCATTCAGATGGATATATCTTTCCTTTTCTCCCTTGCCTTTCGCTTCTCTTTTTCTTCAGCTATTTGTAAAGTCTCCTCAGACAACCACTTTGCCTTCTTGCATTTTTTTGGTGGGGGTAGGGGTGGCTTTGGTCACTGTCTCCTGTACAATGTTAGGAACCTCTGTCCAAGTTCTTCAGACACTCTGTCTACCAGATCTAATCCCTTGAATCTATTTGTCACCTCCACTGTATAATCATGAGAGATTTTGATTTAGGTCATAACCTGAATGGCCTCATGGTTTTTCTTTCTTTCTTCAATTTAAGGCTGAATTTTGCAATACGGAGCTCATGATCTGAGCCACAGTCAGCTCCTGGTCATGTTTTTGCTAACTGTGTAGAGCTTCTCCACTTTGAGCTGCAAAGAACATAATCAATCTGATTTCAGTACTGACCATCTGGTGATATCCATGTCTGGCACATCAGTTCAGTTCAGTCACTCAGTCATGTCCAACTCTTTTCGACCCCATGAATTGCAGCACGCCAGGCCTCCCTGTCCATCACCAACTCCCGGAGTTTACCCAAACTCATGTCCATCGAGTCGGTGATGCCATCCAGCCATCTCATCCTCTGTTGTCTCCTTCTCCTCCTGCCCCCAATCCTTCCCAGCATTAGGTGCTTAATAAATATTTAGTAATGTTTGAATGAATAGTTGAAAAATTTTTTTCTGATATTGAACCAAAATTTGTCTCCTTGTAATTTCCACCCGTCGAACTTGGAATATATGCTTTCCTTCTTCACATGACAAGTTCCAAATATTTTTCAGGGAGATCTCGTATCGGCCCCACTATGTTCCTCCTCTTTTCCAAGCTCAGCAACCTCAGTTCCTTCCTAACCTATTCTGAGACCCTTTGCCAACTCCATGCCCTTATCATTAACATCCTTCTGAGACTAAAACAATAATAATAATAATTAAGGGGAGCTGTGAAAGAGACAAGTATAATTAAAACTCACAGCCCTGGTCCTAGTATAACAGCTTAAACATTAAAGAGTTCAGAGAATCCCTTGGGTTAACTAGTTTAAGCTTCTAATTTTGCAAATGAAGAAACGGAAGTTACAATGAATTATTCATCAGAGCAAGAGCTGCTCCTGGTCCAGTAGCTAATCAGATATAGACCCATCTCAACCCCAAGATTAATCATTTTACTCTATTTGAATTCTTAGTTGAATGCTAACCTGAAAAAACTTATTAGATTCGCCGAATCTATCTCCTGCCAAAGACTATTCTCTCTACAGATGTGATGAAATAGGAAATTTGGCCTTCTCTTTTTTAAATTATAATTTTATTCATGTATTTATTTTTGGTCGTGAGGGTCTTTGTGGCTGCAAGGGCCACTGCCTACTTGTGGCCCACAGGCTTCCCACTGAAGTGCTTTCTCTCGCTGCAGAGCAGGGGCCCTGGGGTGCTCTGGCTTCGGGAGTTAGCACGTGGGCTCAGGAGTTGCAACCTGCAGGCTCCAGAGCGGGGCCTCAAGAGTTGTGGCGCAGGGGCCCAGCCGCTCCGTGACCCATGGGATCTTCCCAGATCAGAGAATGAACCCGAGTCTCCTGAATGGGCAGGTGAATTCTTCACCACCGAGCCACCAGGGAAGCCCTGGCCTTCTTTTTAAAAGAACTTCATCATATCTGTAGAGAGAACAGTCTTTGTCAGGGAGCAAGATTTTGAAAATCTACTAAGTTTTTTTCAGTTAAAAAAGAAGGCCAAGTTTCCTGGTTCTGTAGCAATAATTTATACTTGTTTGAGCTGTTTTTCATAAATTACCAGATGCTTGGTAGACTTTCTTTTTTTGGAGGGGAACTTCATTTTTTTTTAATTTATTTCTTTTAAGTGGAGACTAATTACAATATTGTGGTGGTTTTGGCCATACATTGACATGAATCAGCCACGGGTGTACATGTGTCCCCATCCTGAACCCCCCTACCACCTCCCTCCTCATCCCATCCCTCTGGGTCATCCCAGTGCACCAGCCCCGAACACCCTGCCTCATGCATCGAACCTGGACTGGCCATCTGTTTTCTTGGTAGCCTTTCAAGAGAGAGTTAATAAAATGGCTTTTAACTTGTTAGAAAGGCGATGGAGGTTCGCTGACAGTCCAGTGGTTAAGAATCTGCCTTGCACTGCAAGGACACTGGTGTGGTCCCTGAAACGGGAAGCTCCCACATGCCGCCAGCAGCTAAGCCTGTGAAGCCAAGTGTCCCCGAGCGCATGCTCCACAGGGAGAGAGCCGACTTCACGGAGAAGCCTGTTCCCCGTCGGGAAGAGCAGAGCAATCCCGAAATGCCGAAAGCCGGGGAAGCCTGTGCGCGGCCACGAACACCCATACCACCAAAAATAATAAAAAGCAAATACACTTTCGAAAAAGAGCTATAAAAATCACTTTAATAAGTTCATATATAGACTTTTTTATGATACTTAAATTCTCCTAGGCCAAGAACTGAATCTCAGTGTATAGTATAAAGCAGAGGCAACCACAAGAAATCTGTGCCACATTTCTTTTCTTTTCCCTCATATTAGGATCAGATGGTAAAGAGTCTGCCTGCAATGCAGGAGACCTGGGTTCAATCCCTGGGTCAGGAAGATCCACTGGAGAAGGAAATGGCAACCCACTCCAGCCTTCTCACCTGGAGAATCCCATGGACAGAGGAGCCTGGTGGGCTAGAGTCCACGGGATCACAAAGAGTCAGACACAACTGAGCAACTAACACACACACACACACACACAAGAAATTAAAACCAACTCTTCAGAACAAGAAAGGATCACCCTTCCCCTACTCTATTTACCACGTCCTTTTTTCTATTTACCATTTTCTTTTATCCCAGAAAAGAATGAACAAAATTAAGTAAAAAATGTCTAATTTTTATTAAAGACATTTAAATAGTTCAAAGGCATGGGCAGTTACATACATTTTAGGAAATTCTGTCCTAATATTGATGAAATGGAATAAGTAGCAGAGGGATTGTAAGGGTTACTTTGCATTTAGTAAGCACAAAGTCTCTTTGCACCTAAGCCAATTTGGAGATAATCCAGTTGAAGAGCTGGTTTACTAACCCATTTTCCTAAAGTGGATCTACCTATTTGTAATTGGGAACTTCCTGGAAAATGGATAATGAACACACAAGTTGTACTTTCATGTTAAGTACAAACTTTAGTAGTCAACAGTTTGTGCAATTTTGAAAAGAATTTTCCCGTTTGAACTTCCCCGTCAAAGAGTTGTAATTTAACAAAGGAAAATGCACAGTATAGTTCAGTGTCAGAACTGCATCAGAGTATTACCAGGAGAATGCTGTAGATTTTTATCTTGGAAATTGCTGCTAAGTATAATAGGTCTTCTTTCTTTCCTTGTAATAATCTTCACCTTTGATAGCTCTGTCTGCCTCAGTGGTTTTCAAACTGTGGTGTCTGGCTGCATCGGCAACACCTGGGAACCGGTTAGAAATGCAAACTCTCAGGTCCACCCCAGAACTACTGAATCAGAAGCTGTGGGGTGGGGCCCAACAGTCCGTGTCTGTACTCAGCTGCCAGGTGATTCTGATGCATGTTAAAGTTTGAGGATTGACGCGTGTTATGATAGCCGCTCACCACATCCTGTTCCTTTACCTTTCACGTGAAATGTTCTTCCCCTTAGACAAGCCCTTGTTACCTTACAGAGACGAGAAAGGGAAAAGCACTCCCTGACATCTGGAGCTCTTCTGGCACCCACAGCTTGGGCCCTGATGTACAACATAAACAGATTCACAGAACATCATCAGACCAGTCCACTCTGCAATCAGGACAAAAACAAATCCACTCTATAGTCACATCTGAACACAGACAAAAACAGGAACACGTCCAAACCACAGAGATAACCAAAATATTTTCCATCCTAGTTAAAATAAGCGGCCATTGCCTCTTTGCCAATTAAAATTTTATACTCATTTTATTCTTGCCTCTTTACAATAAGCTTTATTAAGATACCCAAACATAGAATAGTCCCCACTTCCTGACAGCATCCAACCCCAGACAAAGCCCCATCTCTCAGTATGACCTAACACAAGTCCAAATCATAAGATAAGATCTTCCTAATTACACAAGCCCCTTTTTCTCTGAAGTTTCACTTTAGTTACCTGTGGTCAACCTCAGTCTAAAAATATTAAATGAAAAATTTCAGAAATAATTCATAAGTTTTAAATTGTGTGTGGTTCTGAGAAGCATGACAAAATCTCACACTGTCTGCTCCATCCACCCACAATGCAAATCCTCTCTTTGTCCAGTTATTGTGGCCCTTAATCACTCAAGTACCCAACGTGGTTATCAGGTCCACTGGTCCTGGTATCACAGCGCTTGTATTCAAGCCACCCTTACATTTCAGTGGCCCCCATTGTAGTGAGTAGTGATGCTGGCAATTCAGATCTGCCCAAGAGTAGCCGCAAGCAAGGTGCTTCCTTTAAGTGAAAAGGTGAAAGTTTTCAACTTGATAACGAGTGAAAAAAATGGTTTGCTGAGGTTGCTGAGATCTACAGGAAGAACAATTCCTCTGTCCATGAAACTGTGAAAAAGGAGAAGAAATCATGCCAGTTTTACTGTTATGCCTCAAACTGCAGAAATTATAACCACAGCGCACAACGGAAAAGGCATTAAATTTGTACAGTATTTTCAGAGAGACCACATTCACATAACCTTTAGTACAGTATATTGTTTTAATTATTCTGTTTTATTATTAGTTACTGCTGTTAATCTCTTACTGGGCCTAATTTAAAAATTAAACTTTATCATAAATAGGCACGTATTTTTTTAAAAGAAGCATAGTATTATCCACAGTTTCAGTTTTATCCACAGTTCAGTATAGGGTTCAGTATTATCCACAGTTTCAGGCACCCAATGGGAGTCTTGGAACATATTCCCCAAGGGTGAGGGCCGACGACTATTCTTTCTAAGATGTTGCAGGTTGTAACTCATTTTGCTACAACAAGTAATAACCAACTTTCCCAGGAACAGGTGTGTTCCTGTGGTCTTTGACTGGACAGCATTGATATAAGAATTATTGTGCAACCTCCTAGTCAGTGGGAACCAGTGCCCTCCCATGAACAATTTGTTCCCAGTCCAACGCAAAGTAAATACAGAAATTAGGATTTGTTATTTAGAAACACCAACAACCATTCAAGATAGTAATTTTATGTCTGTTGAATCTAAACATAGAACATCAGGCTGGTATTTTGCATACCAGTTGTTTAAATTCTATTTTTCTAGTAATTTGTAATTACATCTTACAAATAATCTGCAATAGATTTTTTAAAGAGAAAAACTGGTACTCCATCACAAATTGGTTGAAAGGCATTGTCCTACAGGGCTTCTCTAATACCTTTCAATACTGCTATCACATTAATCTTCTGAAAACTCTGCTTTCAATATTTTGTGCCCTTTCTCAAGTATCTCCAAGTACCTCAAGCATCTTCTCTGTTTTCCAGATGAGGAGAGGGGAATCTAATATACTTTGAGTGTCTACTGTATGCTGTTAATTGTCCACATTTAAATATACTCAATTCCCAGGAAGGAGTTCTAAATAGATATCAACATCCTGTTTCAAAACCTATTTCACTGCAGCATGCCAGGCCTCCCTGTCCATCACCAACTCATGGAGTTTACCCAAACTCATGTCCATCAAGTCAGTGATGCCATCCAGCCATCTCATACTCTGTCGTCCCCTTCTCCTCCTGCCCCCAATCCTTCCCAGCATCAGGGTCTTTTCCAATGAGTCAACTCTTCGCATGAGGTGGCCGAAGTTTTGGAGTTTCAGCTTCAACATCAGTCCTTCCAGTGAATACCCAGGACAGATCTCCTTTAGGATGGACTGGTTGGATCTTCTTGCTGTCCGTGGGACTATCAGGAGTCTTCTCCAACACTACAGTTCAAAAGCATCAATTCTTTGGTGCTCAGCTTTCTTTATAGTCCAACTCTCACATCCATACATGACCACTGGAAAAACCATAGCTTTGACTAGACAGACCTTTGTTGGCAAAGTAATGTCTCTGCTTTTTAATATGTTGTCTAGGTTGGTCATAACTTTCCTTCCAAGGAGTAAGCGTCTTTTAATTTCATGGCTGCAACCACCATCTGCAGTGATTTTGGAGCCCCCCCAAAATATATTTAGACAAGAATAAAACAGGACAGGGGCTTCCCTAATAGCTCAGTTGGTAAAGAATTTGCCTGCAGTGCAGGAGACTCTGGCTCAATTCCTGGGTCGGGAAGACCCACTGGAGAAGGGATAGGCTACCCACTCCAGTATTCTGGCCCAGAGAATTCCATGGACTATATAATCCATGGGGCAACAAAGAGTCAGACATGACTGAGTGACCTTCACTTTCACTTTTCAAAACAGGACAGGCTTCCTAATTAATTTTTTAGAAGCCAGCATAGTAGATCTGGAAAAGGATAGGACTGGAAAACACCAGTTTTCATTCCAAACCCAAAGACGGGCAATTCCAAAGAATGCTTAAACTACCAAACAATTACACTCATTTCACATGCTAGCAAAGTGATGCTCCAAATCCTTCAAGCTAGACTTTAGCAGAATGTGAACCAGAGAACTTCCAGATGTGCAACCTGGGTTTAGAAAAGGCCAAGAAACCAGAGATTAAATTGCCAACATTCGTTAGATCATAGAGAAAGCAAGGGAATTCCAGAAAAACATCTACTTCTGCTTCATTGACTATGCTAAAGCCTTTGACTGTGTGAATCACAACAAACTATGGAAAATTCTTAAAGAGTTGGGAATATCAGATCACCTTACCTGCCTCCTGAGAAATCTGTATGTGGGTCAAGAAGCAACAGTTAGATTCATACATGGAACAACTGACTGGTTCTAAATTGGTACAGGAATATAATAAGGCTATATATTGTCACCCTGCTTATTTAACTTATATTCAGAGTATATCATGTGAAATGCCAGGCTGGATGAAACCCAAGCTGGAATCAAGATTGCCAGGAGAAATATCAACAACCCCATATATGCAGATGATACCACTCTAAAGACAGAAAGTAAAGAACTAAAAAAGAATCTCTTGATAAAAGTGAAAGAGGAGAGTGGAAAAGCTGGTTTGAAACTCAGCATGAAAAAGAACTAAGATTATGGCATCCAGTTCCTTCACATCATAGCAAATAGAAGGTGAAAAGGTGGAAGCAGTGACAGATTTTATTTCCTTGGGCTCCAAAATCATTGCAGACAGTGACCACAGCTATGAAATTAAAAGAAATAAGAAATTAAAAGCTTTCCTTGGGAAGAAAGCTGTGACAAACCTAGACAGCATATTAAAAAGCAGAAACATCATTTGGCCAACAAAGGTCCATATAGTGAAAGCTATGATTTTTCCAGTAGTCTTGTATTGATGTGAGAGTTGGGCCATAAAGAAGGCTGAGCAATGAAAACCTGATGTTTTCCAATTGTGGTATTGGAGATTCTTGAAAGTCCCCTGGACAGCAAGGAGAGCAAACCAGTCCATCCTAAATGAAATCAGTCCTGAATATTCATTGGAAGGACTGATGCTGAAGCTGAAGCTCCAATACTTTGGACACCTGATGTGAAGAACTGACTCATTGGAAAAGACCCTGATGCTGGGAAAGATTGAAGGTGGGAGGAGAAGGGGACGACAGAGGATGAGATGATTAGATAGCATCACTGACTCAATGAACATGAATTTGAGCAAACTCAGGGAGATAGTGGAGGACAGAGGAGCCTGGAGTGCTGCAGTCCATGAAGTTGCAAAAAGTCAGACTCAACTTAGCAACTGAACAACAACAACAACAAATAGTAAAAGAAACCTGATCATTATAGCATTTGAAATTTCTAGTGCAATATTGTTAGTAAATACTGATGCAAAGGTGCTATACTAGACACTTGCTAAAGTTTGTTCCTCACGTAACATTGATCAGGAACTTACTAAAAGCTGGCACCATTCACGGTCCCTTTGGCAGCCACATTTGTGCCACCTCCCCTTCTTCTGTCATTCTTGGCTCTAGAAGTAGGGAAGAGACATAAGAAGAGCCAATCAAAATACCTCACTCTTCTGGTCTCAATGATGGAACCAGTGGTGTGTTCATTTCCCATGAAGAATAAACCAGTTTTCCCCAAAACTGTGCTAAGTATAGGTAGCAGGGAAGCTGCCCTTTTTCCTTTGTTGCAAATCATTAGGACAGGGTACATATTGCCAGTAGCATATTCCTAGAACATGAGAAAGATCTATTCAACATGGGAATGAAACAAACCCAAACTGCAGGAAGACACAGAGTCAGAGCAAGGAGAGCAAGAGCGCAAGCGAGAAACTCTCCACACGGGGTTCCCTGGACCCAGTCAACCCAACACCTTCTCTTCCCTTTCTCAGGCTCAGGTTTGCAAATCAACAGAATTCCTTTTCAGGTTAAAGTAGTTTTGAAGCAGGAGACAGACAGACCCTGGTATAAACAGAGTTCATGCCCTGTGGACAGATAGTCAAAGAGGAGCAGGGAGAGACGAGCCGACTCCTGCCCAGATAAAAGACCACAGATTCCTCATTTTCAAAGTCAGGGAGACCTTTCCAACTGCACATGTGCAGAAAGGCTCCATAGAGGTCAAAAGAGAGGGAGTGTCACCTCATAGTAAGTGATGTCAACATAGCCATATGTCTCTTCCCTAGATTCCATCTTGGCTATGAAATGCACGTATGGGAGGACCCTGAGATTTACCAGATCCGAACTCAGAACCGGCGGAGCAAGGCGATTGGCCCAAGGAAACTTGGAAGAAATGCCCCATAACTGTGATTCAAAACACCACAAGGGCGTGACTCTCTCTCTTGGGCCTGTCTGCATGTCCATCTACACGTAGTTTTTTTCCTCCTAATAAGCACTATATTGTTTCACTACTTTCTATTTCTATGTGGAAATTCATTTCTACACAGCTGACAGGCCAGGGTCTTGTCACTGGCTCCTGGTTCCTGGTGGTCTGCTGGCTAGGATTCACAACTTTCATTGCTGTGGCCTAACTTCAATCTCTTGCCAGGATCCAAAACCCTGATTCAAACTTCTGCAGGCTGAAGCCACCTTGAATCAGTTTGAGGTCCTTTTCTGTCATTTGCAACCAAAAGCCTTCACCAACACAAGTCTTCAATGAGTAGCTTGTGTGGTAGGAAGAGCAAGGGCTAAAGCCTGAGACAAACACAGTTTTTTCCAATTAATAATTACGTGACAGTTAGCCTCTCTGAACATCATTTGCCTTGTTTGCATCTGGGAAAAAATACAGCCCACTCCTAGAGTTGGACTGTAAGCTTTGGAAGGACAGGAAACACGTCTACCTTTCCTCTTACGTCCTTCTCTCATGAACTGCTAAATGGGGGGGACCCCGGGAAGGTCAGAGAAATATTGCCATTTTCTCAGATTCCTTCAGCTTAAAATATTCAATATACTAGGATGTTGTATTTTAGGATAGCATGTCCTAAACCCTGTCACTTGAAAACCAGAGTTTGATTTGGCAAATGTCCCCACAATTAAACCCAACTCATTGACCTTTTTGTGTTTCTGCTTTCACTTACTTTTTTAGCCTCTAAAATTGCTAATTTCCTCATCCATGTTTCTAAAAGTCCTTTCATTACAAGGAAGAACAAAATATGACATGTTAGATCTGTTTTACTTTAACCTTTGCTTCCTGTTGCCGTTGGATACTGTCTATACATAATTAAAAGATGCTTTCTCCTTGGAAGAAAAGCTATGACAAACCTAGGCATCTATTAAAATGCAGAGAAGTCACTTTGTCAACAAAGGTCCATATCATCAAAGCTATGGTTTTTCCAGTAGTCATGTACGGATGTGATTGTTGGACCATAAAGAAGGCTGAGTGCCAAACAATTGATGCTTTCAAACTGTGGTGCTGGAGAAGACTCTTGAGAGTTCCTTGGACTGCAAGGAGATCAAATCAGTCCATCCTAAAGGAAATCAATCATAAATATTCATTGGAAGGACTGATGCTGAAGCTGAAGCGCCAATATTTTGGCCACCTGATGCCAAGAACTGAGTCCTTGGAAAAGACCCTGATGATGGGAAAGATTGAAGAAGGAGGGAGAAGGGGACGACAGAGGATGAGACGGTTGGATAGCATCACTGACTCGATGGACATGAGTTTGAGCAAACTCCGAAAGATAGGAAGGACAGAGAAGCCTGGTATGCTGCAGTTCATGGGACTGCAAAGAGCTGGACACCACAAAGTGATTAAGGGAAGAAACAGCAACAGTACAAAATGGGCTTCCTCAGAGAACCCTGCACCTCTGCCTGAATGTTAAACCAAAGTGCTTTGTTCATATCCTGACCTTGTCCACCTGTGAATGGCTGCAACTAAGTAGAAATTAACGCATCCCCTCCCTGGGGCTGGCCATTCTAGGAGATATTTGCAAGGTTAGTGGCCTTTTTACTTTACTTCCTCACCCCCTCCTGATCTGTGTTCTATAAAAGAAACTGTCATCCAGACCCAGATAAGATGGTTATTTTGAGACACTAATCTCAAAGAAGATTTAAGTTCCTCTGCCATCTTCTTGGTCTGCCAGTTTCCAAATAAAATTGTTATTCCTTGCCTCAAGCCCTGTCTCCTGAATTATTGGCCTGTCACGCAGTGAGAAGAGTGAGCTTGGACTTGCTAGCACTTTTATACTTTATCCAACATTTTTGTTGTGAGCATCAACCAAGATATCTATATTGCCATTTTGCCAGAAACAGAAGTCTCTGATTGGTAGTTCTATTTAGGGTTCTTATGTAGTTTCACTGTTTTCATTTCAAAAATGTTCCCTGTATTTAGTATTTTCTATATTATTGTAGAATATTTGAACATTTTGTGCATGCATGCTAAGTCACTTCAGTCGTGTCTGACTCTTTGTGACCCTGCGGACTACAGCCCACAGGTTCCTTTGTCCACAGGATTCACTAGACAAGAATGTTGGAGTAGGTTGCCATTTCTTCCTCCAGGGGAACTTTCAGACCCAGGGATCAAACCCAGATCTCCTCTGCATCTCCTGCATTGGTAGGTGGGTTCTTAACCACTAGTGCCACCTGATAAGCCATTTTAATCTTTTAGTCCATATGATTTTCCTTCTCACGTTCATAATTAATTTGTCTAAGTTTTCCTAGATGTCTTAAAGTTTTCTAACCTTCGATTAAATCAAGTAAGCGGTCAGGAACACAAGCACGTCTCATAAAATAAACAGTAGAGTGGTTAAGAGCAGGAATTCTGCACCAAACTTCCTGTGCTCAAATTCTCATTGCCACTTAGCTGTGAGCCCTGTACCTTGAACTCCCTTATGTGTAAAATGCAGGGGATAATAACAGTACCCTCCTGTTAGTATTAAAAAGAAAAAACACAGTCCCCAAATGGCATCACTTCTTCTAAAGACCATGATACCAAACCTAGATTTAATACCTAACCCAACTACAGTTTCACCCTTCCCCTGAAATGTAACCTTAGTCACCCATCGTGGAATTTTCTGGTCAGCATTAAGGAGGTAATCTGTCTTAGTGGGTCCTCTCTAGCCTCTCCCCACCCCCCAAAAGAATCCTTTCTTTTCTTTTGCTAACAGCTTCCTCACCTCACACTTCCTTCCATTTAGCACAACCTCTCAGAGTGCCTTTCTGTTTTCTAGATGGGATGCTGCTGCCTGATCAGGACATGCTGTCTCTGAGACAGGGATACTTGTTCTAGCTAGCTAAGTGTCTAAAGGCTTCACTTATCCCAGGAATTTGACATGTTCATCTTCACCTCTCCAGCACCATGTGTGGACCTAATGCATAGTGGGTAGGCCATAGCTATCTTTGGAATGTTGTGAAGGTTAGACAAATGAAGGTGTCAATTAGTTAATGGATATGACTATGAAGATCAGGACAGGATTTTTTGACTGTGGCATCTTGCTTATGTGGTTACAGACAAGGTCTATGTGAAAACACCAGAAGATTTAAGTTCCTCTCAAACTCAATATAAAACAGTAGTGAGATGTGGCTGATAAATAATTATGATATAACCTTCAGTTCAGTTCAGTTGCTCAGTCACGTCCGACTCTTTGTGACCCCATGAACCGCAGCATGCCAGGCCTCCCTGTCCATCACCAACTCCCAGAGTTTACTCAAACTCATGTCCATTGAGTCAGTGATGCCATCCAACCATCTCATCCTCTGTCGTCCCCTTCTCCTCCTGCCTTCAGTCTTTCCCAGCATCAGGGTCTTTTCCAATGAGTCAGTTCTTCTCATCAGGTGGCTTTGCTATTAAGTTAAAAAGAGCATGGTACTCGGAAGAAAAAAAGTTTCTAGAGGATTCTTCACTCCTATGGTCAGTTTCCCAAGCATTCATTCCAAATGCTGTTCTCCATGCAAAGGAAACTGATCTTCCTTCCAAGACAGACTCACATCTTTTTGTCCTGTTTCCTCACATGGTTTTCTCCCACCCATAAAAAATGCTTTCCCTCTCATCCTTCATTTCTCTATTGCCCTCCCTGGAATTTTCTGCTGTTCTACAATCCCAGGCCCCATGCTCCCAACTTTTCTCTACGCCCCCCCAAACCTCTGTTATGGTATTTATCTTTTTTAATTTGACATTTTCGCTATTTATGTCCTTGACTTCTGTATCAAAAGAATATTAGCTGTAAAGCACGAATCAAAGGCAAGCAAATATCATTATTTTTGTTGTACTTGCTTCCATGTACATTTCACAGTTATTAGGTCATGATCTCCTAAAGGCCAGTAAGAGACTCTTGCCATTCACATTATTTTATTTCTCTTTAACTTACACAGCATACCTAGCTAGTTGTCCTGGACAAAGAACAAATGTTGCTTGTCTGATGGCTGACTCGTACATATCTACAAGCCACAAGAAGATGTTAACACACTAGCAAGGGACAAGTGTGTATACATACTCCAAGCCAGGAGCCGGGTTTTTGAAACATCTGTTAGTACATAGACATATAGATATATTTTCTGATTACATATTCTCTTGTACATGAATTGAAAAAGTTAATTAACTAAAAATATGAAGCGATAACTCCCAGAAAGACAAACACAAATGCCTAAAGAAATATACAATGGTATGTCATCTTAGTTAATAAAGAAGGAAATGCAAACGGAACAAAATGAGGCCCCGTGATTTGCCTACCACATTGGCAAAAGGCAAAGACATAGATAATAATCAGTGTCAGCAACAGTGGAAATGTAAATTTTAAAGAACACTTTACAATACCAATAAAAAATTTTCAAACACAGATTCCTTACTAAATAAGCCCACTTCTAAGAGCCTAGCCTTCAGAATAACTTTTTCCATATTGCCAGGATGTTGGCTGAAGAATGTCCTTTGTGTCATTAAATTTATATTAGTAGAAATCAGAGAAAACCTAAATATGTCAAAAGTCAGATGTTCAAATAAACTATATTCATACTTCATACTCTTATGCTTCATAGCCATCACAAAGAATGAAGCATATCTATGTGTGTAGATTTGGGGAAATGATCACAATATATTGTCAAATTTAAAAAGCAAGTTGCAAATCGATAAATGTAGTATAATCTCTTTTTTGTGGGGGAAAAAAAGACATATGTTCTATGTTTCTATGTTCATATAAGTCAACAAATTTCTATATAACTATGTGCAAAAACAGAAGTAAAACCAAACCTACAAACAAAAAACAAAGGTCTGAAATCTGGAAAGGAAAACACCCAGCTGCTAACCGTGGTTACCCCTGGGGAGGAAAAACAGGAAAGGCTTTGCCTTTTATGTATTTCTGTATATTGTTTAAATTTTCTTTCAACATTAACTTTGACTTTTTTGAAGTAAAATAATAAACTCAATTAAAGTAGTTATCAAATGTTTGAAGATTTGAGGAAGTGTTACCGAGTCCAAGCTCCCTCTGCTCACCGCACAACAGGCCAATGAATCCGAGAGAGAGGTCTTGAGGTAAGAAAGAGACTTTAATCAGGGAGCCGGCAGACTGAGAAGATGGCAGGCTAGTGCCTCAAAATAACAGTATTATGGGGTCTGGATGCCAGGTTGTTTTATAGATCAGGAGAAAGAAGTAATGAGGAAACGAGGTCAAAAGGCAGAGCAGAGAGGGAGAGGCAGTGGGGAAGGAAGGCGAAAGGGTCTTCGGTCTCACAAAATATCTCCCAGGGAATGTCCAGCCTTCGGAAGGGCGTGTTAGTCTCTTTTATTCACAAGTGGGCAGGGACAAACCATCTCTCCAGGAGCTGAACAAAGGCACTTCAGTTTACAGTCAAGCAGAGGGGCGGGGTCCTCCTGACAAGCCATTGAGTATGCTTATAATAATAAAAACAAGTCAAAGAAACAGTCTCCAACATGAGTCAGCATTGGTTTCCTCCCTGCAACGGACTACGCTAAAGTCTTTGTGTGGATAACGTTGACTACGCTAAATCCTTTGACTGTGTGGATCACAACAAACTGTGGAAAATTCTTAAAGAGATGGGGATATTAGACCACCTTACTTGCCTCCTGAAAAACCTGTATGGGGGTCAAAAAGCAACAGTTAGAACTGGACATGGAACAATAGACTGGTTCCAAATTGGGAAAGGAGTATGTCAAGCTTGCTTTTGTGATGCTGCTTACTTAACTTCTACACAGAGTACATCATGAGAAATGCTGGGCTGGATAAAGCACAAGCTGGAATCAAGATTGCTGGGAGAAATATCAATAACCTCAGATATGCAGATGACACCACTCTTATGGCAGAAAGCAAAGAAGAATTAAAGAGCCTCTTGATGAAAGTGAAAGAGGAGAGTGAAAAAGCTGGCTCAGGTTGAGTGAAAAACTCAACATGGAAAAAACTAAGATTATGGCATCTGGTCCCATCACTTCATAACAAATAGATGGGGTAACAATGGAAACAGTGACAGACTTTATTTTCTTGGGCTCCAAAATCACTGCAGATGGTGACCAAAACCAGGAAATTAAAAGACGCTTGCTCCTTGGAAAAAAAGCTATGACCAACCTAGACAGCATATTAAAAAGCAGAGAGATTACTTTGCCAACAAAGGTCCATATTGTCAAAGCTATGGTTTTTCCAGTAGTCATGTATGGATGTGAGAGTTGGACTATAAAGAAAGCTGAGTGCCAAAGAATTGATGCTTTTGAACTGTGGTGTTGGAGAAGACTCTTGAGAATCCCTTGGACTGCAAGGAGATCCACCCAGTCCATCCTAAAGGAGATCAGTCCTGGGTGTTCATTGGAAGGACTGATGCTGAAGCTGAAGCTCCAATACTTTGGCCACCTGATACGAAGAATTGACTCCTTGGAAAAGACTCTCATGCTGGGAAAGATTGAAGGCAGGAGAAGGGGATGATAGAGGATGAGATGGCTGGATGGCATCACTGACTTGGTGGACATGAGTTTGGGTAAACTCCAGGAGTTGGTGATGGACAGGGAGACCTTGTGTGCTGCAGTCCGTGGGGCACAAAGAGTCGGAGACGCTGAGTGACTGAACTGAACTTGATGACTGCAACAGAAGCAGTGATCTAATCTGCAAGAACTGCATGCATGAATTATCTCTTTAAGTATTATTTAGAACTCTGTGTTCAAAAAATTATTCACACACATTCATGTCAGTTACTGAGACCTTAAGTGGTAGCATAAAAAGTCATTTCCATGTGGTAGAAGAGGTAAGAAAGGAACAAAAAGAATTAAAATAAATTTCTTTCAACACTGTGGATGAAGAACGTCTCCTGTAATATCAGTAAACAAAAAATGCTGCAGTCACCAAGCCATCAGCAACTGCAGACACTCCCAAGTGTGCACCCTGAGGGAACCCAAGATGGGAAAGAACAGGGTACTGGCCCCAGACAGTTAAGATGCATATCAAAGGAATGATTTGAATGAGCCCAAACTCTTGCATCTTCCCCTATGCACATGAGTGTGTCCTCAGTTGCTCAGCGTGTTTGACTCTTTGCAGCCCCATGGATGCCTGCGCGGCTCCTCTGTCCCTAGAAAAGTCTTAAATTCATTAACTTGAGATGTCTGGGTTTCTTTTTAAATAATAGTAATCTTTTGATGTTCCAACTACCTGGTTTTGGCAAAAACTCACATATCCTGGCTACTTCCTTACCTCTTTGGAACAATTCCTCAGAGCTGTCTGAGAGTCTGTCTCTCAGGTTTAAGTCTTCAGTAGATACACCAAATAAAACATAATTTTCAACTTTTAGATTGTGCCTTTTTTTCTCAGTTGACAATACTTTTCTTTAAAGAAATTGACAAGCCAAGCACAGGGCTCTCAGAAAAATTCACCTGATCATTGATTTGTGCTAGAGGCCACAAATTTAAATTGCACAGGAGACAGGCAGGTAGCAGAGATCAATGAGGCCAGCTGGGAATAAGATACCAAAGGCCAAAGGGACTGTTTGGAAAGGGTGTACTGCTTAAAGGTCACAGCGATTTCAAAACTCCAGCTTGTTGAGAGTTTGTGTCTGGTATTACCAGATCTTTTAATATTTCAAAGAAAATCAGAAATCAGAATTTTTCATAGCAATGTTGCAGGAACAGGGGCCCCTTCCAGGGCCCAAGAGTGGGCTCTTGTTTAATACTTGGAAATGAATTGTCTGAATTCATGCTAACAAAGAAAGAGATTTTATTGGAAAGGAACGCCCAGGTGCACAGGGCAATAGGGGAAAGGAACACAGGAGAACTGCTCTGCCACCAGGCTCACAGTCCCAGGTTTTGCGGTAGCAGGCTTCGTTTCTAGGTCATTTCTGACTTAGGGTTCTTCCTGGTTGCTTGCACATCACTCAGCCAAGACGAATTTCAGCAAGGATTCTGGGAGGTTGATAGGAAATATAGACTGGTGTCTCGTCTCTGCATTTGACCTTTCCCCATTTTTTCTGGTTGGCGGTAGATTGTTAGTTTCAAGTTCCTTACCCAGACCTCCTGTCATAAGACAACTGCTGTAGATGGTTAGGTAACTATCGTGCCAGGTCAGGGCGGGCAGTTTCAGTCAGTGGTTCCCCTAACAGTAATAAACTCAGGTTGTACATTTTAACAACCAATTCCTTTAAAACCTTAAATGCTATGTTGGTAAACATTGCACAAGCCAAACAAAACACACTTCCTAGCTGGATCTGGCCTACAGCCTCCCATCTGCCATTTTTGGGTTTTACTGTCTTCACAGAGTTCTAGTGGACTAATTTTAACACGTCCTTCACCACCCAAATCAGTTCCCTCTTCTTCCACTAGCACTTTGGCCATCGTATTATAGAAAATTAGAGTTCAAAGATTTTTTTTAAAAATCTTAGTGAAATCTCTCAATTTATTATGGTAACAAAATACATATAACATAAAATTTGCCACCTTAACCATTTTATGTGTACAATTTGGTGTCATTAATTACATTCAGAAGGTTGTGCAACCATCACCACTAGCTCTTTCCGAAGTTTTCTCATCACCCTAAACAGAAACTCTGTACCCGTTAAACAATTAACTCCCCACTTCTTCCTCCCCCAGTTCCTGATAAATTCTAATCCATTCTCTGTCCCTATGAATTTGCCTATTCTAGGTACCTCACAGAAATGGAATCATACAATATTTGTCCTTTTGTGTCTGTCTTATTTCACTTAGCATAATGTTTTCAAGGTTCATCCACATCACGGCATGTATCAGAACTTCAACTGAGTAATATTCCATTGTAGGTTGTGATATTGTGATTTATATCAGGAAATAGGCATTGGGTTGGCCAAAAAGTTCACTGGAGTTTTTCCATAAGACATTACAGAAAAACCCCAACAAACTTTTTGGCCAACATGACATTTGATCTTTGTTCCCATTTCTAGCACAGGAGTTTTAAAAACACTTGGCATCTTCTATGTGGTGAGAGAAATAGACGCTTCATTTGTCATGTTAATGAGGTGACTTCTGGAATGCCTGTAGGTCAGCTAAGACTGGGTGCTGGTTGCCAAGGGAACCAACCATGTGATTGGAGGTGTGGCACTTTCAGCCCCTTAGCCCGACCTTCAGGTAGGAGAGAGGGGCTAGATGTGGAATCATTACCACTGTCTATTGATTTAATCAATCATGGCTATTTAATGAGGCCTCTATAAAAATTCAAAAGGACAGAGTTTGGAGAGCTTTCAGCCTGGTGACTCTGAGGGAGACTGGTGCATCTGGAAAGGGCGTGACAGCTCAGTGCCCTTTCCCCATACCTTGCCCTATGCACCTCTTCTGTCTGGGTGTCCCTGGGTTATTTCTTTTGATAACAAAACCATAATCTGGTGCACAAGTGGGTTTCCTGAGTCCTGTGAACCACTCAAGCAAACTAACCAAATCCAAAGAGGGGATCATGGGAACCTCTGGTTTATAGTCAGTTGGTCACAAGCATAGGGAAGAGCTTGGACTCCTGACTGGCATCTGAAGCCCAGGGTAGTCTTGTACAACTGAATCCCTGACCTGTGGAATCTGATTCTATCTCCTGCTTCAGTTCAGTTCAGTCACTCAGGCGTGTCCACCTCTTTGTGACCCCATGAACTGCAGCACGCCAGGCTTCCCTGTCCATCACAACTCCCGGAGTCCACCCAAACTCATGTCCATTGAGTCAGTGATGCCATCCAGCCATCTCATCCTCTGTCGTCCCCTTCTCCTCCTGCCTACAATCTTTCCCAGCATCAGGGTCTTTTCAAATGAGTCAACCCTTCACATCAGGTGGCCAAAGTATTGGAGTTTCGGCTTCAACATCAGTCCTTCCAATGAACACACAGGACTGATCTCCTTTAGGATGGACTGGTTGGATCTCCTTGCAGTCCAAGAGACTCTCAAGAGTCTTCTTCAACACCACAGTTCAAAAGCATCAATTCTTCGGCGCTCAGCTTTCTTCACAGTCCAACTCTCACATCCACACATTAGTATCAAAACTGAGTTAAATGTAAGACACCTAACTGGTGTCAAAGCATTGTTTGTTGAGAAACTCTCTCTTGTCACCATGGAACTGTTTTCATAACCATTTTTATGTATATAGCACATTTTGTTTACCCATTTCTCTTTGAATGGACACTTGGGTTGTTTCTACCGTTTGAATATTGTGAAAAATGTCGCTATGAACATTGATTTTAAAATATCTGTTTGAGTCCAATTTTTATTGTTTTGGGTATATCCCTAGGTGTAGAATTGCTGGGTAATATGAAATTCCATATTTGACTTTTTGAGGACCTGACAATCTGTTTTCTACACCAGTCACATCATCTTACATTCCTACCAACAATGCATGTAAATTTCTCATTTTTAAGATGAGAAAATCAAGGGTAAAACTGGTTAGATGGCTTGACCATAGATACAGAAAGTCAACTACAGATCTTGTAGTAGAGTGTGGCCATGGGAAGCCCTTAGCACACAGCCTTTGCTGTGTACAGTTAGCTCGCTCCCCGTTACCAGGCAATGGTTACCGTGAGACCATCAGTGGGTCCATTCAGCCCGCATGAGTGGTGGCCATCAAGTGGAGAGTGAGGTAAGAGGCAGATTTCAACTTTCTCCCCAGGGTCATCCTGCTGGTGAGCTGGGGGCCCAGGGATAGGCTGCAGGCTGTGTCCTGCAAGGCTCCAGAACCCTCACCTAGGTCACCCCCTGGCCGGGTCCAGGCCTTGAGCTGGTGGTGGTGAGCTGCTTCAGCAGCAGCATGTGCAAAGGATGCAGGCTGCAGGACCTGGCCTGGGCAGGCTGAGAAGCCTGAGGGCCAGCTGAGTTGGCTGACTGACTCCCTCAACAATGACAGCTGGGCAAGCTCTGGGGACCTGGCCCCTAGGGAGCTGCCAACTGAGCTCTGCCTCTTCAGCCAGGGCTCACCCCTTAGAGGGTGAAAGGTGTGCCTTGGGACCTTGCCCTTTCTCATCAGAGCAGAGAATAACATTTACTTGGTGGAGATGTACAGAAACACTCTTACCTGACCATGACCTGACCTCAATAAAAAAGGAACTGACACCAAGAAGTTTGTTTGCCACAACTAAATGCCCCTCCCTTACGTTTTCTGTAAAAGAGCTTTGCTGAGAGCTTTTGGGGAGTTTGAGGTTTTTAAGGCATGAGCCACCCATCTCCTTACACAGTCCTCAATAAGCATTTCTCTGTCTCAGACTCCAGTGTTTTGGTACTGTTTGGCCTCACTGTCCTCCGGCACACAGGCTTGTGTTTTGGTGACAAGCCGACAAGAGAAAGCCAATATCTTGAGTCCTAGAACAACTCTCTTTTAAAGGTTAACTCCACTGGGATTTAACTCAGATGATCAGGCTCTACACAAAGAGTGGGCCACTGGAAACAGATCAGTAGATATATTTGAAGAAAGGACAACAATATTGGAGGAAAGAATTTGAATTCAGTTCTGGATTTTCCTCTCCATATGGAGAGAATTTTGTTTTGTTCTTTTCTTCAGGTCTAAGCTCTGAGAGGAGATGAAGTCATACTTGTCTTTAGCCTGATACCTAACTATAGAATCATCATAGAAATATTTTTGTATCAGTTGTTTCATTTCTGGTTGTAACTGTTGCTTCTTGACCTGAATATAGCTTTCTCAAGAGACAAATAAGGTGGTATTCCCATCTCTTTAAGAATTTTCCACAGTTTGTTGTCATCCACCCAGTCAAAGGCTTTCACTTAGTCAATGAAGCAGAAGTATGTATATATAGAGAGACATAGATACATAGATAAATAGATATGTTTGGAATTCCCTTGCTTTCTCCATGATCCAACAAATGTTGGCAATTTGATCTCTTATTTCTCTGCCTTTTGTAAACCCAGCTTGTACATCTGGAATTTCTTGATTCATGTACTGCTGAAGCCTAGCTTGAAGGATTTTGAGTATAACCTTGCTAGCATGTGAAATGAGCACAACGGTATGGTAGTTTGAACATACTTTGGGATTGGAATGAAAACTGACCTTTTCCAGTCCTGTGGCCCTTGCTGAGTTACCTAGAGAGCCAGAAAAATAACTATTAGCTTTTTAGTACTTTTTTCCAGGCTTTTCCCCCTAAATATGGTGTTTTTGTTTGGTATATATGGTTGAAAGCATAGAACCTTAAAGCTTAAGAAAATTATTACAATTTGAGAAGCAAGGTTAAAAAACAGAATAAGGATAAATGAAGATTTCAAGGTTTAGAAAAGCACCCTTCCTACCAAGTCACGGCCCTCACTGCCTTATGACACTCCTTTTGGTGGCGTGTTCTTACTCACCTGTCCACACAGAAATGTGTCATTTATCTAAATGTAAAAGCTCCAAGGACATGGCCACACATTATGATATTTTGTTTCTTCCTCCATGCCATGTAGAGTGCTACACACACAGTAGGTCCTCAGCAAAGAACTTCTGGATGATCATTACCAATTTCAGATCATCTTCAAAGTTAACACTTCTCAGACTCTCCATTAAGGGTAATCTAACCCAGGACCTGCAGGACCTAGTCTTGTCAGGGCTTCACATTCTGTGACCTTTGGTTCAGTAATCAAAGATAATGTAAAGTCATCTGGGAGGCTTCCCTGGTGGCTCAGTGGTGAAAAATCTGCCTGCCAATGCAAGAGACACAGGTTCGATCCCTGGAATGGGAAGATCCCACATGCCTCAGACTAACCCCATGTGCCACAACTAGTGAGCCTGTATTCTGGAGCCCAGCAACTGCAGCTACTTGAGCCCTCACACCATGACTCCTGAAGCCCACACGCCCTAGAACTCATTCTCCAGCAACAAGAGAAGCCATCACAGTGAGAATGTACTGAACTAGAGAGTGGCCCCCACTCACGGCAACTACAGAAAAGCTTATGCTGCAATGAAAACCCAGCACAGCCCATAAATAAAAAAATAATTGGTTTAAAATAAAAGTCGTCTGAACCTTTACTTCCACTACTTGAATACTATAGGAAATTCCACTTGTAACCCATAATAACACTTCTTAAAACCTCCTTTGCCCCATTCTTTTCACTCCAGTACATCTCATGTCCATGGCTGACTTAAAGCCCCCGTCTCAAAATCGTCACCAAAAATTCTCTCTCAACTTCATCCCCTGTGGTTCTTGGTTTCGCTTTTCTTCCCCTTTAACTTCGATTTCTTCTTTCTTTCAGCCAAAAATTGCAGCCATTTATATCATTTTTTCTTTTTTTTTACTCTTATGTCTTCAGCTCAGCCCCCTCTCTCCTCAGGCTCCGATTTTGCATCAGGAAAGCTCAGGAAGGCAGCTGCACACTCAGCCCCTCTCTTGGAAGGAGACCGAGAAGTTAGGACCGGGGGACAAAGAAGCAGAGAAGGTAGGAGAAACCGTAAGTGTTCATAACGTCCTGTCTTTTCTTTTATTCTCATCACATGATGAAATTCTCACATATTATTTATTTGGGGTGGACTACATGAAAGTTCTTTGGAAAACTATGTGGCAAGTTGTAAAGGTAAAATGATGAAATTTTCTTTGATGAAGGAGGTCACTACTAACTCACCCTCTCCTCTTTAGGATGTCACCTTGAAGGTATATGATAGGCCTGAAAAATAGGGTCTGATCTTTTGGTCTTACAAAACAGTCAAGGGACTTCTGACCCTTAAAACTGCAAACATTCCTCTGGAATTAGCTCAGAGGTCTCTCATGAGTATAATAAGATAATTACAAGGTCTATCATCTTGACTCTCAGAGATAAGTTTTCATTTTTCTCTTTTCTGCTTTCTGCATATACCTGTGTGAAAATCTCTCCAAACTTTGTATTCACTTTTGTGACATCTGATATGCATGTTATCACTGCTAATGCTTACTCAATAGTAAAATTACATTCTCTCTTCTATATCTGTATAGAGCATGGGTTCCCAACCAATGCCAGTCCATAGCCTGTTAGGAACAAGGTGGCTCAGAAAGAGGTGAGCAGCGAGCCACTGAGGGAAGCTTCATCCGTGTTTACAGCCACTCCCCATAGCTCGGTACTTGCATTACTGCCTGAGGCCCGCCTCCCATGAGATCAGCATTAGATTCTCATAGGAGTGAACCCTACTGTGTTTGAATCATCTCCAAGCCAACATTCACCTCTCCACCTTTCATGCAAAATTGTCTTTCACAAAACTGGTGCTTGATGCCAAAAAGATTGGGGATTGCTGGTATGAAGGAGTCTTTTGTTGGAGTCTTTGCTTTCTTTCCCCAGCACTATGATATGGTCCTCCAAACAACCATGACATCTATTTAACTTATAATTCTTATTTGATCTCTTCCTCCAGTCCAGTAATACTCAAAGTGCACTCTTGCCGAGTGAGAGCAAACTTAGGTAATACCCAACACTAGTTGACATGAGTCAACAGGTACCGACAGATAATCACTGAAATTTTTTGTTCTCCCCAGCTATCTCTGCATGCATTATTGACAGAGTTTGCTATAAGACTTCAAAGGACAGGAGGACAGTAGAACCGAGTTCAGAAAGTGGGACTGAATATTCCAGGACAAGGGATATGGAGCTACCACTCATTCAGTTCTGAAGCCACAAAACTGGGATTCTGCCTTAGTTTCTCTTTCCCTCAAACAAAACATCCGATTGACTCCACACTCAACCCACATCCCCAACGCATTCAGTTCTTCCATTTTCACTGTTTCTACCCTCGTTCAAGGCACCATGCAACAGCCTCCTAACTGAACTTCCTGTTTCTACTCTTGCTTGTCTCTATAGCACCTGGTGTAGCCATTTATAAAAATATAAACCATAACATGCTACTGCCAACTCTTTAATGGTTTTCCATCATATTTGAATCAACACTCAACTCCTCACACCTGAAAAGCCCCAAGCCTCATTGTACATCTCTTTGCTTTAGCAATACTTGCTTGCTTTCTGTTCCCCCAACACACCAAGCTTGTCTAAAATGTACTTCCCCCTGGTTTTCACATGGCTCTTTTTAAGGACTCAGTTCAGCTCAGTTCAGTCGCTCAGTTGTGTCTGACTCTTTGTGACCCCATGGACTGCAGCATGCCAGACCTCCCTGTCCATCACCAACTCCCGGAGTTTACTCTAAGTCATGTCCATCAAGTTGATGATGCCATCCGACCATCTCATTTAAGGACTCAGTTGAACTTTTACCTACTTAGAGAGGACTTACTTATTTATTCTAAAGTAACCGCCCAGTTGTTCTCCATCACAATGTTGTGTTTTGTCAGCATGACACTTTTCTAGTTGTTTCTTGAATATATGTGTGTGTTTTCAATTGCTCAAACTTTTGTTGAATGAATGAATGGTAAGCCTTACTCTCCCGTTTCCTGATGGGAGAGGAAACTCTGAGCAAGAGTTAAGAGTCTAAGAACTTTACATCTGATTTTTCTTTAACTTCCTCACAACAGCTATTTTATCTACTTCAAGATCTCCACCATTATTAACCCTTACTATAGAATGGCCTGGGGATTTAAGTGACTAACTCCATATGAAGGTTTGAAGAAATAAAAACACCAAAGAATGGGATACGTGGCAGTGACTTTAAACAGGAAAGTCTGCCAATTCCTATCACTTCCTATAGAGAAGAAGCAGAAAGAGGCAAAGCAGGAGCTGATAAACAACCCGGGACTAACACTGGAAATGGCCATGGAACTTTCCGGTGCCCACCACCTGAAGTCTCTGAACTCAGACCTCACCTTCCCACTGCCTCACACAATATAATCCTGCTCACATCCCTGCTGAACAGTCTCCATCACCACCACTCTGACAACCAAACCCTTCAGATTCAGACACAGCTCTCCAATTCCTTTTCTTTTTTTTTTTCCCCTTTGGTGGGGGGCGGTGGGGAACTGGGTCTTAGCTACTGCCTGTGGGATCTAGTTCACTGATTGAACCCAGGCCCCCTGCATTAGGAGCTCAGAGTCTTGGCCACTGGACCACCAGGGAAGTCCCTCCAATTCCGTTTTGAGAAGTCAGTCCTTAAAACCTTTAATCCACTATGAACTTTCTTCTCTGACTTCCTTGTTTCAAAAGGAAAATCCAGTAGGAGTTCATTGGTCTTTCTTTGTTTTTCTTTACCATTACTTGTACATTTGGGTTTTGTTTTGTTTTGCTTTATTTTTACTTTTAAATATTTATTAGAAGAACTGATGCTGAAGCTCCAATATTTTGGCCACCTGATGCAAAGAGCCAATTCAGTGGAAAAACCCTGATGCTGGGAAAGAGTGGGGGCAGGAGGAGAAGGGGACGACAGAAGATGAGATGATCGGATAGCATGATCGACTCAACAGACATGGGTTGAGCAAACGCCAGGAGATGGTGAAAGACAGGGAAGCCTGGCGCACTGCAGTCCATGGTTGCAAAGAGTCGGACACAACTGAGCAACTGAACGGCAACAATTTTTACTTTTACTCTTGTCTTAATCTTAGAATCCTATATAGCATCAAACACAAGATACCAGTAAGAGTTTTTATTTTGGTTTGTTTGGATTAATTGAACAGATTCACACTCTGGCTGCAGTTTGTACTCCCAAGGGGAAAAACACAAAGATAAAAGTAAAAGGAGAGGGAAGAAGGAGGTGTGGCAAAAAGAGGGGCGCTAATATATAGGGAAAGGAAGCAGGGGTACCAAAGAGGGAAGAGACCCCCAAAATCAGCTTTCATTGTGAAGACTTGATCACAGTTTCTAACATGTTGTCAGTCTGCTAAAATGGAAGTTGACAGGAAATAGGCAGAATCAGGGAAACGGCCTCAGGCCAACTTACATTCTTGTGTTAAATCTTTCCACTGCCTTGCCTTATTTGCAGTTACCTCTCAGTCTTAAAGTCAGGCAGATTCTGATTTGTTCTTCATGCAAGTATGGCTTTCTCAACAGGTTGATTTATACATAGGTAGAAAGTAATAGTCATCTGTGGACATCAAAACAGAGGAGCCTTCCTCTCTCGCCTCTTTGTTTTTACAAACAAAAATTTAGTGTGGGATATACCTAAGTTTCAGTGGGAAAACATGAACTCTCGGTAACTTTCGTATAGTCATAATAGAAGCAGTTTCTGTCATTCCTATCCAGAAATTAGCTCACTCTGAAACCACTTACTGGGTCTATCATTCTATGTGACAGGTAGATCACGATTATTCACTGCTATTTCCTAGCACCTAGCACAGGGTCTGGTACATGTCATGTGTGTAGTAAGCTTTCGTATATTTTCTGATGGAGTGAAAGAATAAATGGTAGCTCCAATCTCTGGTGCGCCCCTAGGTGATCTTAAATCAAAGACACAGACATATGGGGGACACAGGACGGTTTTTTGAAAAGGACACAATTGAAGGAGAAGAGGACCAGAGCTCGGCTGCTCCATTTATCTCTATCTGCAATTCATCCCACGGATGGGAGCCGAAAGCCTCCTATGTGACAGGAGTGTGTTAACACTCAGGTACAAATATAAAGACGCAGACCCTGGCTCCAGCGTGTGCTTTTCCATTATCCCATCACAGCCTCTAATCACGTTCTCTTAGTTACTGGGCTGTAACTGTCACTACTTAGAAAAGGCAGGGGAACCAGAGATCAAATCGCTAACATCTGCTGGATCATCGAAAAAGCAAGAGTTCCAGAAAAACATCTATTTCTGCTTTATTGACTATGCCAAAGCCTTTGACTGCGTGCATCACAATAAACTGCGGAAAATTCTTCAAGAGATGGGAATACCAGACCACCTGACCTGCCTCTTGAGAAATCTGTGTGCAGGTCAAGAAGCAACAATTAGAACTGGACATGGTTCCAAATAGGGAAAGGAGTACATCAAGGCTTTTTACTGTCACCCTGCTTATTTAACTTATATGCAGAGTAGAAGCACAAGCTGGAATCAAGATTGCCAGGAGAAATATCAATAACCTTGGATATGCAGATGACACCACTCTTATGGCAGAAAGTGAAGAACTAAACAGCCTTTTGATGAAGGTGAAAGTTCAGTTCAGTTCACTTCAGTCGCTCAGTCGTGTCCGACTCTTTGCCACCCCATGAATCGCAGCACGCCAGGCCTCCCTGTCCATCACCAACTCCTGGAGTTTACCCAAACCCATGTCCATCAAGTCGGTGATGCCATCCAACCATCTCATCCTCTGTCATCCCCTTCTCCTCCTGCCCCCAATCCTTCCCAGCATTAGGGTCTTTTCCAGTGAGTCAGCTCTTCGCATGAGGTGGCCAAAGTATTGGAGTTTCAGCTTCAACATCAGTCCTTCCAATGAACACCCAGGACTGATGATCTTCAGGATGGACTGGTTGGATCTCCTTGCAGTCCAAGGGACTCTCAAGAGTCTTCTCCAACACCACAGTTCAAATGCATCAATTCTTAGGTGCTCAGCTTTCTTCACCGTCCAACTCTCACATGCATACATGACCACTGGAAAAACCATAGCCTTGATTAGACGGACCTTTGCTAGCAGAGAGTGAAAAAGTTGGCTTAAAACTCAACATTCAGGAAACTAAGATCATGGCATCCTGTCCCATCACTTCATGGCAAATAGATGGGAAAACAGTGGAAACAGTGGCTGACTTTATTTCTGGGGGCTCCAAAATCACTGCATAGTGATTGCAGCCATGAAATTAAAAGACGCTTACTCCTTGGAAGGAAATTTATGACCAACCTAGACAGCATATTAAAAACCAGAGACATTACTTTGTCAACAAAGGTCCGTCTAGTCAAAGCTATGGTTTTTCCAGTAGTCATGTATGGATGTGAGAGTTGGACTATAAAGAAAGCTGAGTGCCAAAGAATTAATGCTTTTGAACTGTGGTATTGGAGAAGACTCTTGAGAGTCTCTTGGACTGCAAGGAGATGCAACCAGTCCATCCTAAAGGAGATCAGTCCTGGGTGTTCATTGGAAGGACTGATGTTGAAGCTGAAACTCCAATACTTTGGCCACCTGATGCGAAGGGCTGACTCATTTGAAAAGACCCTGATGCTGGGAAAGATTGTAGGCAGGAGGAGAAGGGGACGACAGAGGACGAGTTGGTTGGATGGCACCACCGACTCAATGAACATGGGTTTGGATGGACTCCAGAAGTTGGTGATGGACAGGGAGGCCTGGCATGCTGCAGTTCATGGGATTGCAAAGAGTTGGACATGCCTGAGTGACTGAACTGAACTGTCACTATATCTGTCTTGCCACTATACTGGAAGTTCTGTTAGGACCCGGCCCACCACACAGCAAGCACTAAATAGTACCTGGTAAGGCATCTAATGGAGATTGTAGCTTCCCAAGGGAAAAGGACATACTCAACCATATAAAGTCAGGATTCTTAGTTGTGAGAAAGAAAAGCTGACTCTGGTTGAGACAGCAGAAAAGGAGCATGTTGAAGATACTGGGTGGCTCTCAGAATTATTGGAGGGTAAAGAGAATCATCACAGAGGTTAGGCCTCCAGAAATGATGCACAAAACCAGCAGAACTAGACCAGTGAGGAAATCATCTCCATTGCAGCTCCCCGCCAACGCCACTTCTGCATCAGAACTCAGTCTTGCAACTCTTGAGAAACTGCTGTTGCTGCCAGGGCAGCCAACAAAGTCAGCCACCTCTATAGCTACTCTATCAAATGCCAAAGAACCAGAGAGCATCCCTTGTTCATGGGGAGCTGAATCAGCTGCTGGAAAGGCAGGTTGAGCCTGGATTGTGAAATACTTGGATAAAGGAGTAGGCAGACACCTGCACAGCTCATTCCTACGAGATTCCCCAATTAAATGGGGGCAGTGCTAGTCACTGTCATGTCTGGCTCTTTGTGACCCCATGGACCGTAGCCCACCAGACTCCCCTGTCCATGGAATTCTCCAGGTAAGAATACTGGAGTGGGTAGCCATTTCCTTCTCCAGAGGATCTTCCCCACCCAGAGACTGAACCTGGGTCTCCCACATTGCAGGCAGATTCTTTACTATCTGAACCACCAGGGAAAGCTAAATATGCAGTGCTTGCTTTTGGTATTTGCACATATGATTGAATCAACAGATGAAAGTCTGTAAATTCAGAACAGATTGCCCCAGTTAATCTCTATGACTAGTCATGTCTATAGTTCAGTCAGTTCAGTTGCTCAGTCATGTCCGACTCTTTGCAACTCCATGAACCGCAGCATACCAGGCCTCCCTGTCCATCGCAACTCCCGGAGTCCACCCAAACTCATTTCCATTGAGTTGGTGATGCCATCCAACCATCTCATCCTCTATCATCCCCTTCTCCTCCTGTCTTCAATCTTTCCCAACATCAGGGTCTTTTCAAATGAGTCAGCCCTTCGCATCAGGTGGCCAAAGTACTGGAGTTTCAGCTTCAACATCAGTCCTTCCAATGAACACCCAGGACTGATCTCCTTTAGGATGGACTGGTTGCATCTCCTTGCAGTCCAAGAGACTCTCAAGAGTCTTCTCCAATACCACAGTTCAAAAGCATTAATTCTTTGGCACTCAGCTTTCTTTATAGTCCAACTCTCACATCCATACATGACTACTGGAAAAACCATAGCTTTGACTGGATGGACCTTTGTTGACAAAGTAATGTCTCTGGGTTTTAATATGCTGTCTAGGTTGGTCATAAATTTCCTTCCAAGGAGTAAGCGTCTTTTAATTTCATGGCTGCAATCATCATCTGCAGTGATTTTGGAGCCCAGAAAAATAACTTCAGCCACTGTTTCCCCATCTATTTGCCATGAAGTGACAGGACCGGATGCCAAAAATGCTGAGTTTTAAGCTAACATTTTCACTTTCCTCTTTCAATTTCATCAAGAGGCTCTTCAGTTTTTCACTTTCTGCCATAAGGGTGGTGTCATCTGCATATCCGAGGTTATTGATATTTCTCCCGGCAGTCTTGATTCCAGCTTGTGCTTCTTCAGCCTAGCGTTTCTCATGATGTACTCTGCATATAAGTTAAATAAGCAGGGTGACAATATACAGCCTTGACGTACTCCTTTTCCTATTTGGAACCAGTCTGTCGTTCCATGTCCAGTTCTAACTGTTGCTTCCTGACCTGCATACAGGTTTCTCAAGAGACAGGTCAGGTGGTCTGGTATTCCCATCTCTTTCAGAATTTTCCAGTTTATTGTGATCCACACAGTCAAAGGCTTTGGCATAGTCAATAAAGCAGAAATAGATGTTTTTCTGGAACTCTCTTGCTTTTTCGATGATCCAGCAGATGTTAGCAATTTGATCTCTGGTTCCTCTGGCTTTTCTAAAACCATCTTGAACATCTGGAAGTTTACAGTTCACGTATTGCTGAAGCCTGGCTTGGAGAATTTTGAGCATTACTTTACTAGTGTGTAGATGAGTGCAATTGTGCAGTAGTTTGAGCATTCGTTGGCATTGTCTTTCTTTGGGATTGGAATGAAAACTGATGTTTTCCAGTCCTGTGGCCACTGTTGAATTTTCCAAATTTGCTGACATATTGAGAGCAGCACTTTCTCAGCATCATCTTTTAGGATTTGAAATAGCTCAACTGGAATTTCATCACCTCCACTAGCTTTGTTCGTAGTGATGCTTCCTAAGGCCCACTTTACTTCACATTCCAGGATGTCTGGCTCTAGGTGAGTGTGAGTGATCACACCATCATGATCATCTGGGTCGTGAAGATCTTTTTGTACAGCTCTTCTGTGTATTCTTGCCACCTCTTCTTAGTATCTTTGGCTTCTGTTAGGTCCGTAAAATTTCTGTCCTTTTGAGCCCATCTTTGCATGAAGTGTTCCCTTGGTATCTCTAATTTTTTTGAAGAGATCTCTAGTCTTTCCCATTCTATTGTTTTCCTCTATTTCTTTTACTACTTTTTTTTTTCTATTTCCTCTCCACGTCCAAGGTAAGGAGCGGCAGCTCCACTGTGCTGGAGCAGCTGTGAAGAGATACCCCACGTCCAAGGTAAGAGAAACCTAAGTAAGATGGTAGGTGCTAAGAGAGGTAATCAGAGGGCAGACAGACTGAAGCCACAATCACAGAAAACTAGCCAATCTGATCACACGGACCACAGCCTTGTCTAACTCATTGAAACTAAGCCATGCCGTGTGGGGCCACCAAAGACGGATGGGTCATGGTGGAGAGGTCTGACAGAATGTGGTCCACTGGAGAAGGGAATGGCAAACCACTTCATTATTCTTGCTTTGAGAACCCCATGAACAGTATGAAAAGGCAAAAAGATAGGTCACTGAAAGATGAGCTCCCCAAGTTGGTAGGTGCCCAATATGCTACTGGAGATCAGTGGAGAAATAACTCCAGAAAGAATGATGGGATAGAGCCAAAGCAAAAACAACACCCAGCTGTGGATGTAAGTGATGATAGAAGCAAGGTCCGATGCTGTAAAGAGCAATATTGCATAGGAACCTGGACTATTAGGTCCATGAATCAAGGCAAACTGAAAGTGGTCAAACAGGAAATGGCGAGAGTGAACGTCGAAATTTTAGGAATCAGCGAACTAAGATGGACTGGAATGGGTGAATTTAACTCAGATGACCATTATATCTACTACTGTGGGCAGGAATACCTTAGAAGAAATGGAGTAGCCATCATAAACAACAAAAGATCCTTGAATGCAGTACTTGGATGCAATCTCCGTAATGACAGAATGATCTCTGTTCGTTTCCAAGGCAAACCATTCAATATCACGGTAATCCAAGTCCATGCCCCAGCCAGTAATGCTGAAGAAGCTGAAGTTGAACAGTTTTACGAAGACCTACAAGACCTTTTAGAACTAACACCCAAAAAAGATGTCCTTTTCATTATAGGGGACTGGAATGCAAAAGTAGGACGTCAAGAAACACCTAGAGTAACAGGCAAATTTGGCCTTGGAGTACAGAACGAAGCAGGGCAAAGGCTAATAGAGTTTTGCCAAGAGAATGCACTGGTCATAGAAAACATCCTCTTCCAACAACACAAGAGAAGACTCTACACATGGACATCACCAGATGGACAACACTGAAATCAGATTGATTATATTCTTTGCAGCCAAATGGAGAAGCTCTATACAGTCAGTGAAAACAAGACCAGAAGCTGACTGTGGCTCAGATCATGAATTCCTTTTTGCCAAATTCAGATTTAAATTGAAGAAAGTGGGGAAAACCACTAGACCATTCAGGTATGACCTAAATCAAATCCCTTATGATTATACAGTGGAAGTGAGAAATAGATTTAAGGGACTAGATCTGACAGACAGAGTGCCTGATGAACTATGGACGGAGATTTGTGACACTGAACAGGAGACAGGGATCAAGACCATCCCCAAGAAAAAGAAATGCAAAAAAGCAAAATGGCTATCTGAGGAAGCCTTACAAATAGCTGTGAAAAGAAAAGAAGTGAAAATCAAAGGAGACAAGGAAAGATATACCCATTTGAATGCTGAGATCCAGAGAATAGCAAGGAGAGACAAGAAAGCCTTCCTCAGCAATGAACGCAAAGAAACAGAAGTCATGTGTACGATGACAGACTGAACCTGAGATCAGAAAATATACTATCTCTCATAACATGTTTTGGGGATTTTAACTGCAATATCAAGGCCTTTATGTCATGAAATCTGGGTCAGGTACCAAAAGAACCAACAACATTTAGATCTGCAACATTTATAGTGTTGGGGTTGGGGCGTGGCTGGATCTTATGTGCCCTGGATCCTTCTCAACTGAGGGTTTCCCACCCAAATCAGGACTCAATTTTTGTCATTCTCTTGCATCAGCCACGGGTTACTACGGGTTATTTCAGAGTTCTTAGCAGAAGAACAATGCAGACTTTAGGAGTACTGCAAGTCAAGACAGGTGAGTAGCACTGGCTCCAAGGGCTGAAGAGACACTTAGGCAAAAACTATTCAAAACAGGTTATTCAATCCCAACTGGGACAGCAGACGCCTTCTCCAAGGAGAGAACAGACTAGGTTAGACCTGTGCAAACTCGGTCTTGCCGGCTATACTTTCCTCTGAATAGCTACCAATGCTTCCGTGTCCCCCTGCTACCATCCGTCCCCCCCCCACCTCCGCCCCAGAGTCCACTTTAATAACCTCTTTAGGCACGGAAGCTGTCTAGAGAAGAAGGGAACCTGTGAAAGAAGAGGGGTCATAATTTGGGTTATAGAGATCATGGATGTTTTATGTATAAACTTAAACGAATTTGTCGAGTTCTCCACCCACCGCCTCATCTTAGGTTGCTGCTGCTGCTGCTAAGTCGCTTCAGTCGTGTCCGACTCTGTGCGACCCCATAGACGGCAGCCCACCAGGCTCCGCCGTCCCTGGGATTCTCCAGGCAAGAACACTGGAGTGGGTTGCCATTTCCTTCAATGCAGGAAAGTGAAAAGTGAAAGTGAAGTCGCTCAGTCGTGTCCGACTCTTCGCGACCCCATGGACTGCAGCCCACCAGGCTCCTCCATCCATGGGATTTTCCAGGCACGAGTATTGGAGTGGGGTGCCATTGCCTTCTCCGCATCTTAGGCTAGATCACTCAGAAAAAACACAACAAACGAAAAAAACCCTGTGACGGCCCAGGACCCCTCAAAGGGAACCCCGTCTACTCCAGCTTCTTTGCTGGACCTCCCGTTATGCTCCCCTCGCCCACGGCTTCCCCCTCTCACTCGAAGCCACAAGCATCCCCTGCGCCCCACCAGAACACTACTCTTCCAAGACTTCCTTCCGAGCCCAGCAAAGCCCGGCGCGCTCGCTAACCGGAGAGGCAGCAGGTGCTCGCTTTTTTCAAAAAAAACGAAACTGCCATTTTCCGGGAAAAAAAAAAGGAACCTGATGAAGCGTTCTGGGGCTCTCAGACGCGCGCGGGAACGGGAGACAGCGAGGAGAGCCCCGCCGGCCCAATCGCAAGCCCCGCCCCGGCCCCGGCCCCCCGCCGCCTCAGCCCCGCCCCGCCCCGGCCCCCAGCCCCGCCGCCCCCCCGCCCCGCTCCCCGCCCCGCTCCCCGCCCCGCCCCGGCCCGGGCCCGCTCCGCCTCCTCAGCCTAGCCCCGCCCCCCACGCCTCGGCCCCGCCCCCCGCCGCCTCGGCCCTGCCGCCTCAGCCCCGCCCCGCCCCGGCCCCCAGCCCCGGCCCCGCTCGAACCCCGCTCAGCCGCCTCAGCCCAGCCCCGCCCCGCCGCCTAGGCCCCGCCCCGCCCGCCCCGCCGCCTCGCCCCGCCCCGCCGCCTCGGTCCCCCGCCGCCTCGGCCCCGCCCCGCCCCGCCCTCGGCCCCGCCGCCTCGGTCCCCCCCCGCCCCGCCCGCCTCAGCCCCGGCCGCCTCGGCCCCGCCGCCTCGGCCCCGCCCCTCTCCCGCGACTCAGCCCCGCCCCCGCGCTTCGGCCCCGCCCCGCCCCGCCCCGCCCCGCCCCGCCCCGCCGCCTGGGCCGGCACACGACGCCCCCTCTGGCCTAGGCTCCCGCGCCCGATTTGGTGTTGGGGGGGAGGCGGCGGGAGGGGTGGCGTGCGCGGCGGAAGGGGAAGGGGAGCAGGCTCTCAGCCGTGCGGCCGCGGTTCAGTGAGGACCCGCGAGGCCTCGGTATCCCGCCGCGGAACAATGGGACTCGGCGCGCGAGGTTTCCTGACGTTGCTGGCCTTGGGGGTCGTGCTGGGGGTGGCGCTGCTGAAGGTCTTCACGGACAGCGCGGACCCCGAGGGTGAGTGGCTGCGGGGCCGCCCCCGTCCCGCGAGCCTCCCGGCGGGCTGAGGCCGCGCGGAAAGTTGTGCGAGTGTGGGGACGGGCGCGCGGCGGCCGGGCGCGGGCCTGAGGGCGGCGAGGGGCGGCCGGGCGGCCTCGCGCCCCGCGGGGCCGCCGACTGAAGGGACGTCTGGCCATCCCCTCAGCCCCGGGGCGCGCCGCGACCGCGGCCGGAGGGCGGCTAGTCACCTGTTGCGGTACCGACGACCGGCCTGCAGCGCGGTTGTTACAGCCTTTCCCCGAAGTTAACGTTTCTCGGGGAGTTTGGAGTTCCTTTCAGGCTTCCTTTTGTAAACGGTTAGGGGGACTGGAAAATATGTCTACCGATTCCTGAGCAGACGTGTCTACCAGTTGCGAACCTTTCAGGCGTTTTCCGGCGTCTCATCGCCTAGTGTAAAATCAAGCCAATTATGTATATATAGTCCTTAAGGACCCCAGACTCTTCAAGTTAGCATTATGGGGCTCATGTGGCAGGTTGGGAGCTTCGGGGGCGTGCGGCCCGCCCTCCCGGGCGCAGGTGATGCTCGCGCCCTTGTGGATGGCTGCTTCCGGCCCCTCGTGTACCGTGAACACCGGCCGAGGCTCACCGGCTCTGCCGCCTTGAACAGCTGCGCGGATGTTAGGAGTTCAGGACACCGCCAGCAGAGTCGGGACACAATGATTTTGACCTTTCGTTTCTGGAGGAAGGGAGGTGTGCCTTGAGGCCCTTGGCCTTTTGGGGACTTTTTCGTTAAAGCGACGAAAGCTGGGATTTCCTGTGTAAATTCGGTTTTCTCTTTGTCAACTCGTACAGAAGTCAGATCACTGGTTAATGATCAGTAAACCGGAATAAGTTAAAGACCCAAGCTTTTCATGGTTTTTAAATTCTATCCACTGTGTGTTTGGCTTTACATTAGTTTTATCCAGCAGTTTGAAAAACCAGATGGTTCAGACACAACGCCTACTTTTGCTAGAATAATCTGAGTGAATTAGACAACGATTTTCGTTTGTTTTGCTGAATTGTACGTGTGTCAGACTAGGTTTGTAGACCTCATTTTGAGATCATTTAAGGAAAGAATGATCAGTAAAAGCATGTCCATCATATTTTCAATATTACGAAGTGTTTGTAAAAGTGAACTGTCTAGAGTTAAAGAGTATAACTTGGTGCTAATTTTATACCAATATTTATGTCAATAGGTCTCCATTTTTTATATTACTTTGTGAAAGTATACCTTTTTATTGTTTCTCTGAAGAATTACTGAGTAAAGAAAAGTGTCCTTGCTTTTCTTTCACCCTCATAACAGATTTTTTTTTCCCCTAATTTGATACTGTTTGACAGTTGTGTTTATTACCTGATGATGTCTCACTAGATGTTAATGCTATTTGAAAAATTTGGAATGCTCTACTGTGTGAGAGCCTTGTTTTCATGAACTGGTATAACCAATGTGAGCGGGAATCCATTTCTCCAGACATAATGTCACCTTGAAACTAAAGTAAGGTTCTATAAAGGACATCTCAAAAGAGCAAGTAAATGTTGTCCTAGTGTTTATAGGTAGTCTGTAATCTGTTTAAACTGTCTTTATGAAGTACAGTGATTCTTGTCATACTAGAGTTCCATAACTAATTTTTCCTAGACACTTTCATCTCACTCCCTGAGCTCCTCACTCTGTGCTAATTGAGGTCCATACATCATCCCATTGGATCCTTACAGTATTATCCCCATTTTATAAATGAGGAAACTGAGGCTTAGAAGTTACCTAACTTATGCAAAGTGAAACAACTAATACATGTTTGATTTCAGAGGCCAGAATCCATCTTTCAGCGATTTTCTACTAAGCTACATTGTGTCATGTTGACTCTTCAAGCAGTACTGTCATTGCCCAGAATATTGTGGGAAAAGATAAAAAGCATTGCTGAAATTCTACTTTCAAAATTTTCTTCAGTCTGCAGCATAGTTTCATAAATATTTTCAGTTGAAGGAGGAGGGATAGTATGAACAAGTTACCAAGCCAGCAAACAGGATAGATTGTGGTAGTACAGTGAAAGATATAAGGGAGGGGAAGGCTGTTACTCAGGACTGTTAGTGGCAAGTGACAGTAACCCACCTTAAGCATAGGGGAAAGGAGGGACTTTAATGACCATGAACTGCAAAGTCCAAGGGTTAAGGTGGCTTCAGAAATGCTGCATTGAAGAGTTCAAACAGGTTGCTAAGAGACGGCCATTTCTAACTCTCTAGATTACATCTGTCAAACCTTAGGCAAGCCCTGAAGTGTTCTTGGCCTGCAGGGGGAATCCAAATAAGAGGAACTTTCTAAAGTAATTCAGTTCAGTTCAGTTCAGTCCACTCGCTTAGTGTATAGGACTCTTTGTGACCCCATAGACTGCAGCATTCCAGGCCTCCCTGTCCATCACCAAGTCCCGGAGCCTACTCAAACTCATGTCCATCGAGTCAGTGATGCCATCCAACCATCTCATTCTCTGTCATCCCCTTATCCTCCCACCATTGATCTTTCCCAGCACCAGGGTCTTTTCCAATGAGTGAGTTCTTCGCATCAGTTGGCCAAAGTACTGGAGTTTCAGCTTCAGCATCAGTCCTTCCAATGAATATTCAGGATTGATTTCCTTTAGGATGGACAGGTTGGATCTCCTTGCAGTCCAAGGGACTCTCAAGAGTCTTCTCCAACACTGAAGTTCAAAAGCATAAATTTTTTGGTGCTCAGCTTTCTTTATAGTTCAACTCTCACATCCGTACAGGACTGGTGGAAAAACCATACCTTTGATTAGATGGACCTATGTTGGCAAAGTAATGTCTCTGCTTTTTAATATGCTGTCTAAAGTGATTGCCAGACTTCAAAGGCCACCATAATGGGTAGCCCATTATGAGATGAAATTAATCTTTAATGAATCTGTGCCACCTTATGAACTTAACTTAATTCCATTTAGTGTAGTATTCTGATGTTATACTTGGTCTTTTTTTGTCAAGTAAATCATCCGCCTCCTTGTACTTAGATCATCCAAGACATTCTTTATTTCATTGCTTGCACACAGTAGGTACTTATAAGTATTTTTTGAAAAAAGGTGAAGAGGTCTTAAAACTAGAAAGAGCTTAGAAAGAAGGCAGTTTCTGCCTTCTTTCTCAAGCCGGAAAAAAGAAAAATGGAAAACATTCGTGCTAAGAGTAATAACAGCAGGGAGAGAGAAACAGGAGGCTCCTGTAATCTGGGCAGAAGATGAAGACATGGGGTAATGCGGATAAGTGGGTAAAGTCTAGATATCCTTGGGGAGTGGAACTGAAATCATTGCTACTGGATTGGATGGTGGAGTGAGGAAGAAGGAAGAATCAAAAGATAACTTCCTGGTGTTAGGCTTGAGCAACCAGCAGTGCAACAACTGGGAACATGGGGGCTGAAGCAGGTTTATTGTGGAAAATCAGCACTTCCGTCTGGCACTCTAATGTCCGCGCTTTGGAATCAAACAGCCTGGTTCACATCTGAGAATCTGCCACTTACTGGCTGGGTGGCCAGAATCTGCCTGCAAGGCAGCAGACCCTGGTTCGATTCCTGGTTAGGAAAGATCCCATGGAGAAAGGGATCGGCTACCCGCTCCAGTATTCATGGGCTTCCCTGGTGGCTCAAATGGTAAAGAATCCGCGTGCAGTGCAAGATACCTGGATTTGATCCCTGGGTTGGGAAGAACCCCTGGAGGAGGACGTGGCAACTCACTCCAGTATTCTTGCCTGGAGAATCTCCATGGACAGAGGTGCCTGGTGGGCTACAGTCCTTGGGATCTCAATGAGTCAGACACAACAGAGCAACTAAGCACAGCTGGGTGGTCTCCTATGGGTCTTCCTGTGGGTCCTCTGTCACTGCCTAGCTGTTTTCCTGTCACAGAATTGTTTTGGGGGTTAGGTGGGCTAATGCAGGTTACGTTCTCCCCATAAGGCCTGGCATGTAGTAAGCCCTTCATAATATTGTCAATTATTTGCTTCCTGCTGCTAAGTACATCTAAATACATACCTGATCTCTTTCAAGTTTAATCTTCACACCATAGTCTTTTGGTATAAGTGGATTATGGTTCCAGCAAGAGGAAGAAATTTGCACACAGCGTAAAGATAGCTCCATCAGAATTGTCATTGCTTACTTTCTTTGTACTTGGGAGGTTTTTGGGCTGGGGGAGGCCTTCCTTGTGAAAAGGACACAATTATTCACTTCCTCACCTCCCATGTAATATATGTGTTTAATCTTCCTATATATAGAGATCCAGGGTGAATAATGCTGGAGAAATAAAAGTTAATGAAAAGTTGCTTAACTGAAGCATGGAATTCTTCCAAAGTTTTTCTAGATTTTAAGGTACTAGTTAAAAATTCAAGAATTATATTAGGAAGGCTGGCAAGTTTACATGAAAACCCTAACCCAGTTCATATTCTCTCCACAGTATGAAGTTAGGCGTGCTGGTGTAGCAGACCTGGGGCACTCGTTAATAGTGAGGGTGGTCCACTCTCCTCAGAAGAGCAGAGTTGTCAGTAGTAGAAATTCCTCATAACCACATGGCCTCATGTACAAACTATTTTAACAGTGGCTGGCACGTAGTAAGGACCTGGTTAGTGTTACATTAGCTATATGTCTTCTGTCTTAAAAAATCCAATCATACAGATATCTAGATTTATGAACAGTTTCAAGGCATGTTTCATAGAAACAGTGGCAAAAGTAGAACTTCCTGTGGAATAATCTTCCCTCCCACCCCTCAGAGGCCGAGAGAAACATATTGCCAGTATCCTGAGTTAAATATTGATGTCCGTTCTTCACAGGACATTTCTTTGTTTTTATAGGACCTCCAAGCCAGAAGAATCCTATGTCTGTAGAAAACTCCAGTGATAACCAAGGAGGTGAGTTTTAAAAGGTCAGAAAACAGATTATGTGTCTAACATACATAAAGTAATATCAGCTAGTCCAGTACGTGTAAGCTGGTACACTGACCTGTCTTAACCATGATTTGTGCATTTGTGAATACTTCAAGCCTACCATCAAAGGCTTCCCTTAGTTGGCATTAGGAAATGATAGTTCACTGGATTCACCATCTTTCTCAGTCTAGCAAAGTTGTGAGTAAATTCTGAAACTGTTAATATAAACATACTGGAATTTATTACTGAGTTTTGAAAGCACATTTTTTTGGTGTGACATTTTGCACTCTGCCTATGAATATGAGCTACAATTCATAAATCTGCTGATCTTGCTGGTGGAAGAAATCACTTTAAGCTGGTCAGCCATGGCAGCCTTAATTTGCCTTGGTGGACTCTAAGGAGACCCTGCTTATATTTCACCCATCAGCTAGATTTCAATCCACACCCTTGTTTCCTTATTGAAACAGTAGATGAGCGTTTTTTCTTGTGCATTTAGTTTGGAACAGATGGATTTCTTCCTTGATTTTCTGAGCTAACATGGAAAGATAGGAACCAGACTGATGTTATAGATAATAGTACCATCACTGCATGTTTCTTCTAAGTAATATTTAGGTTATCTTCTCACTGCCTTTTATTAAGAGTGACAGAGCTAGAAACTTAAAAAATGTATACAAATCCTATCACTGGACCTGTTTTTTTCTACTTTTATTCAACAAATATTTATTGAGTGTCTATAATGTGTAGACACAGTACAAAAGGGACCAAGCGCTGACTTCTTGGAGTTTTTGTTTTCTGTGTTATTTTATTTTTGAAACATACACATAACTTAAAATTCACAATGTGAGCCACTTTTAAGTGTAGAGGTCGCATTAAATACATTCACAATGTTGTGCAGTGTCATGGAGATTTTTTATTAATTTTTTATTGAAGTACGGTTAATTTGCAGTGGTGTGTCAATTTCTGCTGTCTAGCAAAATGACTTAGTTATATATACATATACATTCCTTTTTATCTTCTTTTCCATTGTGGTTTATTCCAGAATAGTAAACGTTGTTCCCTGTGCACCGATGTTGTTTCTCAGCTCTACATGGAACAGTTTGCCTCTACTGGCCCCAGACTCCTGGTCCCTCCCTCCCCGAGCCCTGCTCCCCCTTGGAAACCCTAAGTCTGTTCTGTATCTGTGAGTCTGTTTCACCTTCACAGATAGGTTCATTTGTGCCATATTTTAGATTCCACATGTAAGTGATTTGTTGTTGTTTAGTCACTAAGTCGTGTCTGACTCTGTGACCCCATGGACTGCAGCATGCCAAGCTTCCCTGTCCTTCATGTCTCCCGGAGTTTGCTCAAATTCATGTCCATTTAAGCAGATCACTGATTAATCAGTGATTAATCCATCCTGTCACCTCATCCTCTGTTGCCCCCTTCTTCTTTTGCCCTCAACCTTGCCCAGCATCAGGGTCTTTTCCAGTGAGTCAGCTCTTTGCATCAGTGGCCAAAGTAGTGTAGCTTCAGCATCAGTCTTTCCAATGAATATTGAGGGTTGATGTTCTTTAGGATTGAATGGTTTGATCTCTTTGCTGTTAAGGGACTCTTAAGATTCTTCTCTGGTACCACAGTTCAAAAGCATCAATAGTTTTGTGTTCAGCCTTCTTTATGGTCCGACTCACGTCCGTACATGACTACTGGAAAAACCATACCTTTGACTAGATGGACCTTTGGTGGAAAATCATGTCTCTGCTTTTTAACAAGCTATGTATAAAGTGATTGCCAGACTTCAAAAGCCACCATAATGGGTAGCGAATTCGGAGATGAAATTAATTTTTAATGAATCTGTGCCACTTTACGAACTTAATCCCATTTAGTGAAATATTCTGCTGTAATACTTGGTCTGTTTTGTCCTGTAAAGCATCTGCCTCCTTGTACTTAGATCGTCCAAGACATTCTTTATTTCAGTGCTTGCACACAGTAGGTACTTATAAGTATTTTTTGCAAAAGGGTGAAGAGGTCTTAAAACTAGAAAGAGCTTAGAAAGAAGGCAGTTTCTGCTTTCTTCCTCAAGCCAGAAAAAAGTGAAAAGTAAAGCTTTCATCATGAGTGAGAACAGCAGGGAGAGAAAAACAGGAGTCTCTTGTAATCTGGGCAGAAGATGAAGACATGGGGTAATGGGGATAAGTGGGTAGAGTCTAGATCTCCTTGGGGAGTGGAACTAAAATCATTGCTACTGGATTGGATGGTGGAGTGAGGAAGAAGGAAGAATCAAAAGATAACTTCCTGGTGTTAGGCTTGAGCAACCAGCAATGCGATCAGCAATGCAACAATTGGGAACATGGGGGCAGAAGCGGGTTTATCGTAGAAAATGAGCACTTCCATTTGGCACTCTCATGTCTGTGCCTTGGAATCAAAACAGCCTGGTCCACATCTGAGAAGCCGCAACTTACTGGATCGGTGGCCAGAATCTATCTGCCTGCAAGGCAGGAGACCCTGGTTCAATTCCTGGTTGGGAAAGATCCCGAGGAGAAAGGGATCGACTACCCACTCCAGTATTCATGGGCTTCCCTGGTGGCTCAGAATGTAAAGAATCCACCTACAGTGCAGGAGACCTGGATTCGATCCCTGGATTGGGAAGATCCCCTGGAGGAGGACATGGCAACTCACTCCAGTATTCTTGCCTAGAGAATCTCCATGGACAAAGGTGGCTGGTGGGATCTCAAAGAGTCAGACACAACAGAGCAACTAAACACAGCTGGGTGGTCTGTGGGTCTTCTGTCATTGCCTAGCTGTGTTCCTGTCACAGAATTGTCTTGGGGGTTACATGAGTTACTTGCTCCCCACAAGGCCTGGCATGTTGTAAGCCCTTCATTATATTGGCAATTATTTGCTACTTGCTGCTAAATACATCTAAATACATAATATACTGACCTTGATCTTTTCCAGGTTTAATCTTCACACCATAGAGTTTTGGGATAAATGGATTATGGTTCCAGCAAGAGGAAGGAATTTTCTCACACAGTAAAGATAGCTCCTTCAGAATTGTTATTGCTTATTTTCTTTTTACTTGAAAGGTTTTTTTGTGGGGGGAAGGCCTTCTTTGTGAAAAGTACACAATAATACCCTTCCTCGCCTCCCATGTAATATATGTGTTTAATCTTCCATTATATAAAGATCCAGGGTGAATAATGCAACCTGAAAAGTTGCTTAACTGAAGCATAGAATTCTTCCAAATGTTTTCCAAATTTTAGGTACTAATTAAAAATTCAAAGAATTATATCAGGAAGCCTTGCAAGTTTACGTGAAAACCCTAACCCAATTCATCTTCTCTCCACTGTATGAAGTTAGGCGTGCTGGTGTACCAGACCTGGGGCACTTGTTAATAGTGAGGGTGGTCCACTCTCCTCAGAAGAGCAGAGTTGTCAGTAGTAGAAATTCCTCATAACCACATGGCCTCATGTACAAACTATTTTATCAGTGGCTGGCACATGGTAAGGACCTGGTTAGTGTTACATTAGCTATATGTCTTCTGTCTTAAAAAATCCAGTAAGACAGATCTAGATTTATGAACAGTTTCAAGGCATGTTTCATAGGAACAGTGCAAAAGTAGAACTTCCTGTGGAATAATCTACCCTCCCTCCCCTCAGAGGCTGTTGAAACACATTGCCAATACCCTTAGTTAAATATTGATGTCTTTCTTCACAGAATATTTCTTTGTTTTTTTAGGAATTGGAAATCAGAATGATCCGAAGTCTGCAGAAAACTCCAAGGATAACCATGGAGGTGAGTTTTAAAAGGTCAGAAAATGGATTTAGAACTTGCTGTGGAATAATCTACCCTCCCACCCCTCAGAGGCTGTTGAAACACATTGCCAGTACCCTTAGTTAAATATTGATGTCCTTTGTTCACAGAATAATTCTTTGTTTTTATAGGAATTGTAAACCAGAATGATCCTAAGTCTGCAGAGAACTCCAAGGATAACCATGGAGGTGAGTTTTAAAAGGTCAGAAAATGGATTTAGAACTTCCTGTGGAACAATCTACCTTCCCACCCCTCAGAGGCTGTTGAAACACATTGCCAGTACCCTTAGTTAAATATTGTTGTCCTTTCTTCACAGAGTATTTCTTTGTTTTTGTAGGAATTGGAAACCAGAATGATCCTAAGTCTGCAGGAAACTCCAAGGATAACCAAGGAGGTGAGTTTTACAAGGTCAGAAAATGGATTTAGAACTTCCTGTGGAATAATCTACCCTCCCACCCCTCAGAGGCTGTTGAAACACATTGCGAGTACCCTTAGTTAAATATTGATGTCCTTTGTTCACAGAATAATTCTTTGTTTTTATAGGAAATGGAGACCAGAATGATTCTAAGTCTGCAGAAAACTCGAAGGATAAAAAAGGAGGTGAGTTTTAAAAGGTCAGAAAACGGATTATCTGTCTAGCATACATAAAGTAATATCAGCTAGTCAAGTACATGTAAGCTGGTACACTGACCTGTCTTAACCATGATTTGTGCATTTGTGAATACGTCATGCCTACCATCAAAGGCTTCCCTTAGTAGGCATCAGGAAGTGATAGGTCACTGGAATTACCATCTGTCTCAGTCTAGCAAAGTTGTGAGTAAATTCTAAAACTATTAATAAAAACATACTGAAATTTATTACTGAGTTTTGAAGTACACATTTAGGTATGACATTTTATGCTCTGCCTATGAATATGAGCTAGAATTCATAAACCTGCTGATCTTGCTGGTGGAAGAAACCACTTTAAGCTGGTCAGCCATGGCAGCCTTAATTTGCCTTGGTGGACTCTTAAGGAGACCCTACCCATCAGTTAGATTTCAATCCATGATCTTGTTTCCTTATTGAAACAGTAGATGAGGCTGTCTTCTTGTGCCTTTAGTTTGGGACAGATGGATTTCTTCCTTAATTTTCTGAATTAGCATGGGAAGATAAGAACCAGACTGATGTTGTAAATAATAGTCCATCAACGCATGTTGCTTCTAAGTAATATTTAGTTTATCTTCTCACTGCCTTTATTAAGAGTGACAGAGCTAGAAACTTAAAAAAGTTACACAAATCCTATCACTGGACCCATTTTTTATACTTTTATTCTACAAATATTTATTGAGTGTCTATAATGTGTGGACACAGTACAAAAGGGACCAAGCTCTGACTTCTTGGAGTTTTCGTTTGCATTTTGTGTTATTTTATTTTTGAAACATACACATAACTTAAAATTCACAATGTTAGCCATTTTTAAGTGTACAGGTGGCATTAAGTACATTCACAATGTTGTGCAATGTCATGGAGATTTTTTATTAATTTTTTATTGAAGTACAGTTAATTTACAATGTTGTGTTAATTTCTGCTGTCCAGCAAAATGACTTAGCTATATACACATATGCATTCTTTTTTATCTTCTTTTCCATTGTGGTTTATTCCAGAATAGTAAACTTAGTTCCCTGTGCACCGATGTTATTTCTCAGCTCTACATGTAACAGTTTGCCTCTACTGGCCCCAGACTCCTGGTCCCTCCCTCCCCGACCCCTGCTCCCCCTTGGAAACCCTAAGTCTGTTCTGTATCTGTGAGTCTGTTTCACCTTCACAGATAGGTTCATTTGTGCCATATTTTAGATTCCACATGTAAGTGATTTGTTGTTGTTTAGTCACTAAGTCGTGTCTGACTCTGTGACCCCATGGACTGCAGCATGCCAAGCTTCGCTGTCCTTCATGTCTCCCGGAGTTTGCTCAAACTCATGTCCATTTAAGCAGATCACTGATTAATCAGTGATTAATCCATCCAGTCACCTCATCCTCTCTTGCCCCCTTCTTCTTTTGCCTTCAGTCTTTCCCAGCATCAGGGTCTTTTCCAGTGAGTCAGCTCTTTGCATCAGGTGACCAAAGTAGTGTAGCTTCAGCATCAGTCTTTCCAATGAATATTGAGGGTTGATGTTCTTTAGGATTGAATGGTTTGATCTCTTTGCTGTTAAGGGACTCTTAAGATTCTTCTCCAGTACCACAGTTCAAAAGCATCAATAGTTTTGTGTTCAGCCTTCTTTATGGTCCGACTCACATCCGTACATGACTACTGGAAAAACCATACCTTTGACTAGATGGACCTTTGTTGGAAAATCATGTCTCTGCTTTTTAATAAGCTATGTATAAAGTGATTGCAGACTTCAAAAGCCACCATAATGGGTAGCCAGTTAGGAGATGAAATTAATCTTTAATGAATCCGTGCCACTTTATGAACTTAATTCCATTTAGTGAAATATTCTGCTGTAATACTTGGTCTATATTGTCACATAAAGCATCCGCCTCCTTGTACTTAGATCGTCCAAGACATTCTTTATTTCAGTGCTTGCACACAGTAGGTACTTTATAAGTATTTTTTGCAAAAGGGTGAAGAGGTCTTAAAACTAGAAAGAGCTTAGAAAGAAGGCAGTTTCTGCCTTCTTCCTCAAGCCGGAAAAAAGAAAAAAGGAAAGCTTTCGTCATAAGAGTGATAACAGCAGGGAGAGAGAAACAGGAGGCTCTTGTAATCTGGGCAAAAGATGAAGACATGGGGTAATGGGGATAAGTGGGTAGAGTCTAGAACTCCTTGGGGAGTGGAACTGAAATCATTGCTACTGGATTGGATGGTGGAGTGAGGAAGAAGGAAGAATCAAAAGATAACTTCCTGGTGTTAGGCTTGAGCAACCAGCAGTGCAACAACTGGGAGCATAGGGGCAGAAGCAGGTTTATCGTAGAAAATCATCACTTCCATCTGGCACTCTCATGTCCGCGCTTTGGAATCAAACAGCCTGGTTCACATCTGAGAATCTGCCACTTACTGGCTGGGTGGCCAGAATCTGCCTGCAAGGCAGGAGACCCTGGTTCGATTCCTGGCTGGGAAAGATCCCGTGGAGAAAGGGATCGGCTACCCACTCCAGCATTCACGGGCTTCCCTGGTGGCTCAGATGGTAAAGAATCCGCGTGCAATGCAAGACGCCTGGATTTGATCCCTGGGTTGGGAAGAACCCCTGGAGGAGGACATGCCAATTCACTCCAGTATTCTTGCCTGGAGAATCTCCATGGACAGAGGTGGCTGGTGGGCTACAGTCCTTGGGATCTCAATGAGTCAGACACAACAGAGCAACTAAGCACAGCTGGGTGGTCTCCTGTGGGTCTTCTGTCACTGCCTAGCTGTGTTCCTGTCACAAAATTCTTTTGGATGTTAGATGGGCTAATGCAGGTTACATGCTCCCCACAAGACCTAACATGTCGCTTACTAATATTGTCAATTATTGCCTACCTGCTGCTGCTGCTGCTGCTGCTAAGTCGCTTCAGTCATGTCCAACTCTGTGCGACCCCCTAGACGGCAGCCCACCAGGCTCCGCCATACCTAGGATTCTCCAGGAAAGAATACTGGAGTGGATTGCCATTTCCTTCTCCAGTGCATGAAAGGAAAAAGTGAAAGTAAAGTCGCTCATTGGTGTCTGACTCTTAGCGACCCCAGGGACTACAGCCTACCTGGCTCCTCCATCCATGGGATTTTCCAGGCAAGAGGACTGGAGTGGGGTGCCATTGCCTTCTCCAAGTACATCTAAATACATAGTCTACTGAGGTTGATCTCTTTGAGGTTTAATCTTCACCCCATAGTCTTTTGGTATAAATGGATTATGGTTCCAGCAAGAGGAAGAAATTTGCACACAGAGTAAAGATAGCTCCATCAGAATTGTTATTGCTTACTTTCTTTGTACTTGGGAGGTTTTTGGGCTGGGGGAGGCCTTCTTTGTGAAAAGTACACAATAATTCACTTGCTTGCCTCCCACGTAATATATCTGTTTAATCTTCCTTTATATAAAGATCCAGGGTAAATAATGCACCCTGAAAATTTGCTTAACTGAAGCATAGAATTCTTCCAAAGTTTTTCCACATTTTAAGGTACTAGTTAAAAATTCAAAGAATTATATCAGGAACACTGGCAAGTTTCCAGGAAAACCCTAACCCAGTTCATCTTCTCTCCACTGTATGAAGTTAGGCATGCTGGTGTAGCAGACCTGGGGCACTCGTTAATGGTAAGGGTGGTCCACTGTCCTCAGAAGAGCAGAGCTGTCAGTAGTGGAAATTTCTGATAACCTCATGGCCTCATATACAAACTATTTTATCAGTGGCTGGCACATAGTAAGGACCTGGTTAGTGTTACATTAGCTATATGTCTTCTGTCTTAAAAAATCCAGTAAGACAGATCTAGATTTATGAACAGTTTCAAGGCATGTTCCATAGAAACAGTGGCAAAAGTAGAACTTCCTGTGGAATAATCTACCCTCCCTCCCCTCAGAGGCCGAGAGAAACATATTGCCAGTATCCTGAGGTAAATATTGATGTCCGTTCTTCACAGGACATTTCTTTGTTTTTATAGAAGCTCAAAAGCAGAATAATCCTCCATCTGCAGGAAACTCCAATGGTAACAACCAAGGAGGTGAGTTTTAAAAGGTCAGAAAACGGACTATGTGTCTAGCATACATAAAGTAATATCAGCTAGTGCAGTACATGTAAGCTGGTACACTGACCTGTCTTAACCATGTTTGTGCATTTGTGAATACTTCAAGCCTACCGGCAAAGGCTTCCCTTAGTTGGCATCAGGAAATAGTTCACTGGATTCATCATCTTTCTAAAAGTTGTCAGTTAATTCTAAAACTATTAAAAACATACTGGAATTTATTCCTGAGTTTTGAAGCATATTTTTTAGTGTAACATTTTGCTCTCTACCTATGGATATGAACTAGAATTCATAAATCTGCTGATCTTGCTGGTGGAAGAAACCACTTTAAGCTGGTCAGCCATGGCAGCCTTCATTTGCTTTGGTGGACTCTAAGGAGACCCTGCTTATATTTCACCCATCAGTTAGATTTCAATCCACGCCCTTGCTTCCTTATTGAAACAGTAGATAAGGCTTTTTTCTTGAGATTTTAGTTTGGGACAGATGGATTTCTTCCTTGATTTTCTGAACTAACATGGGAAGATACGAACCATACTGATGTTATAGATATTAGTACCATCAACGCATGTTTCTTCTAAGTAATATTTTGTTTATCTTCTCACTGCCTTTATTAAGAGTGACAGAGGTAGAAACGTAAAAAATGTACACAAATCATATCACAGGACCTGTTTTTTGTACTTTTATTCAACAAATATCTATTGAGTGTCTATAATGTGTACACACAGTACAAAAGGGACAAAACGCTGACTTCTTAGAGTTTTTGTTTGTATTTTGTGTTATTTTATTTTTGAAACATACACATAACTTAAAATTCACAATGTTAGTCATTTTTAAGTGTACAGCTGGCATTTACTACATTCACAATGTTGTGCAATGTCATGGAGATTTTTTATTAAATTATTATTGAAGTACAATTAATTTGCAGTGTTGTGTCAATTTCTGCTGTCCAGCAAAATGACTTAGTTATATACACATATACATTCTTTTTTATCTTCTTTTCCATTGTGGTTTATTCCAGAATAGTAAACGTAGTTCCCTGTGCACTTTGTTGTTTCTCAGCTCTACATGTAACAGTTTGCCTCTACTAACCCCAGACTCCTAGTCCCTCCCTCCCCGACCCCTCCTCCCCTTGGGAAACCCTAAGTCTGTTCTGTATCTGTGAGTCTGTTTCTACTTCATAGACAGGTTCATTTGTGCCATTTTTTAGATTCCCCGTAAGTGATTTGTTGTTGTTTAGTCACTAAGTCGTGTCTGACTCTGTGACCCCATGGACTGCAGCATGCCAAGCTTCGCTGTCCTTCGTGTCTCCCGGAGTTTGCTCAAACTCATGTCCATTTAGTCAAATCACTGATTAATCTATGCTTAATCGATCCAGTCACCTCATCCTCTGTTGCCTCTTCTTCTTTTGCCCTCAATCTTTCCCAGCATCAGGGTCTTGTCCATTGAGTCAGCTCTTTGCATCAGGTGGCCAAAGTATTGTAGCTTCAGCATCAGTCTTTCCAATGAATATTGAGGGTTGATTTTCGTTAGCATTCACTGGTTTTAACTCCTTGCTGTCCTAAGGACTCTTAAGAATCTTCTCCGGCACCACAGTTCAAAAGCATCAGTTCTTTTCCTTCAGCCTTCTTTATGGTCCAACTCACATCCGTACATGACTACTGGAAAAACCAGTACTAGAAAACCTTTGACTAGACGGACCTTTGTTTGCAAACTAATGTCTCTGCTTTTAATAAGCTGTGTATAGAGTGATTGCCTGACTTCAAAAGCCACCATAATGGGTAGCCAGTTAGGAGATGAAGTTAATCTTTAACGAATCTGTGCCACTTTACGAACTTAATTCCATTTAGTGAAGTATCTGCTGTAATACTTGGTCTTTTTTTGTCACATAAAGCATCCACCTCCTTGTACTTAGATCGTCCAAGACATTCTTTACTTTAGTGCTTGCACACAGTAGGTACTTCATAAGTATTATTTGCAAAACGGTGACGAGGTCTTAAAACTAGAAAGAGCTTAGAAAGAAGGCAGTTTCTGCCTTCTTCCTCAAGCCGGAAAAAAGAAAAAAGGAAAGCTTTCGTCATAAGAGTGATAACAGCAGGGAGAGAGAAACAGGAGGCTCTTGTAATCTGGGCAGAAGGTGAAGACATGGGGTAATGGGGATAAGTGGGTAGAGTCTAGATCTCCTTGGAGAGTGGAACTGAAATCATTGCTACTGGATTGGATGGTGGAGTGAGGAAGAAGGAAGAATCAAAAGATAACTTCCTGGTGTTAGGCTTGAGCAACCAGCAGTGCAACAACTGGGAACATGGGGGCCGAAGCAGGTTTATTGTGGAAAATCAGCACTTCCGTCTGGCACTCTGATGTCGGCGCTTTGGAATCAAACAGCCTGATTCACATCTGAGAATCTGCCACTTACTGGCTGGGTGGCCAGAATCTGCCTGCAAGGCAGGAGACCCTGGTTCAATTCCTGGGTGGGAAAGATCACTGGAGAAAGGGATCAGCTACCCACTCCAGTATTCTTGCACTTCCCTGGTGGCTCAGATGGTAAAGAACCGCGTGCAGTGCAGGAGACCTGGATTCCATGCCTCTGTTGGGAAGAACCCCTGGAGGAGGACATGGCAACTCCCTCCAGTATTGCCTGGAGAATCTCCATGGACAGAGGTGCTTGGTGGGCTACAGTCCTTGGGATCTCAACGAGTGAGACACAACAGAGCAACTAAACACAGCTGGGTGGCCTTCTATGGGTCTTCCTGTGGGTCTTCTGTCACTGCCTAGCTGTGTTCCTGTCACAGAATTGTTTTGGGGGTTAGATGGGCTAATGCAGGTTACATACTCCCCACAAGGCCTGGCATGTAGTAAGCCCTTCGTAATATTGTCAGTTATTGCCTACCTGCTGCTAAATACATCTAAATACATAGTCTACTGAGGTTGATCTCTTTGAGGTTTAATCTTCACCCCATAGTCTTTTGGTATAAATGGATTATGGTTCCAGCAAGAGGAAGAAATTTGCACACAGAGTAAAGATAGCTCCATCAGAATTGTCATTGCTTACTTTCTTTGTACTTGGGAGGTTTTTGGGCTGGGGGAGGCCTTCCTTGTGAAAAGTACACAATAATATACTTACTCACCTCCCATGTGATATATGTATTTAATCTCCCATTATATAAAGATCCGGGGTGAATAATGCACCCTGAAAAGTTGCTTAACTGAAGCATAGAATTCTTCCAAAGTTTTTCCAGATTTTAAGGTACTAGTTAAAAATTCAAAGAATTATGTCAGGAAGGCTGGCAAGTTTACATGAAAATCCTAACCCACTTCATCTTCTCTCCACTGTATGAAGTTAGGCGGGCTCATGTACCAGCCCTGGGGCACTCGTTAATAGTGAGGGTGGTCCACTGTCCTCAGAAGAGCAGAGTTGTCAGTAGTCGAAATTCCTGATAACCACATGGCCTCATGTACAAACTAGTTTATCAGTGGCTGGCACATAGTAAAGACCTGGTTAGTGTTACATTAGCTATATGTCTTCTGTCTTAGAAAATCCAGTAATACAGATCTAGATTTATGAACAGTTTCAAGGCATGTTTCATAGAAACAGTGACAAAAGTAGAACTTCCTGTGGAATAATCTACCCTCCCTCCCCTCAGAGGCTGAGGGAAACATATTGCCAGTATCCTGAGTTAAATATTGATGTCCGTTCTTCACAGGACATTTCTTTGTTTTTATAGGGCCTCAAAACCAGAATAATCCTCAGTCTCCTGGAAACTCCAATGGTAACAACCAAGGAGGTGAGTTTTAAAAGGTTAGAAAACGGATTATGTGTCTAGCATACATAAAGTAATATCAGCTAGTCCAGTACATGTTAGCTGGTACACTGACCTGTCTTACCATGATTTATGCATCTGTGAATACTTCAAGCCTACCAGCAAAGGCTTCCCTTACTTGGCATCAGGAAATGTAGTTCACTGGATTCATCATCTTTCTCAAAGTTGTGAGTAAATTCTAAAACTATTAATAAAAACATACTGGAATTTATTACTGTGTTTTGAAGCACATTTTTTGATATAGCATTTTGCTCTCTGCCTACTGACAGGAGCTAGAATTCATAAATCTGCTGATCTTTCTGGTGGAAGAAACCACTTTAAGCTGGTCAGCCATGGCAGCCTTAATTTGCCTTGGTGGACTCTAAGGAGACCCTGCTTATATTTCACCCATCAGTTTGGTTTCAATCCACGCCCTTGCTTCCTTATTGAAACAGTAGATGAGGCTTTTTTCTTGTGCTTTTAGTTTGGGACAGGTGAATTTCTTCCTTGATTTTCTGAACTAACATGGAAAGATAGGAACCAGACTGATGTTATAAATAATAGTACCATCAATGCATGTTTCTTCTAAGTAATATTTAGTTTATCTTCTCACTTCTTTATTAAGAGTGACAGAGGCAGAAACTTAGAAAAGGTACACAAGTCCTATTACTGGACCCATTTTTTATACTTTTATTCTACAAATAATTATAGAGTGTCTCTAATGTGTGGACACAGTACAAAAGGGACCAAGCGCTGACTTCTTGGAGTTTTTGTTTGTATTTTGTGTTATTTTGGAAACGTACACATAACTTAAAATTCACAATGTTAGCCATTTTTAAGTGTACAGGTGGCATTAAGTACATTCACAATGTTGTGCAATGTCATGGAGATTTTTTATTAGTTTTTTATTGAAGTACAGTTAATATACAATGTTGTGTTAGTTTCTACTGTCCAGCAAAATGATTTAGTTATACACATATACATTCTTTTTTATCTTCTTTTCCATTGTGGTTTATTCCAGAATAGTAAACGTAGTTCCCAGTGCACCGTTGTTGTTTCTCAGCTCTACATGTAACAGTTTGCCTCTACTAACCCCAGACTCCTAGTCCCTCCCTCCTGACCCCTCCTCCCCCTGGGAAACCCTAAGTCTGTTCTGTATCTGTGAGTCTGTTTCTACTTCATAGATAGGTTCATTTGTGCCATATTTTAGATTCCACATATAAGTGATTTGTTGTTTAGTCACTAAGTCGTGTCTGACTCTGTGACCCCATGGACTGCAGCATGCCAAGCTTTCCTGTCCTTCATGTCTCCCAGAGTTTTCTCAAACTCATGTCCATTTAGTCAAATCACTGATTAATCTATGCTTAATCGATCCAGTCACCTCATCCTCTGTTGCCTCTTCTTCTTTTGCCCTCAATCTTTCCCAGCATCAGGGTCTTGTCCATTGAGTTAGCTCTTTGCATCAGGTGGCCAAAGTATTGTAGCTTCAGCATCAGTCTTTCCAATGAATATTGAGGGTTGATTTTCGTTAGCATTCACTGGTTTTAACTCCTTGCTGTCCTAAGGACTCTTAAGAATCTTCTCCGGCACCACAGTTCAAAAGCATCAGTTCTTTTCCTTCAGCCTTCTTTATGGTCCAACTCACATCCGTACATGACTACTGGAAAAACCAGTACTAGAAAACCTTTGACTAGACGGACCTTTGTTTGCAAACTAATGTCTCTGCTTTTAATAAGCTGTGTATAGAGTGATTGCCAGACTTCAAAAGCCACCATAATGGGTAGCCAGTTAGGAGATGAAGTTAATCTTTAACGAATCTGTGCCACTTTACGAACTTAATTCCATTTAGTGAAGTATATCTGCTGTAATACTTGGTCTTTTTTTGTCACATAAAGCATCCACCTCCTTGTACTTAGAGCGTCCAAGACATTCTTTACTTTAGTGCTTGCACACAGTAGGTACTTCATAAGTATTATTTGCAAAACGGTGACGAGGTCTTAAAACTAGAAAGAGCTTAGAAAGAAGGCAGTTTCTGCCTTCTTCCTCAAGCCGGAAAAAAGAAAAAAGGAAAGCTTTCGTCATAAGAGTGATAACAGCAGGGAGAGAGAAACAGGAGGCTCTTGTAATCTGGGCAGAAGGTGAAGACATGGGGTAATGGGGATAAGTGGGTAGAGTCTAGATCTCCTTGGGGAGTGGAACTGAAATCATTGCTACTGGATTGGATGGTGGAGTGAGGAAGAAGGAAGAATCAAAAGATAACTTCCTGGTGTTAGGCTTGAGCAACCAGCAGTGCAACAACTGGGAACATGGGGGCCGAAGCAGGTTTATTGTAGAAAATCAGCACTTCCATCTGGCACTCTGATGTCGGCGCTTTGGAATCAAACAGCCTGATTCACATCTGAGAATCTGCCACTTACTGGCTGGGTGGCCAGAATCTGCCTGCAAGGCAGGAGACCCTGGTTCAATTCCTGGGTGGGAAAGATCACTGGAGAAAGGGATCAGCTACCCACTCCAGTATTCTTGCGCTTCCCTGGTGGCTCAGATGGTAAAGAATCCGCGTGCAGTGCAGGAGACCTGGATTCGATGCCTCTGTTGGGAAGAACCCCTGGAGGAGGACATGGCAGCTCACTCCAGTATTGCCTGGAGAATCTCCATGGACAGAGGTGCTTGGTGGGCTACAGTCCTTGGGATCTCAACGAGTGAGACACAAGAGAGCAACTAAGCACAGCTGGGTGTTCTCCTGTGGGTCTTCCTGTGGGTCTTCTGTCACTGCCTAGCTGTGTTCCTGTTGCAGAATTGTTTTGGGTGTTAGATGGGCTAATGCAGGTTATGTTCTCCCCACAAGGCCTGGCATGTAGTAAGCCCTTCATAATATTGTCAATTATTTGCTTCCTGCTGCTAAATACATCTAAATACATATCTGATCTCTTTCAAGTTTAATCTTCACACCATAGTCTTTTGGTATAAATGGATTATGGTTCCAGCAAGAGGAAGAAATTTGCACACAGAGTAAAGATAGCTCCATCAGAATTGTCATTGCTTACTTTCTTTGTACTTGGGAGGTTTTTGGGCTGGGGGAGGCCTTCCTTGTGAAAAGTACACAATAATATACTTACTCACCTCCCATGTGATATATGTATTTAATCTTCCATTATATAAAGATCCGGGGTGAATAATGCACCCTGAAAACTTGCTTAACTGAAGCATAGAATTCTTCCAAAGTTTTTCCACATTTTAAAGTACTAGTTAAAAATTCATAGAATTATGTCAGGAAGGCTGGCAATTTTACGTGAAAATCCTAACCCACTTCATCTTCTCTCCACTGTATGAAGTTAGGCGGGCTCATGTACCAGCCCTGGGGCACTCGTTAATGGTAAGGGTGGTCCACTGTCCTCAGAAGAGCAGAGTTGTCTGTGGTCAAAATTCCTGATAACCACATGGCCTCATGTACACTGTTTTATCAGTGGCTTGCACATGGTAAGGACCTGGTTAGTGTTACATTAGCTATTTGTCTTCTGTCTTAAAAAATCCAGTAATACAGATCTAGATTTATGAACAGTTTCAAGGCATGTTTCATAGAAACGGTGGCAAAAGTAGAACTTCCTGTGGAATAATCTACCCTCCCTCCCCTCAGAGGCTGAGGGAAACATATTGCCAGTATCCTGAGTTAAATATTGATGTCCGTTCTTCACAGGATATTTCTTTGTTTTCATAGCACCTCCAAACCAGAATAATCCTCAGTCTCCAGGAAACTCCAGTGCTAACAACCAAGGAGGTGAGTTTTAAAAGGTCAGAAAATGGATTATGTGTCTAGCATACATAAAGTAATATCAGCTAGTCCAGTACATGTTAGCTGGTACACTGACCTGTCTTACCATGATTTATGCATCTGTGAATACTTCAAGCCTACCAGCAAAGGCTTCCCTTAGTTGGCATCAGGAAATGATAATTCACTGGGTTCATCATCTTTCTCAAAGTTGTGAGTAAATTCTAAAACTATTAATGAAAACATACTGGAATTTATTACTGTGTTGTGAAGCACATTTTTTGATATAACATTTTGCGCTCTGCATACTGATAGGAGCTAGAATTCATAAATCTGCTGATCTTTCTGGTGGAAGAAACCACTTTAAGCTGGTCAGCCATGGTAGCCTTAATTTGCCTTGGTGGACTCTAAGGAGACCCTGCTTATATTTCACCCATCAGTTAGATTTCAATCCACGCCCTTGCTTCCTTATTGAAACAGTAGATGAGGCTTTTTTCTTGTGCTTTTAGTTTGGGACAGATGAATTTCTTCCTTGATTTTCTGAACTAACATGGAGGGATAGGAACCAGACTGATGTTCTAGATAATAGTACCATCAACGCATGTTTCTTCTAAGTAATATTTAGTTTATCTTCTCACTGCCTTTATTAAGAGTGACAGAGGTAGAAACTTAAAAAAGTTATACAAATCCTATCACTGGACCCGTTTTTTGTACTTTTATTCCACAAATGTTTATGGAGTGTCTCTAATGTGTGGACACAGTACAAAACGGACCAAGCGCTGACTTCTTGGAGTTTTTGTTTGTTTTTTGTGTTATTTTATTTTTGAAACATACGCATAACTTAAAATTCACACTGTTAGCCATTTTTAAGTGTAGAGGTCGCATTAAATACATTTGCAATGTTGTGCAGCGTCATGGAGATTTTTTATTAATTTTTTATTGAAGTACAGTTAATTTACAATGTTGTGTTAATTTCTGCTGTCCAGCAAAATGACTTAGTTATATACACATATACATTCCTTTTTATCTCCTTTTCCATTGTGGTTTATTCCAGAATTGCAAATGTAGTTCCCTGTGCACGTTGTTGTTTCTCAGCTCTACATGTAACAGTTTGCTTCTACTGACCCCAGACTCCTAGTCCCTCCCTCCCCGACCCCTGCTCCCCCTGGGAAACCCTAAGTCTGTTCTGTATCTGTGAGTCTGTTTCTACTTCATAGATAGGTTCCTTTGTGCCATTTTTTAGATTCCACATGTAAGTGATTTGTTGTTGTTTAGTGACCAGGGTGTGTCTGACTCGGTGACCCCGCGGAATGCAGCGTGCCAAGCCTCCCTGTCCTTCGTGTTTCTTTATATGTGATGTGTTAATCCAAGAGTCTGTTTCTTTTGGAATTTGATGACACACGTTCATTAACAGTACCTGATTGAGGCCTTTTCAGTGGGATTGAAAGGAGTATTTTAGAGATGAAATCTGCAGATGTGCACAGTGTGGTGTTTGAGGTTTCATCTCCTGGGAATACACTATGAACAGATTACTGAATTTGGTTGTTTCTGTGTCATACATTTTAAGATACTAACTAGATGATGACTGATAATATCATACTAGGACATATCAGAATTTTATGAAATTTCTGGAACATTTATGTTAATAACATTCACCAGGCATTATAACCTAAGATGGTTTATCATCACTTATTTAACAGTGGTTCCCATATAGTTTAACATGCCAAATGAGCCTAATTAGTTTTATTTCCCCTTTTGTAAATAAAGAGAACAAATCTTTTGAGATGTTGTAGGAGCCCTCTGGAAATGTCCAGTGTTACTTTCAGGTCAAAAAGACTTTATTTAGAATTTGATCTTGGGGAAGTTGGTCAAAAATAGCAGAAGGGTTCAGACATCTGACTAAATATGATCACAGTTTATTATAAATCAGTACTTTATTACCTAAGAAGGTTACATAGTTCTGAGCAAAATTTAGCTCTTTTAAAATTGAAAAGACTTTGTTTTCATAAGTAAAAACAAAGATCTGATTAAGATAACATGAAGCACAGAAAAATAATTTTGGTGAAACACAAAATCTTTGCTTTCTAGACAAGCGTACTTAAAAGATAAGAAAGAAAACTTTCATAGAATTTTATCAGAAGCAGATCATAGTCCAGGGAAACTTTGGTCTTTTAGCAGATGATGGAAAATTAAATTCCAGTTTTACATAAGTACACTATTGATATTAAAGCTTATTTTTTTTAAACCCTTACAACAAATTCTTTCAATCTTACCCAGCTTGATCACTCATAAAATTCCTTTCCCAGATTCTCTTTCCAAAAACCTACAACTCTCTTAATATCCCTTTAGAATTTATTCTGTGTTTTTCCTCTTTCCCTTTTTGAAATGATAAGCATGCTTTAGGACAGTTAACTTTCTTTTATTTCAACAAAAATACATCTCTTATACCTTCTTTTACCATCCTATTTTTCTTGTATATGAAGATTTTTCACATAATATTTCTTGTAGCTTCAATTATGTTAAATGATTAGAATTCTTAACCCTTGGTAACCTTAATTTCTAATAAAGCATCCTTTAGATTAGTCAATTTATGAATACCCTTCATAATTTCTAGAATCATGCTTTCTCATAGTACAGTTCTTTAGCATGGCACAAAACATGTTTACTAAGAAAACCAAATATCTTTAGTAACTCTGTAAAAGAAAGCCAAAAGTGGATAAACCTATGTTCAGTATTTACTTTTTCAGTGTTTTATCTTATTTGAAAATGATTCAGATATTCAATGAGTTTAACTCACTGTTTAACTGAACGTAACAAAATTTTAAGGTTCTAGGGTACCAGAAGATTTAGGGGAATTTTTTTAAGTGTACCTAAAAGCTATTCTGTGTGCATCTATTTAATTTACTTGTTTTTTAAAAATTATATTTAGATTAATTATGAAAGTCTGATCATACTGTTATTTTTCTTGCTGAATTATCATTAAAGGTCAGTGCAGTACTTTGAGAACAGCTTCAGGCTTGATCCCTGGGTTGGGAAGATACCCTGGATTAAGAAATGGCAATTCACTCCAGTATTCTTGCCTGGAAAATTTCACGGACAGAGGAGCCTAGCAGACTGTAGTCCAAGGGCTCGCAAAGAGTCAGACACGACTGACCACACACGCAGACACACATGTTAGAGTCCATGAGATGACTTTAAATGCTCCTCCTAGCACAGGGTATCTATCTTGAGGGGGAAAAAGCTTTGCCTCGAATTTTTTCCTGAAGAGTCCAGATAATACAGCTGTTATAAAAATGTTTTGTTTATTGTGTAAGATTTTTGCATAACTGTTTTATCCCTTTGATATATCTGTGAAGCTTGAAGATCCTGTAACCTGTTGAATTTGTGTTTTTTTAATAAGATATAATGCTTAATATTTTGTTTTGTTAGTAACATTTCTAATTGTAGAAAAATTGTCACCTGAACATACTGTTTACCAATTTATTGGGTGCAATTTAGTGCAGTTTATTTGGCACCAGTCCCCAAAGGAAAACAGTACCTTTGAGAAATCCTGTGTGATGTGTACTCTAGGAATGTGCTGTTGGGAAAAGAGGAGACTGCTAGCAGTACCACTTACCACATGGATCTGTGTTGCTGCTACACAGGACTCAGCACGTTGAATTCAGCAAATGCAGTTGCTCTCGACTTTGTCTGTCCGTTTTGGTCTCCATCTGAGTTCTGAGTGCTGTCGGTGCTTATTCATCGTGGCACCTAACACTATACGGAACCAAGTGCATAGTTTGTGGTTGCTGATTGACAGAGAACCACTGTGTATGTTTTTCAGACTTGACTGGTCCATGCTCCAATCTTATCTGTTATTCTAGCTGGATTTTTTTATTTATAGAGTAAGATAGACACTTGAGATCAAAGAAACAGGAATTAAGGTTGCTTTCTAACTGTACCACAGAGTTACATGTGATGGTTTTGTTTTTTAGTATGTTCTAATAATTATTTGAAGACTTGACAGTCTTTTGTACAGGAACTTGTTTGATGCTTCATCCACTTAGAAAGAAAATAATTTCCCCCCTTTCATGTATAGTCTGAGAGCATATTATTTAGGGTCTGTGGATGGATGGATTTATCCTTCCTGTGCAAGAAAGTCCCAGGCCCAGATTGTTTTTCATAACAGGGTTTGGGCAAGGAAATGTAACATAGTCTAGAATGGACAGTAGATATCAGAACAACAATTCAGTATCAGTCAGGATACAGGATCATTCTTCTTTTTGGTCAGTTAGGGTTAATGCTTCCCCCAAAAGGGGAGTCTCAGGTTCAAGGTACCACCATCCAGTCTGAAGCTCTTTTCTTGGGCATAATTTTACAAAGCCGTATTCAAAGCAGTTGACCTCCCTTAATGTTCTCGCCATACCTGATTGCCTTTGGCTTGGCACAGTTGCTCGGGCTACTCTGGTAGGGTTGGCTTTACCCACAGATCCTGCAGGACCGTAGCAGTTTTGAACAGACGCACCTGGTTTGAGTGTTAGATTTCTGCAGAAGCTGCTGCTGCTGCTAAGTTGTGTCAGTCGTGTCTGACTCTCTGCGACCCCGTAGACGGCAGCCCACCAGGCTCCGCCATCCCTGGGACTCTCCAGACAAGAACACTGGAGTGGGTTGCCATTTCCTTCTCCATTGCATAAAAGTGAAAAGGGAAAGTGAAGTCGCTCAGTTGTGTCCGACTCTTTGCAACCCCATGAACTGCAGCCCACCAGGCTCCTCCGTCCATGGGATTTCCAGGCAAGAGTACTTCTGCAGAAGAGGGTAGTGGAAATTTGGGAACAGCTTACTCAAATAATTATTCCAACTTTTACTCCCAATGAAAACACTAGAAGCCTTGCGATGTGGGAAGAATTCATCAGGTACATAATCTCATATTCCTTAGTGCCTTCCTTTATTTCCCTTTGGTAAAATGGTTTATGTATGAAAGAAACATGATATGGAAACTTCCAGTTAGGTTGTGAGCTGCTATAAGAAGGAACTAGATGACCTGACGGGCTACCGCAGATGCAGATGGTGTTAGATGGACAGACAGAGATGCAGGTATAGATATTGTTATTTCTAACCAGAGAGTTGAGGTAGGAAACAATTTCTCTGACTACTCCAAAGGTTACTGTGTACTTAAGGAAGTACTTCAACTCCTCAAAGACTTTATTTTGTTCAACTCATGTTTATGAGATTGCATTTGAAAATTGCTGATAATTTTTAACATCATTAGATTTTATAGGAATGTAGATTTCAAGGAATGTAGAGTGGGAAATCATGCAATATTATGTTCAGTTTCAGGAACAAATGTTTGTTTTGACTGCTCACTCTGCTATTCACTGTTTTAGGCACGAGGCATGTAGTGATATTAGGTTGGTTCAAAAGTAATTGTGGTTTTGCACTGTTGAACTTTGCTGTTTGATACTAGAATATATTCTTAAATTGAGCTACGAAATTTTGCCTAATCCGCCATATTCACCTGACCTCTTAAGCATCGACGACCACTTCTTCAAGCATCTTGACAACTTTTTGCAGGGAAAAAGCTTCCACAGCCAGAGGGAGGCAGGAAATGCTTTCTAGGAGTTTTTCAAATCCCAAAGCATGGATTTTTATGCTACAGCAATAAACTTATTTCTCATTGGCAAAAATACGTTGATCATTAAGGTTTCTATTTTTATTAATAAAGATGTGTTTGTGCCTAGTTACAGTGATTTAAGATTCATGGTCCAAAACTGCAGTTACTTTTTCACCAACCTAATAAATAAGACAGATTAGGCCCTGCTCTCAAGAAGTGTATAATCAGGTGGTGGTTGAATCACTAAGTCGTGTCTGACTCTTGCGACCCCATGGACTATAGCCTGCCATGCTTCTCAGTCCATGGGGCTTCTCCAGGCAAGAATTCTGGAGTGGGTTGCCATGTCCTTCTCCAGGGGATCTTCCCAACCCAGGGTTCGAACCTGGATCTCCTGCATTGCAGGCAGATTCTTTACCGACTGAGCTACGAGAGAAGCACTTATAATCTGGTGGGGAGATATAAACTGTGAGATAAACAACTGAAGGTTATTCAGATCGTGATTTTTAGAAATAAACAGGATATTTTATATATATATATATATACAAATATTTGTGGTGGAGAATGAGTGAGGAAGGGCTGCTTCAGACCGGGTGGTCTGGGAGGAGCTCTCTGAGGTGGGGTCATCTGAGCTGAGCCCTGACTGACAGGAAGGAGCCGGCCCTGCAGGTACCAGAAGGAAGAGCATTGCAGGCAGAAGGAGTAGTTAGTGCAGGTGTGAATCCAGAGTGACCCTCTGTGTCATGTGGCTGCCATGCAGCCGTGGGTGTGCACTGATTACATGCAGGAATCACGAGACGGGAACACAGTGTTTGCTATGTAAGAGTTGTATTTTGAAACATCAAAAACACAGTAGCGCGCACTTCAGAAGAGGAGGCCAGAGTGTGGGGTCTGGCTTCTTCACTAACTTCTCTGGGTCTTGTTTGTTGTTCAAGTGGAGGTAGGTGTTCGTTCTTCAGGCATAGAATGTTATGGTGCCTCTAAACTGCAGCGCACCTTCATATTCTCTGGACTTTCAGACAGCAGGTACAATAAGAAAGTCGAACAGTTCTGGTGCTTTCTTTCCCGAAGTGTGCAGCTATCCCGAAGTTATAATTAGGAGCCAGATGAAAAGCTTCCAATTCAGATCAAGAACTGTTGCTCGTACTTGATTGTGATGTGAGCTTTAAAAGGGGACATCAGATGTTTAACAGTTAAATCATTTTCAGGGTTAGAGGTATGGGGCTGGGTAACCAGCCTGCTATATGAGTTCTGGGAAAACCCAGGAAATTGTGACTGTTAGCTTGGGTCTGTGGGGGCGGTGAGGTCGTGATGAATGGAGGTTAGGAGAGAGGGACGGCACGGGCTGCACGTGAACTGAGAATTCAGTGCAGAAATCCCAGAAATACCAAGAAATGCTAAACAGCAACAGAAATGAGAAAAATCAATGAGCAGTTTCTAATACTTTTGTTCCTTTTCACAGATGGTGTAGAAGATAAACATAGGGGTCCTCTCCCCCAAAAGTAAACCTAGGGCAGCAAGCCAGCTAGCAGACCCTCTGTTCCTGTTGCCTTTGTGTTTGCCTGCAAGGGTCTGACACACACAGTGCCCAGTGGGCCCTGCTGAGTCTGAATTCTAGTTTGACTAGGAGAATGGACTTCCATGGCATTGAATACGTGACACTCATTTGTTTAGCTTGCTCTGGACTCTCGTGTCGTCTTTCAGACAAATATTGACTTATCTACTCAGTCATGCACAGTAATACATAGAGATTTCTCAGGAATAACTTTCCCAGATGCATAGTATTAAAAAAACACTTTGATGTGCTGATTATAGAATTAAGCAGTGGTTGGTATCAAGCATTCATCTTTTTGTTTGTCAGCATCTTCTTTTTCTCCTTAATATTTTAATTTTGTTTACAACTTATTATAAAATATGAGTTAATGCATGTACATAATTTGAAAATTCAGAGAGGACTTGAAAACAGAAATCCATAATACCTGCCTTCCTTTCTCTACTGAGTCCCACTGACTCCTTTTCTCAGATGTCCTTTAATGGTCAAAAGCCAGACTCATTATTTCCATCCAAAGATCTGTATTTCGTGTCTCACTTGAATGACCAACCATTTGTATCTAAAGCAAGAAATGATTACCAGTTTTACATGTATTCTCCCAAAAGACAGTTTAAAAGTGAAAGTGTTAGTCGCTCAGTCGTGTCTGACTCTTTGCGACCCCAGGGACCGTAGCTCTCAAGGATCCTCTGTTCATGGAATTCTCCAGGCAAGACGGTTTAAGCCTAATCCATGTATAGTATATGTGTTTCTCTGAACATAAATGGATAAGCACATAAACGTGCTAAGCACACCTTTCCCTCCTCAGCTGGTCTCACTCATACTCATCCCTCCTGGTGGCTGCATGGTATCCCATGGCACAGATGCAGCACAGCTGACTCTCCCAGGCTCCCCCTGAGGGATGTGTGGGTTAGTTTCATCTCTGCCCATCTAAGCAGTGCTGCAGTGAGCGTCCCTCCTGTTCCGCACTGCCTTCCCTCTGCTAGGGCCCCTGTGGTGCTCTTTCCAAGGGGTGGGACTGCTGAGTCAGATTGTGCATGTATTTTAATTAATGATGTTTTGCTAAATTTTCTTGCAAAATTACACTAGTTTACTCCCACAGGCAGTAAAAGGGGCTTGTTTTCCACAGCCTCAACAGCACTGGATAATAGCAGGTATTTTAATATTTGCCAATCTGATACGTAATTAATGAAGTCTCCTTATTTGGAGTTACAGTCCTTTAGTTTAGAATATTTTCATATTGGTTTTGAAGGGGTTTGGTTCTTTTTTTAAAAAACAGCTTTACTGAGATATAAGTCACTCATTTCAGGTGTAAAATTCAGTGGTTTTTTAGTATATCCAGGTATGTGAAACCATCACTAGTTAATTTTGGAATATTTTCATTGCCTCAAAAAGAAATTCTGTGCCCTTTAGCCATCACCCCCTTTACCCCCATCTCACCCTGACCCCCTGATCCCTAAGCAGTCATTTATCTGGTTTCTGTTTCTAGATTTCCTTATTCTGGACTTCCATATGAACAGAATCATTTTAGTATGTGGTCTTTTATGATTGACTTCTTTCACTTATGTTTTCAAGATTGTAGCAGGTTATCAGTACTTCCTTCCCTTTTATGGCTGAGTAATGTTCCATTGTATAGATATACCATATAATGCTTATATAATCATCCATTGGTGGACATTTAGATTGCCTCAGCCTTTTGACTGTTACGAATAGTATTGCTATAAACAAGTGTGCAAAAAAAGATGGGTCATATGGTAACACTGTGCTTGATGAACTGCCAGGCGGTTTTCCTAAAAGGCTGTCCCATTTCACATTCCCACTAGCAGTGTACACTGTGTCAGGATTTTGATTTCTCTACGTCCTTTCCAGCACTTCTAAACTTTTTGATTCTAGTCATCCTAGTAGGTACGAAATAGTATCTCATTGTGGTTTTGATTTGCATTTCTTTGTTGACAAATGATGTTGAGCATCCTTCATGTGTTTATTAGTCATTTGCATCTCTTCCTTAGAAAAATACCTGTTTTCTTTAGTTTGAAGTATAGTTGATTTACAGTGTTGTGTTAATTACTGCTGTACGGCATATTGATTCAGTTGTATTGTTGTTTAGTTGCTAAGTTGGGTTCAACTCTTTTGCAAGCCCATGGACTATAGCCCACCAGGCTCCTCTTGCTCATAGGATTTGCCAGGCAAGAATACTGGAGTGGGTTGTCATTTCCTTCTCCAGGGGATCTTCCTGACTCAGAGATTGAACCTGTGTCTCCTGCATTGGCAGGCAGATTCTTTACCACTGATTCAGTTTTACATACATATATATACATTCTTCCTTTATATGTTCTTTTCTATTATGGCTTATCATAGCATATTGAATATAGTTGTCTGTGCTACACAGTAGGACCTTGTTGTTTATCCATTCTATATATAAAAGCTTACATCTGCTAACCCCAACCACCCACTTCAAAATATTTAAATATGTTGCCCATTTTTAAATTATTAATTTTTTTCTGATTATAAAAATAGTTCTTGTGGAGATTTTGGAAAATACAGCAAAGTATTTTTTTAATTATTCAAGTTACTCCCACCAAGCACTTTTAGTTTTTTTTAGACTTAGAGTTGATATATAGGTACAGTTTCTTAAATGGAAACTAACCCTCTTCCACAAAACATTTTATTATGGTTTCAAGTTACAACGTGAGAACAACTAGCTGAAAAGTGACACTTTCAGCCTATCACCTGTTACAATAATGACTTACTTATTGCTCAGTAAGTTTTGGGTTGACTGCTTTTTCCACTCTGCGGTGAATTTGATTCACCAGTTTCAGTGTTTTTCACCCCAGTGTGTGCGCTCTGTTGTGTTTGGGGGAAGATACAAGGAGAAAAATAATTGTTTTGCTGTTAAGTGAACTTGGATTAGTTACTTAACCTCTCTGTGCTTCAGTTCCTTTTGTAAAAAATAGAACTGATAAAATAATACAGATCTTCTAATGGGATAAATAACAAGTAAAGCACCTGGCTTTAAAATAGTACCTGGCACAAATTAAAAATTAAATAAATGTGTTCTTTGCTCTCCAGCCATGATGGCCCTTTTTTTCTTTCATTGAAATATAATTAATTTAAAATATTATATTAGCTTCGGGTGTTTGGCATAGTAATTTGGTATTCTTCTAATTAAGGAATGTTCACCACAGTAAGTCTAGTTATCATCTGTCACTATACGAAGCGTTTACAATATGATTGATCGTATTCGCTATGCTGTACATTATCTCTTCATGACTTTATAACGAGAAGTCTGTCCCTCTTAGTCAGCCATTTCGCTCATTCCTCTGCCCCCTCCCCTTGTCACCTCCGGTCTGTCCTCTGCGCCTGTGAGAATGGGCCTTGTTTGACGCGCATCTGTGCTCTCTGCCCCAGAACCTTGGCATGTGCAGCTCTCGCTCCCTCAGGCACTCTCCCCGCCCATCCCTGCCTCTGCCTGTGAACACCCATTCAGCCCTCAGGGCTCTGCTCCGGGCTCACCTCAGGGAGTAGTCCTTGACCTGTGGTTACAGGCCTCCTGAGGACCATATCTGTCTGTGTTAGGCTTCAGCGAAGGCTGCCTTCTCAGCACCACATCGCCAGTGTCCAGCTCAGGCCTGACACATTTTTGGTGAAGCAAAGGACGAGTGAATGCTCTGGGAGGAGGAATCTAGTTTCTATGCTTGCTACCCCAGCCTTACCTGCAAGGTTAGTTGGGAGTCCTTTGATCAAAATAAATCACCATCTGCTCTCTTCAGATCCTTCTCTAACGGGATGCAGGACTTTTCACTTCACAGTTGGAAAGAATGGGCTTACATGATGATAGGAGCGTTGCCATAATTCTGTCACTGCGTTCCTGGGCAACTCCGTCTTTGTTCTTCCTGCCATGCAGCCCCTCCAGCCCGGCCCTGATCAGTGAGGGGTGTGGGGACGGCGCTGGACAGGGGCCTTCAGATCCACGAGGACAGAGCGGAGCTCGCCAGGCTCACCAGGGCCGCTGTGGTCAGTCTTCCTGCCGAGTAGGGGGCGCTCGGGTCATTCCGCCCTGGTGACCTTCTGCAGGCGGGGACCATCTGTGCTCTGTGTGACACAAAGGTCATAGCGGTGATGCAGGGAGGAGGCATTGGGTTTACTCATGTTGGGGGACGGGAGGGGTTCCCCAAGTCCCTTAGGGAGTATGGGTTTAACAATAATGTGGTGGGAAGACATTGCAGGGCTTTAAATAGATTAGTTCAAATGGATGGTGGACCAGGACGCTAGTGGTGGACATGAAGACAAAGTTTGCTGATGGACTGACTGTGGCAGGTGAGAGGAAGGGGGGACTGGTGGCTGGGTATTCAAGTTTGAGCTCAGATGTTGTATTGGCTCAGTCAGACCCAACTCCTGGCCACCACGTGTCCAGGCAGTTACTACAGGGGAGGAGTTAAAAACGAGGATGGCCGAGAGATCCCAGCAGGCTGGAGAAGGCAAGTGGGCAGAGTGTCCAAAGATGGAGAGCCTCGTGATGAAAGACAGAGGGAAGAGCACAGACAAAGAAGTGAGGGGTGAGGAGAGCCTCACTTTCTGTTTCCTTGTCTTTGAGAAAGTTGAGAGGTAGGGGTGACAGTGTGAGAATTAGGCAGTTTTAACTTCCTACATGAGCCAGTTTTGGGGGGTCTTTACAGGGTAAGTCTTAGAAATTGTCATCTAGTATTAATAGTTACATTGCTGCATGTTATTTTTTAAAATTATCAAGCCTTAGAACTGGAAGTAACCTTTGAGTAGTTTTTCTCATTATTAACACCACATTCTAACCAACTGAGCAACCTGTCATTCCTATTGTAAGATTTTTTTTTTTCTTTTGGTTATTTAACCTGTTTATGCTGGGAACTACGATAATGCTTAGTTATGAGAAAATTATAAACCAAAAAGTACTATACAGTTCTAAAGTGAACATCCAAACTTAACCAGAGAGGAGGAGAAAGTATTCAGTTTCTGAGTTTTTCCAGTTGAGTTTAGCTATTCAGTTTTCTTGTGAGTTGTATAATCCAAGTTTTGCCATGACTTCATCCTTTCTATTCACAGAGTTTCTGTCTCACAAAGTAGCGTTAAGATTCAGCAATCTGCAGTAACTATGACACACCAAGGATATTACTTGCTTACCACAGCATAATTGTTTTGATGAGACGACATGATATGTATAACAAATGTATGTGTGGCTGTCTCTGTAAAGAGGTTAATCTCTCTTTGTGTTAAGTTTTTCTGAGGATGGTTCTGTTTATAACTAGACTCTAGATCATGCTGACCCAGGATAAACTTTTTAGACTAAGTGCTTTAAATGGTGCTAAGTCTGTAAGTTCAGTGAGTCTGGCGGCATCTGAGACCCACACTAGTTTACCAGTGAAAGGTGCTATGTATAAGATGTAAAACTTCTGCTTAGTAGAATGCCATGATTTTAACAATTTACTTTAGAATAAAAACTTTGAGTCTAGTTGACTCAGTATAAGTATTGTTAACATTGCAGCACACAGACACAGGAATTCATGTTCATTAGCTTAGTCAGAAGTTCACAGAGGGGTATCAAAGTCTATTTCAAAAAGAAAAGTCGAATTTTAGAAGCTTCCACTTTACACACCAGAACTTTCATTTCAGTAAATAGCTCGGGTAATTTTCCTCCTGGCACAAGTTGAAAAGTACATTCTGTTGGAAAGGAAAAAAAAATTACCTGACGAGAAACTATAAGCCTGTTTTATGAAGTGAAGGAACAGGAAGAAGAAAGTAAACATCACTACAAATTTAATTTTCATATTGTTACATGTATTTGGTTGCAAGCAACAAAAACCAACTCTAGCTAAGCACTTAGGCAAACAAGAAGTTGTTGGACACAGATGGGGTGGCTCACAGAATCAAAGAGAAAACATTGAACAACTAGACCTAGCACTAGGTATTTTAAGGGCAGAACTGAATAGAAAGTATCTTTAAGGAGTTGTCAAAACGACTTCAGCTGTTTTCCATCAAGATGACTTGTCAGCTCTTTTCCATTCTATTGTACACTGCTTCAGTTTCAAATTCATGGGAAAGATCTGATTGACCTAGTTTGAATCATTGCCTACCCATTGACAGTCCCTCCAAACTGCATGGAGTGCAGGACTGAGGGGTCTTTAAAGGAAGAGTGGAAGCTGTTATAAAAAATGAGGACCAGGAGCTAGACAAGGGAAAAACAGTGGGTGTTCAATACACCAGCCCCGTAGCCATGGTCAGTAGTAATGATCCTGCCTGACTAGAGTAAGTGCCAGATAGTTACTATCTTTCTCTTCAGAAAGATCTCTTGTCAGCTTTGTGTTCATACATGAACTGTGGCAAAAATATTATGCCAGTTTGAATTGGAGAGGGATCATTTCCCTTGAACTTCAGAATATCTTTTTCATTTAGCTTTATAAATTGTTCAGATGACTGGTAATTTCTGATTTGGAGTAAAAATAATCTAGAATCACTTTTCTTGTTTGCTTCACTTTTCTTTTTTTCCAGCAAGTTCTTATACTTGAAGTATGTTATAGATAACTAGATAGATAACTAGAAAATTATCATGATAATTCTCAGAAGTTATGTGTGTATTCTTTTCTACATCTCCGTGTAGAGAAAATATTCTTTGTCTTCCTGAATGAACTGGCAGATTGTTTACATTTAAAGTCTATTTCCTAGGATTTCCCTGGTGGTCCAGTGGTTAAGAATCTGCCTGCCAATGCAGGGGACACGGGTTCAATCCCTGGTCCAGGAAGCCCCACATGCCATGGGGCAACTAAGCCTGCGCACCACAACTCCTGAGCCTAAACCCTGGAGCCTGTGCTCCACAGTAAGGGAAGCCACTACACTGAGAAGTCTGTGCCGCGGCTGGAGAGTGGCCCCCTCGCTGCAGCCAGAGGAAGCCCACGCAACGCAGCGAAGACCCAGGGAAGCCGAAAGGGAAAAACAAAGAATTTTTTTTTAAAGTCTATTTCCTTAGAACTTAAACCCACCCTATTGTTGTTCTGCCGCGTCTACCTTTCTCCTTGTCCCTCATAGATCTTGTCCCCTAGTTGGTCAGGTACTACTTCAGAAGGGACCTGGGGCAGCTTTTGTGAAACTCAATCAAAAAGCCCAGGGAGCAGGAACAAATTGAACTGTATTGCGGTAACATTCTGCCATTAGCCTTGAAGAGCAGTGGTCAGTGCTCAGTGCGGCCCCACGGCCACAAGCTCGGCAAGCGCCCCAAGGCAGCAAGGCACCCTAGGTTTATATGGGCCTGTCCCAGAGGTGCATGGTCTCACCCGTGCACCCAGGGGACTGTTGAAGGTCTCTGAGCACAAGTGGGCCCTCAAGTTCCTGAGGAAAAGGGAGGGGACCCTGCCCGTGCCTAGAGGAAGAGGGAGGGCTGGGCAGCCCTAAGGAAACCAGCTGCGGAGAAGGACCGAGCCACCCTCCCCCAGCGCACACTCAGACCTCTACAGGGACAGAGAGGCAGGCACTGCTGTGAAGCCAGCTGTGAAGAACAGTGTCGGTCAGCACTCGAGCTTGATACAGAGTGTGGATAAGAGACATGGAGTAAGTTCCAACCACGGACTGAAGGTTGTGAAAAGAGAACCTGCAAAAAACCAAAACCTTGCAGCTTAATTCTGCAAGTTAAAGCGTTCCACAGTAGACAGTAACACATTGACAATTAGAAGACTTCCATTCGGCTTGGTGACGTCCCAACTATTATAGACTAGCAAGTAACTGGTTGTATATGCCCAGACACAGAACTGTTTATCCACAGCTGGCTATTCGGTTAATAAAAAGGTTTGTGACTAGGCATATACATCGGTTATTTGCTACTTATAGTAATCAGGATATCGCCAAACAAAATAGAAGTTTTCTAATTGTAAATGTGTTAGCCAGATTTTAGTCAATAAGTAGGGAATAAAACAGCCTTTGTAAACACTAGGCCACACGCTCATTCAGTCTTTATCATCATACCCTAGTAAGTAATTTTGCTTTCAGTGTTAATCAATAACAACAAAAGACATACCAAAATCCTCACATACCTTTAGGTGTAACCTTTCCTGGGTTTTTCCATTATTAATGAAGTTAAAGACAAATTTTATAACTTCCTTGAGATAGCTAAAACTTACATAGCAATCTCTGTGTGTAGGGATATTATAGTATTAGAGTATTAAAAGAAACTGACCTTGCATTATTTTCTACTCAAGACAGGGTTTTGGTTAAATGCATTTTTTGTTCTATTTTAAAATCTCATATATACTCTGTCCATCCCACTAGTTAGTTCCAAGACAGTTGACCCCAGGCAAAGTTAAGTCCCTCTGGAAGTTCATTGCCTAGAGATAGGGAGACAATTTGCTTGATATTGACACTGTTTAGTTAGAAGTAAGTAAAAATGTCTCAGTAGATCAGTGGAAATTGATTATGATAGTAGAAACTTCTTTTACCTTGAGGAAAACATAAGTACTAATATCACTGAAATATGAATAGGGAAAGAGTGGAAAATAAAGCATAGAACTAATTCTAACCGACAGAAGTTTTATGGAGATTACTGAGGTAAACTGTGAGGAGCTTTGCAACACTTAATACATTCTCCTTACTTGTTATAGCTTTTTTAAATTGTTGGCTCCTATTTTTACCAATCTGAGTTTTCATTAGTCTTCCTTTTTCTTACACAGTTAGAAGGAAAAGAATTGAAATCTTTGTGCCTCAGTTTTCTTCTAGCACTTCTTTCTAAAATGTTGTTGTGAGGATTAAGTGAGTTGATAACATGTAAAGGATTTAGAACAGTGCCTGGCACATCATAAACTATATATATATATGTGTGTGTGTATATATGTGTATATATATGTATATATGAATTATTATTGTTAAAATGGAGTAAGGAAGAACAGATTTGTCACTGGAGGACACGATGTGAGGAAAGGTGTGGGGGTAGGGAATGGATCTGGGCTGGAAAGATGGTCCAGGCTGTCTTTCAGTCATGTGTTCCCTGTTGTGAAATGAGGGTGAGGGTGGTGGTGGTAACAGTGGTAGCCTCTGGCTGCCAAGCATTGGAGAAGGCAATGACACCCCACTCCAGTATACTCTTGCCTGGAAAATCCCATGGGCGGAGGAGCCTGGTGGGCTGCGGTCCATGGGGTCGCGATGAGTCGGACACGACTGAGTGGCTTCACTTTCACTTTTCACTTTCATGCATTGGAGAAGGAAATGGCAACCCACTCCAGGGTTCTTGCCTGGAGAGTCCCAGGGATGGCGGAGCCTGGTGGGCTGCCGTCTGTGGGGTCACACAGAGTTGGACATGACTGAAGCGACTTAGCAGCAGCAGCCGCAGCCAAGCATCATGTGGGTTCTTCACCCTTGTTACTGAATTCTATATGATAACCAGATGATTAAGTATTATTTTCCCTGTTTTAGAGATGAGGAAATGTTGTACACTTAGACAATAATTGCATGGCCGTTTGAGCACAGGAAGGAAAGTGAAAGTGTTAGCCGCTCAGTCGTATCCGACTCTGCGTGACACCACAGACTGCAGCCCGCCGGGCTCCTCTGTCTGTGGGATTCTGCAAGCAAGAGGACTGGAGTGGGGTGCCATGCCCTCCGCCAGAGATCCTCCTGATCCGGGGATCGAACCCGGGTCTCTTGCATTGCAGGCAGATTCTTTACTATCTGAGCTACCTGGGAAGCCCAGGAGTTGGTTTAAAAGCTGGGGGTTTCTTTCTGACATACCTGGCTGCCTCTTCAAATCTCCAGGGGTTGATTGACAGATAATTAGATACCTATTCTACCATCTTGAGAATACCAATTGATACAGATTAGAATTTTCTTCATTACTACTTCTGAATTTTCAGCAGATTTTTCTGCCCTGGTGTTTCCCAGAAACCCCTGATAAGATGGTTTGTCTGTCTTTCCCCAAGACCTTTTCTGAAAAGGTAGCAGGTGAGCGTGCAGTCTGTGCAGAGTTGGATGGTCTGGAGGGAGCATTCATTCTGGCTGAAGTGATGGGGTCTCGCATCTACAAGCTTGACCCTCTCCCATTTCTGTATCAGATAAATAGCATTATCTGTGTAATCAAGTTGTAATTCAGAATGGAATTCAGGGTCTGTGTGCCTTGGCTCCACGCACTTCCTGGCTTTGTTTCCAGATCTGTAAAACATCAGTGAAAATACTTCTGTATGCCTTGAGGTTTATTGTGGGATAAAGTAAAATTCAGTACATGGAATAGTTCATAAGCTATTCACTGCTTTATAAACATTGTTTCTATAATCATAGTCTTGTGAGACAGTTATATCCTCAGAGGCTTCTACATACATAGGGGTCTTTGTTCCTACACTCAAGTGGCTTCAGATGGCTTATTTTAGCTTCTCCTTTTTTCTAACAGACTCAACTGTCATGTCTGTGTATTGGCATTATGCTTCCCTCTGAGGCCCACTCCTCCCTCAATTTGCTGCTTTTAATCGGCAGTCAACTGGGAAACCACAGAATAGAACTTGTTAGCAATATGTCTAAAATTAAAATAATTTTGTTCTTCTTTTTCACAAGGGATGAGAGGAAGTTTTTTAAAAATCTCAGTTGGTTTAAAATTTCGTGTTTATTTTTGAAATCTTCTTTAAGTTCTTAAGCATTTTTAGAAATTAATAATGCTTGCATTTAATCCTTCAAGCAATGCAAAAGCGTATAAGATAAAAAAAAGATCTGATGCCTCCCTCCCTTTCCCTTCTCAATAACTCCCTAGAAATAATCACTATTTGTGGAATGAGTATACAAAATAGGCTCATAATGTTCTGCACCTTGTTTTTTTGACCAAACTATTGACCTTTTTGTATTAGTACATTATTGGTTGTGTGCACACATGCTAAGTCACTTTAGTCGTGTCTGACTCTTTGTGACCCTGTGGACCATAGCCCACCAGGCTCCTCTGTCCATAGAACTCTCCAGGCAAGAATACTGGGGTGGGTTGCCATGCTGTCCAGGGGATCCTCTGGACCCAGGGATCGAACCGCGTCTCCTTATGTCTCCTGCATTGGCAGGCAGGTTCTTTACCACTAGTGCCATCTGGGAGGCCCACATTATTGGTTATTGCTGCGTAACAGAACCCCCAGGACTTGGTGATTTGACTGTATATATTACCTCAGTTCCTCTGGATAAAGAGTTCAATAGTGGCTTAGCTGGGTACTTTGCTGATGGTTTCAGGGTTTCCCTGATAGCTCAGTTGGTAAAGAATCCGCCTGCAATGCAGCAGACCCCGGTTCGTTTCCTGGGTCAGGAAGATCCACAGGAGAAGGGATAGGCTACCCACTCCAGTATTCTTGGGCTTCCCTTGTGGCTCAGCTGGTAAAGAATCTGCCTGTATGTGGGAGACCTGGGTTCGATCCCTGGGTTGGGAAGATCCCCTGGAGAAAGGAAAGGCTACCCACTCCGGTATTCTGGCCTGGAGAATTCCATGGACTGTATAGTCCATGGGGTTGCAACGAGTCGAACACGACTGAGCGACTTTCACTTTTCACTGAAGGTGGATTTGAAGTTACAATACTGGAGGCTTGAATGGGACTGAAGGCTTCACTCAAAGGTAAACTAACTCACAGACAGCCTGTTGGCAGGAGGCCTCAGTTCTCTCCCCATAGTGTTGCTTGAGTATCTTCACAGCATGGTGGTAGGCTTCCCCAAAAGTGAGCTGTCTAGAGATTTGCTGGATCCTAGAGAGAGCCAAGTAGAAGCTATCCTTTTTATGACCTAACCTCAGAAGTTACAGTTTTGCCATATTCTTTGCTAGAAGCAGGTTTCTAAGTTAGGTCCACATAGAAGGAAAGTGAAATAGAAATAGTATAGTGCTTAGAGATAGTGTAGGAAGTGCTTTGAAACACTAAATTATAAACAAATCTACAATAATTTCAGGATAATGGTTACTTTGAAGGCACTGCATTTGAGGAGGTGCACAATTTAAGGGAATTTCTTAACCGACAATTTTGTCTTTATCAGACTAATGAGAACTCAGATGTTCTTAACCATGAGATGTTCTTAAACATATTGCTTAATGAAAATTTTGAGAGGCTCTCGATTTTTAAATTCTGAGCTCTTATTTTAGCTTCAGCTTACATGTATACATTTGTTTATTGATGGTGATTTTAGTGCAGTGAAGATAGTCAATGGTAAAATTAATACCTAAAGTAAATGCAGTAGGCTCTGGAATTCAGGAGGATTTCCATTGAGACAATGAGCAAACCAATGGAAAGTTCACCAGGCTTGGAGAAGTCCAACAACCTGTGTTATGGTCTATTCATCACCGTGTGTGACAGTGATTTGGAGCATTTACTTAACTGGAGTCAGTTTCTCATCAATAAATTGCAGGGAACAAGCCCACTTCTCATGCTGTTATACAGATCACATGAAATTTTTTTTAATTAAAAATATGAAATTTTTAATTTTTAATATGAAATATATCCAGCTACTGGGACACAACAGACCCTCAGCATTTTCTTCCTACTTGCCTCTTGATTCTGGTTCTGTGTCTAGCATTTTAGCAAGCGTGTATTTTTAGTAATTGCAAGTTTTGTATTTTTCTTTTGTTGTACAAGAAAAAATGTTCAGTATTAAATACTAAATTTTCTAATGCCTTTATACAATGAGCTAAAATTATTTAATAGTGGATGTTAAACTGTACAGTTGCCATCTCTAGGGATTTCTTTTTGCTGACATTTGAGCAGACAGTTTTTTTTGCTGACTGAATATCTCTTTGTGGTGGTGCTTTGAGCTCATTAACAACCAAATTCTTATGTGGCAGCTGCACATTACACATGCTTATTCTTCGTGTTCAGACCATAAATCTTCTGTGACTGAGTGACAGCACCACCTGCGTAGTCTTTTGAGGTTGCAGATATAGCTCTAATAATGTTATTTCAGAATATTCTAGACATGTTTTCTCATACATTTTAGCACAACTGGGACAATGAAATGGTATTTCAGAGTATGAAAAGCTTGTTATTTTTTGGGTGTATTTTACAATGGAGACAGCCGGTAGAATTTCCTGTATGTTGGATTGTAGAACATGTAGAACATCCAGAATATTCGGTACATACCTAACTGGGGGTTATTAAATACTGAGAGTAATTTTGAAAATGTTCATGTTGTTATTTTTTCCTCCCTAAAATCTATCTTCTAGCTTATTCTTAGCAAAACAAGTTGAATGAAGGTCATTAGGGCAATGACACAGTCCCTCACTCATCCCGACAAAGCTTTTTGCTTTGATGGCACTACTTTTCATGACTGGTAGGCAAACACAGTGCTTGAAAACAGAGGCTCTTGAGCCAAACTGCCTCAGTTCACATCCTGGCTCTTCCCTTCCCTAGTTTGTTCTCAAGTCACTGAACCTCTCTGTTCTTCAATTTCATCTGTGAAATGGAGATGAACATAAAATCTGCCCCTTAAAGTAATTATGAAAATTCCTAATATTTAAAAAATATTAAAGCAGCGTCTGGTTCATAATGGGGACTGTTCAAATATTCATTAAATGAGCACATTAAATAAATACAGCAGACAGACAGCTGTAGAGCATAGAGCACGCAGGACTGGGCTCAGCTCTGTGAGCTCATCCCAGATGGGATCCATCCCCAAACAGTAAAAGACGCTGTCCTTTCAGTCAGATTAGTCATACAAGCTCATAAGGATAAGGAGGAATATAAATCATCAGTGAATGACGCTTTCCCTTTGGCTTAACCAAACCAGAAGCGTAGAGGGTGAGCCTGTGTCATTTTTCAGGGCAGAGGGCTGGTGGGACATGGGTAGGGAGGGATCTGGAGGGACAGACAGAAAATATCCATCACAGTTTCTGAGACAGAGTGCATATTTATATATAATACATATATAATGTGTAGATACGTGCATATTTCTATATAAAATTTCCATTATCTTCCCATGTATTTTCTAACTCTCCATAGAAAGAAATTTGATTTCAGCATGAAAGTCTCAGTCACTTAAAGCGTATTTCAGCATTACTATTCCCTGGCCTAAAACAAGGGAGGAACACAGTTCATTTTCTACTGAATCCAAAAAAACGATTCCAAGCTTGGTAGGAAATGTTGAAGAGATGATAGATAGAATTGATAATACTACCTCCCATGTAGAAATGCCAGCAGAACTTTCTCAGTCTTTATAGCAAATGCTTCTAATCTGCACCAACAATTTCTGTTCATAAACACAACAGAATTGAATCTGTTCATCTGTTCTGGCTAATCATGTGTGCTAATTCTGTGTGGTAGGCAGAATTCTAAGATGACCCTCCAGTGACCCTCTCCCTGTATCTAATTCTCTCACTTGTGAATATCAGCCATCATTCCTATCGCAGTCACAGAAAACTAACCAATCTAATCACTTGGACCACAGCCTTGTCTAACTCAATGAACTATAGGCCATGCCATGTAGGGCCACTCAAGATGGATGGGTCATGGTGGAGAGGTCTGACAGAATGTGGTGCACTGGAGAAGGGCATGGCAAACCACTGCAGTATTCTTGCCTTGAGAATCCCATGAACAGTATGAAAAGGCAAAAAGATAGGACACTGGAAGATGAACTCCACAAGTCAGTAAGTGCCCAATGTGCTGCTGGAGATCAGTGGAGAAATAACTCCAGAAAGAATGATGGGATGGAGCCAAAGCAAAAACCACCCAGCTGTGGATGTGACTGGTGATGGAAGCAAGGGCCAACGCTGTAAAGAACAGTGTTGCATAGGAACCTGGAATGTTAGGTCCATGAATCAAGGCAAATTGGAAGTGGTCAAACAGGACATGGCAAAAGTGAACATCGACATTCTAGGAATCAGTGAACTAAGATGGACTGGAATGGGTGAATTTCACTCAGATGACCATTATATCTACTACTGTGGGCAAGAATCCCTTAGAAGAAATGGAGTAGCCATCATAGTCAACCAAAGAGTCCAGAATGCAGTACTTGGATGCAATCTCTAAAACGACAGAATGATCTCTGTTCGTTTCCAAGGCAAACCATTCAATACCACAGTAATCCAAGCCTATGCCCCGACCAATCACGCTGAAGAAGCTGAAGTTGAATGGTTCTATGAAGACCTACAAGACCTTTTAGACTAACACCCAAAAAAGATGTCCTTTTCATTATAGGGGACTGGAATGCAAAAGTAGGAAGTCAAGAAACGCCTGGAGTAACAGGAAAATTTGGCCTTGGAGTACAGAATGAAGCAGGGCAAAGGCTAATAGAGTTTTGCCAAGAGAATGCACTGGTCATAAAAAACACCCTCTTCCAACAACACAAGAGAAGACTCTACACATGGACATAACCAGATGGTCAACACCGAAATCAGATTGATTATATTCTTTGCAGCCAAATGTGGAGATGCTCTATACAGTCAGCAAAAACAAGACTGGGAGCTGACTGTGGCTCAGATCATGAACTCCTTATTGCCAAATTCAGACTTAAATTGAAGAAAGTAGGGAAAATCAGTAGACCATTTGGGTATGACCTAAATCAAATCTGTTAATGATTATACAGTGGAAGTGACAAATAGATTTAAGGGACTAGATCTGATAGAGTGCCTGATGAACTATGGACGGAGGTTTGTGACATTGTACAGGAGACAGAAATCAAGACCATCCCAAAGAAAAAGAAATGCAAAAAAGCAAAATGGCTGTCTGAGGAGGCCTTACAAATAGCTGTGAGAAGAAGAGACGCAAAAAGCAAAGTAGAAAAGGAAAGATATGCCCATTTGAAAGCAGAGTTCCAAAGAATAGCAAGGAGAGATAAGAAAGCCTTCCTCAGTGATCAATGCAAAGAAATAGAGGAAAACAAAAGAATGGGAAAGACTAGAGATCTCTTCAAGAAAATTAGAGATACCAAGGGAACATTTTATGCTAAGATGGGCACAATAGAGGACAGAAATGGTGTGGACCTAACAGAAGCAGAAGATACTAAGAAAAGGTGGCAAGAATACACAGAAGAACTGTACAAAAAAGATCTTCACGACCCAGATATCCATGATGGTATGATCACTCACCTAGAGCCAGACATCCTAGAATGCTAAGTCAGGTGGACCTTAGGAAGCATCACTGTGAACATAGCTATTGGAGGTGATGGAATTCCAGTTGAGCTATTTCAGATCCTATAAGATGCTGTGAAAGTGCTGCACTCAATATGTCAGCAAATCTGGAAAACTCAGCAGTGGCCACAGGACTGGAAAAGGTCAGTGTTCATTCCAATCCCAAAGAAAGGCAATGCCAAAGAATGCTCAAACTACCGCACAATTGCACTCATCTCACATGCTAGTAAAGTAATGCTCAAAATTCTCCAAGCCAGGCTTCAACAGTATGTGAACCAAGAAATTCCAGATATTCAAACTGGTTTTAGAAAAGGCAGAGGAACCAGAGATCACATTGCCAGCATCTGATGGATCATAGAAAATGCAAGAGAATTCCAGAAAAACATCTGCTTTTGCCTTATTGATTATGCCAAAGCCTTTGACTGTGTAGATTACAGAAAACTGTGGAAAATTCTTAAAGAGATGGGAATACCAGACCACCTTACCTGCCTCCTGAGAAATCTGTTTGCAGGTCAGGAAGCAACAGTTAGAACTGGACATGGAACAACAGATTGGTTCCAAATTGGGAAAGGAGTCTGTCAAAGCTATATATTGTCACCTTGCTTATTTAACTTCTATACAGAGTACATCATACGAAATGCAGTCTGGATGAAGCACAAGCTGGAATCAAGATTGTTGGGAGAAACATCAATAATCTCAGATATGCAGATGATACCATCCTTATGACAGAAAGTGAAGAGCAGCTAAAAAGCTCTTGATGAAAGTCAAAGAGGAGAGTGAAAAAGTTAGCTTAAAATTCAGCATTCAAAATACGAAGATCATGGCATCTGGTCCCATCACTTCCTGGCAAATAGGTGGGGAAACAATGGATACAGTGACAGACTTATTTTCTTGGGCTTCAAAATCACTGCAGATGGTGACTGCAGCCATGAAATTAAAAGATGCTTGCTCCTTGGAGAAAACTTATGACCAACCTAGACAGCATAGTAAAAAGCAGAGACATTTCTTTGCCAGCAAAGGTCCATCTAGTCAAAGCAATGGTCTTTCCAGTAGTCATGTATGGATGTGAGAGTTGGACTATAAAGAAAAGTGAGCAGTGAAGAATTGATGCTTTTGAACTGTGGTATTGGAGAAGACTCGGAGAGTCCCTTTGACTACAAGGAGATCCAACCAGTCCATCCTAATGGAAATCAGTCCTGAATATTCATTGGAAAGAGTGATGCTCAAGCTGAAGCTCCAATACTTTGGCCACCTAATGCAAAGAACTGATTAACTGGAAAATATCCTGATGCTGGGAAAGATTGAAGGCTGGAGGAGAAGGGGACGACAGGATGAGATGGTTGGATGGCATCACCGACTCGATGGACATGAGTTTGAGCAAGCTCTGGGAGCTAGTGATGGACAGAGAGGCCTGAGTTGTTGCAGTCCATGGGGTTGCAAAGAGTCAGATACAACTGAGCGACTGAACTGATGATTAGTGATGTTGAACACTTCTGATCTGTTGGCCATCTCTGTCTTTTTTGTAAAAACGTCTATTCTGATTCTCTGTGTTTTAAATGAGATTATTGATTTTCTTGCTGTTGAGCTATATGACTTTATATAAATTGGATATTAACCTCTCAACATATATGATTTGCAAATATTTTCTCTCATTCAGTAGTCTGCCTTTTCATTTTGTTAATGGTTTTCTTTGCTGTGCCGAAGCGTTTTAGTTTAATATAGTCCCACTTGTTTATTTTTTGCTTTAGTTATCTCTGGTTTTGGTGTCAAATCTCAAAAACCATAGGCAAGCCTTATGTGAAGGACTTTATTACCTGTGTTTTCTCAGATGTTTTATGGTTTCAGATCTTACATTAAGTACTATCAAGTCTTTGCCGCACTTTGAGTTACTTTTCTGTATATGGTATAAGGTAGTGGTCTAGTTTCTTTGTGTTCCATATGGCTATCCGGTTTTCCCATCACCACTTATTGAAGAGATTGTCCTTTTCCCTTTGTATGAATATATTCTTGGCTTCTTTGTCCTAAATTAATTGGCCATATTTGTATGGTTTCTAGGCTGTCACTTCTGTTGATATATGTGTTTGTTTTGATGCCAATACCATACATTTTGACTACTGTAGCTTTGTAATTAGTTTAAATTTAGAAAGTGTGATGGCTCTAGCTTTGTTGTTATTTCTCAGGATTGCTTTGGCTACTCAGGATCTTTTGTGATTCTATATAAATTTTAGGATTATTTATTCTATTTCTGTGAAAAATACCATTGAAATTTTTATCAAGATTGCATGGACTCTGTAGATTGCTTTGGGTGGTGTGGCTATTTTAACAGTATTCTTCCAGTTCATGATCACAGAGTATTTTTCCATTTATTGTATCTTCTTTAATTCTTTGCATCAGTGTCTTGTAGTTTTCAGTGTACAGGCCTGTTACCTACTTGGTTAAATTTTTTCCTAGGTATTTTATCTCTTCCAAGCAATTGTAAATCGGATTGGTTTTAGTTTCTTTATGTGATAGTTTGTTATTAGTGTATAGAAATGCAATAGATTTTTATATATTTTGTATCCTTGAACTTTACTAAATTTGTTTATTAGTTCTAACAGTTTTCTGTGGCATCTTAAGGGTTTTCTGTTTATAATACCATATTATCTGCGAATAGTGACAACTTTACTTCTTCCTCTCAAATTTGGATGCCTTTTATTTCTTTTACTTGTCCAATTGCTCTGGCTAGGACTTCCAATACTGTGTTGAATAAAAGTGGTTAGAATGGGCATCCTTGTCTTGTTCCTGATATTACAGGAGAAGTTTTAAGCTTTTCACTGATGAGTATGTTAGCTATGGTCACATCATTTATGGCCTGTATTATGTTGAGGCACATTATGGTCTCTCTTCTGTTGAGACACATCCATAAATGGATATGTTGAATTTTCTTAAATGCTTTTTCTGCATCAAAGTCTACCCACTCCAATATTCTGACCTAGAGAATTCCATGGACTGTACAGTCCATGGTGTCGCAAAGAGTCAGACACGACTGAGTGACTTTCACTTACTTACTATTGAGATAATCATATAGTTTTTATCCTTCATTTTGTTAATATGGTGTATAACATTGATTGATTTGCGGGTGTTGAACCGTACTTGCATCCATGGAATAAATTCCACTTGATTATAATGTATGATTCTTTTCATGTATTGTTGAATTGAGCTTGCTTATATTTTGTTGAGGATTTTTACATCCATTTTCATCAGTGATATCAGCCTGTTCTTTTGTTGTGGCATCTTTGTCTGATTTTGGTATCAGGGTAATGTTGACCTCTTAACACTTTATTGACTGGAGATGTGTTACTACATCTTCTGTTACCCAAACATTTATCAACCAGAGACATATCACATATCAATACATTTTTAGAGAGTAATACAGTTAACATCACTGTGCGAAGTTGTTAGAGCTTAAAATTGATAAAGAATTCATTATACAACTTATGATCATTATCATCCACATTTTGTTCCATTAGGTTTTGGTTTCAACCTTGCTTATATTACAGTAAACATAAGATTTTTAAAAATGATGGAGTGAAAAATTTTGAGTGAAGAATTTTTCAGTAAATTTTTTTTCAAAATTTAAAAATTTTAGTGCTTGAAGAAATACCATCAAGAATTGAAAAGACAATTCCACAGAAAAAGAAAACTGCAAATAGTATATCTGATAAGGGCTAGTATCCAGGATATTTAAAAATCAACAATTAAATGGGTAAAGGATCTGAATAGACATTTCTTTGAAGGAAATATTATAAATGAGCAATAAGCATATGAAAAGATGCTCAGGTTAGATAGCAGGGAGTTGCACAACTCATGAATATACTAAAGCTATAGAATTGTGCACTTTTATTTTTTTTATTTTAGTTGGAGGCTAATTACTTTACAATATTGTAGTGGTTTTTGCCATACACTGACATGAATCAGCCATGGGTTTACATGTGTTCCCCATCCTGAACCCCCCCCCACCTCCCTCCCCATCCCATCCCTCAGGGTCATCCCAGTGCACCGGCCCTGAGCACTTATCTCATGCATCAAACCTGGACTAACGGTCTGTTTCACATATGATAATATACAAGTTTCAATGCTATTCTCTCAGATCATCCCACCCTCGCCTTCTCCCACAGAGTCAAAAACACTGTTCTATACATCTATGTCGCTTTTTCTGTCTCACATATAGGGTTATCGTTACCATCTTTCTAAATTCCATATATACGCATTAGTATGCTGTATTGGTGTTTTTCTTTCTGGCTTACTTCACTCTGTATAATGGGCTCTAGTTTCATCCACCTCATTAGAACTGATTCGAATGTATTCTTTTTAATGGCTGAGTAATATTCCATTGTGTATATGTACCAAAGCTTTCTTATCCATTCGTCTGCTGATGGACATCTAGGTTGCTTCCATGTCCTGGCTATTATAAACAGTGCTGCGATGAACATTGGCGTACACGTGTCTCTTTCAATTCTGGTTTCCTTGGTGTGTATGCCCAGCAGTGGGATTGCTGGGTCATATGGCAGTTCTATTCCCAGTTTTTTGAGGAATCTCCACACTGTTCTCCATAGTGGCTGTACTACTTTGCATTCCCACAAACAGTGTAAGAGGATTCCCTTTTCTCCACACCCTCTCCAGCATTTATTGCTTGTTGACTTTTGGATAGCAGCCATTCTGACTGGTGTGAAATGGTACCTCATTGTGGTTTTGATTTGCATTTCTCTAATAATGAGTGATGTTGAGCATCTTTTCATGTGTTTGTTAGCCATCTGTATGTCGTCTTTGGAAAAATGTCTGTTTAGTTCTTTGGCCCATTTTTTGATTGGGTCGTTTATTTTTCTGGAATTGAGCTGCAGGAGTTGCTTGTATAATTTTGAGATTGTTTGTTTGTCCGTTGCTTCGTTTACTATTATTTTCTCCCATTCTGAAGGCTGTCTTTTCACCTTGCTTATAGTTTCCTTTGTTGTACAGAAGCTTTTAATTTTAATTAGGTCCCATTTGTTTATTTTTGCTTTTATTTCCAATATTCTGGGAGGTGGGTCATAGAGGATCCTGCTGTGATTTATGTCAGAGAGTGTTTTGCCTATGTTTTCCTCTAGGAGTTTTATAGTTTCTGGTCTTACGTTTAGATCTTTAATCCATTTTGAGTTTATTTTTGTGTATGGTGTTAGAAAGTGTTCTAGTTTCATTCTTTTACAAGTCATTGACCAGTTTTCCCAGCACCACTTGTTAAAGAGATTGTCTTTTCTCCATTGTATATTCTTGCCTCCTTTGTCGAAGATAAGGTGTCCATAGGTGCATGGATTTATCTCTGGGCTTTCTATTTTGTTCCATTGATCTATATTTCTGTCCTTGTGCCAGTACCATACTGTCTTGATGACTGTGGCTTTGTAGTAGAGCCTGAAGTCAGGCAGGTTGATTCCTCCAGTTCCATTCTTCTTTCTCAAGATTGCTTTGGCTATTCGAGGTTTTTTGTATTTCCATACAAATTGTGAAATTATTTGTTCTAGTTCTGTGAAAAATACCATTGGTACCTTGATAGGGATTCCATTGAATCTGTAGATTACTTTGGGTAGTATACTCATTTTCACTATTGATTCTTCCGATCCATGAACACGGTATATTTCTCCATCTGTTTGTGTCCTCTTTGATTTCTTTCACCAGTGTTTTATAGTTTTCTATGTATGGGTCTTTTGTTTCTTTAGGTAGATATATTCGTAAGTATTTTATTCTTTTCGTTGCAATGGTGAATGGGCTTGTTTCCTTAATTTCTCTTTCTGTTTTCTCATTTATAGTGTATAGGAATGCAAGGGATTTCTGTGTGTTAATTTTATATCCTTCAGCTTTATTATAATTGATTAGCTCTAGTAATTTTCTGGTAGAGTCTTTAGGGTTTTCTATGTAGAGGATCATGTTATCTGCAAACAGTGAGAGTTTTACTTCTTCTTTTCCTATCTGGATTCCTTTTATTTCTTTTTCTTCTGTGATTGCTGTTGCCAAAACGTTCAAAACTATGTTGAATAGTAGTGGTAAGAGTGGGCACCCTTGCCTTGTTCCTGAAATTAGGGGAAATGCTTTCAATTTTTCACCATTGAGGATAATGTTTGCTGTGGGTTTGTCATATATAGCTTTTATTATGTTGAAGTATGTTCTTTCTACTCCTGCTTTCTGGAGAGTTTTTATCATAAATGGATGTTGAATTTTGTCAAAGGCTTTTTCTGCATCTATTGAGATAATCATATGGTTTTTATCTTTCAATTTGTTAATGTGATGTATTACATTGATTGATTGCACATATTAAAGGATATTATCCTTACATTCCTGGGATAAAGCCCACTTGGTCATGATGTATGATCTTGGTAATATGTTGTTGGATTATGTTTGGTAGAATTTTGTTAAGGATTTTTGCATCTATGTTCATCAGTGGTATTGGCCTGTAGTTTTCTTTTTTTGTGGCATCTTTGTCTGGTTTTGGTATTAGGGTAATGGTGGCCTCATAGTATGAGTTTGGAAGTTTACCTTCTGCAGTTTTCTGGAAGAGTTTAAGTAAGATAGGCGTTAGCTCGTCTCTAAATTTTTGGTAGAATTCAGCTGTGAAGCCATCTGGTCCTGGGCTCTTGTTTGCTGAAGATTTCTGATTACAGTTTCGATTTCCATGCTTGTGATGGGTCTGTTAAGATCTTCTATTTCTTCCTGGTTCAGTTTTGGAAAGTTATACTTTTCTAAGAATTTGTCCATTTCTTCCAAGTTGTCTATTTTATTTGCATATAGTTACTGATAATAGTCTCTTATGATCCTCTGTGTTTCTGTGGTGTCTGTTGTGATCTCTCCATTTTCATTTCTAATTTTGTTGATTTGATTCTTCTCCCTTTGTTTCTTGATGAGTCTGGCTAACGGTTTGTCAATTTTATTTATCTTCTCCAAGAACCAGCTTTTAGTTTGTTGGATTTTTGCTTTGGTCTCTTTAGTTTCTTTTGCATTCATTTCTGCCCTAATTTTTAAGATTTCTTTCCTTCTACTAACCCTGGGGTTCTTCATTTCTTCCTTTTCTAGTTGCTTTAGCTGTAGAGTTAGTTTGTTTGAATTTTTTTCTCATTTCTTGAGTTAAGCCTGTATTGCTATGAACCTTCCCCTTAGCGTTGCTTTTACAGTGTCCCATAGGTTTTGGGTTGTTGTGTTTTCATTTTCATTCGTTTCTGTGCAAATTTTGATTTCTTTTTTGATTTCTTCTGTGATTTGTTGGTTATTCAGAAGCATGTTGTTTAGCCTACATATGTTGGAATTTTTAATAGTTTTTTTCCTGTAATTGATATCTAATCTTACTGCATTGTGGTCAGAAAAGATGATTGGAATGATTTCAGTTTTTTTTAATTTACCAAGGCTAGATTTATGGCCCAGGATGTGATCTATCCTGGAGAAGGTTTGGTGTGCACTTGAGAAAAAGGTGAGATTCATTGTTTTGGGGTGAAATGTCCTGTAGATATCAATTAGGTCTAACTGATCCATTGTGTCATTTAAAGTTTGTATTTCCTTGTTAATTTTCTGTTTACTTGATCTGTCCATAGATGTGAGTGGGGTATTAAAGTCTCCCACTATTATTGTGTTGTTGTTAATTTCCCCTTTCATACTTGTTAGCATTTGCCTTACATATTGTGGTGCTTCTATGTTGGGTGCATATATATTTATAATTGTTACATCTTCTTCTTGGGTTGATCCTTTGATCATTATGGAGTGTCCTTCCTTGTCTCTTTTCACAGCCTTTATTTTAAAATCTATTTTATCTGATACGAGTATTGCGACTCCTGCTTTCTTTTGGTCTCCTTTTGCATGAAATATCTTTTTCCAGCCCTTCACTTTCAGTCTGTATGTGTCCCTTGTTTTGAGGTGGGTCTCTTGTAGACAGCATATATAGGGGTCTTGTTTTTGTATCCATTCAACCAGTCTTTGTCTTTTGGTTGGGGCATTCAACCCATTTACATTTAAGGTAATTATTGATAAGTATGGTCCTGTTGCCATTTACTTTGTTGTTTTGGGTTCAAGTTTATACACCCTTTCTGTGTTTCCTGTCTAGAGAAGATCCTTTAGCATTTGTTGAAGAGCTGGTTTGGTGGTGCTGAATTCTCTCAGCTTTTGCTTGTCTGTAAAGCTTTTGAATTCTCCTTCATATCTGAATGAGATCCTTGCTGGGTGCAATAATCTGGGTTGTAGGTTATTCTCTTTCATTACTTTAAGTATGTCCTGCCATTCCCTTCTAGCCTGAAGAGTTTCTATTGAAAGATCAGCTGTTATCCTTATGGGAATCCCCTTGTGTGTTATTTGTTGTTTTTCCCTTGCTGCTTTTAATATTTGTTCTTTGTGTTTGATCTCTGTTCAGTTGATTAATATGTGTCTTGGGGTGTTTTGCCTTGGGTTTATCCTGTTTGGGACTCTCTGCGTTTCTTGGACTTGTGTGACTATTTCCTTCCCCATTTTAGGGAAATTTTCAACTATTATCTCCTCGAGTATTTTTTCATGGCCTTTCTTTTTGTCTTCTTCTTCTGGGACTCCTATGATTCAAATGTTGGGGTCTTTGACATTGTCCCAGAGGTCTCTGAGGTTGTCCTCATTTCTTTTGATTCTTTTTTATTTTTCCTCTCTACTTCATTTATTTCCACCATTCTATCTTCTACCTCACTTATCCTATCTTCTCCCTCCGTTATTCTACTGTTGGTTCCCTCCAGAGTGTTTTTGATCTCATATATTGCATTATTCATTATATATTGACTCTTTTTTATTTCTTCTAGGTCCTTGTTAAACATTTCTTGCATCTTCTCAATCCTTGTCTCCAGGCTATTTATCTGTAACTCCATTTTGTTTTCAAGATTTTGGATCATTTTTAATATCATTATTAATAATATTAATGATATTAATAATATCATTATTCTAAATCTTTTTCAGGTAGATTCCCTATCTTCTCCTCTTTTGTTTGGTTTGGTGGGCATTTATCATATTCCTTTACCTGCTGAGTATTTCTCTGCCTTTTCATCTTGTTTATACTGCTGTGTTTGGGGTGGCCTTTCTGTATTCTGGCAGTTTGTGGTTCCTCTTTATTGTGGAGGTTCCTCGCTGTGGGTGGGGTTGGATGGGTGGCTTGTCAATGTTTCCTGGTTGGGGCACCTTGCGTCGGTGTTCTGGTGGGTGAAGCTGGATTTCTTCTCTCTGGACTGCAATGGAGTGTCCAGTAGTGAGTTTTGAGATGTCTATGGGTTTAGTGTGACTTTGGGCAGCCTTTATATTGAAGCTAAGGGCTATGTATCTCCAGCGTTGGTGGAGAATTTGTGTGATATGTCTTGCTCTGGAACTTATTGGCTCTTGGGTAGAGCTTGGTTTCAGTGTAGGTATGGAGGCTTTTGGATGATCTCTTATTAATAAATGTTTCCTGGAGTCAGGAGTTCTCTGATGCTCTCAGGTTTGGGGCTTAAGCCTCATGCCTCTGGTTTTCAGTCTTATTCTTGCAGTAGCCTCAAGACTTCTCCATCCATACAGCACTGATAATAAAACTTCTAGGTTAATGGTGAAAAGATTCTCCACAGTGAGGGACACCCAGAGAGGTTCAACGAGTTACATGGAGAAGAAAAGAGGGAGGAGGGAGATAGAGGTGACCAGGAGGAGAATAGGGGTAATAAAACAGAAAGAGAGCAGTCTAGCCAGTGAACACTTCCCTATGTGCTCGCCACAGTCTGGAACCCTCAGAGAGGTTCATGGAGTTACATAGAGAAGAGAAGAGGGAGGAAGGAGATAGAGGTGAGCAGGAGGAGAAAAGGGGGAATCAAGAGGAGAGAGAGAGATCTGGGCAGTACTGTGTTCCCTAAGTGTTCTCCATAGCCCAGATCACCCACAGAGATTCACAGAATTGGGTTGAGAAGAGAAGGAGGAGGGGGGAGATAGAGGTGACCTGGGGAGAAGAAGGAGAGTCAAAAGGGGGAGAGAGTAATCAAGCCAGTAATCACACTCCTGAGTAAAAATGGGTACTGAAGATTGGATTCTTAAATGTACAAAATTGATATCAAATACTATAAAACAAAGATTAAAAATCTAGAGTAGAGGTTAGACTCTTAAAAAGTACAATATTTTAAAAACCAAAATCACAAAAAGTGTAAGAAATATATATATGAAGTTTGCTTTAAAAATAAGGTCTTTTTGTTTGTTTGTTTGCAGGGTAATAGTGGGTTATAAAAATGAAACTTCAAGAAGTAATAGAGGACTTAAAAAAGAAAAAAATTTTAAAAATGATAATAGCAAAACTATATCTAGGAATTTCTCTGGAGCTGTTGTGGGCAGTGTGGGGTCAGTTCATTTTGAGATAGTTCCTTGTTCCTGCTTGTACTTCTCAAGATCTATAGGCCCCTTCCAATGTGGTCTGTGTTAACTACAGGGATTTTAATCTGTTGACCTGTCATTTCCAAAGCGGTTCCCTCTGTTTATTTGGCTTCTGTTTTCAGGTCTCTTCAGTGTCTAATTTCCACCCTGACACAAGGGGGCGGAGGTGGTCTCTTTAGGTTCCCTTGTTCAGTCGTGTTGTGGGGAGGGAGGAACACTGCAAACCAATATCACTGGTGTGTGTGTGGAGAACTCGCAGTGTCTCAGCCACACTGGATTTGCCCCTGCTCACAGCGTGTGTGCTTTCCTAGTCTGTCCTGCTCAGGCTTCAGGTTACTCTGCCGGGGAGTGGGCCCTGGGATGCATGCACTTCCCAGGTCTAAGCCGCTCAGGTTCAGGTTCCTGGGTACTCCACAAAGGCGCAGACTCGGTTGGACCCGCAGTTTTTGCCGATCCCCTGTCGGAGCAGCTCAGGCAGCCAGCTGTTTGGCGAGCGCGCTCTCCCCTGTTGGGGCAGTACGACTTATCACCTCCCTGGTCCCCGCTTCGGTTTCCTGGCGCCCCTGGCTCTGGTGTGCCTTGTGTCAGTTCTGAGGAGCTGGTCTCTGTCTGCGACCCTCCCAGCAGATGTCAACCCTCCAGGATCTCAGGCAGTCTTTGCTTAGAAACTGGAAGACTGTTTGCAGTTTGGTAGGGGGTGCCCTCTCTGGGGCCGAGTTTGCCCCTTTCCGGCTCTGGCTGGCCCCGCCTGCCCACTCCGTCTGGCGGGGGATGGGGTGGTCTGCAGCCAGCTAGCTCTCCTCTGGTATTGCTCAGTCCTTTTTTCTGTGAGTGGTCGGCAGTGCCTTAGGTTTGGGCTTTTTGCAGGATAGTTTTCTCTCTCTCTCTTTGGCTATCCCACAGTTTAGGTTGCTGTCTCACGTTAGCTCTCTCAGATTGCCCTCAGGGCATTCGGGCCTGGTCCTTACCCTAAGCAGTGTTGCCCGCTCCTCTCCATTCAGCCCCCACTTGGTGGTGGATGCAAGCGTCTGGGGTACTTCTCTGCTGGGAGTTGCCTTTAGGCACGTAATCTGTGGGTTTTATTTATTTGTTTTCCCTCCTGGTTATGTTGCCCTCCAAGATTTGAAAACTTCCCCCAGACCTGCCAGTGAGAGGGTTTCCTGGTGTTTGGAAACTTCTCCTCTTCTACAACTTCCTCCCCGGGACGAGTCTCCATCCCTAACTCTTTTGTCTCTCTTTTTATCTTTTATACTTTGTTCTACCTCCTTTTGAAGACAATGGGCTGCTTTTCTGGGTGCCTGATGTCCTCTGCCAGCGTTCAGAAGTTGTTTTGTGAAGTTTGCTCAGGATTCAAATGTTCTTTCAATGAATTTGTGGGGGAGAAAGTGGTCTCCCCATCCTATTCCTCCACCATCTTAGGACCGCCCCCCTTTAGTAAATTTTATACAGATACTTTCTCTGGTTATCTGAGTGACATATATACTAGTGTCTCAGAAGATGATAGTTCTTCAGAGTACAGTTCTGATTCGTATATGACTAGTAGACCAACAAAAAGACAAAAAACCTTACTAACTGATTCTGACATGGCAAGTGAAAATGAAATGGTGCTGGAGAATGCTCCATTGCTTCTACAGAAGAGTGGATTGGAGACACTATTTTATGACAGTTAGGAGACTTTACAAGTGTGTCAGTTGTGACTGTTGAGTGTAATAACCCACAAAGTGTGAGTGAAGTGACAGACTTCGTTTGTGGCTGGTCAGAATAAAGACCACTGGGCACAGGCGTTGGTTTCTGCAAAACTCTCCCAGTCAGTAGTGAGTTAAAATCAGGTTTGAAATGATTGAGAGAGTTCCACGGCCCTGTCCTTGAGCTCACTGACCCTTTCTCTTGGCTTATCTGTTCTGCTGTTAAACCTTTTTCCTATCAGTTATTTTATTCTTCAGCTCTGTGTCTGCTTCTTCATACTTTCTTATATTTTCTCTTTATTGAAGTGTGCTCATCCTTTTTTCTCCTAGGTTTGGTGAGAATATTTATGACAGTTACTTTGAACTTTTTGTCAGGTAAATTTCTTATCTTTGTTTCACTGAAGTCTTTTTCTAATGTTTTATCTTGTTCTTAACTTTGGAACATACTCCTCTTTCTTCCTTTTCCTTGACTCTCTCTCATGGTTTCTGTGCATTAGATAAAACAGCCATCTGGCCCAGACCTGAACGAGTGGATTCATGTAGGAGATGAACCTTGTTCAATCCTGCCCTAGCTCATGGTTCTCTCTCAAACCTTTTTGACTATTAAGTAGTCTGTTTTGCTTTTAATGGATGCTAATAGCTGCGGGTGTGCCAAGACATGTCAGCGTAGGAGAGATCTCAGTCAGCACCTAAAGTCAGCCCTATTGGAAGGCAAACCCTCAGGTAACAGCTTTCAGAGTATGCCAATATATGCAGTCCTACAGGACCACAGACACAAGCCCCACAGGCGGCTAGAGCCAAGTGATCTGGAGCTGTCCCGTGGGCAGCATCACAAAAACTGGGGCATCAGAAAAAGTATGCATCCTCCTTTGCAGAAGATCTTGAAAACCTTGGGTTAGGCAGAGAGAGGGGAAGGATGGTGTCCCCCAGCCTCCATCCCCTCGGAGCCCCTTGTGGGCCTCTAGAAGTGTGCCAACCTGAAGCCTGCCCCCAGGCCAGGGCTCCTGCCTCTCAGAAAGACAGATGTGTTTCCATCTGCTGTCTGTGCAGTTCTCTGGGGGTGACAGTCTGCCAGGAACTACCTTTGCGTTTGTTACAGTACCACGGGATCTAGGAACACAAGTGTCCTTGGCCTCCAGAGCCAGGCGCTCCCCTGAGGAGCAGCCACATAAAATCACAGGGCACCAGGCACACGTCCAGGCCGACTCCAGGATGCACTCCAGGGGCTCTGGAGAGTGGCAGAAGGGGAACACGAAGGTAGGACGCACCCCAGGTCTCTGGAGAGGACTGGGATCCGCTTCTGATGTGTGTTTAACTAGAAGTCTGCCCCTCAGGCCCACCAATAAGAGGCCGCTGGGCGAGTACCCAGTCCTGTGGCCACTGCTGGGTCTTCCAGATTTGCTGACATAATGAATGCAGAACCTTGATGTCATCCTCCTTTAGGGATGTGAATAGTTCTGCTAAAATTTCATCCCATCCACTAGCTTTATTAACTAAAGCAGTGCTTCTTACGGCCCACTTGGCTTTGCACTCCAGAATGTCTGGCTCTGGGTGAATAACCACACCATCATAGTAATCTGATTCATTTAGATCTTTTGTATGCAGTTCTTCTGTGTATTCTTTCCACCTCTTCTTGACCTCTTCAGCATCTGCTAGGTCTCTGCCATTTTTAGTCCTTTATTGTGCCCATCTTTGGGCAGAAAGCTCCCTTGATGTTTCCAGTTTCCCTGAAGAGATCTCTAGTCTCTTCCCTTTCGTTGTTTTCTTCTGTTATTAAACACTGTTCATTGAAGAAGGCCTTCTTGTCTCTTCCAGCTATTTTTTGAAACTGCGTTTAATTGGATGTACCTTTCCGTCTCTCCCTTGCTTTTCGCTTCTCTTCATTCTTTGGCTATTCATAAAGCCTCCTCAGATAACCACTTAGCCTTCTTGCTTTCCTTTTTCTTTGGGATGGTTTTGTTCACTGCCTCCTGTACCATATTACAGACCTCTGTCCATAGTTCTTCTGGCACACTGTTAACTAGGTCTAGTCCCTTAAATCTGTTCATTACCTCCACTGCAAATTCATACAGGATTTGATATAAGTCATACCTGGCTAGCCTAGTGTTTTTCCCAGTTTTCTTTAGTATAAGCCTGAATTTTGCCATAAGAAACTGATGATCTGAGCCACAGTCAGCTCCAGGTCTTGTTTTTGCTGACTGTATACAGCTTCTCCATCTTCAGCTACAATGAATGTAATCAATTTGATTTCAGTATTGACCACTTGGTGATGTCCATGTGTAAAGTTGTCTCTTGTGTTGTTGAAAAAGAGTATTTGCTATGACTAATGCATTCTCTTGGCAGAATTCAGTTAGCCTTTGCCCAAGCTTGCCTGTGACTCCAGATTTATCTTGACTTCCTACTTTTGCATTCCAATCCCTGATGATGAATAGAGCATCTTTTTTAGGTGTTAGTTCTAGGAGGTCTTTTAGGTCTTCATAGAACTAACCTACTTCAGCTTCTTTGGCCATCAGTGGTAGGGGCATAGACTTGGATTACTATGATGCTGAATGACTTGCCTTGGAAATGAGCCAAGATCGTTCTGTCATTTTTAAGGTTGCACCCAAGTACTGTATTTCAGACTCTTTTGTTGACTATGAGGGCTACTCCGTTTCTTCTAAGGGATTCTTGCCCACAGTAGTAGATATAATGGTCATCTGAGTTAAATTCACCCATTCCCATCCATTTTAGTTCACTGATTCCTAGGATGTTGGTGTTCACTTTTAGCATCTCCTGCTTGACCACTTCCAATTTTCCTTGATTCATGGACCTAACATTCCATTCTAGGTTCCTGTGCAATACTGTCCTTTGCAGCATCGGATTTTACTTTTGTCACCAGACACATCAACAGCTTAGTGTCTTACCACTTTAGCCCAGCTGCTTCATTCATTCTGGGGCTATTGGTAATTTTCCTCCGCTCCTCCCCAGTAGCGTATTGGACACCTTCAGGCCCAGGGGGACTCATCTTTGGTGTCATATCTTTTTGGCCTTTTATACAGTTCATGAGGTTCTCATGGCAAGTATACTGGGTGGTTTGCCATTCCCTCCAGTGGATCACGTTTTGTCAGAATTCTCTGCTATGACCCATCCGTCTTGGGTGGCCCTGCACAGCATGGCTCGTAGCATCATTGAGTTATGCAAGCTTCCTCGCCACAACAAGGCAATGATCCATGAAGGGGTATGCAAAGGTAGTTGGAATAAACCCAGACTCTGAAGAGGATGAGTACTTTTACTTGGTGCTAAAAAGACAGGCTGCTTCATAGTGTCCTTGGTCTTGCTGTGATAGAAGATGGCTGGCTGGTGTTATTAGAAAAAGGCTTGGAGTATCACTTTTTCCTTTTTTGGATGTTTGTATCAGTGAACTGAGAATATCTTCAATAGCATCCTCTTCACATGCTGTGATTCCAGCGGCAGTGGTGATAATCATGGAAGTAGGTCTGTTCTGAGCATCTCTGCAGCAGTGGCAGAGCATCCCTCGTCTCCACGGGCACCTTGTCTGTCTTGTTCCTCTCCCTCTGAATACGGCAGCTGCTGGCACAGACGGTACGTGGCACCCTCACTACAGCCCTTCTCTTCCTCTTCCTGTGATTGTTAGCTGAAACCAAGAGTTACGGTCAAGAAATGTTTATAGCTCTGACTGAAGTCTGATGATCTTAGGTTTTACTTAAGCAGGTTTTGAGAGTGGTTTGACAAGTACTGACTGACTGAATTTGTCTCAAACATCTGAGTTTCAAAGATCTGTGAAAGGAACCAGCTCAGCACAGCCACCAGCCGGTGCTGCTGCCCAGAGACACATCTGGTTAGAAGTGGGAGGACTGTGATCCTGAGCGCATGCGTTTGCCAGGGCTCCCACAGCAAAGGACCACTAACTGGGTGGCGTACACAGCAGAGATGGATTGTCAGATTGTCGACAGACTGTCAGGTGACATCCCCCTGAGGGCTGATGACAAAGGGCTGTTCATGCCTGCTGCCTCGTTTCTGGGGTTTCACTGGCACTCTTTGGCTCCCCTTGGCCTCTTAGAAGCACCACCCTGATCTCTGCCTTCACCTTCACACGACGTTCCTCCTGTATGTTTGTCTGTCTCCAAATTTCCCACTTTACAAGGATACCAGGTACTTAAGGCTCACCCCAATAACCTCATTTTAACTTGGTTATAATCCTCTGTGAAGATCCTATCTCCAAATAAGGCGACATCCTCAGGTATTGGGAATTAGGGCTTCACCATATGAATTAGGGGGACACAGTTCAACACATAACACTAAAGAAGTGTTGACACTGTGTGCCCCCCAGCCCCTGTCCTGCAGCTCCACCTGCATTAGCTGAGGTGTTACTGATAGTACACGTGCTCAGCCTGTTGACTGAGTTGTGTTTGTAGGATGTCTGTCTTGTTCAGAATGAAACCAAGAGGAATAGTGCTGTGATGAGCGGGATTCCTCCCCCCGCAGCCCGCTGGCCCCAATCCTTGCTCCGCCCCCTCCCCTCACCTCTGCTGGTCTGACCCTCCCGGAAGCGGGCCTGAGAGCTCAGGGAATAGCACTGTGATGAGCGGGATTCCTCCCCCTCACCTCTGCTGGTCTGACCCTCCCGGAAGCAGGCCTGAGGACTTGGGGAGAAGCCCACTGGGATGTTTTCACTCAGTGGAGGTGCCCCTGGCTGGCAGATGCGGTTCTTGGGGAGCTTCTCCCCGGCCAGTCTCTGGATGCCTGGGGCCTCCCCCTGCTGGCCCTCGCGCTCCACTCCCTCCAGTCCAGTCCAGTCCAGTTCAGTTCAGTCACTCAGTCGTGTCCGACTCTGCTACCCCATGGACCGCAGCACACAGGGCCTCCCTGTCCATCGCCAGCTCCCGGAGTCTACCCAGACTCGCGTCCATCGAGTCGGTGATGCCACTCTCTTGGCCCCCGCTGTGGGGTGTCCCACCTCTCTGCTGGGTCTCTCCACCCCTCTGTGCAGAACTCTCTGCGAAGCTATCTTTTAATGCAGCCCCGTGCTGGCAGTGTTCATGGGGCCTGATTAGGTCCATGGGAAACAAGCATCTTTGTGGTCGTTGGAAACAGGAACTGACTCCCAGAGCAGCCTCTCTAAGCCCTGCTGACAGGCAGAGACAGCTCACCCGCGCGGCCTCTCGCCCTTAGAGTCACTCTTCAGGCCGGAGTCTATCTCAGTGTTTGTCCCTTCAGGTCCAGCGGACGCTGGGCCTGCTCTTCAGGGGACTCCCTTGGACCCTTTCCAGCTTGGCTTGAGGGTGAGGGCTCGTGTTCCCCTCTTTTCCTCCATGGGCAGAGGCGGGGGTGGACACAGAGCACATGTCACACTTTCTAATAACATACCCTCCTGGGGCCTGTACACCTTCTTTTGTCTTGTTTTAACTTGATGTTATTGTAGTTTTTTGGAATGAGATACATAGTTGACATATAACATATTAGTTTCTGGTATACAACGTAGTGATTTGATATTTGTATTGCACAATGATCACAATTAATTAACATCTATCATAATATATAAGAATTTATATAACATCTGTCATCATATTTAGTTACAATTTTTTTTCTTATGATGAGAACTTTCCAGATCTATTCTTTTAAAAACTTTCAACTATACAGTGTGATATTAACTATAGTCACCGTGTGTTTTACACTACATCCCCATGGTTGAGTTATTTTATAACTAGAAATTGGTACCTTTGACCTCCTTCACTCATGTCACCCACCCTCCACATCTTTACAACTTCTGCTTCTCAGAGGCTGGGGAGACGGAAGGGCTAACGCAGCAGAGCCTCACCCTTTCCAAGCCCTGCGTGGGTGGTCTGTTCTCCCGACATCTCTGCAGCTGATGGCTGTGCCTCGCCATGGAGGACCTGGCCAGTCGCTGAACAGCTAAACACTTTTGGGAGAGGGAAGACACCCACATGCCCAGGTGGGATGGGCTCATTTGTAGAGGAGCACAAATGACCATTCACTTATAGTATAGATACGGGGGTTGACTCACTGAACGTGAGCTCTGAGCTTGAAGAGAGCATCCTTGCATTGCACTTAACACATTTAAACATCACAGAACACACCTTAACATAAAACTTATTTGCCTGTTTGGTCAGGCAAAATTTGTAGAAAATTTTAGGTGCTTAGTCATTTCTTTAACACATTTGGATTTTTTTAACAAAGAACTAACCTGATAGCTCCCTGTTTTTGCCCATGTGACTTTGTACAGTGTCTGTGAAGAATATCTTATTATGGCTGGGAGAAGAGAGTAGGCTGTGTGTGTGTGTGTAATCCAAAAACAGCATTGTGTTCATTGTTCCACTCTGCAGAGATCATTCTGTTCTAAAGATATGATATAAACGATGGTTCTCTGCTGTATTTAATTTCACTATAATAGAATTCATTCAGTAGATTAAAATAATTAGTTGATTATTTCAATGCTAAAGTATACTACTTATATCTATAGAGCATTTTAATTGATTAATAAAAGATTAGTTCAAGTTCATAGAGAAGGTAATGGCAGCCCACTCCAGTACTCTTGCCTGGAAAATCCCATGGACGGAGGAGCCTGGTAGGCTGCAGTCCATGGGGTCTTGAAGAGTCGGACACAACTGAGCGACTTCACTTTCACTTTTCACTTTCAGGCATTGGAGAAGGAAATGGATATCCACTCCAGTGTTCTTGCCTGGAGAATCCCAGGGACGGGGGAGCCTGGTGGGCTGCCGTCTGGGGTTGCACAGAATTGGACATGACTGAAGCGACGTAGCAGCAGCAGCAGTTCAAGTTCATAGCATTTCTATCATCTACTTGAATAACTATAATTTATTAGTCTATATAATACAGAAGTTTTTGTATTATCACCAATGCAATGGACATGAACTTGGGCAAACTTCAGGAGGTGGTGAGGGACAGAGGGGCCTGGCGTGCTTCAGTCCATGAGGTCACAAAGAGTCAGACGTGACTGGGCTACTGAACAACAACAACATAATATAGAAGTACTGATTCCTTTCATCTTTTTTAAAAATCAGATAATACTCAGCGGAAGAGATCACACAATAAAGACCCAGAGTTCAGAAAAGGTGATAGGAATTTAAATAGTAAAAGCTGATGGCCAGATAAGAAGCACTATTAAAACCAGCCTGTAAAGCTGAAAATAAATACTTGAATTCTTTGAGTAAAAAGTCCAGAATAACTGTGAAAGATGGGGTGGTAGTACCTGAAGTCATCGCTTTTGGGTGTGACAGGGACCCTGTAGCCCTGATGCTGCTGTCACTGGAGAAGGCAGGCCAGGGACGTGTTCTTTCCACTCTGGTTCTTGGCCAGAGAGAGTGAAATGAGAAAATGCAGGCAACATAGCAAACTACTAAACCTGCAGACACAAATAAAGAAATAAATTGCAACCAGTCAGTCCTAAAGGAAATCAACCTTGAATATTCATTGGAAGGACTGATGCTGAAGCTCCAATACTTTGGCCACCTGATGCGAAGAGCTGACTCATTGGGAAAGACCCTGATGCTGGGAAAGATTGAGGGCAGAGGAGAAGGGGGCGACAGACGATGAGATGGTTGGATAGTATCACCAACTCAGTGGACATGAGTTTGGCAAACTCAGGGAGACAGTGGAGGACAGAGGAGCTGAACAACAACAATAGGGCAAGGAGAGGTTTTTGATTTCCTGGTTAGTATATAGTAAAGTAGAATTTATTATGCTTTCCTCGTGGCTCAGACAGTAAAGAATCCGCCTGCAATGCAGGAGACCCAGGTTCAATCCCTGGGTTGGGAAGATCCCCTGGAGAAGGACATGGCTACCACTCCAGTATTCTTGCCTGGAGAATTCCATGGACAGAGGAGCCTGGCAGGCTACAGTCCATGGAGTCACAAAGAGTCGAATGTGACCGAGCAACTAACATACATTTATTTAGTAAATTATAAATAACTAAAGTATCTTTAGTTGTAAGTATCTGTTAGGTTATAGTGTTACAATGAAGATAGAGTATGAAAAAATATTAAGAGAAATGTTTGCTTTTGGCCACAGGGCATTTTATACATAGATATTTAGTATTTATTTTTTGGTAATAGTGCTAACTTATTTCCAGTTGTTTATTTTAAATTAACATCAATGGTTTCCCTTATAAAATTGGCTTTTGCATATTTTAAGCTTTCCAAAATATTTTTAGAAATATGTTTCCAACGATGGAAAATTATTATCACCCCTATGAGATTTCCAACCAACCATGTTCTGCAGTGTTATTTCACTTCCTAATGTGTCATGGGAAGTTGGTTTTACTCTTATAAAGAATGTCCCGCTTACGCTCACGTCCACTTCAGGCGGTTAGAAGCATGCAGCTACTGTTTGTCCTCAAAGCTTTTTGGAAGAATGTGGCAGAGAAACTTTAAACTTTTAAAAACCCTTTTTGCATGCATTGGTGTAATAATCTTTTCAACTAGTATTTGTGACGGAGTATGGAATATTCAGACGGAGGTGGTTAAGACACTGTCCCTGTACTGAAAGAGCTCCGTCTTCTGGTGGGGTCTCCTTCCCCCACCCCACCCCACCATGTGGTCACAAAGATTCCTAGCTGTGTGTGAATGCAGGCTTGGTCCTTGTGAATCTGTTCCTGTTCTGAGACGTGTTATGGCTTATTGCTCTGTACTGTGGAGTATTCGTAGACCAAGTCCCTTTCATGCTGCCGTGTTTGTTAGGCCTTTTCCTTTGTGTGTATCCATGAAAGGCAGTGAAGTGGGAGCTTGATTATCCGAGTCACAGCTCTTGCTTTTCTTCATCTTCTCATAGACGCACAGGAGCATCACAGCCATAGAAATGAATCTTCCAACCACAGTGTGCAGCCATCAGCCACCACCACCTTGAAACCCAGGGAAAAATCATCAGAAACTAAAGATTCCTCAGCCTCACATAATGGGACAGCCACCACCTCGAAACCCACTGCAACATCTAAAATGATAACACCAGTGGTCTCAACAAATATGACTTCCACCACCTTAAGGACAACAGAGGTTTCACAAAATACATCCCAGGTGTCAATATCCACAGTGACCACAGCCCACAATAGTTCGATGACATCTGTTTCTTCATCAGTAACAGGTATGTATAAAATGGACCTATTTTTTCCTGTGCTGAAAAATAGTTGTTAAAATGCCACATTTATATCATTCCATTCTGCAAAATGTAGAAATGTAGGCAATTATTTCTCATTTCCTATATAATTAGTTGTAGAGATCTGAAAAAGAGTTGATGTACTAACTATCTTGTTCCTTTAAGAAATTAGCTTCCAACTTAATTATGCCAAATAATGACTGTATAAGATCCATCTGTAAATAAATAAATTATCCTAACGGAATTTTATTTTGCATGATTTGAAAACTTGTCACACCTTTAGTTTTTTGTACCTCACTCTAGAAGGGAATTAGGTAGGGTCAGTCTCCATGATTTCTAAACCTAAATCATGGCGAACTTTGGTTTTAATCCACTTGTGCCATAAAGATATTGTTTAATGGTATTAGATATAGTCACATATATATTATTAGTCTCAGCACTCTTTTTTTTTGTTTGTTTAGAATATAATACCTGTGAAACCTGGAATTCAAAAACCTTAAAATTCTCTTTTAAGTTATCCAAAGTTGAACTTCTCTTTAAAAGCTGTTGATTACATTTATCAAAACAAATATCAGACTTTATGGTTTCCTTTTTGTGTTTTTATATACTTTTATTCTGAATAGTTTCTCTTCTTTATTACTACAATTTATGTATTGACTTCACAAAATTAAAATGGTTAAAATTCACAATTTGTTCAAAAGGAGAAATTTCAGTTAGGAACATTTACTCAAATTGGATCCAGTTTCAGGATTACAGCTGTTAGCCAGACATGTTTTGTTTAGGGCATGAACTCTTAAAGAGAGTTCATAAAAGCATTCCCCAAATCTTGCTGCCTTGGATGGTTTTGGTAGACCGTCCACGTCCAGTCTCGCGTCAGTGGGGGTTTCTTTAATAAGGGATGCATTGGGTCAGCTGAAGAAAACTAACAGCAGGCGGTCACTAGACACGAACTCCTCCGTTAGAGAGCAGCTTCACGCCCTCTCGTCCCCAAGTCAGAACGCCCACAGAGATTCAGAATGGCTTAGCTGATTACAATGTATTTTAAAAGCACTAAAACCTAGTTTTTGTTTTGTTTTCTTCTAGTCACAGCAACTATTATTTCTAAGGAAAATAAAGGATCAAAATTTGACACTGGCAGCTTTGTTGGTGGTATTGTATTAACACTGGGAGTTTTATCTTTTCTTTACATTGGATGCAAAGTGTATTATTCAAGACGAGGCATTCGGTATAGAACCATGTAAGTTTTGATTGGCCAGGACTTTTATTATTAGTAGTAGTAGTTCTTCATTTAAATATCATGACGAAATTTAAGAGTAGAGCCAATGTTCATCTTAGGCATTAATAATTCATAGGTTTATGAGTTATATTCCTATTAATCCTTTATGCCTAAAGCAAATTGGGTACAAGCTCGTGATTATAATTATTTGCAAATGAAAATGGATGTATATACCTGTAAATGTGATTGTATTTTGTTAGTGTGCCATCCTTTTCCTTTTTCTAACCGGAGACCCAGGTTTACTCAGCCCTTTTCACATGCTCACACCTCTCATCACAGGAAATACCGCATCAGGTCCTGAGGCTGCTGACCCAGTGCTTCGGACAAATACAAGATGCACTAAAATAGCATCCCTGATAAAAATATGTTTGCTTTCTGTGACAAAAGAAAGAAATTCTGACAGCCTCATTTTCCCTGATAATGTGTTGTTAGTATAATATATATTATCAGTTAATCTGTAGTAAAACCATCTTTTCAGGTGAGCTTTATCAACAAATCCTCAACAACAAACCATGTCATTCTATAGATCTGTTGGTTTTTAGAGGTATCATCTCCCAATTTTTGTTACTCCAACAAAGTCCTTTTGATTTTTCTTTTGAGTCTTATATGTACAAGAGTGAATTTATTCTTTTGATTGTTAATGTATATATAAAATAAATACCATAGAACAGATGGCATTTTCCAAAATTTAAGTTGTCATATGTCAATACATATGTGTCCCATAGAGTTTCCATGTCAGAAACATTTGGGAAGTACTGATTGAGCACAGTAAAATTCTGTAAGTCTTTGATATGTTGATGTATATTGTGAATTTCTAGGAGGAAAATATCAAAATAAGTCTCAGATTTTTCATTGAACTAAGAAAACCAGACTTTAAAAAATATCTAAATTGGAACTTACCTTCCATGTATAGTAGCCATCATATCAAACTTACTTTAAAAGAATTATCAAGGTGGTGTTTTGTCAGATTAAAGCACATTCAGAAATATTCATTCTTTCCTCTTGTAGCTCAGCCTGTAAAAGAAGAAAAAAAAAAGGAAACTAACTAAATCAAGTTAATTCTAAAAATGCTCTAACATTTGAAATATTTTTTAAAACCACTCTGTTCCTAGAAATATTTATCATCTGGGGTTTTTTTGGTAAATTTCATCAGTTAAACAGAAGGCACATTTTGATTAAATTTAATACATCTCCTTTTTTATAATATCAATATCTATTGATATTCTTGAGACTATAAAACTATGAAGGAATTAAATTTAAGTGTGCTGTTTTCGTTTTAAAATGACTTAGCTCCAAAGTGTGTAGTTTTAGCTTTACGGGCCAGCTTCCTTGTCACACGTGCATGACCACATGCTGCTGCGTGCCCTGTGGAGGACGTCAGGCCCAGAGTCCCCATAACTGAAAGGGAACTGGGTGGTGTATAAGGCAGTGTGACTCTAGAAGCAGTCTTATTCATGTCACAACCAGTAGCTGGTAAAAACACCTTATTTAGTTGAGTCTCAGAACACATTTTTGTCTTTTGTGTTTTTCCACATTTTAGCACCTCCGAAGTGGACGTATCTCACAGTCTCTGGGATGAGAAAGCATTGTGCTGCAGTTTAATTGGCCATGTTTTTCTTAGTGCTACACTTTTTTTAACAGTGTATTTTAAAGCCAGTCGTTCCTTTGAAGTTATAAATAATGACATTCCATAAATAAAGACTTACTATTTTCCCATTAAGGAAACTGAGACCAGTATCTAGTAATTGTGAGCATTTCTAATTTCCATTTATTGGACAATAGCACTGAGTAAAGTGTTAGCTGCTGTGTTTCTTAGAGTTGCATGGATAGACAGTGGAGCGATGTGGTAGGAGATGGGGTTGGGGCAGACAGACTCAAACTTGAGTCTGGTTCTGCTGTTGACTAGCAGGGCGCCTGCCTGCCTTTATGTAACTGGCGTAGCACAGTGTACAGTGGTCAAGGTGAGAGTCCACATGCTTACATGCTTGCTTAGCTTCTGATCTTCTGCAAAATGGAATTGATTGGTTAAATACATAACATTATACATACATATACACACACACTTTTTTTTTTTTTTTCAGTGCCCTCCCTCTGCTTAGGGCTACTGTGATGACTGAATGAGATATGGGTGTAAAGTCTAGCATAACTCCTTATACTTGGCACATAGTAGATGCTCATGAGATGATTGTTCTGGTTATTTTCTCTTTTTTTTAAGAGTTTGTTTATTTATTTATTTTTGAATTAGTTTATTTATCTGTTGTTTAACTTTACAATATTGTGTTGGTTTGCCATACGTCGACGTGAATCCACCAGGGGTGCACTTGTGTTCCCCTTATTTTGTTTATTAAAGAGGGTTGTAATAGCCAGTTGGTGAAAAGTCACACAGCCGCCGTAGAGCAGAGATTTGAGTGTAGATCCATTTTGCAACCTGAATACACTGCTTGAACCCTTAACCACTACAGTATACCAGGTACTTTTGCATAAGAAAACACAAAGCAATGACAGTTTTGATTCTGAAGCTTGAAATTATTCATTACTTTAAAATATGAACTATAAGTATTTTGATACAAATATAAAACATAAAGTAATTTTAACTTTTGATTTATTACAGTGATGAACATGATGCCATCATTTAAGGGACTCCAAGAACCAATGGAAAGAAGAGTGATACAGCCCTATCAACTAATTTTGATTTATTACTTTAATACAGTATTCTCTTCTTGAAAATAGCATAAACAGGCCATGCATATAATATACAGTGTATTATATAAATATGTAAAGATCTCTCATGATTATTAAAGGAAAAAGGGTTTGGCTTGGGGGTTTTTAATGAACATATGGAGCATATAGTTAGTGCAATGGGATTGTATTCAGTTTTAGAATATACATAGTAAGACAGACAAGTCCGGGCTTCCTTTTCTGTGGCACTGGTCACCTGGGCCAGTAACTGGAAGGCATCATCACTGAGGGGCATAGTGCCATCTGCTCATACAAAGAAGGGGCTTGTCTTAGCACTAAGGATTTTGATGTCTTTGTTAGTCACACAAAGAATCTCAGTGCTATTAACAGCTGGATATATCCTAATTACCATTGCCACATAGCAGAAATTATATGAAGAAGCCACATCTTAAGCATAATTTTAGTTTATTGTCTCTTCAGAAAGCATCGATATTTTATATATTTAAAGTTTGTTATTTTGTTTAGAACAAAATACATGCCCTCCCCCACCAAAAAAAAAATTAAAACTAGAAACAGTATCTGGGCTTAGCCTTGTTAGAGAACCATTGGAGAGCCTGTATTTTTCTTTTGCGCTTTCAATAGCAGTTGATGTAACTGCCTTTTTTTCCCTCTGTAATTGCAGTGTTTTACATAATAATGTTTTAAAGACTTAGTTGTTAGTATTAAATAATTAGATTATTTGCTACTGTGAGAACACTGTCACCACTGGAAATTGCTTTATTTCATGTTCAGTTGTTAATTTTGTATTTAGTGAATATTTTTAACAGATATAGAACTGCTTTCAGTGTTTAGAAATGGTTAACATAATGTAAACAGACCTAGCTTTAAAAAAAAAACAAAACAAAAACACATTTAGATGGTTTCCCCAGCAACAGTTAGTGCTCTTTGGTCCAAATGAGAGGTAAATGCTGGTTTGTCAAGCTGGGGGCTGTGGGACCCCCTCGGGCTACTAGACCTGTAGGTGCCTTCCGTCAGTGTCACTCAGAGATTTGGGGAAATAGGGTTTTTACACTAAAACAACAACATGTTTTGGAATAAATTCTTACACAGTTTTAAAGCAGGAGTTTTTAAGACAGGACCTTCCTGCTTCCGTATTTGGGTCTTCTCTAGACTATTCTTCTCCCCTGCTGAGGAGGAGGCACTTTCAGATATATTATGTTAATGGAGAGAAAAAGCATAATTTAGAGACAGCAGTATTAGCCAACATATTTTGGAGTGTTTTCAGCTTTACAGTTTATATTCCAGCACTCAAAACTCAGGGTCAGGTTTTAACAAAAGAGATCCTTAGTCCTACTACGTACTAACATATTGTTTCTTCTATCTTAGATGGTCAGAGTAAATCACACCGATTTCTGACAGCCCAGAAATGAGCTAAGAAGTCCTAATAAATGTGTATGTACATTTAAGAGGAATTAAATGTAACTTGTGCAGAGAATCAAGAATTCTGATATGAAAGGATCATTTTGACTCACTGTGTATTATGGCCAACTGACATGATGAATAATAAGAATTATACAAAATATGGATGTGACAGGATGGATGGATGTTACACATGCAGTGTGGAAAGAGTATTATGAAACATGAGTTTGCATTAGTTTGAAAAGAGATGTGGGCTGATAGATAAGTTGTATGTTACTAACTTATCCATAACTGGTCTTTTAACCACTGCTTCATTTCTTTGCAAAATATACTGAAGACACATTTTATAGTAAAGAAGCCTTTTTAACCTTAACTTGTCTTCTGAATTCTTGATATTTCAGTACTTCAAGTCAGTCAGAACTTTGTAGACAGGCCTGAAATTTTCTTGAATACTTGTTTCTTAGCACTTTGAAAATATATAAAACCACTTTTGAAGTACTGAATGTCATTTTTTGCCTTTAAAATTTCCTGTGCTTGGGTTTGAAATAATTTAGTTGTGTCTTTTTCTGTATATAAGTTGTATAATTTGTTACTTTCAAATATCAGTACTTCAATCAGGTTTTGGGGTTTGGGGTATTTTTTTGGTTATATGCAAAAAATAAGGGAAACAGCTATATAAACCAGTATTTCACTTTGGAGCACATTTCCTAAGCATAAATTTATCTTCCTCATTATGTTTACTTCAGCAACTGTTCAGTTTCATTTGCATTCTTTAAGAATGTATTTACTTGAAGATAAAAGCAATTCAAATGTATGTTTAAATATTAGGTAGAATTCAACCTACGATTTTTAAATTTCCTTGGATAGTCCATAAAATGAATAATTCAAATACAGTTAATGAGAGCAGGCAAAACTAGAGTGATAGTTTTGTATTTTTCAGGAAAAAAAATGTAAAGCAAATTTCTGTTACATTTTTTCTTTTATAAGGACCAACTTTTGGTATTTCTTTGTTACTGAGATCTATTTTTAGAATAAAATTTTGTTCTTTATCCAAGAGTAGTGTGTGGTTTTGCTTCATTTTTATCAAACTCAGGAGAAACGAGCAGAAAATGCCCACAGTGAAAAGGCAGATTGTTGTGTGGTTGCCTGTAAGCGTGAGCGTGTTACAGTGGATCCCGTCCCAGATCTCCAGGGTGGAGCCCAGCCATCTTAGCAATCCTGTGAGGTGATTCTGAACACCAGAGTCTGAGAGGCACTGCTCAGAGGATTTTCACTTAAAGCCACTTATTTATTCTTCTGGGTAGAATCTTTAAAACAAGTATATCCATTGTAGAAATTTTAAAATTACCATTCCTGATATAAATCAGCTGCAAATGTATTAACATGTGGTTTTTCAACATTTTTTCTTTACAACTGGGTATAATTTAACTATATTGAAAGGATGACTTGGCTTCCCAGGTGGCGCTAGTGGTAAAGAACCACCTTCCAATGCAGGAGACATAAGAGATGGGGGTCCCACCCCTGGGCGGAAAGATCCCCTAGAGGAGGGCATGGCAGCCCGCTCTAGTACCTTACCTAGAGAATCACATGGACAGAGGAGCCTGGCAGGCTACAGTCCATAGAGTTGCAGAGTCAGACACGACTGAGCGACTTACTTGCAAGGAAGACTTAAATATATATTGTTACAGAATAACCAAGGGGAAAAGGTGGAGTCTGCAGAAAATTCTTTATATAATAAAAAGTACTCCTACAGTAATATTTGTACACACTTCTTCCTCCTTCCCCATCATTACTTTGGCTTCACTCGGCAGTTATGCCTGCAGCAACATCAGGCTTGAATATGTGTCTTATTTAGGTTAACAATTGTATGAGTGTAGATACAATAAACATCACGTCTGTTGAGGAAAAAAATGCTTTTTTAAGGTTCAGCTAATTATGTTTTTAAAAATTTAAATATCTTATACATACAAAAAAAATACCGTCATCACCAAGATGGCAACATAGATTGTTCCTAACTTCCCCACGCCCCACTCACAAGAAGCACAGTTAACAACTGTGCACTGAGAGAAGCCTGGAACACAGGAGTGAGGCTGAAGCATCCCCTTGCACCACAGACACCAACAAAGACCACATTTCAAAGGCACAGAGGAGGGGCTACATGGTGACTCACTGCCCCTCGCCAGGCCAGCACCGTGCCATACCAAGGTCTCCCCTGAGCTTGGAGTCACCCCAGGTGGGAGAGAGAGCCCAGAGTGCACATCCAGTTCCCCCAGCACTGCGGGTCACTTCTTTGGGGCACCTACTCGTGTCACCCCAGGGGAACTGCAAGGAAATCTAGGGGGCTTAACCAGTGGGAATCCGACAGCGAAAAGAAGGCTTGCGATAACCAGCACTCAGAGCGTGGCAGATGAAGTCTGGCCAGCAACATGCAAGTGTTGCAGTCCCAGCAGCTTTGCTCATCTGCAGAATCAAGTTGGTGGCACAGTCTAACCTGGGAACTCAGTGCAGTGTGGGTCTGCCTGATTTGGGTCCCCAAAGAGATTTGGCAGCCCTGGAGCCTGGTCTGCTCTCACCCCTGAAAGCTGAGGCATACCCTGGCCCACTGCTGAAATGGGAAAAATAGAAACATAACCTGCCAAACTGACTCAGAAGAAATAGGAAATTTGCACAGACCATTTATTAATAAGGAGCCTGAATGGGTAGTCAAAAATTTCCCAGCACTAAAAAGGCCAGGACCAAACAGCTTCACTGGAGTATTTTACAAAACACTGAAAGAAGAACTAAATCATTCTCAAAGCTCTTACCAAAAAAAAGAGGAAAAAAAAGAGGAAGGAACGCTCCCAAGTTCATTTTATGAGGCTTGCATTACTGTAATACCAAAGTCAGAAAAGGCCACTACCTGAAAAAAACCATAGGCCAATATCCCTGATGAATATAGTTGCAAAAATTCTTCATAGAATAGTGGCAATCTGAATTCAGCAACACAAAAAAATGATCATTCACCATGATCAGCTGGGACTTTTATTTCTAGGATGTAAGGATGGTTTAACATATGCAAATAATTCTGTGATAGATCACATTAATAGAATGAATGAAAAAAAATCTCAATGACAGAAAAAGCAATTAAAAATTTCAACATCTGTTTATCTTAACATAATTGAAGGAATGTACCTCAACATAATAAAAAGTTATATATGACAGGCCCACAGCAAACATACTCACTAGTGAAAGGTTGAAAGCTTAGCCTCTAAGATCAAGAACAAAACAAGAGGGACGTCCCTGATGGTCAGGTGGATAAAATTCCACGCCCCCAACGCAGGGGGCCTGAGTTTGATCCCAGGTCAGGGAACTAGATCCTATGTGCCACAACTAATAGAGTTTGCAAGCTGCAACTAAAGACTCCTCATGCCTCAACGAAGGCTGACAATCCTCTGTGCTGTAGCTAACACCTGGTGCAGCCAAATAAATATTTTAAAACATATTTAAAAAAAAAAAAAAGGAACAAGACATGGTGCCCACTTTCACCACTCCTATTCAACATAGTTCCAGAAGTCCTAGCCAGAGCAATCAGGCAAGAAAAAGAAAAGGCAACAGAATTGGAAAGCAGGAAGTAAAACTGTCCCAGTTTGCAGATGACATGATTTTATATATAAGGAACTTAAAGATTCCACCAGAAAGCTTTTATTTTGTTAAATACAGACTATGGACAAAACATAAATCTTTTAAAACGTATAGGCCACACTGGGTCTTCATTGCTCCATGTGGGCTTTATCTAGTTGAGGCGAGTGGGGGCTACACTCGAGTTGCTGTGCACAAGCTTCTCGTGGATTCTCTCGTTACGGAGCACGGCTCTCGGGCTTGCAGGCCTCCGTAGTTGCAGCACACAGGCTCAGTAGTTGTGGCACATGGGCTTGGTTGCCCCACAGCATGTGGGACACTCCCAGGTCAGGGATCAAACCTGTGTCCCCTGCATTGGAAGGCAGATTCCTAACCACTGTGCCACCAGGGAAGCCCCACCAAAAAGCTTTTAGATCTGTTCAACAAACTCAGTAAAGTTGCAGTTTACAAAATAAACATCAAAAACTAGTTTTTCTATACACCAATAATGAATTATTTGAAAAAGAGAAAAATGGTCCCACTTAAAATAGCATCAAAAACAAATACCTAGGAATAAATTTAATCAAGGAGATGAAAGATCTCCACTCTGAAATCATGAAAGAGTGGTGAAAGAAATAGAAGACACAAATAAATAGAAATATATCCTGGGTTGGAAGAATTAATATTGTTAAAACATCAATACTACCAAAAACCATTTAGAAATTCAGTGCAATCCCTACCAAGATTCAAATGGCATTTTTAACAGAGGTAGAAAAACAATCCAAAGGTTTAGATGGAACCACAAAGACTATAGAGCTAAAGCAATCCTGAGAAAAAAGCAGGGCAGAGGCTAATAGAGTTCTGCCAAGAGAACACACTGGTCATAGCAAACACCCTCTTCCAACAACACAAGGGAAGACTCTACACATGGACATCTCCAGATGGTCATTACTGAAATCAGATTCATTATATTCACAGTTGAAGATGGAGAAGCTCTGTACAGTCAGCAAAGAAAGACTGGGACCTGACTATGGTTCAGATCATGAACTCTTTATTTCAAAATTCAGACTGAAATTGAATAAAGTAGGGAAAACCACTTGGCCATTCAGGTATGACCTAAATCAAATCCCTTATGATTATACAGTGGAAGTGAGAAATAGATTCAAGGGATGAGATCTGACAGACTGAGTGCCTGAAAAACTATGGAAGGAGGTTTGAAACACTGTATAGGAGGCAGTGATCAAGACCATTCCCAAGAAAAAGAAATGCAAAAAGGCAAAATGGTTGTCTGAGGAGGGCTTACAAATAGCTGAGAAAAGAAGAGAAGCTGAAGGCAAAGGAGAAAGAGCAAGCTATATCTAACTGAATGCGGAGTTCCAGAGAATAGCAAGGAGAGAGAAGAAAGCCTTCTTAAGTGAACAGTGCAAAGAAGTAGAGGAAAACAATAGAATGAGAAAGACTAGAGATCTCCTCAAGAAAATTAGAGATACCAAGGGAACATTTCATGCAAAGATGGGCTCAATAAAGGACAGAAACAGTAAAGACCTAACAGAAGCAGAACAGATTAAGAAGAGGTGGCAAGAATACACAGGAGAACTGTATAAAAAAGGTCTTACTCATCCGGATAACCAGGATGGTGTGGTCACTTACCCAGAGCCAGATATCCTGGTGTATGAAGTCAAGTGGGCCTTACGAAGCATTACTACAAACAAAGCTAGTGGAGGTGATGGAATCCTAGCTGAGCTATTTCAAATCCTAAAAGATGATGCTGTTAAAGTGCTGCGCTCAATATGCCAGAAATTTGGAAAACTCAGCAGTGGCCACAGGACCAGAAAACATTAATTTTCATTCCAATTCCAAAGAAAGGCAATGCCAAAGAATGCTCCAACTACCTCACAATTATACTCATCTCACACGCTAGCAAGGTAATACTCAAAATCCTTTAAGCTAGGCTTCAATAGTACATGAATAGAAACTTCCAGATGTACAAGCTGGATTTAGAAAAGGCAGAGGAACCAGAGATCAAATTACCAACATCCATTGGATCATGGAAAAAGCAAGAGAGTTCCAGAAAACATCTACTTCTGCTTCACTGACTACACTAAAGTCTTTGTCAATCACAACAAACTGGAAAAATTTTTAAGAGATTGGAATACCAGAACACCTTACCTGCCTCCTGAGAAACTTATATGTGGGTCAAGAAGCAACAGTTAGAACAAGACATGAAACAACGGACTGGTTCCAAATTGGGAAATGAGTACATCAAGGCTGTATGTTGTCACCCTGCTTATTTAACTTATATATAGAGTACATCATGCAAAATGCTGGGCTGGATGAATCACAGCTGGAATCAAGATTGCCAGGAGAAATATCAAAAACCTCAGATATGCAGATGATATACCACCCTTATGGCAGAAAGAGAAGAAGAACTAAAAAGCCTCTTGATGAAAGTGAAAGAGAAGAGTGAAAAAGCTGGCTTAAAGCTCAACATTCAGAAAACTAAGATCATGGCATCTGGTCCCATCACTTCATGGCAAATAGATGGGGAAACAATGGAAACAGTGACAGACTTTATTTTCTTGGGCTTTAAAATCACTGGGGATTGTGACTGAAGCCGTAAAATTAAAAGATGTTTGCTCCCTGGAAGAAAATCTATGATACACCTAGATGGCATATTAAAAAGCAGAGACATCACTTTGCAAACAAAGGTCCCTATAGTCAAAGCTGTGGTTTTTCCAGTAATGTACAGATGTGAGAGTTGGACCGAAAAGAAAACTGAGCACTGAAGAATTGACACTTTCAAATTGTGGTGTTGGAGAAGACTCTTGAGAGTCCCTTGGACTGCAAGAAGATCAAACCAGTCCATCCTAAAGGCAACCAACCCTGAATATTCATTGGAAGGACCAATGCTGAAGCTGAAGCTCCAATACTTTGGCCACCTGATCTGAAGAGCTGAGTCATTGGAAAAGACCCTGATGCTGGGAAAGACTGAAGGCAGGAGGAAAAGGGGAAAACAAGGTGAGTTGGTTGGATGCATCGTTGACTCAATGGGCATGAGTTTGAGCAAACTTCAGGAGATAGCGAAGGCCTGGTGCGCTGCAGTCCATGGTGTCACAGAGTTGGACATGACTGAGTGACTGAACAACAGCACATTGTAATGTAATATTTGACAAAGGAGCCACGAATTCTCAATGGGGAAATGTCAGTCTTCAATAAATAGTGCTAGGAAATTTGGACATTCACATGTAAAAGAGTGAAAATAGATCCCTATCTTAACACTCCTAACAAAAATTAACTCAAATGGATGAAAGACTTAAATGTAAGACCTGAAACCATAAAACTCCTAGAAGAAAACAGGAAAGAACCTCTTTGACATGGGTCTTAACAATTTTTTTGAATATGCCACAAAGCAAAAGCAACAAAATAAAAAATAAACAGGTGGGACTACATCAAACTAAAAAGGGTCTGCATTAGAAAAGAAATGATCAACAAAATGAAAAGACAACCAATCAAAAGCATAAAAGTGTTTGCAAACCATATATCTAATAAGGGGTTAATATCCATAATGTATAAAGAACTCTTGCAACAATAGCACACAAAAAAATTAATTGGAAAGGAACTGAACAATATAGAGGTTCCTCAAAAAATTAAAAATAGAACTATCATATGATCTAGCAATTTCACTTCTCGGAATGTATCCAACAGAAATAAAAATACTATGTTGAAGAGATATCTGCGCCCCCATGTCCATTAGCAGCATTATTTACAACAGCCAAAATGTAGAAACAATCTAAGTGACCACTAATGGGTGAATGGATAAAAAAGCTTGTGGTGTTTATATATATATACATATACATATACAACAACATACGTGGACTTTGAGGACACAGTGCTAAGTGAAATAATTGGACAGAGAAAGACAAATAGTGAATATCTCACATACATGCAGAATCTAGAAAACAATAACCCAAACTCATAGGAAAAGAGCCGACTTGCGGTTACAATAAGTGAGGTGTGGGGGGAGGGGACAACTGGATAAAAGGTCAAAATGTACAAACTTCAGGCTATAAGGTGAATATATTCTAGGGATAGAATTACTACATGATTACTAGTTGATCACTGTTGTATGATATGAAAGAAAGTTGTTCAGAGTAAATCCTAAGAATTCTCATTACAAGAATTCTCATTACAAATGTCTTTTGTATCTATATGAGATGGTGGATGTTAACTAAACTTACTATGGTAATCATTTCACAGTGTATGTAAGTCAAATAATTATTCTGTAAACTTTAAACATATACAGTATCATATATCAAGTATATCCCTATAAAACTATAAAATGCATGTCATAAATATACAGCACAATAAATTATCACAAAGTGAACACACCTCTTTAACCCCCACCCAGATCAGAGACAAGAGTATTACCAACACTTTGGAAGTCCCTCTTACACCCATTCCCAACCACACTTCCCTCCTTCTCCTCCAAGGTTAACAACTGCTGGACCTTTAGCATCATAGATTAGTATTTCCTGTTTTAGAATTTCATATGATAGAATCATGCTTCTTTTCATCTAGATTCTTTCAGTCAACGTTTGTGAGATTCATTCATATTATTGTAAGTAGTCACTAATTTATGTTCATTGCTGTTTAGTATTCCATTGTGAGCATATTGATTTGTTCTTCTTCTGCACATTTGGGCCTTCAGAATTTGGTTTATACAAATAACATGGTTAAGAACTATTTATATCTGGCTATTGATGCCAATTTGTAAGCATTTCATTTAGGTATATACTTAGGACAGGAGTTACTGGGTCAGAGGGTTTATGAGTGTAGCTGAGCTGCAGCAGAAAATGCTGAACAGGTTTTCAAGGTGGCTCCATCAGCTTGCAGCCCCATGGTAGCCTAAGGGCTCTTATGGTTTCCTGTTCTTGATTTATCAGGCCTGAGCTTCAGTCATCCTGGCAGGTGGCAGTATCACTGTGGGTGTACTTTGCATTTCTCTAACTACTGATACAAGATTACACACCTTTCCGTTTGTTTGTTGGCCATTTGGCTGTACTCTTGGGACGTGCCAATTTGAGTCTCTTGCCCATTTTTTTGATAGGTTTTCTTATTTGTAATTTTCTATATATCCTTTTTCTGTTTATTTTTTAAAATTTTTATTGGAGTACAGTTACCTTACAATGTGCGTTATGTACTACACAGCAAAGTGAATCAGCCAAACATCTACACGGATCCTCTCCATTGTGGTTTCCTTCCAACTCAGGGCACCACGGAGCGTGAGAAGAGTTCCCTGTGCTGTACGGTAGGTTTATATGCCTGTGATGAAAGTTCCCGTCAATAATACATTTACAAATGTATCTCTCCAAATCCATTTAATAAATAGAGGAAAATTAAATTTTTGTTCTATGCAAAGTGTATAATTTAAAGAACATATGGCATGTTTTCATTAAATATGCTTCTGGCAAAAGAGATATTTGTTATTATCCCTGAAATCATTCTGTATTAGAGTGCATTTTGTATTAGTTCTGTATTAGACTGACAACTTCCTAAGAAGTAATGATAAAAAGGCACATTTGATAAACATGCACATTTTATATCTGCCCTGCTGGTGCGTGATCATAGATACACAGGGTCATCACTAAGTTTGTAGCAAACAGGAGAACACAATAGGCATCTCTGGATATAAACAGCTGATAACTAAGAAGAAAATGAGTTGGAGATCTGAGATTAAGTCCTAGAAGATTTTCAGTGAGTAGACAGTGCTCAGCTTCCTCTGCTTCTCCTGCAGCAGCACCACTGCACCTACCATCTCCCCCTTCACACATTCATCCATCCTAACCCTTTTCCATTTCGTTTGAAGAAGAGATAGACTTCTGCCCCCAAATACCTAGATATATCACCTCCCAGCTACTCAAAGGCCTTGTCTATTTTTATTAATAAACTATCATAATCATTCTTTAATACTTTCTTAAGAGCCAGTTAGAGTGCCGCCTCGTTTGCACAGAGCTTCCCCCGTGCCCATGCCGCCTCGTTTGTGCAGAGCTTCCCCCGTGCCCGTGCCGTCTCGTTTGTGCAGAGCTTCCCCCGTGCCCGTGCCGCCTCGTTTGTGCAGAGCTTCCCCCGCTCCCCAAGCCTGCTCTTTTTCTTCTGTTATGAATCTTCTGATACTGATCCTTCAAAGTGTTGACAGGACGGCACGCAGCAAAAGGATTCTCAAAACATGTCATATCCTGCTGCTTTTGCTGCAGAATTAGGAAAGAAATTTCTGTCTAGGAACTACAAAATGTTCTGCACCAAAGGAAGTTAGGAAAAAAATCAACTGAGCTACAACACTTCCTAACTCATTCTGTGAATGAGTATCATTTGGTGTCATTATCCTGATACCAAAGCCAGACAAACTCACCACAAGAAAACTACAAACCAATATCCCTTATGAATATAAAGGCAAAAATCTTCAACAAAATATCAGCAAACTGAATCCAGCAACATATTAAAAAGATTACACACCACAATCAAATTGGATTTATCTCATGAATACAAGGATGTTTCAATATAACAAAATCAATCAATGTAACATACCTCATTAATAGAGCGAACACGGAGGGGATCGTGAGACCATCTCAATGAAGAAAAAGTATTTGTTTACAGCCAACATCTTTTATAACACTCAGAAAACTAGAAACAGAAGTGACTTCATCGACCTGGCAAATGGCATCTATTAAAAAAAACAGATAAAAAGAGCTAACGTACCCAATAGTGAAAGATTGAAAGCTTTCCCTCTAAGGAAGACCACTTTCATCACTGATGTTCAATATTGTGTTGAAAATTCTAGCCAAAGCAATTAGGTGAGAGAAAAAGCTTCAAAACTGGAAAACAAGACAATCTCTATTTGTAAATGTCATGATTCTAGATACAAAAATTCCCAACAAATAAACAAGGAATATAGAACTATTAAATTCACAAAGTTGTAAGGGTATGAGACCAACACATAAAAATCAGTTGTGTCTCTATATACTAACAATGAACAATTCAAATGACATTAAGAAAACAGCATCCAAAAGAATAAAGCACCTGGGAGGAAATTTAACCAAGAAAGGGAAAGTCTTGTACACTGAAAACTACGAAACGTTGCTGATATTAAAGATCTAAATAATGGAAAAAATCCCCATGTTCGTGGATGAGAAGATTTAATATTGTGAAGATGGCAACACTACCCAAGGCACAGATTCACTGCAATCTGTATTGAAATTCCTGGATCACAAGGGGCCACAAGTATCCAAAACATCCTTGAAAAATAAGAACTAAGTTTGAGGATCACACTTCCCAATTTAAAAACTTACTAGGAGGCTACAGTAATTAAAACAGTGTGGTACTGGCATAGGATAGACATATCAGTATCAGTTCAGTCACTCAGTTGTGTCTGACTCTTTGCAACACAGTGGACTGCAGCACGCCAGGCCTCCCTGTCCATCACCAACTCCTGGAGCTTGCTCAACTCACGTCCATCGAGTCGGTGATGCCATCCAACTATCTTATCCTCTGCTGTCCCCTCCTCCTCCTCCTGCCTTCAATCTTTCCCAGCATCAGGATCTTTTCCAAGGAGTCAGTTCTTCGCATCAGGTGGCCAAAGTATTGGCTTCAGCATCAGTCCTTCCAATGAATATTCAGGACTGATTTCCTTTAGGATGGACTCATTTGCTCTCCTTGCAGTCCGGGGGACTCTCAAGAGTCTTCTCCAACACTACAGTTCAAAAGCATCAATTCTTTGGCACTCAGCTTTCTTTATAGTCCAACTCTCACATCCATACATGACTAATAGAAAAACCATAGCTTTTTTAAAAAACTAGACAGACCATTGTTGGTAAAGTAATGTCTCTGCTTTTTAGTATGCTGTCTAGGTTGGTCATAGATTTTGTTCCAAGGAGCAAGTGTCTTTTAATTTCATGGCTGCAGTCACCATCTGCAGTGCTTTTGGAGCCTCCAAAATAAAGTCTCTCACTGTTTCCACTGTTTCCCCATCTATTTGCCATGAAGTGATGGGACCAGATGCCATGATCTTAGTTTTTTGAATGTTGAGTTTTAAGTCTGCTTTTTCACTCTCCTCTTTCACTTTCATCAAGAGGCTCTTTATTTCTTCACTTTCTGCCACAAGGGTGGTGTCATCTGCATATCTGAGGTTGTTGATATTTCTCCCGGCAGTCTTGATTCCAGCTTATGCTTCCTCCAGCCCAGCGTTTCTCATGATGTACTCTGCATATAAGTTGAATAAGCATGATGACAATATACAGCCTTGACAGATTCCTTTCCCAATTTGGAACCAGTCTGTTGTTCCATGTCCAGTTCTAACTGTTGCTTCTTGACCTGCATACAAATTTCTCAGGAGGCAGGTAATGTGGTCTGGTATTCCCATCTCTTTTAAGAATTTTCCACAGTTTGTTGTGATCCACCCAGTCAAAGGCTTTGTCATAGTCAATAAAGCAGAAGTAGATGTTTTTCTGGAACTCTCTTGCTGTTTCAATGATCCAACGGATGTTGGCAATTTGATCTCTGGTTCCTCTGCCTTTTCTAAATCCAGCTTGAACATGTGGAAGTTCATGGTTCACGTACTGTTGAAGTCTGGCTTGGAGAATTTTGAGCATTACTTTGCTGGCATGTAAGATGAGAGCAATTGTGCGGTAGTTTGAACATTTTTGGCATTGCCTTTCTTTGGGACTGGAATGAAAACTGATCTTTTCCAGGATAGACATATACACCAGTGGAACTGAATTAAACATCAGGAATAAACCCATAATCTATGGCCAATTAAGATGTGTGTGCTGTGTGCCCTTGAGAGCAAGTGCCCATTTTTTAAAATTTTATATTTTAAATAAAAAATATATTTACCATGTAATTTTTGTGATGAGAGAACCCAAGTCTATTCTCTTTGCAAATTTCCATTACTCAGTACAATATTATTAACTATAATAACTATAGTCATTATGCTGTACATTGTATCTCTGTATTCATCCAAAATAACTGCAATTTTGTGCTCTTGACCAGCATCTCCCCATTTCCCCCACTTTCTTCCTCCCAGTATCCACAATTAGACTCTCTACTTCTATTTATTTGACTTTTTTAGATTCCACATACAAGCGAGATCATGTTTTGTTTTTTCTGTGTCTGGCTTATTTCACTTAGCCTGCAGGTCAGGAGGCAACAGTTAGAATTGGACATGGAACAACAGACTGGTTCCAAATAGGAAAAGGAGTATGTCAAGGCTGTATATTGTCACCCTGCTTATTTAACTTATATGCAGAGTACATCATGAGAAACGCTGGGCTGGAAGAAACACAAGCTGGAATCAAGATTGCCGGGAGAAATATCAATAACCTCAGATATGCGGATGACACCACCCTTATGGCAGAAAGTGAAGAAGAACTAAAGAGCCTCTTGATGAAGGTGAAAGAGGAGAGTGAAAACGTTGGCTTAAAGCTCAACGTTCAGAAAACTAAGATCATGGCATCTGGTCCCATCACTTCATGGGAAATAGATGGGAAAACAGTGTCAGACTTTATTTTTTTGGGCTCCAGAATCACTGCTGATGGTGATTGCAGCCATAAAATTAAAAGACGCTTACTGCTTGGAAGGAAGGTTATGACCAACCTAGATAGCATATTGAAAAGCAGAGACATTACTTTGACAACAAAGGTCCGTCTAGTCAAGGCTATGGTTTTTCCAGTGGTCATGTATGGATGTGAGAGTTGGACAGTGAAGAAAGCTGAGAGCCGAAGAATTGATGCTTTTGAACTGTGGTGTTGGAGAAGACTCTTGAGAGCCCCTTGGATTGCAAGGAGATCCAACCAGTCCATCCTAAAGGAGATCAGTCCTGGGTGTTCATTGGAAGGCCTGATGTTGAAGCTGAAACTCCAATACTTTGACCACCTCATGTGAAGAGTTGACTCATTGGAAAAGCCCCTAATGCTGGGAAGGATTGGGGGCAGGAGGAGAAGGGGACGACAGAGGATGAGGTGGCTGGATGGCATCACCGACTCAATGGACATGGGTTTGTGTAGACTCCGGGAGTTGGTGATGGACAGGGAGGCCTGGCATGCTGCAATTCATGGGGTCGCAAAGAGTCGGACACGACTGAGCGACTGAACTGAATGTTACCCAGGTTCATTCATGTTGTTGCAAATGGCAGGATCTCTTGCTTTTTCAAGACTGAAATATATTATGTATATAAAATCTCTCACAATTTTTTAATCCATTCTTTGTTGAGTGGACACTTAGGTTGTTTCCACATCTTGCCTAGTATGTATAATACCGTAATAAATGGGAGAGCAGATAACTCCTCAGGGTACTGATTTCATTTCCTTTGTTTATATGCCCAGAAGTGGGATTGCAGGGTCATGATAATTTTAGTTGTGGTTTTCTGAGGAAACTTCATACTGTTTTCCACAATGACTATACAATTTACGGTCCCATCAAGAGTGTACAGGCTTCCCTTCACATTCTCACCAACACTTGTTCTGTCTTTTTGATAGTAGCCATCCTAACAGGTGTGTGTTGCTATCTCACTGTGGCTTTGATTTGTATTTCTCTGATGATTAGTCATGTTGAGCACCTGTTCATTTACCTATTGGGTATTTGTATGTCTTCTCTGGAAAAAGCCTGTTCAGTTCCTCTGCCCATTTTTAATTGATATGTTTGTTTTTTGCTATTGAGTTGTATAAATTCCCTGTATATTTTGGACACTATCAGATACATGGTTTACAAATATTCTTCCCTCTTCACTTTGTCAATTGTTTCCTTTGCTGTGTGGTAGCGTTTTAGTTTGATGTTGTCTCACTTGCTTATTTTTGCTTTTTTTGTCTGAATTTTAGATGTCATACACAAAACATTATAGCCAAGAATAATGTCAAGAAACTTTTTCCCTATTTTTTTTTCATTCAGAAGTTTTACAGTTTCAGGTATTATGTTTAAGTCTTTGATACATTTTGAGTTATTTTTGTTAAGGTGTGTGATATGGATCCAATTATATTCTTTTGTACATTGATATCATTTTCCCTATACTTTTTATTGAAGAGACTGTCTTTTTCCCATTGTGTATTCTTCACACCCTTGTCAAACATTAGTTGCCTATGTTTGTGTGTGCTGTCATTTCAGTTGTGTCCGACTCTGAGACCCTGTAGACTATAGCCTGCCAGCCTCCTCTGTCCATGGGATTTTCTAGGCAAGAATACTGGAGTGGGTTCCCATGACCTCCTCCAGGGGATCTTCCCAACCTAGGGATTGAACCCACATCTCTTATATCTCCTGCATTGAAAGGCATGTCCTTTACCACTAGCTCCAAGCTTGGGTTTATTTCTAGGCTCTCTACTCTGTTTTACTGGTCTATGGGTCTGTTTTTATACCAGTATCATATTCTTTTGATTACTATAGGTTTGCAATGTAACTTGAAATCAGGATGTGATGCCCCCAATTCTCATCTTCATTCTCAAAATGGCTTTAGCAAATTAAGGGTTTGGGTTTTGTTTTCTTTTATTTTGTTTTTGTGGTTCCATACAAATTTTGTAATTTTTTTCTATTTCTATGAAAAATGCCACAGGAATTTTGATAGAAATTGCATTAAATCTATACTTGCCTTTGGGTGATATGAACATTTTAACAATATTAATTCTTCCAATTCGTGTACACAAGATACATTTTCATTTTTTTTTAAGTTTTTCCTTCAATTATCAATTGATCTGAGACAAGGGTTCCAAGGCATTCAATGGGGAAAGAATAGTCTCTTCAACAAATATCCAGTTGTCCCTGTTCAAAACTGAAAAAGAATGGAGTTGGACCCTCACCTCATACCATATAGAAAAATTAATTCAAAATGCATCAACAATTTAAATATAAAAGCCAAACCACAAAACTCTTAAAACAGGAATATATCTTATGATCCTGAATTTGGCAACGGATTCTTAAATTAACACCAAAATCATGTGCAACCAAAGAAAAACTAGATAAATTAAACTTCATCAAAATTAAAAACCAGGGGAGTTCCTTGGTGGGCCAGTGGTTCAGAATCTGCCTTCCAATGCAGAGGATGCAAGTTTGATCCCTCCTCTGGGAACTAAGACCCATGCGCTGAAGGGCAACTAAGCCCACCTGCCACAACTGCCAAGCCCATGCGCTCAAGAGCCCAGGCTCCACAAGAGAAAGCCACGTACAACAAGAGCCCGCACATGGCAGTGGGGACCCAGAGCAGCCAAATAAGCAAAATCAATTCAAAATATATCACTGAGTTAAATATAAAACATGAAAAATTAAAAACCAAACTTTTGCACCAAGGACATTAGCAAGAAAGTAAAAAGATAACCTATAGAATACAAGAAAATATTTGAAGTCATAGTTCTAAAAAGGGTCTAGTATATAGCATATATCATAAGAAGAACTTCTCAACAAAAAGACAAGCAACCCAACTGCAAAGTGGACAAAGAGCTTGAATAGACATTTCTCCAAAGATATACATTAGCCATTAAGGAAAATGCAAATGAAAACCATAATACAAACCAATTCCACATCCATGAGGACAGCTATAAAAAACAGAAAGAAAGAAAATACCAAGTGTTGCAGGGAGTGGAGAGAAATGGGACCCCTTGTGCGTTGCTTGCTTGTGGGAATGTAAAATGAATGGTGAAGCTGCTGTTAAAAACAGTCTGGCAGTTCCTAAATAAGCTAAACCTACTCAAGGTACATAACCAAAAGACCTGAAAATAGGTATCCAAACAAATACCTGTAGAAGAACATTCACAGCAGCACTACTCACAGTAGCCAAAAAGTAGAAAGTACCCCAAGCCCACCGTTAGATGTCTGGATAAACAAAACGGTATATGTGTTCAGTGTAATAAGACTCAGCCATAAGAAGGAATGAAGTACTGATACACGCTATAGTGTGATGAACCACAGAAACACTATGCTAAGTGAAAGAAGCCAGGCACAAAAAACCACATACTGACTCCATTTATATGTAATATCCAAAATAGATAAATCCAGAGACAAAAAGCAAATTGTTTGCCAGGACAATGGGGAAGAGGGTGTGGAGACTGACCGCTTCACGAGGACAAGATTCTCTTTCGGCTTTAGTCATCTACATAAGTGGCAACCGCCTTCTCCATTTTTTAGCACATATATTATTTTTTATATTATTTATGGTGTTTATGAATTGAACTTCAAGTCCAATCAACTAGCCTTCCCAAACTTCCTTAAATTCAATTCTGCCACTATATTATTCTTTATAACAGCTATAATCACATAACTCCTCTGCTGAGAAACCAATAGCTCTTCATCACCTTTAGAATGATCTCTAGACAGCAAAGCTCAATATCTGTATCTTTTTAAATCTGGTTCCCATCCTAACTTCTTAACCTTGTTTCCCATTATTTATTTTTATTGACCCTATAACTACTCACTTTTTCCAAAAAAAATACTTAATGCATTTTTATCTTTCTTCGGATTTTTCCCTCTGCCTGGAAAATACTTCCCAACACCTCTGTTCTCCAACTTTATATACTTTAATTCTATTTAATCTTCAGTACCCAACTGATTACTACCTTAGTTTAAATTCTTTTTAAAAATCCTCAGAGCACTTTATCTGAACCTCTCTTATAGCAATTATTTTCTACTTTGAATTAAAATATATTTCTCAGGTCCTCAGGACCCCTGTCTTGTTCTTTTGCACCTCTGTTCTTTACAGATGCCGAACCTACCTCCAGTCTCCATACCTGCCCCCAAGCTTCTTCGCTTTTGGCATCTGCATATATCCTAATTATTCCAAATTACATTGTTCTACAAATTACCTCACAATCACAATAGCTTCAAAATGAATAAGCTTCCTCAAGAGACAATGAGTTCTGGTGGAAACAGAAATTGTACATGTCATCACCTGAAATACTACAGAGATTACATATACCAGATACTGAAAGTGAAAGTCTTAGTTGCTCAGCTGTGTCCGACTCTTTGTGACCCCGTGGACTGTAGCCCACCAGGCTCCTATGTCCATGGAATTCTTCAGGCAAGAATACTGGAGTGGGTAGCCATTCCCTTCTCCAGGGGATCTTCCCAACCCAGGCACTGAACCTGGGTCTCTGGCATCACAGGAAGACTGTTTACAGTCTGAGCCACCAGGAAAGCCCCAAATACCAGATCAAGGACAGAGAAAATCTTTAGCTTCCTTGTAACTTTGAAACCAAGATTATGATTTCTGTTTTCATAGAAAAATCATGCTGTAGGTACCTACGGACTTGGAAAAGTAAAGATCTTCAAGGCATATTGTCAAATGAAAAAACAACGTAAAGAAACTCATACCATCTATGCACATGTATATATGCACAACCACACACATTAAATACACAGCAAATTTAAAGGTGACTAGCCCTGTGGGGAAGATTGAAATGAGCAGTAGGGGAGAAATTAAGGAGGACTTGTACATTTTACTTTATATACTTTGAATTTTTTACAAATATCTATTTAAGTATTCAGTTCCGTTAGTCGCTCAGTTGTGTTCAATTCTTAGCGACCCCATGGACTGCAGCACGCCAGGCCTCCCTGTCCATCAACAACTCTCAGAGTTTACTCAAACCCATGTCCATTGAGTCGGTGATACTATCCATCCATCTCATCCTCTGTCGTCCCCTTCTCCTCCTGCCTTCAATCTTTCCCAGCATCAGGGTTTTTTCCAATGAGTCAGTTCTTTGCATCAGGTGGCCAAAGTTTTGGAGTCTCAGCTTCAGCATCAGTCCTTCCAATGAATATTCAGGGTTGATTTCCTTTAGGATTGACTGGGTCTCCTCGCAGTCCAAGGGACTCTCAAGAGTCTTCTCCAACACCACCATTCGAAAGCATCAATTCTTCCGCGCTCAGCCTTCTTTATAGTCCAACTCTCACATCCATACTTGACGACTGGAAAAACCATAGCCTAGACTGGAGAGACTTTTGTCGGCAAAGTAACATCTCTGCTTTTTAATATGCTGTCTAGGTTGGTCATAACTTTCCTGACAAGGAGTAAGCGTCTTTTAATTTCATGGCTGTAGTACCATCTGTAGTGATTTTGGAGTCCCCCCAAAAATAAAGTCTGTCACTGTTTCCATTGTTTCCCCACCTATTTGCCATGAAGTGATGGGACCGGATGCCATGATCTTCATTTTTTGAATGTTGAGTTTTAAGTCTTCTATTTCACTTTCCTCTTTCACTTTCATCAAGAGGCTCTTTTGTTCTTCTTCACTTTCTGCTGTAAGGGTGGTGTCATCTGCATATCTAAGGTTATTGATATTTCTCCTGGCAATCTTGATTCCACTGTGTGATTCATCCAGTCTAGCATTTTTCATGATGTACTCTAAATAGAAGTTAAACAAGCAGGGTGACAATATATAGCCTTGACAGATTCCTTTCCCAATTTGGAACCATGTTGTTCCATGTCCGGTTCTGTTGCTTCTAAATCTGCACACAGATTTCTCAGAAGGCAGGTAAGGTGGTCTGGTATTCCCATCTCTTTTAAGAATTTTCCACAGTTTGTTGTTATATACACAGTCAAAGGCTTGGTGTAATCAATAAGGCAGGTTTTTCTGGAATTCTCTTGCCTTTTCGATGATCCAGCAGATGTTGGCAATTTGATCTCTGGTTCCTCTGCCTGCTCTAAATCCAACTTGAACATCTGGAAGTTCACAGTTCACGTACTGTTGAAGCCTGGCTTGGAGAATTTTGAGCATTACTTTACTAGCGTGTGAGATGAGTGCAGTTGTGCAGTAGGCTGAGCATTCTTTGGCCTTGCCTTTCTTTGGGATTGGAATGAACACTGACCTTTTCCAGTCCTGTGGCCACTGCTGAGTTTTCCAAATTTGCTGGCATATTGAGTGCAGCACTTTCACAGCATCATCTTTCAGGATTTGAAATAGCTCAACTGTAATTCAAGTATTACTTGGCCTTTAAAAAACAAAGTACAGCAAAAAACACTGAATGGAGCCCAATGCTGTGACTCAGTTTATGCAGGTCTGATGTCAAAGGAGACACGTGCCACTTAGGGATGAGACCAGTGACCCTGTCATCAGCACCGCCTGCTAACCGAGAACACAGAAGTTCTTACGTGCAGCCCTACATTAGACTCCAGTATAACCTTGTGAGGAATAAGGAAGGCAGAAACTGACCCTCAAAGAAAAGCCAAGGATCAAAGAGAGTCATAAAGGGCTGTCTAAGAACCTTATTTAATGTAGAACTGAGCTTAGAGATACAGTCTTCAGATTTGAAATTCTGGGCTCTTTTCACAATACCACAATATATGGTCACTTGGCTTACAAGATAATTATCCAATTTTACCTTATATCATCAGAACTGCTAAGGATTAAAAGTGCCAAGGATTCACTGGTTAAAACCTTTTGGACACCATTATATCATAATATAACAGTATCTCTCCTAATTATCCATTATTAGCATGGTTTTTCAGTTTCCATTTAGTTAATCATGTCTTTCCCAACAGACCACCCAAGAAATACTATCTGTTGTGGGTTTGTGGAGCCCAATAAATAATAAAGACCTCTTTTACCCAAGTGCAGAAACAATAAAGGGTACAGAAGTGATCATACATAGATTTGCTGTTGCTGTTCAGTCGCTCAGTCATGTCCAACTCTTTGCAACCCCACGGACTGCAGCATGCAAGGTTTCCCTGTCCTTCATCATATCCCAGAGTTTGCTCAAACTCATGTCCGTTGAGTCGGTGATGCCATCCAACCATCTTGTCCTCTGTCGTCCCCTTCTTTTCCTGCCCTCAATCTTTCCCATCATGAGGGTCTTTTCTAATGAGTCAGCTCTTCCCATCAGGTGACCAAAGTATTGGAGCTTCAGCTTCAGCATCAGTCCTTCCAATGAATATTAAGGGTTGATTTCCTTCAGGATTGACTGGTTGGATCTCCTTGCAGTCCAAGGGACTCTCAAGAGTCTTCTCCAACACCACCATTCAAAAGCATCAATTCTTCAATGCTCAGCCTTCTTTATGGTCCAACACTCACATCCATACATGACTACTGGGAAATCCATAGTTTTGATTAGATGGACCTTTGTCAGCAAAGTAATGTCTCTGCTTTTTAATATGCTGTCTAGGTTGGTCATAGGTTTTCTCCAAGGAGCACACATCTTTTAATTTCATGGCTGCAATCACCATCTGCAATGATTTTGGAGCCCAAGAAAATAAAGTCTGCCACTGTTTCCATTGTTGCCCCATCTACATTCCATGAAGTGATGAGACTGGATGCCATGATCTTAGTTTTTTGAATGTTGAGTTTTAAGCCAGCTTTTTCACTCTCCTCTTTCACTTTCATCAAGAGGCTCTTTAGTTCCTTTTCGTTTTCTGCCATAAGAGTAGTATCATCTGTGTATCTGAGGTTATTGATATTTCTCCCAGCAGTCTTGATTCCAGCTTGTGCTTCTTCCAACCCAGCGTTTCTCACGATGTACTCTACATATAAGCTAAATAAGCGGGGTGACAATATACAGCCTTGACGTACTCCTTTTCCTATTTGGAACCAGTCTCTTGTTCCATGTCCACTTCTAACTGTTGCTTCCTGATCTGCATACAGGTTTCTCAAGAGACAGGTCAGATGGTCTGGTATTCCCATCTCTTTTAAGAATTTTCCACAGTTTGTTGTTATCCACCCAGTCAAAGGCTTTAACATAGTCAATAAAGCAGAAATAGATGTTTTTCTGGACTCTCTTGCTTTTTTGATGATCCGATGGATGTTGGCAATTTGATCTCTGGTTCCTCTGCCTTTTCTAAAACCAGCTTGAACATCTGGAAGTTCTCGGTTCACGTACATTTGAAGCCTAGCTTGGAGGATTTTGAGCATTACATTGCTAGCATGTGAGATGAGTGCAATTGTGTAGTAGTTTGAACATTCTTTGGCATTGCCTTTCTTCTATATTGGAATGAAAACTGACCTTTTCCAGTCCTGTGGCCACTGCTGAGTTTTCCAAATTTGCTGGCATATCGAGTGCAGCACTTTCACAGCATCGTCTTTAAGGATTTGAAATAGCTCAACTGGAATTCCATCACCTTCACTAGCTTTGTTCATAGTGATGCTTTCTAAGGCCCACTTGACTTCACACTCCAGGATGTCTGACTCTAGGTGAGTGATCACACCATCATGGTTATCTGGGTCGTGAAGATCTTTTTTGTATAGTTCTGTGTATTCTTGCCACATCTTCTTACTCTGTTTTGCTTCTGTTAGACCCATACCATTTCTGTGCTTTATTGTGCCCATCTTTGCATGAAATGTTCTCTTGGTATCTCTAGTTTTCTTGAAGATATCTCAAGATATCTTTCCCATTCTGTTGTTTTTCTCTATTTATTTGTACTGATCACTGAGGAAGACTTTCTTATCTTTTCTTGCTATTCTTTGCAACTCAGTATTCAAATGGGTATGCCTTTCCATTTCTCCTTTGTCTTTAGCTTCTCTTCTTTTCTCAGCTATTTGTAAGGCCTCCTCAGACAACTGTTTTGCCTTTTTGCATTTCTTTTTCTTGGGGATGGTCTTGATCACTACCTCCTGTACAATGTCACGAACCTCCATCCATAATTCTTCAGGCACTCTATCAGATCTAATCCCTTGAATCTATTGTCACTTCCACTATATAATCATAAGGGATTTGATTTAGGTCATATCTGAATGGTCTAGTGGTTTTCCCTACTTTATTCAATTTAAGCCTGAATTTGGCAATAAGGAGCTCATGATCTGAGCCACATTCAGCTCCCAGTCTTGTTTTTGCTGACTGTATAGAGCTTCTTCATGTTTAGCTGCAAAGAATATAATCAATCTGATTTCAGTATTGACCACAGGTGATGTCCCTGTGTAGAGTCTTCTCTTGTTTTGTTGGAAAATGTTGTTTGCTATGACCAGTGCGTTCTCTTCGCAAAACTCTACTAGCCTTTGCCCTGCTTCATTCTGTACTCCAAGGCCAAATTTGTCTGTTACTCCAGGTGATTCTTGACTTCCTACTCTTGCATTCCAGTCCCCTATAATGAAAAGGACATCTTTTTTGGGTATTAGTTCTAGAAGGTCTTGTAGGTCTTCATAGAACCATTCAACTTCAACTTCTTCAGCATTAGTGGTTGGGGCATAGGCTTGTATTATTGTGACATTGAATGGTTTGCCTTTGACATACACAGAGATCATTCTGCTGTTTTTGAGATTGCACCCAAGTACTGCATTCTGGACTCTTTTGTTGACTATGAGGGCTACTCCATTTATTCTAAGTGATTCTTGCCCACAGTAGTAGATGTAATGGTTATTTGAATTAAATTCACCCATTCCAGTCCATTTTAGTTCACTGATTCCTAAAATTCTATGTTCATTCTTGCCATCTCCTGTTTGATCACTTTCAATTCACCTTGATTCATGGCCCTAACATTCCCGGTTCCTATGCAATATTGTTCACAGCATCAGACTTTACTTTCACCAGCAGACACATCCACAACAGGATGCTCTTTTCTCTTTGGCTCAGCCTCTTCTTTCCTTCTGGAGCTTTCCTTCTTTCCTTCTTTCCTCTGCTCTTCTCCAGTAGCATACTGGCCACCTACCAACCTGGAGAGTTCATCTTTCAGTGTCATATCCTTTTGCCTTTCACACTGTTGATGGGGTTCTCAATGTAAGAACACTGAAGTGGTTTACCATCCCTTCTCCAGTGGACCACATTTTGTTAGAACTCTCCACCATTACCCATCCGATTAAAATGGCACATAATTTAAAATGGCATCTTTATTACTCATAAAGCCTTTCAGGACATTTAGGTGTAGATTTCCTCATACTGAATCCCAGAATAAAACTTCTACTCCATCGCTGGAAATACTGAAAAACCAAAGCAGGCTCCTTGATGCCAAAATCACGAAGTCTGGCTGGTTCCCAAAGAGAAGTGGGAAGATGAGACTGAGCTGCTAGGCATCCCCAGATTTGTCTCCCAAAGGCACCAAGAACAAAGGTGCAGGTGGAAAGAAAACTCCTTGTTCACCAAAGGAAACCTCAAAAGAGAAGACTAAATACTCCGCCTTAATACAATTCCTTCAAGGATTAATTTTTGTGGAGAATAAGACTTCATAGTTACCATACACCAGTGGTTCTTCAAGCACAGTCCATTGGATCTCTCTGAGCTCCTGAGACCCTTTGCGGTTTCTGGAAATTAAAAATGGCACTGAGATGTTATTTCCCAATTTCACCGATGGTACAAAGACAATGGTGGTAAAACTGTTGAGCTTAGCATGAACTGGGGTGGTAGCAGCCATGTCCATTATTGCCACAAACTCACAGTATAAAAAACTGCCAGTTGCACGTTAGAGTTCTTTTTTATTTACTTTTTACTCTTGGCTGTTCTAGGTCTCTGTCGCTGTGCAAGAGCTTTCTCTAGTTGCAGCAAATGAGGGCTACTCTCCAGTTGCAGTAGAGTAGGCTTCTCATTGCAGTGGCTTCTCTTGTTGTGGAACACAGGCTGCAGATTCCGCTGGCTTCAGTAGTTGAAGCTTGTGGCTCTGGAGTAGTTGTGGCTCATGGGCTTAACTGCCTTGCAGCATGTGGGATCTTCCCAGACTAGGGATCAAACCGGTGTCCCCTGCATTGGCAGAAGATTCTTAACCGCTGGACTACCAGAGAAGTCCAAGAATGTTTCTGATGCAGCAATATAATTATTTTTGTTAAGTGTGACTCTTGAGCAGACATCATTTTAGTACCGACAAAATGGGAAAACACAAAGTCCTCATGCTGCATACAAAAGTACAATAACCATCTCAAGGAAAAGCACCTGTGTGATTGAACTGCAATCTGAACTAGCTGCTTTTTCCCATGGAATAGCATTTTTACTTAAAAGAATGACTGGAAAACAACATTGACAGTGTAAGTATTTGGCAGTCATTCTCTTGAAGTGAGTCTGAGAAAACAACTGAGTAGCTAAATGATAAAAATCTAGCTTTTAAGCAAAAATTAAAAATTTGGAAAACTTGTAACTACCTCTATGAGCTTGAAAGATTCCCAATACTTAGATTTGTCGTGACACTGGCCACCAATGTCGTGGTATTGGTGACATTAACAAACATGATTTGAAGAGTGAATAAATGAAATGTGTCAACATTTGCAAGATCTACATAATTGAGTAAACAAATATTTTCCAAACAACCAATGCAAGATGGTACATGATGATAAAAGATCCATTCAAAGTGCAAGAGTCATCAATGGACCTTATATAAGAGAAAACAAAAAGCCCATTGAACATTAAAAAGATTAGTGGTTGCCAGGGGTTAGCTCAGAGGGATGGATGAACAGATGGAGCAGAGAGACTTTAGGGAAGTGAGACTCTTCTGAATGATATCTCAGTGCTGAACACGCATCATTATTCATCTTTCCAAACCACAGAATGTACAACACGAGTGACCCCTAAAGTAAACTACGGTCTTTGGAAGATAATGCTGTGTCAATACAGGTTCATCAATTGTAACAAATGTGCTTGTCTAGTGAGGGGTACTTATAGTGAGGGACATTGTTCATGTATGTGTAGGGACAGAGAGTATATGGGAAGCCTCTGCATTTTCTGCTCAATTTTGCTGTGCAGCTAAAATTGTTCTAAAATATAAAATGCAAAAATACATTTTTAAAGTAAATTTACCTAATTTTTAAAAAAAATTTAAAAGATTATTAATATTTTAGATTCTATACTCCAGCTATCTTTAAGAAACTGACAGTTTTCAAGTTTTGGTGTAGCATGAAATAAAATCCATACATTCTCAGAAGCTGAATCTTCTTCACATCTTTTAATCAAGACAACTTCTTACAAGAGTAGATGTAGAACAGATATAAGAATCCAGCTGCCTTCTATAAAGCCAGACATCAAAGAACTTTCCTAAAATGTAAAACAATGCTCTTCTTCTTACTAAATTTTTAAAATAGTAATTTTTCACAAGTGCTACATTGACATGTAATGTGGATTGCTTCATTCCTAAAAAATTCAATGTGTTTATTTTCAAATGAATTAGCTATTTTAAAAATTCATTTTCATTTCTACAATCCACAAATACACAGGCTCTTTGAGGTCCTCAATTTTTAGGATTGTAAAAGGGGATCTGAAACCAAAGTGTTTAAGAACTGCTATTATTAGGCACTAATAACCAGGGTGACAGTATACTGTATCTTGTCACCCTGCTTATTTAACTTACATGCAGAGTACATCATGTGAAACGCTGGGCTGGAGGAAGCACAAGCTGGAATCAAGATTGCCGGGAGAAATATCAATAACCTCATATATGCAGATGACACCACCCTTATGGCAGAAAGTGAAGAAGAACTAAAGAGCCTCTTGATGAAAGTGAGAGAGGAGAGTGAAAAAGTTGGCTTAAAGCTCAACATTCAGAAAACTAAGATCATGGCATCTGGTCCCATCACTTCATGGCAAATAGATGGGGAAACAGAGGAAACAGTGACAGACTTTATTTTTGGGGGCTCCAAAATCACTGCAGATGGTGATTGCAGCCATGAAGTTAAAAGACACTTGCTCCTTGGAAGAAAAGCTATGATCATAGTAGACAGCATATTAAAAAGCAGAGACATAACTTTGCCAACAAAGGTCCATCTAGTCAAAGCTATGGTTTTTCCAATAGTCATGTATGGATGTGAGAGTTGGACTATAAAGAAAGCTGAGCACAGAAGAATTGATGCTTTTGGACTCTGGTGTTGGAGAAGACTTTTGAGAGTCCCTTGGACTGCAAGGAGATCCAACCAGTCCATCCTAAAGGAGATCAGTCCTGGGTATTCATTGGAAGGACTGATGTTGAAGGTGAAACTCCAATACTTTGGCCACCTCATGTGAAGAGCTGATTCATTTGAAAAGACCCTGATGCTGGGAAGGATTGAGGGCAAGAGGAGAAGGGGACGACAGAGGATGAGATGGTTGGATGGCATCACTGACTCAATGGACATGAGTTTGGGTAAGCTCCGGGAGTTGGTGATGGACAGGGAGGCCTGGCGTGCTGCAGTCCATGGGGTCACAGAGTCAGATATGACTGAGGGACTGAACTGAAATATGCGCTAATAGGTTTATTTTATACATAGTAAGGGATACTGATTGAAATGCTACACTTGTACAGAATACAGGTGCTGACAGCCAGATGTCCTTCGACTTAAGAGCGTGGCAATCATTAAGTAAAAGTTGTCCTGAGTGGCAAGTGTGGAGCAGAAGAGAGCTTACTTGGCTGCAGGACTTGCGCTCTCCTCAGAGAGAACATCGGAAGATAGCAGGCAGAAGCAAGAGGCCTGGCTTCCCTGGTGGTTCAGATGTCACACAATTCTCCCCATTTATGTTGAAAAGTAAAGAGATTGAAACCCATTATTTCTACCCTAAAAGATGAAGTATGGTTTAACAAAAGATGAAAAATTTTAAAGGTAAATAAATGTATTAGAGTCTCTCCCACCTGAACCATAGACAACTCTGTCTACAACACTGTCTACCACGTATTCTCTCTGTATTAGAGTCTCTCCCACCTGAACCATAGACAACTCACTGTCTACCACGTATTCTCTCTGGCAATCCGGAGACTCAGAATGTCAGAGGAGGAGGAGGATGTGGAGCTCATTTCTCGCCAAAAACGCATCAAGGATACATCGGCAAATGGAACAATTCTCGCAGAGCACGTGCTGAACCCTAGCAGAGGACCTCGGACACCTAAGGTAAGAAAAATCCCCGTGCATTCATAACTGGGGAGGGTGAAAGAAGGGGAAAGGACGAGGGGAGGAAACGGTGGAAACTGCAGTGGGGCGGGGGCTGAAGACAAGCAGGCGCGCCAGCCTCCGAGGAAGCCCGCGCTCTCGGGAAGATCAGCTGGGCCAGGAGACGAAGGGGGCTCCGCGAGCGCGGCCACCGGTCAGAGAGTGAGACCCACACAGACGGCCAGTGCAACGGGCCTGCACACCCCAGCCTGAACATGTGTCCCCAGTGCAGACGGAGGCTCCAGAATGGAGAGGGGGATTGAAGAGCAGACTCGGGGAGGGAACTGCCGTTGGCTGTAAGGAGACAGCCTGCGGGGATGGGAGTCAGGGGTCTGCAACCAGGGGTGGCCGTGGAGGAAGCGCAGCCTCCATCGCAGTGACGCACATTGTCAAGTGATGCACGAAGGGCGGGCGGCCCCGCCACCCAGCCTGGCCCCTGCCTCCGCGGGCACTGCTGCGGGCTTGCACCCTCGGCCATCACCTCCTCTGCCCGCCCTGGCCACCCTGGTCACTGCCCAGCCCCCTGCCACTTGACCGGCTCCCACGCTCCAGCAGCCCCGGGAGCAGATGGCAGCGGGTGGCCCACGGAGGTGGGGCCAAGACCCCAGTTGAGCTCCCAGGACCACGAGACTAAGGCAGAAGAGCTGAACTCTCTTTTCACAGCTATGCAAACCATGGGGTGACACCTCTACAGAAGGCTTCATAAATTCAGCGCCTGTAGACCACCTGGCCCTGCAGCTGAGCCGGGTCTGTCTTCGGCAGCTGTGAGTTTTTTGGACACGTACACACAGGGTTTGGGCCAGGCCAGAGTCTGAGCTGCTCTCACAGCCGGGAGAGCTGCGCGAATGAGCAGTCCTGGGAACTGACCTCTGGATCTGCACCAGCGGCCTGCTGAAAACAACGCCTGAGGCACCGGGGCCGACTGCCGGCAAACCCACAGTGAAGCTGGGGCTAGGAGCACGGCCAACAGCAGTGTACTCTGAGAGCCCACACAACGGGTGAAAAGTGACTCAACAGAGCAACAGCTCCAGAGGAGGAATACGTTGCGGCTTCTTTCCCAGTGGGGGTGTGCCAATCCCACCTACCTCGCACTGCAGATCAGAATCTCAGCTAAGAAAGAGATCCGGGGACCTCTAAAAACTAGGGGGCAGACCCCACCCCTGACGGGGCACTGAACCAAAGAGCAAAGGGGAGGCCCGCTGGGTATCCAGGGCAGGCTGTGATCACATCAGGTACACCCTCCATCAAGGGATAATGACCGAATACACTGAACAAAGAAGTAGCAGACATTCATACTAAAAACAGCCCTCACACCAAAAAATAAAAACAAATAAAATTAAGCCCACACAGGCTACACAGGGATATTCCACTTAAAAACAGGCCCCCAAGATAGCCTGAGGGTCAGGCATTGGAAGGAAGAACCCTCAGAGTATTTAGCCTTGAAGGCCAGTGGGGCTTGAGCCCAGAACTCCACAGGGCTGGGAAAAGGACTCCACTCTTCAAGGGCAAACAAGGTCTCCGAGCACTGGGACCCAGCACAAAACAATACCTCCATAGGAACCTAGTCTAGACCTGCTGACAGGTCTTCGAGGGTTTCCTGGGGAGGAGGGCTTGACTGTAGCTCCACGTGGGAGCAAGAACACGGGTAGCAGAGGCCTCAGGGAATATTAATTGGTATGAGGTTGGCAGCACCAAGACCCAGCCCCATCCAACAGCCTGAAGGCTCCAGTGCTGGAACAATTCAGGCCACACAACCAACAAAACAGAAACACAGCCCCACTCATCAGCAGACAGGCTGCCTAAAGTCATACTAAGCTCATAATCACCCCAAAACACACCCCCTGACACAACCCAGGCCACCTGAGGGACAAGACCCAACTCCACCTACCAGAGGGCAGGCACCAGTCCCTTCCATCAGGAAGCCTGCACATCCTCTGGATCAACCTCACTCACCAGGGGACAGACACTAGAAGCAAGAGGAGCTACAATACTGCAGCCTACAGAAAGGAGACCACAAATATCCCAAGGTAAGACGAGAGGACTAGAAAATCTGTTGCAGACGAAGGTGCAGGACAAAATCATGTAAGAACAGCTAAATGAAGAGGCGACAGGCAATCTACCTAAAATAGGATTAGAGTAATGACAGCAAAGGTGATTCAGAATCCTGGAAAAGGATGGAGGCAGAACAAAAAGATAAAAGAAATGTTTAAGAAAGAGATAAAAGATTTAAAAACATAGGTGAACAACATAATAACTGCAATGAAAAAAATACAGTAGAAGGAATCAACAGCAGAATAACTGAGGCAGAAGAACAAATAAGTGAGCTTGAAGACAGAGTGGTAGAAATCACTGCCATAGAACAGAACAAAGTAAAAGTGAAATGAGGAAAATCTCAGAGACCTCTCGGAGAGCATTAAGCATACCAACATTCACATTATAGGGGTCCCAGAAGAAGAGAAAGGGCCTGAGAAAAGACCTGAAGAGACTATAGTTGAAACCTTCCCTGATGTGGGAAAGAAAACAATCACTCAAGTCCAGGAAGCACAGAGGGTCCACACAGTGGGGGTCCCCAACCTCTGGGATCTAATGCCTGACGATTTGAGGCGGAACTGATATGGTATTAATAGAAATAAGGGGCACAATAAATGTAATGTGCTTGAATCATCTGGAAACCACCCTCCACCCCCCAAAAAGGTATGGCACCACTGCCATACAGAATAAACCCAAGGAGGAATGTGCCAAGACACATATCTATGGCACTCGCATTTCACTGAGCCTAAATTTCCACATTTACAATAAAGGGATAACAAGTGTCTTAAGATGTTAAATCAAATAAGGCAATAAATAAACCTAACAAAGCATCGGACATCTCATCTATTTGCTCAGCATAATGAGTCCTGTAATGATACTGATTATCATTAGTAGGGAACAAAGGGACTTACCCAGACAAGGTAAATCCTACTCTCCGATCTAGGTACAAGTGAAGATTCAGCCAAGTTATAATGTATTAATTACATTACCACCTATACTTTATGCAGTATTTTTACTAAACAAGAAAATATGCAAGTTTTTATATGTTAAAATGGACTAGCTGAATAAAACCAAACAAGACAAACTCAAACAGAACTCAGAAAGTTGATTTTTATGCTGGACAGCAGCACCTGAAATTTTCAAGAATACTGATGCAGCTTAATGGGACAATTTGCCTAAAAAGCGCAAGCTAAGGAGTCAGACAGACCCATATTCAAATTTTACTTTGGCCCTCGAGATGGCTGTTTTCCTGCTCTCTGTGCATCCCCAGCTCGACCAGTGTCTGCTTCACCCCCACCCTTCTCACCTGACCTTACGTGCTTGCACCGTGCCCCAGCTAATGCCTGTTCCAACTTGACACTTAGAACATCTCCACTAAGATAGCTTATCAAAGCGGCAGTGAGGGGCACGTCCCTCTCTTGGTTTCCCTGGTAACCAGAGAGCGAACCAAACTTCAGTTCCCTCTAACTGGTTAACTGCTGCCATGTCTTTCTCCCTTCTGCTGAACACATGGGGTGTCACTCCAGGTCCTTGTTTCAGCCATGTAATATCCCCCTATCCATTAAACCACTCATGTCTCTGTCACTGAAGTGAAGTGAAAGTCACCCAGTCATGTCTGACTCTTTGCAACCACACTGACTATAGTCCATGGAATTCTCCAGGCCAGAGTACTGGAGTTCCCTCCTCCAGGGGATCTTCCTGACCCAGGGATTGAACCCAGGTCTCCTGCATTGCAGGCAGATTCTTTGCCCTCCAAGCCACCAGGAAAGCCCCCTCTGTCACTGACTTGGGCTCTTTCTTCAGTCTTGGTCTCCAGGAGGGGCAATTACAAGGCTTGTAGGCCTGCAGAGTACAGCCAAACAAAAGAGCTAATGTGCTTTCAAGTATTTAGCACCTTGCGTTAGTTTGCTAGGGCTACCACAACAAAGTATCAAGACTGGGTGGCTTAAACAATAGAAATTTATTTTTTCACAGTCCTGGTACCTGGAAGCCAGAGATCAAAATGTTGCAAGTTGTGGTTGCTTCTGAAGCTTTTTTACCTTGGCTTGTTGACAACCGTCTTCCTCGGGTATCTTCATACGGTCCACTGCCTGGGTGTCTGGGCCTTAACCTCGTCTTATTCATCTCATTTTATCTTACGTACTACGTACGTAGTTGCTCAGTCATGTGCAACTCTTTGCAAACCCATAGACTGCAGCCTGACAAGTTCTTTTGTCCGTGGGGTTCTCCAGGCAAGAATACTGGAGTGGGTTGCCCTCCTCCAGGGTAACTTCCCAACCCAGGAGTCGAACCCAGGTCTCCCTCATTACAGGTGGATTCTTTACCATCTGAGTCACCAGGGAATTCCCCTTTAAAGGCCCAATCTTGAAATACAGTCACATTTTTGGATATTGGGGATTAAGACGTTATCGTTCATATCTGGTACACAACTCAGCTCATTACAAATCTTAATTATTAAAAGAATCTAGTAGCACTGTGCCTGGTACACAGTGGATACTGAGTACTATGTTTTACTATAGAACAGTTTCAAAGATGATTTAATTCCCTCTTTAAATTCCTTCTGTAATGGCAGGGAGAATCTTTCTCTTACTGACATATGGTCTTGCACCTAGAAGTCTGCATTCAGACTTACACCAATGCATCAGCACATCATGATGAATGAAGGCCAGAGCCAGCTGGTGGCCCACAGACTCTCACAGACACCCCCCTGCTCCTGGCCTTGCCACACGCACTCCCACCAGCCAGGCTCTCTCCTACCTGCTGGAACACTTGCTGTAGCTCCCTGATAGCCCCGGAGCCTCAGATTCTTCACAGGGCCAGACCCAGGCCCACAGAAGTGTCATGGAGCCCGCAGGGCTGCTCGTTGCCCAGCAGAGGACTCAGGCTTCCTGGAGACCCAGGCCTAGGCCCAGCAGTGAGTGTCCCACAACTTACAGGAGAGGGGCTGTGCCGCGGGCAGGCTGGCACAGGACCTGCCTCTGCGGCCCTTAGAGTGCATGCCAGGACCCTGCAGATACTGCTTTCTATAGAATTCCTGCCTATTGTCACTTAACCATCATTAAACAGCACCTATAAAGTCTGACTAAAATAAAAGGATAGAGAAATTTTCTTTTTTCCTACTATACTCTTTACTTGAAAGAATCTAACAGAGTTTGGGGATAAGAATTTTTAATATTAGACCTCCTTTTCACCTGGCCTCAGAAGTCTGTCAAAGACCCAGATCTGGAAAGGTCAAATATGACTGGGCCCCAAAGAAGATACTTACCATTGCCTGTATTCAACCTCCCACCAACACCTCTGCAACAAAATGACGACACTATTTTCTTAAATCCCAATGAAGATGTACATAATTTTGTTAAGAATGTTTGATATGGATTTTTAATTCAAATAATATCTACAATATACAAAACAACTAGACAGATACTGTCATCTAAAAGAAATTCTCATAAATTTCATTATTATTTAAGAAAACATTTTTTGGTAATTTGTTTTAGGAATTCAATTTTTAAATTTAATAATTAACATTTGAACTGCTTACAATGTGACAAGTACTATGCTTATGTACATTATCTCATTCTTATATAACCCTATGAAAGTTTACGGAAATTATAAAGCAGGATGAAAAAAAACTGGTGTGAACTGATGTAGTCTTTTTAAAGACCTTTTATTAAGAGGTTTCTCACAAACTGGGGAAAAACTTTTATACCACTAAGAAAAAAATCCTTATCTTAAAACACAACTGAAAAACCACCAATGAGAATTTGGCAATATAACTGTGATAAACTCTAGAGTTCCTGGTTTCCAGTTCTTTTCAACTATACTCTAAAGTAGTACTCAATGCTTTCAGAAAGAATACCAGATCCAGTCACTCCTAAAATGATACATAACAGCATTAACACTGCTCCTTTAACTTCTCCTGTGCGCAACATATGTACACTAACACAGCTCAAACATAAATCTTACTTTTCATACAGATACTAAAATTAAATATTATATATGATACCTTTTTTTTTTTTTTTTTTGCTGACAAAGCAAGAGATTTTATCGGGAAGGGGCACCTAGGTGGAGAGCAGTAGGGTAAGGGGACCCAGGAGAACTACTCTGGTAGTCTCGGGTTTATGGTAATGGATTAGTTTCTGGGTTGTCCTCAGCCAATCATCTGACTCAGGGTTCTTCCTGGTGGGGCATGCCTTGTTTAGCCAAGATGGATGCCAGAGGTGAGGATTCTGGGAGGTGGTTGGACATGTGGTGTCTCCTCTGGACCTTTCCCAAACTCTTCCAGTTGGTGGTGGCTTATTAGTTTCGTGTTCCTTACCAGGACCTCTTGCAAATGATTAACAACTGTTGCAAATGAGTTAAAACAACTCTTGCAAATGGTTACTATGGTGCCTGGCCAGGGTGGGCGGTTTCAGTCAGTGTGCTTCCCGAGACAACTCCCCTCTGAGAGACTTCAAACTCAAGATACTTCTGGGGAATTGGGGTGGAGGTCTCTTTCTTCTGTAACTTCTTCCTGCTGTGCATGGGCGTAGGCCTGCCTAGAAAAGCAGAAGTCTCTCTCTACCTTATCTAAGTCGAAGTATTCTTTGCCTGAAACCAGCATTCACCCTTGTAATAAGAGCAATTTAGCTTGAAACTTGGCTCCTCTCAAAGATGAAATAGGGGCCAAACAGGAGACCTAACAGGATGGTCATCACTGGTCCCCAGAAAAGAAGGCAACATTTGGGGTGAGGGCTTCAGGGTGTGTGACTTTTTTCTGGTTGGTTGCTGGTGAGACAACAGAGCAGTGCTCCAGGAATCTTGTATTCAGCCTGAAGTTACCATCCTCCACCTGGGTGGGGGCCCCAGTTCTGTGGAACTCAAAGACATTGTTATGCATATTTTTTTTGAGTAGGAACCAGGACCCTGTCTCAAGGCTGTACCACCATTTGAAAAAGAACACAACTGAAAAAGAACCAATGAGAATTTGGCAACATAACTGTGATAAAACTCCCGAGTTGCTGGTTCCCAGTTCTTTTCAACTGTACTCTAAAGTAGTACTCAATGCTTTCAGAAAGAACACCAGATACAGTCACTCCTAAAATGATACATAACAGCATTAATACTGCTCCTTTAACTTCTCCTGTGTGCACATATGTACACTAACACAGCTCAAACATAAACCTTACTTTTCATATAAACAGAGATTAAGATTAAATATTATATATGACACCATTTTTTTGAAACACGAGTACCAGTATCAAAGAAAGCAGAGAATACAAATGTTACTAATTAAGGAGTCCGTAATTCCTTTTTTTACTTCAAACAACTTTAGACAATGTTTTAAAGATTTTTATACATAAGCTAACATACAGCCTATTTTTCTTTTATGAGAGAAATGTACGAACAGTACCCTTAATTATACCTCTGCAAATAGGGCATTTTCTTAGAGAAGGGGCACATTCCTGGCATACTACCAGATGACCACAAGGAATGAACACAATAGAAACTTCTTTGTCCATACACACTTTACAAGTTCTTTCTTCTTGCAGCCTTCTCAACTGTTCTTCCAGGGACAGACCTATAACAACAAAAACCTCAGTGAAATTCAGTTTCTACTTTACCTTCCATTAAAAAAAAAAAGGGTAGGGGCTTCCCTGGTGGCTCAGTGGTGAAGAATCAGCTTGCGAAAGCAGGAGACACAAGTTTGATCCCTGACCCAGGAAGATCCCACAGGCCGTGGAGCAACTAAGCCTGTGCCCCGCAACTACTGAGCCTGCGCTCTGGAGCCCGGGAGCTGCGACCGCCAAGCCTGCGCTCTGGAGCCCGGAAGCTGCAGCTACTGAGTCTGCGCTCCAGGCCCCGGGAGCCGCAGCTACGCCCGGGAGCCGCAACCACTGAGCCTGCGCTCCAGGGCCCGGGAGCCGCAACTGCTGAGCCCACGCACTGCGACTACTGAAGCCTGTGCGCTCCAGAACCTGTGCTCTGCAACAGAAGCCACCACAGTGAAAAGCCTGTGCACTGCAATGAAGAGCGGCCTCCACTCGTCGCAACTAGAGAAACCCTGCGCAGGAACAAAGACCCAGCCCAGCCCAAAATAATAAATAAATAATTTTTTTTTGAAGGGTAATATTTTATGTTGGTGCCAAGTCTTAAATTTGTTTTACCTGAAACATCTGCTGGAATATACTTCATGTTCTTTTCCACTGAGGAAAGAAAAACATACAAAAAACATCACTCTAACACTCAGCCATAAAAATAAAATTTTGTCATGTGCAACACCACAGATGGATCAGGAGTGTATCACGCTTAGTGAAATAAGTCAGAGAAACTCTATGTTACCATGTGTATGGAAATCTAAAAAATAAAACAAGTGAACATGACATAAAAGACACAGACATATACAGAGAGAACAAACTAGTGGTTACCCAGTGGGGGTGGGGGGGCAAAACAGGGGTAGGAAGACTGAGAGGTTCAAACTACTATGTATAAAATAAACAAGCTACAAGGTCCATTGTACACCACAGAGAAAATAGCCAATACTGTATAATAACTATAAATGGAATATAATCTATAAAAATTTTAAATAACTGTTGTACACCTGGAAGTAACACAATACAGTAAACCACGTACACCTCAATTAAAAAATTTTTTTAAAGCACTGCTCTACCAAATACAAGACTGCTTCGCCTACTACATATTATTTTTCCCCTACTATGTATTGAACAACATAGATTTTATTTAGCTATATATCATCAGATATTATTTAGCCAAGCTACTTGGGCAATACAAGACTTCACTTTTTTAGAGCAAGTTAAATGTACACAGTTTGCTAACTGGATTCAATTTGTTTATCAAACACAAAGATGAACACAATTCTAAAAATAACTGTACAACAAACTCACCAAACAAGTTCTTATACAATGTAGGGTCAATTTCCTTAAGGCAGTTTTTGAAGATGTTGGCAGCACTATTTCCTTTAACTAAAACGGTATCAATCAGTTCTCTTGCTTGTAAAGGTATCTGTGTTTTTTGCTTAATAATATCATGTTCCTGTTTATTAATTACATTGGCCTTTAAAAGATTTTCCAGGATAGGAAGCACACAGGTCAACTGTTGAAAGAGAGCCATTCTATTCCTCCGAAGTAATGACAAATCATCTTCATGTTAAAAAAAAGAAAAGGAAAGAAGTATTAGATTATAAACAGCTCCAACCACACTCATAGTCACTACCAACCCACTCTATGAACAATTCAGACACTAAATAGGAGCTAGAAAAAAAGAACAAAATTACCTGTCTGCATCTTAATTCTGTCATTTGGAAAACTTTCAGAAGATTTAGCTAAGGCATAGTATGTAGTATACACATGGCCTCTGTTTTTGTAACCTACTTAAGTTTATATATTGGGTTGGCCAAAAAGTTCGTTTCGGTTTTTCTGTAAAATGCTACAGAAAAACCTGAATAAACTTTTTGGTCAACCCAATATTTACCTATCTTAGAATCCTACTTTATCCTGCAGAAAGTAGGAAGAGAATTTTAGAAGACCGTATAAATGTGCCAACTCTATACTTTGCCCCAATGAAATACTGATCTCTCTTTGCATTATATCATATTACATTTATAAGCATTTTCATATGAATTGTGTCATTAGATAAAAAGATCCTATCAATTAAACAAGTCGGTTATGACTGTTTCTTATTTTCAGACAGGGTACGAAAGACTCAGGAGGGATGAGTGACTTGTCCAATGTCACAGGAAGAAGCAGTTGTAGAATCAAGTCTCCTAGATTAGTGTCTTCAACTTCATGTTTAAGCAGTAGTAAGCAGGATTTCCCTGGTGGTCCACTGGTTAAGAATCTGCCTGCCAATGCAGGGGACATGGGTTTGATCCCTGGTCCAGGAAGGTTCCACATGTTGCAGGGCAACTAAGCCTGTGCACCACCACTGCTGAGCCCGCACCCTAGAGCCCTGCGACTACGGAGCTCATGCAGCCCAACTGCTGAAGCCCATGGGCCTAGAGCCAGTGTTCCACGACAAGAGAAGACAGCGCAGTGAGAAGCCCGCAGTCCACAGAGAGCAGCTCCTGCTAGCGGCAACTAGAGAACAGCCCATGCTCAGCAACAAAGGCCCGGGGGGGGGGGGGGGGGGGGGGTTGGGGGGGGGGGGGGGGGGTGGGGGGTGGGGGGGTGGGGAGATAAAAGCAGTAAGCAGTGCTGAAGAGTTTGAGCTGCAGAGTTAGGACAGACCTAGCTGCCCACACAGGCACAGCCACTTGGTAGCTATGCACCATAACCTTCACACACCTCAGTCTCCTCATCTGTGAAATGTAGATAATAATAGTACCTTTCTCAAAGAGTTGTAAGGATTAAATGAGACATATGTGAAGTATTTATCACAGTGTCCGGCACATAGTTAGCTACCAATATTATCTTATAAACATCTAGGTTTATAGCAATTTAAAAAGACTGCATATGAATCAAGCCTAGTCTTATTTTTAAAGTAGTATTTTTTCCTTTAACCTTAAACCACACAAAATCCATTGTTAAATAGACTATGGGCACAAATTCCTTAAGTATTTTTCAAAAACTTCCTCTTTTGATGACCCAATCACCAGTATTTAATTGCCTGCTTTCAGCCTTAAAAAAAAAGGTGTTGTTCAGGCCTTCCAATAAGTATTCAGAGTTGATTTCTTTTCAGACTAAATGGTTTGATCTCTCTGCTGTCGAAGCGATTCTCAGGAGTCTTCTCCAGCACCACAGTTCGAAGGCATCAATTCTTTGGTGCTCTGCCTTCTTTACGGTCCAGCTCTCACAACCATACATGACCACTATAGCTCTGACTATATGGACCTTTGTCGGCAGAGGAGTATCTCTGCTTTTCAATATGCTGTCTAGGTTTGTCTTAGCTTTCTGGCCAAGAAGCAATCGTCTTCTGATTTCATGGCTGCAGTCACCATCCACAATGATTTTAGAGCCCAAGAAGAGGAAATCTGTCACTACTTTCACCTTTTCCCTTTCTATTTGCCATGAAGTAATGGGGTCGGATGCCATGATCTTAGTTTTTTAAATATTTAGTCTTAAGCCAGCTTTTTCACTCTCCTCCTTCACCCTCATCAAGAGGCTCTTTAGTCCCTTTATCCTTTCTGCCATTAGAGTGGTTTCATCCACATATCTGAGGCTGTTGATGTTTCTCCCGCCTGTCATGATTCCAGCTTGTAACTCATCCAGCCTGGCATTCCTCGTGTTGTGCTCAGTGTATAGGTTAAATAAACAGGGTGACAACAGACAGCCCTGTCATATTCCTTTCTCAATCCTGAACCAGTCAGTCGTTCAGGGTTCTAACTATTGCTTCTTGACACATAGGTTTCTCAGGAGACAGGTAAGATGGTCTGGTATTCCCATCTCTTTAAAAATTTTCCATAGTTTGCTATGATCCACACAGTCAAAGGTTTCAGCATTTTGTACATCTCTATATTTACAAGTTTAATGAAGAATAAAGAAGTCTATTGTAAAGTTGTTTAAAAAAAAAGAGACCATTTCCTTGGGGTTGCCGAGTCGGACATGACTGAGTGACTGAACAACCACCAAGAAGTGAAACACACTATTCATCTCAAAATCATGAAAGCCCCTTCTCTGACCACAACTTATATCCTTCTACCTTAATAATTCACCTTACTACTAACAGATTTGTTCTTCATCTGATGCTGTATCTCCATGTCATTTCCAACCCTACTAACACAAGAGTTGTCTCCTGGTTTTGCTTATGTCCCTTTCTCATCTATGTATCAGTCAGGTGTTTTAATGATCTTCTCTTATTAGCATCCTAAACTCTTCCTCTCTTTTTTTGGATTATTAAGAAACAATTTCAAAGCTGTAATTCAAGACCATTCTCTGAACCTTACAAAGTACAAGAAAGTCACAAAACTACGGAGCCCGGATTAGAGTGATTTCATTTAACCTGTATTTTATTGTTGTTGTTCAGTCACGTCTGACTCTTTGCGGCCCCAGGAACTGCAGCACTCCAGGAGTCCTTCACTACCTCCGGGAATTTGCTCAAACTCATGTCTATTGAGTCGGTGATGCCATCTGTCTCATCTTCTGTCATCCCCTTCTCCTCCTGCCCTCTGGTTAATAATCTCACTATCTCTGGGCTCTTTCTTGCACGAAGCCCCTCCCACTTTCCAAGTCAATCTACTTAAAAAAAAAGTTGACGTGCTAGGTAAAGGTGCTAAACTGTTTTACTTGTAACTTTTCATTTAATTCCCATAGCTGCCCCATGCAATCTGTACTACTATCATCCCTGTTTTACAGATGAGAAAACAGAGTTCTTGTTGAATTAATTGCCAAGCTGGTAACTGACAGAGCCAGGATTTAAACACAAATTTGTCTCAACTAGAAATCAGACCTTAAACATTCTGCTACATGGCCAAATGATACAGTTCTCAAACTATTCCTATCATTACTTACAAGCTTAAACAGAAAAAGTATTGTCCAACCCCAACAGCCAAATTTACACTATGTATGCAGCCTTCACCTCTACTGCCCTGTAGCCCTATCTTTCTGCATACTAGTCTCCACAGCTAGTCTCTAAGCTCCTGGAAAGTAAGTGCCATGAGGAGCACAGTCCTTGGTACAGGTGATCATTTTCAGTTACTATTTGTTAAAGGAATGATTACTCAAAAGACCTGTTGTGGAAGTCTGAAGCTTAACACAATATGGAAGAATACCAAAATCAATTCTCTACCATCTTTGGGTTGGGGAGGGGCTTCTTATCAAATCCTAGAATTTCATCATGGGTTCTATTTTTTCTAGAAGGATCACTAAGTTTGGATTAGACAGTCAAATACCATATTAAGAATATGATTTAAAGGAACTTTAAAAAAATAAGTAGAAATAAGACAGGCTCCCAGCTTTAAAATCTTGCTTTTTTAAAACAGCTTAAATCTGTTAATGTATGAGGGAGAAAGGTAATATAACCCAAGAAAGAAATTATGACAAAATTCTCTGATTAGTATAAATCAGAGATCTTCTTGGGGAGAAAAAAAACATTCAAAAAGAAAAAAACTGTAGTCAGTGATTCTCAATTAGGGTAATACATTGCTCACAGTGAAGGGGATGTGAGGTTTGGAAACAACTGGTGGCTGCCACCAGCAGTCAGTGGAGAGACAGGGATATTCACTGTCCGGCAACACGTGAGACAGTCCTACAAGACCCCAATGGAAACAATGCAGGGGACGAACATTCCCAAATACCTGATGCTGTTTCTTCAGTTTGTCTTTCCTTCTCTTCCTCCTTTTCTTCTTTCTCTTCAGCATTGAGAAGTGCTGACACAATATCATTAACTGTTTTGTAATTCTCTCCAGTTGTTAGGATTTTACTCTGAACTGTCCGCTTTACCAGGCTTCTACTAAAGCCCATTTCCAAGGCAGCTTTAACCACAGGTGTATTCATCATGACTGCATCGTCTGAAGAACTTTCTCCAGGTCCATAATGAACAACTATTTTAAAAGATATATATTTGCATAAATTCCATAAATAGAAAAATATGGGGAACAATAATGACTCTGATATAATCTTTACTCTAGGGGTGATTATATCCTGGTAATGGAGATGAGCTGTATGCACAAGTTACCTATAACTCCAACCGAAGTCTGAACCTGTTAAGGATCAAATGAGAGTGCAGTAACAGGCTGCTGTTATTGTTGTTTAGTTGCTACGTTGTGTCCAACTCTTCTGTGACCCCATGGACCATAGCCCGCCAAGCTCCTCTGCCGATAGGAATTCCCAGGCAAGAATGCTGGAGAGGGCTGCCATTTCCTTCTCCAGGTGATATTCCCAACCCAGGGATCAAACCCATGTCTCCTGCATTGGCAGGCAGGTTCCTTTACCACTGAGCCACCAAGGAAGCCCAGTAATAGGCTGTACTTGTAAAAAATACCAATTCCCACATCTTAGACCTACTTAATTAGAGACTCTTTAGGGATGGAACATAAGAATATCCTAAAAATTCCTCAAATGACTCTGTTGTACAGTTATTTTTGGAAACTGAGATGCTACACAAATTTAGAAGTGAGGAATAATCTCAATTCAGCTAGGAGAGTGGGAGAAATCAACAAAGACGTAATGAAAAAGATCACACTAGAGTCTGAACCTGAAGGATAGATAGGACCTGAAGAGGTGGATAGATGAAGCAGAAAAACCAAAGATGGGAAGAACAGTAAAGCGGAAGACTAATTCACACAGAATATATCTAAAAACAGGGTTTAAAAAAATGTGATTAAAGAATTAAAGTGATACGACTTCAGATAGCAACACATGTTCTGAAGAAAATAAAGCAGAATAAGGTGGTTAAGACAACTAGGAAGCAGCAGGAGGACAATCAGGGTAGGATGATCAGAGAGGCACTTTCTGCTAACAGGGTCAATGCCAGCCAATACGGCACTTTTGTGAAAATTAGAAAAAGACATCACTCTTCAAGATACTTTACTGCCATCTGCTGGAAACCTGTTTTATAATAAACATAAATATACAGTGTGTATGTGCTCCCTTGCTCAAACATATGTGGAACCCTGTCTGAATGGGTAACAGCAGAGCAAACACCTGAATGATAAGGAATGAGTGTGGGAATACCTGAAGGAAGCCTTTCTGTCAAAGAGAACAGCCAGTATAAAAGCCTCAAGTCAAGAGGAAAGCTTGACAGATTCAAGTAGTAAGGCGGTGCCGAGTCAGAGAGGAGGGTGAGGCCTATATCATGCAGAGCCTTGTGAGGAGTTTATATTTTAAGTCTGGTAGAATATTCTAGGACTGATAAAACTTGATTTGTTTTTTCAAAAGATGATTCTGGCAGCTCTGTGATAAACTTTAGTGAGGTAAAATGGAATCAGGGAGACCTGTTAGGATTTTATGACAAAAGGTGATGGAAGCTTGAAACAGGTTAACAGTGACAATGAAGAGAAGTGGTAAGATTTGGGACATATTATGAAGGTAGAGATGAAAGGACTTTTAATAGCTTAAATATACACAGTAAAAGGAGGAATCAGGGATGATGTCTAACTTAAGTCAACCTCAGCGAGTGGGGACCATTAACTGAGTAGGGGAGATCAGAGAAGAAGCACATCTGAGGCACGAAGGGCTGGGAGAAAATGTTTGCTCTGGTCCTATTAACTCTGAGAAACCCATTATAAACAAGCAGAGATTTAAACAGGTAGTTGAACATGCTAGTCTGCAGCTCAGGAAATGGAGAACTACCTTTGGGCTGAATGTTGAGGGGCACGCCATCACTTAAGAGGTTTGAAAAAGGAGTAACCACCAAAGGAAATTGTTCATGATCAACCAGGGAAATAGGTGAAAATCAACAATGCGGTGTCCAGGAAGCCAAGTGAGATTGATACCTTAAGAAGGATACAAGAGAGTAATGATAGCAAGATTGCCAATTAAGATGCCCCCCATTTGTATCCCCACTCAACAACAATTTGGAATCCGTCCAAGGACCAAAGTGCCTTTGTGAGAGGCTCTATGATTGAGATATAAGATTCTGAAAGCTTAGTGTATTCCAAAACCAAGGAGAGCGATTTTGAGAAGACTAGCTTGTACCCAGGTGCCTGAATCCCTGACTATGGTCCCAGCAACATTCCCCAAAACAGCTCTGTATCCATCAAAATTGACAGAAGAAGGTCCTCATCTGGCAAGACCAATCAGTAAAAACTGGAAATGGTGTTTGCTCCTTCAAATGCACAGATACTATGGTCAGCCTACATACAGCATACAAATCAGGCACACATAACACCATCAAAAGAAACTAATAAACATCCAGACTGACCTCAAAGAAATGAAGATCTATGATTTGTCTGACAATGAACTCAACAGTCACCTTAAAGAAACTCAGCAAAATTCAATAACAATGGTAAACAACTAAATGAAATGAAAACAACAATGCATGAACAAAATCAGAAGTTTAAACAAGAAAGAGAAACCAAAATCAGAAGTTTGATCAAGAAAACGAAAAAAAGAATCAAACAGAAAACCTGGAGCTGAAGAATAAAAGGACAGAACTAAAAATCAATAGAAAACTTCAACAGACTTGATTATGCAGAAAAAAAGAATGAGAGAACCCAAACAGAGATCATTTGAAATTAGCCAGTTATAGGAAACAAAAAGGGAATAAGAAAGAGTGACGGAAGACCACATGAATTATAGGGCACCACCAAGCAGATGAACAGTCACATCACAGCAATTCCAGAAGACAGAAAAAAGGGTAGAAAGCTTACTTCAAGAAATAATAGCTTAAAACTTCAGTTCCCAAATCTTGGGAGAGAGAAATAGCAAGTACAGAGAACCCCAAGCAAGACCAGGCCAGAGATTATTCCAAGACACATTATAGTCAAAATATTAAAACAAAAAGACAAAGAAAGCATTTTGAAAGCAGCAAGAAAAAAATGAATCATTACGTACTAAGGGAACCCCTTAAGGCTATCAGCACATTTCTTTGCAGAAACCTTGCAGGCTAGGAGAGAAAGACTTAATATATCAAAGTGCTAAAAGAAAAACAAAAGCCAACCAAGAACACTGTTTGGGGAATTAAAAATGAAGGTAGTCTTGTTCAGGCTTCAAAAGTAGGGGAGCATGCCTCTAACCTACGTCTGACCTTGCCTGGACTACATGCCTGCTTGCATGCATGAACACCAATCGTTACCAGCAAGTCAAGCAAGCAGCACTTCAGATAAGAAAGCAAGTGCTTTATATTTGATCACTTATTTATTTTTGGGTCTGTCTGCTCCACAGGTTTTCTCTAGTTGCAACGTGCTGGTTTCTTACTGTGGTGGCTTCTCGTGTTGCAGAGCACGGGCTCAGTAGTTGTAGCATATGGGCCTAACTGCTCTGCAGCATGTGGAATCTTCCCGGCCCAGGGATTGAACCGGTATCCCTGCATTAGCTGGCTGAGTCTTAACTACTGGACCACCAGGGAAATCCAGCCTTGGAATTTCTTAAGCCCCTGGGGACCTAACCAGGCCCCCAGAGTCTAAAGAACTTTATGACTCACAAGATGAAACAAACAGCATTGTTAAAGTTAAAGAAAAACCAGAACTACATTTTTGCATGCAAACTATTATCAGTTTGTGGCCTAGGATCATAAGCAGGAGCTCCTAAAGCTGCAATCTGAAGTCTGGCCTGTGTGGCGGATGTATTGGCAGGACCCTTTCCCAATCAGGACTCCAGACTGCTGTTATGTGGGACTTCCAGCACTGTCCAATACTAGATCAATGTGGGTGTTGGCCCAGTGTACAGATGTATGTGCTATTACTTCTCTCTACTGTTTCTATTTCTTTTCTTTTAATAACTGTACACTGAAATTAAGCCAAATTAATTATTGAATATTAAATATTGAAACTGTTTATTTGTGTTTAACAAGCAGTTTCTTTTGTTAACTAATCCTTTGAAACCAAAATAAAAGCACAACTTTCAGCAAAACAAACACTGGCAAAACTGTCCTTCAGAAATGAAGGAGAAATAAAGCCATTCCAGTCAAACAGAAGTTGACCGAGCTCATGAACACGAAGTCTGTTTTATAAGAAATGCTAAAATGATTTCTTCAAGTTAAAATGAAGAGACCTTAAGTAATAACATGAAAACATATAAAAGTATAAAACTTAACTGGTAAAATTAAGTATGCAGGTCAAATTCAGAACACATTATACTGTAATTGTACATGTAGTGTAAGTTAAAAAAACAGTAATACATTTTGCACAGCAAAGGAAACCATAGACAAAACAAAAACACAACCTACAGAATGGGAGAAAATATTTGCAAAGTGACTGACAAGGCATTAATCTCCAAAATACACAGAGTTCATGCAGCTCTATATAAAAACAACAATCCCAATCAAAAGGAGACAGAAGATCTTCTAAAGACATACAGATGGCCAAAAAGCACATGAAAAGATGCTGAGCGTCACTAGTTATCACAGAAATAGAAATGAAAACTACAATGATGTATCACCTCACACTGGTTAGAATAGCTAATATCAAAGTCTACAAAAATAAATGCTGGAGGGGGAGTGAAGAAAAGAGAACCCTCCTTCACTATTGGCGGGAACATACACTGGTTATAACCACTATGGAGAACAGGATGGAAGTTCCTTAAAAAAACTAAGACTTTAACTACCGTCTGACTCAGCAATCCCACTGCTGGGCATGTATCTGCAGAAAACCGTAATTCAACAAGACACACGCGCCTCAATGTTCACTGCGGCACCATCTACAACAGTCAAGACGCTGTTGTTGTTGTTTAGTCACCAAGCTGTGTCCAACTCTTGTGACCCCGTGGACTGTAGCCCTCCAGGCTCCTCTGTCCATGAGATTTCCCAGGCAAAAATTCTGCTGGAGTGGGTTGCCATCTCCTTCTCCAAGGGATCTTCCCAACCCAGGGACTGATCAAATTCGCATCTCCTGCTTGGCAGGTGGATTCTTTACCACTGAGCCACCAGGAAAGCCCAGCCAGACATGGAAGAAACCTAAATGTCCACTGACAGAGGAATGGATCAAGATGTGGTACATACACCTAAAGGAATTCACTCAGCCACGCCATCTGAAGCAACATGGATGGACCCAGAGATTAACACATTAAGTCAGACAGAAAGACAAATATCGTATGGTATTGCTCATATGTGAAATCTAAATGTTTTTCAAAAATGATATAAATTAACTTACAAAACAGAAACAGACTCACCCATTTCAGAAACAAACCTATGACTGCCAAAGGGGAAACTCGGGGGAAAGGGGTAAATTAGGAGCATGGGATTATCATACACACATTACTATATATAAAGGAGATAACCAACAAAGACCTATTGTACAGCACAGGGAACTCTACTCAATATTCTACTACAAACTATATGGCAAAGGAATCTGATTAAGAATGAATATATAGAATCACAGAATCACTACACTGTACACCTGAAACTACACAACACTGTAAATCCACTATATTCCAATAAAATTCTTTTTAAAAAGGAGTACTTACAGAAAAATACAGAAAAACCAAAAACAATACTAACAACTACAACTCCAATAATTTGTTACTAGATGCAGAATATGAAGACATATAAAGTATGACATCAGTAGTGTAAAACATGCGATGAGGATAAGTAAACTGTAGAGTTTCTCTAAACAATTGAAGGTAAGTTGTTATCAGCTTAACACAGACTATTGTATCTGTAAGATATTTTATGTAAGCTTCATGGTAAACACAAACAGAAACCTACATAGATACATAAAATACAACAGAGAAATTAAAGTACACTACTACAGAAAATAAGTCAGAGATGAAGACAGCAAGAGAGGAAGAAATGAACAAAGGAACTAAAAAAAAAACAAAAAAAACCCAGTCAGAAAACAATTAACAAAAACACAGTAAAAAGTCCTTACATATCAGTAACTATTTTAAATGTAAATAGACTAAATTCTCCAATCAAAAGACACAGAATGGCTGAATGGATTAAAAAAACCCACAAGATCTAACAGTATGTGGCCTACAAAAGAATCACCTGAGCTTTAAGGACACAGAAAGACTGGAAGTGGAAAGATATAAACGGCTGAAAGTGAAAAGATATAAAAGTTCTATGCAAATAATAATCAAAATTGATGAGGAGCCGCTCTAATTACATAAAATAGAATAAACTTTCAGTCAAAATTAGTGCTAAGAGACAAAGAAAATCACTAGACACAGTGATGAGGGGTCAACTCATCAAGAATACATAAAACAGTTGTAAACTTATATGCAACAAAACACTGGTGCATCTAAATATCCAAAGCAAATATTAGCATAACTAAAGGGAGAAATACAGAGGAATATAATAGAAGGGAACTTCAATATCCCACTTCCAACACTGGTTAGATCATCCAGACAGAAAGTTAATAAGGAAACAGCAGACTAAATAACACGTTACACTAAATGCCAGATGTAGCTAAAACTAAATTATAACCAGAAGATGTATTTCCTACCCTTGCACTAAAATACTACATACCATGCAAACACCTACTTTTCTAGCCCAATTCTCAAATCATGTAACCGGGGCCTTTCCAAACATGATAGTTTACAGCAAACTCTCCCTCTTTGGAGAGCTTATTATTTGCTCCTCTCATTTGGTATTCCTATCTTGTCTTCCCAGTTAGAATACGAGCACTTAAAGAACAAAAACTAGAACACTTCCAAGAATCCTCTAAAAATGTCATGAATCTTAGAAGATAGATGTGTGTGTATGTGCTCAGTTGCTCAATCATGTCCGACTCTCTGCGATCCCATGGACTGCAGCCCGCCAGGCTCCTCTGTCCATGGAATTCTCCAGGCAAGAATACTGGAGTGGGTTGCCATTTCCTTCTCGAGAGAGTAGAAAAATACATAATATTTACTAGTTAATTTCTTAGCACTTTTTTCTATAACCGCAGAAATCCTTTATTTACAAACTTTTATTTTTAATATTCTTAAATCCTATTCTTTATTTGGGATATTTTCATACATACTTGGTGGATCAGCATTTTCATCTCCAGGAGTATTTGCAGTTGACAACAGCTATGAAACAGGAAAAAATAATAATGATAGGTAAAATCCAGAATCTCAAACAATCTGAGCATAGCAACATTAAGATAAGTTTATCTTAAGTACTATACACATGCTTTGAAAACTGGGTAACTTACATACTGCACTTTGCTATGTTTTATCTTAATCACCATAAAATATTTCCTTAAACTTCAGCTAATTCCAAATTAGAATTCAAGTATCAGGAAAGCAGGAAAAAGTACTAATGGTTTCTCATTCCACTTAGAAAGTTATATTTCAGCTTAACCACTCTCTGAGGTTTCAAATTCCTAAAAAGTTAACTTTTATTTTTCTCAAAAAGAAGGAGGAGATACTAAAGACTCTTCTCCAACCTTACCACAAATTTGTATAGGGGCAGGTTGTGTGACTTTTCAAAAAACTAAAAAATAATTTTTTAAAAGCCATGAACAAACAGGATAGTCTGAAAATAAAACTTAAAAGTGTCATTAAGATGGACATAAAACATACAACTATAATTAAATTTGAAAAGATATAAAGATCACTTCTAATCATATTTTATAATTATTATTTAGGAGAATCCAATGTTGCCAATTATAAAAACATATTTACCTGTTCAAGAAGATGAGGATATCTAGCTTGAATCTCACCAACAAACTCCTGCCCTTTCATGCGTATCAAGAACTCACACCTAAAACATAAGAGGAAAATTTTTTAAATTCTTTTATGCCAAAAATATACTCTGATCATTCTAGAAAAGCGGTTTTCAAACTCTTGGACTATATCCCATAGTACAAACATTTTACATCACAACCTAGTACACATACACATCTAACAGGAACAAGATTCTCATAAAACACCACAAATTCTTACTATGTATTGATACATTCTGATATTTGTATTTGATTACATTAATATAATAACAACAATAAACGAGTCTGGACCTCAAAGGAGAAAAAGGTAAGACTTTAAAAATGCTGTTCTAGACAATTTACTTTGGGAGTTTAACATAAGTTTCAGAAACTGTAATGTGGTATGCCTTAAATATGATCTTTCACAAAATGACTGCTGATCCTTCTCCACTTTCCACTCTTCCATTATACAGGAAGCACAAACCCCCTAAAAAAAATAAGAGTATCAAGTATTTTCATCTATATATACTGTGACAGTGTTTCCCAAATACCTGCTTTCAAATTACTAGAATTTCTCAATGGTTATTCCGGGAAGTTTATATAACATCTGTTTCTGTTTCTTCCCTTCTGTTTTTTCAACAAATGGACATAGACAACTCAATATTCATAAATATTAGCGTTGATCTATGCCCATATTGTACTCAGAAACAAACTAAAAATGGACCACATGCTTAAATACAAAACCCAAAACAATATAACTTCTAGAAGAAAACACAGGAAACAATCTTTTTGTCCTTAGGTTAAGTAAAGATTTCTTAGCTAATAAACCAACAGCATAATCCATAAAAGATAAAACTGATAAACTGACATCATCAAAATTAAAAACATCTGCTCATCAAATACAGTTAAAAAAATGAAAAAACAAGTCACAGACTGAAATGTTGCAAAACACATCTGATGCAGAACTTGTATCTAGAATACATTAAGAACTCTCAAAACATAGCAATTAAAAAAAAACTTCTTTAAAAGAGACACTTTATCAAAGAAAATACAGTTCCAAGAATGAAGATTCCACAGATACCAAGGGTTGACTGTACTGTGTCATATGAGGAACTTGAGCACCCGTGGATTTTGGTTTCTTGAGGGGAAACCCTGGGAGTGTCCTGGAACCAATTCCTTGCTGACACTGAGGGACAATTTACATAGACAGCAAATAAACATCTAGATAGCAAATAAACATCATTAATCACTAAGAAAATGCTAATTAAAATCACAGTGAAATACCACTACACATCTATTAGAATGGCTAAAATCAAAAAGACATTACCACATGTCATTAAGAATCTGGAATACTTGTAGGTCTCATACATTCCTGCTGTGAATTTAAAATGATACAGCCACTTCAGAAAACAATTTGGCAGTTTCTTCTAAAGTTACTATGGTAAACAAAACTTGCCATCCAACCCACTAATCCCAATTCCAAGTATTTAAAGTATTTACCTAAACAAAATGAAAACAAGTTCACAAAGGTTTACTAATTTTTAGAGTGGCTTTATTCATTATTGCTCCAAACTGGAAACAACCCAAATGGCCTTCGAGTGGTGACCGGGGTAGATTTAGTAGAGATCATGTAAGCATGCTCAAGACTCAAGTTCATCATGCCAAGAACATAGCTTGTCATTGTTCCTGATCTTAATATAGTTCTAAATTATTTTTATTCTGGGACTGATTAACTTATAATCATAATGACTAAAGATAGGAAGTATACTGGCTGCTCTATATTTCCTCCTTCCAATAAATTCTAGGAGGACTAAGTTTTTTGTCTTGTCTTATTCACTGTTATATCTCCAGCATCTAAAGTAGTGTTCAGAAGGATATAGGGAAATAGGTGAAAGGGATTTAGAGATACAAAATTCAATGATAAAATAAATAAGCCATGGGGATGTAACGTACATATGGCAAAAAAAATGTGGTCAAAAGCAATTATGACGTCGTTGTTGAAGTGTTAGTCGCTCAGTCGTGGCCAAGTCTTTGTGAACCCCATGGACTGTGGCCCGCCAGGCTCCTCTGTCCATAAAATGTTCCAGGCAAGAATCCTGGAGTGGGCAGACATTCCCTTCTCCAGGGGATCTTCCCCACTCAGAGATCAAACCCAGGTCTCTTGCATTACAAGCAGATTCTTTACTGTCTGAGTCACCAGGGAAGCCCCAAAAGCAATTATACTTCAAAGGAAAAAATTTTGTAATATGGTCAATAATTTTGCAATAACTGTATAGGGGCAGATGGTTACTAGGCTTATCATGGTAACAAATTCATTATGTATGCAAACATCAAATCAGGACACAGCACACCTGAAACATAATATGCAGGTTAACTAGATTTTGATTTTTAAAAAATGATATTAGAAGGGGAAAAAAAGATCATCATGATTTTCCACTGTTACTTCTAACTCTTATTCCTAAGACTCTTGCCACCAGATAATGCTGTTACTGTCCTGAATTATCATGATCAATCAAGATGAATCCCAGTGTTCTTACTGGTCTGCTGCAAAATCAGCATCTGCCAGTTTCATTTTCAACTTCATATGTAATAGTACCACAATTTTTGCCTTTCTCTTTAATTTGGTTCTTCTTCGTTTTGCTTTGGATGGACTTTTCATTTGATTCCATGCTGTTGTGTAAATATTAATACTTATGAAAAAGGAAATTCTTTTGAATGATTATGACTAAAAATGTTGAGAGAAAAAACAGAAATAAAATAAAATAGTATCTAGTAGGCATGCAAATATTTAATACATGAATAAATAAACTGTGTTAAAATACAGTTATAACGATTATCCACTCTGGATTTTCATTTTCTGAGATGAAAGACTATCCACAATTGAAATTTGTTGTTTTCATAAGTGTTTACAAAAAGCACTCCTGGCCTTTTCCCTTATGTAACCATTTCAAGCAAAACACTGATTACAGAAATAAACCAAGATTTTGTTTGGTCTTGCTTTATAAAGGAAAAATTATAGCAAATGAAACACTACTAATCAGAAAGCTGTTTTTGTCTTTTTAATACAGTATTAAATTCCAAATTACAGAAATAAGCCAATCTCATAGAGCCAAGGACAATCAAGTCATTTAAAATTCTGACAACTGGCAATTTCCTGGTGGCCCAGTAGTCAGGACTTGGTGTTTTCACTGCAGCTGTCCAGGTTCAATCCCTGAATGGTGACTGAGATCCCACAAGCCACACGGAGAGGCCAAAAATAAATACAATTATGACAATAAAACATGATTTTTCCTACAAAAATAATTTAGAGATTCCTCATTATTAGGAAAGTCACTCACCAGTCGAAACATTATCTATATGATATGATTCCACTCTTATAAAGTACCTAAAACAGTTGAATTCACAGAGACACAAAGTAGAATGGTGGTTGCCAGGGGCTGGGAATATAAGGAATTAATGAAATGAATACAAGATTCAGTTTGGGAAGATAAAAAAAAGTTTGGAAATTGACAGTAGTAATGAATGAGGAATAAGGTGAATGTACTTAATGCCACAAAACTGTATACTTAAAAATGGATAAAATAGCAAATTTTGTTATGTACATTTTATAATTTTTTAAAAAGACAGTATTACCTATTCCAACTTCCTCATTTTATAGATGAGGAAAGGCTCAAAGGGGTCACATGACTTGTCCAAGTTCATACAACTACTCAATAACATTCCACCAACAGCACTGCCTCTAAATTCTTTCCAGGCTATAGTGAAAAAAAATAGGACATACTGGTAGAAACAGAGTGACTAAAGAGAGACACGTGACATATCACAAAAAGATAAAATTGTACAGGAAAAAAATAATTTACAATTATAATCACTTAAAACTGATTATACAATCAGGTTTTTATTATATGCATTTTTATATTTGTCCTATTCCTAGATTCATTTAATGTCCCTTGTTTTTCTTTTTCTTTCTTTTTCTAACATATCCCCTTTTTGCTCTACTTTACATATTTTTATAATACTTTAAACCAAAATGGAAAATACATAAATGTAATGTATGGCCATAACTGTGAATGAGGCACCAAGAATAAGTTAAATTATATCCTGAATACATGGTTTATAGAAGAAAAAAAATCACAGAATATTCTACAACATTTTTCTACCAAAATAACTAATATTACAATTTGGTGTCTTAAAAGGCTAATTCTCTAATGGTATAAAGAAGCTTTGTTACACTGAAATGTAAACTTAAAACACGCAAACATGCCTACATCTTTTACGCACAGAGTTGTGTATACAAATACCTTTCAAAACAATTACCTTGGAAACCATTTGGCGTGTTCTACCCATGGGTCATCTCCAGATTCCCAACACCTTAAGCCACCATCGCAACAAAAGCACTTGACATCATCGTTGCGACCTAAAGAAAACGTAAGAATAACTGCGTACACGCGTGTTCTAATATATTAATCAAAATGAACTACATAAAACGTATAGCTATACATTTTCTTACCTACATAATAGAAACCAGCACTGGCAAGCTGCTCGGGCTGAACTGGGACAGTAGACGGCCAGCACAAGAATGTTCTCAGGCGAGCCTCATGTGTCTGCATACTCAAATTTGAAATGCTGAACCTCAGCGTTGCCAGAGAATTTTCCAAAAATGGACAGTTGGGAAAGTGTCTCTGGTGTTCTGACATAGCATCATCCTTTGGTCCCCAGTTATTTAGTGTCCCACCACAGGCAAAGCAGGCTACCCTGTCTCCAGGTCCTATATAATAAAAGCCAGCTCTTGCCAATTCTGATGGTGACAGAAATGTTAATGGCCATATTTGATAAGTAAGAAATCTCGCTTCTTCAGTACTCATGGCATAACTGTAGGGGTTAGTCCTCAATGGGGAAAAGTCTTCGACTGCTCGAGAATCAATAGGGTTTGGTGAAAGGTTGGAATAAGAACCACTGAAAGATCTACTATGTTCCAAAGTGGGTGATAATGAGTGAGTAAAACTGTTTCTCATTGGAGAAGAAGCATTCTTAGAAGTGGATTCCAGACTAGTAACAGAAACTAGATTCTGAATAAAGCTACAGCTTGGATACAGTTGTTTATGCTTCTCAATAGGATTGTCTCCTTGTTTCCAGTTATCCAGCATCAGGCCACAACAGAAGCATTTGACCTTGTCATTCACACCAGTGTAATAAAAACCAGCACGAGCAAGACTCCTTTCTGAGACAGGAACACCGGTGGGGAAAGTTGAATATGTAGACATTCGGTAGAGCTCACAGGAAAAGTCGTATGTCATTTTTTGGTTGTTGTCAATTGTCCAATTTGACAAGACTGTGCTATCTTCCATCACACTCTTAATTTTTTGATACAAGGGATCCAAGAAAAGTCTTTGGGAGGTAGTTTTGTGCATGAGTGATTTTTACTTGTTGACAGCAAAAATCCTTTACATGAAATTTTTCTTCTCTTCACATTAGGTTTTTTTTTTTTTTTACCATAAAAAAGAATCAAATGATAGGCTCCTACTTATGTAAAATTCACTACACCTTCTTTACTGGATTTACATCTGAATTTATACTCAGGTAGGATGACTCTCTCTCCTATATTATCAAAATACTACTTAACACTCTTTAGGACTAGATTTACTCAAGTGCTATCTGTTCACTATTTGATATAATACTAACTTAACAGTCTGAAAGAAGTTGAGACACTTTTGAAAATATGTTAACACTCCTTGATTTTTCAAGGAAGTTTATATCCCCAAAATTCTAAACAAAGACACAATAATTATGCCTTTAATTTGTTTTTGGTTACAAACTACAAAGCCTGGATATCAAGCCAACTAATGGCTATTCTACAAGAGAAAAAAACTATATGCAGACTTCTTTACCTCCAAGCACTTAAATATATTTTTTATAAAAAAATCTTCTATTATTCTAGTAAACAATAAGTCTTCATATGGTCACATTATCTAAAGGCTAATTTCACATAGCTTATCATCGTAGTATTTACTTAAGAGGGTTAAAGTAGCTTCAGTTAACAATTTTGGAGGATGTCAACACCTACAAGCATTGTTGAACCTAAATCTGTTATACTGTGTCCGATGTTAAAACTTACAAGCTGATAACTCATCTTTGTTAATACTGTCTATATTTGTTTTCATTTCCTGCAGCATCAATATTATGTTGTATTTCTTCTTAACTTTACATACCACTTTATTATACTTGGTCAATTGAAGGTATTCTCTCCAAACACCTAACTAGTTAACCATAAAGTTTCTACAGCAGAACCTTTTTACATAACTTGTCTTTCATTTAAGAATCATGCATCTATAATATCACTCATTTTGTATTTAAAGATAAATCAAGTTTATGAAGATACAGCTTGACTATTATAGTATTATCACAAATGCCTAACAAGATCCTCTATCACCAATACTGCTCATGCATAATATGCCAGTAATTAACTCTACTAGCCTTGTTTCTGAAAACCCTTCATATTTTAAAAGTATAAGTCATACACAAAATTACACTCCACAGAATTCAAACTATATCCCTTTATAAAGTTTCTGGGTGTCCATAATGGGATTTATTACTGCAGGGGAAAAAAATGAGAGGAAAAAAGTAAATTCTCCAGGGCTGTAAATCTGAAAAGAAAAAACAAAAGCTATTTCAGAAAACTGCATTTTCACGGTGAATACAATTTATATATTCTTTTCAACTTATTCAATAAATTCTAAAAGTAATTTACACTTTAGATGATACATCTTAAATTTCAGCAATTTGTCACCAAAACTAATTAGAAAAGCTCTTTATCAAAATAAACGCAATATATTGCCCAGAGCATTAAATATGCAGTTCTTTTAACGTACAACTTTGAGGAAAGATGGACACAGAAACCTATTTTGTTCTTGGTCTCCTCTCTTCCTCTGGTGACAACTTCAATACACACTTTAAGGGTAGTATCTCCGGCAGTTTGCTAGAGGCAAAGAGGCACTAGTGCTGAAAGAGACGGCACCCATCAGCAACAGTGCTGCAGTTATTTAGACGACACAACAGACGGCAGACCACTCCAGTATTGCCTGGAAAATTCCATGGACAGAGGAGCCTGGCGGGCTACAGCCTCTGGGGTCGCAAAGAATCCGACATGACTGCGCGTTCACAATGTTCTTTATTCTTTAGTATCAAGTCTCTCCACAACTCGGGAAACTCACCCGTGAGAGTAAAATGCGTCAGGAGCTCATTAATAAATGATACCCCTTTTAACTCTACAATGCCCTCACAATCCAAAGCAACAGCCACAGCAGCTGAAGAACAACACACCTCACAACGGCTCTGCGAAACACTGGCCTTGGGAATGCGACCCCTTGCAAGAACGCCTCCGTTACACCAGAACTTGGCGTTCTGTCTTGACAGACTTCTGTCCACAAGCACCCTACAGTGGTTTGCCCTCTAAAAGCAAACCTGAGGCTTTGGGGGTTGAGGCCGAGAGACAAGACTGCAAGGGAAAAGAAGGGAAACCGGAATTTTCATTTCCCAGCGCTCTCTCTCACAACAGACAGCGGACCACGAAAGAGGCAGAGCGCGGCTGGCGCGATCTGAAACCGGAGACCCCGCTCCCACAGAACTGTCTTCCTTCGAACACACTGAACAAAACACCACCGAGGGCTAAGTTTAAAACCCTGCGGAAGCTTGACCAACTTCTTGGGCTGAGTCCAGTGGCCACAAAAGTGGGCGGCGGCCAGAGGAGGCTTGCCAACAGGTCAACTAAAAAAATTTACTTTCGACTCCAACTTTTGGAGTTGGGGCTTCCGAATGAAACAGCGTCGGCGAGAGTGAGGAGAGCGGAGAGCTCGCCGCGACCCCCCAAGCTCCCGGCCGAAGGGCCCCGGCCCTGTCGTCCCAGTCCTCCCAACCGCAGCCGCAGGGAAGTGAGCGCCACACAGGCCCGCGCGCCCCAAGCCGCCTCGCACCGCGGGGCCCGGAAGGAGCTGCACTCACCGCGGGGGCCGGCGCAGCAAACGCGGGAAACGGCTCGGCCGCCCGGAGCCTCCTCAGCCCCTTGAACAGCGACGCCGGCAGCAGGGGCGGCCGGGTGGCTGGGCTCCAGCGCTCCACAGCCTCCCCGCCCCCGCGAGGCCCACACCGACGCCCGTGACGTCAGCGCGCCGGCCGTGACCACGTCACGCAGCCCGAGGGCGCCGGGGCGTCTGCGGGCGGAAGTGCGGGTCCGGGGCGGCCCGTCGAGCGCGCGCGGGCAAGAGGGGCCGGCTGTCGGTCAGCTGGCAGAGGCGGCGGAGCTGGGCCTTAGCTTGGTATTTGACCTTTCATCTGGCGGCGTGGGCATTCTGACCTTTCCTTCCCCCGCCGTCCCTGACCTTCTCCTGAAGGGGACGTGACGAAGCGCGAGCCGCGGGAAGCCCTGCGGAAACGCCCCTGTGCGGGCGAAGCGCCTCTTCCCGGCGTCGCGCGTTCGGGGTCCGGCCCCGGCCGACTCCCCGAGTGAGGCCTCCCCTCAGCGCGGGTGACCACGTCCCGGGGTGGAGGCAACCTGCCGGCGTTTGGGCTTCCATTAAACGATACTTGTGACGGTCTCAGCGGCCGCGTAACGTCAACCTTCGACAGCTGGCCGTGGAAATGCGGGAAAAGTGTTGGACGACAGGACAGCATTAGAGAATTAAGTTTATAATCAGACACTGTATCTGTTATTTTTAAACTTTTGTTTTTCTGTTCTGGAGGCAGATGCACTGACGAAAGTGTTCTAATTTCAGAAAGTCATCACGAGCAACAGAAACGGTGTTTCAGGCCAGGCCTCACTCCTTTTTTTAATCTGAAGGTGGCTAGAATGGAATGTATACATTCATACGTGTTGTTCCGTCGCCAAGTCGGGTCTGATGCTTTGCAACCCCATGGACTGTAACACACCAGGGCTGCCTGTCCATCACTGTCTCCGCAGAGTTTGCCCGAGTTCATGTCCATTGAATTGGTGATGCCAGCCAACTGTCTCATCCTCTGTGGCCCTTTTCTCCTGCCCTCAATCCCAACATTTCAAAGTCTTTTCCAGTGAGTGGGTACATTCATATGCATGTATATGTTAATCGTGAAGGAACCACAGAGGAGCCCTTATCAATGACGTTTGTATAGTTAAGTGACATGTTTGTATAGTGATATAAAAATCGTAAATACAAAATCTTGGTTTGCTCCCCTCTCTAGCAATGTGTGAACAGAGTGGATACAGTAAATATTTGCTATATTGCAGCAAGGGAATTTTTTAGTTTATGTTTTGTGAAGACACTCTTTGTGAATGCTATCAGATGATTTCTTCTCTCAGGGGAACCCCAAGGGGGCAAATATTTCAAAAACTTCCAAATAAGCTACTTAATTAGGCAGCCGGGGGAATTCCAAGACCCTGAACCATTTCCCATTTCCTGTCCCTGTCATTTCTGCCTACCAGTCAGTCACAGAACAGGAGGGCTTCTGTTCGAGTGTTAATAGTAAAAAGAAAGTATTCGTAACAGATTGTGATACAGAGAAAAGAAATGCTGTGACTCCCAATGACTAAAAACTTCCAAATATGCACATGAGGTTTCATAGTAGTTCAGTATTTAGTTCAAGTTACAATTTCCCTGAAAGTTACCCAACTTTCTTTTTATGTGTGGGAAAATAAATATAGCAAGAACTGTTCATTCTGGATTCAAGACTATTTCTCATTTTCAATTCTTGTCCTGACCAAAACAGCATAAGGGAAAATTCATATTTCAAAAACTGAAAGTCCTTAGATATTTCCCAAAAAAGTTGTGTAATAACATTCAGGTATAATAAATAACTATAACTTTAACCCTGTATAACCTTGTAGTTGAATGTTAAATTTATTGTTGCCCACTTACTCAGTTAATCTTTTTAATATTTACAGTGTAGAATTGCTGGTGATTTTTTAAAATAAGGTGTGTGTTTCTACTGAGGTTGCTATCCTAATATTTTTCACATTTATGTCAACAAAATGTTGACAGGATCCAAGACAATTTTGAAGAAGGATATTAGATTGAAGGGCCTTATCCATGAGATAATGAGTTATATAGTAAAGTCACAGTAATTAAGATAGTACTGAATTAGCGCCAGGATGGACAAATAAAGGAACAAGATACAGTGCCTAGAAATATATATATGAACCTGACATTGGTATTATATTACATATCAGTGAGAAAAGGATTTAACTGGTCAATAAGTGATAATGAGTGGTTACTCTAATGAAAAATAAAATTAAATGATAACCTAAACTGTTAAAAAAAAGTTCTAATGGGTAAAAACCCTAAAGTGAGCAGCTATCTGTATGAATCTAGGGATTTTAACACTTTATGAGTTATAATCCTTTGTAGTTATTCTCAATAGACCAATGGGAGCTTATTTATGTTGGCTTCTGAGTCCTTTTTTAAAAATTTATGTGTATATTTTAAATACTTATTTATTTGACTGTGCTGAGTCTTAGTTTTGGCTCACAGAATCTTCGATATTTGTTGCAGCATGCAGGACCTTTAGTTGTAGCAAACCCAGGCCCCTGCATTGAAAGCACAGTCTTAGCCACTAGACCACCAGGTAAGTCACTCCTGAGTCCTTTAGAAATGGCCCTGGTAGTCTTTGATTGCTTTCCATACTGGCTTTATACATCTCTTACCCAGTAATTATAACAAGCAATTTATTCAAAGTGCTCTGTTCCCTTTAGTGGAGGTATTTAAGACCATAATCTGAATGTCTGTGGTACTGTTACTCAGTTGTGAAGCCATTTGGTGTCATATCAGGGGCTCTGAAGAGCTGCTAGTCCTCTGTGTCTCAGTGCAGAATTCAGTGAGAGGCAAAGTGGTAGATAAGAAGTGATTTATTAGAATAAGATGCTTGTGAAGCTTACAAGCAGGCAGGAAAGGGGGTGCCATGCCCCAGGATCTTACTGGGCTAGAGTTTTATAATCAAAGGAAAATTGAAAGAGGGAGAAGAACTTGTCTTTCTTGAGTAGACCTCAGAGTACTTTCCATTGAGTAGACTTTATTTTGGCGGGGGGCTCCAGAATCACTGCAGGTGGTGACTGCAGCCATGAAATTAAAAGGAAATTAAACTTCCCTTGGAAGGAAAGTTATGACCAACGTAGACAGCATACTAAAAAGCAGAGACATTACTTTGCCAACAAAGGTCCGTCTAGTCAAAGCTATGGTTTTTCCAGTAGTCATGCATGGATGTGAGAGTTGGACTGTAAAGAAAGCTGAGCGCCAAAGAATTGATGCTTTTGAACTGTGGTGTTGGAGAAGACTCTTGAGAGTCCCTTGGACTGCAAGGAGATTCAGCCAGTCCATCCTAAAGGAAATCAGTCCGGAATATTCATTGGAAGGACTGTTGCTGGAACTGAAACTCCAATACTTTGGCCACCTAATGTGAAGAACTGACTCATTGGAAAAGACCCTGATGCTGGGAAAGATTGAAGGCGGGAGGAGAAGGGGACAACAGAGGATGAGATGGTTGGATGGCATCACCAACTCAATGCACATGAGTTTGAGTAAACTCCGGGAGTTGGTGATGGACAGGGAGGCCTGGTGTGCTGCAGTCCGTGGGGTCACAAAGAGTCGGACATGACTGAGCGACTGAACTGAACTGAACTGAGTAGACATCATGCTTCCATCATCAGTTCCTCCTCCAGGCTAAGCAGGAAAGTTTTCTTGTTCCCTACATGGTCAATTTAAGTCCACAAGTTAACTGTTCTTTATGTGTTCAGAGAACATGTCCTACGAATCATTAACTTACTGAACTCACTGAGATATGTGGGTTTTATCCCACCGTTTTATTGTTTGGGGGCATGTCTCGTGCTTCTGCTGCATGGTTTTGTTGCTAAGCAAGCCTGCTTGGTTTTGTGGTTAAGCAAACCTGCTTTCTTGAGTAATCATTAACTTACAAGGGTCGCCCATGTTTTTTCTACTTATAATGTCCTAGTGAGATTAACTATTTAATCACCTACTTTGTCCCTTTACTCTGTTCCTATCAGCTGTATTTTTCTTATAACCTGTTCTGTGGACAAAGCTGGGTAACCCTTGATTGTACATCTTTAACTCCCTTCCTTCACACTGAAAAATCTTTATTCTCACCTCCATTTTCTTCCTGCCCTGTAGGCAATGATTTAAACATTTTTATGGTTCTTCTTTTAATTCTAAAAATATAATTATGTATATTTATCCATATATTTTTTTATTAAATAAATGGTAGCATACTTTTTCCAACCTTTTCCACTTACTAATTCTGGAGATCACTCAATACTAGTATAGATAGATTTCTCATTTCTGCACAGTACTCCATTGTGTCAATGTAGCACTTACATAGTCAACTAGTCCCTCTTGGTGAAAAAATTAATCAGTAGATCTAAGAAAGAAATGGAAAATTTATTTGAGCCAAATTGAGTGTTATAACCCAGGAATAGCTTCTCAGAAAGCTCTAAGAACTGTTCTGCCCCTTAGAGGTCAAAGCACAGTTATATCAATATAAGTTTTTGAGACAGAGGGCTGTATATTAAGTGATGTATTACTGACAGTTTATACAATCAAGCAAGTAGTGGGTTATGGGTCATTGTGGCCCCTTCCTAGATTAAGAAGGACTGTTATCTTTTAAGGAAGTGTCTTGTTGGTGTCAGGAGAATAGAATGTTGCTCTGTATAGTTGAGCAGGTATTTCTGCAAATGGAGAGGTCTGGTCGATGTATAAGGCAGATACATAATGCGCAGTGTCGGGAGAGAGGAGGCCAAAGGGCTGAGAAAATTTTTTTTATGTTTGATTCTTTCTTGTCTTGCTATAAAATGTAATTTTATTTCATATACCGTAATGTATACCGAAAATATTCAACTACTTCCCTATTGATGGACATCTGGGTGGTTTCCCCTCTTTTGCTATTACAAATAATACTGTAATGAATAGTCATGGAAATTTTGTTTTAGGATTCTTAGGTCAAATGGCAAATTCATATGTAATTTTGCTACACATGATCAAATACCCCTTCCCTTTCATGGAAGTATTAGTATTTTGCAATCCAGTTAGCAATGTATGTAATTTCCTTTTTTCTACACCACTTCATCTGGGAGATGGGCTTCCCTGGTGGCTCAGCTGATAAAGAACTGGCCTGCAATGTGGGAGACCTGGGTTCGAGCCCTGGGTTGGGAAGATCCCCTGGAGAAGGAATGGCTACCCACTCCAATATTCTGGCCTGGAGAATTCCATGGACTGTATAGTCCATGGGGTCACAAAGAGTTGGGCACAACTGAACGACTTTACTTCACTTTCATCGAGGAGATATGTTGTCAAACTTTTGAATTTTTGCCAGTCTGTTAAATAGTATTTTAGTGTAGTTTTAATTTCATTGCTTTATGGTGAGTGAGATTGATAATCTTTTCAGTGCATCAGTTGCATATGTAATGGTAACTTAATTTTTTAGGAAGTATAAAAGAATGTTAGGATTTATTATGTGATATTATTAAAGAAAAAAATTGTTCTGACACTTGTCAAAACATTAACAAGTAATGAACAACAGAAAGGAAGACTTAACTCAAGACTGTTGCAATAAAGCATTGCAATGGGGAGAGAGATCAGGCTCAACTCTGAATACCACAAAGATAGCTGAGAATTTATAGCCAACCAGTGGAATGAAGGGGTCAGTGGATGTAAAATTACTTAGTGGAGACAACAAGGGCAGGTAGATCCTTGCTGAAGATTGACTGAGGGCTTATATATATCAAAGGTGGAAGATAAAGAATTTAATCAGATATTAAGGTTTGGCACATTCTCACTAACATGAGATTCTTGCTAAGACTGGGCTAGATAGGCCAAAGATGCATTGGGGAGTGACAAATGGAGAAGGCACTGATTTAAATCTACGGAGCGAACTTGACCCTGGTTTACTGTGTTTTTCCTGGTAACTTCCCCGTAACTCGCCTCCTCACACCCTTCTTTCTTTTTGTTGTGAGGTGAAAGTGGTATTTAAGCCTGTGGCTTAGTCCATCTCAGGGAGTTACTCAGCTTCCCCAGGGTATCTCCCATGTATACATGAGGTAGATACGTGAAACTTCTGATGTTTTCTTGTTAATAGTCTTTTATTACAGGGGTCTCAGCCAAGAACTCAGAAGGGCAGAGGGGAAATTATTTTTCCTCTCCCTCCCATCAGCATATCCCATAAGGAAGGAGACACTTCCTCTGCCCCTCCGAGGTTCTTCAGCTGAGATACTGGAGACTAGACTGGCCAAAGAGAGAGTGGCAAGAGAAAAACAAGTTTATTAACATGTGCATTACATGCGTATGAATAAGAATCCTCAGTGATGAATAACATTAAAGATGGGATTAGAACTTGGGTTTTAATACCAGCAAAGAAAAAGAGGTTTGGGGTTTCTGGGTGAGAATCAAGATATAGGAAGGTAATCAGGAAAAGCATGGTAAATAAGAATTGTTTAGTAAGGTTTGTTTTGCAGATTTGAGTCCTTGTCTTCTCCTTTGATAAGAGTTTTAAGAGTCATCTTTAAGATACTAAAGAGCATGACAAAATAATCCATTTTCCAAAAGTACACTTTGGGGTGGCATATTCTGGTACCCCTCAATACAAGAATGAAATGTATACTTTCCTGAATTTTTGAAGTATTTTGTTTAAAAAATTAAATAAAACCCAACGCATTAAAAATTTGGAAATTTTGGTCATGTCATAATTTTCTTCCCCAACTTCTAGTTGCTTACAACATCCCAAGTATTACCTTTCCATCTGTTGGGAAAAAAAAATCACTATTTGTATTAAGTTCATGACAGCTTTAAAATTTTGTTGTCTGTAGCAAAAGTCAAAATTTTAATATCAGAAATATTATTTAAAAGCTTAATTAGTGAACTTTATATAAGTTAGAATATCAGCAGCTCTAATTTCAAAAATCAGTGAGTTAATGAAAAACAATGAAATATTTCTATTTGCAGCAACATGGATGGACCTAGAGAGTGTCATACTGAGTGAAGTAAGACAGAGAAGGAAAAATATCATATGACATCCCTTATATGTGGAATCTAAAAGGAAATGATACAAATGAACTTACAAAACAAAAAGAGACTCACTGACTTAGAAAATCAACTATGGTTGCCCGAGGGAGGAGATAATTAGGGAGTTTGGGAAGATCATGTACACACTGCTATGTTCAAAATGGATAACCAACAAGGAGCTATTGTATAGCACATGAAACTCAGCGTTATGTGCCAGCCTGGATGGGAGGGGGACATTGGGGAGAATGGACAAATGTATATATAGGGCTGAGTCCCTTCCCTGTTCACCTGAAACTATCACTACGTTGTTAATCAGCTATACCCCAATACAAAATAAAAAGTTTAAAGTCTGAAAAAAGATCAATGAGTTAAAAATTAGGATGGGACTTCCCTGGTGATGGAGCAGGTGAAAACTCACCTCCCAATGCAGGGACATAGGTTCGATCCTTGGTCTGGGAAGATTCCACATGCCATGGAGCAGCTAAGCCCGTGTGCCACGACTTCTGAGTCCACAGTCTAGAGCCTGTGAGCCACGACTTCCGAGTCCGCAGTCTAGAGCCTGTGAGCCACGACTACTGAAGCCCGTGTGCCTTAGAGTCGCACACTGCAACTATTGAGCCCGCTTGCTGCAACTACTGAAGCCTGCACGCCTAGATCCTGTGCTCCACAAGAGAAACCGCTGCAGAGAAGCCCTCACACCGCAATGAAAGAGCCCATGTACAGCAACAAAGACCTAGTGAAACCAAAAATAAATAAACAAGAAAATAAAAGGACGATCAAGATTTATATAAATGGATTAAAGATGTACCCTGTGAACTCCGCTGGTGCTCTGTGATGACCCAGAGGGGTGAGATGGGTGCGCAGTGGAGGGAGGCCCACTAGGGAGGGTGTATATGTATACTTATAGCTGATTCACATTGTTGTACAGCAGTTATCCTCCGATTTAAAAAGATGCCCCCGGCTTATTGGCTTCATATTACTTTTTCACAACAGACTCAGACTACTAGCTCAAAATCTTTTTATTTATTTATTTATTTTTTCAAAGGGAATGGGTCTCTATATATTTTTTTAAATAAATGTATTTATTTTAGTTGGGGGCTAATTACTTTACAATATTGTAGTGGTTTTTGCTGTACATTGACATGAATCAGGGTTTACATGTGTTCCCCATCATGAACCCCCCTCCCACCTCCTTCCCCATCCCATCCCTCTGGGTCATCCCATTGCCCCAGCCCTGTAGCTCAAAATCTTGCCTATGCCAAACTCAAATTTTTACACATCTAGTTACTTTAACTATATCCTAAATAACCATATTTTAAGGCATTTTGATCCTGCCTGTCTTGCATACCTAGCATCCACAAGACAAATCCTCAGTCTAAGAAACCAAGTCCCTGCGGGCCTTCTGAGATGCATGACTAAGCTGTCTGCAATATCACTTAGACGCGTAAACCTCCTGTCTCGTTTCCCTCCTGCCTGGGAGTTCCCTGCCCTCTTCCCCTCCTGGTGGTGGCCCCACACCTCTGACTGGAAGGTCAGCTTCTGTGAGGAACTGCGCCTTGCCCGAAGCCTGCCAAGCACACCGAAGTAAAGCGCCTTGCGCGCTACTGCCACCTGCTGTCCCGTGCCCTCTTCCCCTCCTGGTGGTGGCCCCACACCTCTGACTGGAAGGTCAGCCTCTGTGAGGAACTGCGCCTTGCCCGAAGCCTGCCAAGCACACCCCTTGCCCGAAGCCTGCCAAGCACACCAAAGTCAAGCGCCTTACGCGCTACTGCCACCTGCTGGTCTTTTCTTTAATAAGCCCCCAAATCCTCACGACTGAGCGACTGAACTGAACTGAACTGAAATCCTCAAACTTGGTAACAAAAGGAAAAGAGCTGCTGCTGGAGAAAAACGGTCACAAGAAGTCATGCTGGCCTACACGAGGCAGAGGGAACCTTGTTCTTTCTATTCGTATTTCCTTTCGAGGAAGGACAAGATAAAAAGACTTCTAGGATCCAAAAAGCTGATGAAGGTCTAGGGAAAGTTTTCCTGTGGTTTTCCAGAAAGCAATCATGAAAGAGAAACTCTGAGCACCTGAATGTAGTAGAACTATTTGAAAGCCTTAGAAGAGTGCAATAAATAAAGCTTTCGATGACTTAGAAAGTTGAGTTCTCTTCACAACGTAGGCAAACTATATGAAATAGTGAAAACATACCCTTTTATAAATGACAGAGCAAAATTATTCAAATCTTTGAAGTATATGCAATATGTCACAATGTATAAAACTTGGGCATGACAGTGAAAGAGATTTTGCTTTAATCTCTGCTGTTTCTCCTTGAGTTGCATGCCTATGAACAAATTATTTAACTCTTTGACTCATTTAAGAATCATGGAGGTGAGTGGCCAAGATAGCAGAGTAGGAACACCCTGAGCTCATCTCCTCCCACAAGCAAACCAAAACTACAACCACTTACAGAGCAACTATTGGTAAGAAAGACTGATACCCAGAAGAAAAGATTGTCTACAACTAACGATATAAAGACAGTGAGATGGGGAGGAGGGGAGGAGACACAGTACAGTCAAGACCTATACCTCCAAGTGGGTGACCCACCAACGAGAGGATAATTAATTACAATTAACAGAGGTTCTCCCAAAGGAACAAGGGGTCTGAACTCCACTTTGGGCTTCCCATGCCAGGGATCCTACATCTGTAAGATTAACCCCAAAATATTTGGCTTTGATGGCTGGTAGGGCTTACACTGGGGAGAGCCAGAGGGTTGTGGGAAATAGAGACTCCACACTAAAAGGGTACATACAAAATCTCACATGTTCCAGGACCCAGGGCAGAAGCAGTCATTTGAAAGGAGCCTTGGTGAGACCCACCTATTGATCTTGGAGAGCCTCCTGGAGAGGCAGGAAGCAAATGGAGTTCACCCTTGTAACATACATGCTGATGACTTTTGGCAGTTTATTCTACCGCTAGGACACTGGTGCTGGGAACTGCCGTTTTGGAATCCTCCCTCTAGCTTATTAATATTAGGACCAAGCCCTGCCCCGCAGGCAGGCTGCCTTAAGACCTGCTGAGGCCATAACCATCCTAGAACATGGCCTCGTCCAACAGAGGGCCCCGAACCTGGCTCCACACACCAGTGGGCCAGCACTAGTCCCAAGAACCCCAGAACACTGCAGCTAGGGACCTGGGGACACAGCTCTATGCACCAGTGTCCACCGGTGAGCAGACATTGGCCCCAAGGTTCCATGGGCCCAAGCCCCACCCATCAGCGAGTTAACACACCAACTCCAGAACCCCAGGGCCCTGCAGCCAGAGATCCCAGGACTTAACTCCATCTACCATGCCTGAACCAGCCCCAAGAAGCCAAGGCCCTACCCACTAGTCAGTACGTGGGCACAAGTCCCATGACCATTGCAGCCCCACAGACCACCACGGCAGGACCCAGCCCATCCGTCAGTAAGTCAACACCAGCTCTGAGACACAGTGGACTCTCAGCCAGCTGTGCCAGGATCTGGCCCCAACTACCAAGGTACTGACACTAGTTTCAGGACCCTCAAGGCTTTGCACCCAGGGAACCTGGGACACTGCTCTGACCACCAGTGACCAGAACAAGACCCAGGACAGCCTGTGTCCAGACCCCGCCCACCAGCATACCAACACCAGCTCTAAGAAACCCTTCAGCCAGCCACCCTGGGATCCAGCCCCACTCACAGAAGGGCCAGCACCAGCTCTGGGACACTGCAGAACTTGTCGTGAGCCATATCAGAGACTGGCATCACCCACCAGCAGGCTGATACTGTATCTAGGAATCCCAGCTGTATATCCAGGTTTCACTGAGCAGTTGGCCAGGAGCCCTGGGAACCCACTGGGGCTCTGCAGCCAGCCGCCCAATGACCCAGCCCCACTAACTAGTGGCTTCATGGGCCAGCCACACCCATCAGACCACTCAGTGTAGTTAGCCCACCACAACAGAGCACCAATGCACCCCACTCTGGGGGTGCCACTAGAGCATATAGCTCTGGTGACCAGAGAAGAGTGTGCTGCTTGGATGCATAAGACATCTCCTACAAAAGGCACTTCTCCAAGGTTTGGAAATTTAACCAGCCTACCAAATACATAGCAATAAAAAGAGCAAATTAGGCAAAATGAGGTGACAGAGGAATATGAAGATGATCAAAGAACTCAGGAGAAGATAGAATGGACAGAGTGATATGTTAGATGTTTTTAACAGAGAGTTAGAAAATATAAAGAAGAACCAAACAGAGACGAATACAAAAACTGAAATGCAAAATACAATAAAAGAAATCAAGAATAGATTAGATGCAATAGAGGACCAAATCAGTGAGCTGAAAGACAGAATAATGAAAATCACTGATATCAAACAGAAAAAAAGACAAGAGAATAACAAGAAATGAGGACAGTTCAAGAGATCTCTGAGACAATTACAAGTGCACTAATATTCAGTATACAGGGGTCCCAGAAGGAGAAGAGACAGAAAGGAGCAGAGAACATATTTGAAGACATAATAGCTTAATAATTCCCCAACCTAGTGACACAGTCAATTCCTAGGCAGGTTGATAAAAAGTCCAGGGTCCCCAAGGAGGAGAAAGGGGTCTGGGGCTCTCAAGGAGGAGATAGGGGTCTGGAATTCTCAAGGAGGAGGAAAGGACAAATGTTTTTTTCTACATTCCTTAGTAAGGATTATATAACAATAAGGTATCCTGCTCTTTTGTTGCTATAACAAAAAACTGTGGAAAATTCTTCAAGAGATGGGAATATCAGACCACCTGACCTGCCTCCTGAGAAATGTGTATGCAGATCAAGAAGCAACAGTTAGAACTGGACATGGAAAAACAGACTTGTTCCAACTCAGGAAAGGAGTATGTCAAGGCTGTATATTGTCACCCTGCTTATTTAACTTATATGCAGAGTACATCTTGTGAAATGCTGGACTGGATGAAGCACAAGCTGGAATCAAGATTGCTGGGAGAAATATCAATAACCTCAGTTTTGCAGATGACGCCACCCGTATGGCAGAAAGTGAAGAGGAACTAAAATGCCTCTTGATGAAAGTGAAAGAGGAGAGTAAAAAAATTGGCTTAAAACTCAACATTCAGAAAACCAAGATCATGGCATCTGGTCCCATCATTGCATGGCTAATAGATGGGGAAACAGTGGAAACAGTGGCAGACTTTATTTTTGGGGGCTTCAAAATCACTACAGATGGTGACTGCAGCCATGAAATTAAAAGACGCTTGCTCCTTGGAAGAAAAGTTATGACTAACCTAGATAGCGTATTAAAAAGCAGAGACATTACTTTGCCGGCAAAGGTCCATCTAGTCAAAGCTATAGTTTTTCCAGTGGTCATGTATGGATGTGAGAGTTGGACTATAAAGAAAGCTGAGCACCGAAGAACTGATGCTTTTGAACTGTGGTGTTGGAGAAGACTCTTGAGAGTCCCTTGGACTGAAAGGAGATCCAACAAGTCCATCCGAAAGGAAATCAGTCCTGAATATTCATTGGAAGGACCGATGCTGAAGCTGAAACTCGAAAATGTTGGCCACCTGATGCAAAGAGCTGACTCATCTGAAGAGACCCTGATGCTGGGAAAGATTGAAGGCAGGAGGAGAAGGGGAAGACAGAGGATGAGATGGTTGGATGGCATCACTGACTCAATGGACATGAGTTTGAGTAAGCTCTGGGAGTTGGTGATGGACAGGGAAGCCTGGTGTGCTGCAGTCCATGGGGCTGCAAAGAGTTGGACACAACTGAGCGACTGAAGTGAACAGAACTGAATATATCCTACTTGAGGATATGTTTCTCATTCCTGAAAACCTTCTGACTAATCCTGTTTTCTTAAAATGTATATTATGGGAGTGGGTCTAGTAAGACTTTACAACCTGGAGACATTCTTTCGATTTATTGCAATAACCAATTAGAAAGTGCATAACTCCCTTGCTAAGACATGGGGGCACCCTCCATCCCCCTTCTGATGTCCATGTCAGAATCTTTCTTTCTCCCTTTTCTTACTTAAATAGAACTGTATTACACAAAAGCTCTGAGCGATCAAGCCTCATCACTGGCCCCGGATTGAATTCCTCTTCTCCAGCGGCCAAGAGTCCCGATGTCTTTTCACGGCTTGGTAACGACCTTTCACTGGGAAAGGAAACAGGCACAGAGGCCCGAGAGGCACAGGCAGTCATGAATGGGGTTAACCCGGAGAAGACCAGGCCTAAAACAGTAAGAACAAACGAAATATTATAATGAAAATGTCAAAAATGAGGCATAAAGAAAGAATATTAAAAGCAGCAAGGGAAAAGCAACAAGTACGAGGGAATTCCCATAAGGCTGTCTGCTGAATTTTCAGCAGAAACCCTGCAGGCAAGAATGGAGTGGCATCATGTACTTAAAGCAATGAAAGAGGAAACCTACAACCAAGAGTAGTCTACCCAGCAAGGCTTGCATTCAGATTTGATGGTGAGAGCTTTACAGACAAGCAAAAGCTCAGAGTTAAGCACCACCAAACAAGCTTTACAAGAAACGTCAACAAGGCTTCTCTAAGTGAAAAAGAAAAGGTCATAACTAGAAACAATAAAAATTATGGAAGGAAAAATTTGATTGGTAAAGGCTAGCCTACAGAAAAGGTAGGAAATAAAGCATGTACAAAGCTAGTAGGAAGGTTAAAAGAAAAAATAATAATAAAGTCATCTATATCTGCAATAAGCAGTTAAGGGATACATAAAACAAAAACATGTAATATATGATGTCAAACAAGAGTAAATGAGGGGAAAGAGGAGTAAAACTGCAGGGTCGTTAAAATGCATTTGAAATTAATAGACCACAACATAATATTATATTGTATTATATATAATATTATATTACATTATATATGTATATATATAAACCTTATGGTAACTGCAAACCAAACAGCTATAATAGATATACACACACAAAAAAGAAAAGAATCCAAACATAACCCTGATGATGGTAATCAGATCACAAAGAAAGAGAAGGAGAGAAAAAGTCAGCAACCAAAAAAGAAAAAAAAAAACAAACTACCCCCCCAAAAAAATCAAAATTAACAAAATGGCAAGAAGTATACACCTATCAATAACTACTGTTAATGAAAATGTACTAAGGCCTTCAATCAAGACATAGAGTGGTTAAATGGACACAGAGACAGGACCTATGTCTATGTGGCCTGTGAGAGACACATTCAGGTCTAAAGGCAGACATGGGCTGAAAAGGAGAGAATGGAAAAAGTTATTCCATGCAAATGGAAATGAAAGCTGAGGTAGCAATATTAGTGTCAGACAAAATACATATTAAAAGAGTGTAACAAGAGACAAAGGAAAGCAACATAATGTTTAAAGGATCAATCCAAAAAGAAGATATAACAATTGTAAATATACGTGTACCCAACATAGAAGCATGTAAATACAGGAAGAAAATATTAATAGACATAAAGGGAGAAACTGATAGGAACATAATAACAGTTGGAAACTTAACACCCTATTTACATCAGTCCACAGATCATCCAGGCACAAAATCAATGGGGAAATGCATGTCTTAAAATGACACATTAGACCAAATTGACTTTATATATATATAGAGGGAGAGAGAGCATCTCACCCAACAATGGCAGAATACACATTCTTTTCAGGTGCACATGGGACATTCTCCAGGATAAGTCACATGCCAGGCCACAAAACAAGTCTCAATAAATTTAAGAAAACTGAAATTATATCAAGCATCTTTTCTGAGCACAGTGCTAAGAGAAAAATAAACTACAAAGAAAAAACCTGCAAACCCCCCACAAACATATGAAGATTAAACAATAAGCTACTAAACAACCAAAGGATAAGAGAAAAAACTAAAAAATATCTGGAGACAAATGAAATGAAGACATGATAATACAAAATCTATGGGATACAGGAAAAACATTTCTAAGAGGAAGGTTTACAGCAATAAAAGCCTATCTCAGGAAGCAAGAAAAATCTCAAACTACTTAAATTTACACCTAACGGAACTAGAATAAGAAGAACAGACAAAATCCAAAGTTAATAAAAGGAAACAAATCATAAAAATCAGAGCATAAATAAAAGAAATAGAAAAGGAAAAACCAATAGGAAAGATCATAAAAACTAAGAAGCTGGTTCTTTGAAAAAAATAAACAAAATTGATAAACTGTTAGCTATGCTCATCAAAAAACAGAGAGGGCCCAAATCAATAATATCAGAAACAAAAGGAAAGTTACAAATGATACCACAGAAATTCAAAGGATCATAAGAGATTACTATGAACAATAAAATGGACAACCTAGAAGAAATGGACAAATTCCTAGAAATGCATAATCTCCTAAGACTGAATCAGGCAGGAATAGAAAAAATAAGAACAGACCAAGTACTAGCAATGATATTGAATCAGTAATTAAAAACAAGCAAAGAAAAAACTTTCAAAAAACAAAAGTCCAGGACCAGATGACTTCATATATGAATTCTATCAAACACTTAAAGAAGAGGTAACATCTATCCTTCTCAAACTACTCCAAAAATTTACAAAGGAAGAGACACATCCCAGCTCATTTATGAGGACAGCATCACCCTGATACCAAATCAGATATTACAAAAAAAGAAAATTGCAGGCCAATATCACTGATGAACATAGAGGCAAAAATCCTCAACAAAATAATAACAAACTGATTCCAACAACATTAAAAAGATCATTATCAAGTGGGATTTATACCATGGATGCAATGATGATTCAATCTCCACAGAGCATCAATGTGACATAGCACATTAACAAACTGAAGAATAAAAAAATCAAATGATCATTTCAAGCAGCAGGAAAAGTTTTTGACAAAGTTCAAATCTACAAAGTTCAAATATGATGAAAAAAAATTCTCCAGAAAGTAGCATAGAGGGAACTACCTCAACATAATAAAGGACATATAAGACAAACTGACAGCTAATATTATACTCAACAGTGAAAAGCCAAAAGCATTTCCTCTAAGATCAGGAACATAACAAGGATGCCCACTCTCACCATTTTTATTCAACATAGTATTAGAAGTCCTAGCCACAGTAATCAGCCAAGAAAAATAACTACAAAAAGTCCAACTCAAAAGGAAGAACTAAAATTGTCTCTGTTTGCAGATGATACGATACGACACATAGAAAAGCCTAAATATGTCCCCAATAAACTACTTGAGCTTTTCAATGAATTTGGTAAAACTGTAGGATACAAAATTAACATACAGAAATCTGTCGCGTTTCTTTACACTAACAATCAACTATCAGTAAAAGAAATTAAGAAAAAAAAATCCCACTTACCATCACATTAAAAAGAATAAAATACCTAACTAAGGAAATAAAAGGCTTGTGCTTGGGAGACTGTAAGCTAATGATGAAAAAAATTAAAACGACACAAAATGAAAAGATATATTATGTTCATGGATTGAAATAGTTAATATTGTTAAAATTCCCATACTATCCAAGGCAATCTGCAGATTTAACGCAATCATTATCAAAATACTAATGGCATTTTCATAGAACTAAAACAGTTATATCTCAAATTTGTATGAAAACACAAAAGACCTTGAATAGCTAAAACAACCTTAAGAAGAGCAAAGCTACAAGTATAGGCACCCTGATTTCAAACTATCCGACAAAACTACAGTAAACAAAACAATATGGCGCTAGCACAAAAACAGACACACAGATCAGTGAAAGAAAATAAAGATCCCAGGAGTGAACCCACACTTATATGGGCAATTAATCTATGACAAAGGAGGCAAGATTATACAATGGAAAAAGAAAGCCTCTTCAATTATATTTTGTGAAAACTGGACTGCCACTCCAGTGTTCTTGCCTGGAGAATCCCAGGGAAGGGGGAGCCTGGTGGGCTGCCGTCTATGGGGTCGCACAGAGTCAGACATGACTGAACCGACTTAGCAGCAGCAGCAGCAGCAGCAGCAGCAGCAGCAGGACTATACATGCAAAAGAATCAGACTGGACTACTCTCCCACTCTATGCACAAAAATAAATTCAGAATGAACTAAGCTAGTAAAAATCCACCTGCAATGCAGGAGATGCTGGTTCAATTCCTGGGTCACGAAGATCCCCTGGAGAAGGGAACGACTACCCACTTCAGTATTCTGGTGTGGAGAAGTCCATGGACTGTATAGTCCATGGATTGCAGAGTCAGACATGACTGAGAGATGAGATGGTTGGATGGCATCACTGACTTGATGGAATGAGTTTGAGTAAACTCCGGGAGTTGGTGATGAACAAGCAGGCCTGGCGTGCTGCATTCCATGGGGTTGCAAAGAGTCGGACACAACTGAGCGACTGAACTGAGTACTAGGGATGTAACATGCAACATGATGAATATAATTAACACTGTTGTATATTATATATGAAAGTTAGATTTAGTCCCTAGAGTTCTCATCATGAGAAGAACTTTTTTTTGTGATTCTTTAATTGTGCATCTATATGAGGCAATGATGGGCTTCCTAGGTGGTAAAGAACCTGTCTGCCAATGCAGGAGACATAAGAGATGCGAGTTCATTCCCTAGGTGGGGAAGATTTCCTGTAGGAGGGCATGGGAACCCACTCCAGTATTCTTGCTTGGAGAATCCAATGGACAGAGGAGTCTGTCAGGCCAGAGTCCATAGGATCGCAACTACCATACATGACTGAAGCGACTTATGGCACGTGCATGCATGAGATATGGATATTTATTAAACCTGTGATAGTCACTTCATGGAGTATGTAAATCAAATCATTATACTTATCTTAAACTTATATAGTACTGTATGTCAAATATATTTCAGTAAAACTGGGGGGGAAAGAATCATGGAGTACATACCACCTGCACAAATTCTAAGGACAGTGAGAATAAAGAAGTCCCTTCTCATGAGCTCACAAACTAGCAAAAGAAACCATTAAACAAACCCCATAGTGAAAGTGGCTCAGTCGTGTCCGACTCTTTGTGACCCCCATGGACTATACAGAATACTGGAGGCCAGAATACTGGAGTGGGTAAGCCTTTTCCTTCTCTGGGGGATCTTCCCAATCCAGGGATCGAACCCAGGTCGCCAGCATTGCAGGCAGATTCTTTACCAACTAAGCTATCAGGAAAGCCTGTCAAAACAAACCCCATAAAATGTGATAAACACTAGCATAAAGTCAATCACAGGGACAATAAAGGATCATCAAGGAAAATCAACTATACTTCAATACAATTAAAATATTTTAAAAATAGAGCATGAAGGAAACTTTCAATCCAGACCAGAGGAAAAGGAGGTGATGGTGCATGGACAGAGTAGTTTTCTAGAGAAGATCATATTTTATAGTACAAACTACCTTTTAATAAACTTTGATGAGTCCCTAATGTCTTGAAATGATAAAATTAAGAGCAATTATATTATCTAGATCAGTACTGTACAATGAAATGTAATGTGATCTACAAGTGTAATTTAAAATCTTCTCATAACCATATTAAGAAAAGCACAAGTGAAATTAATTTTAACAATATATGTAACCCAATATATCTAAAATATTATTTCAACATGTAATCAATATAAATTACTGAGCATTTTATAAGTTTCTGTACTAGGTCTTCAAATTTTACTGTGTGTCTTAATACTTACCACTTATCTCAATTCAAACTAAGCCACATTTTAAGGGCTCAGTGGCCTGACTAACCAACTCAGAACTAATTTGAATTACTAGTTCCCAATATTTTCAAGTATGAAGAACTCTCAAAATATTGAGGATATCCAATTTATAACTTGACACTTTTATTATCCCTTCCCTTGTGGCTCAGTTGGTAAAGAATCTGCCTGCAATGCAGGAAACTCTAGTTCAATTCCTGGGTCAGGAAGATCCACTGGAGAAGGGATAGGCTACCCACTCCAGTGTTCTTGGGCTTCCTTTGTGGTTCAGCTGGTGAAGAATCCGCCTGCAATGTGGGAGCCCTGGGTTTGACCCCTGGGTTGGGAAGACCCCATGAAGAAGGGAAGGGCTGCCAACTCCAGTGTTCTGGCCTGGAGAATTTCATGGACTGTATAGTCCATGGGGTCGCAAAGAGTCAGACATGACTGAGCAAATTTCTTGTCTTTCTTTGGCCTGACAAAACATATAGATCACTATTTTTAGGCATCACCTAAGTTCTATCATATCCACCTCTATTAATGTAAGATCAATAAAGCTGACATGTGAGCATTTTTTGAGAGGTTCCTTATAGAGATGATTCAAATATTCTGGTGCCACGATAATTATTAAAGAACTCCTGGAGAGAACAAGATGGCGGAGGAGTAGGTGGATGTGGAGTACATCTCTCTCCACAGATACATCAGGAATACACCTTAACACACAGAAGTGCATGCAGAACACCAGCTGAGAGCAGACAGGAGGACCTGACCAGAGGGAAAGAATATATAGACCCATTCAAAACTCAGTAGGATGGAGGAACTAGGGTGAAAAACAGGCGTGTTACTGGGACTGGACCTAGTAACTCAGTGCGTGGAGGAAATGAAGCAGGGGTCCAACCCCCACATCGGGGCAACTGTCTGAGTCAGAGGAGAAAATTTAAGGTTGAGAGTGAGACAGCTGATCTGTGGCAGCCTAAATGGAATGAGAATCAGACAGTCCCTGCTGCAGCCATACACACCCCAGACGGGGACACAGGTCCCCTGGAAGCCGCAGCAGCTGGGAGCTGGAGTCTGGGGATTGTGGAGTAATCCCAGGGCAAGGGCTGCTGTTGACTGTGGAGAGATGAATCCAGGGGATGTGAGGGAGAAGACTGTGGGGGGGAAATGCCTGTGGAGGAAAGCCAGCAGCCATGGAAGCAAGGCGATACTGCTGAGTCACGCGTAGAGGGTGGAGCCATCACCATCGCCTCTCTCTCCCCACACGCCTGCATTGGCAGCTGAACAATTGAGAGGCTGGCCCATCAAGCGCCTGATGTCCTGAACTACAGAGCAGGACCCCAGCCAGGGAGCCCCTCTATGTGACTGACGTGCTGAACAACAGAGAAGGAGCCCAGGCAAGGGAGCCTCTAAGTGCCTGAACTGGCGGAGCTACGGACAAACACTGGCCAAAGAGGCCTTCTGATCGCCAGCTACAAGAGGCTAGAAAAACGACTCTGATAGGGCCATAACTCCTGCAGCGGAGGCAGGCCGTGTCCCTGCACACTTAGTGCTGCCAGGGTTCCCGCGACCCAGGCAGCTGTGCCACGTTCACGCTCAACCCTCACTGGGGCAGAGCTGCCACAGGCAAAATAAAAAGTCTTGAGTCTAAGCATGCAGGGTCACTTCAGTTGTGTCCAACTCTTTGCAACCCTGTGGACTGTGGCCTGCCAGGATTTTCTGTCAAGGGGTTCTCCAGGCAAGAATACTGCAGTGTACTGGCCAATACTGGTTGCCATACCCTTCTGGAACACTATATTTCCTGCTGCCCTAGCTGCAATTCCCCTGAGTACCTGGTGCTGCCAGAACCCCTGATACCCAAGCAGCTGCACCACCTCTTATGAACAACTGTGTGGCAATAAAAGGGATAACCTAGAAGAAATGGACAGATTCTTAGAAAAGTTCAATCTTCCAAGACTGAACCAGGAAAAAATAAAAATTTATGAACAATCCTATTGCAAGCATTGAAATTGAGGCTGTGATCAAAGATCTTCCAAAAAACAAAAGCCCAGGACCAGATGGCTTCACAGCAGAATTCTATCAAACATTTGGAGAAGAGCTAACGCCTATCCTTCTAAAACTCTTTCAAAAAATTGCAGAGGAAGGAACACTTCCAAACTCATTCTATGAGGCCACAATCACCCTGATACCAAACCAGACAAAGACAACACAAAAAAAGAAAACTACAGACCAGTATCACTGATGAACATAGATGCAAAAATCCTCAACAAAATTTTACCAAACAGAATTCAACAACACATTAAAAAGCTCATACATCATGATCAAGTCGGGTTATTCCAGGGATGCAAGGATTCTTCAATATACAGAAATCAATCAATGTGATACACCATATTAACAAATTGAAAGATAAAAACCATATGATAATCTCGATAGATGCAGAAAAAGCCTTTGACAAAATTCAGCACCCATTTATGACTGAAAATCTTCAAAAAATGGGCATAGAAGGAACCTACCTCAACATAGTAAAGGCCATATATAATAAGCCTACAGCAAACATTATTCTCAATGGTGAAAAACTGAAAGCGTTCCCCCTAAGATCAGGCACAAGACAAGGGTGTCCACTTTCACCAGGTACTCAACATAGTTTTGGAAGCCCTAGCTACAGCAATCAGAGAAGAAAAAGAAATAAAAGGAATCCAGATTGGAAAAGAAGTAAAGCTCTCACTATTTGCAGATGACATGATACTGTACATAGAAGACCCTAAAGATACTATCACAAAATTACTAGAGCTAGTCAGTGAATTTAGCAAAGTCACAGGATACAAAATCAATACAAAGAAATCACTTGCATTTCTATATACTAACAATGAAAAATCAGAAAGAAAAATTCAGGAATAAATCCCATTCACTATTGCAACAAAAACAATTGAATATCTAGAATTAAACTTACCTAAGGAGACAAAAGAACTATAGAAAATTAAAAGACACTGATGAAAGAAATCAGAGATGACATAAACAGATGGAGAGATATTCCATGTTCCTGGGTAGGAAAAATCAATATTGTGAAAATGACTATACTACCAAACACAATCTACAGATTCAATGCAATCCCTATCAAATAACCAATGGCATTTTTCACAGAACTAGAACAAAAAATTTCACATTTCACATGGAAACACAAAAGACCCCCAAATAGCAAAAGCAGTCTTGAGAAAGAAGAGTGGAGCTGGAGGAATCAAACTTCTTGACTTCAGATTATACTACAAAGCTACAGTCATCAAGACAGTATGGTACTGGCACAAAAACAGAAATATAGACCAATGGAACAAGATAGAAAGGTCAGAAATAAACCCATGCACCTATGGGTACCTTATTTTTGATAAAGGAGGCAAGAATATCCAAAGGGGAAAAGACAGTCTCTTGAATAAATGGTGCTGGGAAAACTGGACAGCTACATGTAAAAAAATGAAATTAGAACACTTCCTAACACCATACACAAAGATAAACTCAAAATGGATTAAAGACCTAAATGTAAGAGAAACTATAAAACTCTTAGAGGAAAACATAGGCAGAACACTCAATTACAAATCGAAGTAAGATCCTCTATGACCTACCTCCTAGAGTAATGGAAATAAAAACAAAAGTAAACAAGTGGGACCTGATTAAACTTAAAAACTTTCACACAGCAAAGGAAACTATAAACTATAAGGTGAAAAGACAACCCTCAGAATGGGAGAAAATAAAAGCAAAGGAAACAACTGACAAAGGATTAATTTCCAAAATATACATTAGCTCATACAACTCAATACCAGAAAAACAAACAACACAATCAAAAAGTGGGAAAAAGACCTAAACAGACATTTCTCCAAAGAAGACATACAGATGGCTAACAAACACATGAAAAGATGCTCAACATCTCTCATTATTAGAGAAATGCAAATCAAAATTACAATGAGATATCACCTCACACCAGTCAGAATGGCCATCATCAAAAAGTCTACAAACAATAAATGCTGGAGAGGGTGTGGAGAAAAGGGAATGCTTTTACACTGTTGGTGGGGATACAAATTGATACAGCCACTATGGAAGAGGGTGTGGAGATTCCTTAAAAAACTAGGAATAAAGACACCATATGACCCAGGAATCCCACTCTTACGCATAAACCCTGAGGAAACCCAAATTGGAAAAGACACATGTGTCCCATTGTTCACTGCAGCACTATTTACAATAGCTAGAACATGGAAGCAACCTAGATGTCCACTGACAGATGAATGGAAAAGCAAGTTGTGGTACATATACACAATGGAATATTACTCAGCCATAAAAAGGAACACATTCGAGTCAGTTCTCATGAGGTGGATGAAACTAGAACCTATTATACAGAGTTAAGTAAGTCAGAAAAAGAAAGATAAGTATCATATACTAATGCATATATATGGAATCTACAAAAATTGTACTGAAGAACTTACTTACAGCACAGCAATGGAGAAACAGACATAGAGAATAGACTTATGGACATGGGGAGAGGGGAGTAGAGGGTGAGGTGTATGGAGAGAGTAACATGGGAACTTACATTCCCATATGTAAAGTAGATAGCCAATGGGAATTTGCTGTACATCTCAGGAAACTCAAACAGAGGCTCTGTATCAACCTAGAGGGGTGGGGTGGGGAGGGAGAAGGGAGGGAGTTTCAAAAGGGAGGGGATATATGTATACCTATGGCTGATGCATGCTGAGGTTTGACAGAAAACAGCAAAATTCTGTAAAGCAATTATCCTTCAATTAAAAAATAAATTTTTAAAAAAGGAAAAAGAACTCCTAAGGTCTCTTCCAATTGATGGTAGTAGGAGTTCTCCTTCCAGATCTTTTGCTTACCAGCTATGAGACCTTGGGCAGTATACTAAACCTCTCTAAACCTCTATTCTTTCATCTTTAAAGAACAAGAACAGTATCTACTTAATATTTGTTGAGCACTCCAGGCATCTTATAGCATCAGCTCTTTAAATCCTCACTGCAATCCCATGAGAAACATCTCATGGGAGATGAGATATTAATCTCATCATGGGACACGAGATGATAATATAACAACAGGTATATTACCCCATTCCACACAGATGCACTCAGAGGCACAGAGGTGTTAAATAATTTGTCCAAGATTACTCAGCTATAATTTAAACCCCAAACTTGCACTGTAAGTCCCTGTGTTATATACTGTCTTTTTTAAGTTACAGTGATTCTCAAATGAGATAATGTCCACAGACACTTAGTACATACAAGTTCAATACATGTCAGTTAATTATTGTTAAGAGTCTAGTGCCCATATTTGTACCTTTTTAAAATGCTCTTTCCAAACTTGAAATCATCTAGAAAATAATTGCCTTGCTTCATCATTCAGAAAATAATTGCAAGTCCCATCTCCTACATAAACCTTTTTGTAACTGAGTTGATCACTCTTCTCTAAAACTTCCCTTTGATATCTAAGTTCAGTTCAGTCAGTTCAGTCACTCAGTCGTGTCCGACTCTTTGCGACCCCATGAATTGCAGCACGCCAGGCCTCTCTGTCCATCACCAACTCCCGGAGTCTATCCAGACCCATGTCCATCAAGTTGGTGATGCCATCCAACCATCTCATCCTCTGTCGTCCCCTTCTCCTCCCGCCCCCAATCCTACCCAGCATTAGGGTCTTTTCCAATGAGTCAACTCTTCGCATGAGGTGGCCAAAGTATTGGAGTTTCAGCTTCAACATCAGTCCTTCCAATGAACACCCAGGATTGATCTCTTTTAGGATGGATTGATTGGATCTCCCGGAGAAGGCAATGGCACCCCACTCCAGTACTCTTGCCTGGAAAATCCCATGGACGGAGAAGCCTGGTAGGCTACAGTCCATGGGGTCGCTAAGAGTCGGACACGACTGAGCGACTTCACTTTCACTTTTCCCTTTCATGCACTGGAGAAGGAAATGGCAATCCACTCCAGTATTCTTGCCTGGAGAATCCCAGGGACGGCGGAGCCGGATGGGCTGCCGTCTATGGGGTCGCACAGAGTCGGACACGACTGAAGCGACTTAGCAGCAGATTGGATCTCCTTGCAGTCCAAGGGACTCTCAAGAGTCTTCTCCAACACCACAGTTCAAAAGCATCAATTCTGTGGTGCTCAGCTTTCTTCACTATCCGACTCTCACATCCATACATGACCACTGGAAAAACCATAGCCTTGTCTAGACGGACTTTTGTTGGCAAAGTAATGTCTCTGCTTTTAAATATGCTTTCTAGGTTGGCCATAACCTTCCTTCCAAGGAGTAAACGTCTTTTAGTTTCATGGCTGCAATCACCATCAGCAGTGATTCTGGAGCCCAAAAAAATAAAGTCTGACACTGTTTCCACTGTTTCCCCATCTATTTGCCATGAAGTGATGGGACCAGATGCCATGATCTTAGTTTTCTGAACATTGAGCTTTAAGCCAACTTTTTCACTCTCCTCTTTCACCTTCATCAAGAGGCTCTTTAGTTCTTCTTCACTTTCTGCCATAAGGGTGGTGTCATCCACGTATCTGAGGTTATTGATATTTCTCCCGGCAATCTTGATTCCAGCTTGTGTTTCTTCCAGCCCAGCGTTTCTCATGATGTACTCTGCATATAAGTTAAATAAGCAGGGTGACAATATACAGCCTTGATGTACTCCTTTTCCTATTTGGAACCAGTCTGTTGTTCCATGTCCAGTTCTAACTGTTGCTTCCTGACCTGCATACAGGTTTCTCAAGAGACAGGTCAGATGGTCTGGTATTCCCATCTCTTTTAGAATTTTCCACAGTTTATTGTGATCCACACAGTCAAAGGCTTTGGCATAGTCTAAAGGAGTGCAGAATTTGGCCCATGATTCTACACCAATGATTATGCCTTAGTACTTTATCAACAGTGATAATTATGGAGGAAGAAATTCCCTCTCATATCCCAACCCTGCTCATAGAAAGTCATTTATTCACTCATTCAGTAAGGGCCTATTCTATGTCAGGCTCTGAGGTAGGTTCTAGACATGTGCAGCAAACAAAACATACGGTTCCTTTTCTCATGGAAATTTTTACAATAAACATGACATTACACAAATAAATGTATAAATACAAATTGTGATAAATTTTGTTAAAAAAAAACAAAGGAGGCCTTTGGAAAGACAGTTTAAGGGATATAATTAAGCTGGAAGAAGTAACATCTAAGCTAAGACTTGAAGAATGAGTAGAAATTTTTCAGGGAAAGAGTGAATGAAAGAACAGTTCAAAGACCCTGAAGCAAAAGAGCTTGCCGTGTTTGGAAACTGAAGAGAGCCAGAGTGGCTGAGTTACAGCGAGCAGGAAGAAAGTGGTGGAAAACGAGGCTGAAAAGTGTGCAGGGCCAGGTGAGAACCTGATGAAGAGCAGGTATATTGTGCAACTTGAAAAAAAATACCTATTACTGTTCTTGCACAGTACAAACTCTGAAATTGGACCTTGTCCATCTCTTCTTGACTAGAAGGATGGGGATTGGCATACTTTTAAAAAGAATGAGTAATCCTGACCTACTAATACTATTTCAAGGGTACTAGTGTTGCTTCTGAAACAGTGAATCCCTTAAACAACCTATCATTCTGCCTAGAACTTACACAGTAAACATCCACACTGCATGTGCAAGCCATCGAAACAAGGTAGATGGTTGAATAACTTCGCCTGTGATCACAAAGGCATTTACAGGCTAATAGTATCAAGTAATACAAGGAAATAAATAAAAAGAATGGATGGAATTCTAATTAGCATAATCTAAATAAGAAATTAAGCCCACTGCAAATTCTGAATTATAACACTTAGTATATATTGTATATTGATGTTTAAATTATCTACTCAGTTACGGGAATTGGAAGGCGAGAATGGATGAGGGGTGAAGATGGAGGCAATCAAATGAATGAATGAATGTCAAGCACCTAAAAACATGCCTGATGCCTGACATGACATCAGCAAGTGAAACTACCATTATTATTATCTACAGTGACTAACAGGGTAACAACAAAATATCTGAATAATCTGGGTATGTTAGCTATACATATATTACCAAAATGAGAAATGGACAAGACTTTCACAGTGCATATGGAAAAGTTCAAATATTAAGTGTAGTATGCAATAAGAACTAGATATAAACATAGCTGCTGTCAGAAGGGTATATACTATCTAAACGTTTATCTTAAAAGGCGGAGCTGGACCATAAAGAAGGCTGAGGGCTGAAGACTTGATGCTTTTGAACTGTGGTGCTGGAGAAGACTCTTGAGAGTCCCTTGGACAGCAAGGAGATCCAATCAGTCCATCCTAAAGGAAATCAGTCCTGAATATTCACTGGAAGGACTGGTGCTGAAGCTCCAATACTTTGGCCACCAGATGCAAAGATCCGATTCATTGGAAAAGACCCTGATGCTGGGAAAGATGGAGGGCAGGAGGAGAAGGGGGCAACGGAGGATGAGATGGTTGAACAGCATCACCAACTCAGTGGACATGAGTTTGAGCAAACTCCAGGAGACAGTGAAGGACAGTTAAGCCTGCGGTGCTGCAGTCCACGGGTCGCAAAGAGGTGGACATGACTGAGCAACTGAACACCACCACAAATCATCTAAGCAATAATCCAATTGATTCAGCCTCACACCCCTGGAGGACACTGGTTAGCATGAGGCTAGCCAACTAAATATTCGAACAAAGAGGCAAAATCAGTGGCATCATATGCAGCCTCCCAGCAACAGCCTGAAGAAATGGAATCTCTCCTCTTACTTGGTTCCTAAGCTTTCTCTTTGGAACTAGCCATTTAGAACTAGTTTAGATGACTGGCTTTTTTGCTTGTCTCTCCAGACTATTCCCAATTACCGCATCACTTCTGGTTTTAAAACCCTAAAAACTCTACAGGAAACAAAGGCTAGAGAATTATGAATTGGACATGCTGAGTACCAAAAAGTAATGCAAAGGAGGAAATCTTTCTGCACTGGGAGAGCAGAACAAATTGACTCACAAGCTGTTCATCCCAAACACTGCTAACCAGCGTACTTTTCAAATCCCAGAATTAATACCAAAGTGATCAGAATAAAACTAGGGGCCTTTCCCAATAGGCAGGGCAGGCATGAGACTTCCTGAATAAATCAACAGACAAATGAATAAATAAATTTAATGAGAGGATATTTGATTTTGACTCAGACATCCTATAAAACCCTGTAGATTAAAGCCAGCTGTGGTTGACCGCTGTACTCTACAAGTATAAATGAAGACGCATCTTACGAAAGGGATCTAAAGCAGAGTTCAACATACAAAAGGTCTTAGGGAGGTACGGAAGGAGTGTGGGAGTCAGTACACTATCTGATATCATAGAAATGAAGGTATCAAGAACAACACCAATTTTGATTGCTTTATTAAAATGTTCCTCATAGAATTCTTTACAAAAACATTATGTCCTAAAAAAGTCATTCAACAAATATCAAGACCTTCTATGTATAGGACATTGATGGAAAAAGCAAGAGAATCTGTGTTCCTGATCCTTAATACAACTCAAAACTATGCAAAATTCAGAAAGGTCAGTTCAAAAGCTTAAATTTTACATCACTTAAATTTCAATAATGCTGAAATTTTAATTTCATATTGTGCTTATAGTGCTATCCCTGTATTTTGTTCATAAGAACAAAAGCCCATCATTCCCTGCTATATAAAATATGCATGTGCATATTTTAGAGATATATTTATATAAATATATTTATATAAAACAAAATCTTCTGAGTTGCAAATAAATAAAAAAATCTTAAAGAAACCAAAACAGTATCAAAGTTAAAATTATAATACATTTCAACCATTAATTCTAGTATAAGTTTAGACAAGAGTTTTGGATCTTCTTCATGAAAGAAATGTACGAACTGTACCCTTGATTGTACTTCTACAAATAGGGCATTTTCTTAGAGAAGGGGCACAGTCTTTGCAAACTACTAGATGACCGCAAGGAATAAACACTATGGACACTTCTTTGTCCATACACACTTTACATGTTCTTTCTTCTTGTAGTCTCCTCAATTGTTCTTCCATTGGTAAATCTAAGAAGAGAGAAAAAATGTTAATAAAAGGCAATTTGCTGCTTCTCCCCCAATGAAAAGCCAAGAAAAAAACAACAACAATGTTTTCTACTGGTTTAAATTATTAACATTTTACCTGAAACATTTTCTGTAGGAATGTATTTTATGTCTTGTTGCACTAAGGGAGCAAAAGCAAAAGCATTACTATTACAAATAAAGTTAACAACATTTAGTTACAGAATATATATTTTTAACAGTTTGGACTCGGGCCAAACACTATAAATAATTTTCATAATGTCAAGGCAATGAAAGCCTTCTATCTTTTTGTACAATTACTAGTTTACAAATTAGGTTGAATTATTTTCAGTAATCACAAATTATTAATATGAGCATATTTTCAACTGACCTAGAAAGTTTCAAAAGTAATTTTTCAGCACTCACCAAATAAACGCTTGTATAACATGGGATCAATTTCTTGTAGAGAGTTTTTGAATATGGTGGCTGCAAAATTTCCTTTCACTAAAATAGTATCAATCAGTTCTCTTGCTTGTAAAGATGTTTGTGTTTTCTGTTTAATAACATCATGTTCTTGTTCACTAATCACTCTGGCAGTTAGGAGACTATCCAGAATTGGAAGTACACAAGTCAAATGTTGAAAAAGGGCCATTCTATTCTTCCGGATTAATGACAGGTCATCTTTAGAGAAAAGAACACAAACATAATCACATTCAAATGCTACCCACAAACTTCCTTCCACATATACACATATAACTGAATGAAAACAACCGTATTTCAGTATCAGTTAGCACTGAAGATGATTGCTAGCTTGGCAATATCAAAGTAGAAAATAACTCTACTTATAATAAGAACTAATGCTGAGCACTGTGGTAGGCACTTCATATGTATTAACTCATTTCATCTTTACAACAGCCCGGCTCAGTCGGTAAAGAATCCGCTTGCAATGCAGGAGACCCCGGCTTGATTCCTGACCCTGGACAGGAAGATCTGCGGGAGAAGGGATAGGCTACCCACTCCAGTATTCTTGGGCTTCCCTGGTGGCTCAGCTAGTAAAGAATCTGCTTGCAATGCAGGAGACCTAGATTCCATCCCTGGGTTGGGAAGATCCCTTGGAGAAGGGAAAGGCTTCCTATTCCAGTATTCTGGCCTGGAGAATTCCATGAACTGTACAGTCCATGGGGTCACAAAGAGTCCGACAGGACTGAGCGACTTTCACTTTCCCTATATCCTTATTTAGTAGATGAGAAAACAGAGAAACAATGAGGTAAGTAAACTGCTAAAGGACATAAAACCAGCAAAAGTCAAACTGAGGCAATTTGGTGTCATAATCTATGCTCTCAACAATTCTGCAATACTACTAATCCTTTAGCCAAATACACCTTAGAGCCAAATGAAATTGAAATTTCAATCCAATCTAGTCCAAGCAGGGAAAGGCAAAATCGAGAGAATTAAAATGACATATTTTTTTCTTAAATTATCAGTCACCCATAAAACTTCTTTAAAATTCCATTTAATTATTATTTCCCCAAATTATACATGATATCATCATTAGCTCAATATTTTATAACAATGGGGAAAAGGCACTACCAACATTTTGAAAAACAAACCCTACTTGTCACACCTTCCTGTGCTATAGGATCACTGTATTCTCCTTAAAAATCTAGATTTTGTATCTACTAATAAAATATTTTATATTTGAAACTCTGCAACTGTATTCTCTTTTTGGAATATGACTTATGAACCTATGTTTGTTAATTAACTATCATATAGTTTTACCATGATCCATTAAGCTTTACTATAAAATAAAAAGAGAGGTTGACTTGTCTAAAGAAGGATTATTTGAAGGGAGATGATTGATAGATTTTAGAAACTCTGACTCTATCAAATAGGACATGTGAATAAAACCATTTAACAAGGAACACCATTTAACTAGTGCCTAGTCAGATGGTCCAGGCTCAAGATATACATTTTGAAGAGGATTGAAGCTCTGAAAATAAATGAGAAAATGAACAGGGCCTAGAACAGTGTCTGATAAAAAGTCAACGTTCCACACATACCTGCTGAACAAATGAACAATCAGGGCTCAACAGTTTAAAGAGCAGTAGGAACAAAGAAATTTGAAGTAGATTACAGCAGAGGGATGGAAGAATCAGAATTTACCATATTGTTAAGCAATCTATGATTAAGAAGTAGCGATATATTAGAAAATTAAAATATAATTTTATATTGACGTAAATTCATTTTAAAGTTTTTTATTTTTCTAATTACATTTTACTTAAAACTAATAAGTTCTCTGAAATTCTTAAGATTTCCAAAATTAGACTGCTACTGACTGAGGAAAACAGTCTCATTTCAAAGTCATAGACTATATTATGGCTTAACAGAAAGTAAAGACTTGAATATACCTTTGAAACATAGCATTCTTTTATTCTGGAAAAAAATATCCTAAGTTGCCTCTTTAATTGCACATTTCTAAAGAGATCACTCACCTACCATTCTGGGAAACTAGACATTAATTAGTAAGACAAACATAAGAATTTTCATTGTCATTCAAAAAACATTTCTTGGGCACAGACTGTGCAGACACTGTGTTAGGTACTGTAGCTCCAGCAGTGAGCTGAGAAGCTACTGGATCTTTTTGACAATGCAAGTTATCTTATACCGTTGACTTGGAGTCATCTCTGGAAACTCGGTTGATTTTCTTTTGAAGAAAAATAAGTATTTTATAGCTGGGTGGCTTTAGAATTCATCGAGTTTTTAAGCAGTCGTGGAAATGAGTGCTCTCTTCTTGGAGCAGTTGTTCACTGACAACCAGTGGTAAGAATGTGACAACTACAGGAAGCACAAACAGCTTTATCTTCCCTTTAAAATGAAAAGAAAACTTGGCAAGGCCGGGCAAGGATAAACTTGGACTATACGGCTGCTGTACTGGTGACATGTACAACTGAATGAGTCAGTCATACTTGGGTAACTAGAGGATGCTGCATCACTATGATCTGTCTGTCTGGGTTGGCCAGGGGTTGATCTATCCAGGAATGGAGTAGACAATCTCACAGTCAATCATCCTGGGAAGAAAGAGGTCTCAGATGGCCATGGACAAGGGCAGGGGTGCAAACCTTTCTCATTCTGGGCATTGTGGATATTTGGGGGCCTCCTCAGAAATCTGTATGCAGGTCAAGAAGCAACAGTTAGAACTGGACATGGAACAACAGATTAGTTCCAAAGTGGGAAGGAGTACGTCAAGGCTGTATATTGTCACCCTGCTTATTTAACTTATATGCAGAGTACATCATGAGAAATGCTGGACTGGATGAAGCACAAGCTGGAATCAAGATTGCTGGGAGAAATATCAATAACCTCAGCTATGCAGATGACACCACCCTTATGGCAGAAAGTGAAGAATTAAAGAGCCTCTTGATGAAAGTGAAAGAGGAGAGTGAAAAAAGTGGCTTAAAACTCAACATTCAGAAAACTAAGATCATGGTATCTGGTCCCATCACTTCATGGCAAATAGATGGGGAAACAATGGAAACAGTGACGATTTTATTTTGGGGGGCTCCAAAAATACTGCAGATGGTGACCGAAGCCATGAAATTAAAAGACGCTTACTCCTTGGAAGAAAAGCTATGACCAACCTAGATAGCATATTAAAAAGCAGAGTCATCACTTTGCCAACAAAGGTCTGTCTAGTCAAAGCTATGGTTTTTCCGGTAGTCATGTATGGATGTGAGAGTTGGACTATAAAGAAAGCTGAGCGGTAAGAATTGATGCTTTTGAACTGTGGTATTGGAGAAGACTCTTGAGAGTCCCTTGGACTGCAAGGAGATCCAACCAGTCCATTCTAAAGGAAATCAGTCCTGAATATTCATTGGAAGGACTGATGCTGAATCTGAAACTCCAATACTTTGGCCACTTGATGTGAAGAACTGACTCCTTTGAAAAGACCCTGATGGTGGGAAAGACTGAAGGCAGGAGGAGAAGGGGACGACAGAGGATGAGATGGTTGGATGGCATCACTGACTCAATGGAATTGAGTTTGAGTAAACTCCAGGAGTTGGTGATGGACATGCGTGCTGCAAGCTTGACGTGCTGCAGTCCATGGGGTTGCAAAGAGTCGGACATGACTGAGCAACTGAACTGAACTGAACCAAGCCTTGCTTGGGATTTTCCCTAGTCATTTGTGTAAACTGGCCAGAGCTACACAGAGATGAATCAGGAGCTCAGCAGAGAGATTCATGAGGATGGGCTTAAGGGCACCAAGAGAGAACACATACAGTTATAGCTGTCAATTGCCAGGTGTGATATAATGTCCTTCTGTGATCCCTAAGTCTCCAGTAAGGTCTTGTTAAGAGTTGTAGTCTGTTTTCAGCTGTGTTGAAAGGACTCTTGGATTTGGTCCATGCTTAAGAAAGAGTGGCAAAGGAGAGATCAACATTTCTCTTTGTCCAGACCAGAGCAATGACAGAAGCAGAACAACCAGATGAGAATGAACATAGCGAGAGGAGAGGGTTTTTTGAGAAACAACAGAGCAGAGGTAACAAGGAGAAGAAAGGCTAGCACGGAAGGTCATAGGCAACGTGTCTTGAGAGAATGTGAAACAGTATCCCAGCACTCCTTTAAATAATAGAAAGACACTCCAAAGGGGAACTCAGATCTTCTGTGGGCAAATAGGAAACTTAATGATAATCTGTACATCACTTTACAGCCACAGGTTGAGACACACTATTATGCTACTATTGATAGTTGTCCCTGCCAGTGAAGTTGCTCAGTTGTGTCAGACTCTTTGCAATCACATGGATTGTAGCCCACTAGGCTCCTCCATCTATGGAATTTTCCAGGCAAGAGTACTGGAGTGGGTTGGTGGGTGCCATTTCCTTCTCCAGGGGATCTTCCCAACCCAGGGATCAAACCCAGGTCTCCTGCATTGCAAGCAGACCCTTTGCCATCTGAGCTACCTGGGAAGTTGTCCCTGATCCCACCCCAATTTACAGCATAGAGGAGTGAGCAACCAGTCTGGGATCAAAAATGTGCCATGGGCTTCCCTGGTGGTCCAGTGGTTAAGAATCCACCTTGTAATGCAGGGGACACTGGTTCAATCCCTGGTCTGAGAAGCCCGCACGTGCCAAGGAGCAACTAAGCCTGTACACCACAATTACTAAGCAGGCGCTCTAAAGCTTGTGAGCTGCATGTGCTGAAGCTCGATTGCCAGAGTCCATGCTACACAACACGAGAAGGTGCTGGAACGAGAAGCCGGCACCACAACCAGTGAAAGCCCACGCGCAGCAGGGAAGACCTAGTGCAGCCAAAAATTTTTTAAATAACAAAACATTTTTTTAATGTGCCATAAATAATTATACACACAATCAATTATTGACAGTAAAAACAGAAATTAAGCAAAGGCAGGAAAATTTGCTTTCACTCAATATATATAATTTCAATTTACTAATAAGCAATCAAATATATTTTAATGTGAAGAAAGTTTTCAGAATTCAAACGTAGAAGACTGAACTTAAAATCAATTGGATTAATGAGTATATTTTCAATAACATATACAGTGGCATCCTTATGGAAAGAGACTGTAAATAAATGTGTACCTGATTCTTTTTCCTCAGTTGCTCTTTCTTTCTCCTCTTCCCTTATTTCATCTTCTGCATTAAATAAATCTAATACAAGATCACTGATGGTTTTATAATTCTCTCCAGTCATTAGGATTTTACTCTGAACTGTCTGCTTTACCAGCCTTCTACTAAAGCCCATTTCCAAAGCAGCTTTAACCACAGGTGTATTCATCATGACTGCATCTTCTGAATGGTTTTCCCCAGGTCCAAAATGAATAACTATATGAAATAAGGAATTTAACACATTATGGGAGAGTTTGTATATTTTCTAAATTGCGATTTATTACAATATCAAGAACATAAGGCCCCAAAAATATGCAGGTACTATTTTTGTACTACCTTTCATAAATTTAAAATAATGATATACATATTCAGTCACTAAAACAGGAATATGGACCACTGTATTCAGATACAAAATATGCATTATCTGGCTTAACTATAAGTGGGAGAAAGAAATAGAATGTTGGCGCTAGTGGATGATCCCAACCAGCATTGAGATTCCTTTTTCCCCAAGTTGAATGAACAAATGAGCTTTCTAAATTAAATATGTTTTATATAATTTTGAAATAGAGCAATTGTCACCACTCATCTCTATTACTGCAGTGGCCTTCTACAATACTGTTCCTATCTAATTTATTCTCAATATTGTAATCAGAATGACTTTTTAAAAAAACAAATCTGAATGTCCATAAATTCCATCAACAATTCCTTTGCTTTTAAGGTAACATTCAATTGTGCCTTATAAGATCTTACACAATCTGGACCCTAACCCCTTCAGCCTCATTACTCAATTGTCTTCTAGCCCAGAAGTCACAAACTGATAACTGCGGGGTCAAATTCTGCCTATTGTGCTGACCACTGTTAAGCCAGCCTGCTTCATCATTTATCTGTTCACAAATCCTACTTCTATCCATACAAAAGTTTGTTCAGTTCTTCTAATGTGCCTGTTCTCCTTTGCACATAAGTCTTTCACATGCTGTTCTCTCTGCCGAGAATATTCTTTTCCTCCCTTTGTTATTTGGTTAACTTGTATTCTTCTGTTTGCTTCTGTGCTAAGACAAATACTTCTTCTGGAAAGGTTTTTCTGATCTTCCAAGTCTGGGCTAATTGTCCCAAATGTGCTCTCAGAGCCCACTTTATTTTCTGCACCATTATCCTATCTGTGTATTTTCCTGTATCCCTCAGACTAGTAGCTCATGAGAACAGGTGTTACATTTATCGTGTTCTTTGTTTCTCAGAACAGCAGAAGCTCAACAAATATTTATTGAATTGAATTTAACACTACATAATGGAAAAGGGCTTATTCAAATATTGGCTCTATCATCTTTTAGGTTAAGGTAATGGATAGGTCACTTAACCTCTCTGAGCCTCCAAGTCCTTATTGAAGAAATGCTATTTGAAGAAATGAAAAGAATATTATTTTCTACTCTCTCCATTTGATAGAATGCAGTCTAATGTCACAGTGCCCCTGTTCCCACACTGGTCTGAAAAGGATGCATGCAGTTTGTTAAAACTAAAGACAGTCAAGCCCCACTTTTAGATACTATGGTTCAACTCAGTAGAGTTAAAGTGGAGACTAGAAATCTGTATTTTTTGGGTTCCTCAGGCAATTGTGATACGCACTAAGGTTTTAAAAATATCAAGTGTATTTGAAAATTCATTGTAAATTATAAATCATAACATAAATGTACATTATATAATTATCAGCTTTCAATCTTAACCGTATCAAATGATTCTAATATTTAAATGTAGCAATTATTATTAGTATACATACTTGCTGACTCTGCATTTTCATCTTCAGGATTGTCTGAAGTAGATAACAGCTACAAAAAAAATGTACATATATTAAAATGTAAATTTTATTTTGTTCATTGCAATAAAAATTAATCAAGAGACTTATTCAGTTTATTGCAGACCGACTTGTTTATTGGTAACAGTTTTTTATGTCAAAAGCAGAATTTTATTTACATTCAACAGCAATTCTGTAGGCTATAAACTAGTAAGATTTTCTTCATGTGTGTATGTATTAACAAATAAAACTCATTTTCATTAAGGCACAAAAAGGGTTATACCTTTTCAGTGATCTGTAAGACAATCATTGTTTACCTATTATTTCAAAGATCTTCCATTTTCTGAGTGTTCCTTTGGGATAAGCTGGATTTAATATTAGTTCCATTGACCGTGGCTAGGAAGTGTTTGACCCTCAAGCTATTCTATAAGTTCTTATTTGCTTTTCTGGGAACATTAGAAAGAGCAATACAATTATCTTCCTCAAATCCTTTTAGGAAAAATTTATATAGTATAACTCACCATGATGGTGATATAGAGTAACTTCAATGCTACTATCTAGTCAATTTTTTCCTCAAGTAATTTATTACAAGTTTATTAGAGTAATATTCAGAAACATAACTTAAATATTATTTTTCAGAAGGTTTCTAATTTTGGATCTGCTGTTATCCAAAGAGTAGCACTCTCTAAGATTATGCCGGGTGTTGAAAAAAGAAAGTGTCTTTTTAAAGTGATTCTTGTCTTTTCACTAAAATCTATTCTGTGTAATTATCAGAAAGCAATTTATCAGAAAGTCAATTTAACAAATGATTTTAAAAAACTGTCCCTTACCTGTTCAAGTAGATGAGGGTAACTGGCTTGAACTCGACCAATGAACTCTTGTCCTTTAATTTGTATTAAGTACTCACACCTAAAATGTAAACAAAATTAAATCTGGTTATTTAAATTTAAACAAATTTACATCTGGTTATTTTAATCTGGTCATTTGTAGACTGGTAAATATTTCAAATGAACATAAGCATAATTATAACCACTTGACTATTCATTTAGCATATAGGAAGTGGTAAGAGAGATTGCAGTCAAAAGCAAGAGATCAGCAAGAGGAAGGCTGTAACTGGTAATCAGCCAAGGCTGATGCAGGTAAAGGTCGTGAAGCTCTCAAGTCTACTGAGAGAAGCAAGGCTGTCTCCATGCCCAGTTCCCAGCTGCTCTCCTCAACTGTTCTAAGATTCCTAAAGACACTCGGAACACTAATAATAAGGAGACAAGGTAGAAAGTTCCCTAATAAATGATACTGTTCATACATAAGGCATGTATGTACGTTTAAACGCTGAAAATATAAAGAGAAAGAATGAGGAAGATGAACACATTTTCTAGTATGTCAGACATTCACAAGTTTGGCAGTTCCCAGATAATATGTATCCATTGTTGAAATTAAGAACAAAATGAATTCATGACTCGATCAAAGCAAAATTATCAGGTTTTTATATATTCACAAAATTACCACAATAGACAGCTAGCAGCACTTTTAAAAAACATCTATGTTTTTAAAAGGTATTCTTTTTAATCTTCATAATTTTTGAAATCTGAACTATTTGGGGAGTGCAAAGTTGTTACAAGGGAAGATTAGTATTAAAAACTTATATAATGTAAACATTTAGTAATCAACATTAACAAATATTAGAAGTGTTGACCATGAAAAATATAATTAAAGGCTACCTGATTTTAATTTAAAAAGGAGTGAAAACAAGCATGGAATAATCAAAAGACATGACAGCAAAACACTATGCAGTGACCAAAACAGATGAAATGCATCTATAATCACCCTGATGACTCTGTTTCATATTGAAGTCAGCCTGGTACTTCTAATGATCTCCTTCATCCATCTCTATTTTTTTCTTTTTATCCAAAGCACTTATATTCCAACATGCTATATAACTTATTTATTAAGCTTGTATTAATTGTTTGATCTCTCCTGCTATACGTTTAGCATATGAGACCAGGAGTTTTGATTTTGTTCAACCAAGTATATTAAATATCTACAACAGTGCCTGGTAATAGGTAATTAATATTATTGAGTGTTGAATAAATGGAAATATGTTCAAGATGTAATGTTGACTTAAAAATTTCAAAATAGTACATATATCTAATTTATATAAAATTGTATACATTTGAGATGTCTCTGGGGGGATGTTCATGAAAATGGTAACTGTGGTCACCTTTAGGTGGTGAGATTTCTCGACATTTAAATTTTTTGTCTCTGTACTTTCCTATAATGGGTGACTTGGGTTTATAATGAGCATGTTATTTTAATATATACATATATATATTAATTACACACACAAAGAAATCCTGAACTATTTATCTTAAATTTCCACTAAAACTTTTTAAGCAGTTATTTTCCTAGGTAAGCCTCCCTAAATTTATTCACAAATGTAACTTTGAAACAAGGCAGAATAAAGTAACAGCTGATTAAGTTACACATATAAAACTCATCTTACACACATGTGCATAGAAAATCTCAAAACAATTACCGTGGAAACCACTTGGCATGTTCTACCCATGGGTCATCTCCAGATTCCCAACACCTCAGTCCACCATCGCAGCAAAAGCATTTTACATCATCACTGTGACCTGAAATTAATTTTGGACCAAAACTCATGAATCCATATAAAATCCACTAAAATGTGTAAGATAAAACATGTTGAATATTATTTTTTTATTATCAGATTAAGCTTCTTACCCACATAATAAAAACCTGCGCTTGCAAGCTGCTCAGGATGAACTGGAACACTAGAGGGCCAGCTGCAGAACGTTTTGATGCGGGCCGCGTATGTCTGCATGGTCAGATTAGAAGCGGTGTACCTCGAAGTGCCTTGGAGCTGATTTCCTAAAAACGGACAGCTAGGGAAGTGTCTCAGGTGTTTTGACATAGCATCATCCTTCGGTTCCCAATTGCTCAATGTTCCACCACAGACAAAGCAAGCCACTCTGTCTCCAGGTCCTACGTAGTAAAAGCCTGCTTTTGCCAGGTCTGTTGGTGACAGAAAAGTCAATGGCCACATCTGGAAGGTAAGTAATCTGGCTTTTTCAGTATTCATTGCACAAGGGTAGGAACTTATCCTCAAGGCAGAAAAATCTTGATTTGGTCCCGAGTTTAAAAGATTTGATGGAAAGCTTGAATAAGAGCCACTGAAGTAGCCACTGTTTTCCAAACTGGGAAGTAGTGAATGCGTGGAATTTGTTAATGAAGAAGGAAAAGTAGGCTGAGAAGAGGCTCCTGAAACGTTACCTGAATTTAGATTCTGAACAAAGCTACAGCTAGGATACAACTTTTTATGCTTTTCAATAGGACTGTCTCCTTGTTTCCAGTTATCCAGCATCAGGCCACAACAGAAGCATTTGACCTTGTCATTCACACCGGTGTAATAAAAACCAGCACGAGCAAGACTCCTTTCTGAGACAGGAACACCGGCAGGGAAAGCTGAATATGTTGACATTCGGTAGAGCTCACAGGAAAAGTCATACTTCAGTTCAAACATGTTGGCACTCTTCATCAAATTTGATAAGAATATGCTATTTTCTACTATGTTCATGATGAAATGGATGGGGAGGAAAAGGGACTAGTCTTTCTCTGGGGAGGTAGTTTTGTGCATGGCTTTTGATTTTTATTCATTTTAGTACTAGGTTGAACACTTAGAACAGGAAATCTTTCACTGTTTTTTCTTCTATGCATTTAGGATTACAGCATGGCAAGATTCTAAATCCTATACTGATACATTTTAAGGGACAATTATGTACAATCTGCACCTCTGCATACTCTTGATACATACAATGTAAACATGATGCTACACAGTACCTTGTGATGAAAATGAAAGCCTTCAAAAAAATGTAGAATGCGTTAGGTCATCAAGATGCCATTTAGCGTCAGGTGTCTCCACAGGTAGGTCACCCTCTCCAGAGTATGCTTCAGTGACATTTGGTCGGCCTGAAGATAACATGTCTCACATAGTTTGTTCTGGCAGAAAGCTATGCTGCCTAAATGTCCCATACACACAAAAATATTCAAACTGTATTTAATAGTTTTTTTAATATTCAAACTATGCTTTTTTTAAATTGTGAAATTTTGGAGCCAGGGAAAAGAAAGCATAAAATCTACCTCAAAAGAAGAAAAGAATGGATTCTTATATTTCACTGATTCTAAGGCACATGTTTCAATATCTCTGTTATGGAGAGGTCTCTGACAATCAGTGGCATATCAAATTTTAATTAACAGGATTTTTATTCCTAGGAAGTACATAAAATATTGGCATGCTTTACAAATGATGACATCTTAGATTCAGTGAAATACAGTATATCCTAAATCTTGCTCAAATTGATTAATTTTTCTTTCTACAACAATTTTAATAGGGAGAACAAAACAATCCAAAATTTTCTTCCAGATGAAGAACTTAAGTAGTAACAGAATTGGCTCATAGATCTTAAGACCTGGGTTTCAAGATTTATTAAATAATAATTACTTCCCATAGACAGGTACCTGATTGCTTAGTCATAGTGATGCCTCTAGATCTTAGCAAATTAAAACATTCCATTTCAAATAAACTATCAGAGATGAGTATATTTATTCATTTGATCTTTTAGGCTCAGCTCCATGCTGTTGAGAGCCAACATCAAATCTCCTGATAATGAGTTTATTTTTAAAAACAGTCAAAAGTCGGAGTGCTGAGTCTCCAAGCTAAGACGGATACTAAATTAAAAAAAAAAAAAAATAGATGGATTAAAAAAATTTGGCTTTGGTCAGAAACTATTTCATAGATAGCATACCTTGAACCAGAATTTATCTTGACAAAACAATAAATTTACTTTGTCACAATCCACTTTTTTTGAACAGCAGAGACCTCAAAATTCAGAATTTCTCAATTAATACTAGCTACCAGTAGGCAGGTCTACATCAATAGCATCAGTAATGACCAATAAACAAGTCATTATGGTTCTTCCAGAAGTGATCTGCAAGCATGTTTCCTGGGTCTCACATATGTTGAGGCTTTCTACTGCAGACTTCAATGCTTTCTTTCCAGGTGGCATCAGAAACATCTCAATACCAGTGATTATTTCCCTCACAGGTCAATTATTCTGTTTAACTTCAGTATTCCTTTCATTAGTCAATAATTTTACACATTGTTATAAAATGTGTAATATTATTTGTGTTATTTTAAAATATAAAACTCTTGGTGTTATTACTGTCTCTGTGTGGTGTTACTACTGTCTCTGTGCTTCTTTCTGAATTAAGTTTGTTCATTTACCAAAAAGTAACCATCCACCCATCACTCTCATTCTGATTATTCTCAGAGATAACAACCCATTTGAACAAACTAAAATTTTGACTTTCAAAATATCAATAGGCTTAGAAATGGTTAATTTCTTTACCAATCATCACGTTTATCTTTCATACTTACTCTTAATTTGTTGTACCTATCAAAAAGCTTTGGTTTTGACATTTCTTTGTCACTGCAGAAATCTTTCAACATGCCAAAGGTTTTATATGCACATTTCTCTAACTTAGCAGAAGGCTGAATATTAATTCTTTGTTCTAGATAACTGTCATTCATTTTTAAATCTTTACCAAACACAGGTACAATTTTTTTCTATTCTACACAGCAGCCAGTAGGAAACTGTCTGGCCAACTTTGAAAAAAAGTACTTCAACAATATGTCTCGGCTACAATCATTTCTTTATATCCACAAGTCAAATTCAGAATCAAACCTATTATTACTGTGTAATTATACCTCTTATAACTAGATCATATTTTTTAAATTAACATTCTTTGGATACCAAAAACTCCAGTTATCTACTTTGTTTATTCATGCACAAAACTACCTCCCTCAGATCAGACTAAGTCCCTTTTAAGAGTTTTAGGCCTCCATTTTCATATGTTTTGATTTATAGAAAAAACTGGAAAAAAATCTAGAAGTAGAACAGTTTGTCTCTTTTGTAAAACCTGTTAAAAAAAAGAAAAGTTTTAAAAGTCAAATAATTCATAGATGTTACACCATGATCACTTTGTAAACATTTTTTCCAAAGCAGAGCACTAGCATTTACTGAATGTCTACCATATACAAGCTGCTGTACTAGGAACTGTAGAGGCCAAAAAATCCCAGACGAAGACCAGAGGCCTCTGACTGGTGGCCAGCATAGTTATTATGCTTTGGCTTGCACAGAATTAGACTCCAGTATTTCACTAAATTTTTAAACTTTTTACTTTGAAATTAATTTATATAGAGACAAAACTTGTAAACCTAAGAGTTTTCACATATCCTGCACTCAACTTCCTCCAAATTAGCATCTTATATAACCACAGTATAACTACAGAAACCAGGAAATTAACATTGAAACAGTGCTATTAATTAATCTGCATGCCTCATTTGAATTCCACCAGCCTTCCAAGTAAGATTTTTCCTGGAAAAATATCACTGTATTTTTCAATGTTTTAGTTAATTACCAACACTTTTTGTAAGTAAGAGATTTCCAGACTTCCCCAGTGGTCAAGACTCCACACTTTACTAAACGGGGCAAGGGTTCAGTCCCTGGACAGGGAATTAAGATCCTGCATGTTACGTGGAGGGGCCAAAAATAAAAAAAGTAAGAGATTTCCCATGACATTCTAGATCCCAATGCTCTCATAAAAATATCAAAAGATCTCACCATGCCAGGCATATATTCCTGGATGGCAACAATCAGCTAGTGCTAAGCAGTGGCTGCACCCTTTTGGGAGGGTACATGCTCTCCCATTTGGCACTCTGATACAGATATTCTATTTCAGATTCTTTTCCTTTATAGTTTATTACAAATAATGAGTATAGTTTCCTGCGCTATACAGGAGGTCCTTGTTGATTTTATATACAGAGAGAGAGTAGTGTGTATATGTCAATCCTATCTTCCTAATTTATCCCTCCCCCTTCTTCCTTTTTGGTAGCGGTAAGTTTGTCTTGTATGCCTGGGGAAAACCACTCTCAATATGAGTAACACGAATGGCTTCTTTCCCAAAAGCAGTGGAATTTTTCACACCTGCCACTGGGGCCCACTTCCTCTCACCAATGTTCTAGTTCCTTGGCTTCTCTCTTGGAATTCCTCTTTCCTTTCTAGTGGTTACTTCTCAGATTGGCTCATCCCCAATGAGGAGGCTCACACCTCTTCTCACTCTTCACTTCTAGTGGGCAACCTCCCTGATGCCAGGGATACTGGATATCTCTTCCTCTTGGACACTTAGCACATCCAAGTCTCTGATACTGGAGGTTAAGTGTGCCTTTTGTCTCTAGCTCAGTCCATAAAGAATCAGCTTGCAATGCAGGAGACCCGGGTTCCATTCCTGGTTGGGGAAGATCCCCTGGAGAAAGAAATGGCAACCCACTCCAGTATTCTTGCCTGGAGAATCCCATGGATAGAAGACCCTGGCAGGTTATAGACCATGGGGTTGCAAGAGTCGGACACGACTTAGCAACTAAATCATCACCCCCTAGTCTGCGGTCTCCTTCACAGCAGAACTGTGCTGAGGCTCTGTATCAATCCTCCTAGCCCCACAGCCATCCAGTCTGGCATACAATGAAGACAGCAACAGTTTCTGTTGAGAAGTCAATGTCAGCAAACCTGACTGAGCACCTCAAGGACCGCAGCACCCTCATTTGCATGGTATTAAGGACATCAATTTTACATTAATGACTACAAAGTCTGCTAGGTGATGGTTTAGTACAGGTTTTGGAGTCAGACATCTTGGGTTTCCAACACTCATCAATCTCCCCATACCAGAGGTGTGACCTTGGGCAAATAAACCTCCCTAAGCCCAGAGTTTTCTCATTGTCAGTGTAGATAAATATGGCAACTGCTTCGTAGGACTGTGAAAAACCTGAAAGACAGGTGAAGTCTTTTGAGTCTTTGAGTACACTAGGTCTTAGAAACACCTAATGTTAGCAAAAAAATAATGACAAAGTTAATATTCCTGTTAGTTTAGCATCAGGTAAATATCTCCAGCACTTTAATAACTAGATTAAGGGCACTACAGGATTTCCAGGCCGATTACCAGGAAAACACCCAAAATCTGCTCTTCCTGCCACCGCTTGGGAACACTCCTCCGTCTGTTCATTAAAGAAAGGCTCTACCGAGTCCTTACTATGGCCACGCTCATCTGGCACCGGCTGAGGCCAGTGATAGCTCTTGGGCTTGGTAGCTCAGTCCAGTTGGCTCTGTGCGACCCCAGGGGCTCCTCTGTCCAGGGGCTTCTCCGGGCGAGAACTCGGGAGTGGGTCCCCATGTCCTCCTGCCGTGATACTTTCGGCCATCATTAAACCAACTGTCAAACACCCCCTTCCACTGACTCACGGCAAAAGGAAAACAGGAACTGCACACCTGGCAGGAAGGTGGAAGGAAAGCGAGAGCGTCGGCGAAACAGGGCCGACCCGGCGGCCCCCGGAGCTGGAGGGCAAGTCCGGGCGGCGGCGGCGACGGAAACCGGCCTGAGGAGCGCGGCCGCGCCAGTCAGGGCCGCCCGGGCTCGCACTCTGCTCCCGCGCCGGCTCGCGAGACCCCGGCAGCGCCGCGCGCGCGGCCCCCTCCCGCGCGGCCCCCTCCCGCGCGGCGTGCCGGGACGCGGCCCCGGGGGGCGCGCAC